>BSDF01000001.1:21609413-23021308 GCA_027925045.1 Hypotaenidia okinawae | reverse complement strand
GTATTTTCACCTCTCGTCTGGAATGCAAGGATCTGGCAAGCTTGCGGTGCCTCTATCAGTCTGTGCTAATTGATGTCCTTGTGAGGGGCCCATGGATGTATTTCAGCCCTCTGTTTTTCTTTGTCAAAGAGATACGCGACGCGCCTTGGCCCTGCTCGCCCGAGGGAGCAGCCGTGGGGTGATACCATTCTGTCCTCGAATTCTTGCCTTTTACCTTTTCCTCGAGTTAGCATAGTTATCACAGGCCCTCTGCTAGGAGAGAAAAACAGACTTGTCTGGCGTCCCCCCCCTTCACCCCGAGACCATTCTACACGGTCATCTAACTAAATGTCAAGCTCTATGCTATACCTGCTCCTATACCTGTACATCACTACTGCCACAGCTGCAGGGGTAATCAAAATCCTTCTAAAACAAATTGTCCCCAGGTACAGAATAGTTGAAAAGGTTAGGATTCAGAGCAAGGAAGTCACGTTACACCCAAGGTGCTTCAATGAACTATGGAAGGATTAGGGATATCCTGGGACTTTTATACTCCCTGGCCACCCACCCTCCTCTGGTAGGGTTGAGCAGATGAATCGGGCCCTACAGAAACAATTGTCAAAGTTAATAAATGCTTGCCCACTGCCTTACTGAGAATTCGAACCGCACCTAGGAAAGACTCAGGTGTATCTCCCTGCTAAATGTTCTTTAGTTTACCTTATACGGGTGGAATAGGAAAAATGCCAAGCTTTGAAAACAAAGATACTTTTCTTAAGAACTATATAACATACTGGGGCCACCCTCTTCTTCATCCTTCCTTGAGAGTGAAGGACTCCTTGCACGCACTCCACCAGTGGAATTTGCAGTCCATCCTATCCAACCTGGGGAATGGGTTCTGATATTAAGTTATTGGAAGGAATCCAAGTTCTGCGGCCTGAGTGGGAAGGCCCTTTCCAGGTTCTACTGACCACCAAAACTGCAGTGAGGACTTCTGAGAATGCATAGACTTCATTATACCTGGGGCTCCAAGGACCAGTGGAACCTCCCTCAGAGGACAAACATTGGTACATGCACACACACCAAGAATCCTGCTCTTCAAACTGAAGAAGGAAGGAATAATGTAAAATATAGTAGCAGAGATTCTGTTTGTAGTTTTTATTGCACTAGAATTGGGACAGGGCCAGGCTAGATGGAAGAAAGCCTGGGTGTGGTGGTCGAGTTACTGAGGGATGGGATGGTGTGCTGGCAATGACCTCTGGTCAGCCACCCTAGTTAACCAGGGGGATTAGTGTGCCAATTCAGAGCAGAGATTTAATTACTACTGATGGGCTAGGTAACTTAACCGGCTGTCACTTGGGAAGTAAGGCTTCCCTTAAGACTGTAAAAAGATCAGTAGAGTAGCTGAAGTGCATCTACACTCAATGCATGCAGCATGGGCAACAAACAAGAGGAACTAGAAGTCCTTGTAACTAAAGGAGGCTATGATGTGATTGCCATCACAGAAACATGGTGGGATAATTCACATGACTGGAGGGCTGCAATGGCTGGTTATAAACTATACAGGCGTGACAGGCTGGGTAGGAGAGGAGGAGGCTGGAATATCCCTGTAAGTGTCAGAGAATACTTTGACAGCTTAGAGCTGGAGTACGGTCAAGACAGGGTTGATTGAGTGTCTCTGGGTAAAAATCAGAGGAGCGCAAAATCGGGGAGATATAGTGATGGGAGTCTACTATAGACCACCTGACCAGGATGAGGAGGCTGAGGAGTTGTGTGTTTTAAACAACTGGGAGAAGTCTCACAATCACTAGCCCTCGTCCTTATTGGGGACTTACCATATGTTTCCTGGAATTACAATACAGCAGGGAAGGAAGCAGTCTAGCAGGCTCCTGGAGTGTTGGAAGACCAGCTTCCTGACCCAGCTGGTGAGTGAACCAACCAGGGAAGGTGCCCTGCTGGACTTGTGGTTTGTTAAACAGAGGAGGCCTAGTGGGGGAGGATGTGAAGGTTGGAGGACGCCTGGGGCATAGTGATCATGAGCTGATAAGAATTCTTAGTCCTAGGAGAAGTCAGGAAGGGGAGACAGCAGGACAAGCACCTTAGACTTACCTAGGGCTGACTTTGGACTGTTCAGAAAGCTGCTTTGATAAGATTCCATGGGAGGCAGCCCTTGAGGGCAAAGGAGCCCAAGAGGGTTGGTCGCTCCTAGAGAAGGAAATCTTGGCGGCACAAGAAGGGGCTGTCCCGGTCTGCTGGAAGAGGAGTCTGCAAGGAAAAGGGCCATCTTGGCTTGGCTGAGTAGAGATATCCAGGAAGATATTTGGGAAAAGAGGGAAAAATATGAGCTTTGGAAGAAGGGGCCGGTGTCTTGGGACAACTATAGGAATGTGGTGAGATCATGTAGGGAGAAAGTCACAAGAGCTAAAGCTGAACTGCAACTCCGACTGGCCAGTTCTGTAAAAGATAATAAGAAGTCCTTCTATAGGTGTATTAACCGTGAAAGGGAGGGGCAAGGAGAATCTCCAGCCCTTATTGGGACACAGGGGGAACATTAGTGACCAGGGATGAGGACAAGTGTGAGGTCCTTAATTCCTTCTTTACCTCAGTCTTTAATAGTAAAGTTGGGTATTCCCTGAGGTGTACTCATCCTCAGGAACTGGCTGAAAGGGAGGGGAAGAATAAGTTCCCATGGAAATGATTAGCTACCTACTTGGCCAGTTAGATACCCACGGGTCAGTGGGGCCAGATGGGATCCACCAGAGGGTACTGAGAGAGCTGGCAGATGTGCTTGCCAAACTCCTTTCCATGATCTATCGGCAATCCTGGCAGACTGCAGAAGTTCCACTCGACTGGAGGCTGGCAGATATTACACCCATATATAAGAAGTGTCAGAAGGAGGATAACGGGGAACTACAGGCCTATCAGTCTGACCTCAGTCTTTGGCGAAGTTCGTGGAGAGGGTCGTCTTGGGGGAGCCATCATGCAGCACGTGAGTGATGGCCAGGGGATCAGGCCTAGTTAACATGGGTTTACAAAAGGGTAGATCCTGTCAAACTAACCTGATCGCCTTCTATGACAAGGTGACCCGCTTAATGGATGAGGGGAAGGCTGTGGATGTGGTCTACCTGGACTTCAAGTAAAGCCTTTGACATGCTTTCTCACAGCATTGTGATGGAGAAACTGGCTGCCACTGGCCTAGACAGGTAGACCCTTAGAGCTGGGTCAAAACTGGCTGGATAGCCGGGCCCAATGGTAGCAAACAGAACAAAATCCAGCTGGAGGCTGGTCACAAGTGGCGGTCCCCCAAGGGGGTCACAGTCCTGGGTCCAGAGTTTTGTTCAACATCTTTTTCAATGACCTCGATGAAGGGATTGAATGCTCCCTCAGTAACTTTTGTGGATGACACTGGGAGGAAGTGTTCGTCTGCCTGAGGGTAGGGAAGCCCCCCCTTCAGAGCAATCTGAATAGACTGGACCGATGGGCTGAGACCAAAGGGCTGAAGTTTAACAAGGCCAACTGTAGAGTGCTGCACATGGGACATAACAACCCCAATGCAGCGTGCTACAGGCTTGGGGGAGACTGGCTGGAGAGCTCTGTCAGTCAGAAGGACCTGGGGATGTTGGTTGACTGCAGGCTGAATACGAGTCAGCAGTGTGCCCAGGCAGCCAGGAAGGCCAATGGCATCCTGGCTTGTATCAAAAATAGCGTGTGGACAGTAGGTCTAGGGAAGCAATCGTGCCCCTGTCCTCGGCATTGGTGAAGGCCGCACCTCGAGTACTGTGTGCAGCAGCTCTGGGCTCCTCACCATAAGAAGGACATTAAGATCCTTGAAAATGAGTCCAGAGAAGGGCAACCAGGCTGGTGAAAGGGCTGGAGGGCAAATTCTATGAGGAATAGCTGAAGGAGTTTGGCATGTTTAGTCTGGAGAAGGTGGAGGCTGAGTGGGAGGCCCTATCATCATCTACAGCTACCTGAAGGGAGGTTGTAGAGAGGTGGGCGATGGTCTCTTCAGCCAGGTGACAGGAGATAGGACAAGGGGAAATGGCAAGAAGCTGTGCCAGGGCAGGTTCAGATTAGATATTAGAAAAAAAATTACTGAAAGAGCTGCCGGGGCCTGGAACAGGCTGCCCAGGGAGGGCGTTGAGTCACCTGCCCTAGATGTGTTTTTTAAAATGGTACTTGGGGATATGGTTTAGCTTAGGACGGGAATGGTTGGACTTTGATCTTTAAAGGTCTTTCCCAACCTTGTGATTCTGTATTGATCTATCGTTTTTGGTGTTGTAATGTCGACATGTTTGTTTATACTTCACTGTCATGAAAGCAGGAGTTGCCAGGTCATGCTCAAAACCCACTTAATAATAATCAAATGCAATTACAATTCAGCATTCCAGGAGGGACCGGGCTCCAGCGCATCATGTTTGACACGCTTACCAGATTTTGGATTGTGGGGGTCTAGAGAGCCAAAGGGCACTGAGCAGAGCAGAAAAGTACATGGGTCCTGAACTGGTAGCATGCGGTTGTCCAGTTCTGGGCTCCTCACCATCAGAAGGACATTGAGGTCCTTGAACAAGTCCAGAGAAGGGCGACCGGGCTGTTGGAAGGACTGGAGGGCAAATCATGTGAGGAACAGCTGGAGGGAGCTGGGGATGCTTAATCTGGAGAAGAGGAGAGTCTGAGGGGGTAGGGAGACCTTATCACTGCTTACAACTACCTGATGGGAGAGGATGTAGAGAGGTGGGCGATGGTCTCTTCAGCCACGTGACAGGTGATAGGAAAAGGGGAAAGGGCAAGAAGCTGTGCCAGAGCAGGTTTAGATTAGATACTAGAAAAATTTTTACTGAAAGAGTTGTCAGGGCCTGGGAACAGGCTGCCCAGGGAGGTGGTTGAGTCACTCACCTGCCCTGGATGTGTTTAAAAAAAGGGCAGATCAGGTACTTAGAGATATGGTTTAGCTTAGGATGGGAGTGGTTGGACTTGATGATGTTAAAGGTCTTTTCCAACCTTGTGATTCTGTGTGATACTTCAATGGGAGGCTCCTCCTTGCCCCTGCTGGAGCAATGTTTCGTGGACTACTTGGGTTAATGAATGCACAGCAGATGTCAGTTGAGAAAGCTGGTATTGGAACCCCCTAAAACACAGATGATGACAATTTCAAAGGGACACACACCTACTCACAATTGCCAAGAAAACAGGGGTGCAATCCTATAATATTTACTATCAATGATGCCAAGAATACTGTGTCACTCTATCCTATGGGCTAGGGATATAGAGGTCATGGGGAAAGATCTATTAGGGCAATTCAGAATAATGGTAGAAAGAATTGAAAATAGAAGTTCAAATGGGGATGAGGAGTGGAAAGGTACACAGAAACCTAGGACAGAGGTTAGGAGGACTTTTAAATGATCCTACAATAGTAAAGGTAGTAAGAATTGAGGATCTGAGACAAGACATTTCAAGCAGAAATAGAATATGGAGAAACAAACGCCTGGGTGGAATTGGTTAAATACACTGTGAAAAGTTAAAATAGGGTGATTGTTAGGCATGTGTCTCGGGTCAACCCAAACCACAAGTTGTTCCTCTCCCCCCTGGGATAGCGGCCCAGTGACTGCACAGGAATGGAGTCCATTATTACATTGTATCAGGAAAGTACAGCCCAGGGAAGCAAAGCAATATCTGTAAAACACTTTTTGCTTTTGTCCCCAGCCTTGGTGAATTAAGGACATCCAGATGCCCCCAGTTTTCTCACAGGTGTAGCTGGAAACCACACAGCTTGTCTCTCAGGACAAGGACAGGGTGGCGTAGCGACACAGTTTTGGGTGGTGTGGTATGTCTCAGGATGTAAGAAAACACTGAATGTGACAAATGATAAAGGTGGGAACTATCCATCATTACAGGTTTCGAGAGCTGACTTGGGGTGGTAGTGCAGAGGAAGAGTTCTGAGGAATACTCTCCCGTCCAACTGGAAAGGCACTTGTGCTATTGTACAGTTGGCTATCCCATTCACCCTGGCATTCCAAGAGGATAAGGAAGGGGCTTCTAGAGGGAAATAAATCGGGGTCAAAAGAAGCATATTGGGAACTTCCTTTGATGATAGAATATATATCATAAGGCTAGAAAATCATTTTTCTGCGGTTTTTGAATCATTTTGCCCGTTTTGGTGTGGGTCACAGTAAATAAAAATGTAGATTTGTGTCAATTTCATCTATTACAATCCACAAAGATTCATAAGTTATACCAGGGATGCGGTTAAAAGAATAGCAGAAGAATTGGATGCCAATAGCAGATTGACATGAGGAAATGGGACGGTCCTAGACACGATGTTAGCAGAGAAAGGAAGAGAACAGTGTTGTCCAGGGTAAAAGCCTCATATGGAACAAGACCTTGAAAAGATGCAAAAGTGAGGGATGCATTATGTTAGGGTGACAGTGTTGCACCTTTATACCAAAATAAGACTGCTCCTGATGGAACGACCTTACCAGAGCCTTGAAAAGATGCAAAAGGGATTATACAACACCCTGTGGCCGCTAACATCCCTGCTTACCACTATGAGAATGCCACCATTCCCTTCCACTTTCCAAACCAGAGTTTCCAGCCACCTGGTAAGACAAGTATCTATTCCTGAACTCTCTGCTACGTTCATCAGCACGGTAATGCTGCCGTGTAAGGCTCTGCGTAATCAGGAGCAGTCTTATTTGGTCATAAAGGCTGTCAACACTGTCACCCTAACATAATGCGTACTCTTCCTTTCTCTGCTAACATCGTGTCTAGGACCGTCCCATTTCCTCATGTCAATCTGCTATTGGCATCCAATTCTTCTGCTATTCTTTTAACCGCATCCCTGGTATAACTTATGAATCTTTGTGGATTGTAATAGATGAAATTGACACAAATCTACATTTTTATTTACTGTGACCCACACCAAAACGGGCAAAATGATTCAAAAACCGCAGAAAAATGATTTTCTAGCCTTATGATATATATTCTATCATCAAAGGAAGTTCCCAGTATGCTGCTTTTGACCCCGATTTATTTCCCTCTAGAAGCCCCTTCCTTATCCTCTTGGAATGCCAGGGTGAATGCGATAGCCAACTGTACAATAGCACAAGTGCCTTTCCAGTTGGACGGGAGAGTATTCCTCAGAACTCTTCCTCTGCACTACCACCCCAAGTCAGCTCTCGAAACCTGTAATGATGGATAGTTCCCACCTTTATCATTTGTCACATTCAGTGTTTTCTTACATCCTGAGACATACCACACCACCCAAAACTGTGTCGCTACGCCACCCTGTCCTTGTCCTGAGAGACAAGCTGTGTGGTTTCCAGCTACACCTGTGAGAAAACTGGGGGCATCTGGATGTCCTTAATTCACCAAGGCTGGGGACAAAAGCAAAAAGTGTTTTACAGATATTGCTTTGCTTCCCTGGGCTGTACTTTCCTGATACAATGTAATAATGGACTCCATTCCTGTGCAGTCACTGGGCCGCTATCCCAGGGGGGGAGAGGAACAACTTGTGGTTTGGGTTGACCCGAGACACATGCCTAACAATCACCCTATTTTAACTTTTCACAGTGTATTTAACCAATTCCACCCAGGCGTTTGTTTCTCCATATTCTATTTCTGCTTGAAATGTCTTGTCTCAGATCCTCAATTCTTACTACCTTTACTATTGTAGGATCATTTAAAAGTCCTCCTAACCTCTGTCCTAGGTTTCTGTGTACCTTTCCACTCCTCATCCCCATTTGAACTTCTATTTTCAATTCTTTCTACCATTATTCTGAATTGCCCTAATAGATCTTTCCCCATGACCTCTATATCCCTAGCCCATAGGATAGAGTGACACAGTATTCTTGGCATCATTGATAGTAAATATTATAGGATTGCACCCCTGTTTTCTTGGCAATTGTGAGTAGGTGTGTGTCCCTTTGAAATTGTCATCATCTGTGTTTTAGGGGGTTCCAATACCAGCTTTCTCAACTGACATCTGCTGTGCATTCATTAACCCAAGTAGTCCACGAAACATTGCTCCAGCAGGGGCAAGGAGGAGCCTCCCATTGAAGTATCACACAGAATCACAAGGTTGGAAAAGACCTTTAACATCATCAAGTCCAACCAATCCCATCCTAAGCTAAACCATACCTCTGAGTACCTGATCTGCCCTTTTTTTAAACACATCCAGGGCAGGTGAGTGACTCAACCACCTCCCTGGGCAGCCTGTTCCCAGGCCCTGACAACTCTTTCAGTAAAATATTTTTCTAATATCTAATCTAAACCTGCTCTGGCACAGCTTCTTGCCCTTTCCCCTTTTCCTATCACCTGTCACGTGGCTGAAGAGACCATCGCCCACCTCTCTACATCCTCTCCCATCAGGTAGTTGTAAGCAGTGATAAGGTCTCCCTACCCCCTCAGACTCTCCTCTTCTCCAGATTAAGCATCCCCAGCTCCCTCCAGCTGTTCCTCACATGATTTGCCCTCCAGTCCTTCCAACAGCCCGGTCGCCCTTCTCTGGACTTGTTCAAGGACCTCAATGTCCTTCTGATGGTGAGGAGCCCAGAACTGGACAACCGCATGCTACCAGTTCAGGACCCATGTACTTTTCTGCTCTGCTCAGTGCCCTTTGGCTCTCTAGACCCCCACAATCCAAAATCTGGTAAGCGTGTCAAACATGATGCGCTGGAGCCCGGTCCCTCCTGGAATGCTGAATTGTAATTGCATTTGATTATTATTAAGTGGGTTTTGAGCATGACCTGGCAACTCCTGCTTTCATGACAGTGAAGTATAAACAAACATGTCGACATTACAACACCAAAAACGATAGATCAATACAGAATCACAAGGTTGGGAAAGACCTTTAAAGATCAAGTCCAACCATTCCCGTCCTAAGCTAAATCATATCCCCAAGTACCATTTTAAAAAACACATCTAGGGCAGGTGACTCAACGCCCTCCCTGGGCAGCCTGTTCCAGGCCCCGGCAGCTCTTTCAGTAATTTTTTTTCTAATATCTAATCTGAACCTGCCCTGGCACAGCTTCTTGCCATTTCCCCTTGTCCTATCTCCTGTCACCTGGCTGAAGAGACCATCGCCCACCTCTCTACAACCTCCCTTCAGGTAGCTGTAGATGATGATAGGGCCTCCCACTCAGCCTCCACCTTCTCCAGACTAAACATGCCAAACTCCTTCAGCTATTCCTCATAGAATTTGCCCTCCAGCCCTTTCACCAGCCTGGTTGCCCTTCTCTGGACTCATTTTCAAGGATCTTAATGTCCTTCTTATGGTGAGGAGCCCAGAGCTGCTGCACACAGTACTCGAGGTGCGGCCTTCACCAATGCCGAGGACAGGGGCACGATTGCTTCCCTAGACCTACTGTCCACACGCTATTTTTGATACAAGCCAGGATGCCATTGGCCTTCCTGGCTGCCTGGGCACACTGCTGACTCGTATTCAGCCTGCAGTCAACCACATCCCCAGGTCCTTCTGACTGACAGAGCTCTCCAGCCAGTCTCCCCCAAGCCTGTAGCACGCTGCATTGGGGTTGTTATGTCCCATGTGCAGCACTCTACAGTTGGCCTTGTTAAACTTCAGCCCTTTGGTCTCAGCCCATCGGTCCAGTCTATTCAGATTGCTCTGAAGGGGGGGCTTCCCTACCCTCAGGCAGACGAACACTTCCTCCCAGTGTCATCCACAAAAGTTACTGAGGGAGCATTCAATCCCTTCATCGAGGTCATTGAAAAAGATGTTGAACAAAACTCTGGACCCAGGACTGTGACCCCCTTGGGGGACCGCCACTTGTGACCAGCCTCCAGCTGGATTTTGTTCTGTTTGCTACCATTGGGCCCGGCTATCCAGCCAGTTTTGACCCAGCTCTAAGGGTCTACCTGTCTAGGCCAGTGGCAGCCAGTTTCTCCATCACAATGCTGTGAGAAAGCATGTCAAAGGCTTTACTTGAAGTCCAGGTAGACCACATCCACAGCCTTCCCCTCATCCATTAAGCGGGTCACCTTGTCATAGAAGGCGATCAGGTTAGTTTGACAGGATCTACCCTTTTGTAAACCCATGTTAACTAGGCCTGATCCCCTGGCCATCACTCACGTGCTGCATGATGGCTCCCCCAAGACGACCCTCTCCACGAACTTCGCCAAAGACTGAGGTCAGACTGATAGGCCTGTAGTTCCCCGTTATCCTCCTTCTGACACTTCTTATATATGGGTGTAATATCTGCCAGCCTCCAGTCGAGTGGAACTTCTGCAGTCTGCCAGGATTGCCGATAGATCATGGAAAGGAGTTTGGCAAGCACATCTGCCAGCTCTCTCAGTACCCTCTGGTGGATCCCATCTGGCCCCACTGACCCGTGGGTATCTAACTGGCCAAGTAGGTAGCTAATCATTTCCATGGGAACTTATTCTTCCCCTCCCTTTCAGCCAGTTCCTGAGGATGAGTACACCTCAGGGAATACCCAACTTTACTATTAAAGACTGAGGTAAAGAAGGAATTAAGGACCTCACACTTGTCCTCATCCCTGGTCACTAATGTTCCCCCTGTGTCCCAATAAGGGCTGGAGATTCTCCTTGCCCCTCCCTTTCACGGTTAATACACCTATAGAAGGACTTCTTATTATCTTTTACAGAACTGGCCAGTCGGAGTTGCAGTTCAGCTTTAGCTCTTGTGACTTTCTCCCTACATGATCTCACCACATTCCTATAGTTGTCCCAAGACACCGGCCCCTTCTTCCAAAGCTCATATTTTTCCCTCTTTTCCCAAATATCTTCCTGGATATCTCTACTCAGCCAAGCCAAGATGGCCCTTTTCCTTGCAGACTCCTCTTCCAGCAGACCGGGACAGCCCCTTCTTGTGCCGCCAAGATTTCCTTCTCTAGGAGCGACCAACCCTCTTGGGCTCCTTTGCCCTCAAGGGCTGCCTCCCATGGAATCTTATCAAAGCAGCTTTCTGAACAGTCCAAAGTCAGCCCTAGGTAAGTCTAAGGTGCTTGTCCTGCTGTCTCCCCTTCCTGACTTCTCCTAGGACTAAGAATTCTTATCAGCTCATGATCACTATGCCCCAGGCGTCCTCCAACCTTCACATCCTCCCCCACTAGGCCTCCTCTGTTTAACAAACCACAAGTCCAGCAGGGCACCTTCCCTGGTTGGTTCACTCACCAGCTGGGTCAGGAAGCTGGTCTTCCAACACTCCAGGAGCCTGCTAGACTGCTTCCTTCCCTGCTGTATTGTAATTCCAGGAAACATATGGTAAGTCCCCAATAAGGACGAGGGCTAGTGATTGTGAGACTTCTCCCAGTTGTTTAAAACACACAACTCCTCAGCCTCCTCATCCTGGTCAGGTGGTCTATAGTAGACTCCCATCACTATATCTCCCCGATTTTGCGCTCCTCTGATTTTTACCCAGAGACACTCAATCAACCCTGTCTTGACCGTACTCCAGCTCTAAGCTGTCAAAGTATTCTCTGACACTTACAGGGATATTCCAGCCTCCTCCTCTCCTACCCAGCCTGTCACGCCTGTATAGTTTATAACCAGCCATTGCAGCCCTCCAGTCATGTGAATTATCCCACCATGTTTCTGTGATGGCAATCACATCATAGCCTCCTTTAGTTACAAGGACTTCTAGTTCCTCTTGTTTGTTGCCCATGCTGCATGCATTGAGTGTAGATGCACTTCAGCTACTCTATTGATCTTGTTACAGTCCTAAGGGAAGCCTTGCTTCCCAAGTGACAGCTGGTTAAGTTACCTAGCCCATCAGTAGTAATTAAATCTCTGCTCTGAATTAGCACACTATATCCCCCTGGTTAACTAGGGTGGCTGACCAGAGGTCATTGCCAGCACACCATCCCATCCCTCAGTAACTCGACCACCACACCCAGGCTTTCTTCCATCTAGCCTGGCCCTGTCCCAATTCTAGTGCAATAAAAACTACAAACAGAATCTCTGCTACTATATTTTACATTATTCCTTCCTTCTTCAGTTTGAAGAGCAGGATTCTTGGTGTGTGTGCATGTACCAATGTTTGTCCTCTGAGGGAGGTTCCACTGGTCCTTGGAGCCCCAGGTATAATGAAGTCTATGCATTCTCAGAAGTCCTCACTGCAGTTTTGGTGGTCAGTAGAACCTGGAAAGGGCCTTCCCACTCAGGCCGCAGAACTTGGATTCCTTCCAATAACTTAATATCAGAACCCATTCCCCAGGTTGGATAGGATGGACTGCAAATTCCACTGGTGGAGTGCGTGCAAGGAGTCCTTCACTCTCAAGGAAGGATGAAGAAGAGGGTGGCCCCAGTATGTTATATAGTTCTTAAGAAAAGTATCTTTGTTTTCAAAGCTTGGCATTTTTCCTATTCCACCCGTATAAGGTAAACTAAAGAACATTTAGCAGGGAGATACACCTGAGTCTTTCCTAGGTGCGGTTCGAATTCTCAGTAAGGCAGTGGGCAAGCATTTATTAACTTTGACAATTGTTTCTGTAGGGCCCGATTCATCTGCTCAACCCTACCAGAGGAGGGTGGGTGGCCAGGGAGTATAAAAGTCCCAGGATATCCCTAATCCTTCCATAGTTCATTGAAGCACCTTGGGTGTAACGTGACTTCCTTGCTCTGAATCCTAACCTTTTCAACTATTCTGTACCTGGGGACAATTTGTTTTAGAAGGATTTTGATTACCCCTGCAGCTGTGGCAGTAGTGATGTACAGGTATAGGAGCAGGTATAGCATAGAGCTTGACATTTAGTTAGATGATCGTGTAGAATGGTCTCGGGGTGAAGGGGGGGGACGCCAGACAAGTCTGTTTTTCTCTCCTAGCAGAGGGCCTGTGATAACTATGCTAACTCGAGGAAAAGGTAAAAGGCAAGAATTCGAGGACAGAATGGTATCACCCCACGGCTGCTCCCTCGGGCGAGCAGGGCCAAGGCGCGTCGCGTATCTCTTTGACAAAGAAAAACAGAGGGCTGAAATACATCCATGGGCCCCTCACAAGGACATCAATTAGCACAGACTGATAGAGGCACCGCAAGCTTGCCAGATCCTTGCATTCCAGACGAGAGGTGAAAATACATACAAATATCATTAACCCGGCTTCGTTCCTTGAGGGGAACACCGGGGAACCAGTGAGTCATGATTGTCTGGAAACAATCGAGGCCACATACTCCAGCCGCACAGATCTTAAAGATGTCCCCCCTATCGAAGGAGCCGAACACTGGTTCACCGATGGAAGCAGCTACATGTTAAATAGAAGGCAACACTCTGGATATGCTATCACCACCTCTGAAAAGGTAATCGAGTCTGGGCCACTACCAGCTGATATCTCAGCACAGAAGGCTGAGATCATAGCCCTTACCAGAGAGCCCTAGAAAGAGCTCAAGGAAAAATTATAAATATTTGGACTGACTCTAAATATGCCTTTGGAGTGGTGCATGCTCACGGGGCAATTTGGAAAGAGAGAGGACTGTTAAATTCTCAGGGAAAAACTATCAAACATGCAGAAGAAATCCTGAAACTCCTGGATGCAGTCCTACGTCCTGAGAGGGTGGCAATTGTGCACATCAGGGCACACAAGAAGGTGAGCACAGAATTGGAAAAAGGGAATGAGCTGGCAGAGAGGGAGGCAAAACAGGCAGCCAAAAGGACTGATACAGTAGAGGGCGCGTTAATACCTGACGGACAACTGTCCTTAGAAGGTAAACCAGAGTATACGAAAGAAGACCGTAAGCTTATTGATGACATGGGGGGATCATATAATGAGGAAGGGTGGGCTATCACTTCTTGTGGGAGGATAGTGATCCCTTCCTACATGCTATGGTCAGTAGTCCGTGAAGAACATAAAAAAAGGCACTGGGGGGCAGAGGCCCTATACAAAGACCTTATTAAAAATATAATAGCGCGAAACCTATACACTACAGTCAAGCAAGTAACCCAACAATGTGATCTTTGCCTCCAGACTAACCCTAAAATTGTGAAAGAGTTAAAATTAGGAAAAATCGGGAAAGGAAATGGTCCGGGGCAACATTGGCAGATTGGCTTCTCGGAATTCCCTAGAAAAGGGGGGTATTGATATTTGTTGGTACTAACAGATACCTTCTCAGGCTGGCCAGAAGCCTTTCCGCCCAGAACTGCTAAAGCACGGGAGGTGACTAAAATATTGCTTCAAGAGATAATACCCAGGTTTGGAGTTCCTGCAGTAATATCCTCGGATAGGGGACCACATTTTGTATCCAAAACAGCACAACAGATCAGTCACCATCTAGGAACAGATTGGCAATTACATACCTCCATACCAACCACAATCTAGTGGCCAGGTGGAGAAAATGAACCACCTAATCAAACAACAAATTATTAGACTGGGACAGGAAACTTGGCCCCAGTAATTGCCACTAACACTTACCCAAATATGAACCAGACCCAGAGCAAGGGAGGGGCTCAGCCCATTTGAAATTCTGTATGGACGACCCTATGGGATACAGAAGGGGACGTCCTCACAAATAGGAGAAGAAACAATGAATTCCTACATGGTGGCACTAAATAAACAATTGAGGAAATTTGAAAAACATGTAATGGATACTGGTAGCAGGGGTCTAGATGGGCCTGTTCATAATGTACAACCAGGGGACTAGGTGTATGTGTTAAGTCTTTTGCAGAGAAAACTCTGGAACCACAGTGGACCGGACCCCACCAAGTCTTTCTCACTACCTACACGGCAATCAAGGTTGAAGGGCAGAACTCTTGGATTCACCACACCCGGATCAAAAAAGCCCCTGGAGCCCCATGGAAAGTAACTCCAGATAACGAGGGACTGAAACTGAAACTTGTTCGGACAAACGAGAGTAAGAATAAGGGAGGTAATGAGTAAGTGAGTAAACCAACCGACCAACCTCACCCAACCTGTTATCGGTGTGGTCTGTATCCTAGTTGTTTAAAGAAAATTAATTTTAACTTCCTTATAATATTAGATGCGGTTGACGAACAATCAGAGTAAGAAAAGAATTGTGTGTCTATTGTAGAAGTTTAGTTCATGATTCAATCTATCATTATAACCTGCTTCTGAATAGCAATAGCACTTAAATCTCTATGGGATGCTTCTCACAATCCTAATCATAAGTCAAAGTTGGGAAAGGATTCTGGGCCAAGAAAATATTAGATGGCCATGGTCCCAAGCTTATATCGGGTACACTGGGTCCATGGGGAAATATTCAGCTCGAGAAAATTTAAGTCTGTCCACCTTGGTTATGCACGGGAATCAAGTATATATGAGGGAAGAATGGAGCAGAGATTCAAAACAAGACATTGACCAGCTTCGAGGGAATATAGGGGAGGAAATTGGAATAGGATGCCGATTAATTAATGGCACCACTTATAAAAAGGCATCCCAAATTACGGTATCAATTATTCCTACCACTGAGAGCACCAAATTATGTACTACTGAGGAACAAGACTGCCGGCATAACTTCACCCTAGAACAGACCTCGAGAGTGACCTGTCTTTGGGCCCGTAATACTATTGGACTCATTTAAATTTGAAGTAAAGGCCATTACTAAGTCGCTTTACAATGAAAAATCCTGCTACAACCAGCACAATGCCTCCCACCCAACCCATGCCAGCATGCCAGCACTTAAACTTGAGCCCAACATTTATAAAATCGGCCCATATGTAATCAAAAACACGGGACAGCAACAAGTACTGTTTAACCCAGAATGGTCACTTAGGAGAGTAGAGTTACAGATGCAAGTAAATGTTTCTGACATACAACCATCCTGTTCTCCCTTCCTACGAACCTCGCATGAGGGATGGACAACATGGCTAAGAAGGAAGGGAAACATTAATCAGAACCGATTAATACGAGACAAGACTAGGTTGTTCGGAACAGGACTGGGAGTATTAAATTCAATAGATTCGGAAGTGATAATGAACAAATTAGCATCTACCACAGCAGATTTACCAAAACTGCAACACCCATTGAAATCCTCACTGCTAGCATTAGGAGCACACCGATGGTTAATTTCAAAGGTACTTTGCAGATGGGAAGAAATTAATATAAAGGACCACCAGCTTATTACTGAAGGCTTGGGTGGAGTACAGGATGATGTCGCCCTAGCCATAAGCTGCATCCAAGCCCAACTATGGATACAATCAGTAGCAGCATCCATAATAAGGGAAGGTGAGGAAGGCATATTCCCTACAGAAATCAGGAAGATGGTCTGGGATAGTGCTACAAAGGTGGAAAGGAAACTCCAGTTATGGTGGAATATGGTGGTCAAACTTCACTTATGACCCCAACACACATACTGTCACAACTTTTGTGTTAACGATACGTGACGCAGCAGCAATTACCATACACCCCATTGTGGCCCTCGGGATTAACCATGATGGAACTCTGCTGTATCCTTTTGAACATTGAACTTGGGCCAGGAAAATGGGCGATAAGTGGCAAACAGTAGACCTTGGGTGTCCTGTATTACGAGAGAACAGCAAGGCTTCCTCTGCGAAAGTAATACCATAATAGCTCAGGATACTTGTTTAGATACTGATCAAAAGATACGTCAGTTTGAAGCCCGACCAAATGCAGATTTAAGATCAATAGTTATCTGTGCAGGAAAGGGATGTGCATGTTTGAGAACAAGGTGTGACACGATAGATGAAAAAGTAGAAAAAACAACTACTCAAATTATTGCATTTGTAACTTTACTACTATCACAGGTTGTGATTTCAGTTATGCAGCCCCAACAACTACTTACCAAATATTAAGATCTAGTAATACCCTATTAGAGAGAATATCTCCTGCCCCCATAGGATTAGATATAAGGAATATAGAAAATTTATTAAGGCATGAAGATTTACAACAAATACTAGAAGAAATCAAGGACAAAGGACAGGAAATACTTACTACAATCCATCATGATGTGGAAGGGGTTAGGAAAATCTGAAAGAAAGTCGGACAGGACGGGAGTCATAACTGGTGGGACACTCTTTTGGTTTGGTCACCTTCTGCAACAGGGATCCTCAATACCATGGTACACCCCATTGTAATTCTATTGATAAGCCAGGGCATTTTGTTAATATTGGCCCTTATGTTGTACCTGTGGGTTTGGAGAACGTATAAAAGGATCACCATTATATATGATGCTTTATATCATTCAGGAAATCTGGCTAAGTAAAAGAATTTACTTAAGGGAATAGAAAAGGGGGGATTGATGTACAGGTATAGGAGCAGGTATAGCATAGAGCTTGACATTTAGTTAGATGATCGTTTAGAATGGTCTCGGGGTGAAGGGGGGGGACGCCAGACAAGTCTGTTTTTCTCTCCTAGCAGAGGGCCTGTGATAACTTTATGCTAACTCGAGGAAAAGGTAAAAGGCAAGAATTCGAGGACAGAATGGTATCACCCCACGGCTGCTCCCTCGGGCGAGCAGGGCCGAGGCGCGTCGCGTATCTCTTCGACAAAGAAAAACAGAGGGCTGAAATACGTCCATGGGCCCCTCACAAGGACATCAATTAGCACAGACTGATAGAGGCACTGCAAGCTTGCCAGATCCTCGCATTCCAGGCAAGAGGTGAAAGTACATCATGAGGAAGACACAGCCTTCCTCCCAGAGACCCCTGTCTGCGACCCTCACAAGGATCTGCGATCTGCGCAAGCGCCAAGAACTGATAAGCTAATTAGCATGAGAAGCGAGAGCAGGCGGGTTCAGGTACTTAATATGTATAGGTATTGATTGAATATTCATTGTTTTACTGTATAAATGTACGATTGGTCTGCTGCTTCGGGGTGCACGCTTGTGGAGGAAGGATCCCCCGTGCATCTGTGCGCAATAAACATACCTACTTTATAACTTTCGAGTTTTAGAGTCGATTTCCGTACGTCAGTAGTAGCCATTGGGTATGCTTCTACCCATCCTGCTAGATGATCTACTAAATACCAGGATATATTTCAACCTTCCTATAGGTGGTAACTCAGTAAAATCCAGTTGGATACTTTGAAGAGGTCTTAAACCGGGTTTTTTCTTGTGGGTTTCTCATTGAAGAGAACCTTTCTGTTTATCATTTTACAAACACAATGCACCTTTCCCAAATTTGTTTAGCTGTACTATCAATTCCTACGCCATCCACATTTCCCTAAGATTAAAGCACACGTTGCTTGTACCCCCATTGACGTGAGGCCGCTATGTCCCTCATAATTTGTATAGCATTTCTCGTCCATCTGTGAGAATCCACTTCCCTCTTCCTGTTTGGATAGCTCCCAATTCCTTCAACTCCTTTTTCTCTCCTTCGGTGAAAGTTGGAATCCCTTTTGGTTCAGACACACAAGGAGTAAGATTGCACATCTTAACTAATTCAGGCCCTAAGGCAGCTTCTTTGGCTACCTCATCGGCCAATCTGCTTCCTCTAGCTTCCAAGGAGTTCCCTTTCTGATGCCCACTCACCGGGACTACTGCAGTTTCTCTGGGTAGGAGTAAATTCTTTAAAATCTGTTTCACCAATTCCCCCGCATGCCAGCTCCTTTCCTTTACTGCTAATTAACCCTCTTTCATCCCACATTTTTCCAAATGTTTGAGCTACCCCTAAAGCATACCATGAATCGGTATAAATCGTCCCCATTCTATCCCCTCTAACAGCAGTAATTTCTGATTTGAAGTGTATAATTCACATGTCTGGGCAGACCAGTTGTTAGGTAGTCTTCCCGATTCTTTCGCACCTCGATTCTCTCCATCAATAATTCCATAACCATTGTGCCTTTTGCCCTGACTGATTCTGAAGGACCCATCAATAGATAAATGGAGACCTGCTGGCAAGGGTAAGTGCCTCAAGTCAGTTTGCGCTTTGGTATGATACTCTCTATTGCATCCAGGAAGTCATGTTCATGTTCTCAGTTCTTCTATCTCCCCTTTCGATAGAAAGGTGGCAGGATAGAATGGTGGCATGAGTCAGCAGTTAGAACTAAATCTTTTTCCACTCAAATTGCCTCATGTGTCAAAATCCTAGAATCAGTGAGCCATCTTCCTGCCCTCTTGAGTCAGAATTGTCCTTACTTGAGATGTGGAGTACCCGTGCTACAAGTGCTCCTCCAAAAGTTAGTTTCTGCTTTCTCCTACCAAGAGGGCTGGCTGTGGCTGCTACTGCCTGTAAGCATTCTGGCCACCCTCGAGGTACTGGGTCCATTAGCTTAGATAAATAGGCAATTGGCTGTTGCTTGTCTCCCCGCTCTTGGGTCAACACCTCCAGCGCTGGTCCCTTACCTATGGTAGCAAACCAGTGGAACGGTTTTGTCAAGGGAGAAAGGGGAGTGGTAGCCCAGGAGCAGCGATCCAACTTTGGTTTGATTCCCATATTAATTCCTTTTTCTTCATAAGCCCATGATTAGCCCTAAGTCATTAGGCTCGTCTTCTAACAATTTAAAATATGATCCCTTCGTTTTCAGGGTGCATGATTCAATCCATAGGTGACAATAGCCTCTCAGTCGCAGAAGATTTCATAGCTCTCTTTTTAGTTTTCCTGAGAGGCAAGTCAACTATTCCTTCTGACCTCTCTGGGAGACTGGCTCCGCTCCATTCTTCACTGCCTGATCCACAGCAGATACCATCACTTATGCCTTCTGCTTCTGGTTTTCTCCTTCCCTTTTCACAAACATTTTTCTGGGCCTCCCTCCGTAACTCTTCCAAAACACCCATCCCTTTTCTGTACCTTCCTCCTAATTCTCAGGCCATGCTTCAGTCAACAAAATACACCTTCAGCAGACCTTGTGCTACAGGATCTTCAGGGCCCAGACCCGATATTTCCTCATTTGGTCTCTAAGCCATTGTAAAGACGCTGAGTTGTGTGTCTTATCTTTTCCCTGCTTGGTTTGTTTGGTCTCAAAGACTTTTAAGTAATGTTCTGAGACTTAGGAGCAGCCTCCTTTATACCTTCTAGTATTGGGTCTCTCAAATCTCTCTCATACGTTGGCCCGATGTACTGGATCATTATTCTTCCAGTTAGGGTCCACATTAGGAAATCTTTTGCTCATCTGGGATGACTCCCTGGGCTGGCGTGTTTCTTTTTTTCCCATTCCTGCGCTGCTGCCCACCTAATCACTCTTCCTTCTAACCCCATAAATGAAATATACTCATTAAGGACATCGTATCTCCTGCCACGAGTAAAAATCGGGTCCCAGGAATTGATCCAGCAGTTCAGCTAATCCCATGGGATCATCCCTCAATTAAAGGCGTCGTTTCCTTTTTAAAATTTCTGTACGTGTGAGTGGGGAACTTACATATCCTACTTGTCCTATTTCAAGGGGAACTTTCTCAGAGAGGATACAGCTCCTCTGTTATTCTCCTAGTGGGAGGTTTCTTTCCTGAGGGGGGCATGGGGTATTTCAAAATACCTATCTTGCATTGTTCTGATTCGGAGGATCAATAGTTAAACACTGTTACTGAAACCTAGTGTAGCTCAGGCCTGGAGCTGAAGTCTAGCCAAAAGAAGGAGGCAGCCCTTGAGCTCTACCCAGAAATGCATAAGGTAAGTGGAACAGTCTGCACGCAAGAGAGGGACAGACTCGGATTGTCTTTGTGAAGTAACTTTTCCAGCAGTAGGCATTCTTCTTGCAAAAGGGGCTTTTTCCTTTTAACATACAAATTTAAGGCCTGACATACCTGAACTTCCTCCTCCCCATATACATTTAGTCTAAAAGGCAGCCGAGGACTTAATACTTTCCTTGGTGCAAGTAAAACAACAGTCACCTTCTTCTTACTCTTATTCCTAGTACAAGACATGTCTTTCCAATTTGTCAATAGGCGGGGGGGAGGCTGTTGACAGCAACAGCCCGCCTATGGAACTGTCTGGAGGGGTGTTCCCAGGGCTTCTCTCTCTGAGCCCCATTTCCTTTAAGCCACCTATCCGTATTTCCCACTCTTGAGACATTTTAACAACAAACGCACGTTTTGCTTTACCCTTCTCCATCCCCTTCCCCTCATGGCAAGACAGAACCACAGATTCAGGCTCTGTACTCATCCCGTATTTAACTGTACATCTCTTTCACACACACACACAGAGACACAGACACAGAGCAGTGTTGGCCCTCATCTTAGGCCCTGTCTTATATCTGTTCCATATCTTACTTGACAATTGTCCTTAATTTTCCTTTACCCTGTAAGACTTGTCTTTAGGCACCCATCATCCCACAAGACCACTCAATGCAATTCTGAGGCAACGGATTCCCGAATAGGCAGCTCACTCCTCCCCCTAAAGTGAGAGTTTCCTCCACTCCCCAAATCAGAGAAATACCACACCCATTCCACAGTTTGCAAAAGCAACATTCCTCAGTGTTTTCCAGAGTTTCCATATAAGCATCTCAGTTTGGCTCTGTATCTCACAATTCTAGCTCCATTTCAGTCTGTGCAAAATGTCTCATCTAGTTATCTTTGCTATCACTTATGTACCTCTTTAGCTTTTTTTTTTCCCCCCTCTTTTTCTGATAATCCTGTGGTTTCGTGCTCGAGTGTTGTAATATTCTTAGGGAGATTCCTGCAGGATGAATTTCGGTTTGTGTATAGGAGAATACTAAAATAAAATACAGTTTCGCTGAGTGACTACTTGTAACCTTTAATGTCTTTCTTTTCCCGTGAGAAATTTTTTAAATATTTCCCATTTTCTTAAGTCATGTGTTGAATATTTCTTATAGTAACCAGATACATTCTGAATTCTGTCCTTGACAAAAAGTTTACTAAACCTGGACAAAGCCATTTTATGGACAGCTTTAATATATTTTACCACTGAAACAACATTTTTTGCTATACCAAATCTTTGGCGTTTCTTGACAGTGTTCTCAGAACTTTTAACTGTGAAGTTTTTGTTCTACAGCAACTTCAGGAATTTACATTTCACAGGCTGACAGAAACCATTTTATTTCTTCAGTAATTGATGGAATGTCTCTATCTAGATGTTTTAGCGACTGAAGATACCATTATTTATTATTCTGAGGAGTGTTTTGAAGACAGAGATCTCTCAATAAAGATCTACAAATATTCTCGTTGCATTATTCAGTTATTTTTGTAAATTGCCGACAGTCTGGTGTTTAGTATTCTAGTACAAGTGTTGGAAAACTCGTCCAAATTCATTTCAGTGCACCGGAGCAATGAATACAACACTTCACTATACCCTTTTTAATAGATCTGTTCCATTTAATTCATCCTTAATCCATGATTTATTTGATGTATATATTTGCAGGCTATTACCGGCTAGAAAAAAACTATAGGTAGTTAAAAATACTCTGCTGCATAGTGACAGGAAGATGGATTTTACTCGTTCTCAGCACTCATGCACTCATGTCCTTTTATTCTCCAAGTAAATGTACCTCCTCCCCCCACCCCCTTTGAAAATCTGGATTGAATTATATTAACAATCCTAGGAGAAAATTAGGATGGCTAGCACTGAAATACCCATTTACTACCAAAAAAATAAATCCAACCAAAAAGCCAAAGTTAGAGGTTAACTCTTATTGAAAATAGTTACTTCTAAGAAATAATTTAAGCACAGTGGTGATTTTAAAGTTGTAGAGAAATGTTGTCACAACATTAAAAGCCTTATATCTAAGAAGGATGAATGGTAATGGGAAGATGGTCTGAGCATGAGATAAAATGGAATAATATTGAGTGTATCATGACTATAACCAAATATAAAATTAAATCATCCAGGAAAAAAATGAGATCGGATTTGTAAATTATATGTATTTAGGTGATTTTACAATTCCAGGATTTTTGAAATATAGGAAAGGAACTTTATGATGATGGTAGTTAGTTAGTTCCTTCCTTCTGAAAAAAATGCCTAAAAATTAGAAACCTAGTCTTTAGAAATTATCTGCACTACCCGCAGAAGGAATATTGTGGTCATTGTTAATTATTACTTCTTCATGATGTTGAAGAACAGAACATTAAAATCTCGTAACATACGTAGCAAGGTTGTAAGAGGTGAAAATTCCCTGAGGTTGTACTTAAAGATATCTTGAGGATTAACAAGTTGGAGTTCTTAGGGTAACTATTCTGGGTGAATTTTGTAGACTATGCTAAAACGTAAGGCACCTATGTTGTCTTTTATTTTGTGATAGATTTAAGGGATTACCCTTTGGAGCATGCTTATGAATAGAGAAAGTCTGTTAAGTGTATCGTGCATCCATGTAAATACAGTAGATATCTATGGAGGACTGCAATGCAGGAATAAATTACTTTTGAAAACATGTCTAAACAAATGCAGTATATAAGGCAACATTTAATTACCTACTTCTAACAAAGATTAAGACCATGCAACACAATAACTTTCTGGCTAATAGTGAGTCAAACTACAAAAATCTCAAAATCAAAACCTTTTTATATAATAGCTAAAGTATTTTATATTTCATATTGCTTCCATTGGAGTTAAAACTTCATGAAAATTGCTGTTTGCTTATTGGTTGTCTGTAAAAGCAGTATATCAAGACGTAGAATACTTCATACAGAAATCATTTGAGTGCAGATATGAAGTTGCTGTTTTTCTGTGCAGGAAAGGAATCTGAGGAACCCTTAGGAGAAATAAAAATACCAAAAAGTCATTCTATTAAGTAAATCTGAGCCCCAGAAAATGCTACAAATTAATATTAATGGCTGAGTTCTACTTATCAAATAGATTGGGAGAAGATTTACTTAGAACAGAATTAAGAAACAGATGCAAAGTAAATTAGTCCTTAGCTGATAGTTCAGAATAAATTGATGTTTGCTTCATTAAGCACTTACCATATTGAAACTCAGATACTAAACTGATAACAGGGTTAGCATATGTTATTACAATCAAGGAAAAGCCAGATGTGAAGGAATGCTGTTTACTGGTGTCTTGTTTTCAACCATACAGAAGTTTGACATAAGCAGAAGCACACTTTAAACAGTCATGTTAAATTGCAGTGCTGTTCTATTTCTCAGCAACTGGCTTACTCAATCAGAACACAAGATTTTTTCATCAGTGTTTAATTTTCTTAATCTCAGAAATTTTCCATCTTTCAGCCCTGTGACTATAGCACTGACGCCTTGTGCTATTCTCTCTCATTTCAATTTTAATATAAATTTTATAGTTCATTACCTGTCAATCAGTTTTAAATGGTGCAGTGTTCATTTCATCATGTTCTATAAAAAGTTGCATGCTTTTTTTCAGTCTCATACATTTATTTTAGTTTGAGCTCTATTTGTTTATCTAAGCATTTTTTTTAACATTGTATTTATTTGGCATCCTGATTCAAGGAAGTGAATTCTGACAACAGTGCTGTGAAAGTTGCTTACTTGTAAAAATAATACTTCTCAGAGCATTTCAGAGGTAAGCGGCTTTAATTTTCAGCGCTTCCCTAAAACAAAATTAGCAAATTAACACAGAAGTAGTTCTGTATAAGCCATTTCTGCTTGTGGGGCATGTCATAGGTAACAAGACTTTGTGCTTTCCTGGCCAGATGAAGTGACTTGTTTACTAGAAGACGCCCTCAATAGTATTTTCTCACATGAAGCTACCAACGTGGGTCTCTAACAGTCAGTATGCCATTATGTTGTGGACTGGTACAAAGAAATTGTGTAAACAGAGACTGAAAGGTTTCTTGTGCTTCTTTTCTAACACAAGAATACCAGAATTTGAAAGGTTTCATGCTTGTTTATTATTTAATCTATATATGTACACTACCAGTAAACAAGCGTTCTTAAGTATTCATTACTCATACAAATTTTTTTAATGTATTCTGTAGTGAACCTGTATTAAAAGTTAGCATTTTTCTAGTTTATTATTCTAAGACTAGGCTTTTTTTCATTCAGTGTTTTTGTTTAGTCCAGCCCAGTCCTGGAAATTCTCACATCTATCCCAATGCTCAAAATATAGACTGTGATCATCTAATGAACCTTATTTAGCTCGAAGCATATGAAGACTTCCAGAATGCAGTGTTAAATTTTTAAACTGAGTACTTATAATTTGTTGGACTGTGCCTATAAATTCATTATCTCCATTAAAAAAACAAAACCCAGCTTCCAATTCAACCAGATCGTATAACAGAGTACCTAACTAATATTTTCTTAGCTTCCAAGAATTAATATAGGCTGCTAATGCTCTCAAGATATGTTTTATTCATTATAGGAAGAAGAAAAAACATTTCTGCTTTTTTTCTCTTTTTCTGATGAACAGAAAAGTTAAATAAAGGTTGCCAACATTAGTAGGTAGTGCTTCCAGTAGGAAGGGATGTACACTATGTAGGCGTCAAAAGGTTAGTATTCATTCCTGTGGATTGAAGACCTGTGGTGGGTTGTAACACGTTGAGGTTTATTTTAGTGGTGCATCTCAAGTTTATTTTCATTTAGAATGAATGGAGCTTGTGCATTCCAAGATTCTTTTCAGTGAGAAGGACATTGTGTTAAGCGGAAACAGAAACTTTTACTGAAAGCACGCTGCTGATCTGAAATGTGTAGCCACTGAAACTACCCTACTCTGCAGAAAGAAAGAAAAATGGATTTACTATTGTGTTTCCTGCTCTGTCATGCAGTGAAAGATGACATGTTTGTTCCCGATTAACAGAGAGAAACTCATCTTGCAAGAGGGAAATAAGTTTGTTTCAGTTCACAGTGAGGAATAAAAGCACAAATAAAATTCAGAAACTAAGATAGTGTTGTAATCTGGAAGGCTACTAGCTGAAAGTTTGAGTGAACTTAAAACTGAATTTATTCCCATGCAGAATGCCTAGAGGATATAAATACTACATCAATTTTAACTGAAGAAATTTTGAGAAATGTGTTTTGGCGAATTCCCTGTCCAAAAAGAAAATATTATATACTATGTTATAAATAATAGATTTTTTGAATCTGTGACTTTTTAACTTTTATAACATCAACTGTATGTAGGCAATACCATATTATTGGGAATTTTAAGAGAAGCAGAGTACCATCGCAATGGTCTTTTGGAAAAGATTGGGAACAATAGTTTTCTATAATAACACAAACACTATAATATTTTAGAATAGTTGTGAAAAAGAAAAATAAGGGGAAAATGCTAAATATATTTGATTAATGTCAAAAAATGAAGAGAATTGTATAAATAAATAGGTGAATTGTTCCCTCTCTTCTTAGTTGCTGCTATGCAACATTCTAGACCTTCAATGTCAAAGAGTACTACAAATATATTGACTTTTTCTGAATGAAAATGTCTTTCATCACTCTAGATTCTGGCTTGGCAATTACAGTGTCTTTGCAAAAAACATCTTGAGACAAGGCTGATTGAATGGTGACAATATTTTGAAGGTATGCTGAAGAGCTATACATTAGTGTTGCCTCCCTTAGAGTCACTGTTGAAGTCAGCTCAACCTCTTTTCTGGGACAGACTGTTAAATTTACATTAAACTTCAAATGTATAATTTCTGGCCAATGAGTTTTGGATATTATAACTGAGGGTTTTTTTAATTTTTATTTTTACAGATAATACCTCTCAGTCACCCTGGCCTCGTCTTTCTCATGAGAAAAATTATATTAAAATTATATTTAGTTTGTCTCAGGGTAAACTGCTGGATAGCTTTGACTTAAAGCATATCAGTTCCCTAGGAAGGAACAGTCTTGTAAAATGGTATAAGAAATTCTAGTAGATAAACCTATGAAACAGAATAGTTGCATTTGCATATTGGTATTCTCATAAGTCATGTTTTCCAGCCTCAGCATTTTTCTCCAGTTCTTAGCTATCTCTCAAAACTAAAGATGTGTGGTCTGTAATTTTCTTCTGCCACAGCCAATTTAGCAGCCACTATGGCTTTGTGTCCTCAGGTAAAAGATTAATCAGCATTCTCACTCCCCAGGAGAAAATTTTTTTAAGGATCTAAGACCTGCTTTCCAGTAGAATATCAATAGGCTCCTTCAGTTCAAAAGTTCAGGATCTAAGAACCTTTAATGATATGATCTCTTCCTCATTTATCTATCAAAAAGCCTTTTGAGTAGCTATCATTTCTACAGGGAGACTTAGCTGAGATACAGGGTCTTATGTCTGATTCCTCTCGTGTCATTTCCATAAGGAAAACCCAACCCTTAGCAGTCTTTCCAAGGTTTTACTGGAGGAGTTGTGACTGCCATGTCTCTCCCTAAACCCCAGGAGAGTAACCTCATGAGGTTTCTCCAGTAAATGCGACTTTCTACATGTTAGTGTAGTGTAAAAGGACAATGAGTGTTTATACTCTGACAGAAGAGCCTTCAAGAGGCCTCTCCGTACCTTTGTGTCAAAGTTGAAAGACCTTGGGAGTGGTCAGTGTCCTCAAAAACAGTACCATCCTGGTTATCATAAGGTGTACATTATTAGTGCTATCAAACTGCACACCAGAGAAACTACATTCCCTACAAGGGCTCATTTGACCATTTTAAGCAGTGACACTGTCTTCTCTGTGGAACATTTCACACCTGACATTTGCAGAGAGGCCACTTGGAGCTCTGTTCACACTTTTACTAAACATTATGTACTTGCTGAAGCATCCAATGATCATGCTGCCTTTGGGAGTTATCCTTCAATCTTTGTTTAATTAAGAACTCTCAGGGTCCTCCTCCAGGTAATTGTTAGTTGGCTCCTCTCTTCAGTCAGCCACAGTGTGAGAGAACATACACAATTACTTCCCAAGACATTTACAATACTCACTCCCTTCCTATCTTAGTTTTACCTAATTTGCTGTATTCTTTTAAGGGGAACTGAAAGGAAGGGACAAGATATGCCCTTTCTTTATGGCTAACATTAAAGGAGGGGAGCATTAGGGAGGCACTGACTGATAGTTATTGTTAATATAGAGGTTTTCTAATAATACTAGCTGGTACATATTAACACTGCAACTGTCACACAAATAACATCTCAAAGAAGAAAAGTTATAGTGTGTATCCAAGCATTCTAGTAACAAGAAATCTTTCAATTTGGGGGGGGGCAGGGGGAGAAACATGTCTTTCTACTGCACAGAGCTTTTTTAATTCCTAGACAAATATTGAGGTGGATTCCTGTTGACGCTTTCCCTAAACAATTCTTTAAGCAAAATTTTTGCTTTTATGAATGCTGGTGAAAAATAGGATCAATCTATTTATAAATTTACAGATAATCAGACCTATCACAGAATCACAGAATGTTAGGAGTTGAAATGAACCTTGAAAGATCATGTAGTCCGACCCCCCTGCCCGAGCAAGATTCACCTAGACTAAATCACACAGGAATGTATCCAGGTGGGTTTTAAATGTCTCCAGAGGAAAGTCACAGCCTCTCTGGGCAGTCTGTTTCAGTGCTCCATCACCCTCACAGTGAAAGTTTCTCCTTATATTCACACAGAACTTCTTAGGGTCCAGCTTGCACCCGTTGCCCCTTGTCCTATTGCTGGCCATTGCTCAGAACAGCCCAGCTCCATCCTCCTGACTCTTGCCCTTTACATATTTGTAAACATTAATAAAGTCACCCCTCAGTCTCCTCCAAGCTCAAGAGGCCCAGCTCCCTTGGCCTTTCAATGAAAGGAAGGTGGTTCCACCTCAATCATCTTGGTGGCCCCTGTGCTGGACTAGACTCTTTCAAGGAGTTCTATGTCTTTCTTGAACTGAGGGGCCCAGAGCTGGACACAATATTCCAGGTTCAGTCTCACCAGGGCAAAGTAGAGGGTGAGAGGACCTCTCTTGACCTACTAACCACTCCCCTTCTAATACACCCCAGGATACCATTGGCCGCCTTTGCCATGAGGGCACATTGCTGGCTCATTCATGGTCATCCTGCTGTCCCTCTCACCTAACACTGCTGTTCAACAGGCCAATGCAAGACCCTACACTTGGCTTGCTCTTGTTAAATCTCATTAAGCTTCTCCCTGCCCAACTTCTTTAGCCTGTCAAGAGTTTTGCTGAATGGCACCAATGGTGTGTCAGCCACCCCTCCCAGTTTTGTGTTGTCAGCAAACCTGCTGACTGTACACTCTATTCCCTCATCCAGGTCATCAATGAATATATTGAATAGTACAGATCCCAGTACCAACCCCTGAGGGACTCCACTAGATACAGATCTCCAGCTAGACTCTGTCCCATTCATCAAAACTTGTTGACTTCTTCCCTTCAACCAGCTCTCAATCCACCTCACTACCACACTTCCTCAGTTTAGCCACGAGGATGCTGTGGGAGATGGTGTCAAATGCTTTACTGAGGTCAAGGTAGACCACATCTACTGCCCTACCATTATCTATCCACCTGGTTATATTCTCATAAAGGCTATTAGTTAGTCAAACAAGACTTCATTTTGGTAAAACCATGTTGACTGCTTTATACACTTACACTTTTTATACATCCGCTTAAAATGTATCTAGCCAGTACTTTTTTTTCTCATTCATGTAGTAGGATTTTTTAAAGTGGCCAAACACAACAGCTCAACTACAGGAAAACATTTTTGTTAAGATAAGTGTTATACCTTGAAATTTTTGGGATTAGTTAAATGCTATCTAACATACGATCAAAAAGTGATTGACAGAAAAAAAGGAAAAACATTCTAGATAATTTAGAACGGCTATGCATTTGAAATCAACATCTATTTGACACTTTTTAGGAATACAGTACAATCAATTGAAAGGAAATATCTGGAACAGAGCTTAGTGCCCACACGTCAGTCAATTACGTCAAGCAGTCATATGTCTGCTTCATAGGGTAAAAAAATTAACTTTAGCTATGTTTTTTCCTCTGTTGTTGAGTGAATGGTCCCTCTACAGCATCTTTTCTTTTAGAATTATAAATCTTATTCTCACTTCTGGTTAACATTATTCACAGTGAAATCCATTTGTTATTGTGACAACTCTGTCCTTGAACTGGAATAACAATTCTCCGTCCCTGGTATTAAAGCTCTTGAGTATTTGTTGAGAGCAATCATATGTTCTGTCAGTCTTAATTTTGGTTGGCTAAAAAAGCTAAATATTTTGAGCCTTTATTGTAGGATCTGTTTTCAGCTTCTTTATTGGTTTAAAATTAAGACTATCTGACCTCCCAATTTAAGTTCACTAAATTCTTTGACCTATTTCTATATATATACATTGTCATTGACTTACACATTTCCACTTTTATTCCCCACTATGCTCAGGATAAAATCTGAAATAAAGAATTCAATTAATATTCCTTTGTGTCTGGATTAGTTTAAATGTAACCTTATTCTCACTGCAAGACACCTGTACATTGGCGTCTCTTTGTTTTATTAATTTAGTTATAGAATCCTTTCCCATTAATTTCCTTTATTTTTGCCTTTTAAAAATCTAAATCAGCACATTTCTGTGAAGTGCTCAGAATGGCAAGCCCAATGAGGATCCCAACGTGAGGTGTAGGTGACACATAAGCTTTGTCAGGCTAAAACACATTTTTATATTAAAAACTATTTATATGGCTATGGCACCTTGAAGTTACAGAGTTTCTGGTTAATAACCAGTATTGTTTGGAAACAGCAGTCTTGCCTATGTTAAGTAGATTACATCAACCTCTCCAAGTTCACATATTTCTCCCTTTTTTTGCCTAAAGTTGTCAATGCAGCAAGTAGTCTTTGAGAGCACACAAAACAAGCAGCAGCCTCTGCTTTCCACCAAAACTTTGGTCAAAGATGACTATCTGTTACCCTTCGCTTTGTGAAGCAGAATCATGTTTAGAGGAACTGTGCACATCAGACTTGTGTCCAGACCATGCTTTAAGGCTTGTATTTAAAGCTTGTCATGTGACTGTTTCAAGCAACTTCATTTTAACTTAGTGGATAGCTAAAATCATAGGCACTGCTGCCTCTGGTCTGAAGCCCCATCTTTTTCCCTGAGGTAAGTTGTCCGTGTACACAACACAGAATTTTTTCATTGTTTGTGTGTGTACACTGAGGAAATTAAATACATGTAATGAGATTTTTATAAGGGATGTTGGTGTACTGGGATTTCATTGTCAGTCCACCCAAATTAGAAAGAACTAAACATCTTGCTGATACTACTACCTGTACAGAGAAATCCTAGCATGAACTGGAGAATACCAGGACAATATTGTCTCAGCAGGAAGTATTTGGATTTTTTTTCCCAAAGCAATCCAGAATTAGTAACAAATATGCAGAGAAAGATGCACCCTATGGCAGATCTGTACCCTATGGCAGATCTGTACATTAAAGCAATAAAATCTCTTACATACAGTCTTTCCTCTGAATAATTAGTCAAGGCTAACTACAGTACATCAGGTTTATCTTTAACATTTTTTCTTAGCATTAAGTATTTATAGCTTATTATAGTTTTGATTTTTTTAAATGGCTTAAGCCCTTATGTAACACTCCAGGTTATGCAGTTTCTCTATTTTATAACATCTATTCCTATGTATTCTAATAAATTACCTAGTTTCTTCATTTTGTTATTCCATCAGCTTGTATTTGTTTATTTCAGATCTCACCTAATGTTCTTGCTGAATTAGCTGTGCTGTGTGCTGTTTGTTACTCACATTAATATTGAGCCTTACTGTACTTACTTTGCATAGACATACCTGAAAATGCTCCTGTATCCTAATTTACCTGATTTCTATATCCCCTAGAGTGTTCTGACCAATATTTTAAAGGTTTTTAAAGGTTTTTCAAGTCTTTCCAGGCTTGATCCCAAAAGACCATCCTCCAAAAACAGTTTAAATTTATCTAAGAAGAACGAATTTCTTCCAAATGATGCTGCCAGTAGCCAAACATCTTGTGCCAGATGATTCAGGGAGGGCAATACCAAATGTATCAGATCCAAATGTATCTTGTATGTATGCTTCCTTTGAACAGACAGAACTCCTTTCTGCTTACTGAGCTGTGTACCCAGGAAAATTTTTGTGGAATAAAGAAGCACAGCTGATGTGCAGAGACGACAAATCTTTACTGCTAGGCAATCAAGATATTTAAGAAACCCCATTAAACAAACAAACAAGGAGATACTATTAGTTCTCTTACAGGGATATGATCATTGAAGGATCAGTTAGAGATTTACTTGACTACAAATAAGCAGCAGTAAAATTGCTATACTCTGACCTTCTACCTCTTTTTCTAGCATTGTGCTCACATCAACGGAAAAGGTTCGTCTCCCCTTACTTACTGACTTACCTGCACTTAATTTTGTATGTTTGCTGACATGGTCTGCTTTATTATTCTTTCCTTAATTATTCACAATGCTTTTTTTTATTATATATTGTTATTTTACATGTAAGACATTTTTTCTTTGCTTTCTGTTATCACTGAACCAGGTTTTACCTACCTCATAAGGCTGCTTTTTTCTGCAGTGACCGGTAACTTCTGTTTATAGCCCTAGGACTTCTGATATGATGCAGTGTTTGTACTTTCAAGGACACTGTTATTGTCTTATACTTTCCCCACCCACCCCCCCAGGATCATAGATACACCTCACTCTGCACAGAACAATTATCTGTAGTTACAATGTACTAGTTGAAAAAATATATGGACTTTATTGTAACAGCACATGTTCAAGTACATAATTGCAGAAAGCTAACAGGAAGTTAATTCAACTTTAGATAGCTGTCACTTAGTTAAAAATCTGTGGTTGTCTGGAAATTCCGACAGAGTCTAAGAAGTCCAGAGGCCTTGCACTGGGGTGATCCAATACAAAGTTTCTCTGCCTGTTTCTAGAGGCAATATCTTATTTACAGTGCTATGTGATATATATATTGGACAACATTCTCACTCTAATCTTTTTTCTCATGGTATTGCTGTGATTCTCTTAATTTTTTACCTCTTACAGTTTCTTTTTCTACATGATTTTCTTGCTGAACATTGATATAGCATCCATTTATTTACATGGATTTTGATAATTGGTTCTTTCCACTGCTGACAAAACCTTTCACTTTTTTCCTCTTCGTATATAATCATATTTAATTAGAAATTAACTGAGTAGTAATTTGAGACATTGCTTAAAAAAATTACAATAACATATTTCTTCAGCCTGCAGTGTTTTGTTGTTGGTTTTGCTTGATGTTATTTGTTTGGGGGAGGGGGAATTAATATATTCCCATCAGGAAAGCATGAAGCTACATTATTAATAATTACCACTACATTGCAATTCTTATAAATAAGTTATTAAAATGTACGGAAATGTGACATGAATCTATTTATAAAACTGTGGCTATTGCAAATTTTAAAACTTTTAAAAGGCAGTAAATACCTGACACTTTAAAATCTTTTTTTAAACTCAATTTTCAGACTATGGTAAAGTTTGTAGCAGTGGTACAATAATCACTAACAAAAACCTTTTGATTTTCCGTGGTCATTCAAAGGAGGAAAATAATCATAGGAATGTTTACAGAACTGGAATCACGGATTTAGTAACATCACAACATCACTCTTAGAAATACAAATAGAAATGTTTCAGGCTTTGAAGATTAATGTATAGCTTGGAGCACACCACAGCAGTTCAGACAGCAGTAGTTAGGAAGCCCTATTTATTGTGTGATGGGTAGGAAAACATTGAAACAATTAAAAAAGTGCAGATTCAGAATTCTTCCGTTCTTCTTATAGCTCAGTTAATACAGCCTAGTTACCATTGAAGATTTTAATAGTCCAAAATCATCCTTAGCTATGCATTACTGCAAACAGTTAGAAAAGGGTTGAGGAGGGGACCCTATGAAACATTACCACTATTATCTTGAGGCAGCTGCAAACAACAGACAATAATAAGCACAAGTCCATGTCTTTGTTAGGACTCATACTAAGAGGTTATGTATCAGCGTTTCTGTGACTAGCTTTCTGTATAATGGTATTGCTGCCTCAAGTACCCGTAGCACACATTGTTATAAATAATGGCAGGCCATCAAAGTACAGTGAAGTAGCTTGACCAAGGTGTAATGTCTTGGGGCTGGTTTTTGCTATTTGAGTTTATATTGAAGGGTATATGGGGGGAAAAAAAAAGGGAAAAAAAAAAAAGCATAGAAAGAAGCCAAAGGGTTCGATGGAGAAAGGGAAAGGGAGCCAGGATTTGGATTTTGCTGCTGAAGACTTGCAGAGAAGTTTTATTGTTCAGGCTCTGAATTAGTCCCCTATCATAAACCCTAGGTCATATAACACTGTTGTATGAGAGTGCCTTTTGATGCTATTTGTTTGCCCATGGACATTTTTATGGTACTAGCTAACTTACTATCTGAACGTTTAACAGGAAGCAATGTGAAATAGAGTTCTGTCTGTGCTTCTATTTTACATAGCAAAACCTGGGCAATCAAAGAATAATAAAGGTACCTCTCTCTTAATTCTTAAGTTGCCCTCACTAAAAAGGAGCTGCCATTTGCCCAGTGTGACCCCCTGCTCTGAGGGCACTGACCCTCTGAAACATCAGATTGGAACATCAAGATGAGGACAATATAATTTATCATAGCCACTCATCTTCCCAGGTAATTTGTTTGGGAATGTGGGATGACTGTGATGTGGCACAGTGGGGTTCTGGAATTGCTTGGTTAACCATCATTCCTACTGATTTCTGTACCAATAAACGTGCCAGAAAGTATGAGGAAATAATGATTTATATTTTTTTTAATATAAAACCTCAGATCTGCTGTTTAAGACAGACCAAAACTAAGAAGATATGGATCCAATCTCTATATTTTCTGCTGTGTTATTTCACAATGGATCTCTGGTCTATTCTTTTTATCCTTTACAGTAATAACAAGGCAACAACTGGGTGTCATCAGACTTCACCTGGTGCCCCTTCTCAATCCCCTTTCTCTCTGCTGCCTTTTAAGGCACTTCACTGGTCACCCCTTTCCCCATTTTTTTCAGCAATTCCCCAGCCTCTCTTTGCCCGTGATATCTTTTGGCTGTCCCATGTTTTCTACATGCACTTTGGAAGACCAAACCCTGAAAAGTTTAGACATTTGCAGGGAAAGTAAAGTTTCACCTTTCCTGAAGCTTCTGACTGAAATTACAGCTGATAGGAAAGACAAAGCAGCACCTTTCGCAGTTTGCTGCACAACCACTTCTTTTTAGAGAAATGCAGTATAAGAAATGCAGAACAAAAAACCCAACAATCAGTTATCTTTCAACTGACCTTTTTTGAAGCAGTCTTATTCTACTACATCCAGTGATATAGATGATTTAAAATTTGGCAAGAAGGTAAACTAGGGCAACAGTCCAGTCCAGTAGTCCCTCTTACTCATCTTTTCACAGCTTCTCCCTAGTACAGACTCTAAACCATAATCAACTAAGAAAAACACTGTGTGATCTTTCAGATTCACACATCAGCAAAAATCAAAGTTTTACTCAGAACATTGTTTCCTCAACCTGAAGTTCCTTGTTATTCTGCACTGAACGGAGGAAAAAAAGGGAAGATATGCTCTTTTTTTATCCTTAAAAGGGCAATGTTATCAGCTTGCTCCCCTCCTTAAGAGGCAAGGTGCAAAAAATCCTATAAATGGCTAGAATTTTAAATATTTATTCCTTGGGTAGGTTGAAGCAATTGAGGAGCAAAGAGAAGCTATTGTACATTGCTGGATTTGTTTTCATCAGAACCTCTCATTTGCACCTTGTAATACTAACCTTCTACAGGTTTCTGATGTTAAGCAGTGTCTGGATGATCTGGTTTATCACTAACTAAGTTGCACTGCAGATTTTTCTTTAGCATGTCTGCACTGAACCCAAATAAAAAAATGTTTTGGGCTTTTTATATATTTATCTTAACCCGAAATCAAATATAAGTCATCATTTTCAAGTTTAGTGTAGCTTAAACTCTGCCTGAACAAGGTAAACCCATCTACAGGTTAACCTGAACAAGAAATGGACCAAACATGTAGAGGTTACATCATAATTTCAAATATTTACCATTAAAATATTTTTGTGCAGAGTCACCAGTAATAGCTTGATGTGAGTGAAGGAGTTTTGCTCCTCTCTTGTGGATCCAACTCGGCTACTTTGATTCCTTTTTATAAGCTTTTTGAAACAAAGTTCTCTAGTTTGCATTACTTTGCAAATCAGTCTTCATTAATTTACATTTCTGTGTTTATATTCAAGTTGTATGATGATACACTAAATATTCTGGATATCTAACCTTTGCTTTCTTTGTGATTGTAAGACCACTTTTATATAGCTCAAAAATTTACAACTTTTTTATGTTCAGTAAAAACCATTTGTGATCAGGCTGATAGCTGAGCAGCCTCTATTTTTCTGTTGTTTTATTTTCAAGAACTCTTTTAACATACTGTGCTTGTAGTACCTTTGAGAACCTTATTACAGTCTCCCATTTTCCTTTAACATTTAACAGTTTGTAAGTTTTTATGTTTGGTTTGTTTTTTGTTTTGGGTTTTTTTCCTGATAAGACAACAGATTTAACGGGCTAGTCACACGCGTTATTAGACACAGAGCCCTGGCATTTCCTTGCTGCAAGGATCTACCAGTTATGATAACATCACTACTATGGTACCAAACTTGCTCTGCTCACAGGGCTTTTATCCATTGGACTATACTATGGCACTTGCAGTGCTGCTTGGCTTGTTGAAGAAAGAGGTATGCTATGTGATACTACGTTTTTTTTTTTCTTTAGGGAATTAAATGAAGTCCCCAGCTCCAGAATCAATCTTTTTCTTCCTGCCTGGGTTTAAGCACAGCCAGCAACTCACAGCTGCTCTCACTCCCCTCATGGTGGGGTGGGGGAGGAAATAAGAACTGAGAAAACTAGTGGGTTGAGATAAAGAGAGTCTAAATAGGTAAAGCAAGGAGGTTACTCACTGCTTCCCATGGGCAGGCAGGTGTTCAGCTGTCTCCAGGAAAGCAGGGCTACATCATGCATAACTATTACTTGGGAAAACATACACCATCACACTGAACATCTCCCATTTCTTTCTTCTTCCACAGCTTTCTATGCTGAACATGATATAATATGGTGTGGAATACCCATTTGGTCAGTTTGGGCCAGCTGTCCTGGCTGTGTCCTCTCCTAGTTTCTTGTGTACCTCCAAAGCCTACTCGCTGATGAGGTGGGGCGAGAAGCAGAAAAGACCTGAATATTGTTCTGAGCATTGCTCAGCAATAGTAACATCTCTGTATTATCAACACTTTTCATTAACACAACGCCAAAGCACAAACCCATACTAGCGCTGCTTAAGAGAAAAGTTAACTCTATCCCAGCCAAAACCAGCACATACAAAAAAAGCATTTTTATTTCCTCCCTACCAAGTATCTGTCTTGTCCCCGAGTTCATCTCTTTTTGTAAGTGAACACAAAGAATGTTTATTATATTATGGACCAAGACACTACCTACAGAGAAAACTGAGTTTTTTGTATATGACAAAAAGAAGTCTGAAGACTTATTTTCTGCCATTATTGCAAATGGATCCCTTCCTCCAGCAAATTTTCAATTTAATTTCAGGTTCTGCCTAATGCACCCCATTTCTAAGAAAAAAATTGTTTTTCTTTCATCCCCAAAGATTTTTTCAACATTAGCATTTTAGTTTGAATCAGGACATTTTTAGAGCAGTTCTCCCCATTGCCACTATATACTATCCTTTGATTTATTCACATAGTGGTTTTAAGAAGTATAAAAACTAGTTTTTTAGATTACATTAAATTGAAAGATATATTTCAGAAGCACATGATCCTGCTGCTAATGTATTTTCAGTCATGAAGCGGAAGTCCTGCAGAAGTATATATACTGTGGATCACAACTCCTCAGCACCAATTTGCTCCACAAGGCTACTGCCATTGATGGCTGCTACTAGAGGCACAGCCTGAGGTGTTTCTCTACATAAACAAGTTTTGCAGAAGTAAGAGTTGCAGGAGTTCTGGGAAATAAGTTTGTGATTTCTCTTGCATTGCAGACTTCTTAGTTTTCTCTTAGCCTTCAGTCCAGGACCTTATCCCAGCCAACCATGCTTAATTACTCTCAGGGAGCAGGTCATCACCAGATCCACAGGAAGCCAGCAATCAGAAGGAGTCAACAAACTCAATCTCAAGCTTTTTCATGTAAAGCATAACATGGTAAAAATAGCATACAGTAAATATTTAAGAAAGAGATACCATCTCTTATAAACTATTTGTTGGAAATAGAACTGTGAAATTTTTGAGTTGCTACATTTAATTATTGGAAATTTTATTGAAAGTGACTTAAAAGTCCTAGTCTCACCTAGGCATTTTGGATGAACTGGATATTGAGTCAATTGTCAACATGACATGCTAGTGTATATTTTGTAATTTTATATACAGATACTAAAATTTCAAATGATACGTATAAATCTATATATAAAATACAAGCACTGAAAATAGGTGTGTGTATATATATACTTTCAATTTCATGCACAGCTCATATACTATGTAATAATTTGTATCAAAACCATAAAAATTGTTTCAAGCCTCTTGTGAACGCTGTTGTGTTTAACATAGGCGTTCTTTTCCACCACTATTCCTATGCATGGCAAAATTGCATGTGGAATCCCAATGCCATAATTTAACGCATTTCATACATAGTAGTGTCTATCCATATATTCCTTCTAATATACCCACATTTAGAGAAGAAATATAACCATTACTTGAAAATGAAGTTTGTTTGCAATATTACTGCTATTACCTCCCTAAGTACTGTAACAAAACATATTTGGACTTTTCTCACAATGTTCTTACACTGTGGGCGATTCAGATTTGGGCATCACAATCTTACAACAGATGGCTGAACGATGATTCAGGATGGTAATTAGTCTTTTGCATTTTCCAGCTAACCTTAGGTAGACACGTTCCTCTGAGAGATTATTATACTATGTTGTTTTAAAGACTAGCAGATATTCTCCAAGAGACTTTTGTAATGAACCCTTTAAAAACAATAAAATCGTTATTAACTCTGGTATAGTAAACACATGATACCGGCAAGACTGTAATTAACAGCACTGTGGCATTTTAAAGCAGTGATTTACATGTTTTAGCATTCTCTTACTGTGAGGGCTCTTCAAATGGAAGTAGGAAATGCTTGCAGAAATTCAGGGAAAGCTGCTAATATGATAGAACTGTGGAATTTGCTTTGACAGCCGGTCACTTATGAAGAAGTGAAGTAGAAGGCAGAAAATGTGGTAAAAGAGCTAGTCATGGTAAATAAAACATACAGAGGAAAAAAGGAAAGTAAGGCTCAGAAATGTATGTTAGAAAGAGCCATGACTAAATCTGTGTGTGCAAATGTACATTTCTCTTTATGAAAAGGAGTGTAATGAATAAAAAACCCCAGTATTTCATTTAAACCAGACATTAGTCCAAAAATCTGATTTGCATCTCTATCTCATTAAATAAACAATTTTGGATTCATGTCAGAAATAATTAAATGTCGAAGCACAGTGAAGCATCAAGGCATCCTGACTAAGACACCTTATATTTCTGAGGCAATATATGTTCCTATTCACACAGAAGTGAGGCTGAAAAAGCTTTAGGAAAAAATTACTCCACTTCTGGAATCCGTATGTTGTTTAGATACATCAAGTTATGGCATTGATTTAACCTCTGCCATATAGCTGTTAATTTGTAATGATGAAGTGACAACGCTATGCACAAACTCCACATTATCCAAACAAAATTAATCCCTGTTTTCCATAAATGGTTCATAATATTCTGTTTTCGTTTTCTGTGCCTTTGTGCAGCAAAAAGAAAGGTTATAAATTTTTACTCATGTGCTTAATTGTAGTTCAGGGCTGACTCTTTACACCTTTGGTGACCATGAGGGTCCATCCCTGGGCAGAACATTTTAGTTCTCAGTAAAATTTTCCTGAGTCTTACATCTCATTTACTAAATGTAGACAATACATTCTAACATGACACCTGGAATTTTAAGACAGCAGAACTATATGTCAAAAGGTATGGCACACCATGGAAAAAGATATAGTATATATTTTATAAATATGCATTTATCTCTACACTAGGCTTGCATGTGGATTTCTCTGGTTATGCTGAAAATTGCAGACATGTGGCAATTTGGATTGAGTATAACAAGCAAGATATAGAAGAAAATTACAATGCACCTAAACAAGGTAATTAAATTTTTTTTACTGTTTTCCAATGCATACCACTTAAATATTCTCATCGTTATTATCTTAATAATGAATAACCCCTGATGCTGCTTTGCAGGATCTGTCCTCTTAAACTTTTGTTGTGACAAACATGCACAGATACCTACTGGAAAAGATTCTTCTTGTTTGACCCCGAAGAACTATGAAGAATTAGGGCTCCACTGTTTGTACTTTTTGATTCTATTTACGTAATAGAAAAACACATATGTATTTGGAGCAAGCTTAGTCAAATTAAATGAGTAAATCCACAATCACAATTAAAAAAAAACCAATGAAATAGTGCTGATTCAGAATTCTTCCATTCTTCTTATAGCTCAGTTAATACAGCCTAGTTACCATTGAAGATTTTAATAGTCCAAAATCATCCTTAGCTATGCTTTACTGCAAACAGTTAGAAAAGGGTTGAGGAGGGGACCCTATGAAACATTACCACTTTTATCTTGAGGCAGCTGCAAACAACAGACAATAATAAGCACAAGTCCATGTCTTTGAGGTTATATATCAGCGTTTCTGTGACTAGCTTTCTGTATAATGGTATTGCTGCCTCAAGTACCCGTAGCACACATTGTTATAAATAATGGCAGGCCATCAAAGTACAGTGAAGTAGCTTGACCAAGGTGTAATGTCTTGGGGCTGGTTTTTGCTATTTGAGTTTATATTGAAGGGTATATTGGGGGGGGAAAGGAAAAAAAAAAAAAAGCATAGAAAGAAGCCAAAGGGTTTGATGGAGAAAGGGAAAGGGAGCCAGGATTTGGATTTTGCTGCTGAAGACTTGCAGAGAAGTTTTATTGTTCAGGCTCTGAATTAGTCCCTGATCATAAACCCTAGGTCATATAACACTGTTGTATATGAGAGTGCCTTTTGATGCTATTTGTTTGCCCATGGACATTTTTATGGTACTAGCTAACTTACTATCTGAACGTTTAACAGGAAGCAATGTGAAATAGAGTTCTGTCTGTGCTTCTATTTTACATAGCAAAACCTGGGCAATCAAAGAATAATAAAGGTACCTCTCTCTTAATTCTTAAGTTGCCCTCACTAAAAAGGAGCTGCCATTTGCCCAGTGTGGCCCCCTGCTCTGAGGGCACTGACCCTCTGAAACATCAGATTGGAACATCAGATGAGGACAATATAATTTATCATAGCCACTCATCTTCCCAGGTAATTTGTTTGGGAATGTGGGATGACTGTGATGGCATGATGTGGCACAGTGAGTTTCTGGAATTGCTTGGTTAACAATCATTCCTTACTGAGAGTGTGCCAGGAAGTATGAGGGAATATTGTGCTCTTTTAGTGCAAATAAATTGTCTCAGTTATAGAAGTTAAAGGAGTTAATTGTTTTAAATATAAAAACTCAGTTATACCATCTTAGATAGACCAAAATTCCTGATGAGTTTATCAGTTTTATCAAGACAAGAATGGGAGACTCACTGTGCAAAGGTCAATAGTAATACTCATGTCTTGAGTAACCTCGATCTTCCTGTTACAGCTATATCAGAAATGCTCTTCTCTTTCTAGAATTTGTCATACCAGAAAAAGTTTCTTAAAAATGGATGTCTGGAACCTGGTCAAAAATGCATGTGAGGTGAACTCACACTTGGGTTAAGTATACTGGTCAAATGTTATTTTTCAAAGAAAATGAGCATGGGGAGAACTGGTTCTGACGTTAAAGAGGCTGAGCTAGAGGGAATGTATAAATTGGGAGACTGATACAGAGCAAAGTGTGATATGAATCTTTGCTTTATTTTTTTAAGCACTGCAGGGAGAGTCAGATAATTGACAATTTCATGGATGGCTTCTAGTCTTTGTAATCCTAGCAATTTAATGTCATGTTTATTATTTGCTTATTAAATATGAATATTGTGGCTTGTGGCTACTACAAGCAGTAAAATACTTATTTCTCAGCGTGCTTGGACATATTCTGAGGTTATTTCAGCATGAAACATTATATACATTGCTCACCATAGGAGACCATTTTTTAAAGATAAGGTTCAGAGGTAGTAGCTAATAGGAACACTACACATCTGTGTGAAAGGAAGGTTATTTCTCTGCAATAACTGCTTTCAGTTTTGTTCTTATCCTATCTCTGTATTTCACAGTATTTATTAAATTTCAAGACATATCCGACAAATACATTAAGTCAAAATATCATTCCGTATAGAGGTCAGATTCTCAAACCCAGATATTAAAAATTAAGGTTAGAAGTCCATATTTAAGCACCGCTTTTGCAATCGTTTTATTTTCAAAGGTGCTGAATTTGCACGTCTGTTTTTAAACAGAGCAGCAACTGCTCACCTGAGTAATTCAGGTCACTTATTTCATGCGTCTGTATGTATATGGAGGACATTCAATAAGAACAATGTTGTTTCCAAGTACTGTATTACACCAGTGTCTAGGTCTAGTTTTATTAATTCCAGAGCAGAAGACTCTTGAGAGCATCTATGGGTTGGTTTGGTTTTATTTTCTTAAATCTTCAGAAACTGATAAAACTCTTTGCAGCTTAGATGTTTCCAAAGATCATTCCTTTCCAAACTCAACTACTTAGTCGAGTGCAATCATTCATGAATTCGACACAGAATAACCTTAGTTACTCTTGCCTTTGTTATATACATAATTGCAGTACATTATATAAATAAAAAGGTTAATAATGTCACAGTTTGACAAAATAAGTCTAATTTAACACTAATCTTTTATTCTAGCAAGAGTTTTTTTACATGCTCCAACTAATACAAACATTATGCTAAATTTTGGGACTTGAAGTCAGTCACACACTGACATTTATCAATCATGGGTTTCATTCTATCTAATTCGTGGAGCTTTAAGCCTGGACCGTCTAGATCTCAATTAACTGTCCTAAAATCTGTTTCTCTACAGTATTTGACTTTCTTTCACAGTTCTACTTTAGTCTCAGGAAAGTCACAACGTAGAGGGGGTGTGTGTGTGTGTCGTTTGTCCCCAAGTCCCGTCCCCGTCCCCCCCACTATGGAAGATGTCAAGTGACTCTTTTAAAAGACAATCCCCTTTCTTAGTGGACTGTATCTTACTATCTCATCTTTGAGATATCTCCTTTTCTACATTTTCCCAGGATATTTTTTTTTTTGCTATTGTGGTTTGTCGAGTGGAGTGGGGATTATTTTTCTTAAAAAACTGTGCCTGACAGACCCTGCTCTGCAAATTTGACCCTTCCTCTATAACCATCCCATCTCTCTGCCATAAATCAGTTTCTTGCAATGGTTCCCCCCCCCCCCCCCCCATGTTAAAACAGGCTGTTGTTGCTGGTCGGGGTGGCGGGTATTGTTATAATCACCCTAATAAAATAGCTTAACTTCTAGGTGATTTTGGTTTTAGTTTAGAATATGATTTTGATTTTAAAGGAGTTATAGCAGCTATGAGAATATAGAGGCTCTTACATATGATAATGATTTCCAGGAAGTAACATGAATATGCTAATCATTGCCCTCCCCTCCTTTGTACGTAAAACAATCAGCACAGTTAACCGATGATTTTTATAGAATCAGAATAGAAAGTGAAACTATCAAAAGCCAATCACTGTAAAGGTCAAGCTAAGAAGGGAGCATTTTTGTGCAATTTCACTAAAAATTGTATAAATATGTTCTGCTTTGTACGCTTGGAAGAACCCGTCTTTGGTGGAGCTATCCCCCGTGTTCCCCAGCGCTGGAATAAAGAAGTGCTTGCTTATCTGTTCTGTGTAGATAAGTTCTTCGTGATTGCGACTGCTAACGTTATGATCTCACAATATTTTTTCCTTTAGGCTTTTGCACATAGATTTCAAGGGGTCAGGGAGACACAAACACACACACACACACACCCCTCAATGCTTTTAAAGCGGACCGGATCGACCGTAGCGGTAAGGGTAATGCCCTGCGCCCCCGGGCTCACACAAGGCTTGAAGAATACACGCAGCTTTTTGCCCCTAATTCAGCCCGCCCAGACAATCCAGCAGTTTCAATACCGAAAGGCTCACCTCGCTCTCTCTACAGTGTAGTCCCCCCTCCCCACGCCCCAGAGGCAGCTCTGAGTGTCAAGGGTTGGTGCCCCATGGGACCCTGATCAAGGAATACACCACGACAGCCTCCCCCTTCCCCTTCCCCTTCCCCCCCAAATCCCCTCAATTTTCCTCCTCCCTCAGCGAGACTCGGTCTCCCCCGTTCAGTGACACATGCCACCAATATTCCGCGCCACCTTCTCCTGGCATGCGCCAGAGTTTCTCTTGCCCTTGTGAACGCTCGGGCTCAGATCACGGGGCGATTCGGGTTGTGGTTATCTGTTTTAATGAGGGGACGAACTTTTTAACATCGCTTGCCACATCGGATTGATCATCCGGGTCACCCCAGATATTCCAGTCCCAAGCATCAGGACCAGCACACATAACTAAAATTCCTGACTTGGGCGGGAAAGGGAGTCAGTACATTTTATAATAGTTTTTTTTCTTATAATATTTTCGTTTTCTCCCTTTTCAGAATCTAATTCATATTTCAAGACGATTTTCAATTTCCAGTTTTCATTACGAACACGCAAGGCATTTACCTTTCGCTCTGCTTCTAAAGCAGACTTGGTAACCTCAAATTCAGTTCCCTAATGCTGGTTTGGACTCCAGCGCCTCCTCCTGTGTACAAGTGGGGCATGCTCCGACGGCAGCGCCCAGGATTGCCTTCACCTTTTCCCGTTTTCCGCTATTTGTTCCCCCCAACACTGCTCTCCCCATTCCAACACTTTCTCCCTACTTTTCCACAACACATTCGCCTTTGCCTGGTCCAGAGAGGAGAAGAGAAAGTCTACAACCATGTTCCTGAGATAGCTCTCCTTCATCGTATCCTGCCCCAAATTAACACGACGGGAAAACACCCGACTGCGGAGTCGTTTGTTTTGGGTTTTTTTGGGTTTTTTTTAAATAAAAACTGATAAATTTATTTAAAACCCACGTGCAGATTCAGTACGTCACCAATGCAATTTTCATGGGTCCAATGGAGAAATGGCACTACAGTTTAGAGGTACGGCTAAACTTCTCACAACACACCACGAGACTCACACAAAGCGCGGTGCTGCCAGCACAGCAGCAGTCACGGGGTGCGGCGCTACCCCCCGCAGCCGAGTCCCGCCACTCACTGCGCGATACAGCCCGCGGGCAACTCAAAAGATCCGGTAGAATCACGGCACGCACGATCACAGGCGCACTAATATACTACTTTTCTCGTGTGTTAGGTAATCACCCGAGACCACAAAATTGCAGCATATCAAATACTCAACTTACCCCCGGGTCTTCTCCAGGTAAAAGGGGGTCTCGGAGCCTCAGTGCGTTTTTTCTTAGCCAGCATCCTGGCCAAGGGGGAAGGGTCTCCTCGAGAGTTGAAGCGGCGCCGTCTCCTCGCAGAGTTGAAGCAGATGTCCCCTTTCCGGCCGAATCCGAGGGTTTTTATTTGGTTTTCTGTCTTTGATGTACGTGACAGTGGGCAGGACTGAGCCCTAGCAGACAATACACCTTCAATGTTTGTCGTTAGCAGTGATCACCTCTCTGTTGCCTGTCTTTGTTTTGTCCGGGTCAACTGAAGCCAAATACAAGGCCCAACCCCGGTTTCGGTTGGTTTAATTGTGCAGCACTGCAGTGTTTAGTCTGGTTTACCCGACTAGTCTCCGCTGAGATGGGGCCTCAAGGCAATCCAATCAATGGGCCTCTTTACCAGCCCCCCATGAGCTCACCTGGTGAGCCAGACATTACAAAACCTGTCTGTGGAACGTCTGAGACAGACGATCCTTGCACCTATGACCAAAATTATCAGACTGTGCCTGTACAGCATGTTCATGCATAACACACGTCCAATTTCAATTATGTCCACTCTCCTAATAAGTCTATAGACCTGAGGAAGGCCGGATTGCTTGATGCAGAGCAGGTATCACTGGCAGAAACCTGATAGAGCTGTTACCACAATCGATTTTTTTTTCCCCTAAAACTACAATGCACTGGACTGGAAGGGACTTCACAGAACATTTAATCTAATCCTTTCTTTGAAAGACATCTGTATAGCAATAACACATAATTCCTGTAAAGATCTGGCAATAAACCCCAAAATGAGACACAGAGACAGATTACAGTATTTACAGTTTGACAAACATCATCAATCAGTCGGTAACCTCAGTGTACAGTAAGAGAAGGACAGATACCAAATGCAGAATGATAACAGAGCATGTCTGTCTGTCTATCTCAGATGAAGCAATATGTGTAGGCGCCATTGCTGGTCCAAAATTTCTGCTCCTGATACCACTGCAAAATGTTCTGTAGTTGGTCTGATGTTAGTCAATGAGTGTCTATAAAGTAATAGGATTAGTCATCTATATTCAAATGTAGAAGGAGAAAGGAAGTGTTCTAAAAGAACAACTTTAAAAATAAAATTTTGTTATTTATTTACAGTAGTGGTAGAAAGGCCAAAGGTCCTAAGAAAGGACTCACAGTAGATGTACTAGTGAAGCAGTAATTTATTATACTTTCTTGCAAGACCGGGTGTGCTAGCAAAGTAGGCACAACTGATACAAGGGGCTTTCTAACAAGATGCTTGCAAAGGGTTAAAGGGCGCTTGCTAACAAAATGCTTGCAAAGTGTTAAAGGGGCTTGCTAACAAAATGCTTGCAAAGTGTTAAAGGGGCTTGCTAACAAAATGCTTGCAAAGTGTTAAAGGAAGCTTGCTAACAAGATGCTTGTTAAAGGGTGCTTGCTAACAAGATGCTTGTTAAGGGGGGCTTACTAACAGGATGGTTTGAAGTGCCATAGTGGTTATGTCAGAGGTGACCTTGCATGAACAATGTCTCACTTGAAACACTCCTTTCTAGTGTAGTTAGTCTTGAGTGATTAGTGTTCTTGAGACAATTTAAAGCTGACCCAGGGCTGATAAGGAGGAAGCATCACAAGAAAGGTGATACCTGGGATAGATAAGAAGGAAAAATCCCAAGGACAATTGTGCCCATCTGGAACACTCACAACTAGACATGTGCCGGGGAAAGGAGGTGAAAAGTTCAACCTGATGAAGACTTCGAGCCTTCATCGCTGAGACCTCCCCTCAGTTTCCTCACATCACACCTGTGGTCAAAGTTTGCAGCATTTTTATACCCTATTCCCATCCAAAATCCCTCCCCTGTTTACCTATGGATTAGGTATTTCCAAGGTCTAGAGGCTCAACCAAGATGCCTTCTTCCCAACAGTGCATAGTATAATACACAACCCATGTCTGGCAGATTCTTTCTTCCCACTGGTGAAGGAAACAATATTCATCAGCTTATTGAGCAAAATGCAGTATCTTTCTAAGTTACTTATGATCATTAGCAATGTTTCCCATTATCTTATGTGCTATCTGTTGCAAGAGAGCCAGTGGGATCCTGGGGTGCATCAAGAGGAGTGTAGCCAGCAGGTCAAAGGAGGTGATCTTCCCCCTCTACTCTGCCCTGGTCAGGCCCCACCTGGAGTGTTGTGCCCAGTTCTGGGCTCCTTGGTATAAAAAAGACAGGGATCTCCTGGAGAGGATCCAGTGGAGGGCTACAAAGATGATTCAGGGCCTGGAGCATCTCCCCTGCGAGGAAAGGCTGAGTGAACTGGGGCTGTTCAGTCTTGAGAAAAGAAGATTAAGAGGGGATCTTATTAATGGTTATAAATATCTTAAGTATGGGATGCAGGGGGAATCAGCCAGCCCCTTTTCAGTGGTCTGTGGAGACAGGACAAGGGGCAAGGGCTGCAAGTTGGAGCATAGGAAGTTCCACACCAACATGCGGAAGAACTTTTACACAGTGAGGGTGACAGAGCCCTGGGACAGGCTGCCCAGGGAGGTGGTGGAGTCTCCTTCTCTGGAGATATTCAAGACCCGTCTGGACGCCTATCTGAGTGAAATGTCCTAGGGAGCCTGCTTTGGCAGGGGGTTGGACCCGATGATCTCTCGAGGTCCCTTCCAACCCCTGTGATTCTATGATTCTATGATATCTGGATCGACAATTGTCCTTTATCTTCCTAAGTCCCTGACAAAGGATTTCCAAATGAGACAGCCCGTGTCTTCCACTTCCCAAGTCAGCATGGAAAAATACCACAAACTCATTTCAGTTTGCAAAAGCAACATTCCTCAGCATTTTACACAGTAGTGAAATAATCAGTTGTTTCTTAAAGTGTATTATCTTGCCTTTCTAAAATGGTAATGCCATGATTGTTTAAGTCTAGTCTCTTAGGTTTATGTGGCAAGGGCCTGGTAGCTAGTGAGGCTGCAAGTGTGACGTCTATGAGAAGATGCCAGGAATTCCCCTCACCTCTGAGACAGTTTGAGCCAGTTTCAAGATGGATCTGCCACCTGTGAGGGCTGAGCCCATCAACAATGGTGGTAGCATTTCTTGGACATAGTTGGGAAGGGAAAAAAATGCTGCACAACAGCAGCCAGAAAGAGAAGTGAGAATGTGTGAGAGGAGCAGCTAATGCAGACATCAAGGTCTATGCAGAAGGTTGGGGATGAGGTGCTTTAGGTGGAGGAGTAGAGGTTCCCCTTGTGCAAAATGCCAGGGAATGTTCCTTTTGCAAACTGAAATGGGTTTGTGGTATTTTTCTATGCTGATTTAGGAAGACAAAGGACAATTGTCAATCAGAATAGGCAACAGATAGCATGTAAGATAAGGGGGAACACTGCTAATGATTATAATTTGCATTATTGTAATAAGTTTTGCTGTCAGTTGTGTTACAGAGTTATGGTAAAACTCCTCTCTTGGATAAGGGTTCAATTAGAAACTGAGGAATGCATAGCTCTGCTAAAAGATGCAGATGAAACTTATACCCATACATCGGACAATGAGAACATATGAGTGGTTGAATTGTGACTCAGGTAACTCATGCGACTCACCCTTGATTTGTCTTGAGGCCCCATCTCAACAGAAACAATCCACAGGGAGCTGTGTGGATAGCTCAGACTCGAGTTGTCCTGTAAAACCAGACTAAACAGGTCAGTGCTGCATAATTAAACCAATTTTAATTAAAACCAACCAAAACCTGGGTTGAGCCTTGAATTCCTTCAACAAACAATATGCTCTGAGTCGCAATCAAGCCACTATTCAGCTCTCTAGCAATAAGGTAAAGGCAAGCATTTGAGGCTCCCCCTTTGGATTCAATGGGCCTAGACAAAACAGAAGGGGGGATCCTGGGATTGCTTCTGCAAGAAGCAGTTACAGGCTCTCTGCAGGCTTGAGGGAGCAAACACCAGCCGACTCAAGGCTGGAGTTGTTGCTGACAAAGGCTGAGCCCATCAGCAACCGTCACAGCACCTATGGGAATCACAAATTAAAATAATGCTAGCAGCAGCATTTTCCACCAGAGAAGGGAGTGAGAAGATGTAAGAAACTGCAGACACCAAGGCCAGTGAAAAGGGGCAGGAGGAGGTGCCCAACATGGGGCCAGAGGGAGAGATTCCCCTGCAGCCCATGGGGAAACCCATCATGGAGCGGGTGTCCCCTGGCAGCCCATGGAAAAGGCTGAGACCCCACCTGCAGCCTGTGGAGCTGAAAGGGGAGTGATAGAGCAACTTTGGCGGGCATCTGGCCTCCAGTCTAAACCACCACAGAAGACTACAATGGAGTCAATATCCCTCCTCCAGCCAGTGGACGACTCCATGATGGAGCAGGTGGGTGCGCCCTGAAGAGAGCTGTGACTCCATGGAGAGTCCATGTTCGAGCAAGCCCCTTTCAGGACCTGTGGATCTATGGAGACAGAGCCACGTGGGAGCAAGTTTTCTATCAGGACCTGCGACCCTGGATGGGAGCCCCATGTTGACACAGTCTGTTCCTGAAGGATTGCATCATATCGAACGGACTCATGCTGGAGCAGTTAGTGAAGAACCATATCATATGGAAAGAACTCACAATAGGGAATTTCATTAAGTGTTTTTTAGGTTTGTTCTTATTTCTCATTATCGTGCTCTGTTAAATTGGCAATAAATTAATGTCCCCAAGTCAAGTTTGTTTTTTTATTTTTGAGAGGGAGATCAATAAGCATTCTTGAATGTTCATGAAACTAATAGGATTTTTTTTTTCTTTTTTTTTTCCCAAGAATGTCTGGAAATACAAAAGCCTATCATATATCTTTTAGCATCAAAAGGGCTTTGGGTAAGGGCAAATACATAGGAATTATACAGTGAATAGTATTTGATCTTTCTTTCTCCAGGCTATGATATATATTGTTGTTACTGTGAATGTGTACCACTAAAAAAATTCAAAGAACAGCCTTTTTGAAGTTGACTAAAATATATTCCACTCTCCTATGTCTTTTTATACTATGAACTGCATCCATTAGGGTAGCACTAGAAACTTTAATCAAGATCAGTGCCCTCTGATGTTTGCAGTGAGAAACCATTCTTATGCTGACAAGCAAACAATCTGAACAGACAAATGGAAATATAGTATTATTACCCTCACTATACTGATAGAAAACCAGAACATAAGCATAAAGGGTGATATTCTAGTATCCTTAATGGAAATGGCAAATTCCCTTTGATTCACTGAGACAAAACTTTAGTTGGCTTCTTTGCTCTGATGTCACTAAGAACAGCTGTGGGAGAGCCAGAAATTCCTCAGTTCCCATGCACACTTTTTTTTAGCAGAAAGATCAGTCAATCTCAGATCTTGGCATTTCATAGAGCATTTTTATAAGCATTCTAGATTTCCTTGTCAACTCACAGTGCATTATTCACTTTCTAGTTGTTGAAACTCCTCACAGACTCACAACAGTATTGCCAAATAGCCTCTAAAATCTTATAGGAAGAAGGGATAAAGGAGATGGGTTTTCACACACCTGTATGAATGATTGGTTTCAGGCACAACAAAGTGAAAGTTATGTAGAGAGAATAAAAGCAAGTAGTTAAATGGCCGTCTGTCACAGAATGATAATAGAAAAAGATTATTATAATTTACTAAAAATGCTGCCAGCATATATAATTAATATAAATCTTTAAACAATCCACACTAGCATAGTGACTTTTCATATAATCACAGACTACTCATTTGAATCCTTTTAATGTTACTTAGCTTGTCTTCAGAATCGATGTTGCAATACGATTGCCAAGGACATTTGCTAAGACATTCACAACTGGGTAGGAACTGCAGTTTTATGATTTCTCTGTGCTATTCTTTCAAAGGGTATGGCTGAAACAGGCAGGTTTATATTTTAAGAGAGCAATTTATCTGGTGAAGAGCACAAGCATTAAGACAACAGCACTATTTGTGTGAAATATAACCATTCAAATTTCTAGTTGTTAGGCTATTTTGTAAGAGTGTACATTTTGATTTTCATTGCCATAATCTAAGTAAATACTGAAAAAATAGCACTTCTTTCACCTTACCACTTCTAGGTATTGATTGTTTCCGAAGTACTGACGTACCTAAGTGCTGCAATATTGCTGCATCTAGATCAAGTGATGTACTTTGGAGTATAAATGCATCTTCTTAAGAAAAAAAAATCTTCCATCTTCTTGTAACATTATAGAACACACAGTGTAGGTTTATATACTCTAGGCTAATCAGCCTAACTGGAGAAAGAATAATAAGGCTGTCCATTTTATCTGATGGGGGCATATTTTCTTTAGGCCTTAACTTTTGCCTGTGGAAAAAAAGATACCTTTTTTTACTTCCTTTAATGAAGATAGACTGGTTGAACCTCTCACATACATGATTCATGGGAATCCAGAAATTAGTACAAACTGGTTTTTTGCACGAAATATGTTTTGGAATTAATTTTTAACATTTTTTTTTTAGTCTCTTTGTCGTGTGTGGGTTTTGGGGTTTTTTTTGTCTGGCTTACTTGCTTAGGTGTGAAATTTCTGTTTGTTTTTACTTCTATTGAGTCTGTATAAAAATTGGTAAGAATATGTAACTTTTAACACAGAACTTTTAACAAGAAATATTCTATAAGATCAGAATTTATAACAAACATGAATGCATATTGAGTTTGACAATTTAAGGATAGAATCATCCTACCTACATATGCTATGAAAAGATCAATTACAGCTATACTTTTTTTCTTCAATTTCTGCACAGGACACTAAACTAGATTTAATTTAGCCTAAACCAGCTGTAGTTCGTTGTGTGATCTATTTTAGTAGTTTTATTATTTTGGATTTTGTAACTTCTGATACAATCATACTTTCAAGTGATTTTAGAACAGAATTGTACTGTTCAAGCCTGTTTCCTCTACTCGTTACACTTCCATGATGTGTCAACAATTAAAATGCTAAAGCATGTGCTGGCAAGTTTTGGAAACAAGACAGTAATTTCAGACATTTTTCTCACAGAGGTATCTACTGCAATTGATATAATTAATCACTGAATCAAGATGATCAGGCCAACGGGTTTTATCAGCAAACATTCTATAATAATACCCTAAAGAAATACGTAAATAGCAATTGAGGACAAATTAATTTACAAAGGATTTAGTTTTGTCCTCACTATGTCATTTTCTGGTATGCCATCAATCAAATGGTTGAGATGATATAGATGGTGTATAATGATCAGAGTCAAAAGGCATCAATGGACAGACAATACATAAAATATAAGCTTCTGAATTTACCTTTGTTGCTCACTATTTGGCTTGAGTTTTGTATCTGGGTATTACTACTGGCAGCTGGGGACTGGGGATGGTTGCATATTCAGTCTTTAGTTATAATAAAGTTATGGTAAATTGAGTAGGATCTTAACATTTGCATTTCTCCTCTGATTCAGATATCAAATTCTGCAGCCATTTTGACCAGAAGATGAGTGTTTTGCTTGTAACAATGTCAGGAGTACCTGTCAGTCACTTTAATTTGACAGCTTTCCGATGGTTCCCTGTCTGACTCCCGAAGCATTTTGATCAGTGAAAATGCGGAGGTGTCTAATGCATACCACTACCAGTGAATTTCTTCATATGACTCTAGATACACTGTTTTGATGTTTTATTGGTAATATGGGGCTACTTAATCTCAAGAGAGAACTTGTGAAGAGAGGAATATAATCACGTGTTCTCCACATCCAGGGACGTCTGATTAACTTTCAGTACTTTTAAAGTTAGAACTAGGTGTGCTTTGTGCCAGCTTTCCATTTGCTGTGTTTTCATTATATATGACATTTAGATTTGTTACGGTCTACTAGATATAAGCTGTGGGCTGATAAGGAATTTCATCAAAATATAAACCTCAAAAAATGAAAATCTGAAAATCTGAGCTGACAAGATTGTCGCAGTATCTTTACCTTAATTACAGCTCAAAGCGCAGTGGTGGTGGCAGCTCGTTGCAATGCGCTGAAATGAAATCAATGGTGAGTGCCCAGTGGTAGTGCTCAACATTATAGAAATTACAAAGATGATCTTCCTTTCTCATTACAATTTTCAAAGCCCCGCTGCTTTTCTTAAATTGCTGTCAAGTATGTTCTAAATGAGGTAAGAATGAAAATTTGTCTTCTTGGTATACACTGCAGACCTGATTGTCTGCAGCTGAACATGACCAGAACTGCTCAGACATAATGCTCTGAACAAAAAGTGGCCATGGATTAGAACTTCATTAATTTATTGAGTTCATTTCACCTCTGATGATAGTTTAATTCAAAATAGAAGATTGCTATGTGTATCAGTGCTTGCTTACAAATATTACTGAAAACATGGTTTTAAGAAGCTAGGATTTCTATTTGTGGAATTTATTTACTTATACTTATCAAATTAGTAAATAACAGGCAAACAAATAAACAAATAAATAAGCTTTATTGTTAGCTATTTTTATCCATTACTTCATTTTTCAAGAGGCTGTTGTCATCTTTCTACTGACTCCAGGCAGCAAAAGCTCAGCGAGTGCTAGTTACTTGCCTTCCTGTGGTGTCATATTGCTGAAGATACTGTAGCTGAAGCAAGGCTTTCCCCTAGTAACAGACTCAGAGTTATACTCAAAATGGAAGTAGTTAATCATTGAGCATACTATATTTAAAATTTACGGACCAGGTAGTAGAGTGCTGAGAAAACACAAGTTACACATAGGAGTAATTAAAAGGTAGATGCTGTCCATGAGTAGGGCAGATTTGCAAGACTGAGGCCTGTGAAATTTTGAGACAAAACCGTCAAGATATATTCTCAAATCCAAGGGTACAAGAGATTTTTACTGATAGTGTTGTGTTATATGTTTTTATTAAATCACTTGGTGGACACTGTGACTCTTTGTCTTCAAATACAATTTTTTTGTTCTTTAAATCTTTGTATCGATTTCCTAATCGTGCTGTAGTATCTCATAGGTATACTTCACTAAGACTGATGCCATTTTCATCACAGTTTGAAATAGATAAGAAGATTTCTACTTGTACACATATTATGAAATGATTTCCTTTTTATTTCCCATTATATAGCTGGTTACCCTCTTTTAGCTCATGAATAGGACTGTACAAGAAAATTGATTGAAAAGATTTTGGACCAAAATCCTTGGAAGCAAATTTTGACATCAGTTGCTTTCTCCCTGGGAGTACTCTGTTTTTCTTCAAATCAGTGTGGAATCTGAATGCCAGGCCAAGAACACTGATGATGATAATTGTCTTTGTCTTGCATGAGGCAAGTGGGAGTACCTCAGACACTAAGGTCCCCGTCATTTGACACCCAACAGATCAGAAAAAAAGTTTATATTCCTACAGCTCATTGTAGATCCCAGAGCAGCAATAATTGCTTTGACATTGAAAAGGTACTTAGTTTATTAAAATTCTGAATGTGCTCAATTTTCCAAACGGAGTAAAATTACAGCTCTGCTTATAACCTTGCAGTGATCCATTCTGAAGTTACAAAAGTATGGACCATACAGTTGTGCATTATAGCAAATTGCACAGAGTTGCATCCCCCTTTTGATCTATTACCAACCCAGTAAAAGTGGGGAATATTTCATATGCTTGTGTGGAGTTTCATGAAGACAGTAGAAAGCTTAAAGCAGGCAATCAAGCTTACTAGACTGTTTTGATAAGTTCTGTTGTTGACCATTAAGATTCCTGCATCGATTTAGAAATAATTTTGGAAAGATTGTTAATCTGAATGCTAGTAAATACGGGTATATGGCTAATATTGTACTTTTTTTGTTTGGTGTCCCCCCGTATACAGGAAAAAAAAAGGGGGGGGAGCAAATATGTTTTCTGAGTATTTCCACTGTCTCCTGTGTATAGGGACTACATCAAGAGACAGTGTTATGAAATAAAATTTAGGATAGACCCATACCCAGGCATCTGTTTTGCTCTCGATTAAAACAAACGTCCACAAGAAAACTTCAGCTAATTTACCAACAATGAAAAATCATCTGTTGATCTTCCCCAGAAGAAGTGCACGTATTTTGACTTGAGACCTGATGACTACCTACTGCCCTTCAAGCCATTTGTGCCTAAGTGTTTTACTGTAGCAAAAATGAAGATATCTTCACACATTGTCAACCTTTTTTCTTTTTTTTTTTGACAATATTGGAGTCATTGCAAAGACAAGTAATTTGAAAACTGTTTTCTAACAGCATCTGAGTTTTATGTATCATAAGACCTAATGGGAAACATCAGCAGCTTGAAAATATTCAGGCCTTCCAATAGCACCATTCCAAGAACAGTCTTGGATTTCTTCTTTGTGTGAAAATATGACTATGCACCATCCCATGGGATGACACTTCTGAGTATCAGGCTGTTATTGTTGAAGCTGGTGTGAATTATGTTATTGATGTCCCAAAGGTTTCATTATTTATAAATAAATGCAATTATGGTTTTAAGTTAGCACATTTCAGAACAACTCAGGGATAAAATCTTTGTATCCTTTATAAAGAGAGGGACAAAGAGGGCAAAACTGTTTTGAATAATAAATGAACAAACTAATTCATTTAAATAGATGATGTACGGACACTTAGGTTTTGTGCTCTGTACCATTGCATTGATGATCAGACATTGTGATTTTTGGCCTTTTGGCTGCTTTCTATTTCTTTCACCTATTGTCTGGTCATATAATTGTAGTATTTGATCATTTTGGCCTCTTTACATATCTTTTATGGATCTCCCACTTTATGCATCTCTTTTATTTGTTCTTCTCTGAAGAATTCTCACTGTATGCTAAACCTGATTTTTTATAACTGTTCAGAACTGTTCGCTATTGTCTCTGGCAATGCAGGGTAAAAAAACCCAACAACTCAAAACCTTGACCCTTTCTTTGAAACTGTAAGTAGACTACCAGACTACCTTGATTCAAGTCATCTGAAAGGTGGACCGTAAAATGTATGCAACTCTGAGATACCCTTGGCATATGGATTCAATATAACATTTTACTTTCTACTTCACACTGTTTTGTCATCCTGGTACAGATATTGGAGTGGGTGAATTGGGCTGAAATAGATTCTCTGTGAATCCAGGTTATTCTTTAGCTATAATATGTTCTTGATGCAGTGTTGATGAAAGCTGGTGGTGTAGATTTTGTATGAAGAGAAAATATTCTCTGATATGCCTAATGTTTGTTGTTCTAGGTGAAACAAAATATTATTCATTCCACGGAATATTGAATGTGAAATCTGTTCAGATATTGATGATAGATTAAACAAATTTTGAAAGGATTTGTGACCAGGTTTTTAATAATGCAAGAATACTCTGAAGTTTCAGGTATCGTGAGTCACTAAACTTTGTAGTAAAATCTCATAAGCCTACAAGTAATGGAAGTATCACAGGTATTATTTCCTTTACTGACAAGTCTTGTGGTATGTTTTTCAGTATCCTCTCCTGCTTTTAGACAGGTGGGAAGAGTAAAGGCAATTCAGGTTGCAGATGGTGCTTCAGCCTTCACTTTAGCCTTTGAAAGGTAGTTAACTGCAGATAATGTAGGAGATACCATAGTTTATTGGACAAAAATCATATACAGTTATTTCATTTTGCATGACCTTTAAAGTGAGATCATAGCTGTTCAGGTCAACTTTCTAGAAAACTTGCCAGCCCTTATAGGCCACACTGATATTCAGGAGTCATTTACAAAATGAAAGGATGGAGCCGGTTTGGGTTTTTTGAGGGGGAGGGGAATGAAGTTTCTATTATTATTTTATTTTTGTTATTGAGCTTTTATCTATGGTGGTGGTGATGAGTTCTGTTTGGTTTTATGCTAAGTTAGGGTTAAAGAACTGTTCTGTTTCTGATGTTAAAAAGTCAAGGGTTTCAAGCTGTTCTGTATAAAGTGATTTTTAAGATGGAATGGTGAAGGAAAAAAATTGCCAAGTGTATGATAACATTATAGGAGTCTTTGTGCCGCGTAATGTGCCTCTGTTATTCTGTATATTGCCTCTGTTTCAACCTGAATAGGACTATTCTGAGGTTAGCAAACAGTGGAAAGTACTTAAAATTCAGTACTTGTTCTTGAAAAAAATGGTAAAGTTTGGGATTTTTTTAAAGTTTTGATTTGATACTAAAATAATGAGCCTTATTCTTCTGTTCAGTGGTATTTCTTTCCTGATATTCTCTTTGGCAAGACACGTAGGGACATCAGTCTTATGTTTAGCAGTGTGTCACTGCGCTCTTTATGCAGCACAGTTCAGTACGAATGTTATCTCCCTCATACCAGATACCAAGACCCAAGTGACTGCACCTCTGCAACCACATAATTACACATGGAGAAAGATCAAAGTAACTAACTATTCAGAAAATAAATTTTTATTATCATATATCTTAATAGCTTCTTTTCTGTTGACTGAGTATGAAAATTATCATCCGTATCTTGTAAACTGTGGAATACATCTTCTAAATTCAGCTCCTGATGATGCTAAGGGAGACAATGACATTTTTACTGGTTTTATTATGATAGATATAGATGAGGATAAAAAGCATTGGCCTTTTTTTGCAATGCATATGAAGGCCAAAGTGCCTAATCTTGGAGAAAAAGAAAAAAGAGAGTGTCATAGCATACAATACAGTACGCAAAGTTTAGTAAAGCAAAGGCATCTAAAATCCTCACTTATTTTGTGCATTTTTTTTCCTCTCTTTGCAAGGGTAACATTACCTTAAATAAAAAGGACTAAGGCAACTAATTTCCACCCCTGTTTTGAAAATATATAATTCATAGACTTTATTCCTGACCTTTGCTCATGGCTAGATTTTAGTTGTAGTGGGTAAATAGCCTTTAAGTTTCCCCCAAATAGTGTAACATCAGGGACAATCCTGTAGTCTACTGGGATAGGGCTTCATTGAAAAGTCAGTGTTGTAATAAGCAATGATTAGCCTGCTTTTGCTTATAAACCTGACTGTCATGAGCTGACTACCAATATTAATATTCATAATTCTAGGTATTACAAGGACAAATCCGTGTTACTGAAGAAAACATTTACTAAGAGTGTATGTAGGAAATATGATTTTTTCATTCTGTTATCTGTGAACAGATATTGAACAGTTTGTGAAATACATGAATACATTTTATCATACTTTCCCATAGCTTTTTATATTTTTTCTTGATGCAGAGCACAGTTTTTTAAGGAGAGAGATTTAGAATGTAAGAATTTTTTTTTCTTAGAAGAATATTTTGAAATATGCAATATATAAGAGATACTTGGAAATACATCAGAATGCCAAGCATTGATTTTACATAAATGAAAGCTACAGTAGCTCCCTGTTTTTCTGATTTATGATTGTTTAAGTAGCAGTAGTTTCTTTGCTGCAAGCAGAATTGCATAGTCATCTTCAGCAAAAATACTCTTGGTGTTCTTGGAAATCTTGAAGATACTGGAAAGTTCTGTGCATGTAGATAGCACAGTAGTATCTGCATTTATTTGGCAAGGAGATCTACTGCCTCAAACACTGATAAGAAAAAGCAGAATAGGTTGATTTATGAGCTAGATAAAATAGTCGTTAGTGACATGAAACCGGGCACCATTATGTTCTGGGATCTTGAACCAGTGCTTTACAAAATTGCCTTAATGAATTGCTTCAATTGGTAGGCAAACCTGGTTAAACAAGTTGTGGCGATTTTTGATGTGATTATCAATGAGAACAGGATTAAAGGTCATATCTAAGAAGCACTTATAAACCTGGAAATTGCATATCAAAATTCTTAAATGACTGAAAACATGTTAATGTACTTGTAAAGCTGTTTCTTAGGGATGTATGTCCAAGCTGGGTATGAGTTAGGCAGAAACTATACATCCATGAATACCTATGCCTAAACCCAGCTAGATATCCGTAAACCCAAGCAAAAACAAAAGCACTTCAGGCGTATATCTCATTTTATTATATTTTATTAATGTCTTGGTTGGGTACTTCAGTTCTTCAACAGCTGAGATTTGTGACCCTTGAATATAGAGTGTAACTTTTAATGTTGAGTGGCACAATGAATGTGAATGCTTTCCTTAGAGCTGAAAGGAGTTTTCTGATATCATTCTGGTCACTTTAAAAAAGGTTTAGACAGGGAAAGTTTGATCAAACATAGAGTAGACTTTATGTTCTTTAGCTTTCTATGCATTTGTTTCTTTCAAAATGTGTTTTCAAGACTCTGGAAATAACTGTCATGTAGTTTTCTTTTTCAAATTATAATGATTTCAGTTTTAATGGATCTAAGGGGAGTATTTACCAGGAAATAAAATATTCACAGGCCAGTGTCAAGGGCTTCCAAACTAGCATCAGAAACAGCATAGGCAGATCTGCAGAATTTGAAATGTGGCTGCTTAATCACATGTTTTCACATACTCTTGGATTAGTATTAAGTCTCTCATCTTAAATGTACGGAAGGATAACAATTCTATGTTTTCATTATGCTTTAACAAAATTTGCATACAAAATTACATAGAATAAAAATTTCTTGATTTGAACTTCTCTAGTTCAAAAGCCAGATGATGTTATGGCATTTATAAGTAGGTAATTGCTTTTTTTGTGGATTTTTTTTGTTTGGTTGGTTGTGGTTTTTTTAATTATAATGTCTGAATTTAGATGACAGTCATGTTTATTAACAGGAGAATCTTTGGACAAATATCATCTCATTACACAATATAGAAAACATCCAAAACATATTGGAATATTTGCATTTTTGGACTAAATATACCTCACCTTATAATCTTTTCATACAATTTATTATTGTTGAGCATCTTCATATTACATGGTTCTACCACAGCTATTTAACCAAATATACAGGGTTACAAGTCCAAAAGTGTGTTTTTCTGTTATGCTGTTACACCTTTCAGAAACTGCTTGTATTGCCTCGCTTGTCCCTTATGTCATCCGAACAACTATAGGCCAGTCAGCCTCACCTCTGTCCCTGGAAAGGTAATGGAACAGCTTGTTCTGGATGCCATCTCCAAGCAATTGGAAGAGAAGAAGGTCATGAGGAATAGTCAGCATGGATTCACCAAGGGGAGATCGTGCTCGACCAATCTCATAGCCTTCTACGACCTCATCACCGGCTGGGTAGATGGAGGGAGAACAGTGGATGTCATCTACCTTGACTTCAGCAAGGCTTTTGATACTGTCTCCCATGACATCCTGATAGCAAAGCTGAGAAAGCATGGGATAGATGAGTGGACAGTGAAGTGGGTTGAGAATTGGCTGTCGGACCGAGCCCAGAGGGTCGTGATTCATGGAGCGGAATCTGACTGGAGGCCTGTGACTAGCGGTGTTCCCCAGGGCTCGGTGTTGGGTCCAGTCCTGTTTAACATCTTCATTGACGACCTTGATGAAGGAATAGCATCCACCCTCAGCAAGTACCTGATGACACAAAGCTGGGAGGAGTGGCTGACACGCAGGAACACTGCGCTGCCATTCAGCGAGACCTGGACAGGCTGGAGAGCTGGGCAGGGAGAAACCAAGTGAGGTTTAATAAAAGCAAATGTAGAGTCTTGCACCTGGGAAGGAATAACCACATGTATCAGTACAGGCTGGGGGATGACCTGCTGGAGAAGAGCTCAGTGGAGAAGGACCTGGGGGTCCTGGTGGATGACAGGTTGGCCATGAGCCAGCAGTGTGCCCTGGTGGCTAAGAGAGCCAATGGGATACTGGAGTGCATCCAGAGGAGTGTGGTCAGCAGGTCAAAGGAGGTGATCCTGCCCCTCTACTCTGCCCTGGTCAGGCCCCATCTGGCGTATTGTATCCAGTTCTGGTAAAAAAAAAACAAACAGGAATGTCCTGGAGAGAGTCCAGAGAAGGGCTACGAGGATGATTAAGGGCCTGGAGCATCTCCCCTATGAGGATAGGCTGAGTGAACTGGGGCTGTTCAGCCTTGAGAAAAGAATACTAAGAGGGGATCTTAATGTTTATAAATATTTGAAGTGTGGGACACAGAGGGAAATAGCCAACCTATTTTCAATGGCCCCACCTGGAGTATTGTGTCCAGTTCTGGGCGCGTTGGTATAAAAAGGACAGGGATCTCCTGGAGAGAGTCCAAAGAAGGGCTATGAAGATGATAAAGGGCCTGGAGCATCTCCCCTATGAGGAAAGGCTGAGAAAATTGGGACTGTTCAGCCTTGAGAAGAGAAGACTAAGGGGGGACCTAATTAATGTTTATAATTATCTTAAGCAGGGGATGCAGGGGGAATCGGCCAGCCAATGGTCAGTGGTCTGTGGAGACAGGACAAGGGGCAATGGCTGCAAGTTGGAGCATAGGAAGTTCCGCACCAACATGCGGAGAAACTTTTTCACAGTGAGGGTGACAGAGCCCTGGGACAGGCTGCCCAGGGAGGTGGTGGAGTCTCCTTCTCTGGAGATATGCAAGACCTGTCTGGACGCCTATCTGAGTGAAATGTCCTAGGGAGCCTGCTTTGGCAGGGGGTTTGGACCTGATGATCTCTCGAGGTCCCTTCCAACCCCTACAATTCTATGATTCTATGATTCTATGATTCTATGATTAAGAGGACCAGTACTATAATGTGAAAAGCTGCTGCCTAGGGACTTTGGTATCCAACATCAGAAACACCAAGATGATTATATCGATTTATGCTTTTTTTTTTTTAATTAGATCTCAGAAGAGTATTTAACAATTGTGAATGCTTCATACCAATTGTAAGCATTTTTAAACATACTGCTCATTGGATTGTCTGGTTCCATCATTTTCAACTGTGTGAAACCTTACAGAATTTGTTGCATTGTAAGGGAACTAAGTAAAAAATGATACATTTACTTCCAAAAAGCTAAAAGATTAAATGAAGGTGCTTGTTCTGTGATGAGCAGAGACATCTGTGCAAGGCCCTTAATACTACCTAAGTGCATAGCAAATGAAATGTTTTGCTGCAGCAGAGTATCTTTTAAATTGGTAATTGTAAGGTGTTAAAGAAGCATTTATGAAAAAATCTGAAAGGAAATTAATACTTCAATCTTTTAGTGAATAATTTAATACATATTTAAAAAAATCCTTATGTCTATTTTGTGTATTATGGTTTCTAGAGTGAACAGTAACTCTACCTGCCTTTTTCAATACTAGAAAAAATCAAATTATTAAATTACTACAGAATAAAACAATTCTTCCACACCTAAATATTTTTAGAGGATCATGAAATATTCCTTTTGAGGAAGAAAATCTTTCTGAGATTAAATTCATTTTTTCATGTTACTATGCTAAGATCATGCTAAGTAAATGCTATTTAGCTTATGCTATGTGATACAAAAGCAAAATTCGTAATGTCTTCTCATCTAACTTTGTCATTGCCAAGAAAATGCTAATTATAAAGTTAATAACAGCTTTTTCTTGATGACAGGAATGGAAGACTAAAACATGTATCTTTCTCAGTGAGCTTATTGTTTTGGCCTTTGTTTAGGCAGATTTTGGAGCTGCTTGAATTTATGTTTTAGTGTCCTAGATTTTCATGACTGACAGTACCAAGTGCATAATCAGGGTTTAGAAACATATCTTCTTTCTGCTTGGACTCTCAAAACAGTGAAAATGAAATCTTCTACTGTTCTCTCATTAAAATTCCCTGAATTTTGCATTTCCTAGAGTAGTATGATAATATTTTGTTTGAAAGAACAAAAGAAAAAAATCAGAACCTCAGTTTGAATACTGCGAGTTTCCAACCTTAAGAGCTTAGACTGGGAAAATACTGTGATAGAGAACCAACAAGCACAGAATCCATGAGCATCAGGTGACAATTTTATTTTATTGAAGTAGTATTCAACAGTAATTTTGGATTCTTTTTCTGAATTTTAATTCCATATGAATATGCATTTTCATTAGACACTAATAAAATTATAGCCTGAACTCACAGCTGCTATATGAAGCACAAGCTTCCAGCTCAGAAACCTTTCTCTGTCATACAAAAGAATCATATGGAACTTCACCTGGGGACTGTAGAGCATTTCAAAAAGTGCAGGGTAAATCACATTTTCTGTCAGTTGTGCCACAAAATTTTCTCGGGGGGTGTGTGTGTGTAAATCTGATTCAAATATATTGCCTGAAGCTGGAGAGAGGAGAGCAGAAAAGTCTGAAACTATTACAATTTATAATACAGAATAGCAAGAAGATGAGAAGAAAATATATGGTTAGATGTCCCAGTGCAAAACTCTGGTTTATTCCATCTGGCACTAGGGTAACCCATTACAACTTTCTTAATAAACCCAAATGCTGTCAGGGATGTATTTTAGTTTTCTAATGGGAGGTAAAAATAATCAGAAAATTGTTTTTTCTTTGTCTCTTTTTAAAGTCTGCAGAAGACATTAAAGATATACATTCTAAAATTGTAGAAGATACAAAAGCCAGAAATATTTCAATTAGAGCTGAATTCCAAAAGGCTGGTTTTTTTAAAAAAAATAGACACTTGACATTCCTAAGTCCGGCAGGGTGCTTTTGAAAATCTCCCTTAATCATTGATTAGACTGTGCAGTGCTAGTTGCCTCATTAAGAATGGAAGCTTTTGTTTTCCGATAATGAGCACCAACAGACAAAGAAGACTCAGTCTAGTGTTCAAGTCCACTGATAATCCTTGCCATGCTGTCTTATACTTTTTTAGCAATCTTGACACTACATAGTTAATTTCTTTCTTATTATTTTACTGATTAACTCTTCACCATCTTGTACAAAGCTTCCACAAAAGGAAGCACAAAAGCACTGGAATAGGATACCCGGAGGGGTTGTGGAGTCTCCTCTGGAGATACTCAAGACCCATCTGGATGCCTACCTGTGCAATCTGTCCTAAGGAACCTGCTTTGGTAGGGGGGTTGGACTTGATGATCTCTGAAGGTTCCTTCCAACCCCTACGATTCTGTGTTAAATTAATGAAAGCATATGATTCAATTACCTCTCTGCTGATTGTGGACATACTACAAACTGAGAACTATTTTCATACTCCTTCCATGCTAAGCAGGTGTCTTAAATACACAGAGGCCATGGGGAGCAAGCTATAATAAAGTAGGGAAAGATTTTAAAAAAAAAGGACCAAAATAAGACTTATAATTTAGAAAATGAGTAACACTGTATGGAGTAATGACATTCTTTTTTTACCTCTGTCACAAATTCACTGAAGAGTGCTGTCAAAGTCCTGCAGATTCTATGTCATGCTTCACTTTATATTACAAATAGTAGTATCCCTTCCTATCCTTTTTTTCTTCCTTGACAGTTTAGATACAGTATTTGGGCTTTCAATATATTATCTTAATGAGCTTAGAGCAACTGCAGTAACTCAAAACTTACGACAAAATATATAGTTGCTTTTCATTTCCTTGGTAGTCTTGATGACCACCATATAACAAGGATTGTTTTATGAGCCAAATTTATTTTTACCAGGAGAAAGAGCTGGGAACTGTTTTCCTTTCATGACATATTTCATAGACAACTTTTCCACCAAATACTCTGAATGTTAAGGATGAATGCATGCATTTTCTAAATAGCAGTAATGACACAGTAACGGGTGGTGAGCTTGCACATTCCTTTGTCCACAAGTTGTCATACCTTGACAAATTATTTTGTGACTGGTGGGCTCCCTGTTGCAGTCACTGTAACCACAGGTCTTAGGTCTCTTCCTTGTAGCAGTTCCAGTTCGGGTACTATCAAGTACATATGCCTTGTTGAGTGCTGCAACGGTTACTGGAATTCCATTAGCTAAGCCCTCATTCCCAAAAAGTCAATTTTTTGCAAATTTTGGCAGAGCTTAATAGAACTATTTTATTTTTATAAAGATGGATGTAACTTCTATACACAGATAATTAGAAATCTAGTATTTCATATTGCATTCTGGATTTGACTGCTCATTCACTTAAAAAATGTATTTTCCTCTGCAATGCTTTAAAATAGTTGTAAAGCATTTATTAAAAAAATGAAAGCATCAGTTCTTCATGTAAATAAGCACTCATCTGGATTTGAATAAAAAATATTTCAAGTCTGTTGAAATGTGAGACATTTTATACTGATATGTGCATTGATCTTGAATAGGAAGATTCCTATAAATAGGACTTTTCATTCCTATTTTTTCCTTTAATTATGTAGCAAGCTGAAGACCCAGTGCAGTAAATGCAGTATGTTTACCAAAACAGAAGATTTCAGAGCTCTGAATGAAGATATAGGTTCAGCTCTGATAAGTTAGGAGGGTATATGCTTTGTACTGTCTTACCAAGAAGAGGTGGGGAGTGAAATCACCTTTTTTGCAGATGCAGTAAAATGCAGATTACTACTAGTAGCCAAAATGGAAAAAGAAAACCAAAAAATCATTCCCTGAAAACAAAACAAAACACCGAAACCAAAACCTAGAAAGCAAGGAAAGGAAAAAAAAACCCAGAAAAAACAGCCACTGCTTTGTGTAGCCAGGAGATAGAGATGAAAATTGACTCTTATGTGTCCTTCTGTAAACTCCTTACATATTAGGATAAACTCATTAGTTCTTCTCTGTGTGAATTCATGGGATCTTCAGCAGAATAATTCTTTACTGCCATTCTAATGGTGTATTAGAGAGCAAAAAACAAATTTCCTTTATTTGCTTTCTCCTTTCAAGAATCTGCATCTGCAGAGGCACGTACAAGAATGTCCTGAACGCCACCTCTCACCACAGCTCTCTCTATTAAACAATATGTTCAGTAACCAGCAGAGTGGAAAATAGAGCTCATCTTTCATTCTAAAGATAGTATTTCCATAAGGCAGAAAAGACACTGTAAAACATCACAGTAATTAAATAGGATACGACTTTGCTTTTTTTTCAGTGAGGAAGCTTTCCTTGTACTTCTTCAATATACTTACTACCTTATTGCAATACATCAGTACATAAATTCTGCTTTATATAGAAAGAATCCTTAAGAAGTATTTTAAACATTTCTCCTTCAGGGTGTATCCAAGTTTCTATCATCCTTTTATTGATGTGAACAATAACACTTTGCAGTTCAAAAGGTGGGGAGGATAAAATCTCTCCACAGAACTTTTCCATCACATTTAATATCACCAGCAAAACATAAAAAAAGATACAGCACAAGAATTTCCACTCTCTAGGAAGGATCAAACTGTAGAATGAAACTACAGAAGATGCCTAATTGTCCATTCAGTATGTTAATTTTTCATGGAAACAGAGTTTTTTGTCTACAATGACTCTTGTTTGTGCATTCTGCTGATACTATGAGCATCATGAAAGTTTGGTTTATATGAAGACCTTGTTTTCTTTAAGAGTGGCATGAGTTTGAAAAAGGAATTGCTTTTAAATGGTTTGGTTCTCATTACTAATACTCAGAAGACTTTATTTTATGTAATTGTTTTGCAATAAAAGAATCATAACTCTACATTAGAAAATTTTATTTTCCATATTAAAAAAGATTATATACTAAGAAAAAAACAGATTTCTTCTGTTGTCTCACCACAGACTTTTTAACGGTGATTAGATAACTTTCATTTCAGTGAATTCCAATTAGAGATGCACAAAGGCTTATAGCAGAGAAGCGATATTCTGATAAATAAAAGTATATCCATTGCCTAAAACAATGTCTCTGGGCTATGTGTCTCCTTCTCACACCTGGAGATGCTAGATAGGAATATAAAGCACTTTTCCTAAAACTACTGAAGGATTTTTCAGATTAAATTTTGGTATCTTTGTCTAAATAGGAAGCTGTTATTTTCTACTTACATGTCAGCAACAGACCTAGAGTTAGCATTGTAAGAAAGTTCCAAATGTATGTGCTGTATAACATAGCTTTAAGTTTTGTAAGCCTTATCTATGCTGCAAAGCTTTTTAGATGTCTGTGGGCCTATTGGGAGTGTAGAAAAAAGGCTGTAATTCCCAAGTGTAGGGAAAAGATGTAATTATCTATATGAGATAATATAGACCTAATTTATACTGAAAATAAAAAAGGAGTTAGCTGTCATGTGGAGACAGATTTATTTATTTTTTTAAAATTTCTATGTTTGACACTTTAAACCTTGTCTCTGCTGGAGAATTTAATGCAGTGTCTGGAAATGCCATTACAGTGTTGGTCTATAAGACTAAAAGAGGCGTTCTCTTTTCAGGCTGGAAAAAGTGCAGGAAAAATGTGCTGTTGGCAAGTCTTCCTAGAAGTTACAAGTCTGAACAAACATTTATTAATCTAAAGTAGCAATAGGAAGATACTCATCTAGCAACTGCATATTAGAAAAAAATAGTATTTTTATGGTGATAGAACATATAACAATTAAACAAAAAGTGTCTGAAATGAGAGAAACTTCAACGTTCCCAACAAAAAATGCAGTTACACAGATCTCTGGACAGAGTGGCAATTACTTTAACAACAGAGCTCTTGAGTTCACTGTACCCGCCTTGGTGCTCAGTTCTATAGCATGAACTCCTTTCTAAGTTTTATCTTTTCAGCTTTATCTTTGGTATTTTTTATTCTCTAAACCCAAAGTAATGTGCAGATACTGGATATGTGTTTTAATTACTTTTTAATTTAAAATCAGAGACACAAATCCCTACGGCAATAAGGTTAGAGAAAAAAATTGAAGTCAATTAAATGAATGCAAGCTTTGAACTCCTGTACAATAGTTTTTTTACTGCTTGTAATTAGACCTACTTTTGTTCTTCTGTTAAACAAAATTAATTTGTAAGTCCTTAAGGGTACTGATATATCCCATTCCAGAAAAAAAATGTATTTTTGACTGCCACATAAGTTATTTGAACATACTAATGTTATTTTAGTAACACTGGTTGAAGTACAGATATTTTATAAAAGTTGCATTACTGTATTCTTTCTGTAAACATATACAATTGTCATAGATAAAAAATAAATCATAGTGTCACCCTTTTCAGTAGATTGTCATAGATTGAAATCTTCCATACTTGGCAGATAATATTTCTATCATCCATGACAGATTTTAACATAGAACAGTCCTTCAGCTTCCTAAATTGCAGACAGCAGCTTGGACAGTACTTCTACAGCCAATTTGGCATAACAGGTGTTGGCAGGGTAGCATCTGTGAACCAAAACTATTTGGATGTCTTGGGCAGTTTTCACAGCAACTGTAGTATAGAGTTCAGTGGGTGTGATAAATAGTTTGTCTTGAGCTCACCATGAGGGATTCTTTTTTTCTTTTTCCTACTATAATTCTCTTGGGATTGCTCATTTCACATGTCACATAAGAAAAATGACATTTTTGACTAATCTACAAAGCAATAAGTTGTTGCAGGAATTACATGTATTCAAGTGGCTGTTTTAGTAAATACACATGAAGTGTGTCAGTGGTCCAGAAAGGGAAGGTTAGGCCCACACATCATTTCCTTTATCCAACTAAACAGCAGGTACTGGAAATAAACTCTCACAAACAAGTGTCACTGGGACTTTTTCAAGGAGGACATACAGAAACTGTAGCTGATACTCAAAACTAGCAGGAAAAAAACCCCAACCCATCAATTAAAAACGTTCTTATAAACTTTCAGATACTATAGATCTCCAGATAAGGCTCTTTCAGCTCTTTTCAGTATCACATTTCTGTTTTCTGTATCCAACGAGTTTATCATTGTTTAATTGTATGGAAAAACTGGCACCAGATCTTTCCAATCTAAAGCTAAACCAGCACACTGAGAGGTATTATGTGCATTTCTATCTTTCCCTGCAAACAGCAGATGTTTTTCTGAAATTATTTAAATACAAAAAAAGAGAAGAGCTGGGTGTGATGAAAAGTTGAGGACAGGCTTCAGCAAAAGAAATCTAAATTATTGAAAATGATCTGGTCAAACACAAATTTTTCTTAAAAAGTCTTCTACGATAGTATTACAAATATACTTTAATAGATATTTGTGCGTGCGATACTCTGTGTGTGTTTCAACAGCTGCTCTGCTGTTGAAATTTAGATCATGAAGCACTGAACAGTGTAAAAAGAACTACAGAGACCAAGCATTTACAAATTGCTAGTGATTTTACAGGCAATTTTTTTTGTTTGTTTGTTTAACCATTGAACATTTTTCAAGGAGGCTGAAGCCCAGTTTTACTGTTGATATTTACCTATTTTTATATATTAGCCATCCATTCCCTTTTGTTTGGACCAGATCATGAATTTGGGAGCTCATAATACTTGTAATTTACATTGTTTTAAACGCTTATGCTCAGAACAAAAGGCATGTCTCAAACATTAGTAACCATTTTTTTTTGCCTAACCTGTGACACAATGTTGTACATAATTGGCTGCTACAGAGTTTTGCCAATCACATCATTAGCTGAATGGCCTCACAGATAAAACCAAGCAGTTACAGTCATCACAGGATTAATCTGACTAAGGTATATATCTAAAGGTAGGCTGCATCTCTCTATGATAGTAAGTTTCCTGTATTTAATAATGACTCATCTGCCCCAGAACAAAAGTCTAATTATTGTGCAAAATTGGAAGACATTTTAGATGTCTGAGCTCTTGACTAGAGCAGTTTCAGCTATTGAACATTTCATGTGGAAGTCTGCTCTCTTCTCTTTTCCTCCTACGTGAAAAACATCAGAAGAAAGATGCAAGTCAGTACATTAAACAACTTCCACTTCTCCTCCTCTTGGTGTTTCCCTTTATACTTCTGCTCCTTCTTCATAATTGCCCATTGCCAAATCAGTTTTCTCTAAGGTGCTGACATACACATATTTGTTCCTGTCTAGAAAGATCTTTATGGAACACAAGCCACAGCACACAGGACTCTCTTCATAGGAAAAAAGAACCACCCCTATCAGAGGCTGCTAAAACCGGGGTCAAAACTTTTCTACTTTCCCAGCTATATTCCACAGTCTATTACTCAGCCAGTTGGAGGGTCCTTAAAGTTATCATGTTTCCTTCTAATGACAGCTCCATCCCTAGCTGCTGCCTAGTGAAAACAGTTCAGTCAACACTCCTCATAGAGCAGTAGGAGCTGAAACTGTTTTCAGAGTCCAGTCTTCCTATTTTGTGGTGAGTTACTTGCAGAGGGGCTTAACTGGGAAGTGCCCCTACTTTACATGTGTGCTGTATGCATGTGTGTGCGGATGTGCCTGTGTATAAGAAGGCAAAGTTCAGATAACATCCTTCCTGAGGAAAAAAAAAAAAATCAAGTGCATCACATAACCCATGGCTAGGAAAACCATTTTGATCCCTTATTGACTAGTTCTTTCACCATCAGGTGAAGAAAAGCTCAGTGGAAAGCAAATTGCAACATCCCTCACTGGATTTCCCAGCATTATATCAGGTGCTACAGGACCTTGAAAGATCTTACACTACAGGATCTGGAAAGCAGGATTTTTTCAGGCCATAATGAGAAACAATCAAAACTCATGTTGACATCAGAGTGTTATCAACATTATTCTCACAGTAAATCCAAATCACAGCACCATATCAGCTACTAGAAAGAAAAAAAATAACTATTTAAGCTAAAACCAGGACAACATCCATACTCAAGGGGGAGAACCTGGCATACAGCCACAGCTGTGCAGGACAGTTCTGGGCTGTCCGCTATCTGTAAAGTAAGATGATTCATAGAATCATAGAATGACTGGAGTTGGAAGGGTCGCATCAAGTTCAACTCCTGGCTCCACACAGGGCCAGCCATAGCGGGAAGATATCTGGGTAACTGTTCCGGGCAGCCTCAGGCTAATGTATTGTCCTCAGTCCTCTGAAGTCCGATGCAAGCCGAACGCACCCATCATGACCCATGCTGGTGGTGATGGAGGTACACACCACCCACAGGATGTCTATTGTTCTTTTACAGATTCACATTTCAGGTAGTCTGAACCAACAGCAGTCATAAAGGTCAGGGTGTCTGAATCCTCTGTATGCTGAACACTTCCTGGCTGTGCTGAAACCTGTATGTGTTGAAGAGTTACAGATCCTGACTTTTGATATGTAGAGATGAATACTGAAATATCTTTAAACATGTTAATTAAAATAGTTTGTGTAAAATTTATAAAGATTCATTTGAACAATCAGGTCTTTCCTTTTGTTTTCAGATATGAAAGCTTTCAAAATTACATTATAGAAAATTGTAAATTATGCATTTAAACTTTCAGAAACTGTCATGAATGGTTAACAATCCAAAGAATCCTTTTCTAAACATTTAAGTCCCTTTTTAAAAATTATCACCACATAATTCCTCCAATCATCACACCCATGAAATTTTTTAAGAACTCTCATTTCAAGCTCCATTTTTTTGTAGTCTTCTGTGTACCATGGAAAATTAACAGCTCAATTCCATCTCTTTTTAGACAGAGTAATTAAGAAGTGCACCAAAGAAATGTGTGATCTGCAGATACTCTTATGCCTTTATCTTTTGCAAAGTTCTTTGCACAACAAGTCCTGAAATAACTATTCCAAAGTGTAATTAGTATCCTTTTCAAGGGTCCCTTTGATAAAAGGGACCCCATGCATAAAACAAGATTGTACAGTTCATTTCAGGTACTCTCTGTATAAAATCATAAGCTACAATAACAGTGCCAGTCAATATCTATCTTGAGTTCAGGATCTTATGGCACAGTTGCCTTTTATTCATTTTAAGGATAGACTGTGCTTGTCCTGATGTCCTAAAATTGGTACAGAAGTTCCTGCATTTGCAAAAGGTACTAATGATATAAATTATCAAAACAAATAAATACAAAAAAAATGAACAAAGACTTGTTAAATTAATCTTGCAATTCTAGTAGTTTCAGTGAATGGTTTTCTTATTAGTCAGTAGCTTAACATTAAATTACATATACAGATGTGATAGAAATAGAAATTAAAAGTACTTTACTTTGTTTTAACCACAGCAAGGAGTAATAAGGAATCTAAATGTTAGGCCTGACTACTGAAAAAGCATGAGACAGGTCCTCTAAAAAATTAGGAGAAAAGATGCATTCCATAATAAAGGATTAGTTACAGCCAAGATAATAAAAAATAACTTCCAAGGGTTAGTCAAGAGGAAATACTGCAAAAGGACCTGGCATTTTCTTAAAGCAGTTTCTTCCACGTGGAATTAATAGCCCCAGTGTCCGTCACAACTCAGAGGGTAATTTGCATCAACTATCAAATGGTAGCCAGAGATCTGAAGTATGAACTTTCTTCTTATCTCACAGTTCAGGGAATACTGCACTTAGAACAGTTATTACTGATTTTTTTTTTTTTTTTTTTTTTTTTTTTTTTTGTGGCTGATATAAACCTTCACCTTTTAGAAGATCTTGCTAGGACATTTACCACCAGGTCCATATTCCAGCTAAGGGTTTTTATTTGTGTATTTAATTACAGATTCGTTTTTAAGAGGGAAAGAAAACATGAGGGAGAGAAGACATATGGCATGAGAAAAACAAAATAACTTGTGCTACAATTCTGTTTCAATTTCTGTTTTGTTTTCCTGAACATTTACTAGTTCGTATAGAAACTGAAACATTAATTGGCTCAAGTACTAGAATAGCCTGGGTGAGCATCCTAAGTTGGACAGAAAGCAACCACAATTTACACACTCTTTTTGGTTCTGTTAGTCTTTATTTATGCAATTTGAAGAGAGTCTTGAAATTCTTACTGCTAGCCTCTGCTCCTAACAATATCCTTCTGTAGAGCTCATCATCCTGGAGTGTTAAGGGAGTTACCAGGAAGAGAGGGAAACATGGATCGTTTCAGGCAAAGAAAGCAGTTGAACCCTCTTTCACTACCTCTAAAAATCCTTGTGGTCTGTTTTAACAGAAAACCTGATCTTCTACATCTGTTCAGAACACACCAGATTGCCTCGAGCAGCACTGGTTGATGAAAAACTATTTTATTCATTTTAACTGGATTTATAGAAGAGACAGGTGCAAAACTGTAAACACCGAGAGAAATATGGACATGCTCAGAATAGCAATGTTTAGGAGCTGGGGAATCTCCGGGTGTTATATGTGTCCTTAAAGAGACGAAGTAACATGCACAATGAGAATGAATTAACTGAAGGCAGTGCAAAGTACTCTGGATGTTTGCAGACAGGATACTTAGCATTTGTAAGGTAGGAAAGACTCAGGACAGACTGTCCTTTAGCAGTCTTTTTGTTTCTGATCCTCTGAAGTGCAGCCACAGGGGCCATGTGTGAAGAGGTGGGTCTGGTGCCCAAGCAGAACGTTAACGGCACCAGAAACTTCAGTACAAAGCCTTAGACTGCGCACTACTGATGTGCTTCCCAGATAAGGGGACTTAAAGCTCTCAAGAACATTAGGCACACAAAATTAGCTAGGTAGGACTTCTTTGCCTTTTATTCTGTAAGCCTAAATTACCTTTTAATGAAACAGTGGGTGTCAGTCAGTCCAAAATTAGCGTAATACCTGGTTATATGGAGTGAATGACTGTTCACTGATTAAACTTTAGCGTTAATGATCCAGACTCACTGATCTTTGTGCCCAGATCAGAGCTTTCTTTAGAATCCTTTTGTGTTGTAGATTTACCAGACTCCATGTGAGACTGGACATAAATCATGTAATAGGACAGAGGTCATTATAAAAATACGGACTGAAGCTAAAAAGAATCAACTGTGGGGTTATTTTATTCCCCAGTGCAGCCAGGATTTAGTACAAGTACTTTGAAAAGGCTGTCAGAGACTCTGCTATCATTCTTTGCAGGTAGTGCCGAAATGCTTAAATTATAACAGTGTTTTGTAGAAGTGTTCTTATGCCTATGATGCCCTAAAGATAAGTGGCTGTGATATTTTCTGGGAAAATAATACCGCATTGATGTAGTTTGAAACCCCTATCGCTCCCGTTTTCTTACAGGGTCTATGGAACATGATGCTTAGCTAAATTAAAAATCGAAGAAGTTGTGACCTGTTCCCAGTTACTTTTAATGATTAAAGCGTTTTAGTAATGGGATACAGAAACGAGGGGTTTCTATATCTAACATAAAGCCTTCTTTCAAGTAGGTGGGTTTTTTCCCTACTTCCTGCAAAGGATATTTAATTAAACAATTAATTCTTACTAGGTGTCTAATTTCGAAGAAGATGGTTGGAGCTTTTAAAATACATGTTACATTAATTACTGCTCTTTGATACATATCTGAGACAGCAGATAAACTCATCTCATTTCTGTGTTTTTCCTTTGGTGTACACTGTGAACAAATTTGGTTCTTACATTTTCAACTCCCAGAATAAATGCTTTCAACTGTTCTTGTATATTTTTGCTATTGTTTGTTTGTTAATTTTTAAGTGTCTTAATATCTTTAATTATTATAGATAGATTATTTCATTTTCCAAAAGGCTATATGGCAAGATTAGAACTAGTAGCTGTACTTGCAAAAAATTGACTTTTTTCTTTAATATTTAAGTTCAAATTTTAACAAGTTTTAAGTTATAGGTAAAGTTAAGAGCACCAGTTTTATTAGATTGTCAATTACGAATCATGGGGATAACAAACAGTTACGATAATAATAGAAAATACAGTTATAATATATTTGAAAATTATCTTTACCAAACAAATTAAGGATTTAGTGCTCACATGTCTTAAAATATATTCTTTATCCTTACTCAGGCCATGTAAACAAGCGATTTAGAGACTAGACATATTTGCTGGCAAAATTCATATTGTCTAAAGCAGTATCTGTTCTCCTAGGGATGTCACAAAAGACCAGGAAATAATTGCCTTGAAAATAAAACTTACTTGAATTCCAAAACTTTGTCAGCTAGCTTTTGAAGAAATGAAATATTTCTGAGGAAAATCAGAAACACTTTTCCTGTAAAATTATTATTTTGCTCTTCAATTAAAAGTGCTCAGATATTTTTAGATATTGCAGCTAAGGATACACCTACTGCATAATTAATGTTGTTGTCAAACTGAGTTAATTATTCAGTGACTTAATTAGCTAAATTCAAGAAGGAATCTTATGTTCAACCCCTAGAAATAACTACATTGTTCCTACATAGTAAAGGAATGAGCACAACTGATGTCTACTTCACAAACCTTCAAGGAGCATTTGAAGGAAATTAACACATCAAGAATAAGAAGCCTATATGCAGTCTGTGAGTGATCATGTAAGGACCATGAAGTAGTATAAAAGGGGAAAGTTTGGATCTACCTGTAATCTGTAAAATGATCTGGATTTATTGTGTATCTCTCATTCTTACCCACTGTGACTGAACTATTCTTTTAAGGTTGACTGGATGAAAATGGACACTTTTAGGTCACTGACATCAAAGTCAGGTGGTTGAGCTGATGGAAAGATTATCTTTGAAGAAATAAACACGATAGGAAGGACCAGTTTTGCAGATACTATTCTTTTTACACTTCAATAGTATGACCCACATTAAGTCATACTTGTGTTTTTACCATACAAAGCAAAATTCGACCACAATCTAGATTGGATATTAATAAAAAATATATTGACTGTTTGAAACACATCTCACTGTATTAGAAGAGTTTATGAAAGTTCTCTCCACTAAATGGTGCATGTTTTAATTTTTTCTCCTGCAAAGAGTCCAGCAGAGGACTGCCAAAGATGATTAAGCACCTGGAGCATCTCTTCTGTGAGGAAAGGCTGAATGAACTGGGGCTGTTCAGCCTTGAGAAAAGAAGACTGAGAGGGGGTCTGATTAATGTTTATAAATATCTGAAGTGTGGGACACGGGGAAATAGCCAGCCTCTTCAGTGGAGACAGAACAAGAGGCAATGGCACATTGTATGTGCTTCTCTGTTCACTGCACAAACACTCCATATCAGCTTCCTTTTGCTAAGTTATGAGTTGATGTAAGAGAAAAAGAAAAATCTGGATTTTTTTCCTCTCTTTTTTCTCAGGAATGCTGTTCCTAGAACAGTGGGAATAAATGTTATATCTGTTTACCATAGCTTGTCAGTTCTATTCTTAAATTCAAGAGCAAAACTACCTCAACCAACCAACTAACCAACCATCCCGGAATAGACAAACTAAAGAAAAATATTTAAAAAAGAATAATCACTCCTTAAACAACATGAGATAGTATTTGCAAAGGATTTTATAAGGAAAAACTTTGTTTTAAGGTATTGACTTTTAAGTCAATAGAGGTGATTTAAGTCGGTAGAGGTGAACCTGTTGTTCATTATTGTTAGTAATTGACAGCTATTCATACCATAAGTAAAAGCATAAATATTTATGCATGAGAACTTATTTCACAGAATCATAGAACCATAGAATACACTGACTTGGAAGGGATCTGTAAGGATTGTCAAATGCAACTCCTGGCTCCACACAGGGCCAGACAAGTCAGGGCATGAGACTCAGTGCATTGTCCAGATGCTTCTTGAACTCAGTCAAGCTCAGTGCTGTGACTGCTTTTGACCCAACCCCTTCCCTGGGGAGCCTGTTCCAGCGCCCGACCACCCTCTCAGGAAAGAACCTCTTCCTAATATCCAACCTAAACCTCCCCTGTCACAGCTTCATGCTGTTCGCTGGGGTTCTGTTGCTGGTCACCAAAGAGAGGAGATCGGCGCCTGCCCCTTTACTCCCCCTCATCAGGAAGCCATAGACTGTGATGAGGTCTCCCCTCAGCCTCCTCTTCTCCAGGCTGAACAAACCAAGGGACTTCAACCTCTCCTCATAAGTCTTCCCCTCCAGACCCTTCACCATCCTCATTGCCCTCCTCTGGACATTCTCCAATAGTTTTCTGTCCCTCTTGTACTGTGGCATCCAAAACTGCACACAGCACTCAAGGTGAGGCCACACCAGCACAGTGTAGAGTGGGACAATCCCCTCTGTGGACCAGCTGGCAATGGTGTGCTTAATGCACCCCAGGACATGGTTGGCCCTCCTGGCTGCCTGGGCACGCTGCTGGCTCATGTTTAACTTGCTGTTGACCAAGACTCCCAAATCCCTCTCAGCATGGTCGGCCTCTAGGGTCTGATCCCCTGGTCTGCATGTGCAGCCAATTGTTCTTTCCCAGGTGCAGAAACCAACATTCGCCCTTGTTAAACCTAATGCTGTAGGTGATTGCCCAGCTCTAATCTGTCCAGATTGGAAAAAGGTATGCAGAGACAGTGGGAATACGTTTATCTGAAGTGGATTTATTCTATGAAAGGAAAATAAGAGTTGTTGTTTATATTTTTTTTCTTAGAAACTGAAGTGGGGTTTTTTTGGTTTTTTCTTTTCTTCTTTGGATAGAATGAATTATTAGGTAGAAGTCTTTATTTCTCGTGTTGCCTATAGCTTTCTTTGTTGAAGTTCAGTGATCCTCAAGCCTATTCTGTTGAAGTGCTGTTTGCCTTTTAATTTGTATGTATTATGTCTTCTGTTTTGAGTAATCATAAAAGTTTCTGATATATTGTCTCTGATATCTTCAACTTAACATCTGAATGAGTCACTGTATAGGAAAAGACTTTAGGATGTGGTTACTCTATTTCGAATCAGGTAGAATTTTTATGTGAGTTTTTGTATATGTATGATCAAGATGTTTTAATTTTATCATAAAATGCAAGAATTTCAGGTGACGTATATGATGATACACTGCTTTTAACAGTCGCTATTGATACTGTACATTTGTGTTTTATCTCTTGAAATGACAAATTCATTTGGTCATTTTAAATGTATTGAAAATGTGTATGAACAGTGTGTGAACTAGTAATAATAAATTAATCAGAAAAAAATCCACTGAACTGCCTCTAATTCAGCTTTAAAGAAACCAAACTGCTCTTTCTATTCTTCTTTAAAATCGTATTAAAGTAATAAATATGTAGCTAGTGAGCACATTTAATTAGACTGACCTGTTTTTTTTTTTTCTGGGTACGATCCAATTCTACTATATTTTCTTCAAATCCCTTCTGGCTAATTTTTAAGTGATACAAATTAGAAGTTCTTGTAAGTCTACTAAAAATGTAACCAGCATAATATTTTATGCAAAAATCAGTATTTTTTATGCATCATATAATATATTTTTCCTATTTAAAGTTCTCACAAAGACCATGTGAGTTGTGTTATTGTTCTAGTGGGACAAATATAGCAAACAAAGGAAAATAAAAATTAAGATGTAGAGCACTGTTAATTTCAGGTGGATAGTAGAGATATATGGAAGCTGGTGGTCTGGTGGTCTAATCAACTTCTGATAAACAGTGTGAAGCAATTTCTTTTTGGCAATTTGAGTTACAGTTATATTCCTCAATGATCTAGGTTCCTGAATCTTTTCCTGAAAAGAAGTGTCTGATTTTTCTTTCAAAGCAGAATGGAAGTTAGCTGCTTTTGGACAGTGATTTTCTATAGCTGTGTTACAATGTAAGAGCAGGGTAGGGGTGCTTTAAAGGAATAATATAGGAATTTGCTCCTCTTAATTTCTTCTACTAGTGAATGTACATTAGGTTGGAGCGATACTAAGTGTCAAATCTAGTGACTGGTACATCTACATGGGAAGGGACCATTCTGAATTCAAGTTTCTACAATGAAGGAGTAATAATCTAAAATACTACAGCTGTTTTTGGAACAGAAAATGAAGAACAGGACTCTGCCTCCCATATGAGTGTTCTAATGAGTGACTGAAAAGCAGTTCTTGAATTTCTTGAACTTTGGCTCAATAAAGGTGTAATTATTTTCTGCCTAATGAAATGGTTTCAACAAGCCAGGGTGAGAGTGCCCTGCACATAGATAGCTCAGTTATGGTGCTAGGAAGCTTGAAATATAGGTTTAATTTGTCTCCAGTCAAATAAGGGAGCTGAACTTTGTAATCACGTACCCTGAGCCACTGGGTAAAGACGGCTGCTCAGTGATACAGGGAGGGGGGCTTTCTCTGTGAGTTTTAAGAACAGTGCTAAGGAATCACAGGCTTGAGCACCTTTTCACACTGAGGACTAAAAACTTACAAGGATTTTCTAAGGCAGAATTTTAAGCTGTAGGGAAACTTTAATTCCAAGAATTTGGTCAAGCGTAAAAGGTGAGATTTAGGGTCAGCATTAAGAATGTATTTCATTATGACATCTGCAGTCAGGGCAAAGACACTGGGATCTTCTGATGACTTCTGTAACTGGTAAAATCAAAACAATGTTTTTGTTTTGATTTTGGCTTTGTCTTTTTTGGGTTTTTTAAAAAATTCTTCTTTATGAAGAAGAGTCTCTGTCAACTTTTATTATATTAGTATATTGAGATTAGTTAAATCTGTGTTTTAAATAGCTGTTATACCAACAGTGGAGAATGGATACAGGATGGGCTGTAAGAATTGCACATAGCCGAACAGATGTATCCTGGGATGATGTGTCTTTTATGTTTGGTTTTTGGTGTTGTTTTTTTTTTAATATTACTGAGTGGGTTTTTTTAGAAATTACCACAAGTTGTAGGATTTTAAGAAGGAGAAATTAAAAAAATACAACATGGGTTTATTGTAAACACAGGTGGCTGGCTGTAACCAACCCATCATTTGTGTGCGTAAAGGACACCACTCTATTAAGGATTCAAAATACATGTTTAGCCACACTACACAAGCACACCTGCATTTAGACATCTTACCGTTGTAATGTTCTTGTTAAAGTTCTTATGCTGAACAAAGGGCCATTTGATGGTAAATAGCTTGGGACATAAAAGTGAGGGTGGGAGGTGAAAGTTTCAAGGTGACTGTGGCATTTAAGAATCTAAGGCCAGAGTGCAATCTTTTCTGGTTAAATGCCTTGTCTAAGTCTGATTGACTCTTTATGTTTGAGTTGCATTCATTTCTCAAGCAGAGTTGCTGAAGCAGTAGATGAACTCGGTTCTTTCATCCTTATCTAGTTGACCCTGCTGGGCAACGCTATTTTTTAAGACACTCTTTTGATGTATATTGACTTCATTTTGGCAAAAGGTATTGAATAAATCTAAATTATTCCTATAAAAAGAAGTCATAATATAAATATGAAATCAACCATGCTGAAAATGCTACTGTTGAAATATAGACGGTCCTGCCTCACAGATTTCCATTTTTAATTCACTGTGATTACATAATTTTTTTTAACTCCCTAAACCTTATTTTGTTCTGTAAAGCTTAGGTAAAAGCTGTGTCCTCAGTTTCTACAGCAGTATGTGCTTTCATGTAACAATCTACCAATTTCAAAAACATGGAACAAAAAAAAACCTCATGAGGAATATTAAAATAACATTAGGAGAATATACTTGACTCTGAAAGATGCAGTTGTATCAAACCACAAGAATGGATGCAAGTACACTCTCCTACAGCACAGGAATGCGGAATGCCAAAGAAAACAATGATCGATTTGACTTTCAGTAGTGTATAATTATTTAAAAGATTGATAGTAGGTTGTACTCAGAAAGCCCTGAAATCAGTAGGAAGCTGGTATTAAATACTTCAATCTAATATTTCAATAAGTAATTGGCAAAATAAGATTTTTCATTTTTATGGTTTCTTGCACCTGCTGCTCTCTCTTGAATGCTAGTGATGCTTTGAGTGGTTACTAAGGAAACAGAGATTCTTGGATTTAATTAGGACTTGTCAGGTAAAGCTCTTTAGGTTATTTGACTGGGTTTTTTAGAAAAAAATAAAGTCTCAAAATAATGTAGCTGAAAAATCAGTCTGCACATATCTTGTTACTGATAAAAGCTCTGAAACAAATTTAAAATAGCCTGTAGCACTTCTGTCTCATTCATTTACTGAAAAACAAATAAATAAAAGAACCCCCTAAACACATATATATAAATAAGAGAAAGAATGAGGGTGAAATAACAATGAAAATGACCATTTCTAATTATTCCCTTATTGTGCAATATAATTTCAGAATTAAATTAAGAATATATATATAAAATAGCATCTGAGGTTCATTTAAAGTGCTTGTGTGCTATAATCTCTATAAAAGTATGAAACAGCATCTGCTTATAGCTCACTTTGATTTCAGTATTTCGCATTTCACTAATAGCTCAGGTTCCAGAATTTCATGTTGAATGAATTTGTCGTATTGAATAAACTTTCCAAAGGGAAAATTACATGGTAGCAAAATTTTTATCTCTCAGAGGTATCCATTTCCTCCTCTCTGTGGTAGGGAAGGGTTTGTATGATGAAATAAATGTGGCCTGAATCAGTTCTCAGTCACTGTGGAGCTATTGAAAACTGCCTAGGATATATAATGTTGATTGAAAAATCACATGCAAGGAATTTTAGGCAGGTAATAGTCCTACAGGAAACAGCTAATAATGCACTGAAAAATGTGAGACGAATGATGTTCTTAACGTGAAGACTTCAAAATGAATTAAGGTTTTTAATTTGCATTGAACAAAATTAACTCTATGCCATTCAAAATGACCACAGTGTCCAATATGATGTACATCATCAGACAAGCTAGATAATGAGTCAGTTTTCATGTTATTGAAACCTGTGGTCTTTCTTTTTTGATATCATTCTTAGTTGCTGAAATTAATTTTCCAGTAAATTCCAAAAAGTACTCAGAAAATAAGGGGGGTGTTGGGGTTTTTTTAATCTTTCTATTTTCTTCCTTGGTGGTTTCTTCCTGTTTTTGTTTCTTTGTCACGTTCTCCTCAGTTAGTTCTTATCCCAATATTGTACAGACAATATTCTTTCAGTTCTCTAGAGGCTATTTTTTTAGCTAAATCTTGTGTTCCTTTCACTATATGGTTGCTTTTCAAGGTCCCTTGCCTTGCCCTTTTTTTACCATCTCACAAGAATGGGGTAGAGGGGAATAATCCCCTCCCTTGACCTGCTGGTCATGCTTTTTTTGATGCAGCCCAGGACATACTTGTCTTTCTGCCCTGCAATCTGGCCTGTAGCTGTGCTTACGATTGTCCTGACCCATGTGCAGAACATTGCACTCGGCCTTTTTGGAATTCATGCAGTTTGCACAGGCCCATCTCTCAGGCACGTCAAGGTCCCTCTGGAAGGCTTTCCTTCTCTCCAGTGTGTCACAGAATCACAGAATAGTAGGGGTTGGAAGGGACCTCAAGAGATCATTGAGTCCAACCCCCTGCCAAAGCAGATTCCTTAGGACAGGTCGCACAGGTAGGCGTCCAGACAGGTCTTGAATATATCCAGAGAAGGAGACTCCACAACCCCCCTGGGCAGCCTGTCCCAGTGCTCTGTCACCCTCACTGTGAAAAAGTTCTTCTGCATATTGGTGAGGAACTTCCTGTGCTCCAACTTGAAACCATTGCCCCTTGTCCTGTCTCCACAGACCATTGAAAAGAGGTTGGCTATTTCCCCCTGTGTCCCACACTTCAAATATTTATAAACATTAATAAGATCCCCTCTTAGTATTCTTTTCTCAAGGCTGAACAGTCCCAGTTCACTCAGCCTATCCTCATAGGGGAGATGCTCCAGGCCCTTAATCATCCTCGTAGCCCTTCTCTGGACTCTCTCCAGGACATTCCTGTTTGTTTTTTTTTACCAGAACTGGATACAATACTCCAGATGGGGCCTGACCAGGGCAGAGTAGAGGGGCAGGATCACCTCCTTTGACCTGCTGACCACACTCCTCTGGATGCACTCCAGGATCCCATTGGCTCTCTTAGCCACCAGGGCACACTGCTGGCTCATGGCCAACCTGTCATCCACCAGGACCCCCAGGTCCTTCTCCACTGAGCTCTTCTCCAGCAGGTCATCCCCCAGCCTGTACTGATACATGTGGTTATTCCTTCCCAGGTGCAAGACTCTACATTTGCTTTTATTAAACCTCACTTGGTTTCTCCCTGCCCAGCTCTCCAGCCTGTCCAGGTCTCGCTGAATGGCAGCGCAGTGTTCCTGCGTGTCAGCCACTCCTCCCAGCTTTGTGTCATCAGGTACTTGCTGAGGGTGGATGCTATTCCTTCATCAAGGTCGTCAATGAAGATGTTAAACAAGACTGGACCCAACACCGAGCCCTGGGGAACACCGCTAGTCACAGGCGTCCAGCCAGACTCTGATCACCACCCTCTGAGCTTGGCTCGACAGCCAGTTCTCAACCCACCTCACTGTCCACTCATCTATCCCATGCTCTCTCAACTTTGCTATCAGGATGTCATGGGAGACAGTATCAAAAGTCTTGCTGAAGTCAAGGTAGATGACATCCACTGCTCTCCCTCCATCCACCCAGCCAGTGATGAGATCATAGAAGGCTACGAGATTGGTTGAGCACGATCTCCCCTTGGTGAATCCATGCTGACTACTCCTCATAACCTTCTTCTCTTCCAATTGCTTGGAGATGGCATCCAGAACAAGCTGTTCCATTACCTTTCCAGGGACAGAGGTAAGACTGACTGGCCTGTAGTTACTTGGACCCTCCTTCTTGCCCTTTTTGAAGACTGGAGTGACATTGGCTATTGTCAGCAAACTTCTTGAAGGTGCAGTTGATCCCACTGTCCACATCACTGACAAAGTTATTTAACAATCCTGGTCCCAGTAACAACCACTGAGGAACACCATCCATCCATTTGGACATTGAGCTGTTAACCATAACATTTTGAGCGCCACCATCTAGCCAATTGCTTATCCAGTGAGCGGTCCATCCACCAAAACCATGTCTCTCAAATTTAGAGAAAAAGATGTTGTGTGGGACAGTGTCAAATGCTTTGCATGAGTCCAGGTAGATGATGTCTGTCACTGTTTTGTTACCTATCAGAGCTGTAACCCTATCACAGAAGTCCAATAAGTTTGTCAGGCATGATTTGCCCTTAGTGAAGCCATTTTGGCTGTCACCGGTCATCTCTTTATTTTCCATGTGCCCAAGCACAGTTTCCAGGAGGATCTGCTCCATGATGTTGTCAGATACAAAGCTGAGAGTAACCAGTATATAGTCCCCGTGTCTTCCTTTTTTTCTTTTTCAAAAATGGCGGCTATGTTTCCTTTAAACTAGATTTGGATTATTTCCATTATCCATCACTGAAGTGATGTGCATTTATTTTTCTCAAGAAATTTTGGAACAGTAGTTTTAAGATTTTATGCCATTGGTGTATGATAATATACCACTCAGAATGCAATGAATATTATAGTTCAGTATAAATAGAGTTTGATTAAGGCAGGCTGTGGGTAAGTAAGAAGAATATAGATACATAAATTATTGTAACTGAAGTCTAGCAAGATTTATGTCTTTATTTTTATCACAGGATTGAATTTTACATGAGGATTCTAATGTTAAGTACAAATAGTGAAGTTAGGCTAGGGGTCATCTTACAGCAATCCTCCCCCATACTAGTTGCATGTGCTGATTATATTTCTTAGTGAGGAGACAACACGGGTAAAAAAAATGGACTTTCTTGAATGTTGATCTCGTACTGATATTGAGGAGTAAGTTGTCCAGAGTAGTCACCCTTAATATTATTTTTTTGTAGCAAATTAGTAATTTCTGACTATATCCTGTTCATGTTCCATGAAGAACATTCCCAATTAACATTTGAATAGTGCCTTAATTTTATAAAACATGCAATAAAAATTGTCGTTAGTTGGACAGATTGACATCATTGGTGGTAGAGCACTTCTGAAAATATAGAAGAATTCTATATTATAAGAATTCTATATATATAAGAATTCTATAAATAGGGTTTTTTTCCACCTTTTAAGGTACCTTTAGCTTTTAATCTCAAAATTGCTCTGTAAATGCTTATTATTACAGTGATGACAGAATGGTCAGAAATTTGGTTTTCTTTGTCATGATAGATTTTTTATAATTGAAAAGGGTTGATGGACTCAATAGTAAACAAACATATCAAGGAAAAATTGTTGGGTTTTTTACTTGTAACCAGTTAAATATTAAATATTAAAAAAAACCCCAGATATTAAGAAGTTAAGGCAGGACAGCCTCCGTGCTTTTGAAATTATACCTAGATGTCTGAGGATTTTGAAAATAAATTAATAACTGAAAGGATAAGTATTCTGGGCTAGAATTATTAGCTAAACTACTGTGCTCTCACTGTATATGCTTCAAATAGTGGTCATCAAGAGCTTGCTAGGTTACAGTAAGGACAATGTAGTGTTCACTCAATAAGCACATGGTTTAGTTTTGTCACAGCTGAAGTATCTAGATGCACAGAAAAATTAGATAGATTCTTGCTTGAGGTTCCAGGCCAAGGTTTCTTATTCTCCTCTTCCTCCCAGCTGCCAGTTTGCAACTTTTTCTTTTGACTGTTTAATAAGGGCAACTGAAAGAGGTTTATCACTTCTTACTGTCCCCTAAAGAGAGCCACTATACGATTTTATCTGTTCAATTTTGAATGTTAAGTTTTGCAGCTCATAAATAGAGTTGATCTTTCATCAAAATAATAAATTTATGGTATCCAATATTATGACCACAGACCATAACCTTCTGTTATAAAATACAGTCTATGTCTACATCTTGTTTCTCTGATAAATGAATGATTATGAGAATTTTGTGACAGCAAGACCTATTATGTATAGAAGTATCAGAGCAACTGATATGTCAAAATGGTCCTAAATCTTTTCTTACTAGGTAGATAAATAACAATTGTTAATAGAAATACAGAATATTTTCATTATATTATTACAACATTTGTTATGATTCAGGACTATAATTTGGGGTTTGCATATGCTTTTTCAGCTGATGGATAGATATTTTAATGATGATAAATACATAAATGTAAAATAAAAAAAGCCTTAAATTTAAACTTAATTTAAATTACTTTTATTTATAACTGTTGTTCCTTTTCTGTTTATGTACTACTCTCAAAAATGCCTGAACAACCCCAAATTTGATCACTTTTGCAAGTTTTCTTGAAGGCAATTAAGATAATGTGTTATTTAAATACTCCCACTCTTTGAATAGTAAAGAGCTAAAGATTTTGTCCCCTCCCTACTTCCCCCTCCCCATTTAAAATAAGTTGCACTGCTTTGAATATATACTGAAAAATAAAATCAACTGCCTCATATATCTATAGGGTTGGCATAATGAAATCTAAATCTTCTTATATGGTATTGTTTTACTAAGATTTCTGTAATTTTTAAATGCTGTTGAAGGATTGTCAGCATGTAATTTGTATTCTGTGTAACGATTGAGTGGCAATGCAAGTGGAAAGAAATATTATGTGCACATTATACATAACAGCTTGTCCAGAGATCAGGGATCAGGATACATATAGATATTTCAATCCTGGCTACTCTTTATCAAAGATGGACTGCTCCATATATCTTTCAGAAGGGAAGTTTATGAGGTTCTTTAATAACTTCTCCAGTAGTGCAAGACCTTATCATGTAAATTATCCTGTTACACTTCATTCTAGATGCACAGCATAATTCAGTTTGTTGAGTGATAGAAGAGTGTACAAGATACAGGAGGAATAATCTAATTCTTGCTCTCTTACTTTTAAGTATAGTAATTACCTGGGTTTTAACCTTGACCCTTGCTATTTGTTGGTCCTTGAAAATGACTGTGACTAAGTAGCATTCCTCTTGCAATTAAATGTAACCTACAGTTTAATAATGTTTCCTGTTGTCTAACATTAATTAGCAGTTTTTAATGTTCTGTAAATCAAATTAATAGAACTGATCTAAATTTTTCCAGTAAAAAAATGCATTAGGTTTTATCTTCCTCCACAATCAAACTCAGTCTCACAATAATACAATTTAAATACTAACTTTTTATATACACAGTTAATATTTTATGAATATAAACCACACCTTTATACTACTGTATTACATGAAAAAAATTTATATACACAATGGCAGCTTATTTTCCTATGTGTCAGATATTAAAGTAGGTCACACTGTCGTGCATTTATCTTAGTCTGTTTAAATCAGTCCACACAGACATAACTATAAGTATATCTATTATTTATATGGGAGGGTAGGATTATAAATAAAGAATACTAAACAGCCTGTAGGAGAGTTGTTGTTTTTACATTTTTCATTCTCTCTCATAAAATGAAATCTCAGACAGTCAGGTTTTGTTTGTAAGGACATAATATACTACTGGCCTTAGTACACATATGCGATCGATGAATTGGAGCTCACATTTTAAAAAAGGGGAAATAAATAAACTGGGAAGTGAAGCAGGCAAGCTGAGAAAGGTAGAATTATACTGACATGTAGGACCACCACTGAATAAAACTTGAAAATGAATGTCAAAATTGCTTGCTCACATTGTGCGAATGCTGAATTGTTTTAAAATTAAAAAAGACTTGGAGTCTTAGTTTCTCATATAATCTTCAATGAATCAGTAGCTAGAATGAAATCTACATTGCTCAACACAAATATCTGTTTTAAAGAAATGGAAAAAAATCACATTTTAAGAAATATATTTGATTGGGAATTATCCCATATGTTTGGTTTTCATTTGGTAGATCTGAATGATCACTGTCAAAAAGCTATTTATGGAACTATACTACCTTCAACAAAATTCTAACCAGCAAAAGGATTTTATATTAGTAGAACTTGTCTCAATCAGGAAAGAACTCAATGCATTTGATTTGTATCGGGACTAGGGCATATGAAACATTATTGAGTATCCTATTCATTATTAAACCAAAAATAACTTAGCACATGGGAAACCTGACCCTTCCTCTACTCAGCTTGAGCTGGAGTGGGTGTCTGAAAATGATAATCAGCTTCCTTCCTATTTTATCAGAGGCTTTGAATTTTTTTTTTCTTGTTGGTGCAAAACAGGGCTACTTGCAAAATTTGAAAACTATGGTTTGGAAAAAACCCCAATGCCTTATGAACTCTTATTTAGGAACACTTTTGAAAAATTACAGAATAACACCTCTTAGTCAAAGAGGAATCCATCTAAGGAGAGTAGAAATGGCATATTTTATTTATGTTCAAATACCATCCTCCTATCATAGTTTTGAAGGTGAAGGTGTTACATAGGTAAATATGTAGGGGGGAAATACCCCGACATGTAGTCACATTTCAACATTAGTCACATTTACTTTGCTTTTTCCAATTTTTATTTGCATAACGAGATAAGTAATCAGGTGGTCTAACACATATTTTTCCTCTGGAAGGTAGCACATGAAAATTTTAATACGTATATTGTTGCAAAGATCTAAGTATTTTTGTATTGCTAAAGGCCTTCCATTTCTGTTTTCAGTCTCACTTTCCACTTGAAACCTGTCACCTCCATACCCTGATGCTGTTCTGGGGCAGCTGAGGTACCTTAGTCAGGTATTTCAAGTGCTCTTATCCTTGCAGCCTTGTGCCCTTGCACTGGTGCCGTTTCAGCCATTGTTGTGACTTAACCTGAAAAAAGGAATGTTTTCTAAGTGTAAGTCACCTTAGCTGCCCACTGTCTTCTAACTGCACTGCTTTATGGTTTCACTTTGGTTGTTGTACCATGCCCATCTCCTTTTCCCCTAGTCCAGCTGTCAGCTTGTAGATTGTTGACTCCATACTAGAACAAGCACCATAGAGAGCAAGTAAATATTAGTAATTTTAATATCCAATAAATATTACACAATAATAGATGTGCTTAAGTTCAAGCAGTGAGGTAGTGCCCAGGAATCATACCTAGTTAAGCATCATTGTCAGCAATATCATGGAACAAAGACCAATAGAAAACTTGAGTGTCAATGGAAAGTATTACTGGGGGGTGTGTGTGGGGAGATGCTTGGGGGTTTCCTGTTGGGTTGTTTGTTTTGGTTTGGATGTGTCTCTACAGAGGAAAGGAACCCCTAGAGAGGACTCACTGGAAGATCTCTGTCACTTCTGCAGGGGATTGCAGGACTAAATCTTTGTCAGCCTACCTCCACTTTATTCAATAAGATTATTTATTTGTTGAACTATAAACAGAAAAATTAGATTAAAATTAAAGTGGATAGATACAAAACCAACCTGCCTTCTGTTTCTTTTGCAAAGTCTTGTGGAGCAGTAATAACAGAACTGGTTATTCTCTTGATAGTAACATTTACTGCTTTGTAAATGAGCTCAGAAGACGGTGTTATTTGAACTTATATCAAAAAAACCATGGTACTCGGGTTTCTAACTATGACTTTCAGTAAAGTGAAATGATCAGTCAAATTGATATTGCCCTAATAATATATGTTCTAGGCAATGTTTTGAAAAATCCTTTAGGTGAATAACATTTGTTGCTGTCTGAGGTGAATGAACCATTTTTACTGGACAAATATGTAACTAAACCCCACTATGTTTTATATATTTCATGTTACTACAGGGGATGATTAGAGCTCTCTCTATATAGGCAATTATTAAAAAAAATCCTATGTCTACAGAGGTTTGCAAAATCAAGCCTGTTTCTATCATGTTTACATTGTGTGTGCATCTTGTTCTTACTTAAAAGCCTGAATGTGGATTTAAACCATGGAATCCATGCACAGACATCAAGCCTTCAGTTCTGGTGTGATTTTAATGCATGAATGAATTTTATAGAGAAGGTCTGGATTTTATATATGCAGCTCTCATAAGTGTAAGATATTTTTCTTTATACTCAAAATTTGGTGTAAGAAAGTTTCCAGGCTTAAAGAGTAAACATCATGCATTTAATCTCTGAAGTGCTTTCCTATCATCTATCATACCCTTTAGAGTTTTGTTTCTTTGTAAAGTCTCCCTCAGGATTAAAATGCTGTTTCTTACATGATTTTAGATATATGCACACCAACACTAATTTCTGTGTATAGACTTCTACGCTCAAAATAAGCTGCACTTTGTTTTTCATTTGAGGTTTTAAAAGCATGATTTTTTTCAATTTCTTTTTAAATAGTAGATCTTCTCTATCTAAACCTTATCTTAGTCAGGTTCTTCTTGATTTTATTTGATATTAAACTCATTGATGAGGCTGTATGTAAAGTGAAGTCTTGGGAGCAATCATGAGTGTGCTGGGTACCTGTATCAGTTTCCTGTTACTTTTTATCTAGTCTACTTAGCCTTTCATGTGAAGGTTGTACAAAGATCTTCCAAGGTCTTTCACCCATAACATTTGAGGATAGTGACTTTTATTCGTATGGACAGCTAGAAGTCCGTCAAAGGCCTTTCTTTCTGCTACTTTTGCTTTTGTAAGATGGAGAATATATGTATTTTCTTCAGAAATCTGTTTATGACTTAAAGTGCCTATTGAATCTCAGGTAAGTTTAAAATTGGTCTCCGCATAGATCAGCCTTCATAAGTATTGCTTCCTCCAAACTTACATGTTGATTTGCAAAAGAGTACCAACCTGCTTAAGCAGCTGCCCACTCTGCTGTAGTGTCTGTCAATGTCATGTTCAAAAGACATGGAGGAACTTGGAAAAAATTCTGACACAATCTGTGCAAAGGATCTATGTGAAGAGAACCAGTTGTGAATTTCATTACACCTTTACTGAGAGCGTCATAGTATCCACTTTTAATGTCATCTATACAAGGCTTCTGCTCAGGAAAACATATCATTTGGAAGCCAGTTGTATGAGCAGCCACCTCAACAGCATGTATGTTCTGGCAAGATCACTGAGTATTACATACAAAAGCACTCTTTTAGTGTTAGGATACCTCAGTTTTAGCTCTGAGTCTTTGTTGCTGGTTCAGCTTTGCCTCAGACTATGACACAGTGAAGCTGAAATTTTCTGGTAAAATTTGGAATTTTGCTTTTTATACACAGATATTTTTAGGTGGAGTCCAGATATTTTATCTTTTCAACTTTTTTCAAGAGATGTAATTTTCTGTGCATAAAAAACAACCTGGCTCTACGTCCCTGATTTTTATTGATAATGTTTAAAATTGTTTAAAAAATAGTCCTCATTTTGTATATCTTATTTCTAGCAATATATATATATATCTCCCCACCCCCATCCCCACAAATCCCACTACTGGTCTTGTTTTATTCATTCATTCATTTATATACCTGGAGTTTGGGCCAATAGTGCTTCTGTAAGAAGGCAGTGTTTAAATATATCAAGCATCTGAACTGAAAAGTTTCTGCAAGAGTTGAACAAAAATACATTTATGCTCTGCTTTTTCTTTTTGATGAAGTGAACAAGGTTGAAAAAAAACACTGAAACATTTTTTTCTAGTGTTTTCTACGTCACGGGGAAAAGCCAATATCAAATGTATTTTAAAGAAAAAAATGACCAAGATCAATCAATCTTACATTGAGTTTTCAAAGAAGTATGTGGACTACTTTTAAAATTTTTAATTTTTTTTTTCTTCCAAACAGATTCCAGTGGGAACAGAAACTACACTAAAGGGGTTTTTATGTAAAATATTTCCCTTTCCTTCTTCTTTGCAAATCAAATTTGTGAGTTCAAAGTCCTTACTAGGAATCATGCATGCAACATAAAAACCATTAATTTCTCTCTAAAAAATACTCAGCATACTGTAATATTTTCTACATTAAACTCTCCTCCCAGTGTAGACAGTACATAACAACCATTAGTTGAAGATTGTGAAAGTTTTGTCACAGGTTTGAAAATTCCACTGGAGTAAAATCACCATGACTCTGACAATTGTGATCATGTCTAAGCTACCTCTTGGTCTGACTGACTGTGAAGAGTTGATTATAAGGATAACCTATCATCTTTTTCTTGCTCCTAACCAAAAAGAACATAGAAAAATTCTGTTACAGTGATACAGGGACCTAGCAGAACAATTACACCATGTCAGTTTGAATTGAAATTTCTCCTTAAGCAATTCATATTCTAATTTTTTTTTATTACATAGAGTATATCATGTCCTTTGGACTATGATATTTCACTATTAATGTGAAATAATACACTACTTGATGGTGTAAACACTGACATTACATAGTTATATAACTGAGTTATTGCTACTCTGTTAAATGCAACAAAGGTGTCTGTATGTACAAAACCCATAACAGATACATGTTATACATGAAGCCTGAGCTAAAGCACAACTTTTGTGCTGATTTTTCTCACAGGAACAAACGGTTAAGGTTTATAACTTCTTATCCAAAAGACATATTCCTTGTTTTGGCTGATGCTTTTTCTTCATCCTTCAGTTCAAATGTTTTACTGTGGGGTGCAGTATAATTAGTCATGAGATTTGCTTTAAACTATCAAACACAGGCAGTTATTTTGTGTAACCAGTTCTGAGCACATGTGCAAACATAAAATTCCTAGTGTATAGGTTAAACTTTTTAACTTACACTAGCACTTGCATCATCATAGATAGGCTATTATTAGTACCTAGGATAGCCTAGTATATATAACTAGTATAATGTTCCATTATACTCAGCTCTGGTGAGGCCACACCTCGAGTACTGAGTTCTCTTTTGGGCCCCTCACTACAAGAAGGATGTTGAGATGCTGGAGCGTGTCCAGAAAAGGGCAATGAAACTGGTGAATCATTTCGAGCACAAGTCCTGTGAGGAATGGCTGAGGAAACTGGGACGTTTTGGTCTTGAGAAAAGGAGGCTGAGAGGAGACCGCTCTACAACTGCCTGCAAGGAGGGTGTGGAGAGGTGGTGATCAGTCTCTTCTCTTGGGTAACAAGTGGTAAATAGGAGGAGAGGAAATGGTTTCAAATTGCACCAGGGGAGACTTAGGTTAGATATCAGGAAGAATTTCTTTACTGAAAGGGCTGTCAAGCATTGGAACAGGCTGCCCAGGAAAGTTGTGGAGTCACCTAGAGGTATTTAAAAGGCATGTAGATGAAGTGCTTAAGGACATGGTCTAGAGGTGGACTAGGTAGGGCTAAGCTGTGGTTGGAACTCCATGATCTTAAAGGTCTTTTTCAACCTAAGTGATTTTAAGATTCTATGATTTTGCAGAAGAAATCAGGGATCTGAGCTGTTAGATAAACATGCCATTAGTCACATTGACTTGTGATTAGTGGTAAACTAAAAATATGATCAGTTTATGAATATACTTGTCTTTGTAGATGGAAATTAGGAAAGTATAATATAGCTTATATAAATGCAAAGCATACCGTATGTATGTATAAAGTTACTTGATGAATTTCTAAAGAAACTAGTGTGGGCTGAAAATGAACGAAGAAACTGCTGACAGATAATAAACCCAAAACTGTTTCTGTGAATGCCTCACTGTAGCAATGAGCACAGTCTATAACTGATGATTGGTTCACTTCAGCTAAGGAATGAACTATGATGGTACTATTCATTAACATTATGATGTGTTGCAATATGGGGCTGTTACTAGAATTGCATAAATCAGTCTTCAACAGTAGTGAGAAGCTATGCAACTAATAAGAGGTATGCAAATAACAGAGCAAGTTAAACTTATAAAAAGCAAAAAATAATTTGCATTCAGTGTCAGTTTTTGGAAATGATGGGAAAGACTCCTGAGGATTGCTTCTCTCAACAAATGCTTTTCTTAAACATAGATAAAAGTAGCCTTTATTTCTAGAACTAAGTTAAATCAAAGCGTAAGTGTGGAGAAATTGTGATTATTTGTTTTATAATTAAAAGGTCACAAAATAGAATCATCATCAAGCTGGAAATAAGAACAAGTGTTCCAGCTTCTCTGCTCAGTTTATTCTAGATAGTATGCTCTTCCAGTAATTTTCCTTTTCTTTCAGGGTTAGAATCAGAAGTGGGATCTTGTGACAAACTCAAGCTGGTGTTTAGATGCTGTGTAAAATTTTGTGATACCCTCTGCAATACTGCTGTAGTTTATTTAATTGATGAGTTTACATATCATTGGCATTTAAGTATTTCACTGATTTATCTAATGGTGTTGCACTTGACATGTATATGCCTTCAAAAAAGTGGTAGCCTTTTCATATTTCTGTAAGAAATATAAAGAGCAGCTGTGTTTGAGTTATTCTGTTATGTCACGGTGCTTCTAACAGTAGTTGAGAAAAGCATTTCAATGTTTAAAGCAACAATTCCCTTCCCTCCCACTGCCTTCTAAGCTTTCCCTCTCCCTTGATAAAATCCAGCACTGCCATTTCATGGCCTGTTTAGCTAGAGGTTTCAGCTATGTTTTAGCAATAGGTGAAATATGACCTGGAGCAAACCTTCCCTTCCAGGTTTACATCCTTTTGTGACTATGAGTCATGATGAATGGTGCTAGATTAATTTGTTTGGAAACATAGACACCATTGTCTGAGCTCATATTATTTTCAATTGCTGTGAAAATCTTTGTTATGATAACAGGTTTATGACATTTTGCATTCTTTGCAATAACTGTCAAAAGTGTTATATAGTCCTTGAAAGATAATAGTAAACAGAATTACTTTTGATTTTGTTAGCTTTTTGAAATTTCATTTGCTAGAGACAATTTTTCATGATTACAGCTTTAGTAATCTGTAAACAAATAGAGCAACAAACAGGCAACAAACTGCAGAATATTGAAAAGGCTAAAGTAATACATGCAGACTGCAGATGCTGTAGTCTTCCTTGAATCTTAAAATTTAAAGGCTAAATTCTCATGGCTAAGACTACACTCCAGTGAATGTCCTATCTGTGCCTAGCATCGTGCATCAAGACACCTTATCTGAGAAAAATATGATTCTTCTTGTGTCTTGGAGCTCTTTTTCTTTCCCATGCACATGGCATTTTGAGGAGCAATAGCAGATGATAAATTCATACTCTGGTTATAGAGCCATTCAACAGAGCCAGAGGGGACTTAATGAATTCCTTTTAGGCGTTTTGCATTGACCATATACTCATGTATGAGTGATAATCTCAATTTGCCTGGGTTGCAATACAGAAAACTGTGTGGGTCTGTTACCGTATAAGATATTTATGACTTCTGTGAACTGTTAGGATATAACTGAGTATAGCGCAATATCAAAGGATAACTGGGTCTTTATACTCATTCTGTGGAGCCAAGAAAGTTCTTATTTGGAATATCAAATAACTGATGTTTCCTTTTTTTGTTTGTTTGTTTGTTTGGGGTTTTTTTTGTCAATCCCCTCTCCCAGTTAAAGATTTTTCTCTCTTCTGTTGCAAGATCTAGGGATATATTCAGAAGTTTTGTAGAATTTTAAGTGACTGTGTATATCCTTACTGCAATTATAGCCTAGTATATTGGGGTATTTGTCATAATTTTTGGTGCTTCTCTAACATCAGTCCTTCATGTAGGATACCTGCCAGCACAGTGTTTGACAATAACGAGTCAGGGAATTCAGAACAGAAGTTAGCACATCACATATCATTCCTAAAGTGAGATTCTACCTAGCGGTGTGATGTGAGGGCTGCTTTAGCAAATGGCAGCAATGCTCTGCTGAAGACAAAATTAATGCCTAGACTAAAATCCCTAGGGTATAAGTATTACTGTCTTGATACTATATGGTAGCTTGTTCATGATATTTATTGGTCTTTTGTCTTTCATTTGATTTTGGTAACTAGGACTTCTACTCTGCGGCTGCAAGATACTTTGGATAGTTGTTGATTTACCTTGGTCTTGTGTAACAGAAATTTATTGTGAGCTGGTTTATGGCTTTTGCTTGTTCAAGTGGAATACAGATAATGCAATCCTGTAAAGCACTTGGTTTCAATTGCTAATCACTGATATAAGTCACTAGAACTGTGAGATTTTGTGTTTTGTTTTGGGTCTTTTTAAAGGATTTGATCAATGTTCTATATTACAAGTGTAATGTCATCCAAATACATAATTTTTATGATGGAGTTGATGAATGGGAAAGGCCTAATGGTAAAGAGAGAGCAAAAGCATTTTAGTTTGAAAGCATGAAAATCCATTGTCTGTCATGTCCCTGGTTTGGTTGCCCAGGTAAATTTTCAGTTTGCTACTGCTGAATGTTTTAATGATCAAAGCAAAAGTAGGTAACAGGGACTTCAAACACAGACAAGAGACCAACAAATATACTTGTTATCTTTTTACTTCCCTTGGTCTGTAGGTGATCAATGCTGGCATGAGATCATAGCAACTACAACTGGATTTAAATCAAATTTGCAGTACTGGACATCACCCTGAAAGATTGATTGAAGCCCCATGAAAAAACCAAACGGACTAAGACAATACAGAAATGAAGAAACTTCCCAGCTGTTGCAATTTGAATGTGTGAAGTCAGTGTTACCTGTCTGATTTTGTTTGGGCAGGCCTGTGGATGTTAGTGAAGAACTTGCTATGCTTTGTATTAAAATAATACGACATTTTCAGTTGACCAACAGCATGAATGTTTCCTTAAAATATTAGTAGGTATTGCATTCAGTTACTTTCTGCTGTGCATTCCAAAAGATTAGCAAACTGACTATAATTAGTTGGAATACATAGCACCCAGACATCTGTTTTACTGATATTTGTAATGAAGTTCAGATACCAGATTTTTACTAAACCTGTGTAAACTGATGTGTGTTATAAAAGGTCAAGGCTGCTGCCAAAGGACCTGTTATTTACCACTTCTGGTACTTTGAGTGGTAGGCCAGTTTTATCTTGTAAAGTAAAGTAGACATGGGGCATATAGTAGTACGCTGTCCTGCATACCAAAGAAAATATTCATTGCTAGTTAGCATCATAAAATGACTATTAATTCATACAGCTCTGTGTGTTCATAAATATTTCCAGAATTTGAATCCAAAATTATGTTTAGGAAGAGGAACAGCTTCGCAATCCATTTCTCATTTGGGGTAAATATTCATGGCTTCATAGATTCATTGGAGCTGTGTTGGATAAGCTGATGATCATCTACTTTGGTACATTTACTGTGTCTTGCCACATATTGTTCTAAGAGGATGTCAGTAGGCCTGTGACATTCCTTACATACCTTGTAACACTGCAGATTAAGAATAATAAACAAATGTTCAGGAGACTATAATCTCTGTTATGGATGACACACCTTGCTCTTTATGCTCATAAACTTGTAAGAAAAGCATTTTGAATCACTAGATTTATCATTTACCTGTGCGAAAAAAAAAACAAAAAAAAAAAAAAAGGAAACATAACAATTATTTTACTGAGCAATGTTGATAAATAGACAACTAACTTAAAGCACCTGGGTAGTTCTACTGATGCAACTGTGTTTCCTTACATACTCAGGTGTCTAACTATTAGATGAAGGATCTAATTGCACTGCTGTGTCTTCTAGGTTTTTTTGCTTGTCCAATTTCTGCCTTGGAATGAGGATGTAATTAGAATGAAAGTCAGTCATGTTCTTGTGCATTAAAAATTCAAATGAGCTATAGTCACAGAAATACAGAAAATAGTCCTTGATACACCAGTTATTTTAGTGTTTAAACAGGAGCTGTATTTCATTCAGTGTTACGGAAGTTAGGACATTTATACAGTGATGAGCAACCTGTATTTTTAATTATTCTTATGCATCACCAGCTTTACTGAAAAGCACAAATTCAGTTAATTCAGTTTGATTAAGGCTTTCTCTAGGTTAAAAGCAAAACCAAACATCTAAAAATCCACAAACTACATCACCTTTCACAATGACAGACTGCCATGTTGATAAATGCTTACACCACTACATTAAGTGCAAATTGCTTGATTTTGCAGGTGGTCTCGTCCTTTGTTCACAGTGATTGATTGAATAAATTTTCCCTGAATATACTCTGCATAACTTTAGGACAGAAACACAAATTGACAAAAAGATTATAAGAAGTACGAAGATTATTGTTCAGTTTCATTTTGGTCACATTTATGACAATGATTTAGCTAGGGCATGGAATATTTTGATGACAGTTACCTAGGGAGAACCAGAGGCCCTTTTACTCCAGTGCACCTGAGTTTTTTCATAGCTTTTTCATTTTACATAGTTTTAACATTTAACATAATTGCATAGTTTTCAAAGTTATTAGAATAATGATAAAAATAACTTTTATTTCTAACTCTTCTAAATTAATATCCCAGACCCTTTTGCATGGAATCCCACTGAAAATTCCTAATAAGTTCTCATGTGGTTTAATTTGTCTTACTCAACAGTTGTGAATACTATTAGTGCCTTAATTTAAAGATATTATTCAGATTTTAATTTTATCCATTTCAGTGAAACTGTATGGGAAATAATGAGTCAAAATTATTATTAACTATTACATCCATGGATTTATTTTAGGCTGATTTTTTTTCTTTTTTTTTTTTTTCCCTTAGAATTTCTGACTTGTGGGGACTTGAAATGGGGAAGCTCACATTCAGGAAAGCTAATGTAAATCTAGAAACACTAGGCTCCTTTTACAGTTGAGAAAAGTCCCTTCAAGAAAGGATAGTCTACCTGAACTAAATTCTAGGTTTTACAGCAAACTTCAAGAGAACTCCTCTCTGCTGATATCAGGAATATAGCTAGATTAATCTCAGTAGGTTAAATCAGTGCTGCTGAATATCTCACTCACATCAGCTCACTGATGATGTCTGTTTTCTTACCCAGATGGGAAGAAGATGCTAATTCCCATTATACACTAAAAATAATCAATAGCTGGTGGTTCTTTCATGGGACCAAAAGTAAAAATATATATATGCATAAATTAAACAGTATAACATTACAAAGATGCACTTCAGTACTTTTAACCCTTTTGGAGAAGCAATTAAAAGCCAAGTTTGGGCTTGATTGCAGCTGCAGGCTGTGATCTCTGTGTTCTCACTAACATTCTTTTCCTCTGGAGACTCTTAACACTGCGTGCATGCAGTAAAAGTGACTCTGTGGCACCCTGATGGTCTGCTCTTCTGAGACATGGAACAGTTTCCCTTACCTTCACTCCCAGCACCTGCTGCCTCTGTGATAAGCTTCTGTACTTGGCTGAAAGGAGAGGTAGGAGCATTTCCAGCTAGAGCAGTGCGAGGAGCCCACCCTTTCCACTCTCCCATCCCAGGGCTGCCCGAGGATGCTACACTGGTTATGTATCAGGTCAGAATTGCAGCACACAGTGAAGGAAAACAAGAGAAACACATTGCTGCAATGTCGAGCTGAAATAGCTGCAGTAGTGCAGAAAAGGCCAAAACTGACAAGAAATGTGAAAATACATTTATATGACAACAAAAGTAATTTTTTGGCTTCCTCCTCAAGCTGCTTAGAATTAGTGAGTGGAGATGTAAGCACTCTGGTTTGTACATGCATCCCAAACACCAAAAGCAGAGAATGTATTTTTTAGTATATCTTAACTAGTATATTTGAAGTTTCAGCAATGTTGTTTCTGGTTTATAGATTCCTTAACAAACTGTAACAGCATTTGAAAATAAATCATGAGAGTGATAAATGTACAGTTATCTTTCAGTACTGTCTATAAGAAGTGTCTGTAAGGCAAATGGGAATAAAAAGAGCTTTCCAAGTGTCATTTTTGATTATTGACTACTGGAATTATTCAGTGCAGGGCTTCTTTTTGTCCACCAGGTACCCACATGTTTAATTGTTTCAATCACATTTATAAATTACCTTTTAGAAATTGTTTCCAGGATTCACCCCTCTTTCTGCAGATGCTTCTCTTGCATGCCTTTGGTGACATAATAGTTTTCTTTGAACTGTTCTTACACCCAATAAACTGAAATGATTTTTCTTTTATTAAAAATCAGTGGTAAAATATTAAAATAAAAACATTAATAAGAATTTAATTATCAATTTTTATACCCTTCACTGTGCCCAGAGTCCTGCCTTAATGCACAGTTCTTTCAAAAGATGTTCTTCTATGAACCATCTTTGCTCAAAGCAAGTGGTTTTGATTGCTGAAAAGCTATTTTAATAGTGCTGAGACCGCCCTTTCCTAAGTAGTCTGTAAAAGGACATGAGTTGGTAAAGTATCTCTCAACAGAAGATTCCCTGAAACCTTCCATTTAAATTAATCCCAGTACAACTTCCACTGTTCTTGATCATTCTGCCTTTTGGGGAAAGTCTATTCTACCATTAGGACAGGTCTGCTAATTAATGGTGTGAATTTAAAGAGCATTAAATTCATGTATGGATTTCTCTTTCCTTGCCTCAAAGAGATGAAGTTAAAGCAGATTAGCACTACCTGTCCTTTGAATGAGATAATCAAGGAGGTATTTAGTATATTTTATATGCACACCTTTAGTTACCTCAGCTTAATTTTCTTTAGAATAGAAAACTAGGTACTTGTAAATTCTGAACTTTTAATCACATTATGACTTTCATGACTAACTGTTTTACTATTATTTTCAATTACATGTGCTTCTAAACTCTTTTCTCTCTTTCATCAGTTTCGTCCCCAAAGGATATCAGGATGTTACTAGCACTCTTGCTTTATGTGAACAATGAACTGTTCTGTTCTTTCTTCCTGAGCTCATTTGCTCATGCCTAAAAAGTTTCATATCAAAAAGAACATAAAATGTAGACAGTGGTGAGATTAGAGAAGTGCTGATGAAGAAAGTAGTAGAATGGCACAAAGAAAAATTGCAGCAGACATGAAAGGTGAATGGAAACAGTATTAAAAATAAAAGGAGATAAAATTAAGGCAAATTAAATTTTGAAGTACAGACAATGACATGACAAAGATTATATTCAATAACACTTTTATTATGTTATCATTGTAATGTAGGATTTTATTATATAATGATGTATTTAGCAGAGGTTATGTATAAAGTCATTTCAGCCCAAAAACAAAGAGAAAGCATTATGGTGATCCTTTGGATTATTTTTTTTAAAATCTTCCATATTTCTTTAAAAAGAGTAGGGACTCTTTCTCAGACATATTTCTCACTAGTGGCAGAAGGTTTTGTATAGATGTGTGCACAGATCTGAAAAATATAAGAAAATAGAATAGTGAATGAATATGTGAATGCCTTTTCCAATGGAAATCTGGGAATGGAAGTGGGAACAGAGGTAGGACAGAGAAGAAAGAATAAGAGAGGCCAAATACCACCCCTATTTATCTGGAGTATTTGATATTGGATAGAAAATCCAGAGATATATTGCCTTATATTAGATTTGGAAACAGCTTCATTTCTATGAAAGGAACCAAATTATTTTGCATTTAAATTAAAATTTCTATGTTTCTTTTTTCTTGATTTTTCTTCCTTTCCCCCTCTCTTATTCCTTTAATAGCTTAGTTTTCCATTAAATTGTTGGTTTATTTTAAAAGTTGGTATTCTTTCAAAATACAGGTTACTGATTTGTGTGTATATATTCAGAGGCTAAAGCAGCTTTAGAAGCATAGTTAAAATATGATTTAAAATGAGCCCACAGATGTACTTTTCTCATCAGTGTCCAAAGTAGGGGAAATATTTGAATTAACAAATATATGTGCAATGTTACTCAAAATATTACTCATTCTTACAGACCCTCAATAAGAAGTTGCAGAATTAGTTTCCAGGAGAGAAGAGTTTTGCACAACTAATAATTTACATAACCAGTTACATTTTGTGGCAACCATGTAGAAAATAATTACAGGCAGAAATCTTTAGTTAATCTAATTCAATTGAAGCAGTACAGCATTATGTCTGGATATGACCAATACATTTTGAGAAAATAAATTATCTATAGTACTTATATCTCATTCTTACATTAATGCTAAATTTAGATTGTACTGATTATGAAAGCTTTAAAACTGAATAAAATCGAAGGAACTCATTTTATTCCAAAACTCTTCTATAATTGTTCAGGTTAGAACGCTGAATGAAATCTCTTCCCTTCCCTGCCTGTGCATTATTCATGAAGGCCTAAAACTGGCCCTCTGTGACCATGAAGACTACTCTTTTAAAATTCTAATGCAATCCTATTCTCATGTATTGAATTATGGAGCCATCAGATCAGCACCCATGGAGTGAGGAATTTCAGATGATTAGAATTCTTAATGATTATCTCCACAGTGTAAGTTCTACACTCCCTCATTTGTATGGAAAAATTCTCCTGATGCTCAGCAGATGCCCTACTGTTTTATTTTAATGAACTGAATTTTAACTCCATATAATTTTAAAAATCTTTCCTAACCTCCTCCAGAATTTTTAATAGGAAAGAGGAAGAATGCTGATTAAAATTTCAGCATTCTTGTCTGAATCCAAAAAGAATTGCCTTACTAAAGGTGCAAAATAATATATGAAGGCAAAGGACACATTTGACTTTCTTGCAGTAGGAAAAAAGGATAAAATTCTGAGTGTTTTGAACTCTTGAATCAAGACAGTTTTCTATCATAAAATGCCATGTTAGTGACCCATTTGATCTTAAAAGGACAGATTTAACATCATTTGTTTTTTCTCTTTTTAAAAAATAATATGGTAATGCTTTTGATCCATAACAAATACAGCTTTATGTTATTTTTAAAGTGTATTTTTATAAAAATATCTTATATATGTGTGTGAAAAATGTACAAAATGTAAGGAGATTATACACATGTACACATGGTTTTGTATAGACTCATAGAATTACCCAGGTTGGAAAGGACCTTTAAGATCATTGAGTCCAACCACAGCCTAACCCTGCCTAGTCTACCTTTAGACCATGTCCTTAAGCACTTCATCTACATGTCTTTTAAATACCTTCAGGCATGGCATACTCCACATCCCTGGGCAGCCTGTTCCAGTGCTTGACATGCCTTTCAGTAAAGAAGTTCTTCTTGACATCTAACCTAAATCTCCCATGCAATTTGAAGCCATTCCTTCTTGTCCTATCGTTTTTCACCAGAGGAGACCAACCTTGACACCTCTGCAACCTCCTTGCAAGTAGTTGTAGAGAGCGATAAGGTCTCCCCTCAGCCTCCTTTTCTCAAGGCTAAAAAGCCCCAGCTCCCTCAGCCACTCCTCACAGGACCTGTGCTCCAAACCCTTCACCAGCTTCATTGTCCTTCTCTGGATGTGCTCCAGCATCTCAACATTTTTCCTGTAGTGAGGGGCCCAAAACAGAACACAGTACTCAAGGTGTGGCCTCACCAGAGCTGACTACAATGAAGCTATCACTTCTGTGCTCCTGCTGTTCCTGATACAGGCCAGGATACCATCGACCTTCTTGGCTGCCTGGGCACACTGCTGGCTCATGTTCAAACAGCTGTCAGCTAACACCCCCAGGTCCTTCTTTTTCTGGGAGCTTTCCAGCCAGTCTGTCCCAACCCTGTAACATTGCCTGGGGTTATTGTGACCAAAGTGTAGGACCCGGCATTCAGCCTTGTTGAACCCCATAAAGTTGGCCTCTGCCCATCGATCCAGCCTGTCCAGGTCCCTCTGCAGGGCCATCCTACCTTCCAGCAGATTGACACTCCCACACAATTTGGTGTTGTCTGCAAACTTACTGAGGGTGCACTCAATCCCCTTGTCCAGATCATTAATGAAGATGTCTGTCGTGGTTTTGCCCCAGCTGAGAGCTGAGCACCACGCAGCTGCTTGTTCTTTAAAAGGGAGTGGGGGCAAAGTTGAGGGAGTAGGAGAAGGAAGGAAAAAGGAAGAAAAAACCCCCAAACCAAGGAACCAAGCCCTGGGGAACATCACTTGTGACCTGCCACCAGGTTGATTTAGCTCCATTCACCACAACTCTCTGGGCCTGGATGTCCAGCCAGTTTTTAACCCAATGGTATTCCCATCTAATCTATGAACAGCTGATTTCTTGAACAGGATGCTGAAGAAGATAGTGTCAAAGGCTTTACTGAAGTCCAGGTAGACAACATCTACAGCCTTCCCCTCATCCACTGAGCAGGTCACTTTGTCACAGAAAGAGATCAGGTTGGTCAAGCATGATCTGCCTTTCATAAACCCATGCTGACTGGGCCTGATCACTTGGTTGTTCTGCATGATGGTACTCAAAATTTGTTCCATCACCTTCCCCAGCACTGAGGTCAGGCTGACAGGCCTGGGTCCTCCTTCCAGCCCTTCTTGTAGACGAGTATCACATATGCCAGCTTCCGATCTGGTGGAACCACCTCTTACGTATATATGTATGTATACATATATAAAATTTCTTTTATATAGAAGCAGTATATATTATTTATATTAAATTTAAATTATATAGAATGTAATTATGTAATTTATATATACATATAATATATGAAGTGGTATAAATTATATAATTATTTTCTTTTTTTGTGGTCCATTTCAGCTTTGTACACTAATTTGATTTTTTTCTTTAGTTTAAGGTTTGTGCTAAAAAAAAAAACCATAAACCTAAAATAATTTTTCCTTTAAAGAAAGGTCATTCCATGACTGGATCTACTCAGCCTCCTTTATATCCATGCAAATCTAGAGTTAGTTGATTTGCATCAATGAATAGTATAATTGACTAATGAAATTGAGAACAAAATTTCCTACTCTAACCTTCCTAGAAGTCAGTTTAATTTTCCAGTGTTAGTAGTTTTATGCCCCAGGTGTCCTTTAACAGTTAGAGATATTCAATTAGCTGTATTTCAGCGACTGTGATTTTACTTCTTAGTTTCATTCAATTATCTTTTCCTCCACAGTATCCCTCTCCCCTGCTTTTCAAGATTTAATGTATCCAGAAAGGACTGTTGCACTTTTTGACTCACAGATCATGCAGGCTTTCAGATGTTAGCCTTATAATCAGGTTTGGTGTTCAGTGCTCATAGGGAAGCAATCATCCACTGCTATAAATAAATGCTAAATTAGGCAATCCTTCCTGCCCATGAGACTTACACATTTGTCCAGCCTATGCACTGTTTACAGTCATCAGATCATGAAATAACACCATTAGGAGTGTGCAAGAATAAATGTGGTATGTTTTGTATAACTTGATTTTCTACTGTTCAGCATGGCATAGCAATGAAGAAGCTAAATATTCAAGGCAAGGAAATGAACTAGCAACACTTGAATAGTGGAAAATCAGAGTTCTTGAATTATCTATCTTAAATGGAATAAAATAAGAGCTTTTATGCAAAATGTCTGTTACAACTCCTGAAAGTAAAGAATACAATATGAAATATCAGGGTGGCTTTGTATTTCTGTATGAACCAAGGTATCTATTCATTTTTTCTTGTGGTGTGTTGACCTCAGCCAGTAGCGAATACCCCAGCCAGTCCCTCCCTCACTTTGCCCCATCAGGGTGGAGGAGAGAATCAGAAGAGGAAAAGCTGAAAACTTACGGGATGAGAAAAAGGCAGTTTCATAGGAGAAGCAAAGCTCTCTGCATGCAAGCAGAGCAAAATAGGAATTTACTCACTACTTGCCATCATCAGGCAGGTGTTCAGACACTTCCTGGAAAGCATGGCCTTAGCATGTGTCAGTGTTACTTGGAGAGACAAACACCATAAACACTGATGTACACTTCCTTGGGCTTTACTGAATTATCTAACTGTATTCACCCACAGCAACAATCAGGATACCTAAATTTTTAATTTTTAACCCGGACATGAGTCCTCTTCCAGAAGTTTTATATTTGCTATTGGAAATTAATACCGGTGAGAAGTTAAATTGACCATAAAAAGAATATGCATTATAATTTAAAGAAGACAACAGAAATAATAAAAGATAATATGGCACTTAAAAAATGTGATAAATGACTCGGTCCCAAACAGGATTATAACCAAAATGAGCAATTTATTAAACGAATAAAGGCAAGCAAACGGCGCTGCGGTGCACAGGCAGTGCCGGTGGCGCAGGGAGTCTTTGCTCCACGAAGACGCAAACTGTACAGTTCCAGTCCCTGGCTTATATGTCTTCCAGGGATAGGCACATCTTCTTTCTACGCATGCCCTCTTCCCCCATCTGGTGGATGTTTTGGCTAGCTTCACAGCCCACCTGCTTAAACTGACACGCTGGAGTGCCCGCCAGGCGACCCCCACAAGACATAACAACCATATACATCTTAAACTGCCCCTCCCAGGTCCATGGCCATACATGGGTATGGAAGAATGCCGTGTTTCATTATGCGGCCCCAACATTATTCCATATTAACATGAACCAGATGGACGTATTTCACAAAAAACAAGCTTAAAAAAAATTGTAAGCATGTAAACCAAAGAGACCAGACATATTTTCCTTATTTTATCTGGAAGATGTTAAACTGGTATCTTAAGAGTTATTGCTGTTGCTTTTCCCATTTTCTCAAACCTTCACCACCGCAAACACTGTTCAGAACCAGGAATTTTGTTAATTTAGGGTGATTTTTTTAGAAAGCAATAGCTTTTAGAGGAATCTGGAATGTATGTTACATAGCTGAAAATCTTAAGACTCTCACATACAGAAAAAAATGCTAACATACTAATGTCATTATTACTAATGCATATATTTTAAAATTATTGCACCAGTAAGGATTTTAAGTTTTTTGTGTTATCTTCCTATTCTTTATTCACATTTTTTCCTTCTCTTTCCTGAAGACTTATCATTAGAAATTGTCTGACTCTGTCCATTTAGGAATGTTTATTCTTTTGAAAAATTTTGGTGCTGTTTAAGTGTGTGTGTGTATATATATATATATATATGTATATATGCATGCATTTAGTTTTAATAAAATTGTTTCTTAATTTTTTTTTCAGTTTGAACTATCTGTAGCTAATTTTCCTTTTAGACTCTTCTCCCTCTCCCATATATTTCTTTGCTTGTATTTATTTCTCTCTTCCATTCTTCTTTCCACATATGGTTCGCATACATGTTTATATAGATAGCTTTCTCTTTTTTTTCTGTCCTAAGTGCTGTCTCAATTTTTTCCCATTTTGTTTTATCTCAAGCATGTTTTCCTGTGATTACTAGTTTCACCAATGAATAGATTATAAGATTGTGTGTTGAAAGTATTCTCATTCCAATGACCCTTTTTGGCTCTTGCACATACCAAATACTTTATAGATTCAGGTCTTGTTTGTGAATTCAAGCTCCAGTGGGACTCTTCTACTACAAAATAAGGCCCAGAAATGATTGGAACAGCTAGCTGAGAACTGAAACATGAGGAGGTAGCATTTGGAGATTAGACTACTTTAATAGACATTTTGAAATATTTTTCATGATTTTAAAAGGGACAACATGCTCATCAAAGCTGTACAGCTTAATATCTTGATGTGGTAGGAGAAAAAGAGACAGAGGATAGCCAAGGCTATTACTTTGTTAAAGGAAGGATTTTTAAAAGATGATATGTCTGAACTCTGTGGAAGTCTAGTTTCATTTTTAGTTTTAAAAGATAAGATCAAGCATCTGCCAAAATACATTATTCACAGTGAAACATTTCAGTGATTCTGTACAGTAGATACCTTGAGGCCTATATCTTCTGGCAGTATTACTGCAGCAGCAGAACTGCCAAGAGGGAAGGGTTATTTACAGTCATTGGGAACAACTCTTCCCTGACGATGGGAAGGCTTTTGAAACCAAACTTGCATGTTGGAAAATGGAGAGAATTCCCTCTGTGTGTTTTATTGTAAAGGACAGCAGGGAGCTGCAGTGAATATTTTTCTGAATTAGCTATCTGGGGACATCTGTTGACATGACCTATTTCTTTTATGCATCTTTCTTAAAAATACCCTAACAAACCACCAAACAATAAAACACACACACACAATCAAACTCTCTTCTACATTTTATCATCTCTTCATTACATATAAGTTTGCCTTCTTGCTTTTCAGTGTAGCAAAAATTCAGTGATTCGGGATGGACTCAAACTGTGTCTAAGCTTCTAAGCTGAATTTCACTCTTGGCTATGATATATTTCCAAAATTTTTAAAGGACTTAACACATATATATGAAAAAAAACGTTTCTTATCACCTATGTGAAGTGTCATCTACAACGCTAAACCTAACAGGAATCTGTAGAAAACCCTACATTTTGACTGCAAAGAAGTGGCTACCCCAATCCTAACTCCTGAATCCTACTTCAGTTCTTCTTGGCAGGAGTAGCAGACCTAGAGCTCTCTGGGCCGCATTCTCACCCCATATCCCTAATATTTTAATGTTCTCAAATTTATTTTTCTGGTATTTTATAGGCACTTGCTATCACAAGATGGTGTTTTTTTCAAGAACCAGGATGTCTGTGCATTTGTTATTTCAGCATCTGCTACAGAGAAGTCAGAATAACTGATTTTTCTTATACACCTTATAGGAGAACCAATATGGAAATGAGAGACTCTGGACAAAAAATATATTATTTTCTCCAATTAAAAAATTGCCAAGGGACCTTGGTTAGATGGGAGAAATCAGAATTTGAAAGGAATTTGAATGAGATAGGCAGGTTATTAAATGCCAATTGCTTCTCACTAATTAACAAAGTAATTATTTTTTTCATACATAAATACTAATTAAAATATGTGTTGATAATAATCCTTGTTTGCATGTGTAACAAAGTTGTAGAAGAATCATAGTTCTTACCTGAGATAAAGTATTGAGTTTTGTTGTGCCTACTTTGGACTAGTCTTTTTTGTTCTCTTTATAACCAGGGGAGTTACACAGGCATGCACTGATTTATTCCAGCCCAAAATAACTGATAAGAAAAAGATAAAAAAGCCTACTTCATGTGGATTTTAAAAAAAAGTCTATGCATAGATTATTCAGGTATCTAATATATTTGTTTATACATTTTAAATATCTGGAGCTAGAAGGGCTCTCAGCTTAATTAGGTAAAAATGGATGATGATATAAAAGAAAATTTAAACAGAGAACACTTGATATTGTTGGCTATATCTCTTCTAAATACAGCAGATGTGGCATTAAATGCTGATGTTCAAGTGGTTATAGCAAGCAAGCAATAAAAAAAAATCTCTTGCTTTTTGCTAAAACTAGACATACAAATAAAGGAAACACTGATTCCTTTCTGACAAATCACAAAATAACTCTTGGTGGTAACTGCCATATCTGAATGGTATCATGCTGCTCCTGCATTGTGCCATCTAACAAGTCTGGGGTAGCATTCCTTATTCCAACTATGTAAGGAAATACAAAGTGATTCAGAGGAAGTGCGGATTTTCATCTACCATTGCATATAGAGCTTATCAAAGCTTAATTAAGTAGATTTTAAATATTTACCAAATGGAATCCAAATATCTCTGTTCTAATTGGACCATAAAACATGTTGCACAAGACTATTACTCAATAAAAAAAAAGATAATTCAGAGCCTTTTCCAGATTATTTTTACTCAATGGTTTCTCATGCACATGGCTACTGTAGACTCAGTTCCAAATGTTGTCCCACAGAAAGCACTACAGTAAGCATATTATAGATTTATTGCCTCTATTAACATGACCTGTAGCAACAGACAAAGTGTTTTGTTGGTGGTATTTTTTCCTTAATTGTAATGGAATAACATAAGAAATAGAAGGCAGAGCTCGAATATTTAGTATTGTTGTGTATTGAATGGGATGCTCATTGTAGTGTTGAACTTACATATGGGTTTCTACACATTGATTACCTTTGAAGATGTATTTCTTATACTTTAATAAAATAATGTGTCTCTTTAAAATAGCAACATTTGACATTAATTAACACCCCTCCAAACATCATGGCATAATTTTGGGAATGAATAAGAAAGTGTTGATGATGGATTTGAGTGTGTTCTTTCAAGTGCTGATTGAATGATGCATAATAATACTGGATAGATTGATCTTTAATATAAGGAGAACAGAAAGTATTTGCATGTTTTGGATGTTGGTAGAGTGTGGCTGTAGCTGTTGGAGCTGTTTTGTTGGAGCAGCTACAAAATTTACTCCTAAGAGTGGAACAGCTTTGAAGATAAAGGGAAGACAGGGAAGTAATAACTAATGAGACCACCAACCACTTAAGAGACAGAGTAGATCTTGTTCCCAGCTAAAAGGGGTTCCTGACTAGTTTGTGCAGGAATGTGTTTTTGAGAGCAGGAAGGTGCTTTTGAGACTATGGAGAAAACCACAAAGAGCACACACAGAAGGATCAGGTAGAAAGTTCACTGAGAGGAAGACGTCCAGCCTCTCTCCCTGAAGACCACCAGAAGAGACCCCCTGAGTGTCACCAAGCCTGCTCTGTCTGGGAGGAGTTCATGTGAATGACTTCCTGGGAATGATTTGCATAACCCTGCCTCTTCTTAGAAACAGAATGAATATGTGTAGTGGATCTGTGGAAACAGGAGGAACTTTGCTTTAAAGGCGCACACATTGGAAGGAGCAATCCCTGGAGTGCCCAGCGCTGCAATAAAGAACACCTGCTTCTGAGCCACCCAGGCTATTGAGTTCTGATTCTGTCTTTTCAAAGCTTCAGTGTCTAATGATGTGATTCTTTGCATTTTAAAAATATTAATGTTATTTATTATTTTAATATTTTTTCTCCCCCCCAGTAAACAATTAAAAATCTTAGAATTAATTTAAATTGGCAGACTGTATTTTGCAGTATGCTAAGTTCATTTTATAGAAGCAACATTGTAGCTTTCAACATTTTATAGGTATCCTAGAATCTTAAATTACAGTATAAACTGTGCTCAGGAATATAATTTTCCTCACATGAAGGTTGCTAGGCAACAGCACTCACAATATTTTTGCTGACCACAAACATAGCTCTGTGTGGTCTTGGGAAGAATACGTTTTCATTGTTATGTGTTAAGGTAAATGGTAATATTGACTTGGAAACTGATAAAATAATGAGATGAAACCAGCTGATGTTTTATTAAAATGCCCTTACTTAAGCTACACTGCCTTTACTCCATAATGATGTTACAAGTCACATATTAATGCAAGGAAGGGGTCAGTATCAGGAATATGCAACTTAAACTTATGACAAAAATTCAGTATAGTTTTGACCACCTTGTGCAATTGGACCATTCTCAAATGCTTTTGTTATCTGGTATGGGGGCAGAGAAAGTGGAATTTTGGATTAGAATATGTGAATACAGCTAAAAGGTTGTGATCTACAATAGAAAAATGTGTTGACAATATGTATTGGTAACACCACACAGACACACTTTTACAATTACCTCCACACAGTCTCCCTGGGCTTCAAATCTTTGTGGATCACCAAATGCAGAAGAAACCCCAAACTCTACACTGGCATTACCTCTGATCTTTGCCAGGATGAGATCTGGCCTTTACCTTCATCAAACTAACCTTTACCTTCATCTGCTCCTTGAAGATGCCTTATTACAACAAATTACAAGGCAGAATATTTAGGCACAAGCAGGCACCATAGTTGTAAGACACATTATTTAAGGTATAAAAGTTAATATTTTTATTATGCAAGATGATTTTAAAGAATCTTCTTCCTAGTTATAAGAATAACTACCTATAATAGTTATTTTGTTTGTGGCTTTTTAAAGTGTACCATGAAAGCTTCCCAGTTTACCCTTTTCAAAGCATAATTTTGATCAATACTTTCTGGATATATAGTTTTAGACTAGCACATGTGGGAGTATTATGATATATTTGTCAGTAGATCATTTACAAGTAGATGTTAATGCTATGAAATGTTAATGCTATGAAATGTTAATACACTGAGTGACTAAATAAAGTATAAAAGAGTAAAATATACTAAAATATAATTATAATATAGGAAACAAAATACTAAGAGTACTCCTTAGACTATAATAAAATATTCCATTAAGCAAGATAGAGTGAGTGAATTCTTTATGTATTATTATCTAAGTACAGCATGAAAATACTTTTCACTAGTTTAGTTCTATAATAAATAAAGTGCTTTCAACATTAATATTTGCAGGATATCAGGAATATTGGTATTTGCATATACAAAGTTGAATACTTCCTTTTTCAATAAAGCATTTAAATGTATATTTAATTACTATTGTAACTAATAAACTTGAGTCATAACTTAAGTGATAAGTATAACTTCAGGAAATGTTTACTTGCCCTCTAAATTTTATGGCCAGAGAGGAGCAATGAAGAAAACCATATGCAGAATCCTATGAGAGGTGTAGAATGAAGCAAGTGTGTTCTACATTATTGAAAGTTCCAGGCAAAAACAGAATTTTATTTTGTATAAAGTTCATAGACATTATCTCATTACTGAAGATGGATTTCAAATTACTTTCAAAAAGATTAACTTGAATGAGGCATAGGAGGAAAGTAGGAAATTGAGGCACATGCAGAATGAGTGCAATTAAAAAAGAAAGGTAAAGAGGTTATGTTCTTACTACTGCTTGATATTAGAGATGAAAACAAAATATCATGAAAATGTGATGGATAAATAGTAAGCGAAACAGTAAACTTTTGCATCTGATTAGATAAAAATAATTCTTAAAGCATTAGAGCCACAGATGACTTGCAGGAGTAAATTTTACATTTCTGTATGGATATTTCAAAGGTTGCATGAAATGAAGTTTCTCTCCTGATCCATATCAATTTGTAAAGGTAGGCACTTCAGCTCGCTTCATGAAATATATTCTTATGAAGCATGACAAAATCCAATTTACCAGTAAAATCCATTTAAATTAAAATCAAAGTGTAATCTTCATATGATTCTCTACTTGTACCATCATGATGAAATGAGATCAGATACCTGTGCTGTACATTTTTGTATCCTGATTATTTTCAGCCCTATTCAGCAGAAATTATCCTCAGTGTGAAAGATGCAGGAAGGTCATAGAACTTGCTTCCTTGTGCTGCCAAACTATTCAAGCAAGAAACTATTCTAGGGGTTATTTGATGGATTTGCGTGAGAATCAGTAGTGTTTGTGAACTGGGTTAATCATATGAATATACCTACTTCTCTGAGAGAGGGAATTTACCTTTCTTTCTTCCTTCTCAAATATCACTTTAAAATAGTTTTAGAAAAATGAGTTCTTCACCTTACTATAAGCAACAAGGAGCTCTTTGAGGTGTTTTAAAATAATCTCATCTTTCTTCGGGAATATCTTTTTTAAGTCTTTGTGATAGTATTATCCAGTAGAAATAATTTCATTCTCTGGTATGGCCTGATTTTTCAGAGGCACAAGGAACTCAAAACTTTCGGTAAACTAAGAGAAGCTGAAAGTTCTTCAGAAAATCAAGTCAGGATCAACAGCAATGCATCTGTTCAGTTCCTGCACACCTTTTGAGTTGTGCTTCAGTTTTAACTTGACTTCTAATAGATTTTGGTACCTGTAGCTTATAATGCAATATTTTCAGCCAAGTTCCATACTTGTGGCAAAATTTGAACAAAGCTTCCATTCTGATTCACCAAAATGCTTAAGAATGTGCTTTGTGTTGACATCTGTGGTCAAGGAAAACATTCAAGTGCTTGGTTTTACATGTTTACACTAGTTTTTTGTAAGAAATTTAAACAAGCATTTGTAATGATCATCATTTTCTTAAAATTAAGTAGAAAAATAACTTTCTTCCATTGAAATAGGATGCATAGTTCTAGAGTACCAAGCACATATTGAAATATAAAACTGTTGCTGCTTAGAATGGATCCTTGAAATTAATTTTAATGGATATTTCAAAATGTTTTACAAAACCACTAATGCCCATCAGACATTCATTTCTGAATTCCTTTGTGCAGCTTTAAAAATTCTCTCTGATCATGGCTGATGAGAAAGAGTGAGATACAGTAATTTTCTACAGTGAGAACATAGAGGTAGTTCAAGGGATTGAAAACTTTCCAAATAAAGCAATTAGAACTTATTTGATTTAAGGTGACAAATGTTTTTTTTGAAGAAGACAGAAGGAAAGTACTCTTTTTGTTTCATAATAAGACAGTAAAAGCAGAGTAAAGAACTTAAAACCATTACACTTGGTATTGTAAAATATTGAGGTTTGTTAGATAAAAAATGAAGGTGGGGTTCCCCACAGTAAAATATTGTAGTTAATTTTCAAACTCCTGTATTGTTTAAGACAGGGTTTAAAAAAATATCAGAAACAACCTGTTTACACTGTTTTAAGTTATATAGACCTGTGATGCTTTTTTTAAATAATATTTTTTAAAACTTACCAGTGAAAGGAAAAGCATACCACATAAGGAAAAACAGTATGCAATTGTAAAGCCATAAACCCATTAACATAATAATTACTTAAAAAAAATTTACTAAGCAGTTTAGGATTTGAATCTGCACATCAACCACATTCAGAAAGACCAAATAGCTAAAAAATGGAGACATTTATTGATTTTGATATGGCTGCATTTTGGTATAGATTTCTTCTTGGGTACATCACTGCAAAGGATGTTAGTGTTTTTATTTGAGAAGTTAGTTAACTGTTTTCATAGAACCAAAATAAGGAGTTTAACCAACATATTTTTCTGGATACACTTATTCAGGTAGAGTATCTTGGAGAGCTTCTGACCAAGAACAATCCATCATGAGAAAAATTTCAGTAATAAAACTTGTCTTTAAACTGAAAGTTAATTTATTTTTTGTCTGGGAGTCTTCTGGCTGTATGTTATATAATTTCAAAAGAGATTGGACTGATGCAGTGTCTCTTCTTAAAGAAGTAGCAGTTGAACATTGTTGCTTGAGTCATTTCACTGGCTTCAGTATTAGTAAAAAAGCAGAATTTAGATCTTGAAAAGTCTTATAGGTGAAATAAAAATGTAAAAAAGAGCTGTTTGAATCTCAGAATAGACTCATTTGAATTTTGACTTCCCTGAATTTTTACCTAAAGTGAGAAAGTTCTTAGGTCTGCACGAACTAATACACTGCAATACAACCCTGACTAAGTGAATCCTATATCTATTGTTAGGTTGAATATTGGTTTGAGGGTTTTTTCATAAGGATTGTATAAGTTTGAGAAATTAGATGTACATCTCAGTAGATTGTATTTCTACTTAGGGTAGTCTAGATGCACAGGGTTGAGGAATACATTCTTTGCATCTACAACATTGTTTGAGTATGACAAGTCATAACTAAAAATGATAGGACTGGAGAGAAAAATTTTATCTAATTTAGTTGTTCACTGTCAAATTATTAACTGATTTGATGATTTCAATCTATTTTTAATGAACATACAAAGGTATGGCAACTTGTACAGTAATTAATAATTTTTTCTTTAATTATCTCAGAAACTTGGAAATTAGTTAAATTAATAAAGAATTATTTTTTTGTTTTCCATTTGAATGGAGGGAAGAGATGGCATCCAGAAGGAACTTACCAGGCTTGAGAGGTGGGCCTGTGCAAACCACATGAATTTCAGCAAGTCCAAGTGCAAGGAAAGCAAATTGTATCCTGGGATATATCAAAAGAAGCATGACCAGCAGGTTGAGAGAGGTGATTCCCTGTACTCTGTTATTGTGACAACTCATCTGGAGTACTGTGTCCAGCGTCTTCTTGAGAGTCCTCAAGAAGAACATTGAGCTGTTGGAATGAGTCCATAGGAGGGCCATGATTATGATCAGAGCGCTAGGTCATTGCTTATATGGAGACAGGCTGAGAGAGTTGGGCTTGTTCAGCCTGGAGAAGAGAAAGCTCCAGGGAGACCTTAGAGCAGTCTTCCTGTACCTAAAGGTGGTCAACAGGAAATCTGGAGAGGACTGTTTGCATAGGGCATGTTATTATAGGATAAGGGGTGGTGGCATTAAACTGAAAGACCACAGATTTAGATTAGACAATGGGCAAAAATTCTTTACTGTTGAATTTTGGATAGGCTGGATGGGGTTTTGGGCAATCTGGTCAGTTTCCCATAGTAGTGGGATTGGAAGTAAATAATCTTTAAGGCCCCTTCCAATCCAAAACTTTCTATGATTCTAGGATTTTCCTAGAAAATTGTGAAGTAATTTATCTGAACTGATTCAGATTTTATGTAGTTTATCTGTCAGAAGAGTGTTGGAATATCTAGCATGAAATTGTGTTTTTAAAGTCAACCATGTTTAAGTTTGGATTTCTGAGAGGAAAATTTTTTATTACGCTCATTTTCTCTGTATGAGTTTATCAAATTCCCTACTTAGAAGTATATCATATATGGATTTTAAAATGTTTGTGGTTGCTTTTTTTAATTGAAAAAATATTTCAATGTTCTTTACATGCTTTGAATGTTTTGTTACTTGTGCAATAAAACTTCCATTCTAATGTAATGAAAGATAAAAACTACTTTGTGGGTTGGTGGTTTCTTTCTTTTTTTAGGAAACCAGCATGTGTTTTTTTCAAAATATTCCTACATACATGTTTGCATATCACTGTCTGATTGAAGCAAGGTTTTAAGCTAAAATTTCTGGGGTTGTTGAAATGTTTTTAATTTGGCCTTCTGGCTAGTTTCAATATTTCAATGAATTTTCTGTACATTATTATGTGGAAGTCACCAGTCATTATGCATCTGATTGGCCAGCCACAGACTTTTAACCATACCTACGTGTATTTGTAGAGCAAAAAAAGTGATTGATTGCAACTATTGATATTTCCAAATTACCCTTTTGTCCATTCCTCTTCATCAATGGCTTTTTTTCCTAGAAAACAGAGTAGCAAAATATTAGGCTGAGCATAAAGATGTAAAAGAGGGGGAGGGAAGAGAGGGCTGAGGTGGTATAGGAGCAGGTGAAGCAAGAGTGGCTGTAGTATGGCAAGAAGGGAAAAGCAGTACACTTAGTTCTGCCTCTGGTGATGGGAGGGAATGAAGCATGCTCTGTGATTCCCTGACTTGAGGGAAACAGGTAGCTTTGGCACATATCTCCTGTATGCCCTGCAGCTAACCAGTTAATTAGTAATTTAAAAAAAACAACAACCACCTAATACTTTTGTGAGTTGTACAGTTGCTATTATCCCATAAACTGCTGGAAGCTAATGCTCAGTTTCAGAGAATATTTCTATTTGATAGAGAAACTGAGAAATAACTTTGGTGGGATTTCATTAATGAAGTTTAATTTCTCTTTTGCATAGATATGATCAGAATCAATTAATCAGGATCTCAATTAAGAGTCTGCATTGCATTTTTGTAATCTTATTCCCTCTGTATTTTTCTAAAGCGTTGATAATAACAATTTTATTATTTCCTTTTTTTTGGAGGATAGTTTCTTCAATGTTTGCAAACTACTGGGGTTTAGTTCTTGTGGGGCCCCCCTCAGTAACTAATGACATGTATTATTGTTCCTTGAATTTATTTTCATATGCATAATATAACATAACATATGCAGTACTCTCTGATTTCTGAATCAAATGATTTCAAAGAAATCAATCAAGGCAAGAAAATGTCAATATAGTGCATTTTGTTCAAATGTACAGAATCTTTAACATGACTTGGTGCCATCAATCTCCTCTTTGGGGTTAAAAGTAGGCAATAAGAAACACATCCTTTTAACACTATATCAACAGGAATTAATTTGTTACATCAGTTCTGGGTCATGCAATAAGTTCATAGGACCTCAGGTAGTCTAACCTCCTGCTTCAAAGCTGTGTCAGTTCTGACATCAGGCAAGTTTGTTCTGGGTACAAGGCTCCAGTTCAACCTTTACAAGCTGCAAGGGTGGAGACTATACAACCTCTTCAAACAATCTAGGAAAATCTTCTCCCTAGCACACAGTCAGACCACCTCCTATTTCAATTGACAACCACTATGTCTTGGCCTGTACAGTGCACTTCAGTAATGAATTTAGCTCTCTTTTCTCAGTGATGTTCTCTCAGGTGTAAGGAAAACATACTGATTTTTCCATCACAACTCATCACTTACCCAAAGCAATTACAATTATAGCAACTGTTTGTCTGCAAAAAGTATAGTGCAGTTATGTAAGAATTCATATAGTAATGCAGCAGTGTACTGCCCTGTGAGGGAAGTTGAGGCAGGAGCAGGTGACAGCTTGGTAGTGGCCTCACTGACAAGGGGTCTGCCCCACACTACCTGAGGAAAAGCAGAACAGGGCTGGTGATAACAGCCAGGGCCAGCCACAGCCCAGTGCTAGCCATACAAGACAATAATCACAGCAAAGGTTCAAAGTCAAGACAGGAAGCCAATTCAGTTAGGCCAGATCATAAAATCATAGAATGGTTTGGATTGGAAGATACCTTAAAGATCATCTAGTTCCAACCCCTCTGCCATGGGCGGGGACACAGTCCACTAGGTCAGGTTGCCCAAAGCCCTGTTCAACCTGCCAAGAAGGGGACAGTCATAACTTTTCTGGGCAATATATTCCAGTGCTTCACCACCCTCATAGTGAAGAATTTCTTCCTAATGTCTAATCTAAATCTTCCCTCTTTTAGTTTAAAGCCATTAACTATTATCCTACCACTACATTCCCTGATACACAGTCCCCCTCCAGATTTTTTTGTAGGCCTTTTTTTCAGGTACTGGAAGGCTGCTCTAAGGTCTCCCTGGAACCTTCCCTTCTCCAGGCTGAACAAGCTCAGCTCTTTCAGCCTGTCTCCTTTTGACCAGTGCTCCAGCCCTCTGATCATCTTCATAGCCCTCGTCTGAACTGGCTCCAACCAGATATACCAGATGTGTTATAAGGATTGGCACTGGCATGTTTACTACAAAGGTCAGGTCTATGCCAAGGGCAAGTTCTGGAGCAAACCCCAAGGCACATGACAATGGTCCTCAGCTGAGCCGCCTCACACAGATTTTCTCCCAGCAGACTGATTCATGGTGACTTGGCTGCACCATAGCAAAACTGGCCTTGAACATAGGCAGCCGTAGTCCAGGTGGATAATGGTTGCAGAGTCTGATGGTCTGCTCAGGGCCCTAAATTAACTTGATGTTTCAACTATTTTTCTTGCCTACCATGGCTTGTCTCTTTGCTGATGAATGTTACTCAAAGAATGAGGAAAAGGTTTGTGCAGCTGAGTGATGTGCAGTGTGTTGAGTTCTTTACTGTTTGTTTTACTGATATCCTGCCTACACTGACCTGCAGATTATTTACATTTCTCTCACAAACAAGTCTGCAGTGGAGAAAATTGTATTAATTTGTTTTTGAAAACTGGGGGAGAAAATCAATTTTCTTGGTTATGCTTTGTCTGAATGGGCTCACACAATCCCAATAGTTAAGTAGCCAGGTATCAGTTGAATAACAGAACCATTTCATTACCCCTTAAATGCAGACTGAATTGTATTTTGAAGATTCTAACCCAAACTAATTTAAATCACTCCTCAGCAGTTTGTGTCAGAAGAATAACAAAGAAGTATGTTTCTTCAATGAATGATAAATCAGAGTATTTGGTACGGCTTTTCATCTTATGTCCCAGTCAATACTTGTTTCCATTAGTCACTGAGGAATAAATGTTCCTTTTCAATTTATTAGCATTTAAAAGTTATTACTTGCCCTAGCAAAGAGTGGCAACCTGCAAAGAGGGAATACATAGTTTGTTCTCAATTATTTCTTATTCTAACTTCCTTGTGTTTCATGGATGTTGAATAACGGGAGAGCATGCGAAGTCTGTTAAGTTCTATTTACTCTTTGTGATGATGTAAATATTATGTTTTGCCCTAACCACTGTTTTAATAGCAAGCTCAGTTTTACTTTGTTTTTAAAAAAAGAAAAAAAAAAAAAAAAGAGAAAAAAAGTAAGACCATGCAAGCTGGTTTTAACATACTATGTTTCATGCTGAATAGGGCTTTCAAGTTAAAAGTTCTGAAAGATGGTTAAATCATATATATATATGTATATATATGTATTTGTAGGTATGCATGTTTCTGGAATGCCCTTAGGAGGGAGTTCGTTGACTAATGATTTAACCCTATACAGGAAGAATTGCAGGTTTTGTTCTCCCTCTAGAGTGGTAATTTTTATGCAAAATTGAACCTAGCCTTGTCAGATTATGGTGCATTTTGAAAAACTAGTTGTGAACTTTAAAGTAAATGCAAGGGAAGATCTCTTCCCTTATTTTATGCTCATGTTACCAACTGATTTGCTTCTGGGGATCATTTGGATTCATAGTTTGTTTAATTTTGAGACAGACTGACAAACACAGACCTCTGAGACATTTACATACCAGTAACAGAAATACCTGTGATTACTTTGGTAGCATATTTATTTGGCTCAGCTCTACTTTGTGTCCAGTTCATATAAACAAATAAACAAACAAACAAACAATTAAATAATTTGCAATAGATTTTAACTGGGAACATGATGAAGATGTATGTGCTTTGAGATTCAAAAAATCTTGTTACTTTATGTTTTAATCTTCTAATGAATAAATTTCATGAAAAAGAATGAAAAACTAATTTAAAAAAATCTGTCGGTGCTTTCTTAATCATAGGGTCATAAATGAAATGGTTCCATAAAGCAAAAAATAAACCTTTGCTTAGAATCTGTGACCAGTAAGAACACATAGGTCAATACTGCACAAAGTATTTCATCACAGGTTGTATCATCAGAGATGGAACGTTATGGTAGCTATATTTTTTGTGTGTGTTTGTCATCATGAATAAAGTTTATTAGATCAGCAGGAAACCTTGAGAAAAATATCTCTTGATCTTCAGTCAAAAAATGATAAAAAAGCATGTAAACACAAATGCATGCAGAATTAAAATTGTTTGTACATACTTAATTTCTCTATATTCCAGACTTTTTTCTTCTTCCTTTTCTTCCTTTCTGGTAGACATAAACATAAATTCACATGTCTGTGATTTTAAAAATGCAAGAGCAAAATAAATAAAATAAATAAAAATGCAAGAGCAAAATAAAAATAATTATTTAAGTTTTGAGACATTTCTTGTTACAGTAACAGAAAAATATCCTGTCATGGTAATTTATTCATTGATAGTATATTGATATCAGAAGGGCTATATGGATGTGTTTAAAAAAAAAACCCAACATTTTTTCCCTTAGAGTCTGGATATTTTTAAAATGCTAGCTCTTGAGGAATAGGCTTAACATTTCTCATCATTTCCTAGTATATTTTATCAGCTGTTACAAGTCAAGAAACCACAGTGGATGCTTATAGGTCTTCAATTGGAGACAATGAAGAACCTGAAGTTTTTATTAGAGCTTTAGAGAGTACAATTCATTCAAAAGGAGAAAAAGAAACCTGAACCCCCAATCCTCCAAAGTCATCACAGGTGCATGCACAGAGTACTAGGTTCCCTACCATCAATTAACAAAGATAGATTAAAGACCACACGATGAGTTAAGAAGCTTAAATAGCTGGAATACAAGAGGTACAAAAAACCTTTGATAACAGGAAACAATGAAAGAGATAGGGTTGTAAATATTTTGGAAAGACGACCAGAAGACTTTGCTTCCTTCAATTTTTGCAGACAATACGTTTCCAAGACTAAGAGGCCCAGCCCTGTTGCCCCAAGTGGAAAGTACCAATGTCATAGAAACATAGAATCATAGAATGTGTAAGGTTGGAACGGACCTTTAGAGGTCATCTAGTCCACCCCCTTGCCGTAAGCAGGGACACCTTCAGGTTTCTCAGAGCCCTTTAGAGCCTGACCTTGAATATTTCCAGGGATGGAGCCTTCACTACCTCTCTGGGCAACCTGTTCTAGTGATCCACCAACCTCATACTGAAGAACCTTTTTCTACTATGCAACCTAAATCTCCCTTTTTTGAGTTTAAACCCATTACTCCTAGTCCTACTGCTACATGACGTTGTGAACAGATCTCCCCCAGGTTTTTTGTAGGCACCTTTCAGGTATTGGAAGGTTGCTATATGTTCCCTCCAGAACCTTCTCTTCTCCAAGCTGAGCAAGCCCAACTCTCTCAGCTTGTCTTCACAGGAGAGGTGCTCCAGCCCTTTGATCATTTTTGTGGACCTCCTCTGGACATGCTCCTACAGGTCTGTGTCATTCTTGTGTTGAGGGCACCAAAGCTGGACACAGGATTCCAGGTGAGGTCTCACTAGAGCAGAGTAGAGGGGCAGAATCATGTCTCTTGATCTGCTGGTGACACTGCTTTTGATGCAGCCCGGGATGCAGTTGGCCTTCTGGGCTGCAGACGAACACTGGTGGCTCATGTCCAGCTTCTCATCCACAAGTACTCCCAAGTCCTTTTCTTCAGGGCTGCTTTCAAGCACATCATCTCCTAACCTGTATGGATAATGGGGATTGTCCTGACCCAGGTGCAGGACCCTGCACTTGGCTTTATTGAACCTCATGAGGTTCACCTGGGCATACTTTTCCAGCCTGTCCAGGTCCCTCTGGATGGCATCCTGTCCTTCTGGCACATTAACTTCACAACTCAGCTTGGTGTCATAAACAAATTTGCTGACAGTGCATTCAATGCTGCTGTCAATATCATTAATAAAGATATTAAACAGTACTGGTCCCAGCACAGACCCTTGAGAAACTCTGCTTGTCACCATCTTCCATCTCAACTTGGAGCCATTGACCACCACCCTCTGGATGTGATCATCCAGCCAGTTCCCTGTCCACTGAACAGTCCACCCATCATCCATATCTCTCACACTTAGAGAGAAGGATGTTGTGGGGAACTGTGTCAGAGGCCTTGCAGAAGTCCAGATAGATGACATCTGTAGCTCTTCTCTTTCCCACTGGTGCAGTCACTCCATTGTAGAAAGACACTAGATTGGTCAGGCCGGACTTGACCCTAGTACAGCCATATTGGCTGTCTCAAATCACCTCTCTGTCTTCCATGTGCCTCAACATAGCTTCTAGGAGGATCTGTTCCATGATCTTTCCAGGAACAGAGGTGAGGCTGACAGGGCAGTAGTTCCCAGGGTCCTCCTTCCTACCCTTTTTAAAAATGGCCATGATGTTTCCTCTCTTCCAGTCACCAGGGACTGCACCTGACTGCCATGACTTCTCAAATATTGTGGAGAGTGTCTTGGCAACTACATCAGCCAATTCCTTCAAGACTCTGGGATGCATCTCATCAGGTCCCATGGACTTGTGTATATGTTCAGGTTCTTCAGATGGTCATGAACCATATCTTTGCATATGATGGGAGGGAGTCTCTCTCCCCAGTCCCCATCTTGTGGGCCCTCAACTTGAGAGCAGTGAGGAGGGGGGTCACCACTGAAGACTGAGGGAAAAAAAATTACTGGGAACCTCATCCTGTTGTCACCATTTCTCCATTGGCACTCATCACAAGGGGTACGTTTTCTTTAGCCTTCATTTTCTGGTTCATGTACTTTTAGAAGTCCTTCTTGTTTTTCTTGACATCCCTTGATGAGTTCAGCTCCAAGCACATCTTGGCCTTCCTGACCGCATCCCTACACAACTGGGCAACATGCCTCTACTTTTCCCAGGATACCTGCCCCTGCTTCTACTGTCTGCGTAGTTCCATCTTGACTTTTAATTTGACCAGAGGGTCTCTACACAGACATGATGGTCTCTTGCCTCCTTTGCCTGACTTCTTACACCTAGGGATTGAGAGTTCTTGCACTTTATTGACATCATCCTTAAAGATCTGCCAGCTCTGTTCTGCCCCTTCTTCTGTGAGGACTGTTTCCCAGGGGGTTCTATTCATTAGCTGCTTGAGAAGCTGGAAGTCAGCTTTCCTGTCAAGAGACTTTATATAAAAAGGTCTGAGAATAGAGTAGATGTTGCTGAGGTGAGATTAAAGCTATATTTACATAGCTGTGTCTTTAAGTTAGTGAGCTCACAACCTTTCTCAGCCATGAGACCAGGCAAGAAAATCGGCATTAAGTTAATCCAACCAGTAGGAAGTAATTCTGTAGTTAAACTAATTCTTCAGTCCTTTTTACTTGATCTGAATTGGTCACTTTTAAAAATGTAAGTGTCCTGGTCTAGTACTGGGCAGCTTTTCTTCAAGTACAGCAAAATAATTCTAGGTGCTGTAACTGAAGTTTTACACATCTGGAGATTTTTACATCACAGTGATGGTTGTGATAGAAACTGTCCATGTAAAGAGACTAGGTGGGTTAGTCAGATAAGAAATTCACATGTTTTAAGGCCTAAGATTTGAACGATGTCTGTTTAACAGGGGATTACCTGTGCCTTGGTTCCTATCTCTATAGAATTGTATTTAATTGGTTAACTACAATTCATATTAAAAAATTTTAAAGCAGCAAGGTCCTCAGATGTTTTCCTTATGTAAAAGGACGGTATGCGACAATATTTGTCACTTTAAAAAAAAACCAAAACATTTTGAAAGGAAAAAAATGGATCCACTCTTTTTATAAAAAAGATTTTGAGAATTTAAATCACATTTACTACACAGCCAAGTTAGTGGAAGATCAATATATGAAAACAATTCTCTGAAGGCATAACATTAAAGTAGTACTTCATAGGCAGTTCCAGTATGCCTTTATACATACACATTTTCACCATCAACCAAAAAATATCCCAGATTAATTATGCTGGGGAAATCCTGCTGTTCAGACTCCTTTTCATTAATCCTAACCAGTAGATAAATATGCAAGTGGGATGAGTTTTGGAGACTGCAAGAAAGGATTATCTTTTTGCAGCTGCTCTCATCTTTTGGGGTGTTTGCATATGCTGGAAAGGGCTCTTCTCTCTGCCTCTAAACAGACAACTTTCCTAAGAATTAATTTCTCATGCTCCTGGATTCTTGATTCAAGGTCACTGATTCTATCACAAGCAAAATATGTTGTGGGGAAATATGTACATGCAACTTCTAGAATATTTTTAAAGCAAATAGCAGAAATTGAGGCAGAGGGGGAATACTGGGGTATTATGTCAGTTTTGCAATGAAACAAAGAAAAGTGGAAGAATCATATGTGTGGGTTTTTTTATAAATTAAAAAGTAATCTTTTGATTAGATTGAAAACACCACTTTCTGAAATTCAGATTTCCAGCAGACACTCTCTTCAGTATCTCACCTGCACAGACATGGGGCTTAGAGAATGAACTATACCTTCTATCTGTACTTCCGCATAGCAGACAAGCTTCTGTAATTTGGTTTTATGCTGGGTTGTTCAGGACAAATGAAAATATTCCCTGATAGGCTCCCTAACCAAATAAACTGCCTATTTCCTGAATAATGTTAAAGAATTGCAAAGTGTGGTCCTTTCCTAGATCATGTTACTGCTTCAGCTAGGTACCACCTGCAAGCTGATTTTCACAAATGTGGCTTCATTGTGTGTGATAAGTCTGTTTTTTTCCACACATTTAAGAAATCTGAAGAAGGTAGAAAGAGAATATATATGGCAAGTATATATGACATAAAACATGTTCTGATCTGAATATTTTTTTTCACTTTCAGAAAACACCAATTTGTTTTGAAACAATGCGTAAATAAACCTTTTCTCTTTGTTTTGGGGGTTTGTGGATTTGGGATTTTTTGTGTGTTTTGAGTTCTGTTTTTTTCTTTTCTTTTTACTTTCCATGTTTTAGTATTACTTGCTTATAGTGAATCTTGCAATTGGAACTTCAGCAACCAGGGATTTATTTAGTTGATAAACCTAGATATTTTTATTGAAGTTTTAGGTAGCTTTACCACATTTGTTTATTTCACATATGACATTTTTACCTCCTCATGGAAAAAGTAGAGTGATAACTAAGGAATAAAGCTTAAGTGTAAAGAGTTTCTTTGTTAGTTCAGCTACTAATAGAATATTTTTATATATATCTCTGCTAATTTCAGAGGAGCTAACCATATGACTTCCAAGCTGCTAGCCAATGCTGTAAGTGTTAACTGTGCACAAAGCCAAATAAAAAAAAGTCAATGTAATTAACAGATTGTGTAATCACAGTTTATTTTAAAATGTGTATAGATGGAAGATCTATGTGTATTAAGTCACACAAATAACCTTACTTTAATAATTTGCTAGCTTGAATACTTAATGTTCTTAGTAATTTTTTTATTTAATAACAGAATTGTTGAAATGTCACCAGCTTTTTGGAAGTACAGTCTCGGTTTAAAAATCTGATCCTTTACACTGAAGAATGAAATTACTGCGTTGTCTGGAAATTAGTTCAACAGAAGATCATAGAATCACAGAATCATAGAATGTACTGAGTTGGAAGGGACCCATAAGAATCATCAGGTCTGACTCCTGGCTCCACAAAGGGCCAGACAGGTCAAAGCATGAGACTGAATGCATTGTCCAGATGCTTCTTGAACTCAGTCAAGCTTGGTGCTGTGACCACTTCCCTGAGGAGCCTGTTCCAGTGCCTGACCAGCCTCTCAGGAAAGAACCTCTTCCTAATATACAGCTTAAACCTCCCCTGTCACAGCTTCATGCGGTTCCCTGAGGTTCTGTCACTGTTCACCAGAGAGATTGGGGCCTGCCCTTCTCTCTCCCTTGTCAGGAAGCCATAGACCGTGATGAGGTCTCCCCTCAGCCTCCTTTTATCCAGACTGTACAATCCAAGGGACTACAGCATCCCCTCATAAGTCTTGCCCTTCAGACACTTCGCCATCCTTGTTTTCCTCCTCTGGACATATTTTTGTGTCCCTCTTGTACAGTGGTGCCTAAAATTGCACCCAGTACTCAAGGTGAGGCTGCACCAGCACAGTGTAGAGCGGGACAATCCCCTCCCTGGACCAGCTGGCAATGTCATGGTTGATGCACCCCACGGTACAGTTGGTCATTTTGGCTGCCTGGGCACACTGCTGGCTCATGTTTAACTTGCTGTTAACCAAGACCCCAAATCCCTCTCAGCATGGCTAGTCTCCAGCATCTGGTCCACTGGTCTGTATGTGCAGCCAAGGTTGCACCTTCCCTGAAGCTATTCATTATTATAGGACCAGTACATTGACTTGGTAACAGAAGTTAAACATCACCATAACATGTAAGTACATAATACATACTTAACAGTTTAGTAGAATGATAGAACATTAAATCACTCATTATAGTAATTGATAGTAGGCATCAAAGGCAAGCAAAGAACAGGCCAAAATGATTCTGAGCAAAATATGAGAAATTCTCTTCTGCTGGAAAGCATATGGAAATTAGCATTTCCAAGAGGAAAAACACTCTTCTTTTGCTATGACAGTAATCAAACTCTAACTGAGAAGTCTGACATTTTCATGATTGCAATTACTGTATATTCAATATCTGCTCCATTAATGTAGGATAACAGAAGATATTTTAAATATTATGTATTTTAAATATTGTGTATAGATTTATTTTAAAATGAAACTTGGCCAACTTTTCATGAATACTTAAAAAAAATTATTTTTCTGGTAAAAAGCAAATAAAATACTTTCTGAACAAAAACCCACTTTGTGATTAATTTTGGTTTCTTTCTTCCCTGAAGATGAGCACATGACAGTGTGAAATAATGCTTTTCCAATTTGAAAATTCTAACATGGTCTTTTCATTTATTTGCATAGAACTGTATCATTATATGTTTAATACTTAGGAAGCATTCGATGATTTTACTTGGAGATATGAACATCTAACATCATAATGTAATGATATTTTTTGTTAGATTCTCGCTGAGCTCTGTGTATTTGTGTATATATTGGTGTGTTATATACACAGAGGTCTTTCTGAAGCTAGAGCGCTGAAGGGTGTCACCTAGTACTAGTCAAGCTCACAAAATGCACTGTGTGGTCCTGGGGCACTGAATCATATAGTTCCAAGAGAAAAAAATTTTGAAGGCATGTTTCTTCTTCAGATTTGTCTTCTCCTATTTTTCTCTCTGACAGGCTGATACTTCTGAGCTTTAGTCTTCCATCAAAGCCCTGGGAAACAGGAATTACTACAAAACTATTAAACTTTTAATGTTCCACATTTTTGCTTTTACCAGTGGCATATAATATTTCACACTTGTTCACCTGGGATGTATGCTCCATCCCATGGTTGTGTGGGATACTATTCTAAAATACCACAGGCAAGCAGCAGAAGGATAATAATTTTTGATACCTGATGGGAACAGAAGGGATGATTACCAGAATGAAGATGCAGATTTGTGTGCATTGCACACATGTATGGCATGGCCTTGGATTTTTTTCTTAAAACAGAAAATCCGCTTCAACTGAACCAGTTTCCCATCCTGGGAGTGGAGATGTGGCATTATCCATGTAGTAGCCATCAGAGAATTAGCCAGGCTGCCAAATGTTAATTAAATGCAAATATAATCGCTGAAATCCTTTTGCCTGTTTTTATCTAGTGTTTGTGACAATGTTGGAAAGCAATTTTATTGACTCTGGCCCATACTTTATACTTACAGAAAATAAATTAGGTTTTCTTTGTGACTTTATTTGGAGGACATGAAAAGCTCTGAGCTGAAAAAATCTGAAAAAACTGTTCTTTCTGGCATACTCAATCTTAGCTCAACAATTTTTAAACAACTTATATATAATTCTGAAGCAGTTCCATCCCATCCTCAGTAAAATAGGGTTGGGGAATTTTCTATAATTACATGATAAGATCAATATTGACACAGTATTAAAAGAAGTTCATAAAAACAATAATCCTTTTATATAGCTTTAAAGGTGTCTCTGAGATTAAAACCAGTATATTTTGCCATGCTTACTCAGGACTTTTTCCATGTTAGGAAGCTTTAAATAGATAACAGCCCCTGAGGATAAAATTGAATGATGTTTCTCTTTTGCTTTGCAGTGTCTGTGTGCAGGGAGAAAAACTTGCAATATGTGTGTATTCTCTGAGTGATATACAGTTCTTCCAAGATACATTATAAATACACACATAGATACAGATGTACCTTTCTGGTGGTTATCTTTTAACATATATATATAAAAAAGATCAAAGATAAAGACAGTAATAATTTGGAGCTTTTATAAGGAAAAAATCTAAAATATACTATTCCCTGCACAAAATCATGATGGGCTATTTACAGATGTCTAAGTGGTCATTTTCTCAAATGTCATGACTAAGCAGCTGCTTCCATCTTCCATACACAGATATTTGAGAAATTTATAAGTTTTACACTTACAGTAGAAAAACCCTGTGAGATAACGCTGAATATATTTATAGATTTAGAGGTGCTATATCACTATGCAGTTGGGATATAATTTGGGATTTCGATGTTTCTTTTAAATAGTCCTTAAAATTTAATCAAAAGTACTTTTTCCTTTTACTCAATAAGTAGTGGATTGTTATATAAGCACCCCCAAAATGAAAGCCACATATACAAAGTTTGACGTTGGAGTTTGTCCCTGTTGACTATGGAAAGTTATCTGGTTTCTAATAATTCCTACATGCTTAATTCAGCTACAGTAATTCAGAACTGGCTGAAAACATTCACCTTACAGTCTGACCCAGATTCTAGTCATATTGCCGATCACGTTATTGATACAGGACATGGAAATATCTTTTTAGAAGAACAACAAACAAAAATTATGGAAAAAAGCCCCACCAAAAATGCACTATAAAAATGAGGTACAAAATAATTCAATAGAAATATTTGATTAAAATATGTATTTTATTTCTGGGAAAAAAACCCCATTCAATAGTTGTGGGGTTTTTGGTAGTCTTGTGAGAAAAGCCTAATGTTAGAAAGCCTGGTTAGATTTAGAATTAAATCCTTCATAAATTCTTGCTCTGGATATTACTTCTCCATGAAATGAACATCACCTTATAAATCCTAAAGAATATACTAAGTGCTGAAATTCTGATGACATTCCTCACATCGTTTCATGGATGCCACTGAAGCTGTGCAGATTTATATTGGCCAAAGTGCTCATTCATTATTCTTTAAATGACAGCTTGCATGTGTAAGTGAAACACAGAAATGATGAATAGGACATTTAGTTCTAGAGTAGCTGAATTTTGCCTAGTAAGAATATTGCCTCATCACTGAAAGCAAGGCTATGTTCATTTACAAAACCATTAAAGCAACCTCTGTCTTTCCCTGGGTCAATACTCCTTAAATTATCTTATATTCTTATATCAGCTTACATTTGCACTTGGAGGAATACAAGTTTATGCATCTTTTTATATGCTGGACAAAAATGTCATGGTCAAGGCATGTGAATACAAGTCACAGATACTAATCAAATTCTGTATCCTCTGTTCTTTTTGATTAATTAGTTTCTCAGTGAGGTACATCTATAGTAAGAAGTCGTCAGTGAAATCTTCTTCAGAATGTTCCCTTTCACAGGGACAAGAAGTTTCAAATGTTGCATATTTGAATTTTTCTTATTTTAATCCCCTTTTGTTCTTGAGAGAGGAGTGAATGAGAGCTTCTTAGCACAAACAGTATAGGCAACAGAGAAAAGAAAAAGGAGTTTATGATTTATAAATAATCAAAACAGTGACATTTCAGAAGTCTAATTTGACTCTATTACATGAGTTTTCTTCCACATTTTCCTAGAAGACAGCAGATTATATTTTTTTTCTAATAAAACAGTTAACAACAATGAAGATTTTGAATATTTAATGATACAAGATGCCACACAATAAAAAGTACAAGATGAATGTGTATTTGACCAAAAAAACTGTTATCAGGATGCTGCTATTGGAATACCTGGAAAGGATAGAATACAAATATGTATAGGTTTTATGGAGTCTTTTTTGTTGGGTTTTTTTGGTTTTTTTGTTTGGGGTTTTTTTGGTAGTGTAGTTATATTGCATGTGCAGAATTTACTGGAATGTAAATCTTAAGGGCTGTAGGAGTTTATTAGTAGAATAATTTTATTTGTGACCTCTATCCTAGATTTAGAAATAAATCTGTATTTTTATGATAATTTTGTTTGACCTCTTGCATAATATGACAGGGAACTCCAGTTGAAATAAAAATGAATGAGGTTTATATTCCCTGCAGAAAACAAGTATGTTCTTTCAAACAATATTTGATTTCTCTCAAGAATTGAAGTAACATAGAATTCATTGCATTTCTTGGTAAATTATTCTAGTTGTGTGATCTTTGTAAAAGTTTGCATATTATTATTAACCTATTTTGGTTTTTTTCCCAGTGTAAATCTTTATTTTTGTGATCTTTTTCCTAGATTAAAAGACTGTGTAATCTAAGAAATCTCCTTTCTACATCTACTTGTGCAAAAGTAGGTCTAAATTTTAACTTCTATATAGGGAAGGAAGATTTTGACAATTTCTCTCCTTTTGCAACCCTGATCAGAGATTAGGAGACAGTACTTTCCAGGTAATAGGTGCAAAAAAAGAAAGTGATATTTATCTTTCATTTTGAGGCTTTTCAGATGTGTCTATAGTTTCCCAGATGAATTTGTGAAAAAGAAAAAAAAAGTGAATTTTCAAAATCAAGCAGTATTTTTTATATGCATAAACTCTCTTCAGTAAGAGAATTTAATTACTTGTAGTCTGCTCTAGAGTTACACTGACTCTGCTCTCTAATTGATTTCATTGCTATTTACACACTAACAAACAAAGGCAGACTTGAGGGTTTTGGAAAACTTTGCTGTGCTCTGATTTAAAAAGAGATTTAAAACACCTTGTTCTTTTCAGTGAACTGGGGTGTGGGGGTATGGGGAGGGGGAGGAAAGATGTGCTGCTTGTTAACTATAGACTTTATCTATTTGTGTATTTTATATGTTTATGTGAAAAAATGAAATTAGGAAGGAAAAGCAAAGGACAAGTTGGAAGGTTTAATATGTCTGTCACTTTATGGAACTGTGAAGAAATCAAATGTGGGTAGATCAATTCACTAGCAGAAAGGTGAAATATTTATGCTGTAAGTGTACCTTGTGGTGTGTACCAGGGTGAAGTGTATGAGAGTGAAAACCTGGCATGCTAATACTTACGGAAGTATTACTATTAACATCATGAGAATTGAACTTCAGTCTATGTGTAAAATGGGTTTAGCTCTGACAGAATCCAAAGGCAAGAGCCATTCAAGAAGCTTCACCTTCCCCAAGGTAACATAAATACATTAACAGCTGCACAGTAACATGAAAACAGGTGGTACAATACAGTATCTCATAGTTAATAGACTGTTTTATAGAACATATGTCCAGTCACAGTTTCACAGCTCTGTATAGTTGTCATGAGCCATGAATTCCACAAGAAGAGATCAGTACTAGTCTAATCGCACCCTTGTCTCAACAATTTTGTGATACCTTCAAAATATTTTACTAGCACTCGTCCTCCTCATCTCCACAGGCCAGAACAGCATTTGGTTTTCAAAGTATGGCAAAGTAAAGATGAGCTTTTTGTTCTTAGTTGCACAAAGATATGGAAATACTTCAGGTATGCAAATTATACAGATAAAAATGGCAAAGGTAAAAAAAAGTGAAGTACAGGAAGAGAAGTAATGCATAGGTGAGAGTAGAAAATGTAACGGGAAGAAGACCCTATATATCTCTTAATTTGTTCTGTTTGTTGTCTGCTGATACCAAATTACTGTGCCTTGTTTAAATGGCGTCCTGCAATTCATAGTCTGACTAGACTATTTCTCCAATAGTCATTTTTTCTTAGGTATCATATGCTCCTTTTCTTTTATGAAAACTATACTGAATGAAATTACTGAGTCTAATAGTTGCTATACAAACCAAAGTTTAAGCTGAATGGGATCTAAAAGGTGCCGAATACATCCCAAACCTGTGCTCAGGGTTTGGACTGCTCTCACTAGTTGTGAGTAAGAGATGAAACACAGTGCCACTATTAACCCAAACAAAAACAAGATTGTAGGATAAATGCTTCTGATCCAAGGGAAGATGCTCACGCATAAATTTGAAATGCTGATATTTTTCTTAATTCTTTAGGTTTTTTTACAGTCTTTCTACTCCACCAGAAGCTTTTGACTATGTGATGACTAGTGCTAGCCACAATGGCAACCCTCACATTGACTGAAATTCACTCCTTTATCTCTGTGTAGTCTGGACATTTTTTAGAATATGTCACACTTGAATAGTGCTGTGTAAGAAAATGTTCTTGATGTCACACAACTTTGTATTAAATTAAGTAAGTTAGCTTGCAAAATTAGACAAAATCAAGTATCCATTTGATTGAATGTGCCATCCTCAGGCACCTTCTCAGGCTTAAAAGGTGGACCTATGCGAACCACATAAAGTTCAACAAGGTCCTGCACATGGGTTGGGGCAATCCCAAGCACAATTACAGGCTGGTCAGGAATGGATTGGGAGCAGCCCTGAGTAAAATGAGTTTGGGGTGTTGTGGAAGAGAAGCTCATCATGAGCTGTCAATGTCTGCTTGCAACCCAGAAAGCAAATTATATTCTGGGCTTCATCAAAAGAAGTACAACCAGCAGGTTGAGGGAGGTGATTCTCCCCCTCTGCTCTGCTCTTGTGAGACCCCACCTGGAGTACTGCTTCCAGCTCTGGAATCCCAACATAAGGAAGACAAGAAGCTGTTGGAGCAAGTCCATATGACGACCACAAAGATTGGATCAGAGGGATAGAGAATCTTTCCTATGAAAAAAAGGATTAGAGAGATAGAATTGTTCAGCCTAGAGAAGAGAAGGCTTCATGGACATCTTACTGTAGCCTTCCAGTAACTGAAGGGGGCCTACAAGAAATCTGGAGAGGGACTGTTTACAAGTGATAGGATGAGAGGTAATGGTTTTAAACTGGAAGAGGGTAGATTTAGACTAGATATTAGGAAGAAATTCTTCACTATGGGGGTTGTGAGACACTGGAACAGGTTGCCCAAAGGCAGACTGTTCATGGCCAGGTTGGATGGGGCTTTGGGCAACATGGTCTAGTGGAAGGTGTCACTGCCCATGTCTGGGGGCTTGGAAGTAGAACATTTTTAAGGTTCCGTCCAACTCAAGCCATTCTATGATTCTTTGAAATTATTTTATTTAAAAAATTATTAAAATAAAACACTTCAGCATTTTATTTTTGTTCATGGCAGAGCAAGAAAAGCCAGGGCTTGAAATTCCTTAAAGCAAATTTTTTTTTTTTTTCATTAGTAGAAACAGGTCTTTCTGTCTCTAAAGATAACAAAGGTTATTTTCTTTGAATTCTGTGTAAGGACCCATTACAAGCCATAAGAAGAAACAATCAAAAAAACCCCATAGATGTGATATTCTACATGTTGATTTATATTCGCACAAGGTTAGCATTTTTAGAGTATTGGAAAGCTGGTATTTTTTTGTTGTTGTAGATTTCTGCTTCCTAAGGATCCATTTAAATGTTACTCTTAGGTCAAAGTAGTTAGAAGAATATCAAGTCCCATCTGGTTTTGCCAATGAAATTTCAACTAGATGGTGTGTTTGCTCAATCTAAAGATTGTATCTGCTCATGTGATCAGTTTTAAGTAGATGACTGGAATTAATAATCTGCATAATCTCTTGGGAAATCCACATGAACTGTGGAGTTATCTTGGATGATAGTTCTGATATCTACTTTCCCAGAAAAGTAACAAAGGAGTTAAGAATCCCGAGAAATATCATCACCCAAGATCATATTTTGTGTTGCCAGCAGTTTTTGTGATGACAGGTTTCTGAGAAATTTCTTGTTTTTTAAAAAAAAAATATTTTTTTTTCTTTTCAGCAAAAACATGTGAGGAAACAAGACACTGCCATTCTATCAGGGTCAGTGCTTTGTGAAATATTGAACAAACAATGATAAAACTTTAACAAACACTTAGAACTTAAACAAAATGCTGTTATTTTTATGAATTGTGTTAACAAGTGATACACTTCAACATTTATGAAATTAATAGTTCTCCTTATACTAAAAGAAATACACAATATTTGCATTTCTTTCTCAAGATCTTGAAGAACTAAAGGAGACAAGTATCCTTTATGAAATAAACAACAGTTTGTGGAATTAAAAAAACCCAGCAAAACATGATAAAAACCAACCACGCAACACCAAAACCAAACACCACACCCTTCATATTAATGAAGAAATTAATCTCTTTAATAGCATTATTGTCTTGAACATGAAAATTACCTGTTGTTATTGTAGCTATGACTAAGTAATAAGTTGTATGAAAGACATTTTCCCTGACAAACTTTGGATTTTCTGTTCTTTTTTCTTCATTTTTTTAAAATTCTGAGGGGAAAGACATATTTTATTTACTTTCTATGATTTCATTTCAGTGTATTACTTTCTTTTCAAGAAAATATTCACCATTCCTTTCAGTTTCCTGTCTCCACTTTCTGAATTTTTTCTTTATCCCCATTTTGATGAAGGGATGACTATCACAGAACTTCACACAACATACTAGAAAAGTTTTTCTTCTAAGCGTGGCTAACTGGGCTACCTGAAAGTTAGCCAAATCTATGCCAAATCTGCAGAATTTTACAGGGTCATCAGTTATAACTTTTAAAAAGTAGTTACATTTCTGACTAATGCAAGGATAAGAGAAATGCACATAAAGCAAAATAATAATTTTCATAATGTGACATGTCTTTTGCAAAATCAATTTACTTATTCAACCACAGTAAAACTATGCAAAAAGAGGGATAACAAAAAAGACTTTGTGGACGTTAACAACTGAAAGTCTATCTTATTCCAATATTATCTTAATGTGATTGAAGGTAGTGAACTATGATTAGCAAATACTGTTAAAAGCATGAAAATATAAAATCCACGTTTAAAAACACGCTAAAACTAATTTAAAAAATATAAACTCACTTCCCTTCTCACTATGATGCATCTCCCCACAAAATCCTTTATGAAGATTTAGAGAAGTGTGTAAATATATTACTGTAAATGTTATTAAAAATGGTTAACATAGATCTTTATGGATGCTTTCTGCTGGCCCTCCCCCTCATACTGCTCTCAGTTTGGATGAAATGTTCAAAGAAGCCAGCAAGCTTCATAAAATGCTCTCTAGCACACTTTGGGTCCCAGAGTGATCATCTGTATCATCTATAATGAAAAGGCTGAAGTTTATTAGATTGGAGATTATACTTTCCACACATATTTACCCACCTTGGCTTTTCTCTTTCCTTTTAAAAATTCATAGCACATTAGCAAATGTTTGTAATTTTAAAAAGAGAAATTTTTTAAATTTCTGTAGCAGAATATATGGCAGCAGGAAGGTATTTTGCCAAGAAAGGGAAACTATGTAAGACTGATGACATTAATGGGAAAATAAACCTTCCTTCCAATTAATAATATAACCTATTTTTCCTCCTTTGGACACTTTGTTAAAACACTCCATAGAATTGTCATGCAATTTAATCTCTTGCCACTTTTTGTGGGAGGAGGGGTTCAGAGCAGGTCAGGAGAACCCATGAGTTGAATGTGTGGCTGAAAGGCTGGTGCTGGCACAAAACCTTTGGGTTATTTGATCAAGGGATGGTGTACTCTGCTCCTGGCATGAGTACTGCTGATGGGCCTCACCTGTCCCATAGAGGAAAGTGGATCCTTGCCTGGGAGATGGCAGGGCTCATTGATTGAGCTTTAAACTAGTTAGGAAGGGGGAAGGGGATATTACGAAGGCTGCTGGGGTCAGGCAAGTGCTTTGGGAGTCACAATGTGAGTTGATGGTGGAAAAAGGTAAATGCCAACAGCACAGTGGCAGACTTGGGGATGTTGTTCCACGTGAGAGTAGGGAAAATTCTGTGGATTGCCCTGAGGACTCCTCAGTGGAGCCACTTTTGCCCATCTCCTGTCGGAAATCTTGCTGTGGTCTGTTGAGGATACCTGCATCTGCTGCCCCACTAAAATGCCTTTATACAAATGCACGTAGCATGGGGAACAAACAAGAAGAATTAGAGATCTTTGTGCAGTCGCAGGGCCACGATCTCATTGCAATCACAGAGACGTGGTGGGACAGCCTGGACGACTGGCACGCTGTCATGGATGGCTATGTGCTTTTTAGGAAAGACAGGCTAGGGAGGCGAGGTGGAGGAGTTGCTCTTTATGTGAGAGAGCACCTAGAATGTATTGAGCTCCACCTGGGGAAGGATGAACCATCCGTCGAGTGCTTGTGGGTAAGAATCAAGAGGCAGGCTAGTATGAGTGACATTGTTGTGGGTGTGTACTATAGCCCCCTGATCAAGAGGATCGGGTTGCTAGTGCATTCTGTAAGCAGTTAGAAGCAACCTCAAGATCCCGGGCACTGGTTCTTATGGGGGACTTCAATTACCCAGATATTTGCTGGGCAAGCAATACAGCTAGTTGTATGTGGTCCAGACAATTTCTGCAGTATGTTGAAGACAATTTCCTGCTACAGATGGTGCGGGAACCTGCAAGGGGAGGGCAGGTGCTGGACCTTGTTTTTACTAACAAGGACGGGCTCGTTAGGGACGTGAAGGTCGGGGGCAGCTTAGGACAAAGTGACCATGAAATGGTCGAGTTCAAGATCCTGAGTGGAAGAAGCAAGCAGAAAAGTAGGATAGCTACCCTGAATTTTGGAAAGGCTAACTTTGATCTCCTTTGCAATCTAATAGGGGCAATCCCATGGGTTACACTACTGGAAGGAATGGGAGCCTGTAAGAGCTGGCTAGCATTTAAACAGCGCTTCTTCCAAGCACAGGACCGGTGCATCCCTTTGAGCAAGAAATCGGGAAAGAGAGGCAAAAGACCTGTGTGGATGAGCAGAGACCTAATGAGTAAACTCAAAGGGAAGCAGAAGGTCTATGAACTGTGGAAAAAGGGTCTGAGCACTTGGGAAGAATACAGGAATGTTGTCAGGGCCTGTAGGGATGTGACTAGGAAGGCACAATTGGAAGTGAAGCTGGCAAGGGACATAAAGGACAATAAGAAGGGTTTTTTTAAATATATGAATAGTAAGAGGGTGACCAGGGATAATGTAGGTCCCTTGCTGAACGAGGTGGGTGTCCTGGTAACGGGGGATGATGAGAAGGTGGAGATACTGAATGCCTTCTTTGCTTTGGTCTTCACTTCAAAGGCCCCTCAGGACCCACAGACACTGGATGAAAGTGGGAGAGTTTGGGAAATGAAGAGCTTCCCTCTGTTTGAGGTAGGTGTGGTCCAGAAGCATCTCAAAGGGATTAATGTACACAAATCCATGGGCCTGGATGGGATGCATCCACGTGTGCTGAGGGAGCTGGTGGAGGTGATTGCTGAGATGATCTCTATCATCTTTGAAAGGTCCTGGAGAACAGGAGAAATGCCTGAGGACTGGAGGATAGCCAATGTCACTCTAGTCTTTAAAAAGGGCAAGAAGGAGGATCTGAGCAACTATAGGCCAGTCAGCCTCACCTCTGTCCCTGGAAAGGTAATAGAACAGCTTGTTCTGGATGCCATCTTCAAGCAATAGGAAGAGAAGAAGGTCATGAGGAGTAGTCAGCATGGATTCACCAAGGGCACATTGTGCTCAACCAATCTCGTAGCCTTCTATGATCTCATCACCGGCTGGGTGGATGGAGGGAGAGCAGTGGATGTCATCTACCTTGACTTCAGTAAGGCTTTTGATCCTGTCTCCCATGACATCCTGATAGTAAAGCTGAGAGAGCATGGGATAGATGAGTGGACAGTGAGGTGGGTTGAGAACTGGCTGTCGGACCGAGCTCAGAGGGTTGTGATCAGTGGAGCAGAATGTGACTGGAGGCCTGTGACTAGCAGTGTTGCCCAGGGATCGGTCTTGGATCCAGTCCTGTTTAATATCTTCATTGACGACCTTGATGAGGGAATAGCATCCACCCTCAGCAAGCACATGATGATACAAAGCTGGGAGGAGTGGCTGACACGCAGGAACACTGCGCTGCCATCCAGCGAGACCTGGACAGGCTGGAGAGCTGGGCAGGGAGAAACCAGATAAGGTTCAACAAAAGCAAGTGTAGAGTCTTGCACCTGGGAAGGAACAACTGTTCATATCAGTACAGGCTGGGGGATGACCTGCTGGAGAAGAGCTCAGTGGAGAAGGACCTGGGGGTCCTGGTGGATGACAGGTTGGCCATGAGCCAGCAGTGTGCCCTGGTGGCTAAGAGAGCCAATGGGATCCTGGGGTGCATCAGGAGGAGTGAGGCCAGCAGGTCAAAGGAGGTGATCCTCCCCCTCTACTCTGCCCTGGTCAGGCCCCACCTGGAGGATTGTGTCCAGTTCTTGCTCCTTGGCATAAAAGAGACAGGGATCTCCTGGAGAGAGTCCAAAGAAGGGCTATGAAGATGATTAAGGGCCTGGAGCATCTCCCCTATGAGGAAAGGCTGAGAAAATTGGGACTGTTCAGCCTTGAGAAGAGAAGACTAAGGGGGGACCTAATTAATGTTTATAAATATCTTAAGCAGGGGATGCAGGGGGAATTGGCTAGCCCCTTTTCAGTGGTCTGTGGAGACAGGACAAGGGGCAATGGCTGCAAGTTGGAGCACAGGAAGTTCTGCACTAACATGGGGAAGAACTTTTTCACAGTGAGGGTGACAGAGCCCTGGGACAGGCTGCCCAGGGAGGTGGTGGAATCTCCTTCTCTGGAGATATTCAAGACCCATCTGGACGCCTGTCTGTGCAATATGAGCTAGGGAGCCTGCTTTGGCAGGGGGTTTGGACCTGATGATCTCTCGAGGTCCCTTCCAACCCCTACAGTTCTATGATCCTATGATTGTTTTCCATTCTTGCCCTTACCTTGGGTGACCATAACTTGTAAGGCATGGAGTTGTGATCTATAAAAGTAGGCACCAAAATTAGTTTGGTAAATCAATTTAATGTAATTCAGCACATATTTTAAATCAAGAAAAGCCTAAGAGAATGCTACTTAACTCTTCTATTTTCTGTGATGTATTGAAATGATGTGAAATATTTTTTGTATTGCCACAAAAAATTGGAGTTTTAGATATGAAGTGTCAATTAAAAAATCCCAAACCAGGCAGTTCCCAAGACTGGCTTTACTGACTTCTAAGTACGGAAAATTCTACCTGTAGTATAGAAAACATATGAAACAAATGCTACTTTAGAAAGCCTAATTTGTTGCAAATCAGACTAAATTAGAGCATAAAATGAGAACATTGCTACCTTGCACATCACATAACAATGCTGTATCCTAACAGCATGTAAGCCATCACAAGATTTAGAGCTCAGCTCAATCAGGGACAACGAAATTAGAAATAAATAGAGAAGGATCAATACAAAGTGTTGTCTGGCATAATGAAACAGCCCTTAGGTAGAAAATCTATTTTATTTCTCTCTCAGCAGCTGTACTCTTTGACAATCTCTGACCCAGTCCAGTACATAGTAAGGTTATTTATTTTATTGAGAAAAAATGTGGAGTTACATCTTTTACATTACAGAAATACTATTTTGTTGATCAATAAAGTGGTTAAACAATTTAGTTTTTATTGTTAAAGATCCTTTTATTAACAGTGCTTTTATTTAATACAGCATTAAGAATTACCTTGTATTCCATACTGTTACAGCAATCAATGTTTAACAGGAAATGCCATCCACCATGTTTTTATGCAGCATCAGAATTTGTGCCAGATGTTGTTGAGACATTCTAATAATGAAAGAAATAAAACCATTCCTTATATGACTGAGCACTCAGGATCCAGTGTGGAATGCTCAGTGCTTATTCCTTTCCTTTTTATTTATGCATGAGCCTCTGGAGATACTTGTCTGTCCTTATTGGGATTTTTGATTTAGAAACGTCCCCCCCTCATATCTCTTTGTGCGTCTCTTTTAGCCTTCCTAGGTGCTGAAAATTCTGCTTCTGCAGATGTCCACAAGTAGCTTAGTCAATAGTTAAGGATGCAGACCATGATTTCAAATCTATTTTTATGGGTATCAGGGTGTTCACAACACCTTCAGCTACTCTCAAGGGGATGAACTTGACAGCCTGAATTGGCCTTGTAAATGCACTGTCAGACATATTTCAGACTTGTGTTGATGTTCCTCTCCCTTTTATATAATATACTAATGTGAGAAGCTTTCTTCCATTTTCTCTCCTGCCAGAAGGCGATTAAAGCTTAACTCACCCAAGAGTACTGTATTCACCAAACTGCTAGATTTGAGCACCCTACACAACAGAAACACAGAATGATTGAGCTTGGATGGGACCTCTGAAAGTCATCTGCTCCAAACTACCTGCTTAAGCAGGGCCATATCTATATATATATATTTTAATAACTCCAAGGAGACTCCGTGATCTCTCTGGACAACTTGTGACAGAGCTCAGGCACTTCTGCAGTAAGAAAAGTGTGTCCTGATGTTCAAAGGAAACATCCTGTGTTTCAGTTTGTGCCCATTGCTTCTTGTCCTGTCACTGGACACCATTGGAAAGAGTCCACCTTTCCCTCAGCTATCTATGTTCATTGGTAAGATCCCTCCTGAGCTTTCCCTTCTCCATACTAAAAAGTATCAGCTTTTACAGGTTTTTCTCATATGGTAGATGGGCCAGTCCCTTTATCATCTTCATGGCCCTATGTTGGACTCTCTCCAGTATGTCTGCATCTCTTTTGTACTGGGGTACCCAAAACTACACACAGCACTCTGGCCATGGCCTCCACAGTGCTAATTAGAGGGTGAAGATCTTCTTCCTAGATGTCGTGGTTTCACCCCGGCTGTGGGCTGAGATCCACGCAGCTGCCTGCTTCTTAAAGTAAAAGAGCAGGGGAAGAGGGAAAAAGGGAAAGGGAAACAAGGGAAGGGAAAAGGAAGGGGCAAATAACTCCAAAACCAAGAAACTAAGAGGCCTGTGGGTTGGGATAAGGATAGTTTACTAAAATAACAGAAAGATAAAAATATAACAATGCTAACAGGACTTTAGAGCAAAAGAATATGAAACTATTGATACACAATGCAGTTTCTCACCGAACCACACAACTCAGGCCGTACCACCCAGAGCTGTCCCGGAACCCGACCGTCCCCCCAAGGAACACGCGTCCCGAGAGAAAGCACGCGTCCCGAAACCGCCCCTCTTCTTCTTCCCAACAGCCCCCCGTTTTCCTAGGCAGGACGTAATTGGCATGGAATATTCTCTTTGGCCCATCTGGGTCACCTGTCCTGGCTTCGCCCCTCCTTTCTCAAGAATAGAGAAATAGAAGAAGCTAAGAAAGTCCTTGACTGTCTGACTGCAGCTAAGAACATCAGGGTGTTATCAGCACTGCTTTCATTTTAACTCCCAAACACAGCGTTCCATCAGCTGCTACAAATGGAGTTAACTCTATCCTGACTGAAACCAGGACATTCCACCCCTTATTCCATACCATTTACGTCATGACCAGGTCCAACCATTTCTTTTGGGTACAACCAATGTTTCAGACACACATATATGTATTATTCCCTTAGTCTATGGACCATTCATCTGAGTTTTGTTGAGTAAATGATCTAGTCCATGATTTTCAGGCTTCATTCATTGTAACAGTCTCTCATGGTGTCACCATTGGATCGTTGCATGCTGCATCTCGGGCGCTCGACCGATGCATCTGACATGGTCCATGGTCATAGTCTGTGAATCAAAAGTGTTCATTTTCAAAGGGGAAGAGGAAAAAGTTCTTGTGATGGCAGGTCTTGGTCCCATCATCGTGGCAGTCTTCCTTCATTGTTGTGTATGATTCCAGCTGTAACTCCATTGGTAAAACAAACAACAACATACAGCAATTATAGTAATAATGAATATACAGTAATGAGTTATTTAGCACTTATTATAATACAATTTCTACCTTACTAATTACATTGGCTATTTTCACCTAAAATCAAATCCCTTTGAGGTACACATCGAACTTCTCCATCCTTCTGCATTACCCACCAAGTACTACCAGGTCCTTGAGCAAAAACAATTCCCGACATAGGTTTACCTTTACCTGAAGCAGGGATGACCCAAACCGTCTTCCCTAATATACTCTTCATATGCACCACTGGGACTCTGTCTCCTTCTACAGTACGTGGAAATTTTGACTGGGCAGGGCCAGCCCGATTGGTAGAACCCCTAGAGTTAACTAACCACGTGGCTTTGGCCAAATGTGTATCCCAGTGTTTGAATGTTCCACCACCCATTGCTTTTAGGGTAGTCTTTAAGAGTCCATTGTATCGTTCAATTTTCCCAGAGGCTGGTGCATGATAAGGAATGTGGTACACCCATTCAATGCCATGCTCTTTGGCCCAAGTGTCTATGAGAGCATTTCGGAAATGAGTCCCGTTGTCTGACTCGATTCTTTCTGGGGTACCATGTCGCCATAGGACTTGCGTTTCAAGGCCCAGGATTGTATTCCGGGCAGTAGCATGCGATACAGGATATGTTTCTAGCCAGCCGGTGGTTGCCTCCACCATGGTAAGCACGTAGCGTTTGCCATGGCGGGTTTGTGGGAGAGTGATGTAATCGATCTGCCAGGCCTCCCTATATTTATATTTCATCCACCGTCCTCCATACCAAAGCGGCTTCAGCCGCTTCGCTTGCTTAATTGCGGCACACGTCTCACATTCATGGATAACTTGTGCAATAGCATCCATGGTTAAGTCCACCCCTCGATCTCGAGCCCATCTATATGTTGCATCTCTCCCTTGATGACCTGAGGAGTCATGAGCCCATCGAGCTAGGAATAATTCACCTTTATGTTGCCAGTCTAGATCTACCTGAGCCACTTCAATCCTAGCAGCCTTATCTACCTGATGGTTGTTTTGATGTTCCTCCATGGCTTGACTCTTAGGTACATGGGCATCAACATGACGTACCTTTACAACAAACTTCTCTAATCGGGCAGCAATGTCTTGCCATAAGTCTGCAGCCCATATGGGTTTGCCTCTACGCTGCCAGTTGTTCTTTTTCCACTGTTGCAACCAACCCCACAGGGCATTAGCCACCATCCATGAATCAGTATAAAGGTAGAGCATTGGCCACTTTTCTCTCTCAGCAATGTCCAAAGCTAACTGGATGGCCTTCACCTCAGCAAATTGGCTTGATTCACCTTTTCCTTCAGTGGCTTCTGCTACTTGTCTTGTAGGACTCCATACAGCAGCTTTCCATCTTCGGTGCTTTCCCACAATGCGACAGGAGCCATCAGTGAACAGGGCATATCGCTTCTCATTCTCTGGCAGTTTGTTATAAGGTGGGGCTTCTTCAGCGCGTGTCACCTCCTCATCCTCTGGTGACATCCCAAAATCTTTGCTTTCTGGCCAGTCTGTGATCACTTCCACGATTCCTGGGCGATTAGGGTTTCCTATTCGAGCCCGCTGAGTAATTAGTGCAACCCACTTGCTCCACGTAGCATCAGTGGCATGATGTGTAGAAGGGACCTTCCCTTTGAACATCCAGCCCAGCACCGGCAGTCGGGGTGCCAGGAGGAGCTGGGCTTCAGTTCCAATCACTTCTGAAGCGGCTCGAACCCCTTCATAGGCGGCCAGTATTTCCTTTTCTGTTGGAGTATAATTGGCCTCAGATCCTTTGTAGGCCCGACTCCAAAACCCCAGCGGTCGACCTCTAGTCTCCCCTTGTGCTTTCTGCCAGAGACTCCAGGTAGGGCCATTTTCCCCAGCTGCAGTGTAAAGCACATTTTTAACATCTGTCCCTGTCCGGACAGGCCCAAGGGCCACTGCATGGACTATCTCACGCTTGATCTGCTCAAAGGCTTGCTGCTGCTCAGGGCCCCATTGGAAATCATTCTTCTTCCGAGTTACATGATAGAGTGGGCTCACAATGAGACTGTAGTTTGGGATATGCATTCGCCAAAAACCTATGGCACCTAAGAAAGCTTGTGTTTCCTTTTTGTTGCTTGGTGGAGACATAGCTGCTATTTTATTGATAATGTCCATTGGGATCTGACGACGCCCATCCTGCCATTTTATTCCTAAAAACTGGATTTCTCTTGTAGGCCCCTTGACTTTACTTTGCTTTATAGCAAAACCAGCTTCCAAAAGGATTTGAATTATCCTTTTTCCTTTCTCAAATACTTCCTCTGCTGTTTTGCCCCATACAATGATGTCATCAATGTACTGCAGGTGCTCTGGGGCTCCACCCTTTTCCAGTGTGGTCTGGATTAGTCCATGGCAAATGGTGGGGCTGTGTTTCCACCCCTGGGGCAGACGATTCCACGTGTATTGGATGCCCCTCCAAGTGAAAGCAAACTGTGGCCTACACTCTGGCGCCAGTGGTATTGAGAAGAAAGCATTTGCAATGTCTATTGTGGCATACCACCTGGCTGCCTTTGACTCCAATTCATACTGGAGTTCCAACATGTCTGGTACAGCAGCACTCATACCTGGAGTGACTTCGTTTAGGCCACGATAATCCACTGTCAGCCTCCACTCTCCATCGGACTTCCGCACTGGCCATATGGGACTGTTAAAGGGTGAGCGGGTTCGGCTGATCACCCCTTGGCTCTCCAATTGACGAATCAGCTTATGGATGGGGATCAGGGAATCCCGGTTAGTGCGGTATTGTTTTCTGTGCACCGTCGTTGTAGCAATTGGCACTTGCTGCTCCTCAACCTTCAACAACCCCACAACAGAAGGATCATCTGAGAGTCCAGGCAAGGTACGCAATTGCTCAATGCCTTCTGTCTCCAAAGCAGCTATTCCAAAAGCCCACCGGTACCCTTTCGGGTCTTTAAAATAACCTCTACGGAGGTAATCTATACCTAAAATGCATGGAGCTTCTGGGCCAGTCACAATTGGGTGTTTCTCCCAGTCCTTCCCAGTTAAGCTCACTTCAGCCTCTAACACAGTCAATTGCTGTGAGCCCCCTGTCACTCCAGAAATGCTGACAGGTTCTGTCCCTACATGATTCGATGGCATTAGAGTACACTGGGCACCAGTATCCACCAGAGCCTTGTACTCCTGTGGGTCTGACGTACCAGGCCATCGGATCCACACAGTCCAATAAGCACGGTTATCCCTCTCCTCCACCTGGCTGGAGGCAGGGCTCCTCTATTGTTGCTGATCATATTGGCTGCTCACTGGTGCAGCCTTCTTCCTGGCAAAATCGCGCTGTGCGGTTCTTTTACCTCGCAGCTCATTTACTCGTGCCTGGAGGGCTGAGGTGGGCTGCCTATGCCACTTCCTCATGTCCTCACCATGGTCACACAGTTCAAACCACAGCTGCTGTCGCAGCGTGTCTCGTGGTGTGCACCTTCTGCATCCTCCCTTCTGGGATGATGGACGCTTTCTCCCAGTAGCTGCAACCTCACACAACGATACGGGTTGGGAGTTGCACAAATTTTTGTCAAGTCGTTCGACCAGTTTCTCTACCGCTGCAATCACAGATTGGGAAACATTGTCCTGATATTTCCGGAGTCGGCAGGACACTTCACTTACAGTTGGTGGATACATATTATCCCAGTCTATTGATGCTAATGAATTGGTGTGCCCTGCTGGTGCACTTCGTACAACCTTACGCCACATATCTGCGGTGCATACAACTTCATCAGGGTCAGACTGCCATTTGCCCAGATCATAATAAATGATCTCCCGTACAGCTAATTCTCTCAGGTACTGGATAACTGCCTCTATGTTGTTACACTTGGGTGACTGACATGTAATATAGTCCTTTATGGGATACCTTTCCTCCACACTTGACAGTAGTCGCCTCCAGAGGCTGAGGGTTTCTGGCTTTTTCCCAATTTCCTTGTCAATGCCTCCTTCTCTAGCTAGGGATCCCAACTGCTTGGCCTCCCTGCCATCTAATTCCAGACTATCGGCCCCTTGATCCCAGCATCGCAGCAACCAAGTGATGATGTGCTCACCTGGGCGGCGGCTGAAATCTTTTCGAACCTCACGCAGCTCACTCAGGGTCAGGGATCGTGTGACAACCTCTGATTCTGCCTCATCCTGAAATGCCTGAGATGGCCCTGCTCCATCCTGAGGGGCTTGAGATGGCCCTGCTCCATCCTGAGGTGCTTGAGATGGCCCTGCTCCATCCTGAGATGCTTGAGATGACCCTGAGTCATCCTGACATGCTCCAGATGGCCCTGATTCATCCTCATCCTTCACTACACGAACTGATTTCTTTTGTTTCCTCTTTTGTACGGGAGCAACAGACACTGGCGGGGGTTGGTTTTTTGTTTTATCATCAGTATCTGCTGTAGGGGTTGCAGTAGCTGCAGCATCGGTTGGACAAGTTGCAGTAGCCACAGTGCTAGTCATAGTGGCCTTAGTGCTAGTCACAGTGGTTACAGTAGCTGCAGTGCCAGTCGTTGGGGTTGCAGCAGCTGCAGTCTTTGCTGGTCTGTTTTCATTCTTTTCCTTCTGACAGTGCTGACAGTACTGACAGTGCTGCCTGTTATCAAGCAGTGTTTTGTAAATAGTGGCCAGGGCCCAGCACAGTGCAGTAAGGTGTGTATCTCTGGCAAGCTTAGAGCAATTTCTTTTCAGATATGCAGTCACTTTTTCAGGGTCTTGTAACTGCTCAGGAGTGAAACTCCAAACCACCGGAGTTAAGAAAGTGCCTAGGTACTTGCCCATGCTCTGCCACTTGCCCTGCCACTCACGATTATCTGGCCTCACAGAAAAATCTTGAGTGGTATTCATAAACCTCTGCTTAATATTTGACAACAACTGAACCACATGCACCAAACCAAGAAACAGCAAAATGCTAGTTTGAATATCCCAGGGATATTGAAAGTTTTCAAAGACTGCTAGCAGAGCTGTTGTATTTAGCCCAAAGGAAAAGAAAGCAGAACTCCCACCATGCCAGCTGCCGTTACTAAACCCTCCCTGTCCAAAGAATGGACAGGGCAGCAAGCTCTCATACAAATACCAGCACAAGTTCACTATTACTGTATCATAGACTGTTAACATAAAATACAAGAACAGGGGAAATAAATACCACAGCCTCATGATCGGAGACTGCTTAAACAACAGTACTTATTACAGCTTTATCTTAATTACTATAGGGTCAGGGTCAGATCTACCGTTATCCCAACCTTTCGAGCCCCACGTTGGGCGCCAAAAAACCAGGACACTAGATCTACTGGCAATACGTTGCCTAATTCAGCCAAGGTTATCATTAACCTCTTTTGACATAAGGGTTCATTGCTGGTTCCTGATCACGACCTCCCTGGGTCTTCTTTAGCTAGCTCTAGAAACTTCACAGTATATTCTATATCCTGTGGCATCTTGTTCCAAACGTGGACTATTCTAGATTCTGTACAGTGCTGTCCCAAGTCCAGAGATTTTATAGCTCATTTACCCAGACAATACACATTTTGAATAAAGTTCCAAGGGCAAGATATTTGAAAATAGGATGTTGTATCGTTACCACATTGATACATTATTCCTTTTCTTAGAATTATTTTATAGAGCTTAAATAAATCATTAAATGCTTGACATTTATGGCTCAGAGCTGTCCTAATGCCCATATTGTGAAATCTGCTTGTGGGGTGGGGCGGAAAGACCATCTTTATTGTTAATTCTTTTTCCCAGCAAAGTTATCAATAGGTCTTGAGTCAGCCACAAAACATATTAGTCAGTCAAATGCCCCTTACCACCACCAAAATGTGAAGTAAAACTGAGGAACAATACCTTTTGTAATATTTTGGGAGGTTTTGACAGTAATTGATCTCTCCTGCTGGAGCGGTTTCAATTTCTTATTGCTTGCAGAGTCACTATTTTAATATTCATGTTTGAAAACCAAAAAAGAATATGTGCATTTGTTAGATTAGCAGCATTAAAAAGTCTATCCAGCAAATCAAAAAGATAAGTTTCTTAAAGGGAAATGAGGATGAGTATGAATTGAATATGATTGCTATAGTTGTTTATTACCTCATGCACAATATTATCCTGAACTTTGAAAATATGAACTTTTAGGTCCACAATTAGCAAAACAGACACATTTACATCAAAGATTGTAAAGGACAATTTTGATGTACTTGTTCTAACCTTTTGAGCAGTGTTTCAAAAGTACTTGCTTCAAGTAGTTCATATAAAAAAAATCAGAAATGGATTATTCTAGAAAATGTTAAAAAAATAATAATTTATCATTCTGATTTGGTCTAATAGTTAGCTGTGACTTATTTATTTATTTTTTAAAATCGGAACCTCTCATTATATAATCTAACAAATCTGGGTGCATTTTAATCCTTATCAGAAACACAGATTAGAAAGCAGCAATATCTGATACTTCTAACATCAGATTATCTCTTCAGATGTCTTCAATTAAGAGCAGAAATTAGTATGGCCAGCAGCACCAAATTTATTTTATTTTGCTCTTTGCAGAGTCATTAAAAAAAGAGAAGAAATGGTGCATAGTTACTGTTTCAGCTATAGATTCATGATGACATGATACTACTGTAACACCTCTGTTGTGGGTGAGAATGGAAACCATCTGCCTAATTTTCATTCTCTTAGCAAAAGCCCGCTGAGATATCACCTCTTCCTCAGCTACTCAGAAACAGGTCATTACTTTCTCTGACTTATCAGCCACCATCTGCTAAGAAATTTTATTGTTTGTCTGTCTGCTTGTCTATTTTCCTTCCTTCCACTGAAATGGAAAGATGGGGGAAAAAGCAGTAAACAACATTTGTCAGCACAATCTCAAAAATCTTTTACCAGAAATTAGAAATCTAAATGGCTAAAATACTGCCTTTTATTCCTTATTTTATGGCTCCAAATGTATTTTTGGATGTAACATTGATTCTACGTGATTAAAACATGTTGTTAAAGCAGTGTATTTCTACCATTTACTATTATTCTGCCTCATAAGAGCCTCATTGTTCATCCTTCTTATCACAAGAACTTGAGATTTTTGTTGTCTGACAATAGCATAGATCTGTGTTAACTTAGTAATTATTTCATCTTCAATTTGAGGAATTTTTAACATATAGATTTAATTATTTTAACATTGATGTTTTACACATTTTGATTCCTGTATAATTTATTTGTTTTAAAGTATGTGATAGAAATGGAGTCCAGTATTTCCCACATGAAACAGAATTTATATCTATTCAATCGAGGAATGATGTTTAGTATGGTCTGGCTTTGGAATTTTAATTTTTTCCCCAGTATATTTTCACAAGAAAAACTTTTCAGGAAAGCAGTAACTGAAGTTACTGGGGAAAAAAAACCCCAATCACCCTGACCTCCCTCCCCTCAACCAAAGAAACCCAACAAAAACCAAAACCTGTAAATAGAACTGAAAATACTGGGACTGATTTTGAAAAGGTACACAGCAAATTACAATTCTGTCATCAAATGGTAAATTAGAAACTTCTGTCTCACCTGATGTACAAAACAGGAAGAGAAGATTGAAACTAAGTTGAAACAGGAATTTTACAGGTATCAAAAGAAGACAATACAAAATTAGTTAATTAAGCAATAAAACTTGTTTATGGGAAATTTATTTTTCAATAATGTGTGCCTAGTAATATTTGAAATCTGAGTTTAAAAAGAAATCAGTAATATATGTGAATACAGAGATAATTCAGGGTTTCTAAAAATCATAGCATCCAACATAATGAACATTGGAAAAAAATATTTGGAATTAATATTAATTCCAGTAGTTCTAAATATGAATAACATTCCAATGAATTGAAACCATCTTCAGGTGAGTTGTTTTATACGCATCTTCCTCAATATTTTTCACATGTTCTCCTAGTGCAGCTGGCACAGACTCTTGATGGAGACAAATAACTGGACTAGACAGATTGGTAATCTAGCTCTGTATGATTAATTATCCATTCTTCAATGGGATAATTTTCTACATTAACACCTATTTTACAAAACATTCAGCTTTTTTCCTTTAGAAATTTTTTTTTATCCCTTCATTCAACACAAATTTACAATGCTACACCTAGGCTGGTTTGGTAAATATGTTGTTCTGGTTTTCTTTATTTTTAACCTTTAATGATAGAAATAGTTTTTTTACAGAGATTCTTTGGCACTTTTCTCCCATTCTCCTTCATTCTTAATATTTACTCTATAAAAAGGATAATATTGATAGTTATAGATTAATCTCTCAGATTTATTTCCCCTGTTTGTCTTTCAACCATTTTCAATGTATTTCTCCACTCAATACATACAAATTTTCAACATAACTTGTGAAAATTTGTCTTTATATCAGGCGCAGCATGATGCCTAATGGATTTGCACACACTTTATAGTGACCTACAATCTTGCTGCCCTCATGGGCAGTCTTACCATATCCTTTAAAATGAAAGATAATTTTGTACATTTTTGAGATTTTTAATTTCAACTACATTACATTTTTATGCCTTTCTTTTGAAGAAAAGTACATTTCCATGGTTGTAATACATAAGAAACATTTTCTGTTTTCTTCTTTGATGACTTTTGTATCAGCCTTTGCTCTGTTCTGCTTATCTCTATGTGTATATATATATATTTAATACTCTTAATAGTTCTCTTTTTCAGTTTAAAAGTTCAGCACTTTTGTGATCTTTTTACAGAGTTATTTAGACAGTTATAGATAGCACTCTTTTGATTCTGTGCCCCACTTTCTATCTTCTGTGCAGACCTGATCTCTGCTCTACAACATATAGAAAAGTCTTATGGATGCTTTTATTATTACTATTTTACAATTTTTGCTTATTTTGAAATTTCAGTACGTTATATCTTGCCATTTTTTTACCCTGCATTGTGTCAGAAATACTGCCACAAAACAACACAGTGTTAACAAAACTTGCCATTATAGTAATTTCTTATTTTATTTTCAAGGTGAACACATAGCTGTCATAGCCAAGCACTTGAATTAGATAGGAAGATTTAGAATGCTTTCTCACTGTCATCATTGAACACATAAACCTTTTCTTCAGGTGGCTCACTAGAGTGAAAAAACACAGACCAGAATTTTTTTCATGATAGTATGTATTTTATTAATTCCCTATCTTATGAATATAACCTGATGACAGAAAATTCATAAGCCAGATGTGAATATTTGTGAAGAGATAGTGTGCTGCGTTTCCATCAAGGATCAACTATTTTCTAAAATATTTTCTACAGCTGAAAGGGCAATTGCAGATTCATGCATAGATTATTATGTAAGGTTTTTACTTTTGATACCTATTATGATTATCAGGAATAAACCAACCTGCTAAAATAGGTTCTAACTTTACAGGCTACGTAATTAAAAAATGAAAGTAGGATTTTGGACAAGGCAGTGAACTGCAGAATTTTACATACCCAAAAATGATGTCAGTTTGGGGGCATCTCATCCAGAAGGGTAATGGCAAATCTGGGCGGCTTGGCGTTGGGAAAAGCAAAATAGCTTTGAATATGAATGTTCTTTGATGTTCAGTGTTTTCTTGCACTATGCAAAGTGGAACTGTACATCTGGGTTTGATCTGTTGGGTGAAACACTAAATTGTTAGGTTTGTTTTCAATTTGAATGCCATATGGAGATAGGGCAGTAGTAGTTGAAAATTGGATACTGTCCACCCACCTTTCAGCACTGTCACAGTAGATTGCATTTGCAAGTTTTATAACTATAATAAAGTTGTATCTGTCTGACCACAACTTAATGCCTGTATCCGTACTTTTGGATACATGACAGTTACGAAAAATAGTTGTCCTTCACATTTTAAATGCACTTAACCTACTGTAATTTTTCTTTCTGAATGAATACATTAAATTTTTGCTCACGGCTCATATTTGTAGGTGTTCCAACGAAGGATAGAACAATGGAAGCCGTCAAATTAATGATGTGTTATCACCTGGTAACATGAGAAAGGTGTAACATTTTTAATAGCAGAGACTAGATTAATGTCGTTTCAGCCACGAGGAGCTGGGAATCAATTTCAATGCTAATCAGTGGTTTAAAGAATAGATTAGTAATGCAGTAAATGCCATTAACCTTTCAAGCACTGCCACTACGTGAAGCTTCCTGCAGAGGCATAAAGCAGTGTGCAGCTCTGACACAGAGAAAATACAGTATGAAAAAGTATTGAAGGTTTTCTTAGTCTATTTTACAGCAGTGGTATGCTCTGAGCAAAACTTACATAAAAAGTAGAAAAATTTTACTTTTTAACAAAAAAACCCTGCTCTAAAAAAAAAAAAAGTCTATTTTTGAGTTTGAGGGTTTTGAATTATGAAGTGCTATCTAAATTAAATGATTTGTGCAAATTACATAATATTCATTGTCATCAAGTTTGCTTTAGCTTCATAGTGAAAAGGTGAATAGGAAATGTATGTGTGGCTTTTAAAACTGCTGTGCACACATGATTGCTGAAAGATATTCTAACATACTATTTATGAGTTTTTTCATCCGTGTTAATGGAGACGGTACAGTCAGTACAGATAGGTACTATGACCCCAGTTTTCCCCTTAATGGTATCAGAAAAAAGGGAAACCACATTCTTAACCTTTATGATAGCCAAGAAAAAACAATATCCACTTGCATGAGACCACAAACTCCCTTTGTACTGAAAGAATTTGGTTTCTGAGTGTAATGATCTCCAAGACTGACTCTTTTTACCACTGGAAAAGAGCAGGACCTAGACAGTGGTCACAACACAGAAAGGTCTCATGTCTTAAAATATTTGGTCTTGTCTGTGACTCATTGCAGTCTATAGAAAATCTTGCAAACAGTTAACCATTGTTTTAACATATTTTTCCCTTAGATGGATATGGACTACATAGGGTGTACTGATAGATAGGTAGTACTCATTAGTTTTGATATGAACTTGGCATTAGAATACATGTAAAAAACCATGCAGTATTTTCTGCTATGCTCATTAAAAAATGTTCTCTAAATGCTAAAAATATTATTCTTGCATCAATATTTTAACTCAACTATCATCTCATTTTTAATCCCCCAGAGGGTATACGTTACAAAGGCATTTTGCAACAATACATATTTTATTTGTAAGAAAGCTTTGTGTCCTTGAAGAAGAAAATAGAAACTTTAATTCCCCTTGCATAAGGGTATAGACATTGTGTATCTAAACTTTAATTTCTGCTGTTCCTTTATTCACTTTTTAGTGTGCAATCAGAATAGTGAGATGATGATACATGTTCCCCAAGCAGTTTTAGTCCTGGTATTCCATCATTTTGAAAGCATTGTTGATACAATCAATGATGATAAATGATTCATCTCACTTAATTAGGCTCAGGAAAAAGTGAGATGCTTCAAATAAAACTATTTTAAAAGGATTTAATGCTTAGACTTTCTTAGTCTTCATTTTAACATGCATTTTTTCCCATCCCCATTAATGCAGACATAATATTTCATTTGTCAAATATAAAAATAAGTACATAAAAATTTGTCCCTCAAGTGCACATTGTTCCCAAAGCATGGTCTCTCTTTTGTTTATATAATTTTTATTCTGATGTAACTGAAAAAGAATTTGATTGCTATTTGTTTGTTTTGTTGCCTCAATCAAATGGTCATCATAAATACCAACTTCATCGCTCTGTATATTTTTTTGTGAAAGATTACAGGTCAGAAGCAGCATGGTTGATGATGCCCCACCACCTGGGCTTAGGTTTGTAAAATGCACTTAACACCTTTAGGAGGCAAAGGCTACTGTGTGTGATAATGTGAATTATTATCTTTTAAAAGATATGAACAAAAATCTGTCAGAAAAACTACATGACTTCACCAGTTCAAATGCTAAAACAGGCTATGTTTAATTAAGAAACTACTTTACCAGGCTGGAAAACAGTTAGTTGGGAAATAGGGGGAGTACAGATTGTATGATAACATACAAATGACCAATAAGAATGATAGTAATTCTGGACAAAGGGAGGTTAAACACTGTGTGAAATGTAAGACTCATGAAGAGAGGAATAATATTAAACTTTGATTTTCCATGCATGTTGTCTGCTAAAACTTTTTTTCTGTTAAGGACTATCATAACACGAAAAATATTTTTTGAAGTGAATAGTATCAATCAAGATGGAGAGTTCTCCATTAGCCAGAAAAATCCTGCAACAGGCATTTTGTATGGTGTCAAATGGCAGAACAATGGGTTTCGTGGGAAGAAATGACACATACTTCTTAAATGAAATATTAGGTAAATAAACTACAAGAAATTTTTTTTTGAAATGAGCAGTTACTGAAATAACAATGGAATAAATTAGCCAGAAAGATGGATAAAAGAAATATTTATCTTATATCAGAAACAGGAATTTTGGCACGCAGAATCATACATGAGAAGTTCTGCTTACTGTACTTCACATTTTAAGGAAGGAAAATATAGAAATTTGATTAAGAAAGCTACAATCACCACAGAAATCTACTTTCAAAGAGAAACATAACATTTGAATTCTCATTATATCCTTAAAAAATCCTGAATGCACTTCTTTGATCAAGTGTTTCATTTACAATTCCAACAGTTTCTGTTATTTCAGACTTAGCCAACTTAAAATGGTACCACATGTAGAACAACATAAAAAATATAAACCACATACAACACAGGTGTTTACCACCACAGGAGAACACACATTTCCCCTGGGCTTGATCACTTCTTCATTGGCCTCATGTGCTGGTAATAAAGCATGTTTTTCTATGGTCAGCGAAGCCATGCCATGGAGAGTGGAGACATTAAATATGGATACTGAAAGTATCAAGTAACCATCAATTTGGCAAAATAGATGTGTTTATTGTGACTTGTTAAAGAGGGATGCAAATCCCTGTAACAAGTAAAAATGAAATAGTAATAGCAATTAAAACGTCAGTTGTCTGAGATCATGTATCTTAATCTAAGAAGCCTCTTTGAAAGAAATTGCAAAGACCCTGGAACTGCTAAGTGAGATTTTACAAAAATAAAATAACAATGAGAAAATATGGAGAATTTAAATAAATACAGATACCCAGATTAGAAAATAAATTCTTAACAGAGAGTTTTGCAGTTTAACATTACTTGCTTACTTTCTACTTTATTCATTATGTTGATAGAAGATGTAGCACAAGACTTTGGTTGAAATACTGAGCAATAGGAATTATAATAGAACACAATACAAATCAAGTTATAGGGCAAATCCATTTTTGTTAGACACATGAATTGGATTATTAAAACTCTGTAAATGCAAACACAACCTTATTGTGTGATTCTTAGATTTTGACCATGAATGGGATGAAAAAGATTTACTTTAAAATGCACCTGATGATTGATTAGTTTGAACAACCTTTTCCCAAGCATACTTAGAAATGTAGGATGTCCTTCATCATTTGTCCTGATCTCCAAAAGTTATGGTTCATTTGGATATTTTGGCAGTTGAGCTTGTTTTAAAGTCAGTTTAGAACTAGAGAGTAACTAATACTTCGAAGAAAGGACAAGAAGTGAAAAAACTCTTAGCCATGGCCAAAGTTTTGTCCTGTGATTTTTTTTCCCAAGGCATTAAAGAGAACTTTAAAAGTTAAAACAATGCTTTCTAAAACAATTACATACTTTGAAAATCAATATTAATGTGTACATTTATTAATAGCCAGTTTATCTCTAATACATATAATTACAAAACATATATGGCAGTATATGAAAATAAACTCTTCCAGTGTTAATGGAATACTTTAAATGCATGCATAAAGTTAAGAGAAGAATAGAGGTCTTCTAAAAAATAATTGGAGATAATTGAATGCAGATATAAACGAAGTAGTTACTCTACTAATGAGCAACTAGTGAGGTTTTTCCTGTTTTAAGGTTCTTTCTTAGATTTGCATTAAAGATCTCAATAATTTTTATCTGGTTTTTTGGGTTTGTTTTTAATCTTTTCCCTAAATTAAAGATAGACAAGAAGTCTTTGCTTGCATATGACAGATATCACAAACTCTGCTGGTAACCATTCTTCTTTAGATTTTCATATCTTTATCTACAAAAATATTATTTTCTTTTATTTGTGTATTTATTTATTACTTACTCCTAACAAGTTCAAATCCTAAGTTAGATTCAAACTGGCATTATTTCTCCTTCTAGCTCTATTTCAGTACTTTCCATTGTGGTCCCTTGGAAAAACATTATAACTGTTTAAAAGTATTTCATATGTGGGTTGTATGATTCATCAGCTGGTGAATGTGTCTCATCTCCTGCAAATATTTTCATTGCCATCACATTTAAAGCGGGTTCCAAAGTTTACCAATACTGTAACATTATGCTCTTAGCTAATTTTAAAGATCTTTGGGAACTCTGGGACAATTATGTGATGACAATACAGATCATAGAATCACAGAATCACAGAATGGTTTGAGTTGGGAGGGACCTTAAAGATCATCTAATTCCAACCCCCATGGCATAGATGACATAGAATACACATTCTATTAATGATATCAATTCAGAACTATAACATGCACTGATCTTCAATTCTCAGCTACTTGTAAAATACTTCAAACAACTAGGTTCTAAGTTTACTCTTCAGAAGGTTCCTTTTAGTTTCCATGTGATTTGTCGAAACATTATCGGTCAATCACTATTGTTCTTCCTAACACATAAAACAAAAACATAGAGCAAAAATCTAAGCCTTATTGAAAATATAGGTCTATCCCTCGCAAGTAGGGATTATATTATATTACCTTAATGTAAAGGCCAAGTAAGCTAATGATAATCATAGATTATTACTGAATTAAAGAAAGACAGAAGGTGCTGCACAATTTATTGTAGGAAGCAGGTGAAATAGATTCAAGATACCAAATGCAAAAAGAAGCTCAGTATTAAAAAGAAAGCGGTCAATGTGGTAAAGCTACAGGAATTACAAGATACTGATGTGCCTTGATGGACTGTGTGAATTTAAAAATATTTATGTGCTGCTATTTGTATTACATTAATTTCTACACAGGAAAAAGTAGATACTTGGAAGAGCAGTTTCATGGATTTGAGACATTGGTATGTATTGAAATCTTGATGGATGGTATTTACCTTCTTAACAGGGACATCTGTGGTTACAATGCAATCCCTCTGCATCTGCTTCCCAGGTTTTTCAACAGAAAAGAATGAAGCTTTCTATTAAACTTAAATGAAGCATACTGGTATAAAAAAGAGTCAATTTTTTTGTCGATGACTCAAAAAGATTACTTAAAAACTGATAGAAATTGAAAGAAATACACCCCTGCAAAACTCTCCCATCTTCCAAATTTGCACTCTAGACAGAGACCTTACAGAGTTAGAATGATGAGATGATATTTGACAAGCTTAATTTTAAATCTAACTAAGGTTATTAAGATCTTAAGAGGACTGTTTCAAAGTGACAGTCCCAGGCAATATAGAAAGGATGATTTTATGGCCCTAAACTGCACTAGGGCGTGTTCAGATTAGATGTTAGGAAAAAATGCTTCACTGAAGGAATTTTTGGGATGTGGAACAGGCTGCCCAGGGAGGTAGTTGAGTCACCATCCCTGGATGTGTTTAAAAGACGAGTAGATGAGGTACTTAGGGATATGGTTTAGTAGAGGACAGGTATGGTTGGACTTGATGATCTTAAAGGTCTTTTCCAACCTAGTCATTCTGTGATTCTATGATTCCATGACTGGACTTTGAGGGGGTTATGTTTGTTTTTGTCCTTATCATAAACTTCCCTAAACAGGGACTGGCTGTAGGGTTGTGGGGCCTTGTAGCACTTGAGCTAATTATGTGTAAAAATTATAAATAATCACAAATATTGTCCTCAGGAAAAAAGCATTTATCAAATCTTAAAAGATGTGGTATTTTACCTCAGCATATTTCAATGTATAGTCAGGATTTCATTCAAAGCCTATCTAGTGGCTTTACATAGATTTAGTAGATTTTTGATTAAATGCTAGGAGATTCATAGAATTACAGAATGTCTTAGATTGGAAGCGACCTTTAAAGGTCATCTAGTCCAACCAGTTCGCAGTAAGCAGGGACACCTTTAACTAAATCAGATTGCTCAGAGCTTCATCAAGACTGACCTTGAATGTCTCCAATTGTTTTAGCAGGAACAGCATCAATGTGAAATTCTTTCTGAGATCGTACTTTAAGAAAGACAGAAGAAAACTGTGATGCGGGCAAAAACTGCTGGATTCTGAAATTCCATACACAAAAATATTTCACATATTAGTGGCAGGAATGACAGAAAGTGACTGCAGCTATAGAATCATAGAATTATAGAATGACATGTGTTGGAAGGGCCCCCAAGGATCACAGAGCTCCAACTCCCCTGCCACAGGCAGGGCCACCACCCTCCAGGCCTGGATCTACACAATGTTGGCCAGGGCCCCATCCAACCTGACCTTGAACACCTCCAGGGATGGGGCATTCACCACCTCTCTGGGCAGCCTGTTCCAGCACCTGGTGGGGGACCATGTCAAAGGCCTTGCACAAGTCCAGGTAGATGACATCAGTTGCCTTCTGTTTATCCACTGATGCTGTCACTCCATTATAGAAGGTCTCCAGATTGGTAAATCCCGACCTTCCCTTGGTGAAGCTGTGCTGGCTGTCCCAGATCACACCTTCATCCCTCATGTCTTCTAACATGTCATCCAGAAGGATCTGTTCCATGATCTTCCCAAGCACAGAGGTGAGGCTCACCGGCCTGTAATTCCCTGGGTCTTCCTTGCTCCCTTTCTTATAAATAGGAGTGACGTGACCCATTTTCCAGTTGCCAGGGATCTTGCCTGACAGCCACGACTTTTCCAATATGATGGAGAGAGGTTTGGCCACCACATCAGCCAGCTCCTTCAGGAGCCTGGGATACAAGTCATATGGCCCCATAGACTTGTAGACATCCTGTCTCATGCGGCAGTCTCGGACTTGCTCTGTCCTTACAGTGGTGGGGATTTACTCCCCCAGTTCGCACCTAGAGGTTCAGGGACGTGAGGTTCAGGGACTTGAGTATTGTAAGAATCCTGGCTGCCAGTGAAGACCGAGGCAAAGAACTCATTCAATATCTAAGCCTTCTCCACATCAGTTGCAGCCAATTCTCCTGTCTCATTTACCAAAGGGTGTATGCTCTCTTTGGCCTGTCTCTTCTGGCCAATGTACCTGTAAAATTCCTTCTTGTTTTTAACATCCCTCGCCAAGTTCAGTTCCATCTGCACCTTGGCTTTCCTGATCTCATGTCTGCAAGTCTGGATAGCATCCCTGTATTCTTTCCAGGTGACACACCCTTGTTTCCACAGCTTGTACTTGCCTTTCTTTTCCCTCAGTTTGACCAACAGGTTTTTGTCTAGCCATGCTGTTTTCCTGCCTTTTCTGCCCACTTTCTTATTCTGAGGGACAGAGAGCTTTTGGTGTCTCAGAAAGGCAACCTTAAAGGGTGCCCAACTTTCCTCAACATTTCTGTCTCTAAGGACCACATCCCAGGAGATCTTGGCCAACAAGTCCTTAAACAGCCTAAAGTTTGCTCTCCTGAAGTTCAGGGTCCTGATCCCACCCTTTGCCAGGCCCACATTCCTTGTGATTATAAACTCAACCAGGGCATGGTCGCTGCAGCCCAGGCTGCCTCCAATCTTAACACTATGCCCATTTGTATCAGCTGAGACTCTGGTCCTTTTCACTTTTAAAGATCGGAACCAGGCATTAAGATTTTCGTAATGCTGTATATATATATATTCTAATCTTAATGTTAACTTTCAGTAATAACCTTGTATATTTCTATGAAACTAAATAGAATAGCAGAACATTTGCAATAATTATTCCAGTGTTCTCCTAAATAGTGTTTGTAGTCTTTTCATGAGTCTGACCAGTTTTACACTCCTCCTGTACTCCTAATGCAACCAGGAACATCAACATTATTCTTGTCATTTCTGTTGATGAAATCCAGATTCTCAGAAAATATTTTACAATGGAAAAATGTGAACAATGGACTTGCAGCACATTCAAACATTTACAGTTTAAATTAACAGCTGCAGGAAATAAAATTTATTGAATATGCTGGTAATGATCCTATTTCTGTGTGTGGCCAGTGTTCAATACAATTTGCATTCTGAAAGTATACACCTATCACTATCATATCCTGAACTTTTCTGAATATAAAGTTGGAAAAACTGTTTCATCTCAGAAATTCTGTATTTCATAGTTCACAAATCCCAGCTATACCTGTTAATGAACAGAGAAAAAACAAACAAACAAAAAAGCTACCATAATTTTAGATATTTCCTCAAATGTGGAAGGATTCATAAAAGAGCAAAAATGTTTTTCAGCTTCACCTGATCTGCATAGTTTTTTCTCCATTTTCAGTTTGTCCTTTGAAATAAAATGAACAAAAATTAAAATATCTTTTAAGTAATACTCAGCTGCCAACAGAAGATTAAAACTAAACCTAATATTTTCTTTTAAATGCAACTATTATGTTCATACTTATTGAAATATGAATAATCTTAATATTTTTAAATATTTATACTCATTTAAGTAAAAGAGACATTTTCGTAAGAATATGCCACTTTTTACTCTTCATTTTACCACAATGATAATTTCTCAGAGCTAATGAAAACTAAGAGAATGACAGAAAGAGATCCTCTTCAACAGTGACCAAAGTTTCTAATCAGTTGCCACCTCCATCAAAATCTTCAGCTTGATGCTTGTGTAAGTGGCTCTGACAAATCTCAAATGATTTTTACATTTCCCTTATCCTTTCTGGAAACTATTCACTATTTCTAGGAATAAAACATTTACAATGACAGAAAAGCCATGAAAAAGAACATTCTGTTAATTTCCAATATATCCTTTACCTCTACTCAACTTTTCTGCTTCGGTACAGAGGTTCCTTTCATGAAAGCTTATTTCAACAAGTATTTTAGATTGTATTAGCATTCATAGCTTTAGAAAAAAAAATAATCTTGTATAGCTGCAGAAGAAAGGATTTGAAACCTGATACTTTGATCCCACAGAAACGATGTCACGGATGTTCAGTGTATGCTCTCAGGAAACCAAAAGCTTTCATTTTACTAGTTCAAGGTTTGCCAGATAATTCAATTTTTTTTTTTTTCCTAAACGAAGAGCATAGAATAAAGAAAATATGAAGATAGCTCATGAAATACACTGAAAAATGTTAGACAGTGCATTTACTATACAGAAAGTTCAGAGAGCTTGTAGCTTCCAGATACATTCATGAATGTCTGACCAAATTGAGGTTATGTCTCAGACAACATACTTAAAAGTACCAATCAGCTGGACCACCTTGTAATCATTTGGTGCACCACTCCACTCCTGCTTGGGAGATAAGATTGATGGCTGTCTATCATAGCTGAGGTGAGACAGGGATAGAAGGTGAGTTAATGTCACAGTGAGTAGCTGAAAATGGCAGTTCCTCATCCTTCACATCAGTGTTTTAAACTTTAGAAAAATCTAGCCTATATGGGTTTGTTCTACATTTGGGTCAAAGGTTGTATAAGCAAACATTAAGATTACTATTGTTATATTTGCTAACAGAACAGAAGGATTCAAATCTATCCACAGTAGCTGAACAGTTGATTTGTCTCTGGAACTGTCACTAGTGGGCAGATAAGATTTGAATAAGATAGGACCAAACATCTATTAGTTCTGGTATGTTTTTTTCCTTGAACAGGTTCAGAGATAATTGCAAGATATCACAATTTTATGACAACAAATAGTCAAGTATTTGTTAATGTGCACATCCCCCCACCCATCAGTCTTTTGTATCCTTGTGCTCTCTATTTCATTTGGAATAATTTTCATATTTACAGCTTGTTAACATGTTAGGTATCTAGTTCTTATATGTTATTTAAATTGCAAAATTCCATTAACTCAAAGTATCAGCTTTTGCTTTATTATCATAATTATAGAATTATGTTGGCTTCCTTGTTAAACAAAATCTTTTCTATCCAATAGTTGAGATGTTCTAACCTCACCCAACTGTCTTCTGGTTTTCTTCCATAATTAACAGGAAAATGATAGCACAGCCTTTGATTCAGTAAAATATAACTTTTAAGTGAAGATACTTAAAAGCAATTTTCTAATGCCAAGCACAGCTATTAGACCTAATTTTTGTGTGCATTTTTTCTAAAGGTTAAACAAAGAAAGAAATAAAAATCTTTCCCAAGTTTAATACTGATATGCATGCATATCAGCATTTGCTTTCATAATGTATTCCCAGGCCAGCTTCAATAGATAATTCTCTCAAATCAAGGATGTTTTATAAAATTTTGACAAGTGCTTCATACAGACTTGGTAGATCACCCTTATCTTTTCACAACAGATCAAGAAATGGAGCATTCTTTGTTTAAAAGATAAAATCTGCATTATTTATAATAACACATTTTAATTTCTTGGATTTACAGCTATCCTATTGTCATAATAATTTAGAATTTACTGTTTTAAAGAATATTTAACAATCAAAAGTTGGGGACACTTATGAAATTAAACAGTGGGAAGTTTTCCAAAATATCTTTTTTTCTCTGACTTGATCATTCAGATTTTGTTCTTTCTTCACCAGACAGTCAAATTACACAGAAAACAGAATTAGTTTAGAGAAGAATTTACTTCACGTGCTTGTTGTCTGTATGTTCAGGCCACAAGGTAGACTGCAGTTTTCAGGTTCTAGTAGGCTGCAAAATACAGATTTCTCTTCTATGGTCATCTCTGCATAATCTCATACTTTCAAAACTTAAAGTGTTAATTTGCTAGAAGTTAATAGTTTGCATTTATTTAATGAGTCTAACACCTATCCACTTGAATGTTCCTGAATATCCTATCTGGTTATAAGCATAAGTTGTTTTCTAGCAATTGGGATTTTAAAGAGATTTATAAGAAACATTTTAAAAGTCAGTAACTGCACCATGATGAGTTCTGGTGTAGCATGTACCAGGCTGAGAAGGTTATCTTTCAAAATAAAGATAACCTCACTGGTTTATCACAGAATCACAGAATTGTAGGGGTTGGCAGGGACCTCAAGAGATCATTGGGTCAAACCCCAAAAAAAGCACTCCTCCTAGCAACTACCTCAGTTGGCAAAGTTGTTAATTTTCTGGTCCTTATGATAGAACCTTTTTTTTTTTTTCCTTTCAGTAATTCATGAGAAAAACATTTGAGTTCTTGCCTTTCATTTGCAGCTGATGAATCTGTTTTGAATTTCTGCAAAGTATTTCACTTAATCCACTTCATGAGTTGCACCCAACTGAATGAATTGCAATAAGGTGTCTAGACTTGAATATTTGAGACATTCACATCTACTTGAGGACAATCACTTCTAATAGTTCCTTTAGGAATACGTTTTTAATGATGTATTTAGAGAATCTAACAGAGAGTTTTATGTTGGAGGATCTATGACTGTTCATTCATCTCATCTAGATTATTATTTTATCTAAACAGTTTCAAATAATTTTTCTCCATTTCTGAGTGCTATGTGGGGGACATGAGAATTGGCTATATATTGACAAATGTTTGAAGAAGAAAGCCAGTTTCTGGTTTACAGCAGATTTTTTTTTAAAAAAAATCTATAGAACATAGATTTTTTTTTTAAAAAAATTTTTTTAAAAAAAATCTATGTTCTATAGATATTTTCTGAATTCTTTCTATTGATAAAAAAGTATTCTTGTCTCAGTCTTTACAAAGACACTGAGATGTGGGTTTTTTTGTTTTGTTTTGTTTTGTTTTTTCCTCTGACATTTACACTTAATGGAGACTGTGAAAACAAAAACAATAAAATGATACAGAGATACAACAAAATGAAAGAATGGATGCAGTACTACAAATTATTCACTCTCCAGTGCTCTGGGCATATGGAATTCATATAAATAATGCATATTGAAGACTTTTGGTTACAAATACTTTAGTTAGCATCCCTTTTCCACAGCCTAATTCCTGAACACAGTAGTCAGCAGTAAAATTTGCACTCTCATGAGTTTTAGAAGTAATGAAAAATCTTCTGTGGTATACTCTGAATTCATTTTTGACATACACCTACTATGGATTTACAATAATTTATTTTGGGTGCTGAATAAGCCTCCTTTTTTCACACCTTACCACACCACTATTGTGAGGCTTAATTACAATGCTGTCTCTTTTCCATTTAAATGTGTCAGAATTTATATTATAACTTTCACACTTAATCCAGTTACCACTAAATAGTAGTGTCATCCAAAACTGTTCCACTGAAGCTGAAAAAATTCATTTTTGTTGCAACAAAGTCTAATCTCCTGCTGGTTTCTCTTTCCCCCAGGAAGCATATGTTACTATAACCTAACAACCAAATTGTTACTAAAACATGTAGCTATGAAGTGTCAAGATAAATGTATTTTAGTATTTTGTGCCAATTAATATTAATAAATAAATACTAAGCTCTTGAAAACTTATTCTGAACTGTTTTTTAGGAATTTTGCAGAAAAACATAAAAGGGTTTCATTCTAATGTAAATGGTTTTTTATGATATATAGATTAAATAAAGATAAAAACACTATTGCTTTATGCTAATTTTTATGTGATGTGTTCAAATTGAATGTATTCTTACTCAGAGCCAAAGGATTTTAATTCTTATGAACTATTTATCAACTATAATAATTTCTCTAATATATACCTTATTCATTAAAAAATGCCAAGTGGGTGAATTCCAGCACCCACACAGTCCCTCATGATCTTATGGTTTGGAATTTATGTCTTCATTTTAATTAATTACAGTAAAAAAGTATCCAGATATAAATACCCTCCTCTTATGTGATTCTTCCTACTTTTTTCCTTGGAAGATTAAAGATCTTTCCTACAGAAAAAGCATTCCTGTGCATAAGAATTTAATTACAAATACTTAACATAATAACAACTGTTTCTACTGATTGACATCAAAGCCCTAAATATTTTTCCCTGCCACTCCTGTGCTATTATCTACAATGGATCAGCAAAGGAGGTAAGAGATACCGAGATGTAAGATCCTCGGTTTGCCTAAATATTATAGCCTAGCCCCTCACTGTCAAATATTGTGAACTTTTTCATATGTTATTTGTCAGCATGCACCTTAATTCTAAATAATTCTGGGTTCTTCTTGGCTGATTTTGCTGTATGGAGTAGTCTTTGAGTATTTGCTGGAAGGTGAAGGCTGTGGAAGCTGGAAAGCACTGGCAGACTCAGCTTTTGTGTGATTTAATATTACAAACAGACAAAAGTGACATTAAAGAAGGTTTGATTTGCCACACTATTTCCAGCTCCGTCAACAAGCTCAGATGTACAATATCTCAATATCTTTGTGGTGGAGATAAGGAATTTTAGATCTAGTATGTGGCAAACCTTCTGGTATCTCTGTGTGGATACTTGAAGGAACCAAGACAAAAGTGGCATGAAGCTGAGCTGTGTGTTTAGTGGTCTGCCACACAGAGACACCTGCCACAGACTTACTACACTGCCAAGCACACAGCTGAAATATCTGGGATGTTTAAAACCATCCAAAACATGCAAACTCCACATACAGGAATATTTTTTCTCTTCTGTTCTATCACAAGGTAATCCAATGGAGACTTACAAGTAGAAAGCAATTATATGGTATGATATAAATATATAAATTGTTTTATTTGCATTTCTATGGTTTATATAATATATGAAGTTTCTATCACGACTCTGTGGGATAACTTGCTGTGTGTCTTCAGATTTGTCTGTCTGCCCTGTTCAATTCATTGATGTACAGCTTTTGTTTTGGTATAAAAGTGAGCCAAAGTAATTTTTTTTAAGGGTTGGTAAATCAGAAGGAGATAATCCCGGAGCTTCCAGATGTGCATCTTTACTAATGTGTGTCTGCTGCTTTCCTTTCAAATTGATTTGAAGTTTACAGAATAGCTGATCTTCGTGATCATAAATACAAATGCAGCGAAGATGACAGAAGTTTTATTTTTCTTTGTCTCTTTTCCTAACCAGCAACACAACAATTATGTAGAACACAACATGTTTTACATCACAATATTATGATTACAAGAGTTCTCATTCACTGCTGGATGTGAGAGCAGTAATGGCTACCAATTCATAGAAACAAAATATCAATTTAATATACGCACAAATTTCACAGATATAAATGCTCATATCTTAAACTATGTATGTTGTATCATCGTATTGTCCATACTGAGTGCTGGAGTTGCAGTCTTTAATGTGCAAATCTGTTTTTCAGCATATCATAGAACTCAGTTGGCTAGGTACTAAGTAGTTTAAAAACCTGGCACTTTTTGTTAAAGAACAAGCTCTTCTTATTAGAAATTCTGAATAAGTTCTTCCTTGCTTTTCTTAATTTTCTTTTTAAAATATAAATGACTAACTCAACTATAACGTGTGTTTGACAGAAATAATTTGAAAGTAATTATACAGAGCCAAGCATTTAGACTCATGGGTAATTTGAATGCAGCTTCTTTCACCCTTTATAATTATGTACTTCTGGTGTTGTGCTATTGAGTGAACATTATCCTTTAAAAAAATGCAGAGAAAGATGTAACTGCTCAAAATTCACTCTGCAGTATGAGACTTCAAGTCATTGTACAAAAGAGGAATTTGGAACAAAGAAAGCCCTTCTGTGAAGTCCAGTTGTATTTCCAACAAGAACCTACAGGTCTCCAAACGGGTATATGAGATTTTTTTTCCTATCATAAAACCAAGTCCAGTACTTTGATTAAGAACTGTACAGATCGTGTGTCTACAGACACAGACCTGACACCTCTGACCTGAAGACAGGTCTTATTTTACCTCATTTACCTCATTACCTTATTTTACCTCTGGTTGTTCATCAGTAGAGTGAATAAGATAGCTAACACATTAGTGGATTTTAAAACTAACTGCGTTATTTAAAATGCAGAGATCTTTTACAATCTGTAGAATTGTTTTGGATTTATCTTTAAATGAGAACAAAGTTTAGAGCAATGCCCATTCTTCAGTAACTTTGAATTTTAGTGTTGGATAAAGGTCAGGTATCCTACCTGATCTTGTTAAGCAAGACAAGATAGCATGCTTTGGCAGTGTTCATTCTCTAGCGATCATCCATTGGTGTAATGGAAAAGGTATAAAAAACAACATTTCAAGAAGGACCTGACTTTATTGACCTTTAACTCCACATCTTAACGGAGGTTGTTATAACACAGTGAGATTTCCTGATTACCAGCCTGTAGTGTTACCACAGTACAGGCTATATACACATTTTCAATTAATTCTGGAGAGGTTGTGACTTTTTTCCAGGTGTTGGTATGAAATTGATCATGGTCAAAGACAAGTGTTTTGTAGGAATTCATTGGTCAATGAAGAAAAGAAAAAAAAGGCTAGGAGTTAAAGAAGTGGAGATTGACAAATGGAGAGTGCCATAAATCTTGAAACTACACTTCAGGAGAAGCAGCGACACAAAAATATCGTGTTGGAATTAGAAAAATTTGGGAAACTGTTTTCTACTGTTAGACAGAAAACACGTGCGCTGATCCATGGTATTAAGACCACTTGTATCTAACTGATAGTTGAGTGTTCCAGCCCATCTTTAAACATAAGCTCACAGGTTTAGAAGATACATAGACTCAATTGTTCACACTGTATTTAAGATCAGACTTGTTACTTTGAAAAAAGCCCCACCCTAATTTATTCAGATAAAATTAAGATTAAACACTTCAAGGAAAAAAAATAAAATTAGAGATAGATACCTGAAAATTTTAGGTCTCATAATTTGTAGCTTCTCCCTGTATCTGCTGTGGATGAGTCTAATCTTCCCTTGGCAAGATGTTTTTGTTGATTGCTCATCCTTTTGTTGTGGCCAATGCCAACTATTTTACTTGTTACCCATGCAGTCCAAAGGAAGTTGAAATTAAATTCTTAATCTCAGCAGTTTTGCTTGTTGTCTAATTGGAAAACAGTACTATATGTTCATTTCATCTTGTGCACTGGGATGGATGATGTGTGTGGAAAAAAAAAGATACTCTGTTAAGAGACTGGAAGATTGGAGAAAATGCATTGGAGGATTGACTTTGTAAACTTAAAAGAAACCTGTGAAGAATATATTCTGTTTTCCATAATATCTCATCTTGATTGCAAGGTGTTTATTATATACAGCCACCTTACTAATAAAATTATACAATCCAGTAAATAGAAACCATACCATACATACTATTTTGAATGTAGAAATGGTTATTTTTCTCTCTTACAGGTGATAGACACAGGTGAAACTCCTGCCCATTTAAAGTTATGTTCAATGCCACACCATACCATCTATGTTACTGAACAAGTGTGCTATCATAGTTGCTGTCATAGGGAGTAGAAGACACTTTTGGTCATAGTTGCCAGCTTTCTGCGTTAAAAGTTGGATGGCTTAGGAATATAAACATATGAAAAAACAGATCAGTGTCATATAATGTATCAATTATTTTTTCTTTTTTTTCTTCGTTTTTCCCCCTTTTCTTTCTCTTCCTGTAGTGTCCTGGCAATGCACATATTAATCTCCTATAATATAAATTAATATCCTCATCATTACTGTTTCTGAAGCTGGCAGTTGTTCATGGTAACATAAAACTTTAAATAATTACAGTTGGTTTCCCTATACTGCTGTTTATTCAATGATTTGAAAGCACTCCACCAATTTTTAATGTGGAATTAATTAGCCATAAGGCCATTATGAATTGAAACAATTTTAATAATGGTGCATATCACTGAGTAGCAATCTGATCAAATCAAATGATTTGCTGGAGATTCCTGTATAAGTGAAAATATGTAGAAGAGATTGTCAGACTCCTGCTTCTGGTTTTGGCAAAGAAAGAATGCTATTCCTTCCCAGGAGTTTGCTTTGACATCATATTAAAAGTCATTACTGTTATTCTAAGTGAGTAATTGCAAGTTTACAGTTCCTTCTTTACGGTCTTTTTGGATTATTCCTCTTAAATTGTACTCAGGAGGTGAAGTAGCGCAAGTGTTATGTTGAAACTCTGCAAGTGAAGGATATAATTCTCATAGATTCATCTTATCTATTGGTTCCAACTAAAGAAAGGTAATAGACAAAAGAGACCTAGTTCAAAATCCATAGACTTCTGAGTTCACCAAACATCTGTTTACTTCCGAGTAATTTGATCTCATTAAAGACATTGTAAGTAAGAGTTTTACTGGGTGATCTGTTGTGAAAATGAGTGACAGGCAACCCTAAAATTTTTAACCCCGCTGTTAGTTGATCTTTTTAGTTTTTTTTTGACTTTTACAAGTACTCAACCACTTCCCTGGGCAGCCTGCTCCAGGGCTTGATAATCTTTTCAATGAAGAAAATTTTTCCAGTATCCAATCTAAATCTCTCCAGACCAACCTGAGGACATTTTCTTTTGTCCTATCACTTATTAGTTGGGAGGCCAACACCCACCTGGCTACAAACTCCTTTCAGGTAGTTGTAGAGATCTAGAAGACCTCCCCTCAGCCTCCTTTTCTCCAGGCTAAACGACTTCAGCTCCCTCAGCAGGTCCTTATAAGTTTTGTTCTCTAGACCACCATATTCATTGCTGTTTGAACATGCTTCTCAATGTCTTTTTTGTAGTGTGGGGCCCAAAACTGAACACAGTACTCAAGGTGTGGCCTCACCAGTTCAAGCACAGGCTGACAATCACTCAATTTCCTAATCCTGCTGGCCACACTATTTCTGATATAAGCCAGGATGCTGTTGGCTCATGTTCAGTTATATTTATATATAACATATATAAATAATTATGGTGACAATCTTTTATGGAAAACTAGCATATATGAATCACATAGTAACTGGTGTTTCTGCCTTTCTGAAACTTGTGACTTCCTTAAGCTTCCTTTCTGGCTTCTTGTGTAAAAAGCATTCATGATATTTTCAAGAAGTTTTCTAAGAACAGCTCTCAGCTAAGCTGGTGGATGTTTCCTCCTCACGTGGAATGATCCCTCATCCCTTCAACAAGAGTTGTATGTTCCATTTAGAGAACAGAGATACCTTTTTCCTCTATGACCAGCTTTAATGCAAAACCACCCCATCTTTGTCTCAGATACTTCCCTATGTTTTCCCTTCACTTAACAGGCAAATCAAACCAAATAGAATCCAATGTTCCCTTCTGTCTCCAGCACTTTACAACATTTGGGGAACTATGGATTGTTTTCACTAGGAGGAAAAATCAAACATACAGCTTCTTTGATCCAATCCTGTTTACAACGATGGCACAAAATGCTATTTCTATAAACACAACAGGAAGCAGAGAAGAAACAGCAGGACTGTCTCAGTGCTAAAGCGTTTTTCAGAGCACTTAGTCCACATGTTCTTTCAGATGTTGCTGTTCCCTGAGATGATGGTGCTTGTCATTTGTTTCACTGCTTTTCTCCTTTTAGACTTTGGGGTTTTTTTCCTTCCTTTTTGCACACAACAAGAAATATTCACAAATCAGCACCCAACAAAATTCCCTCTACCCACATTTGCCTGCCATGGAAAGTTTGTTTGGCAAGGGAAACTGACAACAGACTCAGGGTAAGGATGTTATTTATTTCAGCTATTTGATCGCACAACAGCTGAAAATAATGCATTTTCTTTTTCAGAAGATAATGTAGTTTAAATATGTGGAATTTGAAATGGACTGGAAGTTTAGACAGAATCCTTACTTTTTTTCTCTAATCTGTAATGAAGTTTGTAAGCAATGAAATCTTGTGGTCTTTTATCTGGTAGATGAGCTTTTATGAACACAGTGTTTTGGAAGTATGTATAAAATTATACCTTTACAAAAATGAAATTCTTTAAACTTAATACTTAATTAAAGTCATATGATCTTGCATTATTGACAGCTTTAGTTATGTGTCTTTTCAATAGAAGCAGTATAATTTCACAGTTCCAAACTAAGGTACAGTAAGGTTTAAACTACAGTTACAAAAACCTTTATTCACTTGATATGTAAATTAATTATGAGGATTAACATATGATGTGATGCCACTAGACATAGAGCATGACCTAATGCTTTGCCAGCAATGATCTTAGAGTTTGTAAGTAAAAGGATGCTAGCATAATCACTGTGTTGGCAAAATAACAATGGGCAAAATTAAAGCACATTTCAGATATCAATTAGTATTTTTAAGTTTTCAGAAAAAATGTTGTTCCATAAATGTTTTATATAATACATAAACATAAATGTTTTATATTAGGATCATAGCAGATCCTTCGGGAAAGATTAGCTTTTTTTTTTTAGTATTTCCCTATTGAAGAGAGGCATGTTTGCTAAGGTCCACAATACGAAATTCAGTTTGCAGGTAGAGGAGAAAGGAATAGGGTAAGTAATGAAAGAAGTAGTTAAAAAATACCTGTTATATACCAGTAGCATGTGTTATACCTTCCCACTCTAGATAAAAGATATTTTCTACCTTTGATTTTAAGCTGCATTCTATTTTCCTTAGAAAGAAACTTCAAATAAAATATATTCAGGCTTTTGACAGAGGTTGGGTTTGTCAGCATCAGTTCATCAACTGCTGAATCATAAAAAAAATATTGGCTAATAAAACAAAGGTAGATTTTGTAGATCTCACAAGTGAAGGCATCTAAACAACACTGAGGATGAAAACCGGAATTCACTGATTAAGAATTTTGTTTTTAGTGTAGTAAGAGCAAAGAGAGCTCTTTCAAAAGTTGAGGAAATTAATCGTTAAATTAATCGAACGTTAAGCTCTTTTGAAAATCTCTAATTCTAAACTAATAAAACCAACCAACCAAATTGTAAAATAATTACTATCAGTGTCTTCTACATAAGCTATCTTAAAAGGAGATTGCAGCTAGCAAACATCCTTGGGTTTAATTGTAGCACTCCTAAAGGCAATGAAAAAAAATTTGCTATGCAGATAGGCCAGAGGTTCATCCTCTGCTTTTTGTGTAACTGAAGGGTACAAAGTAATACATTTTAAATTTTGATAGCTTTTATGTTTCTGTCTGTCATTGGACCACATGAACTGCTTATCAGATTTGACCATTTATCCATTTGGTTGAGTATGCTTTTGAATATATTTCCTACCCCAACATACACATAATTTTATTCCTTAATCCTACAGTTATAGTGTATAGCGCAATTTTTCATATTTAAATACTTGCATAATTTACAGTCATTATTTTCTCATTTACCCTACCAAATCTCATGTGTAGATTTTTGAACCTTACTATAATTTTTGATTTTTATCATGTTATTATAACATTAAAAGTGAATGTTTGACTGTATAAAACATATTAGCTAAATTTTCTGAATTTAATTAAATTTTTTATTTTCTAATACATTGGCTTCCAGAGCATTATAAGTATTATTAGACTTCAGGGTGTACCTGTCAACTTTATCCTAGTAGCTACAAGAAATTAAGGCAGACAGACCAAAAATATCTGACACTGATGAGATCTCTTTGAGGAACAGAAATTCTATGTTTCTTATTTCTTATGTGAACCACAGGGATCTTATTATATCCTGAATTAGACCTGAATTCATAGAAACAGAGATGTTATTTGACAGTGACTTCAGGATGTCATCAAGTCCAACCTCCAGCTCAAAGGATGACTATCATGAGAACTTGATCAGGACAGCCACGGATAGCTTTGCCTAGGTGACTCTTGAGCTTATTTTGCTGTCTGCCTGGAAAAACTGTTCAACTGCTGCATGATCCTTATAGCAAAGAAAAAGGTTCTTCTAATGTCCAACTCAAAACTCTCAAGCCATATTTTCTGCTTGTTGCCCCTTTTTCTATCATGTACCACTACCAAAAAGAGTTTGGTTCCTTTATTTCTGGGTGCAGGCTGATATTTCTTCCCTTAACCTTCTCTTCAGCTCCTGAAAGAACTCCAGTTCCTTCAACCCATCCTTAAAGATCATGTGTTAGAAGTGATTGACCCTCTTCATAACAAACTCTCTTCCAACTTCTTCATATCACTCAAGAACTAAGGTTCCACAGTACTGGTTCTGGTGTTCCTGTAGCTTTATCATTGCTAATTAGAGCAGAATATAACCTCCCTCAAACTGCTGGCCTCAATGCTCCTAAAGGACACAATTTGCCTCGTTCATAAGCATGAATATTTATATAGTCACATCTGAATAGGAGCTACTGGCTCATATCCAGTCCAGTCCAATTGCTGGTCTAGTTAGCTGGCCCATATTGAAACTAATTTTTTCCCCTTTTCCAGATGCAAAACTTTGCCCTTTTCTTTGTGGAACTTTGTGAGATTTCTGCTTGCTCAGTCCTCAGGTGTACTACAGGGTGAAGTTTATTGTTTTTTGTGTCAGATGTTCCCTTAATTTAGTTTTTGGAAGTGTATTCTACATTTTCATATAAATTGTTGAAAAGTAAAGACCCTGGTATCAATCTGGAGTATCCTTGGCTTATTACACACCACCAGTATTGACCAATACCTGCTTTTCTTAGTACAGACAATTGTAAACTCACCTGACAGTCAATTCTTCCAGTCCATATTTCATCATCTTACAAATGAGAATATTGAGGGACAGAGAGTTAAAAGGCTTAAAGAAGACAAGGTATAGGACTTGGCCTCTGCTTTATCCATATAACCCATAATTCTGTTGTAAAATATAATCAGTTCATCCAGCTTCATTTGCCATTGATAAATCTCACATTGACTCTTCATGGTTGTTCTATTGTCCTGCACATACCTGGTAATGTATTCCAAATCATCATCCTCCCTTCCAAAGACTAAGAAGAGATTAGCCAACCCATAGTTATCCAGGTTCACCTTCCTGTCTGTTTTAATGAAGGGCATAACATGAACTTTTTTCCCAGTCATGGATTCCTTCTCTGGTTGTTTTCAATGGAAGACATACAGTTGGCTTACAATCATGATCCATCAACTATTTCAGCATCTTCAGGCTGAAATAGGTAATGAAATGCTGATGCTGTTGCAACTTATGAATTTAAACATATCCAGTTTGCCTAGGTATTTTTGAGCAGTTGCTCCCACCTGTTAGCTGTCTCACTCTCAGACGCAGCTTTTACACACACACATGTCTGAGAGCAGGCAGTGTCTATGAAAATCAAGACATAAAGACAGAGTTGTTTAGCTTTCTTCATTTCACTTCCCACTTGTTTATTCCCCAACTTATTAGTAAACCTACCTTTTCCCTGAACTTCTTTTTGTAATTAGTTTAACTGTAAGGTTCTTTTTTCTTATCTCTCATGTCCCTTGCTAGGTTTAGCTCCAGCTGGGCTTTGTTCTTGAATTTCTCCCTAACTATCTGAGAAATGCTTCTGTACTTCTTGTGTTGCCTGTCATTTCCATCTCTCCTATGCTGCTTTTTGCATTTTAGTTCAAAAGGTATTAACATACGTGCAATAAAGTAGGTCATACTCAAGATGAATAAGTATTAGACCAGGATAAAAAACTACCAAATTAAAGTTTAAATTATGTGAATATTTTTGTCAGATTAAAATTCTGGAGTTCTGAGAAGCTTTTTTGAAAATGAAATGTATTACAGATACATTGGTGTATTTTACAGCCCTGTATTTTTGGCAGCTTTTAATTAACATAATAACAAGACAAAACCCCAGATGACAACCTAAAACAACATATAGTTGAAATGGAACTTCTGTATGCAGCTGACTTAAAAAAAAAAAAAATCAGATCACTGTTTATTTCAAGCACAGAGCTTTTTAATCAATTCTGTGTGGAAGCAAGGAGGCTGCCACTTTGCTTGTCTGCATTGTTACAAAAGGTGCTCTCCTGTGTTGCCAAGCTCACTGTGCTGCCTCTATCTGGCACCAAAGCACTATCTTTTGCTGCCATGCAGCCTGCACTATGTGATAAAGAGTAGTTCTCTGCCTTGCTGATTATCAGCTCTGCTGTAGACAGTGCTCCCTTGTGCTGCAGCATTCGATTTCGAAGTTCTATTCTCTTCTGCTTGCTTCCCTTCTGAAATCGTATTTTTATGTTTTCACCAAGAGTTTTTGTGTGTTGTGCAGCCTGTAAAGGTCTTATTGCTTTTAATTTCACATTTGTATGTGTGTATTTGAGTAACGCGATATCGAAAGACCTAACACTGGAAGATGATACTCGACCTTTATTTATAGAACTGGAAAGATGCATTACAAACAGTTGTATCAGAGGGTAAGGAGAGAAAAGGAATACCTATTCTATATTCATTGATCTGATGCATTTTGAGTGAAATCGCCTAGAGACGAAGAGAGTAACTGCAAGGCTCTTGCCTGACAAAATAATAACAATAATTAGAATGTTATTCTTATAATAATGTCAAGTAATATAAATTTTAGGTGCTTTATTTAAGTAAAATCTACTGTCCTGAATTAGTCAACTAGGTTCTCTATGGAATTCAAAGAGAACTTAGATGAAAAAAGTAGAGGTCTGCATGAAAAAAAGCCCAACATGGGATATGGCTCTGGAGAGAAGAGGAATCTGTGAGAGCTCATTGATATTCACCTCCTCCAAGCTTAAAACAGTTCTATCCAAAAAAGTAGGAAATCAAGCTAGGTAAACCAGGATGAGCTGGTTTTGGATCATGTAGGAGCAATGTTAGGAAAGTCAAGGCTACCCTGGAGCTGAATCTGTCAGTGGGTTCTAAAAGAAAGGAAAATACATAAACAGCAGGGGACTGACTGGTAACACCTACTGTTGCTGAGGGACCTAACTGAGACTTGACACTGTCTCCCATCTTCACATGCAAGCTGACAAAGTACAGGTTAGATAAGGAGACAGTGAATTGGACTGAAAACTGGCTGAACAGCTGAGGCCAGACAGTGGTGGTCAGTGCCACAAAGTTCAGCTGGATACAAATCACTGGTAGTGTATCCCAGTGATTGATACTGGGTCAGTACCGTTCAATATCTTTCTTAATAATGGGACACAGCACACCCTTAACAAGTTCACCAACTGAGAGGATTGGCTGATAAACCAGACAGCTGCACTGACATTCAGAGGAACCTGGACATGCTGGGAAACTGGGCTGTGAAGAATCTCGTGAAGTTTAGCAAAGAAAAGTGCATGTCCTCCACGTGGTGTGGTATAACCTCACGAACAAATACAGCCTGAGTGCTGACTGGATTGAAGTAGCTCTTCAGAGAAGGACCTTGGGGTCCTGGTGAACAATGAAGTGGCCCTCCATGGTACACTCCTGGCAGAGAAGGCCAACAGTATCCTGAGATACATTAGGAGAAGTGCTGCTAGCATCTTGAAGGAGATGATCCTTCCTCTACTCAGGACTAGGGTGGCTCTATCTGGATTGCTGTGTCCTGTTCTGCATTCCATAGTCCAAGCGTGATGTTCTTACTGATGCTAGTGCAGCAACAGCCCACAAAAATGACTCATATAAGAAGAGGCTGAGTGAGCTGTCACTATTCAACCTGGAGAAGAAAAGGTTTGAAGGAATCTTTCCAATGTGTATGAATACCTGAATGAGGGAGTGAAAAAGAGGGAGCAAGATTCTTTTCAGTGGTGTCCACTGACAGGACAAGAGTCACAAACCCCATGAAATTCCACCTGAACACAAGAATACACTTTTTCTGTCAGAGTAGCCAAACACTGGATGAAGTTGCCCAAAGACTTCATAGTCTCCATCTCTCGATATATTCAAAACCCAATAGCATATAGCCCTTGGCCACGTGCTGGAGCTGATTCTGCAACAAGCAGGGGAGTTGAACTAGATGACCTCCAGAGATGGTTAACAGAAGCCAGAGAGCAGGTTGTCATTTAAACTTCAGAGGAACTAAAGAATGCTTCAAAGAAGGCATGTCTTAAATCCTCTTTTCTCTGTTTTCAGAAGAGAAATATACTGCCTCAGACCTCAGTGGATTTCATAGTCCCAAAACTCCAAAGTTTGAAAATATTATTATTTCAAAATGCAAGATGGAATCTTTGCTTTTCTCCATTGGTTTTTAATGAGTCCATGACAAAAAGACAAACGTCATTTGTGTTCCAGAAGAAAACACAACCCCCTGTATATAGAAGGGCTGCAGCATTTATTTTGCCTGTGAAATCTGCTACATTAGTGTGCCATTCTGTATTAGCTGTATTATATCTGTGGGCAAAACATAAAAAAAAAAAAAAAGATTACCGCACCAGTTAACTGAATGAGTTGGCAGAGCACATGTTTCTATAGATGATACAAGCAGGAGCAGCAATTTCCTGGAGAAAGAAACTCCAGCTTGAGCCAGGTGGTAGTCTACAGTTTATTCAGTTTGATTAATTTAAAGTTCTTTAAACAACAAAAGTGTCCTTGAAGAAAAAGGTTATGAAAAAAATCATGTTAGTGGAACTTCCATTGATGTATTAGCTGGCAGGCTGGGTACCTGATTTACAGAGGAAAGAAACTGAAGCAGGGTATGGATTTGAGGATGGGTTTGGAAAGGGTTTTCTAACAGAAGGAAAATGAGGCCACTGAATCAAATGGAAATGAATCATCTCAGATGACTGAGAACTGTTTGAATAATCTTTTTATTTGCCTGTTTTGCTTTAAAATAAGAGCTACAGCTTTATATTTCTCAGCAAAAGAAACGTGAGCTAGTAAAATCAAACTATTGGCAGTTATCAATGCTTTATATTTCACTTTAATGTGTAAAAAAATTTAGCTGCTTCATTTTCTCCCAAGCTGCCTAATTTACAGAATTCTGTTTAAAAAGAGGCTATATTACTGAGGAAAAAGCAAAAAAACTTTACAAAAATCCAAACACCTCCTGCCCTATGGTTTTCACTTAAAGAGTGGAATGAATTACAACTGACTTAACCTGTATCCCCAAAAGCTAAAACCCAAACACTTCCCACAGCTCTATTCTTCATCCTTCTTTGCCCAGTGGTCTTATGTTACCAGTACCCTACTTTTGTACGGTTTTAACTTCCCTGAGGATGAAGTCAACACAGTTGTTCAGACATGAGTAATTCCACAGGTGTTTTAGGTTTGTGTGACAAGGATTTGGGAGCAGGTGGGCTGCAGGCATGGCTTCTGTGAGAAGCTGCTAGAAACTTCCCCTAGGTCTGACAGAGCCAATTCCCACTGGCTCCAAGATGAGCCAACACTGTCCAAGGCTGAGCCAGTCAGTGACGGTGGTATTGCTTCAGGTATTGCTTCAGCATATTTAAGAATGGAAAAAAGCCCCAAAGAAACCAGTGGTAGCTTTTTCAGCCAGAGGGAGGAGTAGAGGTGAGAGAAAGTTTGCAGACACCAAGGTCAGTGAAGAAGAAGGGGGAGGATGCACTTCAGGTGTCAGAGGAGGGATTCCTCTGCAGTTTGTGGATGATGATGGTGGAGCAGATATCCACCTGCAGTCTGTAGAGGAATCCATGCTGGAGCAGGTGGAGACACCTGAACGACATTGTGACCTAGTGGGAAGCCCATGACGGAGCAAGTTCCTGGCAGGACCTCCTGTGTGTGGAGAGAGGAGCCTGGCCTAGAACTGGTTTGCTGGCAGGACTTGTGACCCTGTGAGGAACCCACATTGGAGCACTCTGGTCCTGAAGTTCTGCACCCTGTGGAAGAGACATATGCTCGAGCAGTTTGTGAAGAACTGTAGACTGTGGGAGGGACTCAGTTTGGAGAAGTTCATGGAGGACTGTCTCCTATGAGAGTCACCCTATGCCAGAGAGGGGGAAGAGTGTGACAAGTCCTTCCCCTGAGGAGGAAGGAGTAACAGAGACTATGTGTGATGCGATGACCACAACTGACCACAATCTCCATTTCCACCCCCCTCCCAGTACCAGTAAATGGAAGGAGGTCTAAAATTTGTGAGTGAAATTAAGCCTGTGAATAAGGGAGGGGCTGGGAGAGATGTTTTAAGATTTGGTTTAATTTCTCATAGTTCTACTGTGGTTTACTTAGTAATAAATTATATGGGTTTTGTGGTTGGTTTTGTTTCCCCCCGCCTTCCCCCCCCAATGTTCATTCTGTTTTGTTTGTGACCATAATTGGTGACCTATCTCTCTCTGTCCTTATCTGGACCCATGAGCTTTTAATTGCATCTTGTCTTCCCTGTCCAGCTGAGGATGGGAGTGATATAGTGGCTTTGGTGGCTACATGGCCTACTGTCACCACAGTTAGTAAACAGACTTAATGTGCTACTCATATGTTGGAAAACAAACACATACGCAGAAGAGCATGTCCTCCATGCCCAGTTCATCCTACCACTTCAGTCCGTGTGAAATGTCAGTTGTGTGCAGGATATATTTCCTTCCTTTGGGCAAGCTGGCTGTTTTTCATTCTCTCTCCTCTCTGAGATTTGGGGCTGGGGGTCTGGACAGAAAGACTGATTAGTGAAAACTTGTGCCTAATGCTGAGGACTTTTTTTATAACTTGTTTTGGTTTTTGCATCTCTCTGTTTCACTTTTCTATCTTCTTTGAAAGTCCATAGCCCAGATTCACCAAATGTATTTCTCTCTGCTTTTTGGCACTCTGACACTAATTGTGATTAATAAAATGTTAGTTAATTAAACTTCTGTGACTTGTTGTAATGTATGTAATTTTAAGGCTGCACAACATTCTGATCACAGTATTCTTTTGTGAAAAGCAGCAGCAGAATAATAAAATTTGCAGATGTGGCCTGAGAATATCTCTGTTGGTAGAAGGAGGCATAATCTTTTTTAATTAGGGAAAAGGTTGATTAATCTGTACAATGCCTAAGCGGCATTGCTATTTAATAACTGTTCTCATTTTGCTAAGATCTATGTTGTAGAAGTTTCTGGTGGGAGAAATAGAATGAAAAACTGATTTATTTCTGACTCACTAATTTAAATAAGTTATAGTCTTCTTAATTAGTTTTATCTCTTATTGCCTTGCTCTTGCAGGTGGCAAAATGTGAAATACTTAGAAATATTAACATTGAATTTAACAGAAAATACTAGTTTATTGAGTTCCACATTATGACTTCATGCTGCTACACAGAGGTTTTAGTCTCAGTTGCTGCAAAACATGGGAAATCAGTAATGCAAGATTTTACAGGAGTTCATTTAAAAGTAGAATAGGTAGAATCCCATGTGCTAGATGAGGTTCTATATGTAAATATCTCGTACAGCCAGCTGGAGAACTTGAAAGAACATTTTCTCTTACCAACTTTCCTATTTGGTGTTAGGGTTAATAACTGTATAGTAGCCTTTTGCTTATGAATATACAAGTAAAAAGAATATATTACAAAGAGAAGATAGATCTGCTCACTTTTACTTCACCCCAGGTGCAAAGTCTTGCTGGTCAGAGCAGTTGACAGCTGTATCCCTTTAACATTATCTGAACTGCAAGAAGGCCAAAATCAAAATATAGTGAATAGCAACAGCTGGGCTTTATTGCCGAGCCAGATTTCCCCAGAGTTTTAGGAGTACAAACAATTTCTTTTTAGTGGTATATTATAGCCTAATTAATTTAGCACACTCAAAGTGGTCTTTTGCGAATACCTCTCTCATTTTTTTCCCCGTATAAAACACGATGCCATGTAACAGTATTTCCCCAAGACTGATGTTCCTTACCATTTCTTGAAGTCCCCAGAGTCCTGATCAAGTTCTCCATGTAGGACAACCAGGCTGGTTTAAATCCTTCCCGCCTACTTAAGCAGATATAATGTTATTGTTTCCTTTGCTAAATAGTCCTATGACTTGTAGGAGCTATGAGAAATAGCGAAAAACTGAAGAGAGAGAAAAAAATATACCTAATAAAGAGAAAATACTGTTATGTGAGATGTCAGCCACTGAATGCTATAGCTGTACCCTGCTTCCCCGCTCCACCTCCCCACAAGTTTTAATTGTTAGTAGAAGAAGAAGTGGAAGTGCAAAGTACTTGTGAGGAACAGGTCACATCTGAAAACCTTGGCTAATTCAAGTGATAACCTACAAATAGAAGCCTTTAAAGCATGCTTACTGTTCCAACAGCTGATATTCCAGTTTCAGATAAACTGTCTTTCAGTTAAGCAAAACAAACAGAGTATATGATATTGATTTTAATATAACTCATTTAAAGGTCTGTGGTGTAGGTAATTGTGAAATTGCAATATTATAAAATGACTGCTGGGCAAGAATGCTTTTTTGTCGTTTCCATCTCCTCAATTTTCTCTTTATCTCTGCTTCATGGGAATAAGTAATCCCTTACAAGCAACATATAGTTACTATCTAACATATAGTTTTTGCAGTCAGAGAAAAAAAGTTAGGATCAACTTTATATGTAGTTTTATATCTTTAACATATATTTTTGTGATGTCCATAGGCTTCCTTGTATATCTCAATTTAATCATCAGCCTGAATATTTCCATGTTCAAATCTTGAATTTGCATGGCACTTGAAGATCTTATGAAGAAAAGTGTTTCAAAAAAACTGCACCTTAGAGCTGCCTTTAGTAGCTTAGCATAATATAGATGTGGATGCATGCCCTGGCATGATTTCAGAGCTTTGACAAATACAAGGTTAGTCATATACATATGGGTATATGCTTACCCTGGTTTAATGCTGTGAGGAACTACATGAAATGAAGAATGGGTGGTTACTTACTGTTACGTTCTGTCACTAGCAGCAATTTGTTTTCTTCTTAAACATACATTGCAAGGACAGAGCAGAGTAATAAAGCAGAAATGGGCAGAGCTAAGGAGCAGATAGCCTAAAGGAAATGTTTTATAGCAACTGTTGAATAAATCAACAAAGCTGGTGCTAAACCTTCATTTGCTTCTGCTTCCCAACAGAAACTACATAGCAATGTGTGAAATTTCTAAATAAAATTACTTTACTAGCAGTATTTCCCTGTTGACAGCAGTAGTGTCTGCTTCTATAAACAGGATTTCAGGTGGCTGCCAGAGACTACCTGAATCACATTATTTTACTCATCTCAGAGCAGGTATAAAACAATTAGTGGTTTATAGATCCTGATTAATTACATCCAATTTTTTGTTAGCGTCAGACCTCTTGTTACTGAAGATATGATGGAGCCGTGGTAGCTATGAGAAATAATGACAAAAGGAAATTTATATTAAAAGAATATATATCAGAGGAAAGGACCGTGTGTGTTGACAGGAAAGGGAGAAAAGGAGGACAAAGCGTTCACCATAGTGTGTGCTGCCACATGATCCCTAAAGTAATTTCTTGTTTTTATTGACCCTGCTGTATATTCTGCTTGCTTTTTCAAGCAGAAATTTTGAGTCAGATTTCAAATAAAATACAAGTACTGGTGTGATTACAGTGTTACCTTCTGAGCTACTAAAGCTAGCTTCAGATGGAACTACGCAGGTGGGAACTTCTAAAATAGGTGTAGTATTCATAAGTCCTACTGACCCCCTGCACTTCTTGTTCTGCTCTTTTCCTTCATTCCTGCTTTCCATCCAGCAACCTTCACTGAGTTTTGGGGTTGCAACAAATTCCATGCAGTTACCCCTGGGTATCCAAGAAAAGTCTTCTCAGTCTCCTGTGAAGTCTGTCTGTGTATCTGTTCACTGCTTTTTCTCAGTATTCCCTGAGATCACTTCTTCTTTTCTTTTTTCTTCCCTCTTTCATGTTCTTGAAATACCCCCAAACTGAGTAGTTGCTCCTGATCTATGTGAGAACCAAGGGTGTGGTAAACTCTTGGTCGGCATTGCACCTTTTCACAGGAACATGTTGTGCAATACATTGTACACAGCAAACACCTAGAATAGGGACTATCCATCTGAATGGCTTGTATTCACAATGTCTTTGCTTCCCTTAAGGAAAGAAAATTTGTTTTCATTGCCAATTGGGTAAAATATTCTAAATAAGAAAGCAATAAAAAGAGGATAGCGCTAAGATATGGAGTTTATTTATTTATTTGCATTCTGACTAGTCAGGTACAGCACTTAATAATAGAACAGCACTGAAATACGATTTTTTAAAAAAAAATCTACTAGAAAGAGTTAAAATTTAGGGATTTTTAAAAGTTATTACTAATATTTGTTCTAACTCACTTTTCCCTTTAAGCTTGATTCATAAATATCTCTAATGGTTTGTGTTTAAGATTGAAGTACTGTTCTGCTACTATTATGAATGACATTTTTATATTCAGAACTAAATTTGATGTCAAAATTGGAGGGGAAGCATTGATTTATGTTTTTCTCAAAGGCTACAGGAATGTAGCAAAGCAGATTACTTGTGAAAAAAAAGATTGTGTAAACCTCAGTAATCTCACTGGAAGTACTAAAGTTATTTGAATTCTACAGTCCTGGCATACACAGTTGTTTGCAGGTTGAATGGATGAATAAAAGCTGTCTTTTCTCCTTTCCCCTTCTTAGTTTTGGACTTACCAAGAGCACAAAAGAAATATCTGGGTTAAGTGGTTCCTTTTCACTCTGTGTGCACATTCATTCCTTAAGTATATCATTAATTAGAACCATTTAAGTATCTAATAAATTAACCATAAGAAAGATCTCTATCCTGAAAGGTCAGGCAGTGGTGAAATTCTTTTCTGAATCTGTAAAGTTTGGGACACATTTATTTGAATGAGGTTTTTAGTATGAGTTCTCAGAGCTGCCATAGGTGTCCTGAGTGCAGCTAGTAACATAGTGGAACAAAGGACTTAAAAGGCATTTTTATGCTTTTGTGTAGATGATGAAGGTCTGGCTGGATTCTGCACAAAATAAAATAGTCTTAAAGTAACTCCAGATGTGTTAATGAGCAATATTTTCAGAAAGACTTATACATTAGGTAAGAATGCAGTCTTTCAGAAATGCTTTAACCTTGCTGAACAGCTCCAAAACAACTGATAGAATAAAAGGAGTAAAAGAATGCCACATCCATCAGTGAGGTGCCTATTTTCTTATTCTGTAATTATTTTTTTAGATTTTAAATCATGTACTCCTAGCATTACAAATGCTAAGTTTAGTTAATGCATTGGTAGAACTTACGTGATTTGGAACGTGCAGGAAATCTACTCGTCAAAAATGGCTTTTTTTTTTAAACAGTCTTCATAGTATATGCATATCTAAAGTACTTTCAAAAATGTATATGGTCAACTGCTTATATAATTGTCTTTGACTTTTATTTATAAAGAAAAAGACCAAACAAACAGTAACGTTTACTAGCTAAGTCACAAGCAATATAACAATATAATAATTGTAAAAGCAAATTTGCATTTTGTCACATCATGAATACTGAATCCAGCTTATGTTTTAGGTTATTTTGGTTTTTTTCTTCTCATATTTTTTCTGGATATAATCTTTATTTTCTTTTCTTAGAACAAAGAATAACTATAACCTATAGTAAATGTTGCTAATTGTTAATATCATAGCTTAAATATGCTGTAGTGTCTTTTGAGTCACAGTAAAATGTAGGATATGAACTGACCAAAACCAAATGGTTCTGTGAAATGTGGTGTCCGAAGAAAACTTATTTTTTTTCTCTTTGTAAAATCCATTTCCAAATGTAACGATCTACATGTATATGTCAGAAATTTGTGGATCAGGTTGCAGACAAAAATATATGCTCCAAGGTGTTTTTCTCCCTAGATTCTTTTTTTCTGAGTAACTGAAATTAGGAAGATTTAGTTTAATTTTACTAAAACAAAGTTTTAGTTAAGAGGAAAGGAAGAATAAGAAACAATCTCTCAGTGGTCAACAGAACCCAGTGCAAATTCAGTTGTCCACAATGTTTCATGTTGAAATTAACCACGTGAAAATTGTTGGTTAACAGAAGTATTCTATTTTAGCTTTAAATCTCAAGGCATTTTATTTAATTTAGAAGTTAATTATAAGGTACCACTAAACTGTAAATTTCCTTCTGATGAAAAGTGTGTGACCAACAAGAGATGTTTTCAAATGAAAATTATCTAGTTACAAATATTTGAATATGCAGTTATCTTAAAGGAGGTATGTGGAATGGAGAAAATGTCTGTAGAAAAAGAAATATTATTACTGTGATTATACAAGATACGATTAGATATATTTGAATCAGAGCAACAAATTAATAGGCTATTTAATTTCATATATTTATTGTAGTTAATAATTTGCAAAACATTCAAGTGCATGAATGTATACTTATATCTATCTATAAGAAAATGTTTAGTCTAAAATGGTTTACATTCATGTTTATTTTGGGGATGCGGTCTCGTGATATTACCTAGGATGCTTTACAATGTGAATAGATTTAGTTAAGAAATCTGGTGTGGGCTGGAAAATGATTAGCAGTTTTAATGGCATTGATGCATCAGATACATTAGCACTCAGGTGAAAAAAGTGGAAAAGATCTCCCACACAAAGCATGCTGTAGTCACTGTAACTAAATGGGGGAAAAATCTTGCTTTAAAATAATAATAATAATCTCAGCTATTATCTTCAAGAATAAAGTGACTCCACTTGTTCTGTCTTATTGCATTGTATGAATTGTTTCAGAATAATGAAAACTAATAAAATGAATATAATCACGTATGGAACTTTATTGAAATTTATGGTAAATACAGTCTATTTATCCTTAAATATTTAAAATAGACTATCACAAGACTAAAATATTCCAGAGCTGAAAAGGGAGGACACAGTGTTTCTTTTTTTTTTTTTTTTTTGTTTAAAATAGTATGATCAAACTTCTTCAGATAAGATTGTTTAATGTTAGTTACTTTCATCTGTACACTGTGTGCATGCTTTCAAAGTTACACTAAAACTCATCAATGTAGAGACTCAAGCAACAAGACAGGGAAAAAGAAGATGCCTGAAAGGAAGGTAGGAAGAGAAAATACATGTAAATTTAGTAGAGAGATTTAGCTGTCCTGCTTCCCATTTGTGTAATGGCAAATAAAGCAGCCGCCACTCTGAAGATATGCCTTGAAAGGTAAGTGTGACTTTGAACCTTTACTCAGATTTGTTCCCTATGCTGCTGATGGGTGGATGTGTTGCATAAGGTTCAGAGAGGTGGAAGCTCTTGTTTTGAAGACCAAGCAAGAGACCTCACGGTAGATGTTCTTTGGAGAATGTGAAAAGCTTTCCGAGTGGCAGCACACCATTAAGCCTACCACTTGGCTGGACTTTACATGCTGGAGTCTGAGAATGACATATAGGAGAGTTTGGAAGGGACCAGAGTCTCCGCCACTGCTTCATGACCCACACCCTTGACCTTGATAAAGATCCTTGAAAAGGAAAGTATATATCAGGAACCTTTACCCAGTTCTCATCCAGACCCCCATAGAAAACAAACAGCATGGGTTGAGATGCCTTGTCTTTAGTTGGAACAACTGTTAGCTAAGAGCATTTTTGTTATGGAAGTTATGAAGCTGTACAGCTTGTTTGGCACTAAAGGTGTGCGACAGTGGCATATGCTTGATGATGAGACGTTCCCAGTCTCTATATTACTCTACCATGGAGTGCAGGGATCCCATGGTCCTCAGGAACTGTGAAGAGCCACCTTCATTTCTGGTTTCAGCAAACAGCTTACAGATGTGATCAGCTGCGGGTGGTATTCCAGAAGAACAGTCAATGAGGCTGCTCTGTCTCATTTACCAGCCTGCCATTGTGTCCAGCTGAAAAGATGTCCATGGGACATCATTTCACTGATCACCACAAAATGTGAATGTGGAAAAATTTTTGCACCAGGAGGAATTTCAGGGTGAATTTTTGCTGGCTACAGTGAAAGCAGCATTTGTGTCCTGCTGAACTTGTGTAATACAGAAGTTAAATCAGTCTTTGATCTAGATGAGTAGAACATGTCAAGGAAAAGGCAATAGTAAATGGGAAGTAACCTTTTGACCAAGTGAGATAGATTCATTTCTTCATGTTCCTTCTCCTATATTTTTGGTTACTAACGCTGATCTGCAACAAGATGCCAATGAAATGCTGTACGCAGCTAAAGGGAAGTTGCTGTCAGAGTGCTCACAGTTGTTTGCTTAAAAAAATGTAATTGTTTAAAAGGAAAAAGTTCTAAAAAAGTATCAAGAGCTTAATATTAAAATAGCTTATCAATAAACCTACGATTTTTTTCTCAGCATGGCTGAGTCTTTTTAAAAAATGCTACAGAAGTACAAACAAAATCTTTGTGTGAGGAATTAGTTCCTTTTTAAATGTACAGGTAATTTATTTGTGAAAGAACCAATTTTGTTTTCACCAGTGAGAAGGAAACTGCCATATTAATTTATTTCTTTGTAGACACAGTACTAGGAGAATGAAATAAGCTTTGCTCTATGTTGCATTTAAGTGAGTATATGTACATGTTTCATTGGAGTATTTGTGCATTTTGTTGTCGTTCTCTTTCTCTCCCTTCATGCATGTGGATCCTGTTGGGTCACATCCATGTGATTACTTTTTCCCAGTAATATCTAGGGACACACAAACTCACTTTTTTTGTTATTGTTTTGTTTGTATTCAATTATCAATTAATGTATTCAGTAGAAGGCGGAAAAAATCCATAGTGTAGGAATCAAAGGCTGAGTTTAAGGTGGTTGTTCCAATAGAGAGCTGATTTTAGAAATCTCACTTTATTATATTTCAGACTGTAAACGTCTTTTTACACATTAGGAAGTCTGAATTTTTTTTCAAGCCTAAACTGATCTCCTTGTGGGCATTAAGCTTGTTTTGTGCAGGTTTTGAAAAATGAATTATGGGATCCATGTAGTCAACTGCAGTAGCTTTATTTGGGGTTTTCTTTGTCTATTCCTTTGGACTGAAATTCTTGTGCAGAGTACCAAAGAAATATTCTCAGCCATGTATGATATGTTTGGTTTTCTTAGTTTTTAATTTGACTGCAAATAAATTGGTTGCATTTAAAAATTACTTCATTTTGCAGACATGCATGTATTCTTCATGCTATAAGAGTATCCTTCATTGTACCTTTGTGAAACACAGTTGATTATACCCACAGAGATCTCTAACATGAGAATGCATTACTGTATTAAATAAGGTTCAGTAATGCACCTTCACATCCATTACTGCAAAGAGCAACAATCTCTTTTGGCATGACAAATGCATAGGAAGGCTATGCTTTTGTGACTATGATGTTTTTCTAATGAAGACAGAGACAAAAGAAGTGAAATGAAGATTTGTTTCCTTTTTTTTCCATTTATTCTGATTTTCTTTGAATTATAGGTCTACTGAAAATTCACATATGTTCTGTATGAATGCAGGCAGGCACTTTCATAGAATCATAGAATCATAGAATTGTAGGGGTTGGAAGGGACCTCGAGAGATCATTGGGTCCAAACCCCCTGCCAAAGCAGCTCCCTAGCTCATATTGCACAGATAGGCGTCCAGATGGGTCTTGAGTATCTCCAAGAAGGAGATCCCACCCCCTCCCTGGGCAGCCTGTCCCAGTGCTCTGTCACCCTCATCATGAAGAAGTTCTTTTGCATGTTGGTGCAGAACTTCCTGTGCTCCAACTTGCAGCCATTGCCCCTTGTCCTGTCCCCACAGACCACTGACCACTGGCTGGCCAATTCCCCCTGCATCCCCTGCTTAAGATATTTATAAACATTAATTAGGTCCCCCCTTAGTCTTCTCTTCTCCAGGCTGAACAGTCCAAACTTATTCAGCCTTTCCTCATAGGGGAGATGCTTCAGGCCCTTAATCATCTTCCTAGCCCTTCTTTGGACTCTCTCAAGGAGATCCCTGTCCTTTTTATACCAGGGAGCCCAGAACTGGACACAATCCTCCAGGTGGGGCCTGACCAGGGCAGAGGAGAGGGGGAGGATCACCTCCCTTGACCTGCTGGCCACACTCCTCCGGATGCACCCCAGGATCCCATTGGCTCTCTTAGCTACCAGGGCACACTGCTGGCTCATGGCCAACCTGTCATCCACCAGGACCCCCAGGTCCTTCTCCACTGAGCTCTTCTCCAGCAGGTCATCCCCCAGCCTGTACTGATATGAACGGTTGTTCCTTCCCAGTTGCACGACTCTACACTTGCTTTTGTTGAACCTCATCTGGTTTCTCCCTGCCCAGCTCTCCAGCCTGTCCAGGTCTTGCTGGATGGCAACAGAGTGTTCATGAAATGCATGATTCTAAAAGATGTTTCAAAATAAAATCCAGGTAAACAGAACAATTGTGGAGAACAATGTTAGATGTGGTAAATAGGGTTTTATTTGGTCAGACTTCTTTTGAAATACAGTCATTCCCAGCTCTCTCCCCTTTTTCATTATGTAATCTATAGAAAAAAATTGAAAAATATGTAAATACAATTACAGAAAAAATTTGGTTTTATACCCCTGAATTCTTGAGTGTGAGAGATTTATTAGACATTTCTCAGCAATGAATACATCTAAGCCCCCAAGGGTATCTGGTCACCTGAACACTATTTTCTTTAGAAGGAGATAGTTTCTCATGTACTATGATTGTTATTTTCTAGATAAATTTACTATAAATTCACAATAAAAGCAGCTTTATCAAGATGTACATTCTTTTTTCTTAGTTTTTAAGATTCATATTTCCCTATCTTCTGTAAGCAAAATGAAACATAAGAATAATGCCTGTGAATAAAATTCTCTTTACATGTAATATATCATCCTTTTTTTTTTATTTTGTTCTTCTATTTTGATGGGAGTACTGGTTACAAGATGCAAATTTTCCTCTAATTTTCCCAACGTTTTTCTTAGGTAATCTTGTAAAATGTTAAGTGGTAAAATAAGATTTGTTCACCTGATACCTTATTTGTAATTTAGTTTTAAGATTAAAGAAAGTTATTCAATTTCAAGAAAAGAAATAGCAGCCTATAATCCTTACTTTTTCTTTTATTTTTTTTTTTAAATTGATCTATCCTAGCCATTTATTTATATATTTTAAAGCAGGATGTTTGGGGCAGGTTTATCAGGTTTTGTCACAGCAAAAAACACTCAACAGTACCTCATAGCTCAGAACAAGCTTTCTCAACAAACTAAAAGGTTTGGCCATGCTTGAACATGCTCTGAATTCTGCAGTGTACTCCCACAGTGTTTATATTCCATGTTTACTATTCCTCATTTCTGAAGACATGATTTTTCCAGTTAACTATTTCTTTGTATAGTAGTAGTGTCTAAAAGCCCTGCTAACACTTGACTGGAATATACATAGCAGGGGTTTTGTTTTGCTTTATTTTCCTCCAGTATCCTAATCAGTTGCTCTTAATTCACATACAGCTGCTGAGATTTCAGCCTGTGTAACACAAGTTTTATGGGTTTCAAGAGAAGCACATTAAACTTGCCTTGAGCTTCTGAGATGAAAGGTGATGCATGACTTCAAAGTAAGACCCTCTTCACTATAATGCAAATGAGAGCTGAAGGAAACAAATATGTAGCTAAAAGGTTGAAAGCAGGAAATTTGAAGGATCTTTTATCACTGAGTGTTGAAATTTTAGGAGTGCATCTTCCTCTTTACAGTCTAGCTAGTGAAGGAGAAAGGCCAGAACAAGAAAAAAAGCCAGAACAAAAAATACATTGTATCTCACATGTTAACTGTTGGGAGATTTCCTGTTGAATAATTTAAGGCATCTATAATTGAACTAAAATGATATGTCTTGGTAAGATTTTATTATTTTGTAATGTAGGTATATAATTGCTTTCAATAAAATCAAGTTGTGTTTTTCTTGTGTTGTGGGTTTTTTTCAATACCAATAAAATGTATTATTGACTTTTTTTTTTAAATTGTGATGTTCGCAATTTTAAATGGAATTTTCTGAGGAAGCAGAAGCCAAAAAAATACCCAACCCAAAATGAACCCCCCCAAACGCAGCTTGGGAACATTTATGAAAGTTAAAGTATGGAATCACAGAATTATAGAACGGTTTTGGTTGAAAGAGACTTTTAAAGATCATCCATTCAAAACATCCCTACCATGGACAGGGATATCTTTCATTAGATTTTTCACTATATAATAAATGGTTTTATTTTCATTCATTACATTAATTCATTTTACATGAATTACTTCAGAATTTCAAGTAGCAACAAACCTGGAAAAAATCAACGGTGGCATCAGAATGAAGGAGAGTGGCACCTGTTTGGTGGGTTTTTTCTTTGTTTTAGCATATTTGAATTATAGCTGACCATAACTCCCCTTTCAGTTCTCATTTTTGTCTTTGTCAGGTTCAGTATGGGGCCATTACTATTTTGGAGCGAACATCCTATGTGTTCCCACTTTCTGTGTTTCTTCATGGAGTGGTGTCAGAGAGCAAAATCTTGTTTCCTTTTAGTTGAAATAACACAAAACAAAGCGAAGCAAACAAAACCAATACACAGCACAAGACAGAAAAAGACTTGCCCTAGGAGTGCACATAATGCACTCCAGCTGCATAGTCATTATATGGAACAAATCTAGACAACATGGAAATAAAATCTCTGGAAAAATGCATGGTGTGTGATGTCAGGGCTCTTCAGTGAACTGTTAACATTTTACATATCTTACCTTTCCAGTCTTCACATTGTCGTGATAATGGGTATAGTCAACTTCTCTTACAGCTAGTATGTTCTTGTGAGTGTTCTTCCATGTACCTTCCGTTTCATAAAGTGTTTAAACTGCACATAGACTAGTAAAGGCAACATGTAGTCTGTCACAAGAACCATGTGGCAAGCTTTGAACCTAAGATGGAAGCAAGGAAATTGTGTCTCCATCTGTCAGAGGATGACAGGTAACTCTTTAAGTCAGAATTACAGAATCATAGAATTGTAGGGGTTGGAAGGGACCTCGAGAGATCATCGGGTCCAACCCCCTGCCAAAGCAGGCTCCCTAGCTCATATTGCACAGATAGGCGTCCAGACGGGTCTTGAATATCTCCAGAGAAGGAGACTCCACCACCTCCCTGGGGAGCCTATTCCAGTGCTCTCTCACCCTCATCATGAAAGGGAAATACATCTTCATGGAGATTTTGAAATTTAGAATTCTTGGATTATGTTGATTTCTGCTCACATCTTTTAGTTATCTGTGACCATCTAAATACTTAAATGGTCTTTGGGATATAATTGTCCTATTGTCTTCTGCTAGTGTACAAATGTAAGGAAAGAGAACCAGAGAATCCACTTCCTGCCTATTTTGGGGAGGTCAAAAAAGATGTCTCATTGTATAATCTGGTATGTTTGAGTATGAAGACTGTTGCTTTTCTAAAAGCCACAGTGCAGAAGGCTTGGAAACAGGAAGTTTAATAATAGACAACAAGGGGAATAAATGCCAGCATATTCAGAGCATGTATTTCCATCCTTTTCCAGACTAAGTTTCAACTGCTTTCATCCAGGAACCATATAAAGTGGCAAATTGAAGTTTGAAGACATCCTTTCAGCAAACACTAGCCTAAATCATTCCCTATCCTAGATTTCCATTCCTATTTCTGGCTTAAGTATATTCTCCCACTGAGGTTCCCCAGTCAATCCCAAATAGCACACTGATGTCTAAGTTTCCTCTTCAATTTTATGTACTTCTCTGTTGGATGTGTTTTCCCATGTTACAAGCTGTTAGTGTAAGAAAACTACTGGCTGAAGAACGGGACATGTAGGCCCTGTACATTTGATGATGATGCATTCATCATGGAAGCTAACACTTTCTACTATTGAATCTTAAGATTAGCAAAAGTATTCTTATTAAAGTTTTTTGGGGTTTTTTTGTTTTTGTTTTTGTTTTTTTAAATTTTCATCTAGACCTAATCCTTTTCTAATCCAAGAAAGAAAAACTGGGAACAAACTGTGGCCTAAAAAACATATAAGCACCAACAACAGAATGTAACATGTATTTCAAGAGCAACAGTGAAGAAACATAGATAAAATTATGCAAGAATTCAATCCAAAATAATGAAGATGCAACTTCAAAAAGTTTCATAAATTTTTATATGCATACACATTGTAGTTTTTTCAAAGTTATTATATGTATGTATGTCAAATATAATATACAGTAGCAAATCCCCCTCCCTTTCTGACTGAAGTTTTCATCTTTGAGTTGCATATCCCCGTTCCCACTGGGAATCTCCATTAGAAATTCTTCTCTGATACTAAAATCTAATGCAAGGAAGGCAGGGCAAAGCATGGAGAAAACATTCTGAATTTATTAACCATCATTTTGTCTCCAGTGAAGAATGACGAATGAATAGAAAAGACAAACCTTTAAACTTAGTACCATTCCTCATTGAGAGTTAGAAGAGAATTGTAGTTCTGAAGTTGTTTAATACAATTTGTCTAGTATATCCTATTACATAGAGAATTTTTAAATATTCTTTTGATATCTGCCTGGTAACTTTGGAATCACACTACAATATAATTTTGGCTTCTAGAAATGAACTTTCCTAAAGTTCTAAGGTCAAAGTATTCTTAAAATAATTACAACTTCTATTATTCAGATAGATATCATATCACAGAGTTACAATACACACCACTCCATGATCACCTTTTTCAGCCTTTGCCCATAATGCCTGTAGTGCTGCTGCTCTCTTTTGATGTTTTGAAACATGCTTTTATGGTTGGATTAGAGCACACCAAAAATATCTAGCACGCTACGCCAGCACTATCGCCTCTGCTTCCAACCTCAACATCTGTTCTTTTAATTCCAAAAAGATATTAAACTGTACCAGTAGATAACAAGGAAGGGGAAGAGGAAGGGGAAGGAGAAGGGGAAGAGGAAGGGTAAAGGGAAGGGTAAGGGTAAGGGGAAAGGAAAGGAAAGGAAAGGAAAGGAAAGGAAAGGAAAGGAAAGGAAAGGAAAGGAAAGGAAAGGAAAGGAAAGGAAAGGAAAGGAAAGGAAAGGAAAGGAAAGGAAGGGAAAAGGGAAATAAAAGAAAGAATGAAAGAAAAGAACTTCTTCTATTCATGTTAATGTCTGAGAATTTGTTGTGAATCTCTGCCTTGTTCTAAAACTCTGTAGACAAAGTGACTACATGTTGTTGGGTGGTTTTGGTCTAACCCGTAATAATCTTCAGGAATTTTTAAACCTTTTTCCCTGGAAAAGAAATAGTACTGAAGTTCATCCTCTTTCTTTCTCTGCCAATTCACTTACCATGGAGTTGAATATGTGGTCAAATCTGAGATTTGTACAAAGATCTTTTTTTGATTACTTTGTTTTGTTGGTTAAATCAATAAATCCAAAAAGAAACCTCTTAGGAACTGGCATGTTATTGTTTCTGATTCAAAGCTCTAAACATAAATGATTTATACCTTTAAAAATAATCATACCACCAGAAATAATGAATTAGAATTATTTTATTTTAAAAAGTTTTTCATACTAGTAGCTTTTAATGAATAGAAGCTGAGACACTGATGTGGCTATTTGACCCAATTTGTTGAGGCTCTAAGAGAAACAGCAGCTTGTCACAGGTAGTTACATGAAGCAGTAGCTGCTGAGACAGGGGAGACACGAGTGATGCGTATTCTAAATTTTATAAATAGCACACAAGCCAAACCTGTCTTTAAGGCAAGCAGGTGGCTTTCAGCTCTAAAGGGTTTTCCATCAAACCTTAACTTACTGTGAAGAGGGACGACTTCGAGAACTTTACAGCTGGCCTGTTGCCCAGTGAGGCCCTGGTTACTATTTTTTTGCCGGCAGTTTCTTTAGTTTTTGACAATAAAGGCTAACAAAAACTTAATAAAATTAAGAACCATTTTAACAGAGAAAATCACTGGCACAATGAACGGTGGAATTTGGTGGTTCCTAAATGAAAGTGGAAATCACAGAATGGGTGAGGTGGGAAGAGAACTCCCCAGGTCATTTGGTCCAATTCTTCTACTCCAGCAGAGCCACCTAGGGGCAGTTGTCCAGTACCATATTTTGTCAGGTACTTTCGAATATCATAGAAGGAGACTCCAGAACTGCTCTCTGCAGTCTGTGCTCAGCCATCAGCACAGAAAAAAGTTTTCCTCATGTTCAGAGAGACTCTAACTCCTGTGTTTCAGTTTGTGCCCATTGTTGTTGGTCCTGCCACTGGGCACCAGAGCCTAGCTCCATCTTTGCATCTTCCCTTCAGCTATTTATACACATTGATAAGATCTTCCCTGAGGCTTCTCTTCTCCAAGGTCAACAGTCCCAGCTCTCTCAGATTTTTCTCTTAGAGAATGCTCCAATCCCTTCATCATCATCATTGAATTCTCTCCACTGTGTCTGTGGACTGGGGAGCCTAGAACTGTGAAAAACACTCCAGATGCAGTCTCACCAGTGGGAAGCAGAGGGGAGGGATCACCTTTCTCAACCTGCTGGAAAAACCTTAAAATGAAAATATGTTGTAATAAATGAAAAACGTGGACATAAGGATCACAGATGAATCTGAGCACTTTTTCTTTCACTGACCACGAATTTCTTCTAAGCAACATGCTCCTTACAAAAAGAACTTTGCAGTATAAATTGCGTTTTACTTGCCTTACAAAATATAACTAAATTGTTAAATTGCCCCAATTAAAATTCATACACTTATCCATGTGTTTTTTTTCAGATTTACAAAATTGCATGAAAAACATAAAAAATTCTCTTAAAGTTGCGAGCTTTTAAATTTTTTGTTTGTTGGTTGGCTGGTTTGTTTTTGTTAAATCATGATCTATTTACATGGAGAATGTACAAGTGTTAAGGTCTGTGACTGCAGCACATCCAGTCCCACCTAGAATTAATAAGTCTGAGTCTCACAACACCAGAAATAAAAAAGGAGGAAGACAGCATAGGAAACTAAAAAAAATTTAATCTCTCTACAAATATATGCTATTTTGGACCGTATTTTCATGTATTTCTTTTACAGAGCAACATCAATCTCATCAAGTGCTTGCATATGCTCCAAGGGGTGGTTGTTGGGACAAAAGCCAAAGGACCTTCTGTTTAAAAGACTTGTACTGAATGTAATGCTTTCAGGGTGGAAGATGGAGGCTCTGGGGGCTGGTGGCTTTAGTGACATAACCCCAGAGGCGTTAATGGTTAATGTTGATCATGCCTTTTCAGTTCACCTGGTATAGATGAACTGTTAATGTGAGTGCATGGGGAACCAAACAGACCTCAGCAGTCAGACCCCAAAAGTTTTCAGAGTCTCTTCATGGCTGTTTGGTGAAAGCCTGGTCAGCTTCCATTTCTTGGTGGTGTATTTATTTATCATTCTCAGAATGCTGTAGAGAGGAGGCTATATTCACATGTATTCAGCTGCATCTCTTTGTTTACAGTTTAGGGTGACAGCCTGGATTTGCATTGGTATTGAGAAGTCAAATCTGAGAAGGTTATTGGTGGCAGATGCCTAGGACTTCAGAAGGCTAGATTAGTTGGAACTGAAGAAAAGATTTGCAAAAGCAGCTGTTTTCTAGGGAGCATAACTGGTGTTGGGTTTTTGAAATTATTTTTTTTTATTTTTTTAAATTGTAGATGATGTTTTAAAGGATTAAATATTAAATTTCACCTACTGGGTGTAATGATAACCTCCTGCGCTAGAGCTATCTATATAACAACTTTTTACATAACAGCTTAAAATTAGTGACTTTGTCAAACAGCTTTGCCATTAGACTGATATCTAGAAAACTTCAGTACTATCATCACTGTAAACTAGTGCAATCAGATAAGGGTTAATAATAAAATATCAAAAACCTGTTACAAAATTAAGGACTTTTTAATAAAACATTTAGTGTCATGAAATCTTTAGTCAATTTTTGGTTTTTTTAATGATTATTTACTAAAGGCTAAATGGGTTAATTGTTCAGAATTTTAACTGTCACTTTTTTTTTTTTTTGGTCAATAAGGGAAAAATGCTGCCACTTCCCCTCCGGGAACATTGAAAATGAGGATGATTGCAAAGAATTTATAACCATAAAAAGTAAAGCAGAAAGAACAGGTAGAAGAAGAATAATTTGAGTATAAGCAGATACAAATTTAAGAAATAGTGAAAATTTCCCTGACCTAAGATTGCTGGGCACAGCTATGTCATGAAAGGCTCTGACATTTATCATCTTAAAAAGTTTGAATATTCCTTTCAGACAGAAAAAAATAGGGTAGTGGTACATTTTTTTTTTCTTTCCTTCCTTCTTCCCTTTTTTTTTTCCCTTTTAACTTGTGGCTTGAAAGAAAGCAACAGTGAGAATGAATTTCATGCTAGTAGACACTTTTAAGACTAGATTTAGCTGCAGTCACATTAGCTTAGATAATGGGAGAATTTTTCTTCATTGAAAATGCTCCCTGTCGCTTAAGAAGAACTCACTGAGGCAGCCTGCCATCTAGCTTTTTCACAGCAAAATAGGCTTGCAGACTGCAGATGAGAGACTCGGGAGCAGAGACAATTTTAACTTAGCCATCCCTAATTTATCTCAAGCTTTTTCAATTCATCTTCACTGCTCTATGCACACTGGAACACCAGATTGTCAACCCCTGGGAACAGAATGCAACCAGGGATCTAGAGAGCTGTCACGTCCTGAGAAATATTTAAATTGTGCTGATTTTCTTCTGGAGTGCTGAGCAGAGGGAATGAAACTCTCCATCAAGTCATAGCTTTGCGGGCAATAGATCAGAGGATACTGCCAGTTTTTCTAATGGATTATTGTTATCGGGCAGGTTCTTCCTGAAGGTATGTAGTTACTCTCTCAATTCATTACCCACACTATTTATCAGGAAATGATCTAATGAACTGGAAATCCAGATGCATTAAGAAAAATGTTAACTAAGTAATCTGTATTGATTGAATGATGGCACTTTATTGCAGCATGTTTGCAGGTAAAATACTCTGATCTACTTACTGTAGATATGTTGTACCTACTGCCAAGTGCTTTGTCAGCAATCCCCCCAAGCAAAAATCAGTCCCTATCCTTTAAACAAAAAAAGCAAAAATCCATTGTGCTGCATATAACATTGCCACAAGTTGATGCTGACTGACCAAAGAATGTTGTTTTTCTGAAACAATGAATATTGAAGAGCAGAATCATACTTCTGATTTGAAATTTGTTATAGGTGAGTATTTGTTTCACGAGATATTTTCCGAACCTGGGTATGGTCAGAACTCCCCTTAAAGTACTACAAATTAATTGTGGAGTTAGGTATTTCTTGTTTTCTATTGTGTTCCACCCTTTTGCATCAGGAGTTAGGAAATTTAATTCTGAAAATCTCTGATGTTGTATATGTAACAGAAGCCTGTTGTTGCATCTGTACTGCCTGACTCCAGGAGCTTCTTAGTAAAGCATAAGGATTACATACCATAACAGGGGTTTTAAAAACAAAATCTGTGTAGAAGAATTTCATGCTTTTTAAACTTTTGTGTTTAAATGGGAGTTACAGCATCTGTCTTCTAATCTGAAATGTTTACTGCATGTCTGTCAGTGAAGCTTGTGAGGTAGGATGACCTAAAAATGAAAGATCTCTAAATTGCAGAAGCAGACAGACATTTTTGAACTATTCCAAGCGCGGGAGTCACTGCAGATATGGAAAAAGCACTGTCACATTCAAGTTAAAGTCCTGGCCTTGTTTTACTCCTGGGCTGGCACTCTACCTGGGTACAAGCTCTGAGACTTTAACACAAAAAGACAAATGCACTGCTAAGCGAGAGTTAAGCCCTGAAAAAAAAAAAAACAACAAACCACTCTTACCTGTAGCTTGTTGTCTAGTGCACTTGCTGTGCTGCTGTCACACTACCAAGAGTAAATGATGTATGAGCTTTTGCACTGTGTACTTGATAGCGCAGTGCATATGCTGAACTGGATGTTTAGTCACAAGTGACAGATGCTTGCCATATTTTTTAATATTTTTTCTATTTTTTTTTAAACAAAGCAATATGATAGTAATAGGTAAAAAGGTGGAAGTAGGAGATTTCAGGCGTCCATATGAGTCGAAATGAGTAAGTATAAGAGCATTTTCTAGTGGGTTTAATTTCCTCTGTTTATGGAATACAATATTTTTCAAGGCATTAATAATAAATTATGGCAGTATATGTTGCTCAAGTATGAACCACCTGAAAGTTCCTTTCCTCTAGAGCCTTGGAAAGGCTAAAAGAAAAAGGATTGATTCTGTACTGTTTCCAATGAACTCTCTTAAAGTACTGCCTTTACTATGGACCTCAGACAGACTGAGGCAAAGAGGCTTTCATTAAACTCTCCCTAGAGGCTCCTACCACCAGCATGCTATTTTTTAAAGAAAGCATGCACGTTGGCTTTGTTTTTACCAATCTTTCAATCTTCTTGATTAAATATATAGAGAACTCTTAACATGCTTCTGGATACCCATGGATATTTCAGCATTCTGTACAACCACTTATGAATGTCACAGCCCAAGATGGTACTACTGACATTTCCTATGAAAACCTAACTTTTCCAGATCAGATTCCATTTTGTGTCCTTTGGGTCCAATTGTATGTTTTCTTTTAAATGTTTTGTTTTAAAAGCTAGCTAATTAAATATAATTTTTTCTGATACATGGCATTGGGGAGTAACCAATAGCAACATAACAATATGTTGACTATCTTTCCTTCAAAGTAAAAAGAAACAATACACATTCAAAAGATTTATCTGAGAAGGTAAAATTAAATAATAAGAAATAAATAAAGATTAATATCTTATGTTCTATCTTCACTTTCATATCATAATAGCTATGCACCTTCTCTTGAAAGAGATCTATGGTGTGCCCACATATTATGCCATTCATCTGGGACCTTCTGATGCCTCCTTAAACTCTTGTAGGCCACTTGTGTAAATAACTATCTTTCTTAGAAACTGTGATGTAGAATAAACAGATGAAACTGTTTGGGAAAGGAAGAAAACTGTAGTGATGATTGTGTGTTATCGTGTTAAATCTATCCTCTTTAGTCTGCTGCCTGTGTTTCTGTTCCACTATTAATTTGCTGTTCTATCTTCCTTCCTATGGTAACAATTTTGTAATTTAAAAAAAAAGAAAAAAGAAAAAAAGAAAAAAGCTAGCTTTCTACAGGAATTTACAGTAGTTCAGTGAACTGACCTGTTTTTCTATGCTCTTCAGCAATCCTTAGCCAATACCACTTATTTCCTGTGCTCCACTTTGCTTCAGTAAGTAGCCTTAAGTGTTGACTGTATTCCTTCCTGGTTATCTTCTTAGGTTCCACTCCTTTCTGTCCTGCTGTGTGCTAGACAAATCATAATATCAAAAAGATAATTTTTGACCTTTTTCTAGAATGCTTTTGGTTTTCCCTTGTGCTTATTTAACAGTTGTTTGAGGTTGGAGTTATTCCTCTCCCTAGAGTGAGCTTCTAGAAGGTACAAATATGATGTAGAACTTTGCACCTTCTGATTTGTGTTATATTTTTCCCTCTTACATTTTTATATTGGGGAATGTGTTTGCAGTAACTATCCTTATTCTCTACAGTGAATATAAACAACATCTATTAGGGACTTTTTCAGGAAAAAAATAAACCATGACTGTGTGACATTATCTGATTTTTGAACTCTAACAGGTAACTACTGGAAAAAGTGCTTAGGAAAAAAAAGGGCCTGGGGCCTGGATGATGATAGGATTTGCGAAGCAAGAATGCTTTCAGGCAAAAAAATGGATACTTCTAGTATCAGGATGCACTATGACCTTATTTATTTCTTCCCTTTAAATGTCTTTCTAAGTTTCAGGACTGACTTGTCACTATTTACAGCATTTATGATGTGTATTCTTTTGTTTCAAGTGTCTTTTACACAGACCATTAGCTAGATAACACATTCAATTATGTAGTAATTCTGTTAAGACTTAAGAAGGTCTAATGATATACAGTAAATCTGTGTTCTCACACACATAATTTCACAATTTTGAGTAAGCAAGAGTCAAAAAATATTTTCCCCTGAGAATCATATCTGATTATTGTAAAGCACATCAGGAAACGGGTGGAAAGAACATATAAAGCTAGTTCACTTCTGCAAAGCTGTCTTATTTTGGTTGGAATGCTCTCAAGCTGTGGTCCAGCTTCTTAAAACATGGGATACCTTGCCTAGCTACAGGTACAAGTCCACATAAGTCTTGTGTTGCATCTTTCAACTCCTTATTTCAGCTATACTAAATGTCTGAAATTTTAGTAGACACTGATGTTTATGCAACTGAGTAGATATTTGTTTATCTTTTCACAAACAAACAAGTTCCAGAATTCACTTCTACTGCCTTAATCGGTCTCTGAAGAGAGTTCAGATCATGTATTAACACAATTATGGCTACTAACAGTCCTCCTAACTGTTTACTGTCTAAAGTAGCTGGTGTTCCTGCTGAAAGGTACATAGCTCACAAAAATAATGGCAAGTTCATGACTAAGTTAATTAATATTTGATTTAGAGTGTTATCTTTCAAATTATATATCTACAATATACATTTGGAAAACATGTCTGAAGTCCTTTGTTCTATGACTGCCCTTACTTATATTTTAAGCAAAATTTTTTTATTTTACAAGCTTCCTTAGATTTGGGTTTTGTTCTTGGTGTCCCCCATACCAATGTCCACTCCCCAAATGATATGGAAACATATTTGAAAACCTATAACTACCCCTGTTGTCTTTCTGGAAAACTCTAGTTTTAGAGTAAGAAAACTTGAAGACTTGTAATCATATAGTTCAACGACTATTTTAACTAAAGTTTTTTTTTCAGGTTTTAGTCTTCTTTCTCCTTTCTATGCAGTTAAAACTATCTATTCCCCAAAAAGTAAGAATGTTATACCCTTAATCTTTTCTTATGGCTTTTCTTTCTTGCATATTGTTGAGGGTGAAATTATTCTGAAACATACAGAACTGGTCTCTTCTTCTGAATGAATACCTAGTGTTCTCTGTTGTAGGTTTTTTCAGGTGCAATTAAAAATCTGTTTTGTTTGGGGAACATCAATACTGCTTTTCTATCTTAATACAGTCATTACAGTTGTTGTCTCACACAGAGAGATAAATAACATTCCTGAAGAAATTATAGCAACAGATCTTGTTCTGAATGTCATTTAATATCCAGTTTTCTTCCTTCTTGCACTGCTGGAAGTCACTACATTGAATTGAATGAAACAAATGAGAGTGGAATCAGGTTCATGATGTTTATGTATCCCTCTTTGTCCCTACATGTCACTCAGCATGAAGTTCCTATCTTAAACTGTGTTTATTAATAAGGTTTTGAAAGGTAGATTATTTGTTTGGACATAAAACTGCTTCTGCTTTACTCTTCCAGTTGCTGATGAAGACTAACAACACTTCTCAACTGTCCATAGCTTCTCAGATTTTGAAAACTGTTTTGTCAGAATTTAAGGCAGATGAACAAATACTGTTATTTCATTGTCTGCTTCTTATTAATTCAATACATTGAATTTTCATTATTTTCAGTGTATAAAATATATGTATGTTATGTGGGTATTACTTGGGATACACTTACATGTTGTCATTACATGCACTTGTATTTTTTAAAAAACCCAGATTCTAATCTGACTTTTTGAGTAGCAATTAACATTAAGAAACCTTGGCAAGCATAGATATATTCATATGAACCAAGAAGCATTTCGAATTTGTCTTTTCAAATGTGTAGAAAATTTTAAGTAATGATGGAAGATTTCTCAATAAAAGTACACTCTGAATCAAGGAGGAGTGGATAACTGTGTCTAGTTGAGCTTTACCTACTTTCTCCAGTATTTCCTCATATCCTTTTTTCTCAACTTTGAGTTGTCAAGTTGAACTTTTCTGGTACTGTATGGCAAAAGTGAGAGAAACTCAAACTTAAAAGTTTTTATTTTATAAGGCTGTTATTGTTTAAGAAATATAGGAACCAGTATGTTTTCTCTAGCTATTTTTTTCTCATACAGGTTAAGAATAAAAAGGGCTTAATAAGCTATTTTATCTATCTTGTGCTTGTGAAGTAATGAAGAAAGTAGACATTGCAAAACTGAACAGATTTTCTTTTTAAAGTCCGACTCCCAAAATATTTTAAAACTCTAAGAACAGTATTTTGATCTGGTTACTGTGTGTTGTATTTCCAAGAACATTTATGGATTTGTTGCAGTTAATGTAGTGCAGTGTCTGAAATTCAGAGATGATTTTTAGCACTTTGAAATCACTGAAATGTCACTCTTGCATCTGGCCTTCTCTGGTCAGCAGTTGATTCAGTCCTCATCCACTCCCTCCTATGTACAATCTGGTATTTTCCTTCCTCCTGTAGTCCATGTTAAACATCATATATTGTGTTTTATATTTTTCCTTGTAGAAAGTGAGAGAGTGCATGACTATAATGTGAACAGCTGAGCCACTTTAGCATCTTGCCAAAAATGAAGGGATGTCATGCTATGTCCTTCCCTCTTCTGGAAAGACTTTTCAGCAGCTTTGACTCTGGAGCTTGCCAACAACCCCCCCACCCCCCCACCACCAGCAGCACATTTGATGGAAAGATATTACAGCAGAAAAATCCTCCATAGTTTTCCAATAGTTTAGAAATTTGAATTTTGTCAGTTAAGAACCTGATGAATCTGAAACCTGAATCACATCAGCGAAAGACCAGGGTGGCTGAGGCTGTTCAAGAATGGGGTGGAAGGAGGGGTTTCCTCCTTTTTTCTCTAGTAAACTGTTAGATTACAACAGCTATACAGCTATAACATTTAACCTCACCTTAAAACTGCCTTGCACTCTTTGTGTGTCTCCCTTACCTCCTGTCAAAAAGTGTCAGTGGAGGAAAAGTGAGATCTCTGCTCACTTTCAGAGAAGGTCTTATTGCTCTGGTGTGTGCCTCCTTGGGGAAAAGCAGCCTGGCAGCCAAACAGGGGGACTGAAATCACTTAGAGCTTTGAAGCTTCCCTTGCTGTCAAAACATCCGCTGCAACACTAGTCAAAGCAGTAAGTCAATAACAATCTCTAAGAATCAGCTGTATAGTCTATTAGATCTGGCTAAACAAGGTACAAGCCTTATCAGTTTTTATAAAAATGGGAAAATATGCTTACATACTCAGTAGTGAATTTTTAAGTGTTTTGGGTTTTTTTGTGGGGTTTTTGTTGTCGTTGTTGTTGTTGTTGTTGTTGTTTCCCCCCGCCCCCCCCCCCCTCCTTGATGCAAGTTGTTTTCCAAAACTTCTTTGTTTTCTTTGTTTGCTTTTTGTACTTTTGGGTCTCTCAGTCCTGTGTCTCCCCTTCAAAGTCTAAGGGTTTGTTTGTTTCCTTCTTTCTTTGTTTCTATCTGTCATTGCAAACTGAAGATTAAAAGTATTTGACATGCTGTGCTAAATATCTGAGTTAATTGTGAAATGGGCAATGCTTTAACTGTTTCAAAGTTTTACTGTGTGTTGCTCCATCTTAATCTTCACCTTGATCAGGACCATCTTTTTTTCATGTATCCAGGGAAAGCATAATTCTTCGGTGGAACTCCTACCTAATACAGTAAAACAAAATCACAGAATCACAGAGTTGACAGAAGGGTTGAGGTTTGAAGAGATGTCTGGAGGTCATCTGGTACAATCCTCCTACTCCAACAGAGCCAACTAGAGACAGCTATCTAGCACCACATCCTGTCAGCTGCTGAATATCTCCAAGGGTGGAGATTCCACATTCACTCTGGTCTGCCTGTGCCATTGCTTGGTCACAGTAACAGTAAAAAAGTGTTTCCTGATGTTCAAAGGGAACCTCCCATCTTTTAGTTAGTACCTAATGCCTCTGGTCTTGTCAATGGAAACAACTAGAAAGAGCTTGGTTCTATCTTCTTCATACACTCTCTTCAGCTATTTATACACATTGATAAGATCTCCCCCGAGGTTTCTCTTCTCCACTAGTCTCAGCTCAACAGTCACAGCTCTCTCAGATTTTTCTCATAAAGAGATGCTCCAGTCTCTTCATCATCTTCGTAGCCCTTTATTGGCCTGACCCTAGTATGTCTGTCGATTTCTTGCACTGTGGAGCCTAGGTCTGGACACAGTACTCCAATGTGGTCTCATCAGTGATGAAGAGAGGGAGGGATCTCTTGCTTCAACCTCCTGGTAATGCTTAGCCTAATACAGCTGGAGCCTTCTTTACAGCAAGGCCACATTATTGGCTCATGATCAACTTCATGTTCACAAAGACCTCCTGGTCTTTTTCTACCAAGCTCTCTCCAGTATATATCACTGTATGGGGTCACTCTTCCTTAGGTACATGATTCTGCACATCTCCGTGTTGAAATTAATAAAATATTGCTTAATAGGATTTAAAAATCTTCTTTCTTTTTAGGTACCTCAAGCTGTTTTGGGGAACCCAGGCAAATTTTTTTAAAATTTGTGTTGTATTTACTGGGGCCTTCTGCTTTTCCACAAAAGTATCTGTTAATGAAGTGGTCAAAAAATAATTTAGAGTAGACAATAAATTTGATTGGTTCTGTGTGACCCAAGAGCAAGGCTACATTCCTAAATATACTACTTTCTTAAAAAAATAAAATAAAATTGGGGAATGATTAGGAAAAAAACCCAACCAACCATCACTTTACTCCTATATCCACCAGAATTGTTCCCTGCAGTTTAGAAGTAAGATTTTATATGAGAAAATCAAGAGGTTCCTTTGTTGTCTTATTCCATCTTAATCACTCCTAGCTACTCTATAGAGATATGATGTAACCAGTGATGGCCGGCGGTGTTCCTCAGGGTTCAATTGTATGTTTAGTTCTGTCCAATATATTTACCAATAATCCAGATGCCAGAGTTGAATGTATCATTAGTAAATTTTCTGATGATACCAAACTGGGACTTGCTGTTGACAGACAAGAGGCCTTGCAGAGGGATCAAGATAGACTGGAGCACATGATTAATTGTCATTTAAGAAGTTCAAGGGCCAGATTCTTCACCTACAGTGAAGTAACACCAGGCACAAGTATGAACTGGGAGAGGAGTGGCTGGAGAGCATCCCTGAAGAAAGGGGTCTGGGGGTGCTGGCTGGCAGCAGGTTTTGTATGAGCCAGCAGTGTGATCTGGTGTCTGAGAGGGCAAACCACATCCTGGGGTGCATCAAACACAGCATTGCTAGCCTGTCAAAAGAGGTGATTGTCCTGCTGTATTTAGTCTTGTTGCAGACTCACCTGGAGTAAGTACTGTGTGCAGTTCTGGGGACCACAATTTAAGAAATATGTGAAGGATCTTGAATGTGTTAAGAGGTCAACAAAGCTTGTGACAGGGCTGGAAAGAATGTCCTGTGAGGAGCAGCTAAGGACTTTGGGCTTGTCTAGTTTGGAGAAAAAGAGGTTGAAGGATGACCTTATTACTCTCTGCAGCTTCCTGAGGAGGTGAAGTGGAAAGGGAGGTGTTGATCTCCCCAGTATCCAGTTGCAGGATGTGTGGGGATGGTTCAAAGCTGCACCAGGGGAGGTTTATCTGGTCATCCTGACTTCTTGTGCAAGGAAATGATTCAAAACTCAAGAACAGTGAAGGAGTAAAGGGCTCTTGTAAGGAATCCCTCCACTGTGGTTTTCATGTCAAGTGTATTGTGTAGAACCAGTTTTCCCCTTAAGATTCTGAGTTATCTTCAAAGGTGGTGCTGAACACCAAGTAACTGATGAGGACCTAGTGATGGAAGCGGTAATATTATCAGCAGAAGCCAATATAGGAAATTAAAGTTCTCAAATCTTTCAACATTTTGAAATTCTGTTAAACTTAAAAATCCTATAGATGGCATGTACTGAAGGAAAGAAGGAAGAAAGATTGATAGTACTACTGCATCCCACTGGCAGTCTGTCTTGACTGATTGGAAGGTTATCTTATATTTAATGTATTCTTCTCTTTCTCCATTACTGACAAAATGTGTTGTTATTTTATTATTTAGATCCTTAATTTGAGTGCTTAGAAGTTTGAGTATTAGACAAAGGAGACTTGGTATTTTAGATTTACAGGTTTCTGGGTGGGAAAGCTGATATATACATGTTGTAAATATATGTAGTTGAAACTCAACATTAAATAAGGAGCCACTGACTGCAAATGGGTCATCCCCAAAACTGCTTGGTTACACTTTCTTATGAATAGAATTACTATACCTTAGAGGGAAAAAAATAAAGTGATTTATTATTGTAGTAGAGCTTATTCTTGAAAGGTTGCCTGTATAGAAAGTGAAATTAAGTGTATAAGCCAGAAGATTCGTGAAAAGTTTATAGCATCCCTTCCTTCCCAAGCCAAGTGAATCACATTTCAAGACCAGAGAAGACAAAAGACTAGTAGAGATATATATATATGTGTATGTATATCAGAGACTCCATTATTATAATTATTATATTAATATGTATTATTATTAATAGAAAATTATCTAAATGTTTTCTTTTTTTTTAAAAAAAATGAAACCCAGGCTTTTTGGAATTAGACATGATGGAAAAAGCAAAAAATTGTAATTCCTTGCACAATTAATAGTTGCATTAGCTGCAGGAATCTACTATATATGAAACCTATCTTCACTGAATGGTGCTTGAACAGATGATAATATTCTATTTTTTCTGTAGTGGCCAAAAATAGCATAATATTTATTATATGCTATTATATGCTCTTTCATGTTACTTAGATAGATGGATCCAGCCTCTTGAGGACAAAGATAAAACACAACACACTTTCCTTTTGAGTGATAATACATACATAGATAAGCATGAGGACACTTCATTATAAAATAAAGTTTCATCTTCTCTAGACATCTCTGCATTGGCCACCACCAGAAATGTTTAAATGGCATACGATTTTATTTTGTTCTTATGATGTCGTTGTTTACTTTAATAGTACTACTCTGCCATCACTGGCTTTCACATTTTACTTTACTACTTGCAAATGCAATCACAAACTATAGGTTGCAAACACCATCATTTCCTATGAAGATACCAAATAGAACTTAGTTGTATCCATATGATTCTGTTGGTTTCTTTAGTTAACTCTTATTAGAGACAACAAAACAGCAGAAACAAAGGTTGTATTTTACTTGAACTTGAAATTACCTGACCACATAAAGGCAACAATGACACATTTTCTCATACTGATTTCGAGTAAATATTGGTAGACAACCATCTTTACAGAAGGGGTTTAAATTCCATACCAAAAACTTCTCTGCATGTCTGAAATGAAAGAGGGAGTATAAACAAGATTGATAGAAACCTAGATAAACATGTGAGCAGAAATGTTGAACACATGGTGACATTCATTAGTGCACTATTTCATCATGATCTTGGTAGAGAAAACTGCCAGGATGTATGGATTGGACCATAAAGAGCAAGAAATTATGCTTTGAGATGATAAAGATTGCTTACTGAATGCGATATATTTATTAAAAATAAAAGTGCTACAAATATTATAACTAATGGTAAAAAAATGGCAGAATTCCAGGTCATGTTGGAGAAATATTTGGCCTCTGTGTGCAATAAAGCAGTCTTCTAAGAACATGCAGATGAAATTTCTAATTCTTTAATGTGAAAAAAGTATTCTGTACTGATAAAGCAGTAGGTAAACTCAGTGCCCAGGAAAGATAAAACAAAGTTCTCAAAAACTTCTTAATCCATAATTCTATTCAGGTATTTGACTTTTCTTCAGAACAACAACTGCAGGATGTCTTTTTAAATCTTGTATTTGTATGAACACATAAAGACAAACTATTGATTTCTAATAGCTTGAACCTTCCCAGCCTTAGGGATATTTTAACTGAGGGAATAAATCTTTTCTTGTGAGCATCCCTCCTACCTGTAACAAGAGATTTGTACAAGACATTCAATAACACTAGATCTTCTTCATGTTAGCTTTGTTCCCTAGCCAGGGATTCCTGTAGTGATTTCCTGTAGGTCCCTTATCTGCTCTGTGGTGTGGATTTAAATTTTTCAGCATTGTCAAATGGTGTAACTGAATCTCAAGAATGCATAGCTGATATGCACTACCCACTTCCAAACCACGGATGGAGAGCATGCAAATAAGTACACATTTTTTTCAATGCCAAGACGGCATGTCAAAATTCTCAGCTTCAAAAAAAGCTGCATTACAAAAGCAGCACATATACAAGAACTCATACAGAGAGTAATGAAATACTTTGGAAGGCCTCAAAATGTATTCTAGCTTTTAGTTGTGTACTTTAAAAAAAAAAAAAAAAAAGTTCTGCTAGCTGCAACACAAAACACTACATCATCATGTGGAAATTGTTTGGCTAAAATATACAAAAGCATAATTTCTGAACTTTACTTGTTCATCATGCCAAATTGAAGGAGCTTATCAACCTGAAATGTTATTCTCGGTGATTGAATTATTCATCCAAAACAATCTGTCTCACTTTTAAACTGCATATTGTAAATTTGCCATATAGAATTGGTAATATGTGTGCAGTACTTTGACATGTTTTATTTTCAAGTGTATTATTTTCAGTACCTATCACAAAAAATATGTATATTTTATAAACTATTACTCCATGTCTCTCTAATTTAATCTAATACTCCATTGTGATATAAAAGAGGGGTGGGGGTGGGAAAAAATCGTGACCAAAGTAGACTTGCTTCTGATGTTGCATGAGAAAGCTTTTTGTATTTATATTTATGAATAGGTATAGATAGATAAAGAGAGAGAGAAAGAATGAATGTTAATGAAAAATAACATCTTGTGATCAAAAAAAACCCCCCAAAAAAAACAAACCAAAAAACTTAGACTTTGAAATGGAACATTTTACCTTCATTTGAGAATTAGTTTGAGGATCCATATCCATGTATATAATTACCAAAACCTCTACTTTCTATAATCTTTGCATATAAACATTAAGGTACCTATCTGAACATAAGGCACTCCACTTAGTATTTAAAATACTGTTTAACAGTGTTCTGATTAGTATTCTTAGTCTGACAGATAACTGGTTTGTATAATGGCTGTTAAAAGGGAATTTCTTTTTCCTCACAGAGATCTCTAATATGGTATATAAAGAAGTGCAAACAATTTTGTAAACACAGAAATTATGTTTCTCAGTCTGAATAATGACTTTTCTCAAAAGTGTTGGTATGCGACACTGTACATTTTCAAGAGAGAGGAATAAGACCCAAATGTATTTTCTTTGGATAACAATGTTTGTCTTTTTCCATATAAGCCCTCTTTGGCAAAAGACAGGATGAAAGTATTCCTTAAATGTAGAAAGGTCTGCACCTTTTAGTGTAAGATTAATAAAATTGCTACTTGTCTATTTCAAGTAACACTTCTCTGCCTGTTTTTCCTACTCCATATTCCCCCCAATTTCTTCCTTGGATCATAACTTAACAACCAATGCAATGTCAAAAATGCTAGGTTAAGCAGCCTACTTCCCATCTAAATTCTTTCCTGACACTGCTCCTCTTATCAAAATGGCAGAAAGGGGTGTACGGCTGGCTATATGGCTAACTAAACTGGAAAATATGAAAGAAAAAGTGCCTTTCTAAAATATTTTCCATTCCATTTAAGCCATCTAATTGGAAAAGCTCATGGGATAATTGCTTTGGAAACTTAGGCTGCCTAATAAGCTTTTCTATTCACTACTTTCTTTCCCTAACTATATCAGAGATTTAAACGGACACTGATTGAAAGCCCTGTTACATTTGTAAGGGTTTCTCCTGTTGAATGCAAGTGTTAGCTCACAGAAACAACAGCAAGGCATCACACTTCAGTTTTTATGTAGTACAGAGTAAACAGGAACAACCTCATTTTAGTATCATGGAGATCCATGTGGACGTTCTTCAGAATCTGGATAGATTATCGTTCAAACTTACGTGGACTTCCACATGACAGTTCCAATTGCTACTAGTTATCAAAGCTGTTTCAATGACCTGCATTCTGCACTGCAACCTCACTGTAGATATATACTTAGTAATGCACCTCCTTGATGCTGCAGGATCAGTATTTGGCCCTTGTTCTCCAGAGTAATCCTAAAAACATGAAAATCAGTGCTGCTTAAAAGCCAAGTTATGTGTTTTAGTAACACATATTTATCAACTGAGATATGTACTGTTCCCACACTGTTCCCAGAATCACAGAATTGTAGGGGTTGGAAGGGAGCTCAAGAGATCATTGGGTCCAACCCCCTGCCAAAGCAGGTTCCTTAGGACAGATTGCACAGGTAGGCATCCAGACAGGTCCTGAGTATCTCCAGAGAAGGAGACTCCACAACCCACCCTGGGCAGCCTGTCCCAGAACTCTGTCACCCTCACCATGAAGAAGTTCTTTTGCATATTGGTGCAGAACTTCCTGTGCTCCAACTTGAGGCTATTGCCCCTTGTCCTGTCCCCACAGAACACTTTAAAAAGGTTGGCCATTTCCCCCTGTGTCCCACACTTCAGATATTTATAGACATTAATAAGATCCCCTCTTAGTCTTCTTTTCTCCAGGCTGAACAGGCCCAGTTCACTCAGCCTATCCTCATAGGGGAGATGCTCCAGGCCCTTAATCATCTTTGTAGCCCTCCTCTGGACTCTCTCCAGGAGATCCCTGTCTTTTTTATACCAGGGAGCCCAGAACTGGATACAATACTCCAGGTGGGGCCTGATCAGGGCAGAGTAGAGGGGGAGGATCACCTCCTTTGACCTGCTGGCCACTGTTGACATGTTACGGTGAGTGTTTTAATGAAAAGAATTTGTACAATGTGGAAAGAATGCTAGCATGGTACTGCTTAATCAATTAGCAGAGAAGACAGCAAAAATATCCTCTTCCTGTAGATACTTGACCCAGTTGCTCCATATGCCACTGCTGGAGCAGATGATGGATATTTAATAATAAATAGGTGCTCTGGTTTGTATGCCGAAATCTTACCTCATTACTTAAAGAATGTGGTTATAGAACTGATCTATTCCATTTCTTTGTCATATCCTGTCAAGTTGAATCACCTTACAATGTGAACTGTGTAACATGATGTGACGTCCTTTAATTTTCCATAATTTGACATAATATAATTTAGCAGCTCAGAAATGTAAAACAAAAAAACTTTGTCCATGATGGATTTCATGCTGCTCATTTAGGCAAATGTGAAAAGATATTTTTTTTTCCAGAAAATAGAATACAAATATATTTCACATGATGGGTATTTCCCTATAAATATTCCCTTTGTGACACAGTAGGATTGTTTAAGCAAAAGAAATCTTGGAGATAATGAATACTTAGTCTCGCTGAGAAAGGGCCTAAAGAGTACTTTGAACAAATGTCATTTTCCTCAAAAGCCATCAGAATATGGTACACTAGCCGAAGATCTGGCTTTACAGCAATATTTTAGCACAGTGTATGTCAACTTCAGTTCCTAAGTTATTAACATAGATATGCTAACGATCAAGCTTAGAGAGAAAAAAAATCTCTTTATATATAGGAGTTGGTGGACTCATAGCTTTGTATCTGATCATTAAGTCAGGAGGTTTATGTATAGCATGGAATCTATGACAGCAGGAACTGACAGTGTCAGGCAGGTGTTACCCGCAGAATGAAAAGGTGATTGACAGAAACTTCATTACTTGATTAGAGCCTTAATTGTTTTGGTTACTCAAAGTAACCCCTTCTTGTCAGCCTCAGGCACTCACTGGGGCATAAAACCCTAAGACTGGAGAGAAAGAAGTAAAGCGATATGAATGACACAGAAAAAAGGATTCCATTTCTCATATAGCATTTTTTTAGGCTGTCTATATAAATTGGAGAAAAAACAATGCTCCAAATAAAGCAGGAGAAAATTGTACATGCTATTTCAAGTGATCTTTGGCAAGATTACTTTACCAGAGTACAGGTATATGATACAATCAAAAATTGAAATTCATGCTGAGCTTTGAGATGCAGCAATCTTCAAGCCTTGCTGCAACACAAATCTTCATAATGGCCAATCAAAGAGTATTATATAAAAAATTACTAAATACTATCAATCTGTGACAAGGTTGTGTTTTTCAAGATGTATTGTAAAAGTTTATTGTTTATATGAGATGAAAAAATGAAAAAATCTAACTTTATAAACATTTCCTATAATAAATTATTAAAAAGTACTGAGAATCTTGATACCCATTGCTTTTGGTATATCTCATTCTCATCAGAGAAAGTTTTTGGAAGAAACAAAACATTTCATAAACTTTTTTAAAATTCAGATATATTTATATTCTTCTATCTTTTCAGTTAAATAATTCTGATAATTCAATGATTTAAGAAAGAAGATAAAGCAATTTTTGAATCTTTTATCAGCCCATGGACTGTCTTACTTGGGATGAGCTAGAGTCACACTAGGTAAGAACCAGCTGATTTTTAAGAATAACTATATCTAGGAAGCTGATCTTTTTGAAACTTCATACTTGTCCTTATATTTTTTACGAAACAGAATCAGTCCCAGAATATCTCACAACAGCATCTTCGTATTAATGACATGAGCATCCTGATTACCTGTGTCTTCTTCAAGATCTTTTTGAAGGGAAGTTCTGTCTGAGCATGAGAAAAAAACTTTACTCTCAGGGTGACAGAGCACTGGAACAGATTGCCCAGAGAGGTTGTGGAATCTCCTTCTCTGGAGATATTCAAGACCTACCTGGACACAATCTTGTGCAGCCTGCTCTAGGTGATCCTGCTTTAGCAGGGTGTTGGACTAGATGATCTCCAGAGGTCCCTTCCAACTCCTACCATTCTGTGAATCTGGATTGGACAAAGCAGGCTCTAGGAGCCTGCTTGGCAGGGGTTGGACCCAATGATCTCTCGAGGTCCCTTCCAACCCCTACAATTCTATGATTCTATGATTCTATGATTACTTTAGTCATAGCATGGTCCCACTCTGACTGGGGAGGTTAAGTCAGCTGTCCTCCAGCTCCCCTTCCTACCTAAATTAATCTGTGATCCTGTGAGTCTGTGTAACCAGATAATTTGAGCATGCATAGAGGTTTTAATAAGTACATGCACACAGGAACAGTATCATCTAACCACAGAATGACTGAAGTTGGCAAAGACCTCTGCAGATCATCTAGTTCAATGCCTATAATCAAAGGAGGGACATCTAGAGCAGGTTATACAGGGCTATTTACACTTGGGTTTTGAACATCTCCAGGAACAGGGATGCCACAAAATCTATTGCAAATCTGTTCCTGTGTTTGATTCCCCTCACAGTGAAGAAGTTCCTTCTTATGCTTAAAAGGAATTTCCTATGTTTCAGCTGGTGCCCTTCGCCTTTTGTTGCCACTAGATAATATGACGGGTCTGTCTCTGTCTTCTTTACATTGTCTTGAATATGGATAAGTCCCCTCTCAGAACTTTCTTCTACAGGTTGTACAGACCCAGCTGTCTCAACCTCTCTTCAACTTAAAGATTGTTCGAGACCTTAGTCATCTTTGTGGACAATTGTTGAACCTGTCCCAGTAAGCTCATGTCTCTTTTGGAATGAGGAACCCAGAACTAGAGCATGCACTCCAGGTGTGTCTCATCAGAGCTGAGGAGAGGGAATAGAGCATTTCCTCAATCTGCTGACAATACTCTACATAACACATCCCAGGATGCTCTTGGACTTCTTCGCTAGCGCATTGCTAGCTCAACTTGTTCACTAGCACATCCAGGGTCTTCTCTGCAAAGTTGATTCATAGTCCATTGGCCACCAGTATGCCTTGGTGCCTGATGTTTCTCTGTATGGCAGCACACACTTCTCAATGCATCTTTAATACTCTGCCTAGTTTTGTGTTATCTACAAGCCTGAAGGTACACTCTACCCCATTTTCCAGGTCATAAATGAAGAAGTTAAAAGATTCTGGTCTTCTTGTTGACCAGTAGTGACTGAAGCCACATCTAAACAACAAATACCAAAGTGAACAAGGCATTGGGTACCTCAGCCTTTCCCATGTTCTTTTTCACTAGCTATCCTACCCTGATTAGAAATGGGCCTACATTTTCCTTCATCTTTGCTTTGCTGATGATACATATTTAGAAGTTCTTCCTGTTGCCCTGCATGTATCTCACCTGATTGCCAAGTTCAGGTGGGCTTTAGTTTTCCTAACACCATCCTTTTCATGTTCAGACAGTTTCTTTATATTCCTTTTGGTGACCAGGTCCTGCTTTCACTTTTTTTTAATGCTCCTTATTTATGTTTAAGTATTGTTAGGATCTCCTTGCTCACCTGTAAGAGCTCTCTGTCACTTTTTCCTGCAGGCCATTTTTTGGTATGACAGAAGAGACAACTTTGGAACCTAGAGTTGCTAATCTTTGAGAATGAACTAGCTACGTGATTTAGCTTAGTTCTGCGAGTTAGCTCTTAGCTAATAGCCAGCTTTATCAAAATATTTTTTTTCCAAAAAGTGATTTTTTGCCCTGACTCAGAATATTCTTAGAATAACATTAAACAGTGGCATTAATCAGAGAAAAGGACTATTTAAAAGATGTTGACTTCCTTGCAAGTGATGACAAATTATAATCAGCTGACAACATATGCATAATGGTGACTATCTTAGTTAAATAAAAAGGTTTCTATAAGGGCTTCCTTTGTTAAGTTGAGGCATGTCCTGAAGCTGATTCTGGTAAACAGCAGAAAAAATTGTGAGCAACAGAATCCACTTTCGGACAATAGAAAATGTCATTATTTAATTTTTTTAAGAGTGTGAAGTTGTCTGTTTCTAGAAAGATCTTATTACTTAATACTCAAGAAGAAAATAAGACCCACAGCAAACAATAGCACGTTCCAAGTATAAATAATTTTATTATCTTATCACAAAAGTTTACTTGCTTTTATGAGTATATATAAAATATGCTCTGTGTAGTGTATTCTATAGATGTAGAATTGTCACAGTTTTTACGACTTCTTCCTTTATCAAGCAACAGAATCATTTTAATGTAATCTAATACATCAATATCCTATCTTCCTTTTAGCTACTGTTTTCCAAATACCTACAAAAATGTCCAGTATTTTCACAGCAAGAATGAAAGCAAGTGCTAAATGATGTAGCAGTGCAAAGAGAAACACCATGGAATTTGGGAGTATTCTGAGTAATTGGGGTATTAATGCCCACCTGACTTGTGCCTAGGTACTCAGGCAGAGATAGACTTACTGACTAATTTGGGCACTCTATGGCAGAGGAGAGCCAGAATCTTTGTGCTATAAATGTACCTATGTGAGGTTTTTTTATCAGGCAAACAATCCCCAAATGAGATGCGCCATGACAATAAGTGTCTATATACACTGTAGCACTTCAGAAAGCCTACTGTTAAGGCTTTTGGTAGGAGTTATTTACCTTTAGCAATTATTTCTTAGGCACTTTGCAGTCAAATCAAATTCCAACATACACAGCCTCAGATGCAAAACAAATTTCCAAGTCACTTATTTAAATTAATGTATATATTTGTGTATCAGCTCATAATGATAATGATAGGAGTGGAATATTCTCATATTTAACAGAAAAGTGCCTAGGTTATTGTTGTTGTATTGCTTAGTTTGGGGTTTGATTGTTTGGGGTTTTTTTAAATAAGAACAATGGGCTGTGTCTTTGTTCTCTGAATTTTACCCATCTTTTCTCAGTTAAATGTTTTCAGTCTATAACAGTATGTCAGACCTCTTAGTGAATTATTTAAGCTACTAAGTTCACGTGGAAATTTTAAAACATGCCATTTTTCTCTAGTCCCAGCCTTGCACAACCTACAATTTTGACTACCGCAAAGCAGTTCTGCACCTGGTTTTCCCCCTGAAGTTGATTCTTTTATTTTTTTTCTCTTAACATGAAAAATTAATTTTGTATAGCATTTGAAGTTGTTCTGAAGGAAAAACTTGTTTCCATTTAAAATGATAATCATAAGAGAGAAGCTATTAAATTTGTTAGAAATGTATGAGATGAATATGTTTTTTCAGCCTTACTGTACTGTGATACTGCTAATGTCTGTATACATTAGAAAATATTTTCTTCCCAGAATTACTTCTATTAATTTGGATACAGCTCAAGAAGCTTCTGAATATAAATTCTTATCTCCTCCTGGGTTCACAATTGTTTCCAGGATTTTTATTATCATTACTGAGCTTTTTGAGAAAATAAGAATTCGATATTAATACTATGCCTAAATTGATGTTATTTGCACAGCATTTGTCCTAGTTGCTTCAATAATAGGAATTTCATTATTTTAAGAAATTCTTGAGCTTTTAAGGGACAGTGCATCAGTAAGTCCATTATTTTTGTTGATAGCTAACTTTTTAAGACACTTTTAGAGCTTGTAAATGTTAAAATGATTCAGAGATTCAGTTTTCATACACTAACAGCATGCTTTGGTACAAGAAAGAGCTGACAAGGAAAATAAATCAAAGCCCAATCAAGGAAAAAACAAAATTATAGCAATGTTGCAGGCTAAAATAATTCTGCCAGTATTGCACTGAAGTCTTACATTTTTATGCTTCACTTAAGTTTATAGACAAGTTAATATGGATTTATACAAACCGTCTGTGTTCCTACTTAGCAGAATCACAGTGGCTGTAGCACTTAGGTTAACTTTTGAAGTATTTCTGCCCATTCAGTATCCTGAAATGTAAATACTTAATTAGAAAAAGGAAAAGTGGCATGTTATCAATTACTCTGTGATGCTAACAGATGGTCTAACTGCCTAGCCTTTTCATTCACTGTTTGTTGGATACATGCTTTTTTGGCTAAAAGGATGTAGCCAAGCAGCAGAGAGGAAGGCTCTGTGGTCATGTTACTGTGACCGATGCACTGTGAACAGGAGTTATTTTTCACGCAGGGAAAGTTTTCCTTCCTTGAGAACACTTGGCTCAGAAGAGCTCCTGGAACGTAATGTGAGACAGATAGATGTAAAAAAATAAACCCCAAAATCAGGAAGAAGAAAGCCTGCAAAATGAATATAGCAGGGAGGTTCCTGAAAGGAGCAGAGTAATATTTCAGCTAGTAAGTCACAGACAGGAGAAAGTCTTTATTTGGTACTCCCAGGGGATAACTCTCTTCTCTGTAAATCAGAGAAAGTTGCTGAAATGGAAAGAAAGAAGGAATCAAGGGAGGACATTTCCTCCTCCAAAATGTTGGAGAGGGTATAATTACTTCTCAGGTATTTTATTTAATATCTCATCAAGAGATCTAAGTTTCTTCTCTGTAAAAATTAATTTTGCTCAATTTTTTCCTCCTGTGGTTTGATAAAACCTAATTGCAGAGCTTACAAGCTTTTTTTTTGTCTTTTGTCAACTTCATATCAAAAAAAGAGGTTGTAGGGTGAATATGCTCAACATAGTCCTGTGGTTGACTCATAGTCCTATCGCAAATGCATGCAGAATTATATTTTACAGATTATTTGTTCAGTGCTACTCAGAAAAGACCAAACTGTGAATGCATCTTTGCATGGAACAGAGTTTTAAGCAGTACATGAACAGGAAACATTCTCCTGTACTGTAAAGCTATCTGAAAAATGAAGTACTGTTACCTTCTACAGGCTTAACGAGTTTTTTAATATAATTTTGTGCTGTTAGATACCTTTTAGAAGATAACATAGACAGATAAGGAAACATTAAAATTATGTGGAAAATTTGTGCATATGCTTTGGCAAACTACAGTGACAAAACTATGCCACTGAAAATCAGAGATCTTCAGGACAAAATAATATAAAATCAACAGTTTTATGTACAAAAAAGAGGAACATTTCCCCTACATTTCCTTCAAACTAAAACTACAGGAGACATATTTGTATTTATTTATTACATATATGATCCTTTCATAAGAATTGAAAGGCTCAGAGAGAGCTTTTTTTGCATTGCCTTTTTGCATGATGGTTTTGAATTTCCTCTGTAGTATTTTGTTCTTTAACAGTTAATGTTCAAATTCTCAATGCAGAAAAGTAGCTATTTAGAGAAAACAATTCAGCCCATGGATTATAGATGTTCATTTCTAAAAACTTAAACGTCAGTCTAGAAAACATTGCAAAAATTTCCCCAAAATTACTGTGGACAGTTTGTTTAAAAGACTCAAGGTGACAAGTGCAGTGTATTTTAAGGTGTAACTTTATAACCACTACTAGTCTAAGAGATAATCTACAGTTTGAGTCTGCAGAACAACTTTCATTTCAAAGTATTGGGAAAAAATATTTGGCAGATAAGGTAAGAATCAGTTTTGTATTTGTTATCTCTAAAGTAATAATATCTGTGGAAAAACTTCACTGAAAAAATAAGGTGTATGTTTCCAGGATGATCTACAGTTCAGTGTGGCTTTTGGTTCAAGTGGGACTTCTTATCTGAAATTACCTCATTTTAAGATTAGATCCAAGTACCTGACTGATACCTCTTAAAAAGTTTTAAATAATTTGTAGTTCACATAGATGCAGCTAGCAGATGCTTCTGATAGGCTTTGATGAACTTGAGACATAGGGTTATGGCTCAGATTTGAAGAACGGTGGATGAGTCTATTTTCAGAACTTTTTGAGGCTAATTGCACTGATAGGTAAAAGGTTTTGCCGTGTACAAGAAAATGCAAGTTACATTTATATTTCATTTATCTATTGCTTGAATATTGAGAAGGTTTTCTCTAACTTTAGAATAAAGCAAAAACTTGAATCTAATGTAGTCCACTTTTTTGTTTTTCTCTCACACAAAAATACGATGAAATGAACAGAAAGAATAATTTAAAATTGCAACACAAAGTATGTCAAAGACTTGCTAATGTATTATGATTCATTTTTCTCAGCAAATGGCTCTATTGCATGGGTTTTTTAAAAATTTTATCTCTTTTCCTAATCATAAAATCATATGATAATTTTTGTTGGAAAAAGAACTCAAGTTGAACTGTTAATCTAGCACTGCCAAGTCCATGACTAAAACATGTCCCTGTGTGCCTTGTCTGCATAAATAACTTCAGGGATGGTGATTCTACTTCCCCATTCCAATAACTGAAAACCCTTTCAGTGAAGAAATTTTTCTTAATTGTCATGGTTTTGCCCCAGCCAGGAGCTGAACACCATGTGGCTGCTCACTCTAATATCCAATCTAAACCTCCCCTGGTACAAATTGAGGTAATTTCCTCTCATGCAATTGCTTGTTATTTGGAAGAAGAGACCAGCACCCACCTCAGCTACAACCTCCTTTCAAATACTTTTAGAGAACAATAAGGTCTCCCTTGAGCCTCCTTTTCTCCACAATAAACAACCCTGTTTCCCTCAGCCACTCCTCAGAATGCTTGTGTTTGACACCCTTAACAGATTTGTTGCAATTCTTTGGACGTGTTCCAGCATCTCATTGTTCTTCTTGTAGTAAGGGCCACAAAACTGAACACAGTACATGAGGTGTAGCCTCACCAGTGCAGAGTAGGGGGAACAGTCACTTTCCTAGTCCTGCTGGCCACAGAATTTCTGATAGTGTTGATAAATGCCTGTTACTTTCATTGTAATAATGTAAATTGTTATCCATCCCCTCTACCTTTCTCATATAGCATTTTCCAAGTTGTGAACAACTACAATTTCCATGGAAATAACAAAATTTATGGCTGTTAAACATCTATGGAAACCGAACTTTAAAAAATCAATAAACAGATCATTTAGTTTCACAGGATTTTTTCAAGATTCCAAGGGTTGCTCTGCCTTACCCTAAATGCATGTAGTAAGTAGTTTAGATCAAAGATTAGAGAAATTCCTTTAAGATATGTTTGTATCAAGTTCTCTTAATCAGATCTATCCCATTGTTTCACCGTAAGGTTTTCCCAACGTTATTGTTTCCTAAGAATGATACCGCTTCTAGTTTGTTAAGCTTTTTTTTTCTATTTCCATATATATTATTTTGTAATTTTCACAATACGCAGTTGTTTAATTCCCTGTAGCAAATACAGTGCAATATGATGTAGAATTACAAAATAAACATCTGAAACAAGACAAGACTGTCACATCCTTCTCAACAGATCTGTTTTCGTATTCAATTCTAGATCTCGTGCTATTACTCCATGATGCTATCTATTTCTAATATACTCTGGCAGTAAAATATTGCTGAAGAGAAAATTTAAATTTCAAGCTTTGAAGTATCTGGAGTATGTTAAAATGAACTCTCCAACTAAAAGTGTTAAAGAGAATCCTCAAACCTAGGATTTCATGGTTTCCCTGACACCCTGATCAAAAAGATTGTTCTAAATATTTGTTCCTTGCCAGGGGAAAGTTGGAGGTGTCAATTTAATTCAAAAAATAGCAAACATATAAACCCGAGATTTACAATAACTAAAGTTCAAGTGAAGTGTGCCAGAAAGAAAAGCAAAAATGAGGAACTTTTTAAATTATCTAGCAAAGGTATTTTTCCTGTGCCTTATCTAGACATGTATTATATTAATACTGAATAACAGAAACTGAAAAGATGTTATGGGAATGATAAAAAAAAAAAAAGAAAAAAAAAGAAGCCACTATCTGTCCTGTCCATTTAGCACTCTTGAAAAAGAGTGAGACAAGAAAGAAATGTCAGCGTAATACACACAGATGAAAAAGCCTGCTGTATAGCCAGTAGGCTATAAAAGGCCATGAACCTGGAGGTAATGAAAAACAGATTCTAAATAATTTCCTTTTGCATTGCCATCTGTAAAATCAGTTACTAAAAGTGAAAGGGAGAAATAAAACTAAAGTAACAAAAGCAGGTTCTTTGGATTTCATTCAGAAGAGTCTTATAATTGGGTTAACAGCTTCTTTGCCATCATTTTGTGTCTCGGTGTTTTGCTTAACAATAGATTAAAGATAGAAGTCATGAAAGGAGGAAGCTGACTGTCCAAGAAAGCATCATTATGATTGAGTTTATGGATCAGTTTGGTAGATAGACAGTTATGATGATAATGTTCCAAATCATCCATCAGCATGCAGGGAGAATGTCAAGTTGAGTCATTATCTTCAGATTTTCCTTCCCCATCTTTTTCACCCTGTTGCCATACCTCTCCTTTATACTACTTTTGTATTTTTGAAATGTGCAGTAACTGAGCTTAACAAAGGATTTTATCTGAGTTCTGAGTCCTCATTAAGGTTGTATTATAGCTAGCCAAAGTTTTCTATGTAAAAGCCTTCATTTAAAAATATATAAATAGTAACAGAAGCCCCAAGAAATTTGGGCAACTAATTGAAGAAAATAGAGGTAAAAAGATCTGGAATCTATTTTTCTTTCTGTTTGGACAAGTTCCAAGGGAGAATCCAGTGAGAATTTTGGCAAATCTAGAAAATAATTTAAAATTCCTGAAAGTTACAAACACTTCATTAGTATCTGAAGTTTCCTTATTTCATTTGAATCTATTTTTGCCTAGTTCTCTTTTAGCCTCTCCTCTCACTTCTTTTTTTAAGTGGACAGACATTTATTACTGGTTTCTAAAAAATACAAATAAATGCTGGTATTTAAAAAAATGGTCTAGAAAACTGTGTTTGTTTCTCCTTACATTTTTTCTGAGACCAGCTTTATTTTTTCCCCAATAGCTTTATGATGCTTTTGATTAAGTAAATATCAATCATATGATTTACACTTTTTAAGAATTGTCTTTTCCTGTCCCCAAGTCCTTTTCTTCTTCCACATACCATGCTAAAAGAATTTAGCCTCCTTTTTAATCTCCGTGATCACATAGAACCCTCATTTTAGCTAAGAGAAATTTGATAACTGTAAGTCAGTGAAGTTATTGTATGTTAAATTAGAAGTAGTTATATATTTTTTTTCCTTGGGTATCATACTTCTTAATATTTGCTTTAGAAAGAAAATTTTAATCTGTCATAAAATACTGAGATGGATCAATCTTCAAGAGAAAGAATATCAGTGGCATATTTTCTTTCTATAGTAGCATTGCAAAGAAGTAATAATACCTTTTAAGTTTTCTTTATCATATTTCATTTACTGGCTTCTGCAAGTGAAAAACTTCTAATGTGCAATTGCATTTTACATCAACTTTTTCTTTCTATCATTTATTTATTCATTTATTTATTTATATATTAAAAAAACCCACAATAAATTTATCTTCAGTCTTGCAGTTTACTTGCTTGTGTATGTACCTATGATATGTAGACTTCAAACAAAAATTAGTAATAAAGACAGTTTACGGTTTTTAGGTGTCTTTCACACAACCTCACTTATGATATCTTAAATGTCCTGAATTGTCCCCTTCTGTGCTTCTACTTTCTACTGCTGTTTCTCTTCCACTGTTTCAGTTTCCACCATACCTGCTTGAACTATGCAAGGAATTAGACTCTAGTCTCTAGATTTCAAATATTCAGTTTGATCCCTAATGTACCTTAAAGCCACTGCTGATACACAGGTTTGTGCTCAGTGCCTTGACAAGGGCTGGACATCTTTCCACACCTGATGCTTAGTTTTTCTTACCACTGAAATGTGAGGAGTGATGTACATTTGTATCTTCTGTCATGGAGCTGGGGTAAAATGAGGGATATGGCCATATATGAGACCTGTGAAGTGCTTGCATATCCCACAAAAGCTAAACATACATCTTTGAAACTATTATACTACTATACAGATATAGTCAAAACTAGGTCATTTCTGCTGTGTTTTAACTTCTAAAGCAGTAGCTATTATTAATCAGTCTTCTTGTATTAGTGTATGAGTACTGTAGAAAGAAAATTCATTTGCATCAGATATCATTATAAAGTTAATAAAACTATCAGTATTTGCAAGAAATATAGGGGGATTGTGCTGTAGTTTGCTCTTTTCTCATACCTGAATGTAGTTAGTGCAGGAAATGATGGAATAGGTTATATATCTATAAGTCGTCCCAGACAGTAGATGATGTTTTAAGAAAATGTGAAAAGAAAAGAGGTCTTTCAAAAAGGGATAGCTGGGACCAATGGACATTCCAGCACTACGTTTCTAAGAAGTTTTTGAATGTATGAATCAATTGCTGTGGAATAATTTATCACTGCCTCATTAATAAAAAAGAAAGCCATTGGGTTTAATAAAATAATTAAAAATGCTGCTGACCTCAGAGACCTTGTTGAAGGATTAAGTATCTGAAATCATATCTGGAGAAGTAACCTAGACAGAACCAGTACTTTTAAAGGATATTTTCTGTTATTAATATTAAATCATGTTTTTATAGTACTGTTGTTGTCAGATGTAGGTATATAAAGACTGGACATTTCAAGGCAGATAATCAGGAGTAGAGGAACAGGAATGAGTGCTTTGGATAAACATTTGAGACTTTGTTGTTGTTGTTGTTTTATACTACTGAACCAGTAATGCCATTGCAGTTAATTGTGGATCTGAATATTATAATCCTGATAATTCAAATTATCTCAGTTTAGACAGACAATAAAATTAAGAAGCCAGCATTACTATTATTATATAGGAGGAAATCTCTACTTTAGGGAGTGACTCTGGACTAGATTCTAGAAACCCTTTGGAAAAGAAATTAAAAATTATTAAAATTTTGTTAAAACCAGAAAGTTATCCTATTAAGAAGAGGAGTTAACATCAGCAGACACTGTCTGGTTTTGTAAAAACAAAAAAAAATTCCTGTAAAAATTTTGCTTTGCAAACAATTAAATTTAGAATTTCAGTTTTCACATATTTCCTATGATTAATTAATTTTTTTGTCCTTATCCAAAATATGACATGTGTCACACTGATCAGTGATGGCTATATGGCCCCTTGCACCTCTCTGTGCGTTGGGAATCAGAAGACCTTGAACATACTCCCGATCCTATTGACTTTTCAAATCATTTACTACCTGTTCTTACACTGTCAGAGTTCTGATTTCTGTTTTGTCATCTTACGGGAAAGAAAAAAGTAATCAAACTGTTCAACTTCCTGAAGGAAATCTTATATATCAGAAAAACTCAGTGAGGTATTTTGCAGACTACATTCTTGGTTTTAAGAAGCAATTTAGAAAAACAATGGTGTATAATTTCACGTGGAAATACTTCACAGGTTTTCATGGTCTGGGCTCTTTCCTTCTCCAGTAGGATCCCACAAGAGCTGACTCACATAAAACAGGATTTTTACCCAGGTTATGCTTGGATTTAATTCTCTGCAGTCATGTCCAGCCTTCTACTAGGCATGCTGTTTACCGCTGCACTTCAGTTTTTGTTGTCATCTTACTACCAATTTAATTCTTAGCTATTGCTGCACAGCAGAGTTCAGTTCAGAAAATGGTGTGGCTGATTCCTAAATGCTCTAAATGCAAACTTTTTCAGAGCGATTGCTCTAAATCATTGATTGTGCTTTCTGATCTCTTCTGTTTCTTGTTCTTTGGTATTTGCTGTAAACTATGCTTTCTGCATTTGTTAATGACATTTGAAAGAGAAAGCTATCTGACAATACCCATTACATATATATGGAAATTCAGGACACTAAAACTTTTAAGGAGCACCTTACATTTTAAGTAGCTTTTGCGATCACATAGGTGCTGTATTTAATAAGACTAAAACTTTTAGGTCTAGAAAGAGTAAATGTATTTCTATTTGTTTTGTGGTTGTTTTTTTTCCCTGCTGGTTTGTATTTTAGCAGCAGCAATATAATTATGAGATAGAAAGCTGAGGGATGCATAATGAGAGAAGGAAAGAAGAAATATTTACAGTATCCACTATCAAGGAAAATCTTTTTTCCCTGTGTAATTTGGTGCTAATATAAAGGCTACTTTGAAAATCAGGACAAACCTCATACCTACACTACCTTGGCTCCCTCATATTTCTTCCTGCCCATTGTAATATTGCCAAACCCTTACTTTCTATAGTGCTATTTTTGGCTTTGATAGTCTAAGCATTTTAAGCATTGCTTAAAAGGCCAAAAGTGATTTTATTGACCCAGTGAGAAGTACTGAGGTTCCTGACATGTGAAAATTGTTCTAAGTCCATGTGTATTAATTTTTAATATTTCTATGAATCTCTCTCTCTTTTCTGAATGATCTGGATTGGTTTTCTCAAGAAGATGTTAGTTAACATGATAGAAAGGCTGGAAATTATTTTGTACTCTTTTTGAAATTTGAATTTAAGTGGCAATTTATGATCTGCTCTGATAGCAGGATGATTGCAGTTCTGTATCCTTAAGGGCAAGAACAATATAAATACGTGAAATAATTTTTTGAGGGGAAATTATTCTCTTTTGATCTAGGAATAGATTCAGACTTACCTTCTGGGAACCAAAAATTTACAGTATGCAATATGCAGACACCTAGGATTGACTCATAATGGCTCATACTTCCCTACACAGTCAGTATAGTAAAGAACAATGTGGGACTGTAGACAAATAAAGGCAGTGATAGAGGAAGACAAGAAAAGACAATTTTATTAGAAATGGGCATGTAGACAGGGACTAATACAGAAACATTGTAGAAAATGTCAATGTAAGATTTCAAAGGACAGGAAGTTGCTTTTATTTTAAAGCAAACTGATTTCATGTGTTCACATTTGCAGTCATACCGACAAACTCACAAGCACCAGTTTGTGTGTGTCTCTGCAGCAGACAGGCTGCTAAATATTTTAACTGCTCTCAAATGCCAAATGAGCATGAAATCTGGTAATAGAAAAATATAAGTAAGTCCATTCTTGAAGAAGGAAAGGGGAGAAAGCTAATCATATTCAAATTGATAACTCAAACGTTATCAAAATTTCTCTTGAAAGAGGAAAAAACCCCCACAACTACAAGAGAGGCATAATTAAAATCCTCAAAGTATCCAGATTTAGCTCCACTGTGAGATAAATCAATTTTTTGAAGTAAAATATCAAATCCACCCTCATTAGCTTGTTCAATGTAATGTGTATACAGCAGTAAAGTGTATCATTTAAGTAAAAATCTGTTCCTGGCAAATTGACAAAAGCAATTAGGAAGGTGTCTTTGTAATTATCTCAGCCATGGTAAGCAGAGATATTGTACCCAAACACTATTTAGTAGCTAGGGGGTATGAACATCATATTAAAACTCTAAAAAGCTATATTAATGATGAGTATTATAAACGTCAATGATCAGCTACAAAAAATTGCAAATATTAAATTATCTCTCTCAAAAGACTCAGCCAAAGCTTCCAGATGATCACCTGCCTTGAGAATCTTCTGAAATTTCCATGTTAGGGATCTTCTGAACAGGTGGAGGAAAGAAACTGTGTCTCCAAGACAGAGCTCACAAGACTGGTGGACAAGTAACCTTCCACAGCCATTGTTCCCTCAGAAAGGGACAGGTCCTGTGCTTTGCCTGTAGAAGACAGTTTTGAGAGGGAATTTGACTTGAATAAGGTGAGGAGTCCTTGATGTTATCCATCACCTGTTCTTGACACAGGCATGATCAGGTAACTGCTCGCAATTGTAAGTCGTGACATGTGGTAGTGCTCAAAATATAAGTTCATTAAAATAGCAAGCAAAATTAGTTGTTGTAAGCAAATAGTTACTACATTGCCTCTGAGGAGGTTGTCCTTCACTGCAATTGGTAAACAGGAGTGACGGTGAATGTTTGATTAGACTCTGTAATTACAATAAAATGCAAACGGTTATACTGCAGGTGGTGGAGTTTTCTCTCCTTATACAGTGCTTGCAGACTTCACAAAGTGCTCTTTTGTAAAGATGGGCATGCTTTATTATGTGGAAGGCTACAACATCACAACTGTCCTGTCCTGCACCCCCTAAGGAAAATCTTTATGAAATAGGCCTTCAGTAAAGAAGGCACTGAAGATACACACTTTCTTTCTCTGATTCAGAGCAGAACTGGGATTTATTTTCACATTATGCACTGTAATTCTTCTATATTTTAGCTTTTACAGAGTAATTTTTCTATATAGTTACATGTATGAAATGGAAACTTGTGGTTAGGCGTATGGAGAGCTTAGCTTCTTGGTCATCTTTTAAATTATCATGATAGAAAAGTGTATTTAAAATAGCTTTGTTAATTATCTGTTGAAGTTATCATCTGTCCTTTAGATTTCCACATTTATAAACATCAGTCTCTGGAAATGAGAATATGTTGTAGGTTTTAGCCTTTCTCTATTTACCTGAACAACTGTTCTTGTCAGCAGTACATCTTTGTTGCAGTTTTGCATAGCTGGGTTTTAATGGAGAAGCGGGGTGCTGACGCAATGGCTTCTGCAAGAAGCAGCTAGAAGATCTCTGCAGGATTCAGAAAGCAAACATTGGCCGATTCAAAGCCAGAGTTGCTGCTGACCAGGGCCAAGCCAATCAGTGATGGTCACAGTGCCTCTGTGAATCACATATAGGAGAAAAAAAATCCCACAAGCAGCTGCATTTTGCTACTGGAGAAGGGAGTGGGAAGATATAAGAAGCCATACAGACACCAAGGCAAGGGAAGAAGGCGGTGGGGGGAAGAATGAGGCACTCCGGGGGCTCTCAGAGAGAGAGAGATTCCCCTGCAGCTCGTGGAGAAGACCATGGTGGAGCAGGTATCCCCTTGCAGCCCATAGATAATGATGGGCAGCAGGGACCATCTACAGCCTGTGAAGAGATTGATCCATGCCTCTGCAGGTTTGCCAGGGGACTTGTGACTCTGGTGGATCAGGCTGGAGCAGTCTGGCCCCGAAGATCAGCACCCCATGGAAGTGAGCTGCACTGAGGCAAATGGTGAGGAGACGATTCCACAATGGAAAGGACTCATGCTGGAGAAGATCGTGGAGGACTGTCTCGCGTGGGTGGGACCCCACAGTGCTGCAGGGGAAGGGTGGGTGTGTGTGGAATGTCGTGTGTGTGTCGTGTGTCGTCGTCCCCCCCCAGCTAAGAAGGAAGACAACTCGGGAGGAACGGACTGAAAACCCCCATTCAATATTTCCTGCACCTTCCTGTGCTGCGATGGGGGTAAGAAGAGAGCAAATTTATGATTAAAGTCTAGAAGAGGTGGGGGGGAAGTAGAAGTGTTAAGATCTGGAGAAGGAAAGTACCTTGTTAGGAATTGACTGGAACCCCACTCCCCATTCCCTGCCCCTCCCCATGCCATGCTGGGGGGGGAAGAAGGGAGTAAAATAGTGATGAAGTCTGCTAAGAAGGGAGGGGTGGGGGAGGTGCTTTAAGACCTGGCCACGCTTCTCATTACCCAACTCTGGTTCACTGGGTGTGTAGTTGTAGTGTAATAAATTAGTTTTCTTTATTCTGTATTGAGTCTGTTTTGCCCATGACACTAATTGCAGAGTGATCCCTCTCTGTCCTTATCTCAAATCCTAAGCCTCCTGATTTACATTTCGGCTGAAAAGGGGAGCGAGAGTGGCTTGGTGGGCATTTGACTTCTAGCCAGGCCTAAACCACCACAGTCTTCTCACCATGTGTGCTCTCAGTTCTCTCCTTTACTTTACTTTTTGTTCTTCCTTCATCTATTTTCTCTCAGTCATTAATTCTTATTTGATTTTTTTAAGTAAGCAAATACATATTAAAGAAAATTTGCCTTTTTCTGATTCTGTTCAGGATTTGTGATAAAGCTCAAATTTTTCAAGTCACATCATCTAAGAAAATGAGGTGCCAGGTGGATCTTATCTCTTTCTGTAACTAGTGAGGCAAAAGATGGTCTTGCTTGTAATTGTCATGAAGGAAGTGATTGTTTTCTCTGCTGAACAAAGAAGTTATCTGCCAAGGTCTTTAAAATATCTAAGTCCCTGAAGATAGATGATGTGCATTCATCCTTCTTCTGTTTTAAAGAAAGCACTAAGCATTGCACCTTATTCCCAATCTTTACTACTGAGTAAAAAAGGGGAAGGAGGGAGCTCAAACACTGGATCACAGATCACCCATGGCCTGTTAAAGCATCCTTTGCTTGGTTTTCACCCCTATCATATAGAGGTCTCTGAGAGAATTGACCTCAAGGTGTTCAAAGGAATGTGGGAGAAACAAGTCTCAGCAGATTGTCTGGAGAAGACACTTGCGTCATATTTGTCACCATCCACCTTAATCCACCTTTATCTCAGTGATCTTATTCACTCTGACATGACATTAAGTCACAAACCTAGACATGCAACAGTGCAAGGTTCTGCTGGGGTATAAATTCATCAAGAATAGCTCTGCAGAGAAGGACATTCGGATATTGTTTGATTGAAAAGTCAGACATGAGCTTGTTACGAGCACTTGCAACCCAAAAAAACAATCAGGAGAGTCCAGAGGAGGGCTACAAAAATGGTCAGAGGACCAGAACACATCTCCTGTGAAGACAGGCTGAGAGATGGGGTTCTTCAGCCTGGAGAAGACTCCAGGTAGTGTTGCCTTTCAATATATAAACAGTACTTACAATTATGGAGAAAGACTTTTTATCGAAGTCTATAGTGACAGGATACCAGGAAATTATTTTATATTGAAAGAGGGTAGATTTACAATGGACACAAGAAAGAAATGTTTCAAGATGAGGCTGGTGAGACACTGGAACAGGTTGCCCAAAGAAATGGTGGATGCCTTGTGTTTGGAAGTGTTCAGAATCAGGTTGGATGGGGGTTCGGGCAACCTGGTCTTGTGGAAGGTGTTCCTGACCATGACAGGGGGGTGAACTTTTTCCTTTCTTCACAGATCATTATTCAAATGTCACTTTGACAAGTTAGGTTTCAGTACATTAATTTCCACTGGAAAGTTTCTTACTAGTGTGCACAAATGAGACTGAAGTACATACACATTCAGAGTCACAGCACAAACTGAAAAAATCTTTTCATATTTAAAAATCAGTTTAGGCTTAGCCTATACTGCAGTGTCATCTTGGGCTAGCTCCATCTTCTAATTTCACCTGTACTTTAGATATATCAAAATTGACTAAAAATGAATTGAGATTTTAATATTTGTATTTATTAATTCCTCAACTAACAATTGTTATTTCAGTCTGAAAATTGTGTGAAATTAGTGAATTCTTGAGAAAATAATTAAATGCATTTAATAGGTAAAGAACTGTCATTTTTTTAAGGTTCTTTCATAAAATATAAATATAAAAGAAAAAATTATTTCAGCTTTTTGAAAGAAGTTTTTCTGCCTAGGTGGAAAAGTCCTGCAGGGACCTATTGAAGTGTATAGGAATAAAGGGAACTTACGTGGAATGGAAGAATAGCTAGTATGTGTAAAATATAATTAAGAATGGAACAATACTCTTGTCTTGCAATAAGATAGCTTGTTGAGTATTTACATTCATTTACTGTTAGAAAAATGCCTGGCAGAGTAATAGACCCTTTGACTTGACTCTTGACTATAATATAATAAATGATATAAATGACTATAACATATTGAAATGATACCAGAATGTAATGGCTTTAGAACTGCAAATTTATCACATGCGTATCAGTTTTTATGGATATAAGGATTGACGGAATATTTCATATTTTGACTTGGAAAATTTCACACTGAAAAATTTTCTAGAGAGAGACTGCTTCTAAGTTTTGACTGTAGCTAGCATCTTTATGTTTGGAAGGATCTCTTATTTTTAATTATCACACTGTGGAAAAATATTGCTGTAGATGATGTACAGAACACATGATCCCTTTGATGTAGAAAAGGAGCAAAAGATTATTTACACAGATAGCATACTTAATTTACGGTAGCATTAAGAAAGTGAATGAGTTTCTACATAATCTTAAAAAAAATAAATAAGGATCAGAAGATAAGATATTATCTCTCTCGCTCTGCTTTTTTCTAATAGATAAAATCAGGTTTCACTGCAGTTTTACTGTGTCCTGACTATTTTTTTTAATGTGACACATACCTCCCGCTTGTCTTCTCATATCGTAAACAGTGTACAGTGAGGTTTCACACCGTTGCCAGCTTGATTTATTTCCTGCCAGTCCCTGCTCTATATAAACACCTCCGTTTAAAAACAACAACAACAACAACAACAACAACAACAAAACCAGAAAAGAGAGTACTAGGTTTATGTCTCAGAGATTACCCATATGAACATCCCCATTGATTTCTTGGATTTAAGACTGATGTTTTTACTGTTATTACAGGAGGATATGACCACGGAGTATTTGAAAAGGATAGGGAAGAACAATTCATGAAAAAAGGAGATACTGATCAATCTGACACAAAAATGTGGGAAATATGTGAAAGCATCTGGCATGGAAGATTTTTCTGTTATCAGCTTCTTTATCTAACTAAAAGTGGGCTGACATAAATCAAGACAGGATAGAAAAATGAGAAAAAAAGAAAAAACAACGATTTTATTTTCTTTAGTGGCATATTTCACCTGCAAATGTATTAGGAATTATGCATATGTTTTAGTGGAATCTACTTTTTGTGCTTGGTATTGAAGTCTTAAATGGAATAAAGAGATTATCTTAATAATTTTTTGATTTAAGCTGGGTTTTTTCTTGTATTTTTGCATGGCAATTTCTGTCCCTATGTAAAGAACAGATTTACAAAGTTGTTTTTGTTTTTTTTTTTTAAATATGCCTATAAAAATAAAAGCTCACTGGAAAGTGTTAATTCCGGCTTTTCTAGTAAGATTGGTAAGATTTTGCTGTTGATAGGTGTACTTCTGGATGTGTGGTACTTAAACAACACACTGAACTTCATAATGAACTCCTCAGGTTTTCTAAAAGTTAAATCCAATATTTCATTTTCACTTTCAGGGGTGGAGGATAATTTATCTTTGCTTAAACAGTTCATACGCTGTATCTTTGATACACAGTAGCTGAGTTTATCTCACTGTTTTCCACTCCAGGTGTCTGTTACTGCATGAGCAGTCAATTCTAATTGAATAGCAGGTTCCTTCTGAAGAGCACTTCTTGCAAGTTTTTCTCCCTGCATGATGTTCCACTCCATTGCCTATTGAGTGATACATTTTTTGTTCGATGTCTCCTTGCTTGTGCTTTCATCATGTGTGCCCAGACTTGTTGCTTCTCCCTCCTCCTTTTTTCTGTTGCATTAAATTGTACCAGATTCTAATTTTAAGTTAGAAGGAAATATGTGCTTTACAATTAAATAATAATTTGTTTTAGTATTTGCTTGAGGAGTGTCTAAAGAACCCTTTCTTCATTTAGAAATGTAGTGTAAATTCTAAATGTCTATGCTTGCACCAACACAAACTCTATCTAATATTTGCTTCTTAAATAACAAAAATACATTAAATAGCTTGTAAATGGACTAAACTATGTGAAATGGACTAAACTATTTTTTCCAAAAAGACTGATGAATAATTTAAGGATGTCTGAAAGAAGGTCCAATTTGTTCTTTGGAAGTTATTTCATGTTATTTATGACTTTTTGAATTACAAAGTGAATTATGAAATTAAATATATGCTGATTTAATGTACCAGGGCTTTTTAATGGTTATACCATCACTAGTGATGTGTGAAATTTGGCTGGTATCCTTAAATCCATGTAATGGAGCTTTACCATCAAAATTCAGCAAACCTTTTGCAAGAAGGAATGAAAGGTAGGCACTTTAATATATCATAAATGGATAGAAGAACTTTGAGTGCAAGCTTGGTTTAGGAAGTTTAGGAAAATGTCCCTTGAGTCTTGAAAGGTGGTTGAAACTGTAGGAAGGGGTTTTCGAGCTTTCCACCTTATTTCAGTATCTTGCATATAGGTCACAGCAGGCTGAAATAGCAGTGTATGCATGTACAGCAATCACTTATATCAACATTGGAAAATTCAAATAATTCTGTGGTTAGTAAAGACATATGATGCCCTGGAGTTTGGTCACTGGAAGAAAAGGCTATTTTGGGTGTAGACTATCTCTTACATCAAATGTCTAATCTGGATGGGTTTTGTTGTTGCTAGTACAAGAGCAATTCATTTTGCTATTGTTGGGACTATCTCCTAATTCAACATTCATTATGTGATCTTTCATTAGGATCCTGATTTTTTAAAAAGACATTTTTTTTTAAACAGTCTTGCACTTAGTTTTTAAACTAATTTCAACTAATTAAAAAAATCTTGCCCTTCAGATATTTTTTCAACATCTGCAGATATTTTTCTGCAGATTTTTCAGTATCTGCAGATTTTTCAATATCTGCAGATATTTTTCAATATCTGTGAAGATTTGCCTATGCCTTTACATAGTGTAAGTAATACATGACAATCGTTCATTTGGAGATCTGACAATATACTCTTCAGAGTATATTGATTCTTACAAGCTAATCATTATAAGGAAGAAATCTGAAATAAAGGATAACATTTGCCAATGTTGCATTTGTTTTGCCATGATGAACTGACCAATGTGCTTATTCAAATTATGCCAAACCAGATTGTGATTACTTAATATAATTTTATTTACTATTTCTCTATTAATGGTTAGAATGAGATTTAAACAAATATTTTACTGAACTGACTTGAGCAATTATCTTTCCACTCTTTTCCCCTTAAACATTGAAATTGACCTTCATATATGCATTTTCTAAAACAAAATTCTTCTGAACCTTCTGTATCCATCCCTAGAATCATAAACAGTCTCAGTGAAGTAGCTTGCTAATGCTCCTTTCTCTTAACTTTTTCTTCTGCAATAGTTTGCAGTAATGAACTTGTAATAAAGTGACGTTTAAAGGTAGTGGAGAGACATTGAAAAATGAAAGAAAATAAAACAGACAATTCTAATTTAAATGAGAAAACAAATAGTTCACAACTGTATGTTTTGAGAATACTAGAGTTTTAACAAATAATGATTTTAAATCTATGGATAAAAGAAATTCAGCTTTAAGAATTTTTATGCTGTGATCAATTTTCACATTTAGGATCAAATATGTAGTTCTTACCTACAATGTCTGGAGTAGTAAAAAATACTTGAATCATGTCTTTTTCTGAAATCTTGCATTTGTTATTATATTAAAATATATACATGTAAGTAGGAATACTATAAAATTACTCAGATTTCCATTTGTGTGCCTTTCTGATTAAGCAATAGTATATAACAGTTCAGCTTTGATTTACTGTTTGAGTAAACTTCAAGTAAATCTATATATTGTTGCTTGACATATTTGAACTATCTTTTTCAATTAGCTTAATTTTTATTTTGTGGACTTCAGGGTCATCAACTTTGCTGACTTACAGAATCATAGAATCACAGAATATCCTGAGTTGGAAGGGACTCATAAGGATCATCGTGTTCAACTCCAACACAGTTGCAATTAAAAAGATTCAATGCATCTGAATAATATAATTCTGTGTGTCTGTTTTAACATGCCTTAAAGAAAAATGTAAACAGGAAACATATAAACATTAAAAAAAAATCCTGTATTTTATTAACATGTTCTTTAGTAAGATTTTAAGAATTATCAAAGGGATCAAGGCTTGTAAAACACACATATATACACATGCACCCTTCGATATATATTTTAAATGACCCAGTTTTATCTTGAAATAATAGATTGTATATATAACATTTATAACAGTACTCAATTTACAAACCACAGGTAGTGATTTGATTTTTCTAGGACTGCTATAAAATTAAAGTTCAAACCAATTTTCTTCCTATGGGGTCATGAATCAGAATATAAAAAATAACCTCTGGTTCAAGGAGGAAAACACCTTCTATAAGCACCTTTTATTTTAGATCATCCTAGAATATAGCTAAAGCTATTATGTGAGGATACCTCAAGTTAAAAAAAAAAATTAAAATGCAGAAACCTCCCCACCAAGCTGATGTTACCACTATGTGTTTGTATAATTTTTTTGCAGTTTATTCTCATTTATAAAGGAAGATGAAAAAAGGATATTAAAACCTTAAAGCATCAAAAAGATGGAGTAGTCATTGTGGCTAGGAACTACATTTGCATCATAAGTGTGGAAACTTTTATTTTATCTAATCTTTAAAAAAAAAAAAAGAAAAATTAAGAAATAGATTATTTGCTTTGCTGGCTTGAAGGATTAAAAATTAGTATTTTAGGTCATAGAAATGAAGATTTCATGAAAATTAAGATTTCATGAAAGTATTTTTCCCATAAATTTTTCTTGCCCTATTCCCTCCAGCAGTTTCCTGTCTCACTGTTTCTTTTCCCTCCATACTTTGAGACATGAAATTATGTTAGAATTCTCACTTTGCTTCTTAACATTTCAAACAAAACAACTGATGTTGTTCCACATGACATCTTTGTCTCTAAATTGGAGAAATATGGATTTGATGAAACGACCACTCTGTGGGTAAGGAATTGACTGGATAGTAACACTCAAACAGTTGTGAATGGCTCGATGACCCAGTGGAGGAGACCAGTGATGACTGGTATTCCTCAGGGGTCAGTATTGGGACCAGCACTGATTAATATAATTGTCAGCTGTATGGATAGTAGTAGCAAGTGAACCCCCAGGAAGTTTGCCAAGAAGACCAAGCTGTGTGGTATGGTCAACCTGCTGGAGGGAAGGGATGCTGTCCAGAGGGAACATTGACAGGCTCAAGAGTTAGGCTTGGGGCTGTGAGAACTGCATTGAGTTCAAGAAGGCCAAGGGCAAGATCTTGAACATGGATGGGAGCAATCCTAAGCACAACTGCAGGCTAAGCAGAGAATGGATTCAGAACAACCCTGATGAGAAGGACTCAGCCGCATTGCTCATCATGATCCAGCAATGCATGCTTGCAGTCCAGAAAGCCAACTGCATCCTGTTCTGAATCAAAAAAGCATGACCAGCAGGTCAAGGGAGATGATTCTGCCCCCTCTACTCCACTGTTGTGAGACTCCACCAGGAGTACTGCCTCCAGCTCCAGGCCCTCAACATAAGAAGAACATTGATCTGTTGGAGCAAGTCCAGAGGAGGGTCACAAATATGATCAAAGGGCTGGAGCACCTCTCCTATGAAAACAGGCTGAGAGAGATGGGGTAGTTCAACCTGGAAAAGACTCAGAGACCTTATTGTAGCCTTCCAGTACCTGTAGGGGGCTACAAGAGATCTACAGAGGATCTGTATTGGCTTTAAAATGCAAGACTGTCTATTTTGATTAGATAGCAGGAAGAAATTTCTTAATGGGAGGATAGCGGGACACTGGAAAAGGCTACCCAGAGGCAAAGTGTTCAAGGCACGGTTGGATAGGACTTGGGGCAACATGGTCTAGTGGAGAGTGTCCCTGCCCATGACAGGACCTAGATTAAGGTCCCTTCCAAGCCAATTCATTCTATGATTGTATATTAATCTGCTTTTCTACAAATTCTTAGATAAAAATCCTTAGTTTTTTAAGCTGTTTAAATCTCAGAGATCTGATGTTTTTATTGTGGATGATTCGTCGGATTCTAAACTGGAGAAAGCAAGAGATTAAATCTGTTATACATTTGTGCACATGCACACAGACAGAACATTTATTCAAAAGGATGTATAGGCTGATTCAGCACCAAGCGTCAAATGAACATCACTGTTTCAGCTGAACTACTGTTCCTAAGCTATATTTTCAAAAGAATTCTCTTAAATTAGGATTCCTATTTACACGATAATGTCAGTAGTTATTAATTTTTACAAAGCACACTCAAGGTGTTTCTGTAGAACAGTTTGATGAGTTCTTTTTCAGTTTGCCACGTGTAAATATCTGTATGAGATTCAGAACAGTTTAGTCTGTCCTGTTTCCTAACCTTCCTGGTGTTTTTATGTGTTTGTGTGTCTGTATGTGGTATTTATTTAATAAGTTTTTATGAGTTGTGGAAACTTGAACATGTACTTTTATTTGTAACATTTCTTCAAAAGTTTTGAATTTTTGTTGTTGTTGTTATGAAAATCACATATGTATGATGTTACATGATATAATTTCCTACTTTGGTTTTCAGTGATAAAAAAAGGTACACAAAAATCCCCTAAACCTTTATTAGTTTAACATAGTAATATTGAATCATACAAAATTCTAACTCTCGGTACATAAAGCAGCAAAGGTATATATATCGAGATCTATCTATCTATCTATCTATCTATCTATCTATCTATCAAAGAAGTATAAGCCCTTAATGGTCAGCTAATCTCACTGCCAGCAGTGTGATAGTATAGTACCAGAATTAAGTTTTCAAATGCTGTTGTCCAGCACCAGCATTATTAGGACAGTTAATTACTCTGCATTTTCAAAGGCAGTAAGTATCTATTCAGTCTCTTGTATGTAGGGAGATGAAAACTTTCAACAGTTTTATCTTTTTTTCAGCATTTTGACTTTAAATTTTTTCAGAAAGGTGTCTGCTGATGGTAGAAAAGTCAACATGCATTATTTTAATAAATGGTTACTCAGCTCTTTCAGAGACGGTTAAAGATTATGTTTAAGACATACACATGTAAATGGTATGTAATAGACCATATGTATCAACTCCTTAGGTATGTTAAGAAAGTTGACCTGATGAACAAGAGTCTCAAGTATTCGGTTTCTCAGATCAAACTGAGAGTAATATGTGCTGCTGAAAGGTGGTGTTTTTGCTCTTGGTAGCATAGTACATGACTCATAGATTCACTTAAAAAATTGCATGTTTCAATTTCAGAGTATGTGCAAGGGAACAAAAAAGACATGTTGTCTGGCAAGATACTTCTTTGTATATTGTTCTGTGACATATCTGTGACCTCTTAATCTATGGAAAAATAGGATTATCTTCCTTCCATATATTTCTTATATTTCAAGATATCCTATCAGTTTGGATGTTGCTTGGGGTGTATGATGTTTTTAATTTTTAATTTAATTTACTCTTAATTTCAATGGCATTTTCTATAACCAGGAATTTTCCCAAAAGAGTCTTGGCTAATCTTCTGTTAGTCTGAACCCATACAGTCATATTTACTGGTTTTGATTCAGAAACACTCCTGAAGCACACAGGATCACCTCAGAAAAGCTTGTACATACTTTCAGGTTTGATTCTGACATCATGTCCCCTTTGGCTTTCAAAACTTTTAGTCTGCACAATAGAACTTTATTTAGTGATCTCTCTGTTAGCATCCTCTGATGTTAAGGAGTTGTTACCTAAAATTCTGCAGCCTGGCACCCAAACTAGGTGATTGCTCCATTAGTCCTAGTAGCTTTCTCAAGTATGCCCCATCTTAGACATCCCTGTTTTATATTGAAAACTGACAGGCAATGCAGAAAATTAGTTGATTAGGGGTAGGTTTCCCCAGAAAGAAAGTAATGTACTGGTATTATTTCCCACAACAATACAGTTAGCATTTTGTCTATTTAAATTACTTACAGGCTGGAAAAACACCCACAAACAGTAACGGGGCTTCAGCACTAACGACATCATAAAATCATAGGCAAAGTATCAAGGAACATTTGGCTTTTTTCTCTCTTCAGCCTAGAGGTACCCCAAAGAGCTAGACGTATGTAATATAGAAATCCAGAATTCTTACTTGCTTGCTCTGGGCGCTTATCTTTTAATTTTTAAAGTTTCTTTGATTTCTCCCAAAAGAAAGGGGTGGTTAAAGGCATCACTCTTTCAACAGGGACAAAATTTTTTTGTGCTTTCGGATTTTGTAAATGGTCAGAGACAATTATCCAGTCCAGGTCTCCTTCACTGTATGAAATTTTCACATTCATGCAGTGATCAGAGCTACTTGACAACTTTATGTGGCCTGGATTCTAGTTAATTAAAAGACTGCATGTTTTCCTTAAAATACCTGATAGCATATATAGCATATATAACTATATCCCATCAAAGTAAATACATTTTAAAAGTGGAATCTATGTATATGCAGTTAAAAACCCCAAAAATCTATGCAAAAAGTAACTTGTTCAGTGGCTGTTTTGGTATTTTTTCTGTTTGTTCATGGTAACATCATCAAACACATTATAAATCTTTGTAATAATAATAGGATTATGATCTATGGAGCCCATCAGTATATTTCAACTTGCTTATGATCTAGAAAGAAACACAGTTTTAAGAATGCCACCATCCTGCTCTGTGTCCTCTTACCCCTGTGGCCGACAATGTGTGATCTCTTAAATTGAATGTATCGCTCATTTATTACCAGTTCTATTTTAATTTCCTCTCCAGCTAACTTTGCAAATAAAAGACTTCTAGCTGGTTTAATTTTCTCTTCTGACAGCAAAAGACATATCTGCATGATTAAAATGCCAGATATCTTTATAACTGTTATCAATTACATTAATTAATAGAAAATAGCAGTAGAATTTGCATGGGGGAAGAGTATTACTTTAAATCTTAGTTAATTCACCGTTGTCTGTAAGATGCCATTTCTCCTACACCCCACTTATTTTTTACCCTCTCATGTATTCATTATTAAGAAGTAGTTATCTAACAAGTATGATGTATATTTGCTGTTTGTATCAGTATGAAGCATAGAGGTATTGGGTTTGCATTTCTCAAGTTGAGAAGAACAAGAAATTTTCTTTCATAAAACAAACAGAACTTAATCAGTGCCTAAATTATATAAAAGCAAGTGGTCCGTATGACAACCGTATTTTTTTTCAATTAGCTGAGGCTATAAACCATGGGTTTAGAGTGCAATATATTTTCAAAGTCAGAATTTCCCCTTAATTCCTTTTCTATTGTATTAATAGCTTCTGAGTGGTAGTTCAGGTCTTGTACAAGGTGGGAATCTCAGACTGAGCGGTTTGTGCCAGGTGCAGGATCAGTATGTCGTGGCTTCACAGCCTGGCAAAGTGACTTGAAACAGAGTACAAAAGCATATCCCAGTGATGACAAGACAAAATATTTCAGACAGCATTGGACTGAGGTTTTAAGAGTATCTTTACACTTTCCGGTATGGGTTGATAACCCCACTTAGATTAGTGAAGCTTCTTCTACAACCCAATATAGTCCTGTGAAAATGATGTTAGGTAAAGTTCAGGAACCTTGCTTGAAAGCATGTTTATTCAGTATGGATTTGACAAAACATTACTGTGGAAACAGAGATTTATTTTGCCTGAGAGGGGAAGTAAGGAAATTTTACTTTGGTTCTGAAAGTGAAGACAAAAAGTTTCTACCTGTACCAGCATTATACCAAGAATCATTACCTCACTCTCAGCTCCGTGGTTTTGGTCTCTCTGACTTCTTATGTGCCTCAGCCAACTGACCTTTTGTTCTGCAGTCTGAGATCCTCTGAGAGCCTATAGGATATACCTCAAGTTGCCATTTTCCACATGTCCCTTCTAGTGCACATTTTTCTTCCCCTCCCCATCCTCATGTAGTACTACTGCCCACTGAGCTCCAGTACATGGAATGATAGGCACAAATCTTTCATAGGTTTTGAACTTTATTTGATAAAATAAATCCTACCATTTCTTTCATTCTGTACGGTAAGTTTGTCAGTCTGCATAAATTATGCTGGTTATCATTCTGTAGCAACTCTGTTATTTGTTTCTTTGCAATATTTTCTCATGCAACTTTGGTTTTAGTTTACCATGGTGTTTCTTTTTTTGTTTAATGGACAATCATGATATATATACATGTATGTGCCAACAGATATCTGGCTACTTTAGGTTAGTTTAATAAGAAGTTTAGAGGGAGAACAGTGATTTTTTTTAATTTCTTAATTAAAAAAAAAGAACCCAACAGGTCTTTATAAGACTACTCAAATTAATGTTAACATTCTTGTTTTATTTTCTGCTTGAATTGACATCCAAGACATAGACTGATACTTGAGCTAATATGCCAAACTAAAATTTTACCTTCTAAATGGAAAACTAGGCTTCCATTGTCTTGCAGGAAAACTCCAAGTAAGTGTTCGAGAGAAACAGACCTGAAAGGAAAAAAAAAATCACTTTCTCCAAAACATTCTGTATCTGGCAATGGAGTTTTCCTCGCCTTTCATAGCTCTTATTTTTACAGAATTAGCTGATTGTTGCAGATTAAAATCACAGACCGACATGCACCATTAAGAAAAGCTAGGACTCTAGCAGAGCTCCTTTTTTTCATATCTCTACTGCAATAGAGCCAGGCTATAGTAAATATCTCTTCTTCCTTTTTCTTATAGAAGAGAGCATGAGGTTGCCATACTTTCTTTGTTTACTTGTACTTAATATGCAAATCTCAGCCTCTCTGAAGGTCTTCTTGCAGTACTGAAAGTGAAATGCTGCAGTGAACAATTTTCATTCGCGGATTTTGAAGGAAAGTTGAAGCTTTTAACAGAAATTTCTTAAAGAAACTTGCATTGGACTCTGCTGCTAGACAATGCTGCAATAAGGCCATTCTTTATGTTGGTCTGCATATTAACTTCTTAAGATATTAACTGTATTTAAATTTTGTAGCCTTATAATTTTAGGAAATAAATGTTTACAGAATTGTTTTATTTTTTAAAAAAACAAACCAGGCACCTGCTGGTTATTGCATTTACATAATACTTTATTCTAACTATATTTACCTTAAAAGGACAAACTGCCATTCACAATACTTCTAGTCTATTTAGTGGGTCTTAACAGCCAACTAACTTTAGAACAATGGGGGTTTAGTGGCCCTAGAAATACAATGTTTAGCATAATTTCAAAAGTGTTTGGAATAATATAATTAAAGGATAAACAATTTAATTTCAAACTTTGTTGCTTAATGACAGTAAAAGATGTTTAAATTCTTCTATAACTGCATTTTTTCTATAAGATACTTCATCAAGGAGTAATTTTTAATTTTTATTATTAAAAGCCTAACTGATCTAATTTTCTAATATAAAGTATCACAATTGATTATTTATTGTTGCTGTTTAAAGACCAAAACCGAAACCTGGAATAAAAGAGTCAGAAGACTGTGAAGCTATCTATAATTCATATAAAGCAAAGAAACAAAATAAATAGTAGAGAGCGTTAAAGGGGAATAAAGTCAGGATCCCCAGCTGTGAGACTACTTTTCTCTTTCGTCTTCCTTTGTTAAAACCAGGAGCTAATATATCGCGTCTTTCTTGAAGATGCACTGCAAAAGCACCGCTGCTGGACTATTTATACATGCTCATTGTCAGAATGGATTACAGTGCCCATCAGTTCTTTCAAGTAAGACTGTATTATACTCTGGTTTTAGGAAAGTGCTACAGTTATAAGCATTTTTATGTTTGTTTCTTTTCTGATTTTCTTACTGTAAGCTCTTAATCTTAAAAAAAAATATGCCTCTCACTTTCTCAGCTATTAGCTGGTATTTTGAGAGAATTTCATGCTTAAGCTACAAAACAATGTATGTCTTTCAAAAAATATCCTGATCATCTTTTGGAAAGAAGTGAGTCAAGAAGTCAGTTCCAGTGTCTGGATCATGGTTTTAAGTATTTAGGAGTTCTGATTTATTTTGAAATGATAAAGGGAATACTTTGTGTGTGCGCATGATTTCAGAATTCCAGTGATCTGCCAAATACAATTTTGGTGAAATTACTTGAATTTTGTAGCAAAGCTTTGTTTTGGTTTTACTCCTTAATGTTTTACTCGTGATGCTTGTTATAAATAGCAAAAAACAGCAAAATATTGTGTCTGGATTGTAGAATTGATACTTTTATTTAACTTCAGATAAGCAATCTTGATTTGACTTAGAATTGCAATATTAGCAACAGAAAGAGAAAGTTATAAAACCACCACCTTTCTGCCTTTTTAATTTTTTTTCCTTACTAAGATAAGGGACATGTACTGCACTTTTAACAAATATTCAAAGAGCCGCTTCTTAAAGAAATATTAAATATTAGTTTCTAGAGCAGAAAACAAGTCAGTTCAACCTTAAACCAATTGCTCTAGGTAACTGGAATTTTTTCCTTTTCTAAGGGAAAATGTATATATAACAAATAGAGGTTTGTTTGATATCTGTGCTTTCACGGGGAATTTCTGGGCCAACTAGATATTTTTATTAAAGTTTTACAAGGGACCAAAAACTGGGGAGAAAAGATAATGTCATGCCAATTAAGGGATGATTATTAAATGAATAATCTATAATGAACAACACATTATTCTTAAGCTTGCGTTTGTCACATTTCCTAGCAGTGCAGCTTGTATGTGGCTCTAATATTTCGTAGGAGCAATCAGTCTTTTTCTTTGAATATTGTAAATTTAGTTTTTGCTTCATTGAAATTAATGCCAAAACTCATGGTGGAATATACTGCAGCTAGCATTTTGTTTGCAGTACTTAAATATTTCAGAGATGCAAAATTAATTATGGGAAATTATATGGATGGTATATGCCCTTTGAACTGCTACCAGTAAAGGAAAAGCTTCTTACAGATATTTCATCAAATGTTCTTTAAAAGTTTTGACATAAACGGTGTTCAACATCAAGAAAACAGTGTAAAACTAACAAAACAAAAATTAGCTAGTTTACTCTCTTTAAGTCATGAATGTTTGTTTTATGGGATAAATATCAGTCACTGCTGCTAATAAAATTAATTCTTATATTGACAAACGTTTATGCTCCTTATTTCATCTCTGGGGAAGTCAGGCAGCAAGGAATCTCAGGAACTCAAAGCATCTCATCAGTGTTGACAATCATCAACAGAACAGTATAATTACATTGACTTCAGTAGTCATAGCTGACAGAATGTCAACCACGTCCACTAATTAATTACTTGGCCAGTATAGCTTAGAAAAAAGAATGGAAAAGCACGATTTCTGTACATTTGGATATGGCAACTTTAGAATCCTTATACATACTCATCACTCATATACCATGTATCTTTTTAAAATTTATTTGGAAACTGCTTCACCAAATAGTGTGTACTTTTTCCTTGAGCATAATTCTTGACAGACTATTTATGCATTCTTAGGTCCCATGCTATTTTCAGTATAGCTTTTATCTTTACCTCTTTTACCTGTCTTTGTGCCTTTAGTTTTACACTTGACCTGCTGAAAGAATCAACTTGGATTTTTTCAAGATTATTTTTGCTTCAGTTGAGAAATGTTTTGTAGAGGAATATTCTTTTTGGTGTGAAAAAAATGAAAGAAATGTTTACCAGTTTCAGTACTATTCAATCTTCTGGAAAGAGGAAACTTTTTTTCTATTGCTTACCCTAAAATAACCAATTACCAGGAAAACATAGTGCAAAATAATTTTCTCATGAGATCAAAATAGAAGAGCTATATGGAGTACTTGAAAAAGCCTGACAGGTTTCTATTCATCTTACCAGATATAAATATCATGGTGTAGATGTCTACCTCTGAGTTAACTGTTGCAGAATCTCTTCAAAGACATTGGATATCTAGGCTGCACAGATAAAGGGTGTTAGGGGATGTTTCCTCCCATCCCAAAGTATGTCAGATGAATTGCAGATCTCTGTGGTGATGGTAAATGTAGCCTGAGGTGACTTGCTCAGCCACAGTTGTATAAATTTGAGAGAATAATTCCAGTGGCAGGGAGTGTGTCACCATAACAGGAAGAGATTGTTGGGTTTGATCAGTGAGCTAAGCCCAGACTGGTGGTACTTCACATGAATCCCATCCAGCAAAAGTTCAGAGGTACTGGAAAGGTGCACTGTATTAAAATTTGTTACTCCTATTTACTGCCCAACCCTTAACACTATATAAAGAAGTATCAGTATCATCATCAAGTATGATGACTTGCTCAAATTGTCAAGCATTCTCAAGATGCTGCAGGCAAGGGTAATACTTCTGTTATTGCTGTGGCATACACACCTTTGTATTGGATCAGCAATAGTTTAGGAATTGTACCATCTGTTTTGTCTGCACTTCATTCTGTCTGGAAATGTGAACATGGAAAGATCCCGACGATTCTACTTCCTTTCTGAACTAAGAACTGTTTCTCCCACCAGCTGATTTGATGCTGAAGAATATATTGTAGTTTCCAAATCTTCCCTATTTTGTTTTAAAACAATAACTGAATCTTATACAGCCACGTATAGCGTCTTTCTTTGAAGATATAATTTCTTTTTACTTATTTAAAAAAAAAAAAAAGTTTTAAGAACAGAAAACAGAAAGAAAGACTTCTTTAGTTGCCCTCATAGAAGCCAGACATGAACCTAGGTTTGAAGATGTCTTTGCTCAACTATGAAACCACATGAGTGCAACTAGCAACTTTCTGGACCTTCTCTGTAAATCTAGAATTTCATCTGTGCGTACACAGAAAAGAGCTTGTCTTCAGAGAGGCAGAAGTAGAACTGCTATAACATATCGATACTGCACTGTCAGAGATCTTCAAACTAGCTTTGTCCTGGCTACAGTGTGGCCATTTCAGTGGGTCAGCTAATAGTTCTGCTGAGACTGCAGCTATTCACATTACACAAGTAGTCATGCAGTTTTCAGAGCTAGAGTTATTTCCTGTGTTTTCTACTTTGTAGTGCCATGTCAATACAACAGATTTGTAGCTTTTAGCCCAAGGACCTCTCTATACTGTCCTGTCAAGTCCTAAATAGTTGAGGTTTTTTGTTTTCTAAGATACAAAAATAGTCAGTGCTGTTCAGCCAAGGTTCTTCTAGTGCTTGTTTAGAATATAATTGTTCTCTGGACTGTTTCAGTCAATACACTTGACTAGCTAAATACACCAAAAACATAGTGTTAATCTGTTTATTTGCTCTGAGCTTCTGAAGGAAAAGTCCTTCACTTTTAATTACTTCATTTATTAAAATAGTTCAATACTCAAATGTCCTTCATGAAAGTTACAAAGTTTTTTCTTTCCTCATGCTGCTAGAATTCACTATTTTTCTTTTCTCTCGTAACAGCCAACAACCATCAGTTAATCACAAACAGACGAGCAATGATGAATTAAACATGAGGCTTCTTTCTTTGCCTCTGGTCATCCCTCAAGTATCAGCCTTTTGAGGACTAGTAACTTTACATCCTCATGTTTCTTGAACTGAATCTTGGAACTGTATGTTTTCAGTCAGTATTTATATGTCATGTTCTTCATTTAGGGAATCTCAGTAACAAGATTTATTTTTAAACTAGCTTAGCTTAATAAAATTATTTCCTCTGAATAAGATATTATTTTAAGGGCATGGAGAGTGCTTCAGCACAGAGCTCAGCAATGTATCACATTGAGCTAATCAACTCATATTTAGAGCTTGACTAACATGATGTACTAAGTCTCTGTTTTGATTTCTGAGGTGTAAAAAACTAGAAGTATTTAAGGTATATTTTGCATACTTCTTCCCTGTTCTTTTGCTGAAGCAAGTATAAACATGACTAGTTAGTTCTAATTAAAATGTTATTTCTTCTTCTTGAATATTTATTTCAAAAGTACTTCTGTGGTATTCACTAGGTATGCTCTATGCCTTGACAATTTTTCACAGAATCATAGAATCACAGAATGCTTTGGGTTGGAAGGGACCTCAAAAATCATCTAGTTCCAACCCCCTGCCATGGGCAGGGACATCCTTCACTAGACCAGGTTGTTCAAAGTCTCATCCAGCCTGGTTTTAAACACTTCCAGGGATGGGGCTTCCACAATCTCTCTGGGCAACCTGTTCCTCACCACCCTCACAGTAAAGAATTTCTTCCCAATATCTAATCTAAGCCTACCCTCTTTCAGCTTGAAGCCATTGCCCCTTGTCCTATCACTACACTCTCTGGTGAACAGTCCCTCTCCCACTTTCCTATAAGATCCCCTGAAGTATTGGTATCTGTAATTAGGTCTCCCTGGAGCCCTCTCTCCCCTGTCCTGAACAAGCCCAATTCCTGCAGCCTGTCTTCATAGGAGACGTGCTCCAGCCCCCTGATCATCTTTGTGGCCTTCCTCTAGACTGTCTCCAACACCTATAGGTCTTTCCTGTACTGGGGACCCAAGAGCTGGATGCAGTACTCCAGATGGGGTCTCACAAGAGCAGAGTGGAGGGGCAAAATCACCTCCCTTGTTCTGCTGGCCATGATGTTCTTGATGCAGCCCAGGACACGTTTGGCCTTCTGAGCTGCTAGCACACACTGCTGGCTCATGTTGGGCTTGTCATCATTTCTTGAGCTTTTTCTGGGTTAAAGACATCAAGCATACTGGTGGTAAATTTGTGATACCTGGCATCCACCTGTCTAAAAGTATTTGCTAAGTTCACTTAAATCTGAAACATAATGCATTGGAAATTTTCCTCTTTTTTTTTTTAAAGAACTGAATAAAGTGAGTATACCGTCTTCAAAGACTGAATAATTTTGTAAAATATAGGAAGAGTTGATTTTATGGTCTCATGCATGAAGTCTAACTGTCTAACAGAAGACAAAAGTGTATAAATCTATATGTATATGACCTGTGTAGTTGTGAGTGAGTTATCGTCATTTCGACTTTAAATTCTTGCCTTATTAACCTGTTATTAAGTAATAAAATTTATAAAGATATTAAATTTGCTTAAAGAGTAAGAAAAAACCCCTCACATCAAAGAAAGACCTTCAATAGTCTTTACACTGTAGTATTTTGCAACAAAATAGCAAGACATCTCTTGTGCCAAGATTTGTTAATCATAATCCACTGTAATCACACTAATGAGGCACTTTTCTCAGCTGGAATGACATTGTCCTTTTGCACTAAAAATTATTTACTCTGATGTAAATTAAACAACGCTATTTATCTATTTGAAGTACTGAATTGACATTAGATTACCTCAGGTTACTAAGTAAAAGTGTTGGTATAAACACTACGTAGACTAATTCCTGTGTGAAAAAAAGAGCATAGTAGGTTTTTATTTTTATTTCTGTAATGGGCAAGAAAGCTGATAAAGGAACCCATAGAGATTATTTTATGGTGGTGGTGGGTTAATTTTCTTGTAAAACATGAAATATTCAACCTCTGGATAAAGTAAACCAAAAAACCCCAGAAATTCCGCCCTTGTGCATTTCTGACAAATAACTACTATGAATGTTGTTTGGATTAGTGTAGTTATTTAGCGACTTGTCGTTGTTTTGGCCCTGCTGAGACCTTAGCACCACACAGCCACTCGCTCTCTAAGAGGGAGTGTGTGTGTGGAATTGGCGGCGAGGGAGGGAGGAGGCAGTTAAAGGAAGGGAAGGAAAAAGAAAGTAAAAAAATCCCCCAAAACCCCACGGGATAGTTTACTCAGAGAGCAGAGAAAGAGACATATAACAATAGGACTTTACAGAAAAATATACAAAACTGGTGATACACAAATGCAGTTTCTCATCAACCCACATTACTCAGGCTGTACAGCTCAGAGCTGTCCCAAAGACTGGACTGTCCCCAAAAACTGTGCATACTGGAGCTTTGCGCTCCTCCCCACCTCATTATGCTGCATATTGGCATGCAATACCCTTTTTAGCCAGTTTGGGTCACATGTTGAGCTGTGTCCCCTCCCAGCTTTCTGGGCAACCCACCTCCTTCTCCTTAGCACAGCAATATGAACAACTGAGCAGTCCTTGACTGCTCCTCAACATCTAAAATATCTGTGTATTATCAGCACTGCTGCCATCCTAACTCCCAAACATGACATTACACTGGCTGCTAGAAAGAAATTAACTCTATCCTAGATGAAACCAGGATACCACTTAGAAATCTTCGGACAGATTTCCTTCAGTTATTTCCATTCAAATAATTATTCCCCCACAAATTAAATCTGAAGATTAAAATCCAACCTTTCTTGTGACACAAGGATCTACAGATTTAAATATAAAGAAACAGAATTCTATTATGTATTTTTACATTTTATTGTATACATAGGTAATGTCCTTATAAGAAGCATTAATTAAGTTTTCAGCAGAGTGGTGTGACTTTAAAAATTTTTTGAAAAGCATCCTAAGCTCAGAAACCTGTCAGCTAAAGCCAAATCAGTCCACGATTTCTTGATTTAGCATTTTAATTACATTCTATGTTCTGGAGAGAAAAATTCTCTGTGAGTGCCAATGATGACTATATATTTTGAGGTATCATTGATAATTGTCATTATTCTTTTAACTGGAATAATTTATGATATAGTCCCATCTAAAAATGCTGAAAGCATATTATAATTTCATGTCATCTTTATATAAGAATATTTTATAGGTATTATTTTCTTCTATTATACTTCTAACATCTGAGTCTTGATTTCCAGCTTCACTCTTTGTTATGATAATGTACTCTTTTCTTAATTCTTTTTTCCTCATTGCCTGCAAATAGGGAAAACATATATAAATGCAATATTTATTAAGAGAACATCTAAAGCAAATTACAATTAAGTGATGCAATCTTATTTCATTTAAAAGATTTTAAAAACACATCAACTACCATAAAACTAGTACAATTTCAAAAAAACCCCATGAATTCTAACTGTAAGCACTTCTGTAAGAGTCATAGATCATCTAGGATCATAGAAGTGCTGAAAGTTTAAATATATAAGAATGCTTTCATCAATGGATTGGAAAATACACTATAGAAATATGTGGAAGTATAACAAAACCACCAGTATTATTACGAAACACAGATCAGCAGATAAAAAAAAAAATCTTTTACTCTTGTGGATGTCAAGAACTTTATGTGAACTTTATTTATTATGACTATTGGATGGTTTACTTAGGTGGCATAAGTGACTTGCCCAGTCTTGTTAACATTGTTAGGAGTCTTACCATTGACTTCAGTGAAAGGTGGGTTCAACTCTGGAACAGTTGTCAGCCTTAGGCAGCTTTGAGGCCTATCAATGAAGAACAACTAAGGTTTCTCACATCATAGTCTTTTGGTACTCCAGAGATGATAAAGGCTATTTTCTTGGAGACTAAATATAGTGTATTTAATATGTTTTACACATGCATGGTGCCATTGTAGTTCAGGTTTTGTTCTTGATTATTCACCTAAAGTTCACTGTACCAACTCTGACAGTATTTAGAAATAAATACCTGATAACATGGGGTTTTTTTTTCTGTGAGAATAGGTGATGTGTATCATAGAGGACTTAGTAAATAAACAAAGTGTGTCAATTATTTAAACAGTGTTTCTGCTCTGTCCTTTAAGAGAATGGTGTGGCTTGCTGTGGGCATTGCACTTGCATTTAACAGATCCTTAATGCTCCAAAGAAAATGTTTTGGCTAAGAGGCAGAGAAGACAAAGAAAACTTCTGAAGTACCTATAATTCAGTTCTCCATGCCAAACACTGTTCCCATCCACTCAAAAAAAAAAGTTACATTTTCTCAAAGTGTAACTATGGAAAGACTGGCTCTACTCTTTATTTGTTTGAAGATTTTTACTGGGAATTTGTATTTTACTGAACATTGTAGAGCATGGATTCTTTTAGTTTTCAGTATGAGATTACGAATTTTGTTCAAATTTTGTATATTTTCTTTCTCTCTGCCTTTGCTCTTTTCTTTATTACACACAACATCTGCTCATCAGATCTTATTGAAACATAGTTTTTTTGGTAGGAATAAGTCATACTCAAGAATATGTAAAATTCAAATTGTAAATGCTGTTTATATTTAACTGTTGTTCAGCTGATTGAGTGAAAAGTTTCTCATTTAAAATATTTTTAAAAGTGAATTTTTGTTTGCAAAATAAAACCACAAAACTGTCTTGATCTGTTGTGTTGCATGAAATCATTGTATTGAGTATTAACTACCATATTATTTTAATGCTGTTTAATAAATATCACTGTTAAGTCAGATGCATTAGAAAATACCAGCATACTTTTCCCACAATTTTATAACAACCCATATTGCATTTTTCTGATGTGATGGCATAAAGCTTAATTTTACCTTATCTGAGTGAATATTTTTCACTCCAATTTTATTTCAAACAGTTATCTTCATACACATTTACATATAAGAAGCCTCAAAGCTTAAAGCCAAACGAAAGGTTTCAAGGCATTCCTAGGTGTGAGAAGTGAATGGGTTAAGTTTTCTGCAGTAGGAAAACTAAAAATATTTTCATTTGTAAGCCTATGGCCTGTTCTGCATTACTCTCTCCCCACAAAGTGTAACATTTCTTTTCTCTACCTATCAGACAGGACTAAGCATACACACATGCAAACACATTATTATGAGTACTCAGCATGATTATTTTTTTTCAAAATACTGTCTTTGGTAAAAGTATGTTCTTTTGCTTGTAACGTGTAAAAAATATTAAAGTAGAAGCTGCTAGGCAAAGTAAAATACTGGCTTTATCAAAATCAAATTAATTTTATCAAGCTTCACACAGTTTTTCTCTGAGTCCTTTATGTTTTGAGAACTGCAACCTGTTTTCCTATATTAATTTTACTTGGGATATTTCTATTTTATACCTTTATAATATTTTGATCACTATATATAATGATAATGGTATATGGCAAATCAATAACAAGGAAGGTCATGGGGCCTTCCTTTGTTTACTTGCTTGATCTTTACAAATTGTGAGAGCAGCAGTGACTTACAATCAACACTCTGGCATAGGCAGATAGCATTCATATGTACTGTCAGTCAGGTGGCAGAGATCCCTGCCTTTCTGTGGTGAGCAGCTTCTTTGTACACTTCCTCTTTTTGAATTTATTTTCACAAGTTGTCTTGGGAGCAATCATTTTTTAAAGTAACTTTCCCAATGTTGAATCCTGGTAGGGGGAAAAATTGCTGCTAATTATTATAATTGCATGTTACAATCCATTCTGGAGCACCAGGAATTAATCTTATATGAAATGTGATCTGCAGACAGGTCCCCTAGCTTGTTAATTTGCTGTTCTACTAAATCAGTATTTTGTTTTACTCTTAATGCTTGAATAGATTCATCCTATTCTTGGCTTCAATTAGAGCTTATTTGAGCTGTGTCCTACTAACCTGTCAGAATGAAAAATCAATAGTATAATTCCATTTTGCAGCAGTGTTAGTTCAAAAGGTATTTACGTGCTATGATTTATATAAGAACTGCCATTAATTTAATGCAGATATTGTTTTAACAGAACATGATTAATTGCAAAACAAATTGTGAATATCTCCTTTAGGGACTGCATTCATCAATATAAAGATGGAAATTCTGAGGACTTTCAAAGAGCATACCGATCGAAATGTCATAGAAAACTTTTTCAAAGGGAAAATTCTTACTTAGCGTAAAATTAATATTACCTTAAGAAGTCTATAATAATATAGCAATCTTGTCCTTTGAGCACCTGGATCAAAACATATTGTCAGCTCTGCAGTAGAATAAAAAAGGTTACAAAATCATCTTTATTAAAGGTTGTTAAACCAGTGAATATATTAACTGAAAATGTACCTTCCAAGAATATGAATTTGTTATAGTTAGATGGCTTTGGAGTTGATAGAATTTTTATTATACATCTCTGATTTAAATTTGGGAATTTAATGAAGGAAGTATTTAAATAATAAACTTCAGTCCCAGAATAACTCAAATCTTCACCCTAAACTTACAAAGTACCGATCCAATTCTGTAGTCAATTGTCAAATGCAATTAGATCTCTTAAGACACAGGTCTATAAAAATCCACATATAATCACCTAGCCTATTTTTTTAATTGCTTCAGACTCAGTGAACCAGATAATTTTGAGTATCTTTCACTAAGTTAGGAATAAACTTCCTTAGTAAGTCTCTTTATTTTATAAATCCTAACATCTGTAATTGTAAACAGTAGCTGACATACATAATTTGTAAAGGCTTTTTTCACAATGGTTATTTCAGTAAATGTTTTCCTGTCCACAAGAATTGAGCTGATCGATGTGTCATATTTTTAGGTCATACGGTTAATACTATTCAATGGAAATGGACACAGAGTATCACTTATTTCTTTTAGAAATTGTAAACAGAATATTATATGCTCATTTAAAACTACTAATTAAAAAAAATTAACTAAGCACTTATTTTAAAACAGAAATTGAAATTTTGTATAATGCTTCTTGTTATCATTTCACATGTAGGGCTTTAGAACTGTGTGCATTAACATTCCAATAAGCTAGCTAACTATTGCAGATTGAAGATTTTGTAAATCTCCATTGTTTATTACCAAAGGTAAAAGTAGAAGTTATTCCACTGAGCTGTTAAAAACTCCACAAACCCTACATTCAATTATATTCCCATAAACCCAGCTATTTTATCACATTCTCTTTATAAATACTTCAGCCTAGAAAGTTCCAAAATCTTTGAATAGGCATAAAAATTCAAAAGGTACAAGAATCATGTCTGTATCTTCTCCAAGCTAAGTAACTGTAGCCATGTGGAAAATAGACAATAAGCAAGAGTGTATATCAATAGTATATAGGGCTGTCTGCATAAAAAGCCTGGGTCAGGAATGATGTGACGTTTCATATAGCTACAGTATCTTATTTTCACATTATCCTCTGTGACCAGAATTCTGTGCAATTAAGCAAAATCACACATAATAAGAGATAATGTATTTTGATTTTGTGGCTTGGGGAAGGAGAAAACTAAACCTCTGACTGGACTACAGAGGTTAAAAAGGTCATTGCTGGTTCATCACATGTGCCCAGAAAACCTTATTCAGAAGGCTATTTTGCCTCCTGAGTCTTACAAGAGAGCAATAGATCATTGTTTTATCTGTTATATAGAAGTGAAATTATATGTGCAAGTGAATCTAACAGTTAAATATGTACTCATGTATGAGTAGGCTGTATAAGTAGGAAGTATAAGTAGGAAGTGGTTGGTGACGTTCTGGGTAGAATTGGATGCATCTAATATCTGCCTCTTTTGGTCTTTTCAAACACCACTGAATTAGAGGAAAGACAGAAGATGTCCAATATACAGCTAATTGTAGAGCTATGTCTATGTGGAAAATATTGGTCAATGTAAGAGCCTAATGTCTGCAGCGTGAAGCTGAGGTGAAGTAAAATAGTTTTATTTCATACTTTCAGTTGAAATTTTTTCTAACTCTCCAAATTATTTGAATACTGTTCTTCTTTCTTCTGTCTTTTTATTTGCCCCGTGTGTTTTAACACTAATTTTCAGTTCAATCATAACTGAAAATTAGTTAAATTTACAGGACACCTTTTACCACAGAGTATATGGTTATATATTTTAAACTGGTGTATCTAGTACATATTTTTTGTTAGGTTTGTTTTTTTTTTCCCCTCTGTATTCTGTCTCTGCTGGTGAACAAAATTATGTCTTCTGAAAGCTGTTATATGCATACACCCAAGTTTCTTCTCTATCTCTGCCTGTATAAGTGCAAAGGAGACTTGAGAACACTTGGCATATACATGAACATACTTAGAAAAACAAGAACACTTGAAAAACAGAGGGAAATCTCTCTTAATTTGTCCGAAGAGAGGCATTGCTCTTCATCTGGACCTGGTGGTTAGAAGTTTTTCTGACCTAAAAATTTTTTGTGACATGCAGAAATGAGTAACCATAGAGTGTTATGTTTATTTTCTTCATTCAATTTTTTACACATTTTTCACACAGATTATAGGATGTGTTTTTTGATGTTTTTAGTCACAAGATGTTTGAAAAATGTAGTAAACATTATCTCTATGATATTTACAGAAGCAAACTTAGAACATCTATTTGCTTTCAAAATTTTTAAATAGGTTCAAATAATTTCTAGTCATTATTGTGCTTTTTTCATGCACAATTTTATTACAGCCCAATTCTTGTTCTGATCACACCGGTTTGCTTTATTAAATGATACAAATGGAATACTCAGGAAACTATAAACACTGGAATATTACTACAGTTGAAATAATTTAAACACTAATTCTGTTTTTTTTCTGGACCTGAAATTTTTTAGACAACTTCCCAAACACTGTCTCAAAAAAAAAATATTTCTTTTTCCTGTTCAGAAAATTAAAGCAGAGATTTCTTTATTAATACTGGGAGACATCAGGGTTTTTAAAAGAACTTAATACTCAAAAAAATAGAAGGAATAAACAGATTGCCTCATGAGATCATTTGAAGATAGCTGGCAGCCAGCATGAAACCCAGCAGAATGGTGAAGCCATGCAACAGAGACAAAGCAAGACTTGAAAACTTATAACCAGAACAATGACAATCCATTAAGTCTGTACCACTCTAACTCTTGGTGGGCTGAGAGAAAACATGAGAAGAAAATATGTATTATCCCACTTGGATCATTTGCCATAAATAATGTCTTTTTACACAATGCATATAGCATCTTAATACGAGCTCCAAATAAAATAATAAAATACTGGTTTTGCCTACAGAACCTGTAGCCTCTGTTTCTGTTCCTTACAGTTGTTTTCATTTACCAATGAATTAATTTCCAAAGAGAGAGCATGAGTCAGACATGACTCAGAATCCATTACACATGTTTTCTAGTGGAAACAAGAAAATAAAACGAAAAAGAACAATTCATTTTCTGAATACAGCTGTCAATGGCACTGTAGGTTCCCCATTTTCAATGATGGTCACCTCTCACTGAGAGAGCTGCAGGTATGCCTCAAAGATAATTTTATCAAACTTAGTATTTTGTTGACGCAGATGAAGGATTTAAGGCATATGCTTATAAGCGTGACTGTGACAGTGCAGAGGACTACTTCTCATCTGAGTTGAGTTAGCTCTATGGTTTGATTTAGAAGTAGGTGCAGAATATACAAAAGTAGAATGTTAGTATGATTAGTGAGAACTAGGATCTTATAAAAATAAGCACATCACGTCATTCTAGAAAATTATGGATAATGATTAAAAATGGGAGGAAAAGAAAGAAAGAAGACCTGTATACATTCTGTGAAAGGATCACTGTTGGAACCACCTAGACTATTAATGGGTTCTTGTTATCATCATTATTCAAACAACTCAGCCTTTGAGGTAGGTAACTCCTTATCTGAATTTTTTTTTTCTACTTAACTAGTTGATATACTCCATTTTAATATACTCTTAGTATAGCTAGTAGGTAATAGCTGCTATACTCTCTAGTGATAAGCATAATTTTACTACAGCAGCTGTGTTTGGTAGTTTTTATAAGAACATGTAGTAATTTCTATTATGTCATGTTCTTTTGCACAAATAATAAATATGAGCAGATAGATCATTCTGTGACTCGTTTCAAACACAGGATGATAGGGATCCAAACAAGAGATGATAAGAATCCCAAGTGCAGTTTATTTTATCATTAGTACTTTACATCCTTTCCCTATTCCTGTTGCAATTTTGTCTAGATTAACCTAGCTGTATAATTGCATAAAATGCCTTTGGTTGATTGGTTTGTTTGTTTGTTTGTTTGTTTTTGTATGTGTAAATATATAGGTAACTAGCAGTTAGCCATTCATTTATGAAAGTGCAAAAGGAATAATTTTTCGTAAGATCTGAAAGGCTGCTGCTTTTGGGAGTATTAAAGACTATTTCCACACAGTGTGTAAGAAGATTAATGAATATGTTGATTGTGAGCTAATGTTAGTAATGTCTTATTCTGTATTTCCTGTACTACATGTGATACTCTGTTTGCAACTTTCAGATGAGAATTTAGTAAAGGGAGGTTATTGCAATGACAGAAATTTAGATTATATTCTCATCGCCTCTATGTTATTTTATGTATTATTTATGTACCAGATATTGTTGAGAAATATTAAAAATAGTGGAAAATTTCACACTATTGAAAAGAAATCCTTTCATGAAAATAGAACTGGTTTAATAAAAACATCATTGTGGAAATTTTCCTCAGTCCAAGACTGAATATGTTGTCATATCTGAGAAAAGAACAATAATAAAGAATTGTTTCTGGATTGGAAGAGTTCTAGGAATAAATCTCTTTCTCTCTCTCTCTGACTTAATGTGAGTTTGCCTGGGTGTCTTTTGTGCCAGGTGTTTTTCCTATAGAATAGATAATAGAGTAATGGATTTTCAGCGTTTCTTTCTCCTCTGGAATATTTGATAAAGTACAGAAAACAGCATCAACAAGAGGAAGCAACTACATTTACAACCTGAACATTGCTTCCTCTCCAGATGAGCAAGTGGCAATTCTCTACTCTTAATGTGTCCTAGTTCTGGTCAGGCCAGAGGTAACCTCCCCAAGAAGCCAGCACAGATAGGCTGGGTCATCCTGGGCTATTTTTCACACCACCTGTCATCACTGCCCCATAAAACCAGGACATAAGGTGATATAAATCTTGAACTTTCATCCACCTAGAACAAATTTGCCAGCCGCTTAAGTACATTATTAGATGATTTCTTCTTTTCGTTTCCTTCCCCATAAGAAATGTCAACTTTATATGCATTCTAATGGTGGATAGAAATGGCTGTCAAAACTTTGGAAAATTTTGTTTCCCAGCCAGTCCTAGGAAATAGAGATACTAAAATGCTGTAGGAGAACATGACAAATATGTGATGTAAAATGTGACTTTCCATTAACAGTCTAGAGGCATAAGCTGGAAACAGCATAGGTTGATTTACACTCTACATGTAAATTTACCACTGAAGTGTAGCAAGTTCTTATGGGCAGAATGCATCAGAGAAAACATACATTTCTAGCAGAGCTGGGAGCAGATTGGAACTATTGCTATTCATAAAGTTATATGTAACTGAAACAATGGAAGGAAAGGGGATGAAAAATAGTAAAGGAAGTCATCTAATACAGAAAATACACCACAGTGAAGGCCTGAGAAAGCCAAGTGTAATCAGTCATCCTAAAATATCTTTACATTTCCTGAGCTATATTAAATTTAAAAAAGCGCCATATTTTCACATATAATCACCGCGATTGAGGTAGATTTTGTCTTTAAAATGGCATAGCTAAGACTAAAAGCTTGAGTAATATTATAAAAAGATTTTAAAATTAGTTAAGAGTGTTGGATTTTATTATTTTATTTTGGATGTTTGCCATAGGCATCGGGTGTCTCAGGATGTACTTACCTTGACTATCAGAAGAGAAGAGTTTTGATGATACTTAAGGAAAGCCTCTGTGTCCAATATGCAAATATTCCTTTAATTTCCTGTATCAATTTGTTTATTAAAAAATCACTGCCAGGCAAACTCAATTATATCCTTAGTAGACAATGATGCACAAGTTGTGGACCAGCTGATGTTAAATGAGTTTACTTAGGGTTCATTTTTCTTGGGTTTTTTCTTCTTTCATCGATTACCAGCTAGTCTTGTCACTATTAATTCACTGTTTATAACCAATAAATGTTCATTAATGAACTTTCTTATCTGAACATTATTTTTGCCTTCTACTACATTTTGCCAGGCTTCTGCTTCTCTGCTCCTTATCTTTTGCTTCTAGACTTAAATCATAAAATGTGCCATCCACTTCTACATTTGTTTTCAATAGAATTTTTTCATAAATCTTTGGTGACTTCAAAAATTCTGAATAAAATCAGTGATTGATTGAATGATTAATTGATTGACTGATTGATAAATCATTTAAAAAAAAATAATTGTACTTTTTGTCTCTTGATTCCATTCTTTTTTCTATGCTGTAATGCTCTTTCCCCTCAATCATTAGGCTTATGTGTCCCAAGGCTTAAGATTATATACCCAGGGCCATTACAGACAAAAGGTAGCTGATCAAATTGAAAAGTTGTTCTTTTGTATGTTTATTCTTAATCTAAATTCCTGTTTAGTTTGGTAAAAAAACTTGAGGATATCTAACCAAGTGCCTTCTTCAAAACAGGGAAATATATGCTTAAAAATGTAAGATATTATCCTTTGAATATAGAGATACAGTCACAGATCCTAAAAATATTTAAGTGCAGAAGATTCAGGGATGACAAGGTGTTAAATGTTACTAAGTTTGTCTATTTAATATGAAAGAGAAGTGTACCTACTCAAAATCCTGCATTACTAAACTGTTTTAGAATTTAAATATTCTGAAATTTCACTCAGAAAGTGTTGAATATTTAGGGTTGACCACATATTTGCTTATCATTACTTTTCCACATGCTTTATAATCAGCAAAAGGTTATATTCAGCAAGAAGAATTCTTGGATTCTTCTTATCTTGTCTTCTATTTCTTTTCATCTGATTCCAAATTGATGCATATTTGTATCACAGGTTATTAGAAGCAGCAGTGTATTTTAAGATTCAGACATCCTGCTGTGTACTATCCAACTTTTCTCTGGTCCAGTATCTGTAGTTTTTATTTCAGTTGAAGAGCTGAAATGTCTTCCAGGTCATCTAATCTTTAAACCTGTAATTTAAGGCAAGTAGCTTTACCTCAAAAACCTTTGATTTTTTTCGTTTTATAAAAGGCCTGAGGTGTTCAAAGGTGTTCACAGTCAAAGTGAGAAATAAAACCATATTTCTTGAAAGATTGGGAAAATATGCTCGTTTCTTTCCTTTGAAATTTGATTTTACATTACTTGTCAGGTTATTTTATCTTCTTTCCATTGAAGATCCTGGTTAGAAAATATTTGTTCTGCACAGTGTCTTCATTTGACAGCAAAGTTCTAGCCTTTAAGTTATTACATGAGCTCGTGTGATATAGCACTTCGTTATTTTCCCTTGCCATCTCTTATTTTTCTTTATAATGATGATTCTGTTCTCAATCATATCTTTTTTCCATGCATGGTTAAATTAATGAGTATTTGGAATAGATTGTACCCCAGTGTGCATAAGAATTAGGTGTTGCAGCAACATTTATGCGAAAGTGATTAGTAAGTTCATATAAAACCAGTGCTCTCCTTAGTCTTTTGACATTAAGGAAAAGAAAGCAACCAAAAACAAAAGAAGAAAAAGAAAAAGAGAGAGATGAAGAAAGAAATTTAAGATCTTAAGATTCTTGGTGTCAGCATTTGAAAGCCAGTCTTGAATATCCAGATGGTATTAATAAAATAAATAAATAAATAGCTAAATAAACAGTATTTTCTGCCTGGTATTCTGCGCACGTCATATAGTGCATAGATAGCACACGTAACAGGCAAAGTTTATTTCCCAACTTCAGAATTTTTTTCTCCCTCACCAGTAGAATTTAAGACATAAAAATGGTGTTATTGATCAGCACCATGGAAAGGCTGATTTAAAAAAAAAAAAGCAAAAAAAATAGAAGCCCAAGCTTTTACAGAGAGACGTTAGACAGATGATTGCACATATTGCCAGGAGAGGAGGCAGTTGACCAAAAGAGCCTCAACTGATGGAAGAACTTAGCCTTTTTCATTTGGTTCCTGTTTGAAATGCAAGGTAGAAGGACTGTGAAAGAACCAGTGCTTAGCCTATTTAGCACTTGCACAATGAAGCTGGTTATACCAAACTTATTCCCTAGAAGATTAACAGATGGTGCACAGATAGCCTTCATATTATAAACTGAACAGGAAACAATGGTGTACACACATATTTCATAGAAAAGCGAACAGTGATTGAATGAGCTGATGACTTTCAATGGAGTGACCGATTGAATTTCTAACTCTTTAAATTTACATTTTTCTCTGAGCTTCTTTCTGCCCCAATGGCTGCATATCAAACAGTACAGTGGTTTTTGTCTCTGTAATTAACTGAGTCTGAGTTACCCGAACCTGGCTCCTTTTTATACTCCTGTGCATCTGTTTCAGGATAATTTTACTTGTGATCGAGTCCTATAAATACACTATTTTATATATATATATAAATTTTCAGTGTTTGAAAGGGGTTTTTTGTTTGATTTAGTTGTTTTTTGTTAGTGTGTATATATATTTATATAAAACTTTCTATTTTAAAAGTAGGTCTGGTCCTACCCTTTATGTAAACTATGTGATGTACAATTACATCCTTGTATAGTAGATTTCTTATTGACAGTCTTCTGGGATGATTCAAGTAATTTGCAAGTGACAAAATTATGCAAAAAAATGCTTATGCTTTCCTCCATTTTTAGATGTATAGTAGGTTTTTTATGTAGCTACATAGTCATGTAGCTTTTATTTATAATAAATTATGGGGTTTTTTTCACGTCTTTAATATCACCATTCTATCTAAATAATGCACTCTTAAGTTTAATTTTTCCTCCCTATACTTTTCAATGTATCAGTCATCCAAGAGCTGGGTTTTTTTTCAGCATCAGATGTAAAGTGAACAGGGATCCAGAATGATCCAGTCACACCTCTCTGCCACACTTCTATGTATCTCATTTCTTCTTATGCTTGTCCCACTTCATATCTGACCTTTTTATATGTCCTGCTCAATTGTCCCAAATTTCTCAAAACTTCCTATCTTGCAAAAAGGATTTTCCTTTTTTTCCCATTTTTGTTTCAGATTTATTTCCTTAATACTTTTCTGAAGTTGAGTAGTTCCAGACTGCTATCTAAATAAACACTGCATGTTGGGAAGTACAACAGCTTTGATAAAATTCAAACTGCAGTCTCTCTCTTACAGCTTTGTCCCTTTAGCCTGACTGTAATTTCTGAATATGTTTTAAATGTAAAATCTAATTAATAATTGTGTCAAAGAATGCTCTAATTAGAGACAAGATTTATTGTTCCAATTGGGATTGAGCTGAATATGTGAATATTGATTATGTAACCAACCACATGTTTCTAATAAAGATTGAAAATTGTATTTCTATTTTACCAAAACACCTTTTATCAGGCTAATATATTACCTGTATCTGATAGTATGTTTATCTCTTTTGGAAATGGACAGATGATTTGAGATATTAAACATTTAAGTAGATGTATTAACAGCATTAAAGACATGAGTTGATCTGATAATGAAAAAGAAGCCAGAGAAATGTAATTTACATATTCTAAAAGTGCCCTGGAAAGAGTGCTAAACAAGGCTGTTTCCCCTGGCACAGACTATATACTAGCAGGTTGATTCACAAAGTGGTTTCTTTGGCCACTAATGACATGTATGAGTTTTGGCTCCCTTCTGATATACCTACATAGATACAGTTTGTCACTATCCATAAAGATATTTTTAAAATAGCTCATGAGAGAGAAATACTGTACACAATGTCATGACTTTACATAGTCCTGTTTCTGCAGTCATTAAGATTTGCATTACTAATCAATTTTAATTTAAATTTATAACCCATCATGTTCATTTGGAATTCTTTGTGCAGGCAGTAACAGCTGTGCTAATGAATTTTGTGCAATACCTTATGAATAAATAATTTTTCTTTCTAGTTTCACTGAAAGAAGAATTAACACTATACTACTGCCATTTGCAGAAAGTAGCAAACTGAAACAAAGTTTTCCATAGTATTTAACAAAATTGCTGTACTATAGACACCTGATATAAATAACACATAGGGCCAACTGTAAATAACATATAGGGCCAACAGTTTGTTATAGAACAAATAGATTAAATACTAAACAAATCCTCTTCCACATAAAAAAAAAAATTTATAAAAAATAATAAAAAGATTATCCAGAACATAAAAAAAAGAAAAGGCATTTTTTATTGATATGCACTCTATATTTGAATAAGAACAGGAAAGCCTTCAGAAAAATCTTTCATTGCTTGTTTGGATAGAAGTGAAGCCAATTTTTGCTGCCTAAAATTAATCTGGAAAACCTTGGAGAATGTGTTCTTGGAGAATTTCTGTATTCAAAATAAATAGAACAGCATCTGGTTCAATCCCCTTTTTCCATTGAAGTCACTCAAATTCTACACTGCAGTGCATCCTGTTTTGGAACCTCTTTGAATATGGACAGCTTGAAAATTGGACGTAGTCATTTTTATATTTGGTTGACTATCTTCTTAACTTTACTGTGTCTATATTTGTTTTTTTTATTTTGTTGTTGTTGTGGTTCTGGCCAAGCCAGAGTTAACCTCCCCAAGCAGCCATCTCAGGTGACCTGAGCCAGCCAGGGCTGTTTTCCACACCACCTGGCATCACTGCCCCATAAAAGGGGCTGGTTAGGGAAGTGTGCTCTGGGGTGCCTCTAGGGCAGTCTGGGTGTGGTTGGGGTGTTGGGTTGGTCCTTGCCTCTTGGTAACACTCTGTGTTATCAGTGGGTGTGAGTGAAATTTGCAAGGGCTGTTATTGTTCCCCTTTCATGGTGATTTTGTCAGTAAACTGTCCTTATCCCAACCCATGTAGGCTCTGTCTGATTCTTGTGAGGCATGAGTGAGTGGGGTGCTGCTCAGCCACTACTTAGGGCTGAACAATTGTTATTGATGGCAGATAATATTGCCTTTTTTCTGTGAAGAAGGAATCTGTTTCCATTGCCTTTTTTCCTGATAATATATTAAGATACTGCATCAGAAGAGGGTCAGATCCTGGAATTGTCATTTAAGCAAAAATCTCTTTGGGATACTACTCTGTGAGTTGCATCAGTTTGAATCGAGTACATCTCAGACCTCATAGTGAAAGCAGAAACCAGCTCACTGTCCTGTATACATTGTGATAGAAAAGCCATTGTCACTGTCTCCCACAGAATTCTCCTGGAGAAGCTGGTGGTTCATGGCTTGGACAAGTGTATTCTTTGCTGGGTAAAAAAACTAGCTGGATGGCCAGGCCCATAAAGTTGTGGTAAATGGAGCTAAATCCAAATGGCAGCTGGTTACAAGTGGTGCTTCCTGGGGCTCAGATTCAGGGCCAGTCTTGTTGACTATTTTTATTGATGATCTGGATGAGGGAATTGAATGACCCCTCAGTAAGTTTGCATATTGGGAGGGAATGTTGATCTGCTTGAGACTAGGAAGGCTCTCCAGGCAGACCTGGATAGACTGGATCAATGGCCCAAAGTCAATTGTACAAGGTTTAACAAGGCCAAGTGCTGGGTCCTGCTCTTGAGCCACAACAACCTCATGGAACGCGTTATGCTTGGGGATGAGTGGCTGGAATCATAGAATCACAGAACCACAGAATGGCATGGGTTGGAAGGGCCCCCAAGGATCATAGAGCTCCCCCCTGCCATACACAGAGCCACCAACCTCCAGGCCTGGATCTATGCAAGGTTGCCCAGGGCCACATCCAACCTGGCCTTGAACACTTCCAGGGACGGGGAATCCACCACCTCTCTGGGCAGCCTGTTCCAGCACCCCACCACTCTCTCTGTGAAAAACTTCCCCTTAATATCTAATCTGAACCTTCCTTCCTTTAGTTTTAATCTATTCCCCCTTGTCCTGCCATTGTCTACCTTTTTAAAAAGTTGATTCCCCTCCTGTTTCTCTGCTCCCTTCAGGTACTGGAAGGCTGCAATTCAGTCCCCCCGCAGCCTTCTCTTTTCCAGGCTGAACAAGCCCAACTCCCTCAGCCTCTCTTCATAGGGAAAGTGCTCCAGCCCTCTAATCATCTTCATGGCCCTCCTCTGAACCCTCTCCAACAGTTCTACATCTTTCTTGTATTGCAGGCCCCAGATCTGGACACAGTATTCCAGATGGGGCCTCAGGAGGGCAGAGTCATCACATCCCTGTCCCTGCTGGCCACCCCTCTTCTGATGGAGCCCAGGAAAACTGCCTGTCAAGAAATGACTTGGGGGTGCTATTCACAGTCAGGTGAACATGAGTCAGCAGTGTGCCTAGATGGCCAAGAAGGCCAGCAGGATCCTAGTCTATATCAGAAATAGAGTAAGCAGTAGGACTACAGAAAGGATGGTCCCCCTGTGCTCAGCGCTGGTGAGGGCATACCTTCAGTACTGTGTTGAGTTTTTGATCCCCCACTACAGGAAAAGCATTGAGGTGGTGGAGCATGTTCAGAGAATGGCAACAACACTGGTGAAAAGTCTGGAGAACGTGTCTTCTGAGTGGTGGCTGAGGGAACTCTGTGTGTTCAGTCTGGAGGAGACTGAGGGTAAACCTTATCATTCTCTACAACTAATTGAAATGAGGTTGTAGTGAGGCGGGTGTTGATATCTTCTCCCAAGTAACAAAAGACAGAATGAGAAGAAAGGACCTCAAGTTGCACCAGGGGAGGTTTAGACTGGATATTAGGAAAAATTTCTTCACTGAAAGAGCAGTCAGGCATTGGAACAGGGTGCCCAGGGAAGCTGGGGAGTCACCATCCATGGAGGTGTGAAAAAAAACATTTAGACATGGCACTTCAGGACATGGTTTAGTGGGCATGGTGGTGTTAGGTTGATGGTTAGATTTGATGATTAGAGGTCTTTTCCAACCTTAATGATTCTACGATTTATTAAATTATTTTATTTTATATGTTTGAAGCTCCATACATTTAGTGAAAATCGCTTTTTAAACATTTTTGCCGTGAAAGCTAGCTGGAACACCGTATGAAGAATTACTTCTACACAAAGGTCTACTGAAAATAGTATTATATTTGATACGTGCTAAATCCTGTTCAAGTCAGTAACAACATTTTTGTTTCTCATAGACAACGAAGTGTAGGTCTTCAGTATTTGAAAAAGTTATTAACAAGATTGTCTGATACAAAATTCAGGATTAGGGAGAAAAAACCCCACCAAAACCCAGCCTCTTTACTACTAACACATAACAGTTTTCTTGGATTTCAGAAATTTGGCTGTGTAGCATCAGGTTCTGAAAATACAATAAAACAATTCTGAAAAAAAACCCTAGTTAGTGAGCTAGTGAAATCTGTGGTTGAAATAATGTAATACAAAGGGGGTTTTTTTTGGTTGGTTTTGCTTTTTTCATTTGTGCTAATATTAAATACCAAAAGAATTGAATTTCATGTTTATCCACTGTATGAGATTTTCTATTCAGAAAGTTGTCATTTCCGTAGGTCTTAGCAAGTCAAATACATCTAATTATAAATATAAGCAGACATAGACTGACAATACTTATATAGTTATTTTAACTGGTGTTTCAAAGGCTACAGGCAATGCAACATGCTTCTAACAACTTTAGAAGGTTTAGGTTGGATGTTAGGAAGAGGTTCTTTCCTGAGAAGCTGGTCAGGCACTGAAACAGGCTCCCCAGGGAAGTGGTCACAGCACGAAGCTTGACTGAGTTCAAATAATGTTTGGACAATGCACTCAGTCCCATGCTCTGACTTGGCTGGCCCTGTGTGGAGCCAGGAGTTGGACTTGATGATCCTTATCAGTCCATTCCAACCCAGGATATTCTGTGATTCTATGTGACTTCCAATTTTGTTTTTCTTTTCGTCTTAATGAACCTAATTTGTTTATTCATGACAACATATTTTTTATTAGTTTCCTAACAGCATAATAGTTAGAAACTGTTAGGTTTTGCTTTTTTGTTAATATATTTATTTAATGCTTCTTGTTTTACATGGTTGATAGATTTAGAGAAATGAAAACAAGTATAGTAAACAAGTACACTTCTGATCTGTGGTGCTTTGTTCCTAACTCTGAGAGTAAAGTCAATGTTAGAAAACATTCTAGGAATTGGTGTACTCTGCTTAGCCCCATGAATTCTGAGAAATATTTGAATACTTTCAGCTGTTTGCAAATGAACATGCTAACAATTTCATAAGTGCAATAGCTATAATTAGAATATTTTAGATCGGTCTTTTTTTTATATTAGAAAGAATCAATACAGTTGTTCCCACTCTGTACTTTAAGGATATATTAGAATCTAGTAATGCTGTATTTCACTTACCCTTAACATTTCTCCTGAAAACAATTTCAGGTACTTTGGGATACCAAAAAAACCCCCACTTTAAAAAATCTGGCTTGGCATGCTAACAAATTATTTAGGAGAGAATGAGATTGTTAATAACAAATTCTCTAAGTTATTAAATATTCCTTCTTGGTTTGATTTCCTGAATACTCTGGAGGGATAAAAGTAGCAGAAGACACAGAGATTCACAAAACTGGAAGAATAAAATGTGGTGTATCCTTTGTATCCAGTAGCTCAGCACCAATTATATATGCTTCAGAAAAGGGGAAACTTCTCCTTTTAATTTCCTTTTGCTAACATGGATCTGCATACATGCCTCTTAAATAAGAGCTCTACTGCATATTCCTGGGGAAAAAAAAAATGATACAGTCCTTGTTAAAATGCATCCTTTCTACCTTGTATAATTATTTTTGCATTAAAGAGAGGGAACTGCTGTAATGTCACTGTAGTTCACTGAATATCTGGGTCTGAATCCTACTGAAATATTTGTCTAAATATATGCAAGTTAATATATTCATAATTTAAACAAAAAAACAACAAACTCAGTGGGATGTACCAATGAGAACTTTGTGAAATGGACATTAGAATGTTTTTAAGCAATAAGAGATTTCACACATTGTAGTGTCTTCATACTGTATCTTCTAATTCATCAAGCCTTTTCTTTGACTAATTTTCTTACAATTTCCAAGCAAACTTTTTTTTCATTTAATTTAATACCAATATTTTGAGAACTATTAAAGAGCCAACTCACATAAAACTATAACTTACTAATATTGTTGCCTAATTTTTTTCAGTGCTGGGTGCCCTTCTTTGAGAAAGACAAAAGATTTCCTAAAATGCAACAGAAGTAGCTAATAGGAGCAACATATTATTTGTTGTATTGTCTCAGAAAACACCTCTGTCAGGCAAACATATAAAAAAAAAGTGTGGATTATTATCTTCACTTTTTTTTTTTTTAAATTTATACATAATTTTAGTTGTGAGATGTTTGGTATTTTATCTTTCAATGAATTTATGGATGTTCAGCACATTTTGTTTTGCTTTACTAGAGAATATTATTTCCATCACTCTACAGGTAAGCATGAAATTGAGGCACTCTTCTGAAGGTAAGTCATGATGCAAGAAGGCTACAGATAGAATAAACAGTAGAGACCCTGTATCTGCATTAATCTGTGAAGGAGTTGTGGTTTAACCTGGCAGGCAGCTAAAACAACCACATAATCATTTGCTCACTCCCCTCACTCCATGGGATGAATGAGAGAAATGGGGAAAAAGATAATACTCCTGGGTTGAGATAAAGACAGTTTAATAGGACAGAAAAGGAAGATAATTAATAACAATAATAAAAGATACACAGCAGAAGTACCACCTTCAGACCACCAATGCCCAGTTAGTTCCTGAGCCATGGTCCCAGTCCCCTCCCAGCTTCCTCCAAGTTATATACTGAGCATGACATCATGTGGTATGGAATTTCCCTTTGGCCAGTTGGGTCAAATATCCTGGCTGTGTCACTGTGGTGGCTTGGCCCTGTCTGGAGGCCAGGTACCCATCAAAATCACTCTATCACTCCCCTTTTCAGCCAGACAGGGGAGAAAATCTATATTGAGAGGCTTAGGAGTCGAGATAAGGACAGGGAGAGATCATTCCGCAATCAGTGTCACAGACAAAACAGACTCAACACAGAATAACAGAAAGAAAACTCTCTAATTTATTACACTACACTACACACACATCCTGCATGACATGCTAGAGCACATGAGGGATGAGCACATGTTCCGGTTTAGACAGCACGGCTTCACCAAGGGAAGGTCATGCCTTACCAATCTGGTGACCTTCTGTGATGGAGGGACTGCATTGGTGGATAAAGGGAAGGTGATCAATGTCATTTACTTGGACTTGTGCAAGGCCTTTGACAGGGTTCCCCACCACATCCTTATCTCTAAATTGGAGAGATGTGGATTTGATGGGTGGACCATCCAGTAGGTAAGAAACTAGTTGAAATGACAAGTTCAGACAAAGGGTGGTGGTCAATGGGTCTATGTCCAGGTGGAGGCTGGTAACAAGCAGTGTCCCCCAGGAGACTGTCTTAGGACCGGTGCTCTTTAACATCTTTATCAATGACATTGATGATGGAATTGAGTGCACCCTCAGCAAGTTTGCGGATGACACCAAGCTGAGTGATGTGGTTGACACCATAGAAGGAAAGGAAACCATCCAGAGGGATCTTGACAGTCTGGAAAGGTGGGCCTGGGTGAATCTAATGAGGTTCAACACTGCCAAGTGTAAGGCCTTACACTTGGGCTAGAGGAATTCTAGATATGTACAGAGACTGGAAGAAGGCTGAGGCAGCTGGGCTTGTTCAGCCTAGAGAAGAGAAGGCTTTGTGGGGACCTCATTGCAGTCTTCCAATACCTAAAGGGAGAATGTAAAAAGGATGGGAACCAACTTTTTAAAAGGGTAGATAATGGCAGGACAAAGGGGAATGGATTAAAGCTAAAGGAGGGCTGGTTGAGATTAGATATTAGGGGGAAGTTCTTTAGAGAGAGAGTGGTAAGGTGCTGGAACAGGTTGCCCAAAGAAGTGGTGGATGTACCAGCATGGGGTCCCACCCCCAGGAGACAGTCCTCCATGAACGTCTCCAATGTGAGTCCGTTCCCACAGGGCTTAGCTCCTCACTACCCCATCGTGGGTCACTTCTACGTGGCCCAGTCATAAAATTATAGAACATATCTCAGTGTCTCAGGCCTGGTCCCCTACAGAGTCACAAGACCTCCCCACCTCAGCAAACCTCCTCTGGTGTGGCACTCTCTTTCTCTTTCTCTCTCTCCACAGGCTGCAGGTCTGCTGCCAGGGGCTCACTTCAACGTGGGTCACAGCATCTTCCATATATCACAGAATCACAGGGTTGGAAAAGACCTTTGAAGATCATCAAGTCCAAACTTCCATATGTCTCCACCTGCTCCACCATGGTCTTCTCCATGGGCTGCAGGGGTATCTCTGTGGTGCCTGGAGCACCTCCTCCCCCTCTTCTTCACTGACCTTGGTTCCCGCAAAGTTTCTTATATCTTCTTACTTCCTCCTCTGGTGTTTCCAAAAAGTGGTTGCTTGCAAATTTTTTTTTTTCTCTTAAATGTGACTCACAGAGGCACTATGACCATTGCTGATGGTCTTGGCCTTGGTCAGCTGTGGTTCTTGCCTTAAGCCCACCTGGTGTTTACTCTGTTATGCCTAACGGAAGCTTCTGCATCCCACCACCTCCTCTACCAGAACCCCACCACGTAAAATCACAACAATCCCCTCCCAGCTTCTTCCATACCTCTGGCCTCCTTGATGGCACAGCAGTGTGAGAATCTGGAAAGTTCTTGACTTACTGTAAACATTGCCTAGCTACAACTAAAAACATCGGTCTGTTTTCAACATTATTCTCAACCTAAATCCAAATCACAGAACTATGCTGGCTACTAGGGAGAAAAATAATTCTACCCCAGATGAAACCAGCAAAGGTTTCCTCTGAGAATGAAAATTCTTTCATTCGTTCTTGTGTGTCTACACTTCTGTATTCTAACTTGAGGATGCACTTGAACAACATACAGTTAGTCCCTGGACGTAAGAAAAGAAATCAGGCTTTCCTAATGGTAAAGGGCTCCCCTTCCTACTAGATCTTAGTGTCAAGCTCTTATTAAGTTTGATTCACAGTGAAGCCTCCTGAAGCTAAGAAATATTCCCTGTCCAGAAGATCTTTGCACTTAAGACACTTCTCTGAAAAACAGAGGCCATGGGTCAAGTTTGAAAACATGATAGCTTGAAATTCCTGCTGTTTATATGACTATCATAGTTAATTGCCTCAAACAAAGTCAAGTGCAGAAGCTGTAATTACTATTGGGGGATTGCTAGAAATAAATGTCCAGGTTTCCTAAACTTGAACTGCAGTTACTTTGACAACTATAAGGTAGCAATTTATCAGTGCTCACACAATTTGGTGACCTAAGGGGAAAAAATACCTGAAGAAAAGCCAGTCTTCCTTATCTGTTACTCTTTGAAGCTTTCTAAGCAAGGTAGAACTCTAGCCTATAAATTTGCTTTCCCTTTTGCTTACATGCTTAACTTCACTTGCATTCTCAGTGTCTGAAAGTTCAAGAATATTTATGCTAGGCATCTTCTACTCAAGACCAAAAATGATTTCTACAAATCCCGTATAATTGCATTGTTTCCATCTTCAAATATGAAGACTAAATACCTTTAAGTAATTAACTAAAAATAATTATGCCCACAGTATACACATCACTTACAGATTTGTGTCCAAAGAGAGTTCTCTTACAAATCTTCTGTCTTGAATTAATTTAGTATATTACAGAATCACAGAATCACAAAATTGTAGGGGTTGGAAGGGACCTCGAGAGATCATCGGGTCCAACCCCCTGCCAAAGCAGCTCCCTAGGACATTTCACTCAGATAGGCGTCCAGACGGGTCTTGAATATCTCCAGAGAAGGAGACTCCACCACCTCCCTGGGCAGCCTGTCCCAGGGCTCTGTCACCCTCACTGGGAAAAAGTTTCTCCGCATGTTGGTGCGGAACTTCCTGTGCTCCAACTTGCAGCCATTGCCCCTTGTCCTGTCATATTGCAGCTCTGCTGTCATTCATGGTTGTTCGTGTGTCATGGTTCAGCTGCAGGCAGTGGCTGAGCACCACTCCCTGCTCTCTTTACCCTCTCACATGAGGGGAAACAAAGCCCTACAGGTTGGGATGAGGACAGTTACACACCCACCCACCCACCCCCTCTCCACAACAGAGCAGGCCAACCTGATGAGGTGGTAACACAGAGCACTGCACCAACATGATGACTGACATGACACTCAACCCCACTCGGACTGTCCCAGAGCCAGATGGACCTGACCCTCCACAACCAGCCCCACTGATGGCGACATGATGCCATGAAGTGTGGAAAACAGCCTGGGCCAATTTGGTTCACCTGTTCTAGCTCCTTGGGGAAGTTAACTCTGGCTTGGCTGGAATCAGTACAATGAGGCTGACTTAGAATATAATCAGAAGTATGAAAAATATTCTCTTTCACAGAAGTTTCAATAATCATATTCTTTGCATTCTTAGAAGCCATCAAAATCTTCTTGTTACCATGGATTGAATTTCCAGCAATATATTTTCTTTCAGGAAAGAACTAAACTTGTCTTCACTGCTGAGTTGTCAGAAATATATAATTTAATGAGAATAAGAATGAATAGAAGTAGGTGTCTTAGCCCTGTGTTTAGCTGCTCACTAACAGCTCATTTTGTATTAAAAAGATATCTACCTTCCAATATGAGAAAGTATACCCTCTAAATATGAATATTTACTTTAAATATGAATTAATTTCCTAGTTAAAAATAGAATATATGTCTTAGTTGTCCAGATCATTTAATACACAATGCCACCATACCCATTAACTACAAGCATAGTTTCTCTCATCCCCTCCCTCCCCCGACTTGTTTTTCTAATCAAGGACATGCTTTCTCCCCTGAGGCTTGTGGGAGTTTAACAATTACTTGCAGCTCTAACACCAAGCAATTTCTTCTGGGACTGCAATCTGTTAGAGTTCAATTTTCTCAGCCATAGATGAAATGATCAGAATGAATTTGTTCCTTCAGAATGAAACAGAATGAATAAACTAAATGTGATTGAAATGAACTTATGTAGCACTCATACCTAAACCAGGAGACTTCTTTTGCACATAAACACACTGTGACATACAAATATAAGTGCTGGAGTTTCAGATAGCTGTTAATAATCTTTCCTTCTGCTGTTTTTCTTTCAGATACAGCTTTTAACCACACACGTTTTACATAAAGAGATCATTGAAAACACTATTAGGAATGTCAGAAACAAAATCTTTACTCAAAAATATGGGTGAAGATTGGGATAGTTTTGCAAAGAAACACACCAAAATATTTTAAAATAAATTGATCTATAGTAAAACAACAAAAAGACACATACACATCTCCCCATAAGAATTATATCTCTGCATTTACTTGAAAACTAACCATACCCTGGAAACACTTTCACTAGAACTTCTTTTAATTTCATGAATATTTGCAATATATGCAAGAATCTGTTTTAGGAGAATCCATTCAGCTTTCCAAGTAGGCTTGGGAATTGAGGCCATGGTTTATATTTAGCTTTTTATTGAATTTTATTTCATTTAATAAATCTAACAAAGTTCATTTGGAAACATTATCATATAAAATAGAAATTAATCCATTCATTATCACATAATGTTAGTTTCCTTCCAGTCTTTCCAGAAACACATGAAGAAATAAAACTACTTGTAAAGATTTAAAACCTAAACAAAGTACATCTTTAATTTAGTACTTTCTTCTTACTTCTTTGTGCTCAAAAGACACTATTTACTTGTCTCAAATTTCCTTGTAATTCACATCTGTTTCTGATGTCAAAGCATTGTAAACAAATAGAAAAGAACTCTAGGTGATTTTTTTTTCTTTGAAGACGCTGAAGAATAATTAATTCATTAGTTTGTATTTAATCACCTCTTGGCTTGTCTCTTAAACCAGGCACAAATGCAGATAATTAAACCTTCAGAGACTTTCTCATTGGCAGATGTGATACATGGAAGAAAGAATTGAAATTATGATCTCTTTTGCAATAGTTGAGAATTCACTACTGTGAATTATTCAATGTTTTACACTGGTTATTTGCAGGGTAAAAAGTCAAATGGACAAACAATAATCTTAACTTTGCTGGAACTGTACCTAGGTGCTTTTCCAAATAAGAGTTATATACGGTATGAAGAAAACAGTCAAATACTTGTACTAAGTGTGCTAAGTCTCCTAATTTCCACTCTTCATAAAACTTTGGATTTTTCTTTTGTTTTTTTTCTGAAAAACCTATCCAAAAGTTCCTGTTAGGCTTTCATAGAGATATGTCTGTACTCCATTAACTGTTGGAATATCCTGTGTGCATTAGCTTGAATCATAATATTTGAGAGGAATAGCTCCTTTCTTCCCAGACAAGCATTCAGGAGGCTGCAGTTTAAAAGTAAATTCATACCTGAAATATTGAGTGTGTTATTCATCTTTTCAAACCTCAGTTTACACAAATAGAACCCTTAAGTCTGAACTAATCACTGTAAGGTGTCTTTAAATAAATTGTGTTGTCTATTTCTTGATATTGATGATTTTGCCAAGGCTGGATGACAGTCATTAATATCTCAGTGTAACAGCAGGGACCTATCTGCTGAAAAAATATGTGTAAGCAAATATATCTTGTTAAACAATGAGCAAATGTTCAAATTGCACCTTATTTTTAATCTCCCTATGGTGCTATAAAATACTTGTTGTAAGTGATGAATTATATGGTCTTTTTCTATATAAGGCCCTGAGGTGACACACATTTAATTCATAGTCTGCATGAACATTCTAATAAAATATAGGAGTTTATGTCATTTAAAAAAATAAAGCTAAATATAATAAATTAACTGCTTTTTGTGTCAAGCTTTATCAAGTGTTAATTACTTTTAAAGTGGTTGGTGTTCAGAGGCTGCCTTTTGTAACACAGACAAAAAGTGGAGCATCCCTTAGCACACGTGTGTCAGTTATGCTAGTGCTAATAATTCTCTCTTAAGCATGAAAAAGAGACTGTCTGGCTTTTAAAGTGGCTGTGGTAATCAACTGTACTAACATTTTATAATTCCTGTTCAGCGCTCTTGCCTTAGAATAGTATATAACTAATAAGCCCAAATGAATAAAAATCTAAGTGCAGAAGAAAGCTATGAAAAGTTCCTTCACTGAACAGAAAATGTATTCTCTCCTAGTTGATGACTTGAATGGGTGATACTTTAAATTATTCCATTGTTCCATGAAATTGGTACATAGCGGAAGTACACTTGGTGTTTTGTGAATGTCATTTTTTACATAAAACAAATTAGGATTTTTGTGTCTTAAGAATAATATAGTCACATTTTTTTTCTTCTGACTTACAATGTTTTTTGAAATAAGTAAGATCCTGGTAAGTACTGTGCTGGCAGAATCTCTGCCTTTAAATATCTGAAAAGATTATTTTCTTAATAATATAGCAAGTTAGCAATAAAGTACAATTAGTGCAGTGTTTTTAACAGAAAACGCATTTTTTAAGTACAGTTGAGGAAAACAGAAAGACTGACGCCTTCTCTCATCCTAAAATTCTAGAAACTTTTATGTCTTCCTTTTAGAAGCTCATTAACTGAACGCATTTAGATTTATTAGTCCAATTACATATGAATACTTTGTTATATTTTTAATTTTTTAAACAAATTTTAGATTGTGGTTTTGGTGATATTTATATTTCATTTCAGAGAGGTGATCTCGATTCACTTTTTGTCAAAACTGCCCCTTCAGACATGACTTCAGTAGTCTTTAGTGAAAAAAGTATAGCTCTTCAACTAGCTGATTTAACAACACATGGTATATTAACAATGGATGCTGTCTACTGTTTTGTTGAACTGAGAGTGGTCTTGATCTCTGTGTGTGACCAGGTAGAAACAAAGAAGAATGTGCATTACAGCTATTTTAATGACTTGCAGGATATCATTTCCGTTCTCATAAAACCAAACTGAATCCAAATTTTCATAGTAAAGTTTACACTTTAAAATAATGCAGTCAAATGCATTGGGAATGCAGAAACCCAACATGAATTTAAATGGAGAAAAAAAGAGATCTGCCACTAGTTTTACTGTTGGTTCTTTAGACTGGAGCAGTGCTGGAGTTATTTGTGCCAGATGATCAGATGTAGTCAACATGAGTTCATGAAACAGCAGGTCCTGCTTGGTAAATCTGACCTCCTTATGACAAGGTTACCTGATAGGTGGATGGCAGAATGGCTGTAGATGCTGTCTATCTAGACTTTAGTAAAGTTTTTGCCACTGTTTCCAACAGCATTCTCTGGGAGAAACTGGCTTCACACAGCTTGGACATGTATACTCTTTGCTGAGGCAAAAAACTTGCTGGCTGGCCAGGCCCAGAGTGTTGTGATGAACAGAGTTAAAATCCAGATGGTGGCTGATCCAAATGGTGTCACCCAGGGGTGATTACTGGAGCCAGTTGTCTTTATATCTTTATCAGTGATCTGGACAAGGGGATTAAGTACACCCGCAAAGTTTACAGACACAGTACCAAGTTGTTCAGTTCTGTTGGGCTGCTTGAGGGTAGGGAGGCTCTACAGATGGACTTGGATAAGCTGGATCAATGGCCTGAGTTCAGTTTTATGAAGTTTAACGAGGCCAAGTGCTGGATCCTGCACTTGAGCCATAACAACCCCATGCAGTGCTACAGGCTTGGTGAAGAGTGGCTGAAAAGCTGCCCAACAGAAAATGACCCGGGGGTATTTGTCAGTTGCTGGATGCATATGAGCTGACAGTGTGCCCAGGTGGCCAAGAAGGCAAATAACATCCTGGCTTGTATCAGAAATAGCGTGGCTATCAGGACTAGGAAAGTGATGGTTGTCCTGTACTCTGCACACTAAGGTTGCACCTTAAATAATGTGTTCGGTTTTGGACCCCTTGCTGCAAGAAAGACAATGAGGTGGTGGAGTATGTCCAACATGTAACAAAGCTGGTGAAGGTTCTACAGCAAAGTGAGGAGTGACTGAGGGAACTGGAGTTGTTTATCCTGGAGAAAACATGCTAGGTTAATGTTGGAACTTATTGATTCTAAATGTCTTTTTCAAACCAAATGATTCTGTGTCCTGGTTTTGGTGAGGATAGAGTTAATTTTTACAAGGAGGCAGCACAGATGAGCTGAGCTAGCCAGAGGTGTCCTCCATACTGGCATATGGCATATGACCTTCCATACGGCATCATGATCCCTAGAAAAGAGGGTTAGTCAGGGCTGGGCAATACATGGAAAGAAGAAAAGAAAGAAATCAAGTAACCAGTATTCAAGAAGCAGTGACCAAATATAGATAGCAAGGGGGCAAATTTTAGTGGTTCATATAATCTTAACTCTAAATAAACTTAATTATGAATTCGTCTTTGACATCACTATGCATGACACATTAAGTGTTCTCAAAAATCTGTTTAAATTTGAGTTATCTTTCCTTCACAAAATTGTATTTTCAAGGAAGTAGACACAGAAAAGTATTTCCTCAAAAGCTGCTGAATTAAAAAAGTGACAGACAGCTTCAGTTAAACATAAGTCTGCAAATATGAAAACAAAAAAGTCAGTATCACTATTCTCTATATCCACAATCACTGCTTTCTAACCTATTTTCATCTGTTTTTTGTGATAGTATAATGCTCATTTCTTCTGTGTAAGCACAATCAGCTCATACTGATAACCAGAAGGCCTATCGTAAATCTTTAATTTGGGTATTTGTTTTGGCACAGACTTTGTTGTTTTTCATATCTGCAGACTTATTTTTAACTGAAGCTGTCTGTCACTTTTTTAATTCAGCAGCTTTTGAGGAAATACTTTTCTGTGTCTACTTCCTTGAAAATACAATTTTGTGAAGGAAAGATAACTCAAATTTACCAAACAGCCTGGTAGATGTAATGTAGTTATTTAAACACAATACCCTGATCATACATTCCTTTGTTGAGTAGTTTTTATTCAAGATTTTCCTTATTCTGGTGTACTATTGGATACTGCAGTTATCCCAGAAGGAAGAGAAAGAATGAACATTTTTGTGTTTTCATTATGATACTTTAAAAATTTTATTTCCTTCATTGCAGAAAGTTCCCATTAAATTGAATTGTTATCTTCAGTTAAACACTGATAAATGATTTTTCTTCTTTGAAGAACACACACACAGAGTAAGAAAGTATAATTTTTGTACTCATTCCAATTATGAAACAAATTTCTGAAAATTTTGCATGGCTTGGCTGATTAGTAATGAAATGGAGAAAATGTAAATTAGTTGCTGTAGATATAAAGATCTTTCCTATGTTGATACAGTGTGCAGTGTTCAACAGTATTCTTGATTTAACTCCAGAGTTGTGAATCTGATCTTAAAACTGTATGCTTTACATATTTAAGATAATTAATACTAGCCTCTTGAGATGTATTTTTTATGTTTCTGCTTGGAAAAAAAGACAAAAAACAACTAAAGTGTTTAAAAAGTCTGGATCAGCTGAAGGAAATTTGTATTACTTCACTAAATGTACTTTAATTTCTAGAAGCATGAATGAATCATAGATACGTATGTATTCAATTTGCAGATACTTATAGACTATCTGCTCCATTATTCAAAAAGTGACGTAACATGATAACTGCTATAAAAGTTTAATAGATATTTACACAAAATGGAAAGGTAAAAGTGATGGAAGAAATTAAAATAAAACTGAGCTGAAAGTCAAGTTTTGAACTACTATGGCAAAACCAGTTTAAGAATAATAATGATAAATCAATACAACTAGAAATAAAAAGATAAGGAATTTTTAATTGCATATGCACAAATACCAGGATTCTGGACAATGTAAGTTATAGCCACTCCTTTGTGAATGTGAAATTTAGAATCAATCAGTATTGCTAAAACTTGTTGGAAAACTTGCATGGCTGGAGAGTTAAAATTAATGTATTCTATTTAATTAAGGAAGAACTGAGAAGGTGTTTTATGTGAACTAGTAGATGCAGACTAGGTTTTATTTCATTTTTGTTTTTTAATAGAGTAAAAAAGGTAAGGTGACTTCTATGACTGGATAGAATTCCATATATATTCCTATTTCATACATGTTTTCATTTTATATAGCAAACCCCTTCTATATTATCAGTGACACTGGTTTTAGGCTTTTATAAATCTGTGAATACAGAAAAACAATACGCAAGACTTTTGAGACAGCCAAGTCTTACTGTGTTAGTGTGTTTAAATTGTGGAATAATAGACCAAATCAATAGAAATGGAACAAGATGGAACCAATATTTTAAAGAAGGGGAGTCATAATAGGCCTGGTATCAATGTAGAGAAACATCTTGATCTGAACAAGCAATAATGCACAAATTAAGCAAGAGTAAACAATCAACAAATGGTTGAAATAATTCATCCTGATTAATACAGATGCACAAAGAATAGTTCTATCAACCTCAATTTTTTATTAATAAAAACCTTGCTACTAGATTGATTATAGAAATTTACATAAGCTCAGACAAGGACCCAGAATTAACATTTCAAAGCATTTAAAGAAGGAAAATCATATCAAACATGGAATTTGAAGATTATGACACATCCTAAAACATTTTTCTTTGTAGGAGCTAGTGGGTGTGCTTCTATCCAATTTCTACAAGAATCACTGACAGTTTTGGTAGTATTCCCTAGTTTTTATCTGTTTATTGAGAGAGAACACAGAAGTGGCACTGATGAAATTTGAATTTGGATGAAGACTGGGGTAGATCTAGTCAACTAAGACTAGAAAAGATTAAATGTGCCAGTGAAATGATTTGCTAAGTAGATAGGATTAATGCAAAGAGCAAGCGTGTCATTGCAACCCACTGTAAACAGACTAATCTAGATATGAAGAATTCACAGGCACCTTCTTTTTAGGAAGGAGTGACTGAAAAAAAAAAAAAAAATTGACCATGGAAGGTAACAAACAGACTACAGAACTCCATTACATATATAAATTTTGTTCCCAATGCAGAAAATGGCCAAAAAAAGTGTTACGGTTTGTTCTTGTATAACATTTAATGCATTTCTTCATCCAGTTCTGACACACAAAGTTTTTTTTTAAAAAAGGTTTAAAAGGTTGGAGAGCGATGAGAAGAGCCACATCAAAAATAAGGATTTAGAAAATGTATTATAGTAAAAGATAGCCAAGTTTTTAACGAAATATTACATGGTTTGGGTCATATCCACAGCTGAGTGAAGATATGATTCTTTTTGTTTAATGAGTACAAAATTAGATTTCTTCTTTATATGATAGAATCAGTATTCTCACATTCATATCAGAGAAATCCCACTTCATGTTTTCATTGTGGGGTTTCTCTTTTGGTTTCTTGTTTGCTTCTTTTTCTTTTTTTTCTGGTTTCTTTTATATTGAATCATTATAAAAGATTTTCATTTGAATAATGAAACTTTAAAAATGGGTTGATAGTATCAGGATTTCTATTTGGTTAAACAGAGGACAAGAATCAGAAGAACAGCACTGAACAGTGTGGCAGGGGATTGTCTTAGAGGTCTGAGGGATAGGATATTCTGAAGCGTTTTGTAAGCATCTAAACTAGAGAGGTACAAAACTCACAAAGTTCAAGAAGGACAAATGCAAAGCCCTGCATTTGGGTCGGGACAGTCCTCACTACCCATACAGGCTGGGGGGTGTTAGAGAGAAGCCCTGCAGAAAAGGACTTGAGGGTACTGATGGATGAAAAGCTGGACATGAGCCAACAATGTGCACTTGCAGCCCAGGTCAATTGTATCCTTGGTCACATCAAAAAAAGTGTGGCCAGAAGATCAAGAGAGGTGATTCTCCTCCACCGCTCTGCTCAGATGAGACTCCATCTGGAGTATCACATCCACCTCTGGAAACCTCAGCGCAAGAAGGACATGGACCCCTAGGAGCGGGTTCAGAGGAGGACCATGAGAATTAGCAGAGGGCTGGAGCATCTCTCCTACAAAGACAGGCTAAAAGAGTTGAGGTTGTTAACCCTGGAGAAGAGAAGGCTCAGGGAAGACCTTATAGTATCTGAAGGGGACCTACAGGAAAGTTGGGGAGAGACTGTTTGTATCACATGTAGTGATAAGATGAGGTGGGGTGGTTTTAAAGTAGAGGAGGATAGATTTAGATTAGACATTACAAAGTTGTTCTTCACTATGGGGGTGGTGAGGCAGTGGAGCAGATTGCCCAGAGAGGTGTTGGAGACCCCGTCCCTGGAGACATTCAAGGTCAGGCTTGATGAAGCTCTGAGCAATCTGACCTAGTTAAAGGTGTCCCTGCTTACTGCAGGGGGATAGACTAGATGACCTTTAAAGGTCCCTGCCAACTTAAGAGTGAATGAAGAAAAAGTATTAGTATTGCAGAGGCTGAATGAAAGGTTATCTAAAACAGAAGCCAGATAAAAGTTTACAATGTGGAATATTTACTTTCCATATAATCATTATATAGTATATATGTCAAAGATGACAGAAACTGGAAAACAGAGCAGCTTGGTGTCTTTGCTATTGTGTAAGAGAGAAGCTATGACATTCCTCAGAACTGAAGAAAAATAGTTCTTGATAAAGCAATGGAAGAATGCATTAAAAATGTGATTGGCTTAAAAGAGCAATCTACATAAATGAGTTTATAATGGAATTCTGAATACATCACTGGTTGAACAAGACCTCATCTGGTCTTGACAAATACAAAGGTATTACTACAGCTGAAATTTGAGCATGTAATAGTATAGATAAAGATGATGACTTACAGGAAAGGTTATAACTCAGGTAATTTGTTTTCTTTGTGTGAAAGAAATTATGAAGGTTTAGGATGTAGTTATATGTGATAGTATCTTTAAAAAAAATGTTTAAAAAAAGGGTGTCTTTTCCATAGTAATGAAATGGATGCCAAGAAATAGTGATTTTCATTACACTGAAGTTGATGGCTATTCAGGAAAAGACAAAATAAGCTGAGTCAGGAGGAAGTGGTATAGTAAAATTGTTTTCTATACTGTTATAGTTGTTCACCCTTTTGCAAATAAGATGAAGGAGAAGAGAAAGGGATCAAAACCAGACCTTTCTGGATCATTTTCTGAAGATAAGGAAGGAAGCTGAGAAAAATTAGATAGAAAAGGTTAATGGATAGTTGACAAAGTCATTAAGTAAAGGAAAGATTGTTCTAACAAGAGTATGGCCAACTGTACTGTAATTGTACTTACCTCAGGAAGGGTGAGAATTGAGGCAACATTATGGGAGATACTGCTCTATTAGTGGTAAACTTATAAATACATGTGTTCCATGAAAAGATCTTTGCTTCCTGAAAATGATTTTTTTATTGAAAATGGAACAAGTTTTATTTCTATGGGTAAGTCTTGTACATTCTCTCCCTTTTACATATATGATATCTATAAAACCTACAATATAAATAACACATAATATAAATACATATAGCACAAACCTGTTGAGACAAGATGGTCTCTTGGCCTTCTTTTCTGTTGAGAGCAAGATATCAAACTACTAAGTGATATGTTCCAGTGGTCTGACCTTGTGTTTGCATTTTCTCTTTTAAAAACCACACCACAGATGTATTTCTAGTGCAATTCAGGGTGTTTACACAACATATCTAATATATTTTTGATTATTTGTTTGTAGTGAACCTTTTCTCTCTCTTCTGTAACAATTTTTGGTCTATAATATTTCTGTTGTTTTGGTGGTATTTTTTTCCCACTTGCTTCAAATCACTTCTCGGGCAGCCATTACTGTGTGTACAAATGATATTTTTGTTATGTATACAGAAGTGAAATGCCATTGTTACAGGTTATAGAATTTCTCTTAAAAATCCTTAGATTACTCGGAGCATATATTCCAGAAATATCTTTCATGAAACAAATTATCTATGAAGCAAAAGCTTTTCTATTGACTGGCATGTTAACTGAATTGGCTTTTCTCAGTTTCACTCTATACTGCTTAAATTTTCTTACAAATAAAATAATGAAACTTCTTATACTCATGTAAGCAAAAAATATTAAGCTTTCAATTAAAACTTTTCTTTATAAACTTTCAGGCTTAATCTTCACCTAAGAAACAAAGAAGGAAAGTGGGAGGAGACAGGAAAATCTTCTGTGGAGCTTTTTGTTGTACCATGGATTTATTTTTAATTTGCAGTTTGTAACTTTTCTTTCTGTAATGGGAAAAGGCAGAATGTAAACAGTGTAGTTTAGAATTGGTGTCAAGCATTTACTTTATCAACAAATACATATAGAAATGGCTGCCAAGCCTAAGAAGTGGGAAAACAGAATTGATTAATATCAGATTAAGATTAAGATAAGATTAATTAAAAATTTCAGATTTAAATTGAAAACAAATATGTAAATCATTCCAACTTAATCTCTTCTCATCAGAAACTCAGTGAGTAACTGCAGAGAGCATTGAGGAGTCAAGCAATGCAATAGTATCTATGATTCGGGGGAGAAGGAACCCAATGAAAAATGCTCTTCTGATCTCAAATTTCCAGGAAACTGTCTGACCTATTGGTTCTACGGTGTAAATTTGCAGATTGAAAGAAACCATGTGCACCTTGGCCAGATAATGAGATGGATGTTCTCCTTCAAGGCATTCCAATGCCCAGGGTGTGTTGGGGAACACTGAACCAGTGGAGACTCAAGTAATTTCATTTTTGTGGGCCTGAACTGTAACATACCAAATGTGGAAGCAAGGCAAAGTCATTGTGAGTTTCATAGATTTTGAGTCAGGCATTCTTAAGATTTAAATAGCATGAAAGCATTTCCTAGAGTACAGATCAGTGAAAAGTTAATCAGTTTCTCTCAACTATTATCATGATGGTCAAACACGTCCATTTATTAATGCAATTTATTATCATTTGTGTGTGATGAAGATCAGCTACATAAGAGCTGAGAATTCTTTCTTTGAATCTGTATAAAGCTATGTCCTTCTAGGAATGTTTTTACTACCAGCAATCACTGTATTATATTGGATCATGTTTGGTTAGAATACCAGAAGACTGATTTACCTAGATGCTATCCATAGCAATGTCTCAAAAAGAACAAAATAAATGCAAATGTTTGATTTTTAAATTATCGAAATCTTTTCAATAGTCTGGGTTATTTAATTTAGGAAAGGAAAAGATATCCTTTACATTTAAGGGAGTCAGACTGGAGGATTAATTATAATTTTTTCAATTGATAAAAGTATTTTTAAAAATAATAGTTTCATCTATAGCTTTTGAAGAGAGGGATGCAATACTCTCAGAAGGGTGCAATGCTTTCAGATTTCTTATGAGATTGAAGAATTTTAATCAGTTGTTGTTCCTGTCTAATAGAAAAAGCTAAGTGAAAACTTATGAAAGCTAGAGAAATTGTGTTCTTATCAGTCTATATGTTTTATATTAGTTAACTCTTCTTTTATATAAAATAAGCATTCTAGAATTTAGTTATAGATTCTCTTTAAATGGCAAAAAATAGCAAAAATATATCTCTACCCTGAAAAAATGCTTATTTATAAATTTACATTAAATACATCTTTTTTAATCAAATCCAATGACAAATCGGTATTAATCTTCTGTTGGTATTAACATCAATTCCTTTTCTTCAGTTGTAAATATTACTTCTCTTGTCAACTATTCTAAAGAAACAGAGATAGCAATTAATAATATAACATTCCTGTCACTCTCATAAGAAGAAGAACATACCTGATCTTCTTGATAGGGATCTTGGACAGATAAAGCAATGCTTTGTGCAGTTAATTCTGCTTCTGACATTCTGTGTTTTCCTCATACTGTCAAGTGTTTTTTAATGAAAATTAAAAGGTAAACAGTAGTATGTGCTTTGTCAGCAGACCAAGAGTCAGGCTAGCATTCCAAAGTACCCTGAAATTTCATGTAAATTAAGTCTGGATGTGAATTGCCTCAAGTTTTTCAGCTGCTTAACCAAATAAAGACCTTATTTACTTTTTTTTTTTTTACTCTTATGTAGGCAAATCTGTAGTGTAGAATAAAATATTCATTAATTAGAACTGCTTTCAAAAAAATCTTTGATCTAGGATCTCTGACAAATAGAGAGAAAAAAAGAGATCTGTTTTCATTCTAAAATTCTTACTTGCTGGTGTTCACACAACCTGGACATAGAAAAATTCACCTTTGGAGTCCTTAGAATGCCAGCATTATGGGAACATGATCTGATTGATGTCTAAAAATGTAATTAAAAGCAATAATACAATTATTTTAATTGCCATTCAAAACAACTGAATTTGGATGCTACCATAGTAAACAGTAATTTTCTCTGTTTCGAAAATACCTCAACATTGACTCTGGTATAGATTCCCAGGCAGGTGTCGTGGGCCGAGATCCACACAGCTGCCTGCTTCTTAAAGTAAAAGAGCAGGGGAAGAGGGAAAAAGGGAGGGAAAAGGAAGGGGCAAATAACTCCAAAACCAAGAAACTAAGAGGCCCATGGGTTGGGATAAGAATAGTTTACTAAGATAACAGAAAGATAAAATATAACAATGCTAACAGGACTTTAGAGCAAAAGAATATGAAACTATTGATACCCAATGCAGTTTCTCCCCGAACCACACAACTCAGGCCGTACCACCCAGTGCTGTCCCGGAACCCGACCGTCCCCCCAAGAAGCACGCGTCCTGCAACCGCCCCTCTTCTTCCTCCCCTCAGCCCCCCGTTATCCTGGGCAGGACGTAATTGGCATGGAATACTCTCTTTGGCCCATCCTGGTCACCTGTCCTGGCTTCGCCCCTCCTTTCTCATGAATAGAGAAATACGAAGATGCTGAGAAAGTCCTTGACTGTCTGACTGCAACTAAGAACATCAGGGTGTTATCAGCACTGCTTTCATTTTAACTCCCAAACACAGCATTCCATCAACTGCTACAAATGAAGTTAACTCTATCCTGACTGAAATCAGGACAGCAGGTTTTCTAGAATTTTTTATTTTTCTAGGCATTGCATTTTCCTGGAAATGCATCTCTCCATTTGGAATTGAAGGTGGTCATTAAAGTCTATTAGTTGAATATGAATATACTTCTTAAAAACTGCAATTTTAGATTCATAGAGGTTTAGAATTCAACAAGTCTTGAGATGTGTGATGCGTTTTTTATGTTGTTTGAGTGTTTTCTTTCTTTTTTTTTTTTTTTAATATCTGATGAAATTGTTTATCAATCCCATTGGCCAGTTTTCCTCCAAAAAGGTCACTCCTTGGATATATGATATGCACTTTTCTGTGTAGTTCAGGACTTTAAAAACTTTTTTGGCTGAAGTCACACCTATTTGACTGTATTAGTATTATTTTTTCTGAACAAAGATCTTCTGGCATGAGATGCATGACCATTGTTTGTCCAATGAGACTTAAAAAAGACTTTTTGCTGTTTTCTATATTTATATCACCTCAGCATGAAGAAAACAGGATGGCAGAGAGGACATTGAACTACAACTTTAAATTGGATTTGCAGCCTGACAGAGAATGCAAGTGTTCCTAAAAAAGAAAAAAAAAGTCTAATGTGTAATGTATAATTTGTGTTTTTTCAAAACCTCACAGATAGCAAACAAACATTGGTTTTAATTATTCATTATGCACTAGAAATGTGCGAAGATTTCATTCCAGATCATTTTAGTAATGAGCATATGCTTGAAAATAAATTAGATGAATGCCTTAAAGCTAAATTTGAAATTGATGTTTCAAACAGTTGCCTGGAGGGTAAAATTATACTTAATAAAAATGACAGGTATAACTATATAGTTACATTAATGTTAATAATAATTATTATATCTACCTTTCAGATATAGGGGAAAAAGAAAGTATTTCCACCAAGTCATAATACATATTTTTAACAAAAAATGTGATGAAATGTGTCTAATCTTATTTTATATCAGACCCATATTTAAACAGCAGTAAACTCTGAATGTAATTGTGTTGTTATATATCATGCTTGTATGATATGATATCAGCTATTGATGACATTTATAATGATTCCTGTCAAAAGATTCTTTAGTAATCAATTTAAAATAATATGATATTGATATTGTTTAAAGGTTGGGGGGTTTTATTATTTAGTTTTCAGGAAAATTATGAGAACATAGACAAAACTTGCCAGAATAGACAATGAAATTGATATTTGGTTTTTTTTATACTCTTACCCCACATAGCATGTGAAAGTAGTTTATTTTTTTTATTTTAATTTGAAAAAAAAGAAGAAAAAAAAAAGAGAAAAAAGGAAAAGAGAGAAAAGAGAGAAGAAAAAAAAAGAAAGGATGGTTCAGACTATCTATAGTAGAAAACTCAAAACTCTATAGTTGAGTTTTCAACTGAAAAGTTACAGAACACATTATTCCAATTTTTAAATAAAATGCCATTAAAGGAATAAAATGTGTTATTCAGGGAATGCCTTAATGTGATAAACACAGTGGATCTTAGGGAAGAACTAATATAAAGTACAAGTAAAAACATTAAGCCTGAAGGAAATTAAAGATTCAAGCAGAGACTGAGACATTCCAGAATATGTCTACATACACAACAGAGAGCATCATAAAAGGCAGAAAAAAATTGGATATGTGCAAACAGATGTGTCAAAATTGTAACTAAAGTGAGGATCACTGGCCTGCCATGGGACTTGAAGGAAGAAGCGAAAAATTGGTGTTGTCTGTTTTATTTTCCTCCAGAAATAATGGTCAATGTCCTCCAAATTTATCCTTAAACATTGGGTTTATAACTATGTATAATCAGTGGTGAAATATTCTGACTGGGAAGAATACTTTTCTCAATGTAAACACATTTAAAAAAAATTCAGCATTTTATAGCAGCTTCTCAGTGAGTAGATAGTTGGTGCTTGCTAGTATCTCTATGTAACAGGCGAGTTGAAAAAAAAGTCTTGAATTCATATCTCTAAGCTGTATATAAAGTGATTTAAAAGTGTTCATAGAATACCTTTCTTCCATTTCCACCCTTAGGTCACAAAATAACACACTGGTAGGGAGACACTAATTTTGTTTTCCTCTTTTCCCTGTTCTTATATAGGTTATCTTGAGCCAAAAAAGCTTTTAGTAAGCTAGAATCCATTGAAGGGGAAGGAGAATCTTTCAGAAATATACCAAACTCTTTCTTTAGCAGGCTTCTTTTAGTGGCATGGTTCCTACTCCATGTAATATTTAGAAGTCAAGTCTTTAGTAATATTGTATTTCTTTTTGTCTTCACTAAAAACAGTAGCAGTTTTAAATTTTGTTTTCAACTTAACTGTTCTTACAGTAAACCAATATGTTAATTCCTTAAGCCCTTATAGATTGCCACTATACTGTCCATGCAGATGCTATACATCAAAAGATTTTTCTGTTTTCATTTATTGGAAAGTTTTCTGTCTTCTTAAATGACTACTGCTAGCATACATATATTTATATGTTTTTTAACTAATAGTCTTATAAAACTATAGAACCTCAAATAGCAAGAAAATAGGTAAGGATAAAGATTTTTTTTTGTTGCTTCACAGCATCAGAAAAGTTCTGTGTGATCTCCATAATAAATCAAAGAACAAATTATTGTTGAATGCTGCTGAACTGTAATATTTCTAAATAAAATCTTGATTTAAAAAACTAGTCATGAAAAATTTAGCTCAGCCTTGGGTAATGGTTCTAATGAATAATTTCCTTCTGTTGTAAAAAACATCTAAAATAATATATTTTAAAAAATCTATTTCTATTCCTAATGTATGAAGTTTTACTCCAGCTTGGTGCTTTGCCATAATATTTTATGCCAGACTGGGAAGTTCTATGTTAAGAAATTGCTGTTCCCCAGAGGGGTGTTTAAAGACTTTGAATAAAATTGTTCCTCGATAACCTGAGTTGACTGAATTCCTTGAAACAGGACTTGAATAGGAAACATAAAATATATTCAACTCTTAATGGTTCTTATTAATGTACTTGAATACTCCTCAATATTTTGCAGGTTTTTGCACTGTGAATAGATGGGTCTCTACAGTAATATGGTGGGTTGACCCTGGCTAGACGCCAGGTGTGCACCAAAGCCACTCTATCGCTCCACACCTCAGATGGGTAGGGGATAAAAAAAATATATAATGGAAGGCTTGTGGGTCGAGATAAGGGCAGGGACATCACTCAGCAATTAGCATCATGGGCAAAACAGACTTGACTTGGGGAAATTAGTTTAATTAACTACCAATAAAAATCAGAGCAGGTTAATAAGAAAATAAAATCCAAATCTTAAAAACACCTTCAGCTTCTCACCCCTTCCATCTTCCCTGGCTTAACCTACCTCTCACTGTCTCTAGTTGCCCCCTCAGCAGCACAGGGGGAGAGGGAATGGGGGTTGTAGACAGTTCATCACACAGTTCCTCTCTTTTCTCCTCAAGGGGAGGATTTCCTCATACTCTTATGTTGCTCCAGTGCGTAACCCCTCTCACAGGAGACAGTCCTTCATAAACTTCTCCAACACAAGTCTTTCAATCAGGCTACAGTTCTTCACAAACTGTGACATCATGGGTCCCCCACAGGGTCACAAGTTCTATCAGCAAACCTGCTCAGGCACAGGGTCCTCTCTCTTGATAGGCACACAGGTCGTGCCAGAAGCCTGCTCCAGTGTAGGCTTCCCACAGAGCCACTGCTCTGACGTAAGGTCCTCCCAAACTGCAGGTGGATATCAACTCCACTATCATTTTCTACAGGCTGAAGATAGATGCCTGTCTCACTGTGGTCTTCTCCACAGGCTGCAGATGAATTTCTGGTGCTTAGAGCACCTTCTCCCCCTCCTTCTTCACTGACTTTGATGCCCACAGGGTGATGCTCTCAGATGTTCTCACTCCTCTCTCTGACTGTTGTTCTGCACAGTTTTTTCCCTCTTTCTTAAATATGTTATCCCAGAGGTGCTGGCACCATCAATAATGGACTTGGCCTTGGCCAGCAATGGTTCCATCTTGGAGGCAGTTGGCATTGCCTCCATCAGACTTGGGGAAGCTTTTTAGAAGCGTCTCACAGAAACAGCTGACCACCCTGTAGCCTCCTGCATCTAAACCCTTATCATACAAATTTGATACATTTCATCAGTTCAAGATACCTCTTTTAATATATTTAACGTGTTATCTATATCTAAAGCATACATCATTTATCAATGAAGACAATTATTTTCCCTTAGTGATTAGAATTGCTTTCTAAGAATTTAGGGAATCTTGCTAAAATATGTGTGTACATATATAAGCTTAAACTTAATAAGTTTTGAAACCAGTTTCTATGTTGTTAGTTGCAAGGTTAATTATCTCTGTGAAATTAGTAATTTTATGTAATCATTATGTCTGATGAACACAAACTGGACAAGATTCCTAGTAGTTAAGAAATCACTAATTTTATTTAGCAATTTCTATTTCACTTCTAGAATGAAGTTTAATAACAAATTCAAATAAATACCTGATTTTATTATAGTTGTGTTTACTACTTTTTAAGAAATTTCAGAGGGCTTTTAGTGCTGTCACTCACCCTGAAGTCCTACAAGCCATCTCACACTTATCATATTGTACAGAGGAACCTAAAACATGTAATCATCTGTTCTCTGCTGTGCTCACAGTTCACAAAAAGATTATTTTACAAAAAATATCTATTATTTCATATGGAAGACAACTATATTCTTTGAACTGTAATTTGTATTCTAGTACAGCAGAAATTGCTTAAGCATATAAAAGAACATTTAAATTGTCATAATTAATGGCTGGCTATGATTCTATAGCATCACAAGCACACATCTTTTGTGGAGAGTCTTAAAAATCCAAGGACAAAGTTGAAACATTTGAATATGTTTCTGCTTAGAATGACATTAGGATCTATGGTAATCCAGTGAGTTTTGCTGAAAATTAATAGCCAAAAATCACAGCTAACCGCCTTATTTTCTTATAAATTCACTTCAAACAAATAAAGACCTGACCTGATTCTGAAACGACTCCATGTAGGAGGCAGTAGTGCTCTTATGTCTCTGTTCCAGGTAGGTTAGTTCTTTCTTTTTTTCCCCCCTCTGGATAATTAGGTTATGCATGAAAAATAATGATCGTGCTACATAACAATAATAATGTGCTTGTTTTTCTGTAGTCATAGATTACGCTCAGCTATCCAAAGGAAGCATTGAACACCAGTAGGAATACCATGGGCTGTGCAGGAGGACTAGATGAGCTGATACTGGTTTTTTTTCCAGTTAAGCCACTTTCTTCTTCACCTCCTCTAGTGCTCTATAACCACTAATTCTTTGTCTGATTGGATGTTAGCCACCTCAGCAGCTGTCGATCCTTGTTAAGTGAAGAAAACATCCACTTTAAGCCAAAAGGAAAAGCAGGTGTCTGTTACAATGAAGATCAATTTACCTCAAGGTTAAGGCTATGAAAAACAGAAGTTCACCTTCTTCTGGTCAAGACCTTTAGAAATCTAATAGATGTTTTGAATGACAGGTAGAGGATTGAGGAAAACAAAAGACAGAAAGTGTTGTTCCTGTATATAGCTTACACACCCAACCTTACACATTATGTAAGCCTTGTACATCATGATAGCTTTATACTAAAACACAAAGATTTAGGAAAAAAAAATCTTAGGCAACAGTATCTTGGGGGAATGTAATGTAATTCCTACTATTTCCATGGAAATAAAAATTTTAAAACTCAGTAAGTTTACTTTTTTCTATAAAATATACAGCAAGATTTCTTATGTGTTCTGAATTTGTGGGGCAAGATTCTGGCCAGGGACGGGGTGTCAGGGTCAACCCCCACACTGGAGCAGCTGGGGGGACTTTTGACTCCATGGAGAACCAGGCTGGAGCAGTTTGGGCCTGAGAGACTGCATCCCAAAGAAGTGACCCCATTCTGGGGGCAGTGAGTGAGGAGCTGAAACCCTGTGGGAAAGGACTTGCATTGGAGAAGTTTGTGGAGGACTGTCTCCTGTGTGTGGGACCCCACAGTGCAGCAGGGGAAGAGTGTGAGGAATGCTCTCACCTGTTAAAAAGTAAAATAACTTGTGAGGAACTGATTGAAATCCCCATCACTGGGGGAAAGTCTCAGAGCAGTACTTGGTATTATTAGCAATTCATACCTTTGCAAGGTTGTCAGATGCTGAAAGGAAGGCCATAATTCCATGGAAGTATCAGTTTCTATGTGGGTGGTTCCATATTGTGTGGTGTTTTTTTCTTCCAGAGTTGACAAAGTAATATTGTTAACAATTGAAAAATTACTTGAAATGTTGTCAAAGTGAATTCATGAAAGCTCTAGAAATACAATATTCCACTTTCAGTATATCCCTCTTGCTACCAAGATGCATATTGAATGGGATTACTAAAAGGTAGATCTATTTCTTGCTCTCACTTTCTAAATGGGAATTGTGGTTATTTGGCATTTGTTACTGTGTTAGTTGGGAAATTCTTGCTTATATCATTGTTGAGAAAGTATCTTAAATATGTGATTTTCAGAGTCTTAGTACACATTTGTGTTCAGAATTCTAAAATGCATAAAATTGGAAGCCTATTTTAAAGTTTAAAGCTCAAAAGCGTAGTTTAATTAAAATGTGTCTTCAGTTATAGTTTTTAGCAGAGCTTGCCTTTTTCAATTTTCCGGTCTGATGATTGAGGAGCAGATGTGCAAATTTTGAGGCACTAGCTTCAAAATAGTTTTGATTTTTAATATATTTTTACTGCTTGTGTGTTCTGATTTCTTTTTATGTCTTGGAGATCTTCCCCCTTAATTCATGATGATTTTGAAATAAACTAGGACTTGATTTTTGTGAGTTGCTGAGTAATTTTACCAGCAGTAAGAGCCAAAAGAAGTACTTGCTTCTTGCACAAAGTTTTGAATAATATAGAAGAGAGATTGAGCAAATAATACAAGAAAATCTGTTCTTTGTTTGTTATTTTTTCAGTAGTGGTTCTGAGTAACAGTAGCAATCTGAAAATATATAATCTCAGCATCCTTCTGATTTCATAATTTACACTCAGTGAAAGTCTATGGAGGATAGAAGAAAGGAAACCAAAGGATTTCCTGTAGCTCCTCCATTAAAATTCCTTGATATGGGATGTACTGTGTTATCTACATGACAAAGTGCTTTAGAATTTATGATGAAGATACTTCAAAGTGGGGGTTTTTTTTGGTGTTGGTTTTTTAAATGACCTTTAAGGAAATAACCCAATTTGTGTCACTGAAATATGTCACTGTTGTGACTGGAGTCAATCATTGCATGCTGTGGGGTTCAAAAATCTGTCTAGGTCATGACTGACCACTGCTCTATTTGCAAATCACTCGGTAGCAGATACTGAATCTAATGGGTTTTTTTCACCAGAGACCATAGAGTGTGAGAGAATGTGTTCAAAATAGTCTTCCCAGGATGGCTGTGGGTGTTTTTCTAGATCATTCTTGCACCTGTGGACCGTTGGTTCAGTAGTTAAGACAGTGTTCTGAAATAAGGTGTGTGTTTGTTTTTTTTAATGGGAATAGGAGCTACAGATCTGTGAAAAGCAACTGAACTCATTGTTTTGAGTAGTATTCCATTGTTTATATGCAAAGTTTTGGTTCAGAATCTTTCTCAAAGACTTGAAACAAATCTACAGTGTCATTCTCAGGACTCTACTGATGACATTCTTTCTCTATAATTTCAGCAGCAGCCTAAACCAGGTCTTCACCATACCTGGTTCCCAAAGGTAGGTCATTACTCTACTCTGCTGTGAGCATAATCATCAGTACTCACTGAGTCATCCTGTCCAAACTACTACCCAAACAGATCACCTGGGAAATGGTCTACAGAAGCATCAGCTGATTCTATATCCCATTACTGCTACAAACTGTAATTTTGGATCTCTAATGTATTGTGAAGGGAATTCACATGGACCAAATTGCATCATGTTTTGAAACACTTTTAAAGAATGGCATCTCTTTCAGATATATCTGATGGAGTAGCTTAGCCCTCTCTGCTATTAAAAACCTCCGTATCTGTGGACATATGCATATTCACATCAAATGGAGATTAACTCTTTTATTTGTTAATTCTTTTATGAAAATTAAAAATTTTTAAAGATATTTAATTTTAATTAAAACCAATATTTTTGTTTTATGACTGGCAAAAATATCATTATTGTTTGATACAAAAATAAAAAATTACTTGGAAAGCAAAATAGCATGATGTTGCACATAGTTTGGGAAAACTTCAGAGTGCATTGCACCTTTTTAAACTCCAGATCCTCTTGCATCACAGGGTGATGAAAGAATATGTGAGGCCAAATGAGCAGCACACTGCTGGGCCCAAAACTTCCTCCCTGATATAAAGAAGTTTCAAAACGTTGCATTGGAGTCTTTCTAGATTTAGGTCTATGATTAACCCACATCCCCTTGATGTACGAATTCTAAGGCCTTTGACAGAAAATCCAGGGCTAAATAAACTGGGAGAGCTATTGAAATCCTGATATGGATTTTACCAATGCTTTAAGGGTCAATTTATTTATGCTTCAGATATGATCTGACTCATTTTATTCACAACGTATTCCTGTGTAACATTAATTAACATGGCAAAGAGATGAAATTATGCTAAACCTGGAGTTTGGTGGCCCTGCCTGTGGCAGAGGGGTTGGAACTCTATGATCCTTGGGGTCCCTTCCAACCCGGACCATTCTATGATTCAATGATTCTAAGACACAGTTTTTATTAATATTATTTTTGTTAGGAAGAAATCATATACAAATAACAAGAATTTTGTGAAACCTTGATTTTTTTCCCCTTGTTTTTCTAATCTTTTTGAACACAACTCGGTTTAGACATTCTCAATTTCTATGTATATTCTTATACATATATGTGTTTAAGAAAACTGAATATAATTAAACTGGGGTCAAACATTTAAACAAATTTTATTTTGTTATTTAAAAAAGCCCATACATATTAAAATACACCCCTCCTCTTACTTTTGGACTAGTTTAAATATTTTAAAATAGGAAATCTTTCCACTAACATGAACTATGCAATCTGGCTGGGTCTTGATTTTGAAAAAAAACATACTAAATTTAAGGTAATCTATGATAAATAGACAGGAAGTCACCTTATCTAGTATATACACTTGCTCTAAAAACAGGACGATTTATGATATTATTCAGAGCATGAAATTCAAAGTTTATCCAAAGTCTTTCAGTATTTGCTTTGATTTCTAATAAATAGAAAATTTTGCCTCTCGTATCATTTAAGACATGAGCAAAGAAAACTTTCACATGCTGAAAACTCAATTAGTATTAAAATAATTATTGCAACTTATTTAAGAGCTCAGATGTAAAACCTCTGTCCTTTAATGGCTTGATATGTTTATTGATTATATCTTTTTAGGTTTCCTAGCAGAAATGTCACTGAATCTAGTTCTGCTCTGCTATCATTGTTTTTGTGATTACCCTTTTTTTTCTAATTTCACATCTCACAGACTGTGTAATGTACTGAATGTCATCCTTTTTTAGTTATTGTTTCACTAAATAGCCTGTGATCTGTAATTGATATTTACAAAAATAATTGCTTTAGGTTTTGTTTATTTGTTTCATTACACTATAGTATAGATCTCTAGGATAATGGAAATTTTTCAGCATGCTGTTTCAGGGACCTTTTTTCATTTTATGCTAATGTTTATGCATGAAGCATCCTGTTTACTTGTTGTTTAGATGACAAGCAGCTTGTCAAATATGCATGACTGACTTTCTTCTAAGGATATTTTAAATTCCCTGTATGAAGATCCTTATATGAATAGATCTCAAGTAACTCGATGAGGGGAAAAAACCACCATAATATGTTATAGTTTTGATGGCCTAAGTACTACTTTATTGAATTTTACTTTCCTTTTTTTTTTACTTCTGCACATCAGTACTTAGCAATTGCTATTTGAAGCTAATCACTTGAATCAAGCAGTATTTTTTTTCTGCTCTTTAAGTAGTTACGTGTTTCTCATATAGTAATAGTAATAGCAAACCAAGATTTAACTCCTGGAAAAAAGGAGTTAGACCTTGGAGAGATAATTAATCAGAGATTAGAAAATTTAAACTTCTGAGCTCAAGCTGTTTCCTAGGACTTTGTAATTCATAAAATTAATTTGGCGTAAAATGTGTAGTACTACTGCAGGACTTCAATATAAGATATTCAGGTTGTTGCGGATACTTCTCTAAAGTTTTGAAGAGTTCATTAGGATGTTGTTGTTTTCCTTGCTTTAGTCCGTGCTGTATTAGGTATATACATCTTCACAAAACTGCTAATGCACCATTAATAACTAGATGCTTATTAAAAAATGCTCCAACTCTCTGAATATGCAGTCTTAACAGTTTCTTTTTACAGGCCTACTAAGCTCAGTTCCTCAGCAATTGTGGACCATAAAGAAAGCACTATTTGGCTGATGAAACCAATCCTATTTGTGAGACATTCTGTTTATACTCCCCTTGTGAAACTTTCCTGTCTTCTAGATGCCAGTCTTCTAGGGTCTGGTGTCACAGTACTCTACATCCATACTATTAAAGATGCTCCAAGCAAATGTTTTGTTATATCAGCAGAACCCTAGAGACAGTCTTGATTAAGTATATTGACAAAGTTGATTACTATGATAGGATTTTCACAAGAAGGTATAGATCAGTGCACTTTCTAAGAAAAACTCCCATGAATAAGGATTAAATTAATACAGTGCAGGAACTTCGACAGGGCCCATTTAAACTAGCCTAATTTCAACTAAAAGACAAAATCTGTTCTCATACTGACTGAGGATGAAGGTTGCATGTATTTTTTTCTGCCTGGGCATGTTTATTTGTGTCACATGCACTGGAATCAGAACAACAATTAAACTGTTGTCTTTGACTGTAGCATGTACTTAATCCATCTAAAGTGTTGCAGTTACCTTTCAATAACATTCACTGTATCAAGTGCAAACAACGAAATGATAGGAAGCTCATTCTGTATTATCAGACTGCAGGAACGTCTTTCTTTAACCACTGCTTGGCGAGGAAGGGATTTTGGTTTTATTTTTGGTTTTGTATTACAGTGAAAAGTTGTATTGTAAGAACCCTTTTGAACCCTGTGCCCCAGTTCTAACACTCTTCCAGAGATACCAGTGTTTTAGGATGAAAGATCGCAAATTTTACCCTGAGGTCCTGGGACCACACTTACCTTAATCTTGCCCTGCATTCAATATATTATCTAAAATGTCTTCACTGTCTTCTCTCAGTTGCATTAGATTTGCCTACAGCAAAACTGGGCTGGTTCCCTGAAAGTGTTTTGCTATTTAGAAACTTCTTAATTCCTAATGTTTTCTTTTTGTTCTTTTAATGTTTCACTTTCTGTGTTTTCTTAGACCAGTCCTATGTGAGATTCCATCCTAAGTAATATAAATTTTCCAGTAGTTGAAATTAACTCCCTGAGAATTTGCACAGATTAAACTACCTCTGATAACCGCAGCCAGAAAGCACAATGTATTTGGAATAGAATTAGACCTATAAAACTGTGTTACTGACCTCTTCTCTCACCTAAAACAGATTTATAAAGTTAATGATTTATTTATTTTCCTATGTGGAGTTTCTGGTTTTGTTTTAAGGTCAATTTCAATAGACTTGAAAGACTTTAGAGACATTGATTATTGGTATTTTTGTAGTCCAAGTCATTAGAAAGTTTTCCCCTTGCAATTCTTTTTGTTACTGTAACTCTGATTACTGGTGAATGAACACTGCTGAGTGTAGTTGGAAAATAATAAAAATAACTAAATCTTGTTCAACATTCAAATGCTTTGAAACTAAGTTTATTTTTCAATGAATTTCCGCCCTCAGCATTTTACTGCAGTTGTTTTGTATGGATTTTTTTCCTGTGTATGTTTCTTTATTTGTCTGTAAATTACATGATACTTAATGCATTTTAAAATAACTGTAACAGCGGTATTTGTTACATCTCCCTGATGTTTCCAAGAGTGTATGAAATCAACTGAAGTGTAGAGATATGAAAACATGCCATCGAACCTAACAAGGCCTAGTTCACAAGCTGGTTAGCCACTCAGTGCTTTGGCACATGGGAGATATTCCCTCTCATAGGAACAAATAACAGTCTACTGGGACAAAAAAATATGAACTTTGTTGTTTTGGAACTGTTCTGTGTAAAGAATGATTGTGACTGAAAACTTACTGACATTTCACACGGAGATTTGAAGAAGAAATTTTTTGTGTGCAAAATTTCAGGTTTTGTTTCAGTGTAATATAAAACTGTGCTGGTGAGGCCATGCTTACAAAACAAGTCAAGCTGTTTAAAAATGTTCTTGTCAGGTTAATTTTTAAAGTTTCTCAAGTGTAAAAATTGAAAAATAATATTTTCTATGTGCATAATTTTATTTCCAGTTTTAATTTGCATATTTTCATATTTGCATATAAGATTTTAACATAGTTTAATTACCTAATATAGCTAATCAAGAGTTCAGAATCTAGGTAAATGTTTCACTTTTGCTGCCTGGCATTTAATTTGATGTAAGATATGTTCTCATTGCAGATGCAACATGGACAACCAATTATCAAAGAGGTGACCTTTTTCTTTCTTTATACAGTTGTCATTCAGCAGTGCATCTCTAAGGAGCATCTTGAGTTCCTGAGAGCCTCTACTAAAAGTGTATTGTCATTTCTAAAGAACATGCTGATGGCGGAAGTAGAGCTTTTGATAAATTAATATCTCTAATCAACCTTGCTCTCTGGGACCCATTAGGAAAAGTTTTACATTCTGTATCACTTAGGGAGCTTAAAATGTAGAAGTACATTGAAATAAAGATAAAACTGAACTTCAAGCTGAATTACAGGACGAGCCTGTTGCATATAAAGAAGGTATGATATAAAGTAGCCACAAGCAAATAAATAATGTAGTTTAATAAATAATGTAGCTTAAAATATGTAGTGCTCAGAATGGATTAAGCATCCATGAAATGTAGTGAATTGACAAAGGTACCCACTCATCTCAGATTACATGAAGTTCAGTATGAAGTAAGATAAGGCATCATTGTGCTTCTTTTATCATGACAGCAAAAAGGAGAAACTCCACTTACTTTAGGGGGACACAGTTTGTTTAGACATGAGAATGCATTATAACTACAGCATCTTTCATTTTGGAGGCCCTGAAGTAACCATCTTATTTTTGTGAACCATATTAACATTTCTATATACTTGAAATAACCTACATGAAAACCAAAGAGATGGGCATTTTGATGCACAAATATCTGTCTGCAAGATTTGTTGGCCCACAGTGTGATAGGAAGAGCTGCAAACAATTTGTAAAGGATTCAGAGGAGGACTTTTGCCACTTCTTCTGTTTGTATGCAGACAGAAAATATTCTCTCAGGGGACGAGAGAACTCCTTTTAGGAGGAGACTGATGATCACAATGTGATGAAAACTGGACAGACAAAAGTGACATTGCTTTCACAATGAGATTTGGGTCAATTAGAATTAGACAGTTAAATATTCTGTCTGAAGAATTTTCATGAAACACAAGGTAGATATCTCCAAGATAAGTGAAGGATAAGAGAGAAATCTGACCCATAGCATAATTGAGAAGATAAGTGTATAACCAGAAAAATGTTAGGGGCCACTGGACAGGTGGCAAATGAGTACAGCGCTCTTGCTGCCTCTCATCTTTCCAGAAGTGTTTTGAGGAAGGAGAGAAAGAAAGGAACTGTCTGAGAAGGGAATGATGGAAGAGAACTGATATAGATCTTTCCTTAAAGGCCTGACATTAATGAGCCTGTAATGGACTTATTAGACTAAGTTATCTTTTGCTGAAATAAGTAAAATTAAGCAGTTATGCTAATAAGAAATAGTATCAGGACAGATTAAAAAGGGAAGAGTCAAAAGTAAAATATGGCACTCTGCATTGCTAGTCAGTTCACAAGCAGTTTGACCACAAAATGGGTATAATGTAGGGTTGCAGGACCTGTTATCTTTTTTTAAAAACTAAATTATCTCCTCTAAGATGATGTATTTCTTACACAAGCACATAATATTAGTTATGTATGAGAACACACACTCACATAGATTTATGTGAAAATTCTATATTTTTTGTCGTAAATATAAAAACTTATCACACTCTTTTTTGTTTAAAAGAGATAATATTGTTGAGAAACTTGTATGTTGGAAATGTGTTTTGGCTCTTTAAGGCAAGCCTGACAGCATAAACAAAATAAATGATTATGCTGATACATATAATAGGATACATGTCACCAAAATACTCTTTATTTCGCGTTGCAGTGGGATGGAGGAAGAGTTTTTTGTTTGTTTAAAGATTTTGAAATTTGTATTAGTTTTACAAAAAGTATGGTCTATCTTTATTCCCGTTCTGTTATTATCTGCCGAACCATACATCAACCTCATTAGCTAACTTTTAAGGTAAATAAGCTGCAGCAGTTTAGAATGATGTTTGATTTGGGTAGGTTATATCTTGAAAGGTTTCACTCTAAATGTTTTGTGGAGTAGTTGAATTCAGAATAGTAGTTTGACAGGCCTCCTTGGGAACCACCTGATCCCTTCTGCTAGTCCCAGTGATCCTGAGGTCCTGCTTGGAAGAAAGCACATTGGGAAGCTATAGCTTAGACTCAGTAGTCATGGAAACTTTGAGGAGTCTGCCTGCAGGCAAAGGATTCCTGAACCTGGAATATTATAACTGCTTCCATTCAAGGACTCAAGGTTGACATTTTGAGTCACTTGATCATGTTATAGAGCTTCTACATCTGTTTTGTGGAATCATGGAATTGCTGAGGTTGGCCATTGTGTGATTCCACAAAACAGATTTCTGGACATCATCTAGTCCAACTAGTTCCCTGGTCATGACAGTTGGATAGAATGGGTTATTTAGGGCTTCAGATATCAGGTTTCAAATATCACCAAAGATGGAGACACCACAACCTCAAACCTGGTCCAGTGTTTGACCACCCTCACAGTTAAGTCTCTTCACACACTTGAATAGAATTTCTTGTATTTCAGTTTGTGTGTGATACTTCTTGTCCTGCCACCGGATGCCACTGAGGAGGGTCTGCCTCTGTCTTCCTTGCAACCTCCCATGACATGTTCATACCTTACTGTTTGGTATGCTTTCTTTTTCAACTTGGGCTAGCATTTGGAAGAATGATTTTTCCAGTGCTTCTTGCTGCAGAGCTACAACTTAAACATGGAAGATCTGCTGGTTTTAGGAATTCTAGAAGAAAGAGCAACTGGAAATGTTAGGATGTTTTTATCGTGGCAAGTTTGAGGGGAAATAATGCTTCATTTGATTTAGACCAAAATCAATTAATTAAAAAGAAGCATTTTAAAAAAACACAGGTGGATCATAATTGGATAGACTGATCACATTTAAACTTTTTTTCCCCTCTTGATGTATAGTTTTGTCCTATAATTTTCTTAGACATGTTTGAGTATATTATTAAAGCATAGCTTAAAATTGTGTCTGTAAAATCTATATAGTCTTCTCCTGTAGCAGGAACTACTGGTAGCTAAAAAGTTATTGCAATTACATGTAACATGTACATGGAATAATCTGTTTCAGTGGTTTCTTGGGGTTTTTTTGGTCCATAGCTCTCACCTTATAATCTTTACTTTATGAAAGTTAATAACAGAAGGGTTAGAAACATGTCTTTTCCATGATTTGGTCCCTAGAGACAGCTCTTCAGCTACTCACACTTTAATTTTTCAGCCTTTTGTTCCTGAAAAAGATCATTGACAATAACCTTTTTAACAGGAGTTTTCAGTTTCTGTGACTCATTAGAGAATGAAAGACAATCCACTTCCTACATTAGAAACTTTAATGTCCCCTTGCAATTAAGGTTGTTGGTAGGTCAACAAAAAAAATTGCTTGTTTAAAATAATTTTCAGGTGTGTTTCACATCAGAAGTCTTTTTTCCTTAAGTTTTAGAAGAAGAATATATATTGGAATCTGTCACAGTGTAGTTTTCTTTCAGGACTAATATGAAGATGTAAAAAAGTGGTCTTTTAAATTTTTGTGTCCGTGTGTTTGTCTATCAGTCTGAAGGAATCAAAGCAAATTTTACTTCTGACTTTTCAGAGGTTATAAACTTTTCCAGCAGCATTGTTTGTGAGAACTCTAATCTATAAAAGAATGACTCATGCCTGAATGAAAAATAGGGAATAAGATTTGTGATGAGAGTAAGTATAAGAGACAACTGAGTGTTAACATACTTGATATACAGCTGCAAGAACCAGTTTGTGTACTAGAGGCACTACATATTAGGAGTGTGTCGTGGTTTTGGCAGGGATAGTTAATTTTCTTCCTAGCAGCTGGTACAGTGCTGTGTTTGGGATATAGGATGAGAATAAAGTTCACAGAATCACTAGGTTGGAAAAGACTTTTGAGATCATCGAGTCCAACCATACCCATCCTCTACTAAACCATATCCCTAAGTATCTCATCTACCCATCTTTTAAATACATCCAGGGAAGGTGACTCAACCACCTCCCTGTGTGGCCTGTTCTAATTCCCGAGAATACTTTTGGTGAAGATTTTTTCCTAATGTCTAACCTGAACCTGCCCTGATACAATTTGAGTCCATTCCCCCTCGTCCTATCACCTGTTGCTTGGGCAAAGAGACCAACACCCATCTCTCTACAACCTCCTTTCAGGTAATTATAGGTGGTGATAAGGTCTTCCCTCAGCCTCTTCTCCAGGCTAAACAACCCTAGTTCCCTCAGCCACTCCTCGTACGGTTTGCTCTCCAGCCCCTTCACGAGCCTGGTTGCCCTTCTCTGGACATGCTCCAGGGCCTCCATGTCTTTCTTGTAGTGAGGGGCCCAGAACTGAACAGAGTACTTCATGTGCAGCCTCACCAATGCCGAGTACAGGGGCACAATCACTCCCCGAGTCAGCCAGGATTGCTGGTGGATGATGGAAAGGGGTTTGACAAGCATGTCAGCTTGCTCCCTCAATACCCTCGGATGGAACCTATTCAACCCCATAGACTTGTGAATGTCTAATTGGCCTAGCAGGTCTCTAATAACCATTTCCTCCTGGATCATGACAATTTTGTTCTGCTCTGGTTTGTGAGGCTGAATATCCAGGGAACATCTCATCTTACTATTAAAGACTGATGCAAAGAAAGACTTAAGTACCTCATCCTTATCCTCATCCTTCGTCATTAATGTTCCCCCTGCATCCAGTAAGGGCTGGAGACTGTCCTTGGCCCTCCTCTTGCTGTTGATGTATCTGTAGAAAGATTTATTATTATCTTTCTCAGTATTGGCCAATCTGAGTTTTAGTTGGGCTTTATCCCTTTTGATATGATTTTCTCTCTACATGATCTTACTTCATCCCTGTAGTCCTCCCAAGACACCTGCCCTTTCTTCCAAAAGTCATAGACTTTCTTTTTTTTTCTGATGTCCACCAAGATCTCTGTGCACAGCTAAGATTGTTTTCTCCTCTGCCAGCTCCTTTTCTGGCACACGGGGACAGCCTGTTCTTGTGCCTCCAGGATTTCCTTCTTGAAGAACATGCATGCCTACTGGACACCTTTGCCCTTAAGGACTGTCTTCCATGGAACTCTATCAACCAGCCTGCTGAATAGTCCAAGTTGACAACAGACTGATGTTTTGAGTTGTTGCCAAGCTCTCAAGGACTTTTCAGTTTCTCATATTGGCCTGCCAACAAGAAGGCAGGGTGCACCCAAGAAGCTTTGGGGGAGGAGGAGGGGAGGGGAGGGAGAACACTGCTAGGACAGCTGAACACACAGGACAGCAAACCCGAAGTAGCCAAAGCAATATTCCATACCATATTATGTCATGTTTAGTATATAACTGGGAGGCTGGTGAAAAGGCAGGGCAACTCAGTCACTAGCTAGCATCAGCTCTGGGTGGTGAGAACTTGTGTTCACCACATGCTTTTTATATTATTATGGTTACTATTATTGTTATGTTCCTTTTCTATTATACTGCCTTTATCTCAATAAATGAGGGGGTTTGGGTTTTTTTTTTTTCCTTTTTGATTCTCTCCTCCATCCAACTGGACGGGGGAATGAGCCAACGGCTGTGTGGTTATTTTCACTGTCTACAGGGTCAAACCATGACAGACTGTAGAAGGCAGGTGCCATAGAAGGAAATAAGGCTCTGATAGTTTAAGGGTATGGGGAGAATTTTTTATTCAAATCCTTTTCAGTTAATTCCTTTAAAAAATGTAATGCCGATCTTTTATTTCTATCATTTACATCTGGGCTTTTGCTTTTCCAGTCAGTGTGATCACAATTTTTACCATTTTGTTTCTAACACATTAAGTTTGGTTTATTATTTAAGATTGTGTTAAAATTTTTATCCATATTTGCAAAATGGCTGTGCTAATTCAGATCAATAAGATTTTGTATTTTTATTTTTACTGCTCTCCATTCCTTTTAATTTTATTGTCTATCATTGGAAGGTATAGATAAAATATGCCTAACTCCCAAAACTATAGTGAACTGGCATATAGAATTTTTTGCTTTGGCACTGAAAGCAATTGTGTTTATAGAATAGAATTTATAATAGAACACATTTGTTTACATTTGTTAAATGAATATTTATCAAATATTTTTTTCAAATTTGGACTATGTTTACTGCAATATCTTTGGGTCAGTATTAATAATTGTGCCATATGCCTGTGTATTTCTGAACCAGGTGGCTGGCAGTCATGTATAGTGATCTCCAGATGAGCAGCAGTTCAGTGACAACAACAACAAAAAGATCTCTTGTAATGTGCACACATTACTAAAAACAACAATCCCTTTTTCCTACTTTAATTTTCTTGTTCAGTTCCACATGCCATTTGAGCATCAAATATCCTATTCTTATATGATCATTCAATATTGGATAACTAGAAATTTTTGTTAAGGTATGATTGAAAGACTGGTGTTACTCAACAAAGAACATCAATATTAGCATTATCCTCTCCCCTGTGCTGGTTAAGTTGATGGTATCGTACATCTCTCGCAAGAGTACACAGACTAATAGTTGCTGTATCATCTGTTTCCCTAAAGTTACATGTGACTTTATAGACAGAATAAACTTATTTCTACAAACTTTACTTGGTCCTACCAATTTCTGTTCAGTTTAGATACTTTACATTTTGCCTAATCCCTTTCTGCACCTGTGACACATATGTGTGTTTGACAAGACCTACATTCATTTCCAGTCCTTCACGGAATAATAAATACCACAATTCCAGCTGTGATACTATTGGAGAAAGAAAAGGTTTTCATAATGTCAGTTGATCAGAGTCAGTACTTCATGAATGTGATTATTTTTATTCCAACTTATATTTTCTTTCCTGAGGGGCCTAAAAATAATTCCAGTCAATAGAGTTGTTCTAAGGTTTTCTCTACCTTTATATGGACCAATCTTTCTCTCACAATATCCAATCACAAAGGAAGAGGAATGGTGGTTTTCAGTGTTTTTTATTTTGTCTATTTGTTGTAATTTCTTAGTTGCATCAAGATACTACTGCATGCCTTTTATTTTTCTTTTTTTTTATATAGTAAATATTGTGTGTAATGTGAGCTTCTAATGTGTTTTTTTCCTAAATGCCTAAAAAAAAAAAAAGTTGAAATTCTTTAAGTAGGAGATTCATATGTTAAGTCTGTGGAGTTGTTTACTTTCCTCAAAGTATGAGAAATTAGTGACACATACAGAGCTTGCTGAAGTTGTCCTGTTACTTTATATATTTTTGTGTGTTTATATATATATATATATATATTCACACACACACATCTATATGCACACATGCATAGAGAGATATTTTTAAGAATGTGGCAAGTTCTGACTATAAAGCAACTTCAGCCAAATAAGAATCACAGTTCTACTGGAGTCATAAATCTTGAATTTTAATAAAACCTATTGTTTTAAAAAGAAAATCTTTCTTTTATGAAGAAACTTGAATTAATACTGGTACATGTATAAGGTCTTTTGAGATAGACTCCCAGGTTGGTTTTGTTTTGACTTCATTTTTCCTTTAACTAGTTCTGGTTTTGTTGTACTGTAACCAAAATCCAAATCAAACCAAAACAACCCACAACTGGTTTTCTTATACAATATTGTGTTTATCACATTATCTGGTGATCTTGATTTGTGCTGTACACTTTGACAAAAACCTTCATAGACATCTATTGTCTGATACGGTCACCTGGGCCTATGTCTATTAGGTCCAAGACTATTTTCTAGTGATGTTCAGCACCCAACTGGTGAGGTGCTTTGACTGGACAGGTTTGACCTGTGAAAATGTGTGAGAAATGCAATTCAAAGTACCAAAAGCACTCAAGATTTATACATCATCTCTTCTCTTTTACAAGCTTTGAGTAATTTTTTTCAAAAGATGTATCTTGTTATGAACAACACAAAACTTAACCTAGACTTTACATGCCTGTGGTGGTTGAGCCCTGGCCAAAAGGCCAGATGCCCACCAAGATCAGTCTATTGCTCCCCTTCTTAGTTGGACAGGGGAGAAATAACATAATTGGGTGGCTCAAGAGTCAAACTCATTAATGAGGCGGGCAAAACAGACTCAACACAGAGTGCTGAAGGGAAAGTTATCTAATTTATTACACCACGCTTAAGAGAAAACAGTGAAAAGGAACCACAGTCAGGAGTGCAACCAACAATCTTGAAACAAATGCAAACCAGGCAAACACTTTTCCCCCCACCACTCCCTCCTTAGCAGGCTTTAGTTAGAAGTTTGCTCCCTCCTTCCCTCCTGGTCGCAGCCCAGGAGGGGCAGGGACTGGGGAAAATGGGTGTCTCGGTAACACCTTCCCCCCACCCCTCCATTCTAAAGCAGACTTCCCTTTAGCCATGATTTTGCTCCCTTCTTCCCCTCTCCTGCTCGCAGCACAGGACAGGGGGGCAGGGACTAGGAGATGGGGGCTTTAGTCAGTCCCTTGCAAGATGGTTTCCTTCTCGGCTGGGATGGGGGCATTCATTCCACACAGCCTCCCCCTGCTGCACCGTAGGATCTCACCCATAAGAGCCAGTCCTCCACGAACTTTCTCCAAGGCAAATCTCTCCCCACCGGGCTTCATCTCTGCTATGGCAGGCAGCAATAAATCGCAATGTCTCTCAGTCCCAGTCCTCCACGGGGCTATCGGCCTCCCCCAGCAAACCTGTTTGGTTCATCTCTGTAGGTCTCTTGTGCTGGCAGGGGCTCATCCCAACGTAAGTCACGGCATCTTCTCTATGTCTCCACCGGCTCCATCCAGCGTGGAGCCTCTCCACCGAGCAGGTCGGGTCTCTGCTTCCTCCATGGGTCCTTTCCTCCAGCTACTCCATGTGCTTCAGCTCGGGCTGCAGGGGCATCTCTTGCCCGGGTACCTGGGCGCCTCCTCCCCCAGCCTTCCCGGCCTTTTGTGTCTGTCAACTGCTTACATTTATATGCAAATATACATCCCAATGCCCTTAATGGGCCAACACTGTGGTCTTCCTGGCACTCTGTGTTCTGGTGGAGTCTTTGTCTCCTATATGTGATTCTCAGAGGCACTATAAGCAGACTTGCAGAAGATTCCAGCAGCCATTTTCTGCAAGCCCTGGCCCTCTCTCAGTAGCCAACTATGCAAAACTGCAACAATGCCAAACTAGAGCATTCTCTTGCAGAGGATGGGATACATAGACCATAGTATTAGAAAATTCACTAAACTTTGCTATATCACTCCCATCATTGAATTTTATTTGTTTGGCTGGTAAATTTTTTTCTAATTAAAAATATTTCTAAGTCCAATGCAAAGGGAAATTTCCTGTATGACTTTTATTTAAAAAAATATTTTCAGATGTATTTGGAAATACGTCTTTCTATCTATTAAAAATTTAAGTTTCTCTGCATAAAGATTTCCCAAAAGAAAAATTTAAATTAGGTGTAACTTATAACTGGAGCTATAGTAGTTCAGCTTTTTAATTTTTTTCCCCTTAATTTAAATATAAATATATTTCTGCTTGAATGACCTCTCATCCTATGGAAAGGTGCATCTTTATGCTCTTTGGTCCCTTTTTTCCTCCTTAGATCAAGATAGTTTTCTAATTCTGCAGTTTAGAATACAACTACTAAAAGGAAAAAGGTAGTGGTGCTTCATGGGTTTTCTGTAGAAGTATGTATTCTATGCTTGGGCAATGTATTTATCTTCAGGGACCATATTTTAGTAGAAAGGCAACTACTGAGAGATGAGAAGCAATTAAGAGCAGCTTAGTTCATCACTTTCCTTGATTCTTAAATATCTCAGTCCCTGAGTCCTTTTCTGCTACACAGCAGAAGTATTTTTGTCTTCAAACAACACCTCAAATTTTGTGTCTAATTTTGGAAACAAATTAAAAAGAGAATTTTACCAAACAACAACTAAATAACCTTTAAAGGTCCTTTCCAACTCAAACCATTCATAAATCAGAATTATAATTCTATTATTCTCTTATCATTCTAAATGGACTGTGTTCAAGTGTTTGTCAGCTAGACCAGTAAAACATTTCATCAGTACATAGGAAACAAAAAATAATATACAGCTATTGTTTTGCTCTATTCTAGTTAAAAAAAAAAAAATCATTCAAATTTTGTCTTCTGCTTTTACAGCTTTAATCTCTATATGCATGTGGAAATGTCACTGCTCCACTGGAACAATAAGGGGTATGTGTGTGAATTCTCACAGAACAGTCACCACATGTAAGGAATGCAAATTGTGTGGTTCTGCCCCCAGAATATCCATTTACTCTCTGAAAAGTTTTTCTCCTCATGAATTACTCATTCACAGTGCATGGATCAACCCGTGTTAGCAGCTCAAAAGAGAATGTTAACACAACCAAGACTTGAGTTTTTGTACACAATAAAATAATTTTCTAAGGTGAAACACTGGGTAAAAAGAGAGAAAAAAATATTCAGAAAGATTTAAATGGATTTCTTTTTTCTCTGCAGATACTTTTTACTGAAGCAGCTGTAGCTTGGATTTCATTTTGTGACCTTGACACTTTGACACCGTCAAACCCTTCAGATAGCTGCTAGATTTGACAAGGTTAAGAGGTAAGTGAAATTTTAAACTTTAAAGCAAATCACTTTAAGAAAAGGAAAACCTTTGTATTCGGTAGGTATTCTTATTAATCTTATGTATTAAAAACCCTCATATCTTCAAGGGAAGGGGCTCTTTGAAATCTGGTTCAAAATGTATTGCTTTTTAAAATGTATTTGTAGTAGTTTCTAAATCCTAAGTAAAAAAAAAAAAAACAGAGGAAGGAAATAGAAAAGTGGAATTGCAAACAAATTTTTTCTCTGTATGACTTGGAATCAACAAATCAAGAATTCAAGTTTTGAAATCTGGTAAATGTGACAGAAGGAAAATTGAAAAGTGGGGTGCTCTGTGTAACTTTGAAAATACTCATCTATGCATTTACAAATAAGGCAAGTGTAGTTCTCTGATTTTTTGTGTCTTTGGGGATTTTTGTTTCCTTATTTCTAAAGCAGAAAACAAAGTCTGGCCAACCTTAATTGACATAATTAAGTGAAATGGAAAGAGTTAAATGAACACAAGACTGACAAAGCTATCATATCAGGGCTTGGTCATTTACATGGTGCTGGATGTCTTTTGTGAAGTAAGCCTCAGTAAAATTAGCGTCATCAAGTATACTGATATTGCTAGAGAGATTAGATAAAAAAAAATCTATGTGATCACTCCTTTACACTAAACATAATATGTAAAATGCTTACTTAAATCAGTAATATAAATCAAGAGGAATTAAAGTGATGCTATACACATGAACATTCCTTTTATCTCTCAGAAAGCTATTTTTCATCCTTGCATATTTGTGGGTCAGATATTGCCTCAAGGAAAAAGAAAGTTCATGATTAATTAAAAAATCACCATTTTTGGTTTTGATGGGAGCAATAAGAAGAGCTTTCAGAGCTAGTTATATACAACATATTTCAAGGACTATTGTTTATTAAACAGCCCCCGCTACAATAAAAACATGGACCTGTAAGATGTGGTCCAAAGGAGAGCCATGAAAATGACCAGAGAATTGGAACACCTCTCCTATGAAGAAAGCCTGAGAGTGTTCAGGTTGCTCGGAGAAGAGAAGCTTCAAGGGGGACCTCATTGTAACCTTTCAATATATACATGGGGATTATAAGAAAGATCACAGAATCATAGAATCATAGGGGTTGGGAGGGACCTCGAGAGATCATTGGGTCCAACCCCCTGCCAAAGCAGCTCCCTAGCTCATATTGCACAGATAGGTGTCCAGATGGGTCTTGAATATCTCCACAGAAGGAGACTCCACCACCTCCCTGGGCAGCCTGTCCCAGGGCTCTGTCACCCTCACTGTGAAAAAGTTCTTCCCCATGTTGGTGCGGAACTTCTGTGCTCCAACATGCAGCCATTGCCCCTTGTCCTGTCTCCACAGACCACTGAAAAGGGGCTGGACAATTCCCCCTGCATCCCATACTTAAGATATTTATAAACATTGATTAGGTCCCCCCTTCGTCTTCTCTTCTCAAGGCTGAACAGCCCCAGCTCACTCAGCCTTTCCTCGTAGGGGAGATGTTCCAGGCCCTTAATCATCTTTGTAGCCCTTCTCTGGACTGTCTCAAGGAGATCCCTGTCCTTTTTATAACAGGGAGCCCAGAACTGGACACAATCCTCCAGGTGGGGTCTGACCAGGGCAGAGTAGAGGGGGAGGATCACCTCCTTTGACCTGCTGGCTACACTCCTCCTGATGCACCCCAGTATCCCATTGGCTCTCTTAGCCACCAGGGCACACCGCTGGCTCATGGCCAACCTGTCATCCACCAGGACCCCCAGGTCCTTCTCCACAGAGTTCTTCTCCAGCAGGTCATCCCCCAGCCTGTACCGATTTAAGCGGTTATTCCTTCCCAGATGCAAGACTTTACACTTGCTTTTGTTGAACCTCATTAGGTTTCTCCCTGCCCAGCTCTCCAGCCTGTCCAGGTCTCACTGAATGGCAGCGCAGTGTTCCTGCGTGTCAGCCACTCCTCCCAGCTTTGTATCATTGGCGTACTTGCTGAGGGTCGATGCTATTCCTTCATCAAGGTCGTCAATGCAGATATTAAACAGGACTGGACCCAACGCAGATCCCTGGGGAGCACTGCTAGTCACAGGCCTCCATTCAGACTCTGCTCCACTGATCATGACCCTCTGAGCTCAGTCTGACAGCCAATTCTCAACCCACCTCACTGTCCGCTCATCTATCCCATGCTCTCTCAGCTTTGCTATCAGGATGTCATGGGAGACAGGATCAAAAGCCTTGCTGAAGTCAAGGTAGATGAAGAAAGATGGTAGATGGAGAAAGACTTTATACCAAGGCCTTTAGTGGTAGGATAATGGACAATGATTTTACATTGAAAGAGGGTAGGTTTAGATCGGATACCAGGAAGAAATTTTTTATGATGAGGGTGGTGAGACACTGGCATAGGTTGCCCAGAGAAGTTGTGGATGCCCTCTCCCTGGAAGTGCTCAAGTCTAGGCTTCATGAGGCTTTGAGCAGCCTGATCTAGTGAATGCCATGTCCCTGGCAATGGCAGAGGGGTTGGACTAGATGATCTTTAAGGTCCCTTCCAACACAAAATATTCATTCTATTATTTTTATTATGTGCCTGGGTGTTTGAAAGGACTTGGAAAATATTCCTTGTCTTTATAGATAATTCCCAAATCCTCCTGATAGAAACTGTTCCCTTGATTATGTGAAAAATTTTGCATGACTCTTAAACCAAAAAATCTTTAAAAAATACTGTTCAAAACTATGTAAGCTATTTACAAAATATTTTAACATACATTTTTTGAAGCAAACATATTTTCCTGAAAAGCTGTATTAACATTGCACTCATCTTTCCATCTGTGATTATTCTTATGACTGACTTTGCTATGTCATTACACATGGAATCTGGCAAACAGAGATATGAGAGATCTGTTTTAATCTTTTTACTTTCCTGTTAACTTCACTTCTAGCTCTGTCCCCATTTCATATCTGCTTGAATCTCTTCTGTTGATTTCTTTCCTTATTGACACAGGAAAATCCAATCTCAGTTCATAAGACTAGTAAAATATAGATACCTATATCCATGTAATATTGCATACACCAGAGAGAAAGATATACACAGTGAAAATATGCAACATATTTTACTTGATTGACTATAAACTCTCTGATGCATTTCAAGAGGTGAAAATAGTGTTTCTTGATGTATTTCAGGAATAAATCCTTTATATTTGATTAAAATGCAGATGAGCATCATAAACTATTGTAATTTGAAAGGGTTGATCTCTTGATGCAATCTCCTTCCATCTGCTTCAGGTGTAAAGCTTAGAGGGAATTTGCTGCAATGTCTGAATACAATTTGGGTTCAGATGGAAACCCCCAACCTGAAAGTGCCTATATGAAAGAGAATTTATTTTTAATACTTTCAGTACTTCTGACATTTCTGCTATTTCATAAGATCCGGCAACTTTATAATAAAATCATTGTTAGTTATGAGAAATTAGTGTAAATTTCCATGAAAAAAAATGGAAAATCTGAATTACTCGGATGTTAGGATCTAATCTCATATTTCAAATCTTAAAATCTTACTGATAATGATAATTCAGTACTTTTTAGTTCTTAAGTGGTTTACTTAATATATTAGGAGAGATAAGACAAAACAGAAGTCAGTGTAAGTTGTTTAAAGGCTCTTATTTTTCTGTGCTTTGCAAATAATCTCTAAGTTTTATCAACTGCTGGCTAGGATATTGTAGGAAATAGAGAGAATCTTAAACTCTTACCTCTGAAAATTGTTGTTTGTTTGTAGGGGCCTAAGAGTTGCTTGTAATAACTTCATCACATTAGAACAATCAATAAATGTGAACATTAGCATAACTATAACTATGACTTTGTAGAGGGAGACAGATTTCTTGGTGTAATGGTCACTAACCAAAGTAGACTAGGAGGTAAAAATTTTATTATTGAAAATACATCAGAGACAAAGAGAAATGTTATCAAAAAGTAATTTCCTATTTAACAGATGTTGAAGAAACAGCAAAAGTTATGTTTTGTAAAAAAAATACTTTTATTGATAGGAGGAATAAGTTAAACTGTCCTTTAGATAATGTATTTTACACAATTTCTGAAAAACAAATACTCTGCTTTGAAAGCTGGCATGGAATGCAGGGATCAGCGTTGGTTTGACATTGAGTAATTAAGCTCAGTTATTTAGTGGCAACAAACTATACTCAGTGAGCAAAAAAATATATAGAACACTAAGCTTGCAAGAGACAATATTACTTTACAAAATGGTTGTCTGTCAACAGGAGCTTTCTTTAAAACTTTTGTATGAGAAAAGTAAATGAATATTCCATTCACTCTTTTTTCAGTTGATTTTTTGATAGCCTGAAGTTCATCGTATTGTAAACTGATTTCCCAAAGTGTTCTTTTCTAAAGGACATCTGAATGACTCCAAATAAGCAAGATTTTTTTTTTTCCTATGATCCCTGGAGTTACAATGTCCAGCTTATGTCCTGAGCAAGAACTATTTGTGCTAGAGAATTATACCCCTGAACACTAGAATGTTGTATCTTAGGCTTCTGGACTGAAGAGGTAATGAACATGGAAGAATCAAAAGTAAATAGAGACAGTAAAAGAAAAACTCTTAAGGGTGAAAGAAATTAAAGGCTAAGTGATCATAGAATCTTGATTTTTCAGAGTGTATGGTCTAGTGAATATGTGTAATTTTTATAGGTAGTTTTATTGTAGATAACTAAAAACTAATACCTTTCTAAGAGAAGAAAACATCAAGGTAAAATTTCTATGTAGAAGAAAAGACAAATATCTAGAAAGCTGGGCTTTTTTCTCCTTTAAAAAGGTAGGGAATAGGGTAGGACTGTTGATTTCTAGGACTATAAGGAAAAAATACCTGATTTCCTAGCCTTTAACTATTACATATGAATGAAAATTGACACTGGTGGTACAATTAAGTTAATGGCTGACACTACGCGATAGAAATTGCAAGGAGAAGGGGAAATGGATAAATTGTAACTGAAAAATTTCTGTAATATTAGAAAGACTATAGCCTAAATAAGGGTAAGTTACCAAATTCTTTATATAGAAATAACCACTAGCATATTTGTCTAAAGGCAATTTTTCCAGCTCTCTAGTCTGAACACAAAATCATTTCTCTACAGTTTTGCTGTGGTTTTGCATGGCAAGGTTCTGGTGGATGAAGGGGGCTGCAGGACTGCCTTTTGCAAGAAGCCCATGGAGAGAGAGAGACCCATGTAGGTTTGTGGGGGAGAAAATTCTGACTCCATGGGGGACCAGGCTGGAGCAGTGTGGGCCTGAGAGCCTGAGAGACATTCTATGGTTTATGACTGCACCCCGTAGAAGTGACCCACACTGGGGCAACTGGTGAAGAGCTGAAGCCCTGTGGGAAAGGACTCATGTTGGAGAAGTTCATGGTGGACTGTCTCCCATGGGTGGGACCACATGCTGCAGCAGGGAAAACACTCCACCCCCTCCTTCCCCCATCTAAGAAGGAAAACAACTTGTGAGGAACTGACCAAAAAATATGAATAAAGTTAAGACTGCTAAGAAGGAAGGGGTGGGGGGATGCTGTTTTAAGATTTGGTTGTACTTCTCATTATCTGACTGGTTTCACTGTGTGTGCAGTGCAGTGTGATAAATTAGAGAGGTTTTTTTTTTTTAATTCCATGCTGAGTCTGTTTTGCCCGTGACGCTGATTGCGGAATGATCTCTCCCTGTCCTTATCTCGACTCCTAAGCCTCTCAATATAGATTTTCTCCCCTGTCCATCTGAAAAGGGGTGTGATGGAGTAATTTTGGTGGGCATCTGGCCCCCATCAGGGTCAAACCACAACAAACAGCCTTCTTATGGCTGCTTAGGGAAGCGAGTATGACCGTCTGGGTTGACTCTTAAGTCTAGTCCTAAAGTCTTAAAAGTTAATTCTGGTGCAAATTTAAAGTGCATTCAGTCAATTTAGTATATAAATAAGCACAACATACTAGGTCTCTACTGCTAATTAATGACATGGTTCAGAAGTGTTGGGAGGAAAAACTCAAGCTTTTTGTTTTATTTTGTGTTCCTTTTTTTTTAAATGGTATTTTGAAACCTCTTAATTCATTGTCATCCCATGGAAACTGATAGGTTAACTCATTTAATGAAGCCTCATTAGTTGCATCTTCTGAAATAATCTATCTCTTGGTTATAAAGCAAACAAAAAATCCTCAAGGTTTTCTTGATTGGACTGATTTTGTTAAGAATAGAAAACAAATATTTGATGAAGAGAGAAAGGATAAACTTTTCAGATATTGAATGATTAAAGGATTACTCATATCCAAATTATAATGGATTTATCTCTAAAATCTATTCTAACTTTCAAAGGACATGTTTTTACTAATTTTTAAAAAAATGAATCACTGTTTATTGTTACTCCTTTCCTGCAGTTTTGTGTGTTTAGGGAAAGAATAGTGCAGGTATCAAGTATAATGAAGCAAACTCTTTTTTAAAAGGTACTATCATATATATGGGACCTGCATAAATGAAAACTAATTATTAAGACATCTTTTAGAATGTACTATAAATAGTTTATCTATCTGAAGTTGTAGAATAATACTACATAGGGACCTTTGATGATGATTAGGCTTTTATCACTCAAACAGATTTAGATCATGAAAATTTTACACTCCATTAGCTTACAATTTTGAGCACTTTCTTTCTTCCCTTTTCTCCACATGAAAGAAGACCATTTACCAAGGTTTTAAATGCAGTCATCTGTAATATAAAAGAGAAGGCAATACTTTTAACACAATAAATATAATGCTCTAAATGAAGTGATCATTTAAAAAAAAAAAACAAACCCAAAACTTTTAAGTTGTATGAGTTTAGAAGCCAGCAAAACCGAAATGATAGGATTATACAGTGAAAAGGGGGAACTTAGAGAAAATTTATTTCAGATTCTTTCACCTTTACAAATAAGATCAGCTTGAACTCATTCAATGTTCATATAAGATCTACAAATAAAATCATTCAATAGGAAAGAAGAGATAAGACTATAATGCATCTGTAATCAAGTGGCTGTATTATAGTTTTTAATAGAGTGTTATTGCTGTCTACTAGACAGCAAAGTATTTCTTTAATGAAACATATATTTTATTTTATAGAATTTTTTAAACGTCCTGTAAGGTAGGTTTAATGCTATGTACAGTTTTAGGTCTTTAACATACATTTGTTCTACCACATGAATTAATATCACATGCTGATTTATGAATAAGAGTGGCCTGCCAAATAATATAAGAAAACCTTTCATAGCTTTCCTTCCTATTTTATGTTGCATATTAAAATATAAATGCAGTTTAGATTTTATGAAACATGGTGGATTCAGAGGCCTGGTAATAAAATCTTGACAGTAGATCACAGAATAAGATTCCTATTGACAAAATTCTTTACATTACACATAATTTCATTTAAGTCAGAGAAGTGTGGGTAACTTACTAGAAATAGCACAGCAAGAGTTCTTTCCTATTTATTCTTGAAATACACCTGATTAAACAAAATAATAAATTTGTCAAAAAATATTTCTGCAGTTTTGAATAATAATAGTCCTGGTTTATCCTGTAAAATTGTAACTATTTTCAACGTATAAAAGTTTATATTGCTTTAGATTACCTCATTTTAAGAGTACCTCATACTATTCACAGAATCAGAGTTGTTGAGGTTGGAAGGGACCTCTAGAGGTGATCCTGTGCAACCTCCCTGCTGAAGGACAGCCACCTTGAGTTGGGGGTCCAAGAACCTGTCCAGACATTTTTTCAATATCTCCAAGGATCAAGATGCCACAACCTCTCTGGGCGGCATCTTCCAGTGCTCTGTCACACTTGAAGAAGTTTTTTTCTCTTCATAAGAGAGATGTTCCTATCCTCTAATCATTTTTGTGGCCTTCCACTAGACTCTCAGGTTGTTCTGTAACTTACTCGAACTGGAGAGGCCAGAACTGGACAATACTGCAGATGTGGCTTCACCAAGGTATAGTAGAGGGGGAGGATAACTTCCCTTGACCTGCTGGCTAGACTTTTCTTAATGCAGCTCAGTATACCACTAGCTTTGAGATTCAATTCCAGCTGAGCTTTGTCTCTCCTAACACCATCTTTGTATGCTCAGATAATGTCTCTATTCATACCAGGTTACCTGCCCCTGCTTCCATCTTCTGTATACTTCCTTCCTATGTTTGATTTTTGTAAAGAACCTCCTGGCATTTTTGCTTGACTTGCTGTTTGTTGGGATGCACAACTCATGAATATATGACCTTATCCGATAGAACTCTTCCAAGCAGATTCTTGAGGAAGCCAAAGTTTGCTCTCCTAAAGTCCAGTGACACGATCTTGGTTTTTGTCTTGCTGTTTCCTCTCAAGATCATGAACTCTACTACCTTGTGGTCACTGAAACAAAGGCAGCATTTAATCTTCATATCCCTGCTGAGACCTCCCTTTTTTGCAAGTACAATGGCCAGCAGAACACCTCACCTTGTTGAGTCCTCTATCGTGTTTATCAGAAATTTGTCATCGATTCTCTTCAGGAACTTTCAGGATTGTTTATGCCCTGCTGTTTATCCCACCAGCAGATATCAGGGTGGTTGCAAGGGTCTGTGGATGCGAGGCTGCTCCTGTCTGCCTATGGAGACAGTCATCTGCTCATTCTTCCTGGCCAGGTAGCCTGTAGAAGACACACGCTATATTGCCATACCAATTTGCTCTTTAATCCTTACCTATGAGATGTTGTTTGGTTCATCATTGTGGTGGTTTGATGCTAGCTGAAGGCCAGATGCCCACCAAAGTCACTCTGTCACTCCTCTTTTCAGCTGGACAGGGGAGAAAATGTATATTGAGAGGCTTAGGTGTCGAGATAAGGTGTTTCCCACACATGGGAGACAGTCCTCCATGAATTTCTCCAATGTGAGTCCTTTCCACTAGGGCTTCAGCATGGGTTAGAGTTCATAGTGTAATTCGCACTTTTCATATGAGCATTGCACAAGATTTTTACATTCATTTGGACAAAATTTCTTACATACTTCCATCATACCTTAGTACATATATTATTGCCTAAATTATCCGGTCTAAGTCCAAGGCTTATCCCAAAATGTACAAAATGCAACCCTATATTTAAAAATTTAGTTGTTTCATACAAAATGTTTGTTTACAATCAGTGTGTTTGTACACAACATAAAAGGGAAGGTATTATGAAAGTATTGAGTGTCAACATTACGTATAATTGCCCAATCAGATGAAAGCCATTCAGCCCACACAGACAACACACTTAGATATGAGAACCTGCTATTATAGTACTAGATGATGTTTATGCGATTACCAGATGTGGCAAGGATTTCCTCTAGAATTAAGACTGCAGTATCGAATCTTTATTTCAGAGTATTTTGAAATATAAATGGAAGCTTAGATACATCAAAACACAAACCCAAAAAAGTTTGTGTAGGCCTAATGAAAAGGAACTGTGGCATGATTTACTTCAGAATTACTTTTAAAATAAAAGTAAAATGAAAATACCAACTTTTATCTATTAATCAGTAGAGGAATATAAAGTGGAATATTAAAAATATTGGCAAAGAATAGAATAAAATATTATCTTCACAATTGAACCATGGTGACTCTGTAGCTCCAGTATATTTGATATACATGAGTACAGATACATATTTAGATATTTTACATGAAAATTTGTTAAAGGACAAAGTATTTTATGTGGTTTTCTTTTCTCTCTTTTTTTTTCGCAGAGCAGTGGTAATATCAGAATAAACCCTCATATCTAATTTCTGCTTTGCTTTTTATTAAAACCACTGTATCTCTTGTTTGTTGTTTTGGTGAATTTTATTTTTTAATTTGGATATAGTCTAGCTAGATTACTCACTTGTACAAATAGAATAATGAGAACAATAAAGATATGTTTCGAGATAATTAATTTTTTTTCTATTCATGAAACCTCATTCTAGATTAAAGGTAAGGCTACTATGCTAGCAGAGATACAAATTAAGTGTTTATTAAGGAACAACTGGTAACTCCAAAAAAGATCACAAGGCACTGATACTGTTTTAATTCCCTTTATCCAATACCAGTGACATCATATAAATGTAGCTACAGCACCACCAAACGTCGTGGTTTAACTAGGTAGTCAGCCAAACACCACGCACCCAGCCACTCACTTGCTCTCTGCACCCTCTCCTTCTCTCCCCCCACCCCCTGATGACATGGAGGAGAGAATCAGAAAAAAATAATAATTAAGGATTGAGATAAAAATAGTTTAATAGGACAGCAAAGGAGGATGATGATGATGATGATGATGAAGAAGCTGATGATGATGATATGCAGAACAAGTGATGCACATGTAATTTCTACCCGTCCAACTCTAATGTTCTGCAAGTCCCTGAGCAGCGATCACCCTCCCCCAGACCACCTTCCCTCACTTTATATATATGGAACATGACGTTATATAGCATGGAATATCACTTTGGCCAGCTTGGGTAAGCTGTCCTGGCCATGCTCCCTTCCAGCTTCTTGTGCATCTCCTGTGGAAGGCTCATGCCTCCTCCCTGGCAAGACCTAGGAACCTGTGAACTCCTTGACTCAATTGTAAACGCTGCTTATCAACAACTAAAACATCCATGTGTTATCAATAGTATTTTCATACTAACTGCAAAACACAGCACTATAGCAATTAACTCTATCCCAGGTGAAATCAGGGCACCTAATCACTGTGACTTTTCCAACTTAATGAACACTTGAAAGGGAAAATGTAACTGCTGCTCTAATTTCTTAAAATAGAGGTAGTCTTCTCAGTTTAAATCCTGCATTCAGTCATGGAGTGATACTATAAAATCAAAAATATCTATGTGAGGAGTATAGATGTGCTGGCCATTCTGGAGTGGCTGCTGAAGGACAGTTGAAGTCCCTAGCGCATTCCAGCTGGAACCTAGAAACCGCAGTTGAATATTTATCTCTTTCTCTACACAGACAGGTTTTCAGATCACAGACTCTAACACTCTTATTTGCAAGATGAGGCACAAATATAAAATATAATTATTAAGGTTTGTTGATAAACATGGAGATTTGTACAATTCTTAATTCTATACGCAGAAATGGAGGGAGTAAAGCCTTGACCGCTTTCAAAGGCAATAATCAAAAAGTACAGCTATCCTATTAGATACTAGGTTTTAATTTAATTTAATTTTAATTCTCCAAAAGCAATAACATTATCATAGTAGTAGTGGGATTGTCTCAAAAAATGATAAGCACAGCGCAACTTAGGAGCCATGCTTCAGTTGTATTCCTACTTTCTTTTGGTGCAGATGAACACTCTCTCACATAGCTAACACAATAATCTTGACAGTGAACAAATGTTCTACATGAAACATCTCCCAGAAGCTGGTAAGTTTCTCTAAGTACTGCAGAGCTGCTCACAGTATTCAGGGTCTCAGCAGGAACCTCGTAACTATACCTACTGTACTGGGAGAATGATGCTATTTCTCATGAGCTGGAATTTTTCCCTGCAACCATCCCCATTATTTAAAAAAAGCAAATTAGGATGTCTATACAGATTAAGACATTTACAGTCCACCTGGATCATTACGATGTGTCAGTATATTCCTGGATCATCAATGATTCTGAGAAGTATTAGCTGATAGTTAAACTGATAGAAAAAAATCAAATATAAAATCCATAAGTATATTTATTCATTATATATGTAATATAGGTGTAAACCCCCATATATATAGTCAGCAAATGCTAACAGATAAAGTGAACAGAAGCCTTCATTCACCTGTGACTGCTAAACCTGTCTTGCAACTACAGCTGGTCTTTCTGTATATTTTTCCATTTTTCTTTTCCTTCTTTTAAAATGCCATTAAGATTGAGAAAACCTACATAATCCAACATGCTAGTTAGTGGGTTTTATGTTGTCCCTTCATGTAAAGGGGAAGGGATTTCTGTACAAAAGCCACCTTATAAAAAGAGTTCTGGCTGAGAAAGAAAATACTTTGAAAAATTGATGTATAAGCAGTTCACTAGAAGAAATTAATAACCTAAAGCTAAAGGGATAAAACAAGATAAAACAAGATGAATCTGACTATATACAGACTTATAATTAATGAACTCATTCTAGTAATGAAAAGACATCAGTGCAACAAATGAAAGTTTTATAATCAATGAATCAAAACAAGCTTACCTTCCTTTTAAATATTAGATGTAAACTGACGTGTTTAGTGAAATGACAAAAAAAAAAAATTATATCAAGACATTGTCTTCTGTATGGATTATATGACTTCAGAGACAAGTTAGCAGAAAAAACTTTCTGAGGTAAAGGTCACATCATCACTTTCCAGATACCCATGGTATAATCTGCCCAAGTAACAACTTCATACAAAATGCATTGTCTTCTGTGCAAAGCGTATGGCAATCTGCAAACTCTGGATCGTATTCACAGTAAGAAAAGAAACATTTTATGTAGATCAAGTAAAGAAGAAAGGAAAGAAAAATAAGTATGATTTATTTTCAGAGAGTTCTTCGGGGGAATCCAGGTGAAACTGAAGATTGCTTTAAAAAACACTCTCACGTATCCTTTTAGTCTCATGTATTTATATCGATTTCAATTATCTAAGAAGCCTTGAACTGAAAAACTGAGGGATACCTCAGAGCTTCCTTACTAGAGCTTTCCAATGTGTGTAATTGCAACTTTTCCCTGTGTATTTATCTTCTTGTTCTCTATTACATGTAATTGTCTTTACATAACTATGCAAATTCCTGAACAAATTATATGTCAAATGCTAGTTTTCTCTCAGGAAGTCCTTGTTTTTCATAACTATGCTAGTGGGGAAGTCCTCTGATATGGTAACCATCTCCTCACTGGCATATAAGTAACATTAAAATTGGAATAATTGTCTTAAGCAAAAAAAATATTTTCTGTAACAGTGTTGCATAATAAAATGTAAACTTGTCCTCTAGGTTATATATTGGAATGAAAAGGAAATTACTGCTTTTTCAGCTGAAATTTGAAAAAAATTGAAATAAGTCAAGCATCCAGATGACTACTTCAGTAAAACAATGAAAAGAAACCATGGAGTTTTTTTTTAAAATTCATCAGGAAAGAGATATTGGAAGAACCTAAAGTTTTCTCACATAAAACCTGCTAAAACCTTTAAAAGAAGTATACATTTTTTTGCCCAGACTTTCATGTATACATATGATATGTAGACTGTTATCTGTACTCATATACACTGTTTGCTTCAGGGAAAGCATGAATTTAGAGATGAAAAGCATTAATACCCATGAAAGTCTTATGCAAAACTTACATCAAAGGTCCAGAGAATCAAACCCTAAATAATTTCCCTGATTCTGTATGGAAAGTAGAAAATGTCAGTCTGATTAGAAGGAGTTTCTGTTTACCTTTCATATCATTCTTTTTGTTTCATGTCAAAAAATGTGAACAACTTAAAACAGTGGTGAACTGGAAGCAAAGAAGGATGAAGTCAAATTTAAAATAAGGTTCTGTCCTGATTTCAGTCAGGATAGAGTTAACTTCATTTGTAGCAGCTGATGGAATGCTGTGTTTGGGAGTTAAAATGAAAGCAGTGCTGATAACACCCTGATGTTCTTAGTTGCAGTCAGACAGTCAAGGACTTTCTCAGCTTCTTCGTATTTCTCTATTCATGAGAAAGGAGGGGCGAAGCCAGGACAGGTGACCCAGATGGGCCAAAGAGAGTATTCCATGCCAATTACGTCCTGCCCAGGATAACGGGGGGCTGAGGGGAGGAAGAAGAGGGGCGGTTGCGGGACGCGTGCTTCTTGGGGGGACGGTCGGGTTCCGGGACAGCTGTGGGTGGTACGGCCTGAGTTGTGTGGTTCGGTGAGAAACTGCATTGTGTATCAAGAGTTTCATATTCTTTTGCTCTAAAATCCTGTTAGCATTGTTATATTTTATCTTTCTGTTATCTTAGTAAACTATCCTTATCCCAACCCACGGGCCTCTTAGTTTCTTGGTTTTGGAGTTATTTGCCCCATCCTTTTCATTTCCCTTGTTTCCTCCCCTTTTTTCCCTCTTCCCCTGCTCTTTTACTTTAAGAAGCAGGCAGCTGCGTGGATCTCGGCCCACAGCCGGGGTGAAACCACGACAGTCTTGTACTGTACTATTCTGTGTAAGCAGAAAACATAAGCCTGATATATAACTAAAGCCTTTCCACAAGATCAGTATTTTCTCCTTCCAGAGACAGTGGTAAAAATGAAGAACATGTTTTTAGAAATATCATATAGATGCACTAGTTTTATCAATTATAAAATATTATTTTGCTTTAAAATAAAAGTCAGTGCTGAAGAATAAACAACTGTTTAGATTCTTAAAAAATATATTCCATAATATGAAAATCAGGCTAATAAACATATTTTCTACTTTGAAAAATATGAAAGCCCTTATTACATCGAACAGCGGTAATTTAAGTAAGATAGATAAAAGGTACTATGGCAGAGAACCAGAGAACAGAAGAAGAAAGCATCCCATACATTTATCGCTCTACATCAAGTAAAACACCTTTTCTTCTTGCAATCAAGAATTGTGTGGTGCCTCACCAGTAATGCTGGCCACTTGCAGGACTTGTTATAACAACATATTAACACTTGCTGAAGTGTCCTGTACTCTGCATGAGACAGTTTCGAAGTTCTGTAACAGAAACAATGGACTTGTGAGAGAAAAAAATAACCTGTTTTCTAAAATACCCTTCCTCATCTATTTGGCAGCTTACTGTGAAGCTCAACCATTTCACTTGTTTTCTGTCACCATGAAGTAAGCATTCAGATTTTTCTTCTCACTTACAATGCATGTGACCTGAAATACTAAGATGACCTACAGCTTTCAATTTTTTGTGAGATTCTGTTTGAAATGTAGCTATTCTCATTTCACTACCTCTGTGCTATTTTGACATAGAAGTAAAAAGAAGCAAGGAAAAACTATGAACTCAATCAAGGTATTTCATTAATAGTGAGGAAACTGAAATGTTCCCAAACATTACTGTTTAGAACAGATACCATCCCTTTCTCCTTCTTTTTTTTTTTGAAATCATGCTACCAACGTATTCCATTATTTCCTACATTCCTGAATGGCTGAATGCTAGTCATGTCTTTTAATTCTATCCATCATTTTGTCTTCAACTCTTCCTAGCAGTCAATCAGATTTGTTTCACATCTTTCCACTAGTATTCTGCATGCTGTTCACCATTAAAATTTCTATGGTTGCTGTGCAGTACCACCAATGTAGCTTCATTACTTGAAGCCTTACTACCAATAAAGCAAAAGGAAGAATTATAACTTATGGACAATGTCAAAGCACCCAAAAACCCCAATTAATCTTTGCTGGTTTCCTCTGTCAAGGATGGCTCTCAAAAATGTCCTTGACAAAGATAGAGAACAATTTCTGAATACCTCTGATACTGAAATACATATTCATCCTTTTAAGCTAGTTCTTCAGAAGAGTCCAGGTCCTACCATTTCTGGCCGTTACCTGGCCACAAAGTAAAATTGTATTATTAATACAATCAGTTATTATATATTCTGTTATTTAGAGCATTATTTTTATGATAAAGTTTACATGAAAACTCCCAAAACTAAAAAAAACCCAAGCCTGTTATAGTATTTAATTTCATGTTCCGACAGGTGCATATGAAATGATAACATTTACTCTGTAGCCATTTATTTATAAATGTAACTCATTAAAGTGAGCATGTGCAGACCAATGTACAAGCTGATTCAAAATCACAAGGCCTCTGAATGATGAGTTACAAGTTTAAAAATGGCAAAGCCAGAAATTTGGGAATGAAAAAGTAAATTTAAAATTAATCACTTGAAATCATGATTGTCAATCTCCTTTCGCTCTAAGGACTACATATTGACTGTGAAGTCTTTGGGAGCATTTTTGAAATATGCCTTTTGTCACGGTTGATGGGAATAGTAAGAAACAGAAAGAGAAGCATCACTTTCAGTTTATTGTACTGACTGAGGATATGCGACACTCACATTAAAACTTTTTGTTTGTTTTATTCAAAGTGATAAATGCTGTGACATTTGGCCCAGAATGTATCCTATGTCTCTTATTTCTCCCTAGTAGATTGAATTTCTGTTGTAATCCCCAGCAGACCATCCTTGTCAAAATGAATCAGCCCCTCTAGGTTACTTCTGATATATGAAAACAATTGACTGCATGTTTCTTTCTTGAGACCAAATATGGAATACATTGCCACAGCCCAAGATGACCAATTATCTCACAGATACCATAAAAACTTGAAAAATAGACTCTCTAAATCAATTCCCACTGAAGATAAAACTTTCCATACTGCACTTTTTTCTTAGCTGTCATTCCTCTCCTGGGGGAATACCTTTGTTGTTTAAGCTGGGTGCTATCAACAGCTACTCTGAGAAAGAAAATATTCCAAATAATTCTGTTAATATACTAAGAAGAAACATATTCCCCTCAACAGAAAAATAATGATTAAAATAACCTTGTACATAAGCATGATGACTACTAAGTATTTTTCTATATTTACCATTTAGCACATTATTTTATTCAGTGTTATCACAAAGCAACCACAGATTTCTGGATTTCTCTTTTGAAAAGAGCATGGAAAGCATGGAAAGCTTATTCAGTATCCATTACCATCCTCCCCCCAAGTAATGATTTTTTCCCCTCTCTCTTTTTACTTTTTATTATCAATCTCCCTTAATATCATCATATAAATAGCATTTATAGAGTCAGCAAAAATATTTTCACCTTCCAATTTAAACAGTTCTGTTTTCACTGGTTTCAGTCCCCAACTGACACAGCATGGTATTTTTCCTTCACAGCAGATTCTGCAGATGCTCAGATTTCATGCTTGTGGCTATTTAGTACAGAACCTGATGAGGTGTCTGTTTTGTTTTGGCTCTATTTAACCCATTACTCTTGCATGCAAATTAACTAATAATTTATGAAGAGAAATTTAACCGTAACAATACAACTCCTTGGTTAAAAATGGTTTAATATTATTTACAAGCTTAGTGTGTTAGAAATTTAATTTTGCATGTATCACTCTCTGTAAGAGATGTGTCAGGAAGATTTGTCTCTTAATAAACACAAAGGGAATAGATATTGATTTTATTAATCATTTGGATAATTAAATGTGTATTAACAGATATTTCATTGAGAGAATACATTATGAATACTCTCCAGCTATTCTCTTCCCCTCTCCTGGTCTAGCTACACTAACTGAATAAAATTTCCATTAAAAAACCCTCCAAGATAAGGGTTTACATTGCAAAAATGGCAATAAAAATCTTTTACTGGGTAAGTTAAAGCAGAAATATTATTATAGTCCATACAAGTCTGTAAGTCAAGTCATATTAGTTAATGGAAGCTTGAAAATAAGTACTCAGCCCCACAAATGTCCAGCATATGTTGGAAAGCAGGCTTGTAGAATAGGCCCTGGTGGTCATAGAATCATAGAATCACAGAATCAAAGAATCATAGAATTATAGAATCATAGAATCACAGAATCATTGAATCATAGAATCATAGGGGTTTGGAAGGGACCTCAAGAGATCACTGGATTCAATCCCCCTGTCAAAGCAGCTCCCTAGCTCATATTGCACAGATAGGCGTCCAGACGGGTCTTGAATATCTCCAGAGAAGGAGACTCCTGGGCAGCCTGTCGCAGGGCTCTGTCACCCTCACTGTGTAAAGGTTCTTCCGCATGTTGGTGTGGAACTTCATGTGCTCCAACTTGCAGCCATTGCCCCTTGTCCCATCTCCACAGACCACTGAAAAGGGGCTGGCCATTTCCTCCTGCATCCCATACTTAAGATATTTATAAGCATTAATAGGGTTTCCCCTTAGTCTTCTTTTCTCAAGGTTCAATGGTTCCAGCTCACTCAACCTTTCCTCACAGGGGAGATGCTCCAGGCCCTTAGTCATCTTCATAGCCCTCCCTGAACTCTCTCAAGGAGACCCCTATTCTTTCTATACCAGGGAGCCCAGAACTGGACACAATCCTCCAGGTGGGGCCTGACCAGGGCAGAGGAGAGGGGGAGGATAACCTCCTTTGACCTGCTGGCCACACTCCTCTTGATGCATCCCAGGATCCCATTGGCTCTCTTAGCCACCGAGGCACACTGCTGGCTCATGGCCAAGTTGACCATAAGCCAGTAATATGTCCTTTCCACAAGGAAGGTTAACAGTAGGCTCGCTGCTGGATATGGTTCTGGGCAACTTGCTATGGATAGTAATGACTGAGCAGGGGAGTTCAACCAAATTCCTTCCAACATCAAACGGTCTGTGATACTGTAATTTTGTGATTCTGTGTTTTCAGCAATTATTACTAAGTGTTCTGAAATAGAATTACTTGGAGAAAAATAAGGACGGAATGTTCAGAATCTTCTTGGTCAGTCTCTACAAATACAAGTAAATGACCAGTGCTCTCTCCTCAGTACTTGCATTATAGTTTTTGTTAACAACTCTCTCTGTAATATAATAGACCTGATTAATTTGCCCATTGTGTCCTTCCTATTCTTAGTTTCCCATTCATTCACTTTGGAAAAGCACAACCTCTGACATTTCTCTTTCTTTAAAAAGAATCTTGTAAAATTACAGTCAGTGACATGCTAGTGATATCCTCACTTGACAAAGTCTTTATATTGATTTAATTTAAAATTGCATTACTTAGAATAATCTTGTGGTTTATTTGGTAAAAAATAACCCAAAACCCCATTTACTGTTACAAAACTGAATATATTTTTGTTTAATACTACCTTCCACTAATTCATCAATCCATTATTTTCCTATTGCAAAAATTAAGGATCACGGTATTTCTTTAGTCTTCATAACTTTTTTAAGCTTATTGTATAAGTGGAAAAGTAAAGTTAAAAAAAGCAAAAATCTTGGTCTGTAAGGCAAAAAATATTTTGCCTTCAGCTGACATATGTGACCTACATTAATTTATGCTATGTCACCTTTTGAAGTATGAATGCTCTACTAAAAGAGGTGTGGGGTGACTCAGTAAAAGCTGATTATGAACTGTTTGAGATACATATTTGGGTTTGTGCTACATGTAGCAAAGGACTTACACACTACATCCTGATGCACATTTTGGTTATCTTTGCTGTTAATTTATGTGATTTATACTGAAAGCAAATATTCAAAAGACTTTCTTCCTGCCTGATAATACAGTGGAATCTCAACTGGTGTGTGTTTACATATTAAAAAAAGGCTAAACCATGCTCCTAGCCACAGCTCATAATACAAACAGGGAATTTGGAGAATCCATGGAAAAATAAAAGATACAACTGGTAACACCAATGCACACCATGCTCTGTTGTACTGATACATCCATCTACTTAGTTGCCTGCATTGAGAAACTGCATTATAAGATTCTAAGTTGAAATAGTGTTTACTGGGAGCATTTTTCCAAAAACTTTTGACATTTCACATTTTTTTTACATGCTGCAGCATAAATTTTTGCTTACCATTCCCCTTTATTTCCAATGCATTATTAATGCCAGAATATTGCAATCTCCTCTGTCTTTGTAGCAGAAACAAAAAATACTGTGGCTTCATATGTAAATAAATCAATATTCTCTCAACAAAAATCTGAAGTCTCTGAATATTTAAAATTTTCACATAATATGATGCATTTTTTCTTTAACCAATTCTTGCCACTATGACTGACTGTTGGCCATTGCTTTATTAAAATAAAGACAATATTTTAGTGAAAAAGTAATGCTATAAAAGAAGTTAACTACACATGGGTTTGTGTGTTTGCAAGAATATGCACTAACCTAAAGTGGAATATTCATAAAGGATTTGTTTATATATGCATTTGCATTTCTTGATGCCTTAATAGTAACTTCAATGGAAAGCTTCCAAAGGATTAATTGCTTCGCTTTGCACAAGTTCTTTATTTATCATCATTAACAGGCTTGTTTGAAAGTTTTTTTCATGGTGTAATGTATCACTTACTGAAATTCTCTTTCTGGCAAGCTGACAAAAGAAGTATATTAGATGTTATGCTGTCTAATTACATGGCTTGATTTTAGCAATCATTTTCAATTTGTTGGTCTCAAGACACAGGAAAACAGAGAAGTAGAATATTGTAGATCAAATCTTACAACTCTTCCCACCAGAGCTATATCTAAGATAGAATAAAACTGCTGGGAGAATGTGTTTAGTACAAAGCTTGTGCTGAAAATAATTAAGTCATTGGAGAGATTTTCTAGGTTGTCCAGAGTGGGAGGAAATCATTAAAGAAACGAACACACCACAGAATGTTTGCTTTGAATAATAATACTAAAAGGTCATAAACTTTAGTCTTTTCATAACTGGACAATTGAACTGGTCAAAAATTTTATTATATTTAGATTATTTTACAGATAACATTTCTTACAAATGTGTATTACAAGATTTCTGCATAAATAGTAGTAACAATACATTAAATATAATTAGAGCTAAAAATTAGTGTGCAAAATAAAAGCACTAAACTGTTTTTTCTTATGAAATATGAGTATGAATACTATCTTTTATAGATAGTGAAAATGCTAACTTCATAGACTAAATCAATGTCTGCCATTTTCATAAACTTCTAATGTAATTTCTTAAAATTGCTACCACTTTTAATATTTTTTGCAAATATAACAAAAATGACTACATTTTAGCTTAATGTGTTTTTCTGTTGAGATATATTAATGAAAGAATTCTCACTACCAGTTTTTCTTGTGTGGAGATATTAACAAATCAGATAAAATAATTCAAACACAGTTGAAACATCATTTGCTTTATTGTTACTTCAGGGTTTTTTAAATCTGGAAAAAAACTATGATAATTTCCAGAAAACTTTACAATTTCAGTAGAATGTAGTGTAGAATTTAACAGAGGTAATTTTTGGTCAAACAGAGGAGAAGACTAAGCTTCCTATTGGATCCTTATTTGATCATTAATATTTCCTTTCTAGCCTTCAGAAACTAGTACTTTAGGTAAACTAGCATGACATGTTAGCTTATGCTCTCAATCTTGCAAGTACTTCTGTTCACCCAGATCACATCTACACACTTTATGCTAGCCCAACTTGTTTCCATAAGTTTGTTTCCAAATAATCTCTTCAATTTGCTCGAGTGGATTTATCAGCCGATTTCAAATTCCTGTCTTCAATAGTCGTTGCTGTCATTGAAAGGAAAAGTGGGGAATTTTGATATCTGAAAACAAACTCTAAGGAGAGGCCTAATTAAACTAAAAGCCACAGCTATTGTAGGAAAAAATAGCTACAATACAGCTAGATGACTTTTGAGCAAATATTCCATATTGAAAGTGCCTCAAACAGAACTTCTAGGTTTGTGGAAGACTTTTGCCTGCATGTACTGGTATTATTTGTTTCCTTTCTGATTTATTGATTTATTTGTTTGTTTATTTATGCTGGTTTGTAGTGATGCTATTTTTAAATGCGGTTTCTTGCATTTGTCTTCCACGTATAGCAGAATTCTAGTCTAGTGTTTCTTTTATATTCTTGGAATACCTAAAATTTTTAAGTTTATTTTTTGTCAGTTTTCAAGAATTGGAAACTTTTTTACATTGATCAACATCAGTCAACACCCTCTAGTATTTCTCCCCTGGGCTGCTCTCAATCCATTCTCTGCTCAGCCTGTATTTTGGTTTGGGATTACCCTGACCCATATGCAGGACCTTGCCCTTAGTCTTGTTAAACTCCATGCAGTTCACATGGGTCCATGTCTCAGGCCTGTCAAGGTTCCTCTGGATGACATCCCTTCCCTCCAAAATGTGAAGCACACCATGCAGCTTGGTGTCATTAGCAAAATTCCTGAGGCTGCACTTGATCCTACTCTCTCTGTCTATGACAAAGATGTTAGTGCCTGTCTCAATACAGACCCCTGAGAAAGGCTACTCATCACTGATCTCCACTATGACATTCATCTGCTGATCAAAACTTTTCGAGCACAACCATCAATCCAATTTGGCCATAAGTTGAATACATGTCTCTCAAATTTAGAGACAATGTTATTGTACAGGGCACTGTCAAATGCTTTGCACAAATCCAGGCAGATGATATCTGTCACTCCTTACCACCAACACTATAACACCAACATAGAATGCCATCAAATTTTTTAGGTATGATTAATGAAGCCATGTTGGCTGTCATCAATCACCTACTTATTTCCTATGTTTCCAGGAGGATCTGCTCCATGATCTTGCTGGACTTGCACAGAGGTGTGACTAACAGCATGTAGATCCCCAGGACTTCCTTTTTAAAAATTTGGGTTATGTTTCACCTTTTCGAGCTAGTGGGAACTTTAGAATTCCATGACTTCTCAACTATGACAGAAAGTGGCTTAACAACTTCATCCACCAGTTTCCTCAGGACCCGTGGATGAGTTTCATCAGGTCCCATGGACTTGTATATCTTCATGTTCCTTAGATGATCTCAAACCTGATCTCCTGCAGTGGATGGGTCTTCATTCTCCCAGTCCCTGCCATTGCTTTTGGAGGGTTGGGTGGTGTAGCTTGGAGCACTTGATGGGGAAGGCAGAGGCCAAAACTGTCATTGAGTACCTCAGCCTTCTCCATATCTTGGGTAACCAGGTGTCCTGTTTCATTCTGGAGGTGGCCCAGGCTTTTCCCTAGTCTCCCTTTTATCACTCTCATACCCAAAGAAACTTTTCTTGTTGTCCTTGATGTCCCTGGCCAGATTTAATTCTCTCAGGGCTTTAGCTTTCCTAACCTGATCTCTGCCTGCTCAGACAGTTTCTCTGTATTTCTCCCAGGCTACCTGTCCTTGCTTCCATCCTCTGTAGGTTTCCTTTTTGTGCTTGAGTTTACCCAGGAGCTTCCCTTTCAGCCATGCAGACCACCAGCAATTTTTGCCTGACTTTTTCTTTGTTGGTGTGCCTCACTCCTGACTTTGGAGGAGGTGATTGAACCTTGAATACTAGCCAGCTTTCTTGGGCCCCTCTTCCATCCAGGGCTTGGTTCCCTGGTACTCTAACAAGCAGATCCGTGAAGAGGTTGAAGTCTGTTCTGTTAAATTCCAAGACAATGAGCATGCTAAGAAGCCTCAGCCCCATAGAAGGTGTATAAAGATATAATCTCACACTTTGCTGCCAATTTAGTGTATTTCTTTTCTCCCCCAAATGTATTTGCTTCTAAATTGTTTGGGAGAAAGAGCTATGTCAAGATGAAATTAAGTCTTGTGTCATGCTTTTAGGTATATGTAAAAATATGTGTTTCCTTGTCAGAACAGATGTCAGCTTCTGGTCTTGATTTAACAATTCCTTGATGCAACAGGTTGTCCTTCATAAGCAACTCATGCTTAGTTTAAAGTATCTATATCACTGTATCCTATATCAGTCTGTACAGTAAGTGCATTTCTAACAAGCTTTTAAATGAGTTTCATACATGTAGGCTGTTCATACAGTGAACAAAACAAAATCAACATTTGAGGTTTTGTCTATCCTGAGCCATTGATAGTATTTCTATATTTAAGAAGCTTTGAAGTAGAAAACTCACCAAGTTCCTGGAAAAAAATTAAAAATAGGTGTTTTTAAAGGGCATCTAGCCATTGTCAGTGTCATAGGTGATAGATTTTCCTTTGCATTCCTTTCATGGTATGACTGTTATCTGTTTATATCTGTCTTTTGTAAAATCAGAGACGCACAAGTAGGATCTAAAAATGTAGTAACCTTATCCTTTGGATTTTTTTAGAATTCAAAACACATACCTAGCCCAAAATGAAGACAAAAAGGTCTTATAACCTTTTAAAATCAGAATTAAAGCTTTTAAAAACTATTACTTTAAATAAAAAAATTTATAATTATCTAAAATGAGCTTTAGACATGCATTTCCCAGGCTTCTGGGAATGCATATTAGTTCCTGCTGTAAATGGGAACTTCTACCCATATTCCTTAGGTCAGTACTGACATTTCATTTAAATTTTTTTCTCCTTGAACATATGACAAAAATTACTTGAAATTCTATTTTTATATTTTGAAACTTCTATTTTCTGGAATGGGTTCAGGTTCTGTTGTAAAAATATAATGAGTAACTGGGCAAAACATAATGGATATTTTTTATCTCAGTCTTGCAGGTTTCTTTGGAGTATATCATATTAAGGATTTCTGTGAGAGACTCTCACCTGTTTGACACTAGTATTATCACCAAGGATTTTAGAATGCCACAGACTAACCTGGATATAGCACAGCTTTAAGTAAATTTTGTCATATACATCTTTAAAATGCTGCTACTCTTTTTGTATAACATTTCAGTACATTCTTAGCAGAAATAATCTTATTCCAAATAGAATGGTGCAGGTGAGATGGACTGTGCATATTGAGCCCTTTGACAACCCAGCTGCACTGTGTACTATATCCTCTAACCTTTGGGCAACCTTTCTTTTTTTTTTGACTGTGACATTTTATGGGTAATATTTGCAATCCTTCATTACAAATGGTGGCAATGCTGCACACAGAATGTTACATCCAAATCTTTTTTCTTGCAAACATAAACACTTATGTCATCTTTGTGTTTGAGGGAAAGAAGTTACAAGATAGGCTGTCTGTTTTACCAGGAATTTAGGCAGAAACATCTTTGGAAGATGGCATATTTAATAAACATGTAAATAAAATATCGTGCTACTAAGATAAATGTCTGAACATTCTTCTCATAGATATCTTAGTGGAAGAGTGACAGGTAATTTAGGCAAATCTGAGAAATGAAGGCATCATTTTGTCTGAATCTCTATATGTTCTTTCATTCCAAAGGCTGTTTAAAATGTCAGTGTTCTTTCAGAAACTCAGAAACCAAAATCCTATGATTTATTCTTATATGCTGCCCTCATTTATTCTGAAATCCAGAAGATGCTACTGCATGCAGCAATAGCCTCTTTCTTAGGTAGCTGCATCACAGTAAAACTCTTTGGTAGAAGTCAGCCAGGCCCGAGCAAACACCACTGCCTCATATGCATCCTCAGTGTTTTCTGAACTCTGTTGGTTTCCCCAGCCCTTCAGAAACAAGATTTGGACAGCAACATGAATGCTGTTGAAGCTGGCAAGAAAAAGACTGCAAGGTTTTCCTTGCAAAATAGATTTTGCAAGGCAATTGCAAATGTTTTAATTTTTTTTGGTTTGTTTGTCATTTATAATCTAGTCTCCTCAGCCTTATTTTATCCATTTTAATAAGAAAGAGGACTGCATTGGGTTTTTGAAATACCTAGTGGGAACCCAGCATGAGAGGAGCTGAAAAATATTCTGATCAAAACTTGAAAGTCAGAGATATTTGAAGTTTGATACCTGTAACCTTCCTTTTACTTGTTAAGCAAAAAAGAATAATAAATAGATCTTTCCTTCACTGCAATTGTATATAGAGAAATGGGTAACCTTTAGTCCTAATTGAGAGAAATCACAATAAAGAAAATCCTAAGATTCCAGCAGCTCACTCAGTCCCCAGTGTATGCATCTAAATTAACAATTAGTGTGTGTAAAAAGGCAAGCACCAGAGTATGACTGCTCCTGTGTTCATACGATCACATGTTCACGTCATGCTGTTAGTGGCAATGATGATAATGGCAATGAAGTTGAAGCTAAAACCTAGGCACATAATAGGAAAGCACAAAGTGACTTGTGTCCACGTCGCAAGTGGTGTGTTCTTGATGATGCTCTGGTGCATATTTCAGTCTTGGATGCATCAGGAGATAAGCCACTTTGAGAGAAACAGCAGTGCCCACAAGTGAATACTCCAGGCTCCGCGAAAAAAACCAAAAGACACATTTGCACCAGAAAAAACCTCTCACATTATAAATCACTAAGGTTAGATGAAACAGAATGGTCTCCTGTGGTCATTGTAGACTACTAGAAGAAAACAGAGTGAGAGAGAAAATTTCTCCTGGGATTTTCAAGGCAATAACAAACAGTCCTACCTCTACTACATTGTTAAACTAAGTCTGTTTTGGTACAGGAGGATATCCAGGTGGAAAAAGAAGGATTTATATGAGACCATCTTACCAAACAATGCAGATGTGTCTTCTCACACTAGGAAGGTAACTTTATGTGTAGATATTTTCACAGAAAAATAAAGAATCAGCTGAACAAATAACCCAAAAAATAAATAAATAGTTCTAGCAATACACAGTTGGAAGAATGAGTATAGAGACAGATCGTTAACTGGAGAGGACTACACAGTGACTTGTGTATTGTTTAAATATTCTGATTTCACAGGCTATATAGGCAGTCTCTTTGGAATTGTTGATGAAGAGTTAATATGCACAGTTCCCATCTGTATCAGTTAAATGGCATTTAGATTAAAAATCAAGATCTGCATATAACATTCATTACAGTGTTCTGTACAGAGTATATGTGATCATTGAAAAGTTAAGTCTAACTCCTGACGTCACCCAAAAAGTAAGGTTTCTAAGGGGTATTCACGTAAGATACAGGAAAGCTGCATAGCACTAATGGTCCTAAGGAAATACAGGAGAATGGAACTAACATTTAAAATTCAAAATGTGATAGAAAATATTATAACCATGTAAATATTTGAACTGTGAGTGTGGGAATAGCCAGAGGGGACAAAAGAGCACAGTTTGTCAGGGTGCTAAAACTAGCATGGCTCTCCATGGATAGGAGCTAAGGAAATGGACTCGTAATCCCTGCGCTGTCAGTGTCTGAAATTCAGAGGGTCAGAGGAAGCAAATTGAAAAGCATACGGGAAATAAATCTATTGTGGGCTACTTGTGAGGGAGGTGATACTTGTGGGTCCTGGTGTCTCTGAGCCACAAATCTGTAAGAGAGGACAGACTATGTCAAGAAATAGAGCTGCGTGTTTGCTCTGTTCTTACACACCTGTTGTTTTCCTTACACATTTGCAACTGGTCACATTCAGAGATCAAACATTAGGATATCTACCTGATTAAATGGGTTTGATCTTTTCCTTTGTTTTGTCAAGAGTGAACACTGTGCAAATGGTACATTTCTGCTTTTTGTGTATCTCTCATAAGCCTGAAGAACGGTTTTGTGGAAGGTTGCTAGGATCACAAGAGGCTATGAGACGTGACATGTTTGTTGTCTTCTGACAAAAATTATCATTTGATCCTCTCCAAAAAACACTTATTGGAGTTTCCATACAAACCAGTTTGAACTCCAGTGACTCCAGAACTACTTGTGTAGTTGAAAGTGCTTTATAAAGAAGAAAATGGCTAGAACATACTTTTGCCATCCTCTACAGGGATGATAATACCCACTACAGAAATCAGAAAATATATCTGGATTATTCTTTATCCCTGAGATGATTCTTTTATACCATTGTGTTAAAAGTAAGACTATGGAGTTCAAAATATTGTTCCTAAAATGCTGGTCCATGAAAAAAAAGCATTATATTATAGAACTGTCAGCTTCCTACTTAAATGTTCCTGGTATTAAGCAGGATTCTTTTCTCTCTCTTCAATGAGCCTGCTATGCTTTTGATTCTCTTTATGCCATCTACAATCTCATAGCCCATGCTGAGTCATAAATAGGATAATTTATTAAGTGTCTGACAGCAATCTTGCACTTAGTACATCAATGAGGGTTAAGAAATGTCCAAACTATTTAGAAACCCACTGAAAGAATGAACTTTCCTTTGGTCTAAAGGGTATATATCTTGAAAACTGTAGCAACTGAATTTTTAGCACTGTGTGGAATGATACTAAAGAAAAAAATTAGCTTAAATCTCAGTTAGAATGATTTTTCCAGTTGATATTTGGTTAACAGGAGAATTTTTTTATTTCTTAATTGCATTATTCAATTATGAATTATTATTAAGAGAAAATTAAAATGGAACTTTACAATACCATTTTTGCACATTTCAAGCACTAGAGATTTAGTTTCCAAACTCTTGAAATGGATCTGTATGGTCTCTAGAGGACTTTTCCAATCCCTTCCAGTCTGTGATTCTGTGATTTCTTTTGGATGTTTCTTTTTAATTTTTTTAGATTTTGTTTCATAAACTATTTCCAATGTTTCTGTTTTTCTTTATGTCAGAGAAAAGCAAATCTGAAATCAAGCTGTTTAAGTATTCCATTCTGGCAATAAACTGATTTTTAGTGGGGTCATAGTGATAGGTAGATAACTATCCTTTTGAGTGCTTTTGTTCCCTCTAAGATTACTTCAGGCTACATAGCTGACAGTATTATGTGATTGCAACATTGTAAGTTATTGTAAGAAGATACAGGAGGCTGAATAAAGAGATAACCATGGACTTTTCTAAATGTTCTCTGAACCTGTGGCTCCACAGAAGCAGTTAAATGATGGTAGGCTACTACACTTTGCAAACCAGTTGAAAATCTTGAAATCCCTGATTTGCTGTCCTTTGAAGAAAGAATGGTATTTGTCTTTCCAGAATAAAACTTGATTTATGGAGATGAAATAAAGTTTTGCTTTGGCATTCTATGTATGTGAAAAACAACATATGAAGGACAGATTTCCTTTTCTAAGAAGCAACATGTGTAAGAAATTTCCAATAATATGCCTTACTGGAGTGGAAATTACCTGCAAAGTGGGAAGAATAACATTTTATTTTGTTGTTTGTTTTGGTTTTTTTTAATACACGATTTCTGCTTAAAACTGGTTGCCCAAATTGGACTATCCACTTCATGGACTTCAAGGGTCTCTGTCCAGTTCCATGGTGTAAGGCATTTATATATAACAGGAAAAATAAGTGTTCCAGAAAAATACTATTTTAAAAAATATGAATTATGAGCATATGAAAAATTGCTTCAAAAGGTGAAATATTGCTTACCTAGAAGCAGTGATATATTTTTCATATAAAAAAGGTATCTCCAAAGCATATACATTTTTCAGTTTCTACATTGTCAATATTCAGTTGCCCCCAGAAGAAAGAAAAAATACCACCAAACAACACTTGACGTAAGACCAAAAAAAAAAAAAATCTATTACTTTATTGTTCTTCATTCCTACAGGGTAATTTTTATTACTCATTGTAAAGAGGAGCTTGTCTATATTTTAAGCATGTTATTTAGACTTCCCAGAGCAGATTTAAAACCATTAAAGTTCATCTGCTTGTACCACATATATACTGCTTGCATCACTGAAAGGAAAAACTGCTATGTAATCTGTTTTTAAAGTGTTTCCTTTCAAACTAGGATACATGTTTTTAAAGGATATACAGTGTTAGTAATTGTGACAAATCAGACTTTGGAAAAGAACGTTCATTAATTGCATGGTATCTGCAACCTCCCTCAACCAGTGCTTCTGAGTCCAGGAATTTTTAGGCATTGCTTGTATATATTCTTCACCTGGCACTTTAGTTCAGAATTTTCATTAGCGTCCTCAGTCCAAAATATGAATAAGACTGTATCGGTTGCCAGAAGTGTATAGGTCAGACTAATGTTAGGACTTCTTAATTATTTGTGTGCTTGAGAGTGAACTTGCCAGTATTTCTTAAGTTTTACTGTCTGGTAACTTATTTCTCCATTCAGATTTTAGAAGATTAGCTACTTCAATTAATTTCACATGTAAATATATGTGACATTTGACTTTTTCTGTATTTTGGAGGGCCTGCTATATATAATTTACTTTTACATAAGATAATTTTCTTGCAGTTATTATGCTTAGAGTTAATAGAGACCCTGAATGTGCTTTAGTAGAGGATCCAATTTCATCTTGACTTACTGAGTTGCTCTTCATGAAGGGTAGACTTTGTGCAGGTGAACAGACTCCTTTTGAATGAAACCAGGCAGTAAGAATGAATCAGGAACCTCTCTCACGGGAAAAAAAATGGTTCAATGAGTGTGCACAATGTTCCAGACTGTACTAGCACGCATGCTAACAGAAAGTTTTGAAAAGATCAGGCTATCAGCCCACACTACAGAGTACCTCTTGTGCTACCTATGATTCTGTGATCACGACACATACGTCTTTAGATATGCTATTGCACTCATTTCATTAGTGAATTCTCTTGCTCTTTCCTCATCTCTCCAGCCTTCCTCTTGTGGGTATTTTTTGGTTATTTATTTCAGCATGCACTACCTTCATGTCATGGTTCAGCTTCAGCTGCTGCTGAGCATCATGCAGCTGCTTGGTCACCTTCATGCCCCCAGTTTGGTTTGGCATTAAGGACAGTTTACTGGAACAGCAAAGGGAAAGGGAAACAACAACAAAATTTATAACAGAATATACACCGCAAGTGATAACACAAAGCAGTTTATCAACACAACGACTGACTGGATGCTCTACGCGTACTCAGAGTGTCCCAGAGCCTCACCAAACTGCCACTCCCTGACTAAACACCCTTGTATTTGTGAACATGAGACCATATGTCATAGAATACCCCCTTGACCAGTTTGGATCTTCTGTCCTGGTTTGCTTTTGAAAATTAACTCTATCCCTGCCAGAATTCCAATATTTCATTTGCTCATTTTTCAGAGGATTGGTTGTCCCTGATCTCCTGGTTTTGTGTCTCAGAACCTCCAGCGTGGTGCCACTCAGGACTCCAAGGAAAAGACACAGCTCATCAAACTTTGTCAAAAGAGAGACAAAAATTACAGGCATTGATGTGCAGCTACATTAGTCTTTTCCTATTCAAAATCCTCAGTGGTCACAGTACTTCTTACAATCAAAGCAGAGATGAATGCTCTTCTAGGTGTCCTGACTCCTTGCAGATTATGTGAAAATCTGAGCATAGGTCTTGAGAAAACTGCATCTTTGATGTTCTAGTCTGGATAAATAGTTATCACCTATTCACAGAGGCTGAGCAGGACACATCTGGCAACCATGACTAAGAAAGTGTTGAGGATGTTTGTGTGTGATTGTTATGTAAACCCATTTTGCACAGAGCAGCTAAAACCTTGTTTAACAGCTACATGGTATGTAAAACTTGTGGGTTGAGATAAAGAGAGTTTACTAGATACAAAAGGAAAATTATGATGATATACAAAACATCATGAACAGCACGATTGCTCACCACCCATGGCTGATGCTCAGCAGGTTCCTAAGCTGACCCACCTCCTGACCAGCCCCCTAGTAATATATCTAACCATTTGGCCAGGTTCAGTGAGCTGTCCTGGCTGTGTCCAGTCCCAGCTTCTTGGGCATCCCCTACCTTCCTACTGGCAGGCCAGTATGAGAATCTGAAAAGTCCTTGACTGCTTGGCAACAACTAAAAACATCAGTCTGTTATCAACATTATTCTTATCCTAAATGCCAAACACAGCAGTACACCAGCTGCTAGGAAGAAAAGTAACTTTATTCCTGCTGAGACCAAGACAGATGTCCTTTTCAACTATCAGCCATTAATTGATGTCTATTGAGGGATTATGAGGTCCTTACATTTAAAAGCTCCTAAAATTCATCTACTTAAAGCAAGAATGTATAAAAATATATATAGCAGTAGTCTTCAGCTATGCCCTCCTCTATTTGAAGGTTCTGCAGCTGGTTCAGGCTCTCTCTCTCCCAAAGAGAATGAAATCAAACCAGACTGATGTTGAAGTTGTCCCCAAGGATCAGAGTCTCTGATCATCCAACAGCTTAATCTGTTAGTGAGGCAAAGGCTCTCCAAAAAATCACTATATGAATCTTTCTTTTCAGTCAAAAATACATTCAGGATGATCAAGCCAAACAACTCAAGGGGGCCACATGTAGCTGCCATAGATAGCCACAACAGGAAAGTCACTATTTTATGCCCCTTCCCCTCACAGAAATGAATGCACATAAAATTAACTTTTTTTTCTTTTTTTTGTCATCAATGTGCCTCAGATGTAGGAGGAGGTTCAGGTAGCAGAGTCAGTGACATGGCTCGTAAATGAGCAGAATCACAAACATGCTGGAAGTAGGTATTGAAACAGAAATAAGGTTTTCTTCCATGTGTAAAACCTTACATAAGTACAAGTATTAGTAGAAGTGTTAAAGAGTAGCAGGATGTGGCTCATTAAGGGACTCACAGTCCAGAAAAGATTGGTGGAGTAGCTGTCCTTTGTGCTGTTTCAAACCATGCATATAGTGATGATGTTCAGGATAGGACCCTAGGATAACTGTGGTCAAAAGTAGACATAGTGAGGTGAGTGGTTCTCCCCATCAGTTGTTGTTGGTCAACTCCCATTGGGGATCAACAGTAGCAATAGTAGTTGGTAATTTTCACACAGATTTTGGCTTTCTTTTGTTGTTGGAGCTCCATCTGGACTCACCAAGATTGTTTTTAGCCATGTTCTGTTTTAGAAACAACTTAAGAGCATAATGAAGAAATGAATGAAAAATATGTGTATATAGAGGACTTTTGTGGTGGGCTTCTCTAGTTTATTTGGTTCTAATTCTTCAAATAGCTCTTTTTGGTTTGCACTTATGCTGTGATCTGTTCCCTTTGTCTAGGCCAATGGCTTGCAATCCTTACAACACAAAAGGCCACACTGGTAACTTTTCAGGAACCAAAGGGCTACAGCTAATTTACATATTAATGTACATAAAATTACTTGACATTTGCATCATCTTGGCTTCTTCCTTACTTTCCACTGGGAATAAGTAAGATTTGTTTAAATCAACAGTGACTTCCCTTTGCATAGTTTCCCAACACGTTATGTTATGCTATGTTATGTTATGCTATGTTATTTTTCCTTATGTTAGAGTTCAGTAGTCTGAGGGGGATATTTCAGAACAAGTCAGTTCAGAAAAATGACATATTTGCTGGACATCTAAAATATCTAGGTTAACATAACTTTTCTCATGTGGTAGTATAATTCATTTTCACTGTTATCATATGCTTGATAAATGAATGGTGTTACAGAACTGGCTATTTGGAGCAGGCTTCTTGTGTCAGTTAGATTGTAAAGGGGTCAAAAGTCCCTGGGCAGTGTATGCAACCGTGCTTCTCATTCTGAGTTAATCTGTCTGCCTAAGTGTCTGAGAACAGGTCAACAACCTCTGCACTTCCTGCAATGCAGCTCATAGAATGAAGATTTTTTTTTCTTTTCAAATGTGCTTGACCGTATCTGTATGTTGCCTCTTAAGAAGTGTAGAAATAATAGTTAAAAATTCCATTCTTTTCACGAATCCTCCTTCAAAGTATCAAGATTGTGTAATAAGACATGTTTTTAAATTGATCCTTCCAAAAGGAAGATATACTGAAAATAGAATGCATTTTAAATGCTCGTTTGTGTCCATCTCAGTTTCTGTGTAACCAGTTGGCACACAATTCTTCATGTTAGAGATTTTTCATAGAATAGAATAAATTTTTATTAGAAGACACTGTTGTGTTAATTAAATAAATTATTTCATAAATTATTTTTAATAGATTTATAAAATATTATATATATGTTAAAATAATATTTATAGAATATTATTTTTATAAATAATTAAGTGATTTATTGCAAGATTAGTTTTACAGCATTAACAAGGAAGCATATATGAAGAGGTCCAAATAGTAGTAACGTGTGACTAAACTTAATGGGTGGTTGTAGTTAACAACATCATTTATAGTATTTTGTCTTGAGTTTTTTCCCCTCAGTATTTCAGGCATTTTTACTGATAACTCTAGACACCAGAAGACAATATTAAAGTGCATATACTTTTCAAATATAAATAATTGTAGTGATATGACAGATCCTTGAAGGAGCTGTGAAAATAATTTTTGTCACTTCACTACCTATGATAGTTGGAAATATTTGAAATGCAATTATTCAGATCTCGTGTTAGATAGGTAAATGACTATTTGAAGGTAGTAAGCCAAGGTATTTTCTTGAAACAGTTAAGAAAGCCTTGAAGAAACAAAAAATTGCCTTTGCACCTGAAGTTTCCCAGTATAAATTATGAAGGTCTTTGCAATCTTGCAGTTATCTTATTTTGTTTCTATAATAAAATCAAGAAAGCAATACTTGCAATAAAATAGATCCCAGAGCACTTACCTTTCCTTGATAAAATCCTGCTCTGTGCTTGTATATGAAAGCTGTTGTGGAAGGTTCAGATGAAGACTATAAAGTAGGAGGATATTCTATTTGCATGTAGATGTAAATGTAGATGTACTTCTCAGTCTAACCACAGTGATGTTTGGTATTGTATTGGGTCTTGCTGAGATGGAGTTAATCTTCCTCATAGCACCCCTCAGAGTGTTGTGCTGTGTAGAAAGGTGTTGATTACATAGCAGTGTTTTGGTAACTGCTGAACAGTGCTTGCACAGCATCAAGGCAGTCTCTCCAGCATTCCCCTCCTAACCAGTAGGCTGGGAGTAGGCAAGATCTTGGGAGGAGACAGAGCTAGGACATATGGCCCAAGCTGGCCAAAGGGATATTCCGTTTCATTTTACATCTGCTTAACAATAAAAGCTAATAGAAAGGGGGATGGAGTATTTGTCTCAGCATTTTTAACAAATGAGAAATGTTTTACTATTAACAGACATAAAAAGAAACAGAAAGCAATGGGTAGCTGTAGTTAATTATTATTTCTTTTAAGAGTGAGCATAGATTTGGGGGTCTTTGCCATGATATTTTTAAGCGCTGAACACCAATATCTCAATTTGATTGACTCAAAAGTTACTTAGCACATTGTAAAATCCATCATGACTACCCTCTATCAAGTATAATTCTTAGAAGTCTTCAATTTTAATACCATACTTCCAACACACATATTTTTATTTCACTATCCTATTGGAAGTTTTCCTTTCTCTTATATTGGATCCAGTCTATTTAGTGGAACTAATGTGAATAATTTAAATGTATCAAATTAATCTCCCTTACACTAATGTCTTATACTCAAGGATATTTGAAAAGAATTTGCTGTTCTTATGAAACCTTTTTAGGACTTCTTGATTTTGTACTTAAATATGAAAAGTTTGCAAATAAGGAAACATTCATCACATTACATTAGAATGCTAAATGTCTTTAGGCTATCTTCAGTTTGTGACACTATTGTTGGAAGGTTAATAAAATGATATTGCAAAGGCTCTTCTTTTCTTTTCTTTTTTTTTTTCTCCAGAAGAAGAAAAGTCAGTTTAAAGGAATGAAACACTGTAACTGTGAATTTATATGTTTATTGTTTACAATAGAAATGAAAAATAGAATAAAATTTTGGAAATTTCATTAAGCTTTAAGGAATCTCAAAGCACTTTACTGGTTGGCCAAGAATGAGATTTTGATTCAAAGTCATTTGCGGTTTCCCTCCATTTGTTTCTTTTGATGTGCATGTATTATTTTTTTAAAAAATATTTGCATAACAATAGTCATAAAACATGCTAAAACAGAATTAAAAATAGAATAGAATAAAAAAAATAATCAGAAATACATTAGTAGAATACTGACATAGATACATATATCACCAGGTGTCCTCGTACAGGGTCTAAACTTCAAGATGTAAACAGCTGAAGGAATATCCTACAGATTTTAAAAATATATCTGATCTATTCACAGCTTGCTAAGGAAACATAAGCATAGCATATTCTTAAGAACAAATTTTTGAGTTACAAAAGCCTCCTTAGTTACAGTCCATTAAAGTTTTTGTTCTTTTCCATCATCTAGCTTGCAGTGGGCAGTAAAGTGCACATTACTGCTTGGTGAGGGCATCTTGAACAAAGTACAGCTACCTCTATAAATGTATTTCACTAAGCTTTAGCTTCTGGAAAGGATTCATTAAAAAAATCATAAAAAAGAGTTCATTTCTAAATGCTACACATATCTCCTATGTATATTTGTACACACTTGATACATAGCCTATGTTTGTGTCATTACATTTGAATGAGTTGAACAGAGTTGTCTGCTGCCAAAAAACTTAATCAAATCTTGGAACATCATTTCTCTATGAGGGAGTGTGGAGAAAGTAAAGAAGGAAAGGAGGAAATCATACTTTTTGAATACTATAAGAAGTTGTCTGAACTTTCCTGCTTTAATTTTATACAACCGACTATCTTAGTATGGATCATAGAGGTTACATTGCTTGCAGCAGAACTGTACTGGATTGTGTTAACTGATATGGGTCGATGACATTTTATTTTATTGTTGCTGTCATGCATCACATTACATTAGAATGCTATATGTCTTTAGGCTAAATAAAGTGCTCAAAGAAAAATAAATACCCTGGTTTTTTTCTGTCAGCTCTGTTTTGTGCTTTTTATTGTTTATTTCTGCCTCTTTTAACACTGTTGATCACCCATCTTTCTTGGAGATCCACTTCTCTGAGATGATTTCTGATTTTTTTTACAATTTTGACCTTTCCTTCACTGATACCTTCCAGAACTTACAATTTCTATTGGTAAAGTTGTGCTTCTTCCTCTGTTTTTGAAATGTTTTCTTTTCATTGTACTTGTGTCTTTCTGCCAGTGACACACTGATTTCTTATCTCACTTCATCTCTCTTTCTTTATCTCTCCTCAAAGCAAGGAGACTACATTCTAGTATCTCATCTGTAACTTTTCTGACTGTTCACACTGAACTCCTGTATTATCTTGCTTGTAACAAACATTATAGAAAACATATTCTTGTACTTCTTAGTACTAAAATGCAACATGTATTTTGAGCTACTTTGGGCAATAAAATCTGAGATCTCACTGTAATTTTACCCTGGTGAAGCTTCCTTGATTCCTGTTGTATTAAGTTTCTAAAAATCAAATAACATGATTTTATGTTATCCTACAATACTCTTACTGTGGCCAAAGCAACATCGAACACAGATCTTTGGATGTCTTCTGAAGATCTGCTAAAGGGGTATGTCTTTAGGAAGACGTATTTGCAGCATTCAAAAAATTCTTATTCTTCTGGTCTCATCTGGCAAACAGACTCTCACCCTAAAAAACTCATAGAATACATTGCCACATTTACAGTTTTTTCTTGTCTGTTTCGACTTTGGACTTCAAAATTTCATATATATTCTTTAATATAGAGAAGACTTTGCAACATGTAACTCACTTTGTAAAACATGGTTTTTATATAAGCAGTAAGAATACTTTAAATCTGTTTAAAAATTAGACTACAATTTAAAGGCAGGTTTTTGCTTTGCACACCACTTAAAATCTTCAACATATCTTAATGTCTGATGAAAACAAGAATCAATCTTGGGTGGAGTGAAATAAAAAATGTGATTTTGTTTTGAAATCTTCATGACAAAGCTCTAATTCAGAAATAGTTTCATTAAAACTGCTTCATATATCAGAGAAAGAAATTATTTGTCAGTGGCAGAACTCAGTAGTTTCCCAGTGAATGTTGGGTGGGATTATTTCCATCATCTTCTTGATATTCAAGGCTTCAATTGCTTTCATCCATTTTTTGCCACAATTAGTATCTTGTATTTCTCACTGTCATGAGTCTCTTCTATGAAACTTACCAAAACATTTGAAGTTTTTACCTTTCACTAGAGAACTGCTTGACTCATTTGTGTTTATGCCATTCCTATCAGACCATCATATGAATTATTTTTTCCCATTAAGCTATTACAACTTTTAATATTTCATTAGTTATTATTCTACAGGAAATAAGTACCATAGTGCCTAGAAAAAGCCCTATAAGTCCACCAGAGGCACCTCTCTTTGCTGGCTCCTCTGTCACTGGAGGGTATTATCCTTCTAAAGGAAACTATTGTCAATGCATTTCAGGAACCTTTTGAATAGCTTATGCCCTGATGTTTTGCCCTTCCGGTAGACATCAGGTTGGCTGAAGTACTCCATGGGGGACTTGTGAATCACTGCTTGTGAATATGACTCTGCTCCTATCTGTCTGTAGAGTACCTGTAGTGCTTGGTCTTCCAGTCGGGTGGCCTGTAGGAGACACCCATTATAATGGCCCTTGTCTCTGCTCTTCCTTTCATCCTGACTCATAAACTCTCAGTTAACTCTTCATTCATCTCCAGATGGAATATCTCAAGTAATGGCAATTTAAAATTTCTTGAGTGACCCCATGTTTCAGATTTCTTACAAGGAATAAGAAATGACTCAAAGAGAAAGGAACCTCTGATTCATCTTTACTTAATGCAATCCTTAAATAATATGGGATAGTAGAATTCTATGACATAGATTCATAACTATGCAAGAATAAACAATAATCCTATAGTTTTCCTGGTTCAAAAAGCTATTTCCTAATGTTCAAAGCTGTCACTTTAGAATATATCATTCTTTGAATTGTTTCAGAAAATTTTTACAAAAAATAAAATATAGCATTATTTGGTTTTGCTTGGGTGTAAAACTATTAACAGGTTCTCTCATGGGGTAGGATACTGTCCATCTAAACTTATGTTACTAAAGTGTTCTTCCCTTATTTTTTACATAAGACAAATCAGTATTCCTCTTCATCATTTGTGCCTGTGTATATCTACACTATTAATTATAACAGCAGAACTTTGGGAACAATTCCTGTTAATTAACTTACGTTCCCTCTGCTGACTATCTGCCAGTTCAAAGTATAGAGTACTGAAAAAATTAAACCCTTATTGGATTTTTCTCACATAATTGTCTTAGTTTCAAAGTTTATGAGTAAGTTTTATGGATTTAAGAAAAACTAAAATTTTAAATTATATCTACACTGTTTGACATAATTCATCATTTTGAAACTATCCAATAGGTGATGTGGGAACTTTGCTTTTTCACTCTTCCTGAAATACTAAGGTCTAAACTAATACCTTGCTTTATATTCCAATATGTCATATAAAACATAACTTGAAAATACTTTTTTAAACAGAAGTAAATATTGCTTTCACTATAAATGATTCAGCAATATTTCTTCAACAAGGAGAGTTTTAAAATTGCAATTTAGTCTAAGAACATTCCTTTTCCTCACAGTACTTGCAAAGTGGTCCACTTCAGCCCAAAATAATGTTTTTTCAGAACAAAAAGGAAACAAGGTTATCACTGCAAAGGTGTTGGGCAGTTTTACTTCATATTGTATATTTCCTTCTACTGTATTGAAAGAGATGATGGAGGTCACCAGCTGTGCTTTTAAAACATACAATCTGGTTCTGCATCATCAAAAACCTCCAAACTCAGTTTTCATGTCCATTTGTGGTATTCAAAGCAAAATGCAGTAACTAGGCATTAGCAGTTCAAAATCCTGTTTCTGGTATGAACAAAAACATTAATGTATCCTCAATCCACATGGCAGGGAAAGAAATTCTTTCTGGTAATCTGTTGTCCAGCTTTCTTTCCTGCTATTTCAGAAGGGAAAGAGACTATATAGATTTCAAATTCAAACCTTTTCAAAAGGTTTTAATATTGTGAAAGATCTTATTTTAATAAGTGTATCACAAACACATCATAGAAAAAATCCTATCTTAAAAATGCAAACCATCCTCATTAGCCTAGTGAAAAGAAGAGTCAGAAATGTAAGATGAAAGATGATATAAGAGAAAGCTGGCTCAGAAATGCCTGTGATGCAAAGGGCATTGCACTTCTGCTGTAGGTCTAAGGACCATTTAATCTCTCTCTGTGATTCTTGTCAAAAATAATTTGGCTGGTTTTATATCATCTTTATTCTGTAATCAGTTTTAGATTAAGGAGAGAATTTTCCCCGTAGTTTATGAAAGCTCTCCATGGAACACCAGAGAGGCAATGGTGCAGGGTTGCCAACAAGGCAGACAATGCACATCTAGAGAGAGCCATGTGGTGATGAATCAACATGGTCTGATTTATAGATTTATATCTGTGAATAGTTCTGAATATTAAAAGCAAGTATTATGAATTCTAGAGTTTATAAAACAAGGGATTACCAAATTTTAAAAAAATGAAATGTATGTCAGCACATTGCATGTCTCCTTTTCCCTTCATTTAAGAAAATGATTAAATAATACAACCTATATTGGTATGTGCTTTTTATTGTAAACCAGATGCCAGAAATATTTTCATACCTATTTTAAGAACTTCCCCAGTTATATTTGCTCTGTACTTATTTATACATGTATGAGAAACAAAGTGTGATCACTGATAACTTTAAATCTCAAGCATTGACATTCTTGTAATTGTGTGGCTTGGATGATGGATTATCTTTATTTCTGTTGCTGTTATCAACATTTTCATTAGAAGATTCAATTATTGTTATATATACATTTACAAGGATTTTTTTTTATTAATAGCTCATAAAACGGATGTTAGGTTTAATTGTAGTGAGAACCACAAATCTCACATCTTTGCTCGAAAGATTTTTCCTTGATGTTCACAGTATCAAATTGTCTGCAAATGTCCTTAACTCCTCATAATCTATAGATAAGTAATTTTAAATTACATATTCTTGGACTGTTCAAACTTAGAAGAACTTTTATAAACATTTAAAGAGCACTTCTAATATAAGATTACATGTCTAAAATGACATTTCCTCTAATTGTCTGGTTTATAAAAATTTGTCTCAGTTGTTCAAGGAATGTGATAAGTAATTTCACATATTCATTAGCTCAGAATCCACTTATCGTGCAGGTTAAATAACTGTGATAAAACAGTTATGCAGTAATTTATCTAACACATCAAATATTTTTTATTTTGTTACTATTAAAAAATCCCCTTCAAATTCTTCTTTCACAGGAGAGCCTATCCCGTACCTAGGTTGCAAACGCTGGTAAAACTCATTACCAGGTTTTCTTCACATATTTCTTCACCTTCGATGTGCAAATTTAGCAGTCCTAGCTGATATTATCTGAATGTCACCCATAACGTTGTACAAAACAGGCTGAACTGTGCCTAATTAGTATGTCTTATAATAACTGGAAATAAAATTTACTTGTTCCACAGAAAAAAAAGGTATCTTGTGAATAATTTTTAATTAGAAGGATTAAAAAATGAAAAATAGTTTGGAAAGATACATTGGAAAGACTCTGAAAACTTTATAATACAGAAATAATGTTTGTATAAAACAGTTTGCATGGGGTAATTTTTACCTCTTAGTCAACATCAGCGTCTTAACAAAAGCATTACTGAATTTATTTTAGACTTTTTGTAGAGAAAAATAGCACTACACAAAATGACAGAATCAGTACTCTTAGTGTCCTTTGTTAATGAGTCATCACTACATCTGCAGTCTATCAAATATTGAAATCTAAGTAAAAATCTCATTGAAACTAATAGTTCTGTATTTGGTATTTTATCCAGTAAAATACCTAACATTTCAAATGAAAGTCAGAAGAACATTTGTACTCTGTTTTCAACTGCAATAATTTTCTTCAATGATTAATGAAATTTATTATAAAGAAAATTTTTAGATACAAACTTTTAGAGGACAACTAAGATATCACAGAAGGAATAAATCATAATTTCCAGCTGCGTTGCAGGATGAAAGAGTGGTTGATGAATTTACAGTGCAATAAAGATAACCCTTTCCTTTCACATAATTGGATGAGAATTGAGAATGTCATGTAAAACCAAAATGTAATATGATAGTTTCATATAATTTCAAATCTGCCCTGTTTATCCTTTTATCCATACAATTTGCATATTATTGAACAATTTGTAAAATTCAATCATACTTGAGTAAACTGGAATGTGGCCTGCAACATCTGAAAGCCATAGTCCCTTCATTTTTGAGATAATGTTAGCAAATGCAGGCTGTTGATTTGCCTGTAATTGTTTCAGAAAAGCAATCCTCTAATAGTAGCGCAAATGTAAAAAAAGTATTAAAATGTTTTCCTTCCTTTGATGTTACGATGCGTTTAAATTACAGCCTAGTCATTCCATATTCTTCCATCAGGTTGTTTTGGAGTTATTTTGCTAGAACTTATGCAATTTATCTGGATGAGTAAAACGTATGTTATCCACGGGATTTAGCATTAGTTTAGCTGAACTATAAACAAAAAAAGAACTGTTATTATTTCAGATCAATTGTTAGAGAAAAAGCAATGTAAAAATTATTACAGAAATAGTAATTATTAATAATATTGATAATTAATATCAACATTATTTATAATAATAGTAATAACAACATCTATGTTTTATTCACACTTCCTAATAATCTATACACACACACACGCCTTTTTTTTTTTTTTTGGTCTAACATTCATACTTTCACTGCCCCTCTTGGTCTGAAGGTCAATAACTTACTTGTGAAGCTGTAAAACAGTTCATTACAATGATGTATAATAATGTGGGTACTGGTTTTTTTGTTCCACAGTTCTCTATCCTGGAAGCTAAGAATGATACCCTACATCACAAAATCTACATTACCTAAGTTTGATGTATCCTCTTGATTCTGCCGTTTGTAAGCAAGAGCAGCTAAGCTCATAGTGTTTTGGCTAGTCTTTTACAAAGTCTTTTTGGTGACTTTTATTAAGAATAAGGGATTATTTTGGATTTAGGTTTATCATTTTTAAGATAGTGAATGCCAAACAATCCATGCTGAAAGGGTATATAAAGAGAACTGTTGAAATGTTATCATTCCGTAAAGGAAAGAAAGATTAGATCTAGCTTTTATGTGTCCTTTTGTCTCCTAGCAGAAATTAGTGAAGCATTTCTATTTCTTATCATTTTCTTTCATTTTGACTAATTTGAATATTGAATTCAAAGAATTCAGAGGAATTATTTTTCTTTTCTTTTTCTTATATTGTCTTTTGCCTTTCTCATTCTTTACATTTTATTAAATTTGGTGTGAAAGCAGAACAAAGCAAGAATCAGTATATAAATAATCTATCCTTTCTCTTAAATAGTAACTTTGATGCTAGGGTAATTACGACTTTATTTATTTTAAGACGTGTACCTGGGAAAAAATATACAGCTTACCTTGATGTGTGACAGAATACAGCAAGATCCCTAGCTGTGAACCCACAATTTACTTATTCCAGGACAGTGTACCCATATATTTTCTCTTATAATTAGATTGTAAATTTCAATAGGATAGGTTTTGTCATAAATCTGTCTATATAGTCCTTTTCTCCCTGGAATATCTTAGAATAAAAGTAGCAAGTAAGTATTGAAAACTTATTCAGAAATATGGTGTTCCATTTGTCTCTCATCATTTCCATAACACAAACCAGCAAGAGACATTACAATACATAATTAATTATTTTCCTCCTTGCTCTCACTCCCTGAATGATATAAATTCTCAAATGTTGCATGTATACTTTCCTGTACATGACACAGAGAGGACACACTGGAATACACAGTTTCATATTGAGGATTAAGAAGGATATGATATTCCACACTAGGAAGAAGACCCCTTTTAATGAGGGAACATGGTCCTCTGAAGTACCTTTGTTGTCATGATACAATTTATGCATTTGTATTTTTCTTAGAAGCTCTTATCTATGTAACAACTGGCCTTTATACATGAGCAAATGTGAACAACTCTAGTATTCCTCCTCTGTATGAAGATGAAGAACTTTTGTCTTTCATGTGACTTGGAAATCAATTTAAATCTCCCCAGATAAATGTCTGCATATCTATAGCTTGGATACTTAATTACTTCTAACCAAGAGGGAAATGCCTTTATCTCTCTGTCCTGTGCTGTTTACCAAAGAAACATATCTAATTATTTCAGTCTGCCCTAAAGTGAACTAGTACATGTTAGTGGCTGGCAGGGGCTTTATGAGTTCTTCAGCCAAAAGCACAATAAAAAAGGGAGGAAATAATGATCTTATTTACGGAATTAAGAAAGAAAAATGCGATCCCATAGTGATTCTGTAAATTTTCAATAAAGAAGTTAATGTTTATGTTTTACATAATTTCCTATCTCAGAAGAACCAGTAAATTCAAATTGGAAATAATGGCACTATGCTTCATATTTTTTCCCAGGTGAAAATATAGTTGAATCCACTGACTCAACCTTCTCTTTTTGTTAGTTCTAGCTCCTCTGTGGTTCTACTAGGTGCTTTTGCTGACATGCTCATATTTTAATGACCTCCTAAAGACAGCAGTCAATGGATGATCATACTTTACTTATGCTACTTGCACTATGTATCGTAGCAGATTACAGACAATAAAAAGGGAGTTTGAATATCATTCCAGTAACAAGTGACATTTCTTTTTGATGGTAAAAGAAAGGGGAGAAAGTTTGAGAAAAAAGAGAATGATGTGAGGAAACAATTCTTACCTGAATTCTTGAGATAATGTCATGATTCTTATCGTTCTCATCTGTGTGATTCTGTTTAGAACCTTTAAAACTCTGAGTAAGAATTGCAAACCCCATTTTATGTAACTGATTTTATTATTACTGCAAATAATATTTGAAAGGAATGGGACAGGATGCTTGAGAAGTTTCAGGAAAGAACAAGGTCTGCTGGAATCATAAGGGGGTAAACACAGGGTAGAAAGAGAACCCAGAAAATCTGGGTAAAGAGCAGTTGTGATGGATTTTGCAGTATTACTTTTGCTTTGTAATAATTTGGTATTTCAGATTTGTATGTAACCCAACTCTGAACAAAAAAAATCTTTTCACAAAGGTTGTGCAATCTTCTGTATACAAATTACATTGGATCATGCTAGTGATTTTGTAAAATGAGTATGAGAATTTAAAAAAATTGTTTTTCTATTTTAAATAATATAAGCTTTTCTCTTATTGCAGGCTGCTGAAAATCAGTCACAGGATGAGAAAAGCAAAGATTCATTACTGACCTTAGAAGTAAAATAGAAGTGTGTTAAATTAGTTTCTCAGTGGTCTCAATTCCAACATAGACGGAAGAAAATTTTGTTAATAATTAAACAGGATGTGTTAAACTTTATTTTCAGCTATAAATTATATTTATTTTTTTTCAAGAATCAGTTAGCTTTCTCAGATGAGCCCAAACATAAGGTCTTTTCAAACTTTGGTGTAGCACAACTTGAAGAAAAACCCAGCCTCACCACTTCAAGGGAAATACCAGTGAAACATGTTTTAACACAGAATCCTTATGTCCAGATGATGAATTGTTATTGGTATGAATGTCATTCATTGGTTGAAGTTTAGAAGAAATTTCTTATTTTTCATTCTGAGCAACTTGTGATGCAGTTATATTTCTATGCTACTTTTGAAAATAAATAAATTAAATATTTAACTGTAAATTGTTCTTTGCTCTAACTGAATACATCACATATCTCTCATTGTCATTTTACCATATTTAAATTTATGAAGCATGAATCTTTTGTTAATATTATTGTGGCTTTCTCTCCTGTGGTGGTTTAGCCCTGGCTGGAGGCCAGATGCCCACCAAAGTCGCTCTATCGCTCTCCTTTTCAGCTGGACAGGGGAGAAAACATATATTGAGAGGCTCAGGAGTCCAGATAAGGACAGGGAGAGATCATCCCACAATTTGCATGACAGGCAAAACAGACTCAGCACAGAATAAAGGAAAGAAAACTCTCTAATTTATCACACTGCACTGCACACACAGTGAAACCAGAGTCAGATAATGAGAAGTTTGACCAGATCTTAAAGCACCTCCCCCACCCCTCCCTTCTTAGCAGACTTCACTTTAGTCATGATTTCACTCCCTTCTTCCTCCCCATTGTGGCATGGGAAGGGGCAGGGAATGGGAGGTTAAGTCAGTTCCTCACAAATTGTTTTCCTTCTTGGCCAAGGGGCACATTCCTCACACCCTTCCCCTGCTGCATAGTGTCCTGCCCACAGGGGACAGTCCTTTCCTATGGGGCTTCAGATTTTCACCATCTGTCCTAGCATGTGTCACCCTCTTCCCATCACCCCCCCAACACGCCATGCCCAGGAAACCTGCTTTGGCATGGGTCTCTCTCTCTCATCTCTGTGTCTCTGTCTCCATGGGCTGCAAGTGCTGGCAGAGGTTTGCTCCAGCACATGTCACAACATCTTCTGTATGTTTCCATGGGCTGCAAGTGGGATCTTGTTCTTGTCCATGGGCTGTGGGAGGACACCTGCTCCACCATGGGTTTCTCCACAGGCTGCAGGGACATCTTTCTCTCCAGCACCTGGGGTGCCTCCTCCCCCACTTTCCTGGCCTTGGTGCATGCACAGTTTCTTACATCTTCTCATTCCTTTCTCTGGTGGCAAAAAGCAGCTGCTTGCATTTCTTTTCTCCTAAATGTGATTCCCAGAGGAATTCCCAGTGGTGGGCTCAGCCTTGGTCAGCAACGACTCTGGCCTTGAGTTGGCCAATATTTAATCTCTGGGGCCTGCAGGGAGTTTGTGGCTGCTTCTTGTAAAACTACAACATCTCCTTTGATTTTTTTTTTTTTTTTTTTGAATAATGAGTAGTTTTGAAGTGAAGAAGTGTGACTTTCACAATTTTACCTTGATTGGACTGGTATCTCAATGCAGACATAAGACTGCAGTGCAGTGTATGTTCAGAGACTGAAAATATTTCCATGTGCCCAGGTATCTATATGATTTTTGTGGTATAGCTGAATGACTTTATTTTAGAAGTGCATCTGGATGTTGTGATGCTGTGCACAACAACCATTCTTGTAATACTGTGTGGTTAGGCAAAGTGCCCAAGAGTTGGAAAATCTATAGGTTTTCTTTAGCCCAAGAGATTGAAAAGTGTATCTCCTATTTCCATAGTGAATAATCAAGCAAGAAACTATTGATGTCTTTTTTTATCTGATAGGGACCTTGACAGGCAGATGCAGCAGATTTTCTATTTCAGTGCAGTCTTCTTGTTACAGAGTGTTTCCGACTTGGTTCCAGTATCTGTTTTGTCTGTGCTTAGTAGTAGTACAAAATAAGATATATGTTTCAAGTTCTAGAGGGGAAGGACCCTACTATTTTCAAATTAAAAGCTCCCAGACATTAAATTAAGTTAAAATAAAATCACTCAGAAAGTACTGATACAGGATTCATTCATTTGGACCCAATGATCTCTCGAGGTCCCTTCCAACCCCTACAATTCTATGATTCTATGATTTTTGGTTCCTATTCTCATTCTAGTCATTGTCTAATACAAAATGCAGAAATATTCTTGGGATTGCCCTTAGGAAAGGATACAAAACCTTCTATCTTCTCCACCCCCACTTGAATCCCTTCTCCACATTATAACCATAAATATGGATACTCAAGTCACTTTTTGTTTCCTTTCAGTTTTTTTCTCACTTTCCTGGCTATATAGCATTGTTGAGAGGTGAATACCGAGTAGTCTTGTGGAGGAAGTGACATACAATTACTGTATCCATGAAGCCTTGAAAATGTTACAAAATCTGTGGAAACCAAATTAATAGTACTTGGGTTTTAGCTTGTTTGGGGGCTGCTTTTTTTTTTTTTTTTGTCATCTGAGAAGTATGCTAGCATTTTCTTTGGGATGTCAGGATTCTTGGGGTTTTTTTAAGCAAGTTCACAATTGAAAACTGTAAAAAGCAGTCTGAAAGAAATTGTGAGGCCAGTGCTTCTCAGACAGGGAACAGAGGCTAGTAACAGGGAGTGAGAGAAGAATACATTAAACTGGAAGTATGGTGAAGAGCTTCATAATGTGAAGCCATGCCTCAGGCAACAGCATACATTAGTGACTTTTCCTAACTCATTCTCATTAATTTAGATACCTAAAGTCCTCATAATTTTCACTTAAGGATATTAAAAAAACCAACCAACCAAAAAAAAAACCAAACCAAACAAACCAGATACTGAATATCCTATGAGACTTGAGTATACTCGAGTATGTGTATTTAACATTTAATTCAAATGCATCATAATTTCCTTTTCTAGTAAACTAAATTATACTGGAAATTACAGGTAATACAGGTTACTTCAAAGCCAAAATTAGATTAACCTAAGCTTTTCACCACCTGTTCCAAATACTTAGTCTGAATGCAAAGGAGCATCATCATCCTAAATGACTTAAATATAGCTGTAGGTTAGACTATCTTGTAATCCAACTAAAAGTCTCTTGCGTTACATCAGTTACTCACAGGAAAATCTCTTTGCACCCAAAGAAAGAACTGACTGAAAGACAACTTGATGTAATCAGAAATCATTGATCTTCTGATCAGTAATAAAAGTGCTTCTCCGTCCTAGTAATTTTCATCTTAACATGAAAGTATTTGAAAGTTCAGCTTGAAACTGAAACTGTAGTATTTCTTGCTGCACCATTTAGTTGGCTGATTACCACTTTTTGACTCCTTTGTGAATCATCAGTATCCTATCTTTGTCTCAGACTTCTAGTCCGCAGTTTTCCCATGGGGTGATGACAAAATTTAAGAATGTAGTCTTTTCACAGTTCACTCTGATCACTTTATCAGATCTGAAATTAAATGGTTATTGCAGTATTTGCTGTTTTTCTGAGTAGAGAGGTGTTAATTAAATCAAGTTATTAACTAATCAGCCATTTTTTTCACAAAACATATTGTTTAAGATATTAACATTGATGAGAAAGTCAAGATAACAATGAAGACGAGAAAACAATAAATGTTCTCAACCTGAAAAAGTAATATGTCTGTTACCTATTTTACATGCAAGTCTCTAATTCGCCCAGTCTCAAACCTTTAATTTGTTAGCTCATTTGCTATTGTGAATATATTTTTCTCTAAGACTGTCTTTTTATTAATTATTTCCCGTTGATATAGCATACAGTGTCCTACTACTCTAACTGAACATATAAACCCCTCTTATTTCCACACATAACCTGCAGTGGTATTGCCAAAGACTTCACAGTTTATGCTACAGATTTGCAATAACAATTATCCAGAAAATTAATTTTCTTGAGGAAATGCTATATAGTCACAAAATACAATACTTGCAGTTAATTGAGTATTCTACAATGTCTGTATTTTAAGAAGTCTTTGAAATCTTCATGCTTCTGAAGCACCATGTCTGAGACGATATGTACAATGTTTTACTCTATTAGCATTTTTATCTCTTCTGATTTACATGTATGGATTACTAGTGAAGACACTATATGGACTTTGAGCACCATCACAGAATTATTTTTTTTTTAATATCCTTTCTCTTTCTGGAAGATCTACAGCAGCAATAGAATATACGGTAACTTTAAGGTTTCTGGATAGTCTTCCAGACGTGTTACATATGTGTATCTCATTTTTAATTCAAAGTAATTCCTGTGATATTCTTTTTGATAACTTTGACAAATCTGCATAATTCCTTATCTAGGTAATTTAATCCTTACTTTAAAATTTACTTTAAATTAGCATTTAAGTGCCTAAAAAAAATCTTTAAGGTTTACAGACTTTCTTCAAATACTTCCATATTTATGTTTAATTATGGAGTTTTGGTTTACTCTAGTTTATTGGAACAGATGAAGGGGACAATACTTGTAGTTTAGGAAATACTAACAACTGGTTCAGTGACAGCAAACTATAAAAGGAGATGAATTAGAATCAGCAAGGGAAAAAACTATTAGAAAACGGACGTTTGTATTTTTGCATGCTTACACCTTTAAATGTATATATCCTAATATGACTAATATTGACAAGCGTTTACAGCATGAGAAAGGTGCCAGCAAAACTGTGATATTTACAGCTTAAATATTGGATGCATTCTGTTTTCTAAACAGAATGAGAGTGGTTGTGTGATGAGTACAAATACTAAACCAGCAGCTGGCTGTTAAAAATAAAGACTCCATGCGATTTACTGTCAGATGCATAGCCAATGAAGAAGTACTTGTTCCCACGTGAAATTTATTCTCACCAACTTCCTCCTACAGAAATCTGGAGTGTGTTGGGTTTTTTCTAGTTTTTCACTGTTGTTGGATTGGTTTTGATTTGGAGTTCTGTTATGGGTTATTTTTTTCTTTTTTTTTCCTTCTCTTTGTCCAGTGTTATCAACAGTTATGCTGCTTGCCAGACTTTCTGAATCAAAGAATTATCTCTGGCATTGCGTTAATTCTGTGGCTAGACATTCAGAGCCAGTTAGCTGCTTGAAAAACCTTATCTTAGATGAAAAGCAACCACTTTTACTTTTATACTGTATTTTTAAAGAACTTGGAGACAATGATTGGCAGAACTACTTTGTTATTTCCAACTTTTCAAAGCTGGATTTTTTTCAATATCCAATTTGGACTTTCTTTCAATTATTTTGGGACCTAATAAATATTCAAATAAATAATTGCATACCTCTTCACAAAGAATGACAAGGTGGAAAAAAAAAAGATCAAGCCTTTCTGCTTCCCTAGCAAAGTTTATACAGTACAAATATGTTTCAATTTTATCAGAGATATCATCATTCCTTTAGGGGTGGAGAAACTCCAGCAATTTTTTGACAGCTTCATCACAAGCAAGAGCCTCTGGAGTCTGAAACCTCTGTCCAGTGTGCCTGTGATAGAATAAATTAACATATGATTTTCTGTCTCTTTGAAGTTACGGCAGTATTTTAGCTAAATATGATTCAAAATAACCTAAGTGTTACAAAATGAGATGTCTATATTCTCTAGAGCATGACCTAAATAAGTAGATACAACAATTAGCCAGGAAGATTTTTCTCCTTCCCTCAAGGTCATTTTCAAATTCAATTTATAAACCAGTAGATAAGTAACATAAAACCTTTTCTTAAACAGCATTTTAGTCAAAGTAACTACAGCGTTCAATGATCTATTTCTGTTGAAGCTCTTTTCAAGGATATCGGCCTTATTTTGGGGGGAGTGCAACTATCTTTGTAAAATAGCAATAAATGTGCTTTGTCTCTGGTATAATCTAGTTTCATATTAGTCCCATAGAGCTGCTAACAGGCTCCCACACATATCCATGACATTTATGAATCTTAAACTGTAGATCTGTACTAGTTGAAGAAGTTCCTCAGCATTGGCTGAAGATGTGTGGAATTCACTTGTTTCAGAGAAATATCTCCACTTCAGAACACAATGTCAACTGATTATGGTTTTGGAATGGGAATGTTGTTACACAGAATCGTTGCCTAAATGTCCTCTCTATGTCCTCGGTCTCAGAGCTTAGCACAGTCCATCTTTGGTAAGTAGGCACTTCAATTCAACTATTAGCTTTCCCTAAAAAAACTGGAACAAGCCAATGCTTGGAGTGTATGGAGAGGGAAAATTGCCTGATTCCAGAGAACGTGATCTGTCCCAGTGATGGCTTAAATTTATGATAACTTGAATCTTTTACAGGGAATTTTTATGTTAGAAAATTGCTGTCATTGCATCCAAATTCAGCTTTTAGATAGTTATAATTAGTCCTTACTACCAGGTTTGAATTCAGCTTATTACCTAATTTTATATATTTTATTTTTTCTTCTATTTAATAAGTTTAATCTTCAGGGAAAAAAATACTGAATTTTAACCCTCAAAAGCCAAACTGGAATTCAAAAGAGTATTAAAAGTATTTTATAGGTAATATTCCTTTTCCTGTTCATCTCCTTTCTTGCTTTAAAAAGACTGATTTTAAAGGATCCTATTCTCAGAGCAATTACAGACAAGCCATGCTTGACTTTCTCAGAGAGCAGAAATTCATAAAGCTGAATTCAGTCCCCTGAGGCTATCTTTTATGGTTTGAAGGGTGGTATTATTTATTCAAAGATGATTTAGAAAGACCTTTTACAGAGTATCTAGGAGCTTCAATGCTGAAGATATTATTTTGAACATCCACAAAAAGTAGGGGTTTTTTTCCTTCTCCTTTTTAGCCCAGTTTCATTAAGAAAGGTTTATGCAATCACTTGTTCCACTTGTCATTCCCTTTTCCCTGATAACCCTTTACCTGCTGGCCAATTTAAACAAAATTCGACATAGTACTAGAGATCACCAAACTAGTATATGCTTCCAATTTTATAAAATTCACTGGTGGGTAGAAGAAAAGTATATACTATATTGACAGAAAAGCTACATTAGGAGTTCAAGAGTTATCTGTTCTTTCTGAACTGTCACCTTTTAGGATGACTTGGGTTGGCTGGGACTTTGATGATTCCTGTTCACTCCTGTCCAGGTGATAGGTGGGGAAAAGGGCACGGAAGGAACTAGAAATATTAATAAAGAAGGCAAGGAGCAAAGTGGTAAAGTGAAGATGTCACAAAACATAGGTGTCATAGGCAAAGGTGATGCACTGCTGTGGGGGAATCAACATAAATCACTGTGAAACTAGTTTAGCTAGTCTCATTGTTCGTTTTAAAAATACATGTCAAGTCAAAGTTGCTTTTTAACTTTACACTCTTGAAAATACCTTTATAAAAACATTGACAAGAAAATGTGATCCTTAGGAGCTATTTAGAACTGGTAAACTATTATATAAGGTGTTCAGGTACAATCAATTGTTATACAAGGGCATAATTAAACTCATATATGTTAGTGATAGGTCACTTACCAGCTGAAATTAGCATCACTATATCAGCACTGTATTTAAAACCTTAAACCACACTAGATCTCTTTAAGAGGTACCATGAATGACCTGCACACAGGTTTCCTACTTGAAAACTATTTTTAAACTTTCTGGTACTCTCTGTATCTCTGAGAACATGTCCTGTTCTGAAGGCAGCAATGAATGCACAACGAATGTATAAGGTAGGGTTCTAATTTTTACCAAAAAAATGTTTAATAAAGTAAAACCTTTGCATCCTATACCCACACATTTGTCTGTCTGTTGTTTTCCAGCACATGTAACACTGTTGTAAAGTTTGGAAAAAAATTCCAGAACTGCAAGCTTCTAACAAAGCATAGCAAATGCAGGTGAGCTAAAGATCAAAGTATCTTGACATGCACCAACATATTGCTATAATTTGATGTAGCTAGAAGTAAATACATTTAGGAAGAATCTAAGGTATGGTCAAAGTCAAATGCACATGGTTTTAAAATTTTTGGGCCTCATAATATCTCTTTTGAAGTTCATAAAATCTTAACACACTTTTTTTTTTCCTTTAGAGAATGGCATGTTCTCATTGTACTTGTTTGTTCTGAATCCACCTTTGTGTTTCCAACTTTCACTGTTCCCATAAGCAGCATTACTAAATCATTGTTAAAAGTTAGGCTAATAATCTTGCCGGTCTATTGGACAACCACATGAATTTTATAGGGACTTGATAGGATTTCTCTTGGACTTTAAATCATAAAAAGATTATGGCTGACAGATGAATTTAGCTTTTGTATTCAGGACATCATTAAGGCTGACATCCTGCTCAAAGCAGGACTAAATTCAAACCAAATGCTAGATTGCACTTTGTCTCTTTAGGCTGAGCTTTGAATACCTTAAGGATGGGATTCCAATGAATCCCTGGGCAAGCTGTTCCATATGAAGTCATTTACAATGTGAAGAGCTTTTCCATATATATAATCATAATTTTCCTTCTTTGAACCCATGCCTGTAGCACCTTGTCCTATGCACCTCAGAGAGGAAACTAGCATCTAATAGCTGATTTTCTAGTCCAAACTGCTCTTTCAACTTCCTCTGGTTAGTAGAGAGAAACAGATATTTATATATTCAGTGATTCCAGACAGTCATCTCCAGCACTGTCCTGGTGAGCTGAATCACCTCTGATGGTGCCTGTGTTTCTGACTGCAGGCGAAATAGAGGTTAGTTTTAGATTAATAACTCTTTCTGATAGCATGGTTTTAAATTAAGCCTAACAATAATGCAACATGGGGATCAGAAAGAGATCCACAGTTATTTCTACCTTTATATTTTTTTATATCTTTAAGCTTTTTATAATTCAAACATAAATATTATATTAGAATGATCAGTCAGGCTCTTATTTGTAGTTTGTATATGGATCCTTCTACTTTTTTATTGATTTTTCTCTGTTTGGACCGTAAGTATTGAGAAAATCTTGTCTGTTCTGTGTGAAGGGTCAAATTAAACTTTCTGAAGACTAGAGAGAGAGTTTCATCATAAAGTTTATAAAACCTTTAACATGTCTACTAAAAAAATAAAGACTTTATATCAACTTTCTATTTTGGAGCATTAGAAGACTGAAATTTATTCATGGAGGGGCTTTCATGGTTCAGAGGCATGACAAATTTTGGAATTGACTAGCTTTAGTTCAGAGAACTTAGAAAAGCCTGGTTTTGATTGATGATGAAAACGAAATAGCCATCAAATTCCCATGTCTTCAGTTAGAGAACTCCAAGTTTGCCACAGCTATTCTGCCATAGATAAATTACCTGTGATGCACTGATGGTCAATGAGTGCATTTATGGAAGAACACATGAATGTATTAATTTAAGCACAGTAAGCAGCTCTTACTAGTCATTTTAAGAAAGAGTACTAGATCATATTAACTTTATTTTTTCTATTTTACCCTACATGCTTTCTTTAAAACTTCTGCAAATACAAAGTATATCACAAACCAGAAAATATAAAATAATTTAACAGGTTGAAGAAGGTTAAAAAAATGTGGACTTTTTGGTGGTTCTTTCGAACTATAGATTCAATTCCCAAATGCTTTCGGACAGTTTTCGAGTGCTGTACATATTTATATTTTAAATATGACAGATCTAGATGCTTTTCTTAATTTCTTTTTTTGTTTGGTCTGCCATTTTCTAGCCTTTCTGACTAAGATGAATCTGAAATGTGGTATGGGAAAGCATCTTCAGAATCATAGGGTTTATTATACTAAATCCAATGATGGAGGCCTTATGTTGCCAGCCTTAACTGATTGGTCTCTCAAAACATAATGTGTCCCAGGAAGCACCAGTCACTCTTATCCACTTTATTTATGCTCCTTCAAGTGAAATTACAGTTATTTCTTGAGATAGAATTCTGTATTGTTGTATACATAAAAGGGCCCACCTCTGTTGATAACCCCTGTAGAGATGGTTCACGGCCACAGCATGACCCTACTTTTGAGAAAGTAAATTAATAATGGATTTTTTTTTACTGAAAGGCATAGTACATAGGGAGTACCACTTTTTAAGTGCACTAACTTATTCAATGTAAAGATGTTTCAAAGAAGAGAAACAAAAGCTAACAGGTTTACACAGATTTTAATTTTGAAGTTACCTTACAGAGTTCAATTTTCTTCAGAAATTATTTTACAGTTGGTATCTTGGAGTCTTTGAGAGACAGTCAAGTCAAAAACTCCCAGCAAAGTCCATGGAACATAGAAATAATTATGTTTCCAGAGTCCCCTGTCGGCATGATATTCTCCAGAATTTTGTCTGTGCATTGCCTTTAGGCTTGGTAACTGTTAGGTAGAACAAGGAAAAAACTACATTAAATATCCAATTTTGAATGCTTGCTTTCAGCTTTGTTTAAAAGATGATATAGCTGGAAAGAAGTGTTAACAATGCAGAAAAGAAATGAATATAGACTAGAATATCAGACTAAAGAAGCGGTTCATTCTATTAAATTAATCGAGGGAGAGATTGATTTTTTTAATCTGCTATGACTGTGTGGATGACATTCCATAATTACAAAGAACAAGTTACCTGAAGTATTCTGTGAATTCTTTGTAGCTACAGCAGTCCAAGCAAATGAAACATTTCTTGACAAGTTTCTAAGTAATGGAATTAGTCCCTATTTACAAGACTGTGATTCAGTCTAATATTTTATAAAGCATTCAAAAGTGAACTCCTACTACAGGATAAAAGCACTGTAAATGAGAATATTTTTTTCTGTAGTGATAAAATTTAAAAATAATGGAATAAAAGAATGCTTCATTCAAATTCAGCTGAACTCTAATTCTTTGATTCTTAGAAACTACATCAAATGAACCCTTTGATATGCACACAAAATCAGCTCTTAATATTCAATTACTTTGTTCATTTTGTGCACTAAACAAATGCAAGTAATGTGGAGTACTCTTGCTCTGTTATGGTGGGGTTTTTTGATGGAGGAGCTGATTTTGTTTAGGTTTTTTAAATGCCCTGCTATCAATGATCTTGGTCTTCTTCCTCTGTTCTTCCCTTCAAATCTTAAAAGACCAAAATTAATCTGAAACGATGGGGCCTACATATATTGATGAGATATACGGAGAAGAAAAACAGTCAAATTCTCGTAAATTTTTCACATCTCCCCTCTACTGCTAAGTGCCTCAAGCTTATCATAAGAAATAAAGATATGCTATTGACTCTGTTTTCACACACCCAGTCAATTTTTCACGCTGTCTACCATCTTGTTTTGTAAAGTCAGCTATGCAAAAACAGATAGTAATGTTTTGAAACATCTGTGGCAATATAAAAGAAGGTTGACTAACAAATTTTATTAGCACCTATCTTCTCTAGTTTATCAGTCCTGTATCTCTGCAATGTCTTTATCCTATGTGTAACAACTATTGATACCGCTATGATGATGTGTCTTCATTATTAAAGCATTTGTAAGAGTCATATTTACTCTTTCTCAAAATTATCTTTTGCTTTTATGCTACTTTCTACCTCTTGTATGCAAACATTTGTCAGTCTGGTGTTTTTCTTTCATCATTAAAAATAGCTTGATTCCATGGAAACAGATATTTAAAGTGTTTATCTGTTTGTGAAAATTACTGCATATGCATGTAGCCCAGTAACCCTACTCACGAAGTCTGTCATGTGTTTTGATGACATAGATGCTCTTCAATCTATTATTCTGAAAATCTCGCCCCTGTAGACTAGCTCCTTTTGCTTTCTGTTTGAGAAGTCATAGCCTTTTGGAATGTATTCTCTTGGGCAAACACAGAGGCATGCTAATTGCAGAAGCTTAAGACACAACTAGGAACTGATCACCAAATGTGGAAGTAGCTGAAAAGAACCAGGTAGACCCTGAAAAATGTGGGAAGCACTTATACTGAATTACACTGTCTTGACCGTATCGTACTAATGGCAGTGCAATATGCAACATATAGTAATTCCTGTACATAGTACTTTGTGGAAACAAAGCAGGATGTCTGTAGGAGAAAATACAGAAACTCCGAGCTGTTCTCTAGGATTTTTAGAGAAACACTAATCCAAAGGATTTTTACTTAATGATGTTTTCAAAACACATATTCTATAGGCTTGTATGTAAAATAAATTGATATCACACTAGGAAAATCCATAAAAAAATAATTTATAGAAACCTAAAAGTTTTGCTTCTTCTAGTGCAATTACCAGAGTGTTATTTTGTTATAATTTGTCTTGATGCACTGTATTAATAAAGTATGACATAATTTAATGCATACAAGTTAAAAAATCAGTAAATCAAAGATCATACAGAAGTAGTGCAAGGAAATCAAATTTGGAACATGATCTATGAACGGACATAGAATGCAATAGACAAATTATCATTTATAAGACAAGGTGAATTTTACAGCATTCTTTAGGTACTATTTTTAGCAATATATGTAAGACCTTTATTTTTTAGACTCCTTCAATTAGGTACAGATGGTACAACTATTTTCTGTTTCACATTAGCATCACAACAAAGAACAGGCCTTTGCAGCTCTTGCAAAGTCATCAGTCAAGCATGCATTATACTGTTGAGCAGTAGAGTAGTTTTTGAATTGTTAATGTCTTATTAAGTGTCAGTATGATGAATTGTCTTTTGAAAGATGTGGCAATGTCATCCTTAGACAGACGCAAGGTTGTAATGTATATTGAACAACAGTATTTGCATAATGTTCTCCTAGCAAACTACTTTAAATTCAGGCATTAAAAATAAGGACCATGAAAACTTTAAGTTTTAATAAAGCTGCAATATATTCTATGCAAACATCTGAAATATTGCAATTACTGTATCTAATTGTTGAATTATATGTTTCAGATTGTTCTTGACTCTGCAGTATCTCCTGTAGCTGACAAGTTTCAGTATTAATTACCACCCTGTTCATTAATTGTATATATAGGATTTCTCAGTGACAGGCAAAACTCATTCTCATTATTCTTTAACTAGGATGGTAAAAAATGAGGTTGTAGTGAAAAAGGTTAGAAAATTATCAGCAAAAAAGCATTCCAAGTCCAGCCAGTTGCATTAGGAAGGCTTCCTATATTCAGTGGCCATGGTGGAGGCAAAGAAACTGATGGTTTTTTCTATGCTAAAGGATCTGCAGTTATTGGGCAGGCAGAAATGTTCCAATGTGTCTCAGCCTGCTTACTGGCAATCTGTCTGCCAACACAGACTCCCACACCCCCATCAAAGTAGGAAATCTTAACCCTGGCGGCATATTAAAGGAAAATATGGGCAACAGCATGGTGGGATTCAACAGCAGATGGCAAATACATTATTTTATAATATCCAGATATAAACTGTAGAGTATAGATGTATGGTGTGCATCAGTAAAGAACCTCTGCCATATAAGCCTAAAATCAACTAAAATAAGGTTTAGCTTACTGTAGGTCTTAGTCTATCATCATCAGGTTCTGTCACCTTCCTTAGTAATGTAGATTTTCCCACAAAAAGTCTGGCTGAAGTTCCTCCAGCTTTTAATTCTCTAGTGATTGTTGAAGGCTGGGTCTTGTGCTCCAAGTGACATCTTTGAATCCTTCCACCAGGCAGTTCTTATAATATCAGGGATATGTAGCACCTAGACAGCTGTAGAGAGCAAACCAATCATTTTCCAGTATCTTGTGGAGATTGAAGACTGCATTTTCTCAAACAGAAGTTCTATAAATAGACAAGGATTAAGTCTTCTCTTCCAATTAAAGAAACAAGCAAACAAAACCTAGTAAACGGTAGTTTCAAATAACTGAACTGAGGATATATAGAGCCAGCCCAGTGCTTTCCTTCCAGCCTCAAAAACATCAGGTATAAGAAAACTCGCCTTCAAATCTAGTTGGATGATTTCTGATACAATTTATGGTGCAATATTGATACTGTAATTGGCATCTACAGATATTTAACCATAATTGAATAGCAAATATGCTTTACTCATTAATCTCAATTCTCTTTCTGGTAAAATTCATGGAATACTTTATTTTCTTTAATGTTTGAACTGGCTCAAGTATATGTTTCTAAAATTACACTTGTGTGAATAATTAGACAATTGTATCCAGCGAGACCTTGACAGGCTGGAGAGCTGGGCAGGGAGAAACCAGATGAAATTCAACAAAAGCAAGTGTAGAGTCTTGCACCTGGGGAGGAATAACTGTCAGTATCAGTACAGGCTGGGGGATGACCTGCTGGAGAATAGCTCAGCGTAGAAGGATTTGGGGCTCCTGGTGGATGACAGGTTGGCCATGAGCCAGCAGTGTGACTAGGAGGGCCAATGGGATGCGTCAGGAAGAGTCTGCTCAGCAGGTCTAAGGAGGTGATCCTCCCCCTCTACTCTGCCCTGGTTAGGCCCCACCTGGAGTATTGTGTCCAGTTCTGGGCGCCTTGGTATAAAAAGGACAGGGATCTCCTGGAGAGAGTCCAGAGAAGGGCTACAAAGATGATTAAGGGCCTGGAACATCTCCCCTATGAGGAAAGGCTGAGTGAGCTGGAGCTGTTCAGCCTGGAGAAAAGAAGACTGAGGGGGGACCTAATCAATGTTTATAAATATCTTAAGTATGGGATGCAGGGGGAATTGTCCAGCCCCTTTTCAGTGGTCTGTGGAGACAGGACAAGGGGCAATGGCTGCAAGTTGGAGCACAGAAGTTCCGCACCAACATGGGGAAGAACTTTTACAAAGTGAGGGCGACAGAGCACTGGGACAGGCTGCCCAGGGAGGTGGTGGAGTCTCCTTCTCTGGAGATATTCAAGACCCGTCTGGATGTCTATCTGAGTGAAATGTCCTAGGGAGCCTGCTTTGGCAGGGGGTTGGACCCGATGATCTCTTGAGGTCCCTTCCAACCCCTACAATTCTGTAATTCTGTAATTCTGTAATTGCAATTATGGAATCCTGTTCCAAAGGGGTTTTTTTTTATTTTTTGTAGTTCCACCTGGACTGATTTGGCATTTGGCATTTTAGAGGCATTTTTAGGAGGCATGTTTTATTGTGTCAGAAACTGTGATCCTTCTTCAAGTACAGTCCAAGAGATTCTTTCACTTTAATTTGATAGTTCTTGGAAGACATAAGGGAACAGAGTGTGGTTTAATTGCATGGGGAGGAGGTGGTGTGGGATGGAGGATACAAAAAGGGGAAAGAGAAAAGGGTATTAAATAAAGTTTTCATTTAAGATTTCAATTAGAAAAAAATACTTATATTTCCTAGAGGAATTGCAAATAATGTTACAAGTTTCAGTGGCTAAACACCTGCTAACTGTATAGCTGTACCAAAAAATATTTTAGTAAAAGTTCTGATAGAATTATTTGTATGCATATTTATAGTCTAAGCCTCTTTATTATACCAGCAAGATGCTACTACTTTCCTGACAATCTCTGATAAAGAACTTATATTTTAGATCAGATATTTATGCCCCTGGTTCATCAATTTCCAAATGAACTGTGAAATCTTTAAATACTGTATGTCTTTTATGGTGTGAGTGCTTCACAGAAGCAGTTTTTTTTGTAATTGCCACAAAGTCAAAATGAACAGTCTGGAAAAAAATTGGAAGTGTAGGTGGGTAAGTGCTTAGGGTTTTCTTGAGGTTAGTTTATAGAGTACTTTCCCTTTCAAAAAACTGTAGACAGATTTCTGAATGGGGATGTTTCAGTAGACATTTTACAGTGGATTGTATGAGCAAGAGCTTAATATACTCAATAAGTGAAAGTCAACATCTCTGCTAATCTCTACATATGATGTCAAAATCCAGAATGCAAGCATCAGCAAAACAGAGGGATAAATATGTACTGTATAGGAAAAGTAATCTGTAAATTATTTTTGTTTTTCTGGACACATCTACAGAAGGAAAGAGAAAGATTTTTGTTTCTCCAAAGTCTTTTAAAAATTATATTTAAATGTATTTGCACAATGACACTACATTTCTAACTGTTTCAATTTAATAGAACATATATATAAATAGATGTAATGTAAACGTTCACATGGACTTCATATAGTCTATGAGTATTCATATGAAATATTTGGATTTTGAACACTGCATGTCTTATCATCCAAGTTAAACTGCCTTTAAATTCAGAAGGATGAATAACGAAGGACAAATAATAGTGAGACAAGCTTTCATTAATGATTGAAACAAGACATTTGACTCCTCAGGTTTTCTATGGCCACCTGGGATTTATTTGTTAATGTACCTGAAAGCCATATGTATGTGTCAATACAGAAGATGGACTGATATAGCTAAAAATTTAGTGCTTTCTGATAAAGGCAAGTAATTGTGTTAGTTTTTTTCAGGCTAAATTAGACATCCTATGGAAACTGAAATTAGAATTGCAAACAGAACAGTTGGTGATAAGAACAAGAGAACACAGATGATATTGTGGGGGGAGGGGAATTTAATATGGTACTTGTTCCCTGGGAAATAGTACAGTAACTTTGAATCTATGATTACAAACACTGTTGTCATTTTATTGATAATTAAATTGAACTTCACAGAAGGTTTGCAAGACAGTTCCCTCTGTTATTGACTGAAATACTTTGGTCATCTTCATTGTGGCAAATATTAGTTGGATCTTTTCTTGAAATACTCATTTTCCCTGTATTGACAATAACAACAGCAAAATCACTAATTCACCATTTCCATTCTTACTGTTATTTTCTTTCAATCCATGCTTGCTTTAAGCATGGTGTGTGTGTGTGTGGGGGGGTGTGGGTGTGTTTTCTGTGTCTGTGAGTTCAAATATATCTCACAAAAGAAATCCAGAGCTAAAATTGTCATATTTTCTAATGCTCTGGGTATTATTTTAGCTATAAATGAAACTGAATTTTGTATTTATGACTAATATAGTCTAATTCACAGTATTTCCTTGTTTATTTTGAATACTTAATACAAAAATTAAAACACAACCTTGCTGATAATTAGGATGAACAAAAAACCCGAAATTAAGGTATATACATATATACATGCATACATACATATATACATGAATACATACATGCATATAAACAGGATTCTAATTAGTCTGTTTAGTCAATGATCTATCTGCTTTTATCAATATATAAATATAAATGATTCTTGGTTGCTTTTTCTTCTCATCCTATGGCTTTTGCTTTACTAATAAGAATTTGAACTTCATTCAGTATGCTCATATTAATTAAAATCACCCTTTCTTAGCAGTAAAAGAAAGATGCTGTGTCACATAGCCTATTGTCCTTTGAAATAACAGGTGGAATGAAGATATGGATGGGGAATTAATTTTTATACCTTTATTGTAAATAGTGTATTGTTACTGGATTTTTTTCTGTGTAGAATTGTATGGAAAATCATTTACTTTCTAGGAGGGTACTGGCTTTGTTTATTCATAGAATTCTGCACCAAATTAATTCATCATAATATTTCATATCATATAGTATTCTAACTATATATTTTATATGTATAGAACAGCATATTTGGCAATCAAATAGATTGTTTTGTCTCTTTTCTTGCTGATTAGTCATAGTCTGAGACTCTTTGCAATATTTATGAAACAAAAAATCTTGTGCAAAGAAATTTGTATAAAAAATTGAATACAAAATAGTATATAAGAGCAATAATTATAACTACTATTAGAAAAGAACTTGAGTTGGACACACATTTATTCCTTTCCTATTTTGATTTAAAAAAAAAAAGAAGCAAATTAATAGCGTAATGGTTATAATGAAATTAAGATACTGAAGATACATTTTGAATTTTGGAATATTTATAGCTACTACAATAACACATATTTTAGCAAATTATGCATTAGGTAGAAGAAGGAAAAAAAAACCACATCGAAAAATATATCCACAAATATGTGCTGCATTGATCCAATGCCAGTACCTTTACAATAAAGTCAAAAGTGCCTTTGGAAAAATATTTTACATAGGAAATATTTTCTCGAAGTCACTTTTTTGTCCATCTGCCTCTTTATGAGTTTATATGTGTCATGTCTCCTGTTGCCCTTAAGGTTGTAGCCTCCAGACGTCTATTACTATACCTAATAACTGAAACAAAGCAGCTCCTTCACAGAATCTTTTCCTCACAGTACTGTTTTATTGTTGAACATATCTGTGTCAGCTACTTATCTCAGCACTATAAGTATTAAAAATACCTTACTTTTGTATAATTCCTGTTGCTATTTCATATTCCAGAAAGAAAAAAGGTTTTTTGTTCTCTAAAATTACACCTGAATTCAGTCTAAAACCACAAATCCTAATTCTAAATTTAAAGCCACAGAAGCTTCAAGTTTTCTGCAGCCTCTGTTGCATTCCACTGTTCAGTGGTTAAATATCAGTGACAGGAAGGGCTATATTTCATGTTACTATCGAAAGCATATTTATATGTGAATATTCTTCACTAACATATGCTAAACCCTTTCTCGATACCAAAATGTACTGAAATATTTAAATAGGCATGAAAACTTTATTTAAATTACTCTAATAATTTCACTTCTAAGTATGTCTTCTTGATTCCTGTTTTACTGGCAAGTTAGCCAATAAAAGAAAACAGGTTCTGAAGAAAAGCATTTTAAAACTGGATCCCTGATCTTTCATAAAATATGCACCTTTTTCAGCTGGAACCCCAATGAGACACTGTCATTTTGATTTCATCTGCTTTTAGCTTAAATATAAGAGTATTAATAACAAGTTTATCCCTCAAGACAAGTCCAGTGCTACAATTACACAAGGCAGAATTTTATTGAATTTGGGTAATCCCTCAGGTCCTTGAATTCAGTGAATGCTGTTTGTGGATCTAATAGCAGATTTTAGTAATGTATGTCCTATGGAGGACTTTTGTTATGCAAGACAGCTTCTCTCCTTCTGTGCTGTCTCAATTCCTATGATTCTCATTGCTATTCTCACCTCCAGGACTCTTCACCACTACTTTTGTTTTGGAGATGAGCTTAGCTTCTCATTTCAGCTACACATCTTCCTGTCTAGGTTTAGTCTCTCCAATCTTTCTAAAAGAACTCATTGTTTAATGGAATCTTGTTGTAAACAGACTAAAGAATTACCAAGAATTATTTTCTCCTAACCCAGTTTATTCTGTGAATCTTCGTCTTTCACACAGTTAATGTACTCTCCAAAAGCTTAACAACACTTTATAGGTGTGTTTGTAGTATAAATATGTGGCAAAATGAGACAACACAGAACTGTAAATAGACTTTGCCTCATCTCTTCCAAAATTCAGTCTCCTTAAGATCTGAAGGGACATAAAAGCATACACCAAAAAAAGATCTATGTGTGGAGAAATGACTTTATGATGGTAGACATCCTGATTACATCAAGAAGTTGGGGTTTCCTTCACTGTCTATTACATCCATTCACGTAAGGGCTCAGTTTACGTTGACTTGGCTCATTTCTTTCATTCTGTATTTGAATCTTTCAAATGAAATCTCTAACCTTTAAGGGTGCAAAACAGAAATAAAACCTGTCTGAGCTTGAACAAACTATAATGATGTTTTGACAGATTCTGAAAAGATCTGTAATAAAATCTAATTAAAAAAACCCCTGTCCTTTCATCTCAGTGTAGTCCATTTAGTTTCCAGTAATAATAATGTGAATTTTAACATTTACTTTTTCATTAATGATCAAAGCATATTAGAAAGAAAATATCATATGATGAAGCCGGCACCCAACTGTGTGAACTTAAATTTCACCAGCATACTTTATCAGGATAAAATCAAAAGTTTAGGGAAAGCTTGAACAAATGAATAGCAGAGCATGTCTGAGAAAAATGTGCTCCCTGAAGAATGCTTTGTTTGTATTTTATCCAGTGATCACTTAGTATAAGATTCATAGGAAGTCCAAGGAGGCAGGACTGGAAGGCCTATTCCTTTTTTTTCTAGTTTAAAACGCTCTTCACTGACTAAAGGCATGTGATCCTCTTCTTTGCTCTTCAGCTTTGCCCACCCTGTAGGGTTTTTTTTGCTACATTGAGAAATATTCTCAGGCGTGAAAGCTGAGATGCCAGAAAGGCACTAATATTTTTTAAATTGTTCTTAACAAAACCCAACAAAGAACCGTGTTAAGATGTACCTCTTTGCAAAGTACATAACTGATTCAAACAAAAGAATGTGCATGACTGCAAAAAAGACCCTCTTACTCCAAAGCAAATGGGTATAAATTTCCTGTATTCACTGGCTGGGGGGTGGGGTGGTGGTGTTGCCAACACCACCTCATTTGTTTTAGTTCTCACTTATTAAGCAAAAGATTGTCCACCTGAATCTTATGTTTGCACGGTAATGCATACCTGACATAGACATTCTGAGCTTTGTCTCCAAAGCTTAAATATCTTCTGTAGAAAGGAAATGGGATTGCTCAAATCAAAATGATAGCATTTCCATTTTGCACCCTAGGTAACTCCTTAAGTAGGAGAGTAATAATTCCATTTAATAGTAGCAGAAGAAGCAAAGATTTCGGAGAGTTCATACTGTGTGCCATATTTTCCCAGTCTTCTCCTTTTGTTATGATGTTGAATCTAAGGCTTTAGTGGATAAACAACTTTCAGTGGACTTTCAATGCAGTATGCATCTTATATAGAATAAAGCAGTATAGCATAGCATAGAAAGAATAGAGTAGAGTAGGGTAAAGTGGGATAGGATAGGATAGGATAGGATAGGATAGGATAGAATAGGATAGGATAGGATAGGATAGAATAGAATAGAATAGTTGGAAGGGACATACAATGATTATGTTCAACTGCCTGAGCACTACACGGCCGATTGAAAGTTAAAACATATTATTAAGGGCATTTTCCAGGATCATATTAAAGCGAAATGTAGCAAAGTTATGGTTATATTATTAAGCAAGGTATTAAGCCAGATGTAAAAAAAAAAAAAAAAAAAAAAAAAAGTATAACTCTAGGACTTAAGTTACAGGAAGTTCTACATATTCTTCTTTCCAATATTGGATGCAGCACTTAGCAAACTTTTGTGTAGCACTTTCTTTTTAAAGTCATGATAATCTTGTTAGTTGTTCAGTAGCCAAAATAGTGTCAAGCAATGAATAAAACAACAAATAAAAAATAGCAAGTTTTTGAACACTTGATCTCAATTTTGATTTCAAGGTTCTTGAAAATATAACTACAGGTTATATGTTTGCTTGATCTGGAGGCAGCTAAATTAGAATTTTCCCAATTATCTATCTCAGCATTAGCTGTGAAGAAAACTGAAAGACTGTGCCTGGGTTGCATAAAATTGAGAAACGAGTCCCTGACATCCTAAATATGGTGAATATTTATTGTAATTGAAGAAGACAGACAGGACCAGTTTTAAAGAGCTTGCATTTCTGAATCACGTACACTGCTGAATAAATTTATAATTCACTGTTCGTTACACTATAGTAAGTGTGCTGATGCCTTTCTGTAGCTTTCCTTTTCTCACCAAATAGCTGGGTGAGAATGCAGGAACAAAGTACATGGAAGTAGTTTATAAAACAAAGAATCATACTGTGGAATGAAATATGAAATGACATCTTTTACAGTAAACACTGTTCATGCTTCTTGGAGTGTGTATTAATCAGGGGTGTTGTAGCACAACCAAGAAAACATAAAGAAGTAGGTTCTTAGAGAAATGATTGTTATGGAATTGGTTTCTGAGCTTTACCAGAATATCATTAAGCTTTATACACTTCTCTTAATGGTAATTCAATTTTGCTTTGTTAGAAATAAATCTTAATTATGATAGTACTTGTATAGCACTTAGGAACACCCTATGTAAAAAGAATAATCACAGCCCTATTCTATAATAAAAGAAAATGAATGAAAATGGAAAACAAAAATCTGTCATAAATTGGCTGCATACAGAATAAATGGTGATAGAGCTGAATCCTTTATTCTTACTGTTTGAACTGAAAGAGACAAAATGTGATTTCATCCACTTACAGATAATGATTGGCACTGTATCAAGAAAATTGCCCATCCCTAAAGAAAGCATCATTATTCAATGAAAATGTACAATTTAACATTTTAAAATCCACCACAAGTATGTGATTGTGCTTTCTTACCTTGTTTTATATGTAAGATCCATAAAAAAGAATGAGGTTCTTATGTTAAAGAACATAATAAAATTACATTAGTGAATATATTTTTTTCTGATACTTTTTTTTTTAAAGTAGCAATTCAGTGAAAGAGAATACTAGTGTCATTGACCAACCTCCCCCACCTTTTTTCTGGATACACATACAGTAAAATTGTAGGAAATGCATGTTTTACATGGGGAGATGAGTTGCCTGGCAACAACATCAGTGTCAATTTCTCTTCAGTATGTAGTATGTGTCTATGTCTGGAGTGCTATTTATCTTCATTAGACCTAAGTAATTTAGGTTGTCAAATCTATGGTGACCATTAGGTATCTGATAACCATATATTTTGTGCTTGACCAGATGCACCTACAAACAAAACCAGTATAAACTATTCATCTCATATTTTCAGATTATGGCATCACTAACACTGGAGTATTGCCACCCTCTTCTTTGTTCACTATTCTGACTGGTATCCATTAAGAAAACTGAAGACCAAGCATTAATTATCAACCCTCCTTTAAGCAGTAGCATTGTTCTAACTATGACTTTCTTGACACAACCATGTCTCTTGCATTTCAGTAAAAAATTCTAAAGATATTTTTTCCCAGTGTATTGACTGACAAACTGATTAAAGTCACTAAAGACAGCTCTGAATCACTATGCACACAGTTTCACTCCATCTGAAAAATAACAGCAGCCAACCAAACAAACCACCGAAACCCAAAACAACATTTCCCCTACTCTACATGCCTATACCTGTCCAGGAAGATGATAAGAAGGTTATTTAAGCACTTGGTTACAATATGTTCAAATACTTTCAGAGTGAAACTGCATAGAATTTAAAGAGATATGATTTTTAAAAAAATATAACTGATGCATCAGATAACTAAGCCTTTGGAGAATTCATAAACACTTGTAAATTTTAAAGCAAATCATCCATACTTCCCCACAGAGATATGCTTTCATTCACATTAGAATTAATTAAATGAAATTTGTTGGACTGGGATTTATATATGTCAGGATGTTCATAACTTATTCCTCCTGGATTTATAAATCATAAATCAATAAATGTACTTTTTGGAAACTGTCTACAAATTAGAAAACAAGCCCATAAGATATTTTTTATCCTGAAGATTAGAAAAATAATATGTTCATACTACTCTTTTCCAACTTCTTCCTTAATTTTCTCAACTTTATTTATTTACCTAAGAAATATTCATTTAAACAATTAGCTGGTTACATTCTGGATAACATTTGAAAGGCATGGTCTTATTTCTTGCAAGAACCAGGAAGTTTACAATAGACATAACTTAGCTATGGGTCTGTATGAGAGGTCCAAGGTGCTGAATTCATCAGACAGGGTTGTTCTATTTTCTAGAAGTGTGATGCACATCACCAAGCTCATACTAGTACTTCAAATTTTTTTTTGTAAAAAGCCAATACTCCTGTACTTACACAATGTTTTCAATAAGGACATTTTTCTCTTTTTTTTTTTTTTCTTTCCACCCTACTGACTACAGTGTGTAATTTCATAAAATTTCTTTGCCTGGATTTTTAACTGAGACATAAGAACATACGGACCTCTCTTTTTGTATTGCTATCTCCTAGGAGAGGAAGTTTTGGCATTTGGAGATAGTGTCACATAAAGGGTATGAGTCTGATGTGTGGCTGGCAGCTCCTGTTGTGTTCAGAAAGTACTCCCCTTGCTTTCTAAACTCCTCAGAGAGAAGCATAGCTGCAGCTAGATCCAGTCTTAGTGTCAGACTTGGTCAATGGTTTATATCTAAAGGTTATATATAAAACCACATAACAGAGTCAACATTTGCCTGTCAAAGAAAGGACTTTCACTGAAACAGTCTTGCAAAGTTGAAATGAATAAAAAGTTTATTAAGGTGTCAGATATAAGAGTTTGTGATTGTAGTTGAGAAATGCACTTACTACAACAGTGTTAATATATGACTATGATTATAATTAAATGCTATCAAAATTCTATATGTGTGAAATCACATTTGCTTACCAAGACTTCCCTGTCTTGTGTGGAGGAGGAGCACAGCCCATTGACTGCCTCTTTGGAGTCTAAAATTCCTTCTCACCCCATCTGCCGGTAACCTCCTCAATACCCTTTATACACAAATTTTAGCTGTTCCCTCCCAGGGGTGACATTTAACATTATTTGGCTGGAGAGTCAAGTACTATAGTCATTCATATTTAGCATGTACTGCTTTTTTTCTCATTAGCATATTTAGAGGGCGTCAAATTTAATATTCCTTTTGCAGTTAATGAAGCAAAAGGTCTCACTCCGGGCATCATGTCCTTCAAAACTCTGTGTAGAAACTGACTATCTGTTCCACAGTCTCTGGCCAAATTAGGGCCATCCTGCTGGCTGTAAAATTCCCTCCTTTGGCAGTTTCTCACACCAACACTAGAGATCTCTATCTACAATATTGTATAAGAGATAATCAGACACCTGTGTTTTGAACCTCTGAGGTGCAATCCTGAAAGATAGATGGATAGGACAGGAGGAAGGGAAGGATGGGAGGAAGAAAATGAGGAAAGGAGGGTGGGAGGAAGGAAGGAAGATGGATGCTTTCAGTATGGCAGTTCCCATGTGACTACTAGCTTTTCAGTTGTCCAGGGCAGGATTCACTCATTCAATATTCCTGGACCACACAGAGTTCTTTTATATTTATTATATTTCTGGATTGTGCATACAGATTAAGTATCTTCCCCTTTTTGTGATAATCATATCATATTTTCATAGTTCAGATTCCTTTCTGCGTATTATGCAGAAAATTTTTATATAAGACTAAATCCATTATTATAGGTAACAGCCCCATGACTTCTGTTCTTGTCTCAAACTTTTCCTGTCATTATACAAGGGACCATATAGAATATGGCACTCTTTATGTCAATTCTCAGGCCTTAGTGTCATCCATCACTATACTTTGTCTCCCCTCACCTGTGTTTAATATTATTGTCACTGTCCTTCCTGACAGTCAGCAAATACACAACAAAGTCTTCATATATGGAGCTATAAGCAATATTGTTATGTAACTTTGTAAGATTTTTAATTTTTTTTTACATAGGGATTTCAATTTAACATCTGCTGCTTTGAGATAGTCCCTTATTACATCTTGCTTCCTGAGGAGATATCTTAAACAATAGGAAAAAGCTATGATGTAATGTTTTTAGGATGCATCACACCATATATTCTGGTATATATCATAATCCTCCATTGAAATCATGCTTTGTTTACTGAAGGCTTGACATCTTAAAATAATATTAGCAGCTTTTTCTCATCTTTCAGATGTTTTTGATACTCATCAAAGTTCTGGTTTTGTGCACTTAGTGTGTTTTGGTCATCTAAAAGTAGTTTGGCAACAAGCAAACTCTTAATGTGACCTTGATTTCCTAACTAAATACACACCTGTCAAAATAAACTTGAATATTTCCCATTTGAAGTATTTCTTGTTCAATAATAGCAACAACACTACCAATATTGCCTTACAGTGTTAGAGTACCACATGCATTTTCCTGACTCATCTCTCCCAAGGTAATATTGCTCTCACAGTGATCATTTGTACATTTATTCTTCCAGTTGTATACTAAGATAAAAGTTTTGATTGTAAGTGAACATATCTTTTTGGTTTCTTTGCTTTTATGGGTCTTCGTTGTATATACAGGCACATATAATCTCTTCATTTTGTCCTGAGTTACAAAAGAGAGTGGTATAAACAGACTAGATAGGAAATCTTAGCATTCATAAAGCAGAACAAATAGGTCTGGTTATGAAGAGCATTTTGAGATGCAGACCAAGGAAAGCCATATGATTCAGTCCTTTCAGGCTTTATGTGATTTAGCATAGACTGTAATAACACCCCTAAAAATTATGGGTATGCAAAAAAATGTGGAAGCCATACATCTCGTGCTACCATTTCAATATTGATCCTGTCTGCAGAAATTTGTATCAACTCTGCTTTCCATGAGTGAAATAGAAGGCAATAATGCCTTCATTCCTTTTTAGATGCCCATGAATAAAACAGAGGTAGATACCTGTTTTCAAAGTACCAAGGCAAGTAGAGTATCTCCACCTTGTTTTCATTAGTGCAGCTGCTATTAACAAAACTGCTGTTTTTTCTGCCTCAGTTCAGCACAAGGCTGGGACAGAAAAAATAGGAGTTAGGAGGAAGTCAGAATCAATATTTGTAGCGGTTGACTCACTTTTTCTGTCAAATATTCACAGGAACAAGATTCAGATGCCCTAAACAGCTTTGCCTTCACAGTTTCATCTAGTCTAGGGATTTATAGCACTGCTGAATTAAAGCAGCTACAATTTATTTCAGAATTAAAACATCTTAATTTAAAATTCAGCATTGTATTCATTCATTTTTCATCGCTAGAATTTTTCTCAGATAATATGTTTCATGAATACTGGCACGCATACTTTTATAACAAAGAGGGAGTGGTATCACATTTTATTTTAGTAAAAAAATGCATATAAAGCTAAGTATCAGGCAACATATAAATGTGATTACACATAATCTTGATCATGCATGTATTAATCAGAAATAAGTTTCTCACAACTACTAAGCACCTGAAGCCTTGATTACCTTGTAAACCTTGAATTACCATTATAAATCTGTGCAAATAACTGGACTCATTACAGCATACTGCAAAAGCATAAACAGAGAATCCTAACACATCTGACTTCACTTGTCTAAAGTATGGAGGAACCCAATTTGGAATTATGGTATCTTTCAAGGTGAAAAAAAAAAATCCAATTACTTTCTTTATAGAGGTTTATATAGTTGTCATGCTCTAAAGAAAACAGCCCAGCACACTTGTCAACTGCTAAAAGTCTGAAGTTACCCATGTAAATTCTGCTTCAACTTTTGCACCAGGGCATAAGTTGCTGGAATTCTGCAGCACATACAAAGGTTTTTCTTGCTATCAAACCTGTTAGTTGTTGGCCACTGGGAAGAAAGAAAAGTAGGAATTTGTCTTAGATTTCTAAATATAGAGCAGGAAACAACAGTATATCTTTGTTGAGTGGCCTTACAACATGATCAAGGGTAACTCAGACTTATAACTCAGCTAAACAATTTCTTGTTATGGATATATATGGGCAAGTGTTTTCACAAGTAAACAATTCTAAACTTAATTTCTCTTATATTAATATATACAGACTTTAGGTAAGCATTTCTTTCCATCTTCTTTACATTACACTGAATAAACAGAAGGAGGATGCTATATTTTCCTAGAACCCATATCACTTAGTGCATGTTTCTATTTCATTAAAGGGTTATGTACAAATAAGAAAAAAATAAAATTGTAATTAACGTTGTAAGTGCTGTAAATATATTTGGTTAAAGCCAGTTCATGGGATTCAAGAAATGGTGTTGATTTTCTCTTTTTTTTAAGCAGGTGAGTTTATACATACCTAAACAGTCTTGTGAGCTCAGTGGTTCTCCAATCACTAGTCAGTATATATATAGTCAAACCAGATTTGGGGTGGGTATTTGTAGCACTTGATGAAGTACTATGATAAAATTAATTTTATTCATCTTTATGTAATGGATAGATTTCATTTATTCTAGTGATTCATCTTTTCTTTCAGGAATAGAGAAAATCATTACCCTGGAAATAAAGCATTGTTATCAAATGCTGAACTTTTTAATTATTGTTACTGGCTTGATATCTTAGATAAGAAACTGATGCTTTTTATTATCAATGTCAGAATTGTGGAAGGATTAGCTAAATGGATTTTTACTGCATCCCTCATTACTATGTTGGGGTTTTTTTTTTGTTCATGGATAATTTGTAAATAAAGATCAAAGTTTTCTTCCAAATTCTTAAATCTGAAACACAAAAAAAAATAATAGCAGTCAATGAGATTGCATAGTAACTACTGTTTCTGGGAAGATTATGATTCAAATCCCTTATTGAGGGTGTGAATAGATAGAATTTTGACTCTATTTTTTATTAACTTTATATTATCATGAACAATAGGAGAATTAAAAATTTTTAGAAATTCCTTGATATTGATACATTACATTTGTGAAAAGGTCAATAGGTTTCACCGAACACAAAGTTTTGCAGCACGGAAGAGTCTGAGTTTTTCATTGCTTTGACTTCTAGTTGATTTTAAAACATATTCGAGTTACAAAGGAATTCATAAAGAGAGATTGAGAGTTTTCCTTTGGAAAAGGGATCATAGAAAGTTAGAGAATTATATAAACAATTTATACTCTTCAGATTAAGCAGTGTGCAACATTTAAATCAACATTCTTTAAATATGAAAACTACAGTATTTTATATTCATGTAATTCCTAGCATTATATAAAAAGGAAATAAATAGTATTAACAAAATTGTATATGCTTTTTTATTTATTTCTGTCTCTTCAGTTTATAAATCTGAACATTATCTAAAATAATAAATGTTCAACTCCCTCAATCTCTTCTTAAATAGTTATCTTGGAGCCTTAAAAATGTCTATGTGATAGACAGAGACTTGGGCGTGCTCCCTACATCTAATGATGTGCTCTATCAATGCAAGTCCAAAGGTTGGATAACACCAAGGATGTACAAAACAACTAAAGAGATAAGGGTGCAACCTAGCAATGAGCTAATGTGGCTGTTCAATTGAGCTATCATGCTTGTGGTGGTTGTCTTGATGTTAAAATAAAATAAAGCCCTGGACCTCTGTCCTAAGCAAAGATTTGAAATTGAGGCATGTCAACGAAAGAAAGCATTGTATAGTAAGTCAAGATATGTATTTCAAATTACCAGGGTCATTTCTACAATTACTAATAGAAATTGACACTCTAGTTAGCTGTACAGTTACCTCCTTATATAAATTGTCTCAGTGATTTTGCTTTTCTTTTGCTACCTTATTGTGTTGCTTCTCCAATGTTATAAATGCTGGGGTTTTGTTTTTGTTCTTTCAAAAGGAGTAATCTAAATAATTTCAAAATTGATTTGTCAAATCAATTAGGGAAATGGCTTTACTGTAAAATAAGTTTGGAGTACAGGGTAAAAAATACTAGAATCTGCTAGAAAATACCCAAATCAAGATGTGTCTTCTGTTACTGTGTTTTGCTGCACTAGCTCATGGACTGACCACAGTATTCTCTAAAGTTCTTTTCTGCTTGAAAGAAAAGACAGAGGGCTAAGAAAATTTGAGAGAACTTTGGACAAAAAATTAGTGCCAACAAACAATGAAGGAAAATTCAAGCAGTACTGTTTGATGCAGACAGGGGATACAAATTCCAGGTGAGATAAGGAAGAAGTGGTTTGTTAAGCAAGCATAGAGTTGGTGCATGTGAAGGAAAAAAGCACAAAGGAACTGTAGGCAGAACTAGCTTGTTCTTTCTGGTGAAGAAAAAAAGTAGCCGATATGGGATTGTTAAATCTGATCCTTTGACACGCAATAGGTGTTATCTTGATAATATAAGAAAATTACTGTAGAAATAGAGAAAAATGGTGCTTCTTTTGGTTTCTCAAAGAAATTAGCCAATGATAAATACCAGTGTTTGCATTACAGATTGAAACATGAACAGACTGCATTACTTTATACTATGAGATCAGAAAATGCAATAATAAAATAAAGAGAAGCAATAAAACAGTAATGGGGGACGGGGCAGAGGAGAAAACTACCTAGTTGTTCAAAATAATGACAGGTACAATTGGCTCTTCAACTGTGGGAAAAAAATTACTTTCCCTTGGCGGCTCTTTGTTGAGCATCATCATCGGATGTGAAAGTCAAAATGGCAGATGGGTATTCTGGAATTCAGCAAATAAGGCTGTAAAGTTATGGTAAAGGTGAGAGCATATGCTTCATCAAGGTCATCCAATAATCAAGGACCTTTTCAATGCAGAAGGGGAAAATAAGTGAATGTGGCAGTGATAAATAGGAGCAGAGGGAGTCATAAACCTGTTAGACAACAAGAGATAACAGTGAGGATGGCAAAGACCAAAAGCCTCCAGTTACTAATTGATGGACCATTATGAAACCCCAGGCACAGCTTTAGAGAAGGCCATCTGGACTTTGTAACAGATAAGAAAAGGAAAACAAGAGGAACACAACGATTTGGCACTTTTGAGGGGATCTGTGAGACTATGCAAAATTTACTGAAGAATGATTAGAGGAAGAGGAACAGGAAGAAACAAATAGGGAAATTGACAGACAGGGATATAAAAGGTGCCAACTGCACGTAAAACATTTTGAGTCAATACACTTGTCTGACCAAGCAAGCCCTGCATATGGTCATCTATCTTCCTCTTAAATCCTTTCTTAACTTTCTTCCTCTGTAATCTCACCATCTGTCCTCTGCATGCAAGTGCTGAAAAGACCGAGTGCCAGCTACCTGTGAGGTGAGCATCAGCGGATTTTGTGTCAGCAACCAGAGTCCAACCAGGGTGTAGGTGCCCCAGTGGTGCCAACTACTGGATCTATCAGTGACAGCAACTGGAGTGGGTGAGGGTCTTGACTCCCAGCCACAATGCAGAGAACAATGTGAGTCCTGAAAAGTGGCTCCTACCAGGAACGAGCATGGCTGGGGTGAGTGAGGGGCTCAGAGCTGGCAGCAGATGTGGGGATGTGGGTCACAGCCCATTGGTGGGGTTCTCCAAACTTTTGTGTGTGCACGGGGTGTATGTGCAATGTGCTAGCAAAAACTTCAAGCAGGATTATCTGGTGAGTAGCAGTCACAAATTCTGGGCAGGAGTATCAGGTGGGTGGAGGGTCCATGCTAGCATTCGAAGGGACAAATGAGAGGTGTCAGAGAGAAGTGTGTGTGCTTGCACATGTGTCTGCTAGTTGAGCACCAAGGTGAGATAGCTGGTGAGCGGGAGAATCATGAACAAGAGGACCCAGGATCTGGGTAGAAGTGTTGGACAGACAGAGGGGCTGTGCTGGTACTTGAGGGATCCAGAAGTATCTGTGTGCTTATGAACCCAGGGCATGGTGCATGCATGTGTGCTTTCATTAGTGAACTGGGACCTAGCAGCTGGACAGGAGGAACCCCCAGCCCCAAGTCCACATACGGTGGTGACCACTTACCTCTTAAGGAAGGTCTTTGTCTGTTGGTATTTCACAACTAAAGGAATGCTAGAAAGCTGAACTGCAACTGAAAGGAAAAGTTTCCTTTCAACCCAGCCACAACACTCTGTGTTAACTCAAAGTATTTTGTCTCAATACTGTGTCCTCTTTCAGCATAATATCCAAAGTTTGTATTTGGAAAATTTTACTTATGTTTGGGTTGACAATCTGCTCTATGTCATATAACTATAAAGCTTATTTTTTTTTCCTATTTCTATACATCATACTGAAGGAACAACCAAAGATTATTTTTTTCTTTTCAGTTTAAGGAGGAAAGGCCATCTTTGAAAGCACCTATATTTTCACTATTTTCACTTGCAATATCTTAGTATCTCATTTTATTTAATGCATGTGTCATCATAGCATTGCCATTCTAAAGTATTATTGAGGTCTTCCCCTCTTCCCCCACCCCAAGCTACATCTTTTTTCTATCACCTGTCATCTTCCTCCTCTGAGATTTTTTTTCAATAATTGGAAGACTTTCCCAAGTTGTTGTTAGTTATTTTAATAACTCATGCACAATAATTGAATGCCACATTGTAATAATAATCTACACTAAGTTTTCTAGAAGTGATTTATTAATAAATCTCTCAGGAGGTTGGAAGTATGCAAAAACTTTAGCCTTATGCTTGACAGTACACTTGATGCAGTTGTTAATGAATCAATAAGGTACACTCTCATGTGTCTTAATTCCAATTAAAATGTTGCAACTATGCAAGATGAAGCTGATGGCAAAGTAAATAATTATCTTTAATAATCTGTGTGTACATGCATAAAAAACCCTACACCATTATAGATGGTTGTGTGAGATGTGTTGTTTTCTCTTCATGTTCAGTAGAGAGACAGTTCAGTTGAGACTTAAGAATATGTCAAGAATTTAAGAAGTTAATTTTACAGAATTGAAACTAATAAAAATGGCCTTTAAATCTTTTATGACATGCACATTTTTCAGGAAAAGTTGCATTTCTCACAATGTGCCAAAGATAAACAAAAATATAGTCATTATCTCTGAACTGCCTGGACATATTTTCTCTTAATATCTCTAATTTGACAATTTTAAGTGTTTTGAACTGTTATTTGTATTATAAACATATCTATATATTCCATGACATTGGCTGAAATTCTACAAGTAAATTTGACTGGGATTGGGTACCCATAAATCTTTTTTCTCTATCTATCTACTATGTGTTTAGAATGAATCTGATTTGTGTGCAAAGATTTTTTGTGTTATTTTAAGTACAGTCAATTCGGTATGAAAGTGTTACATTTTCTCACTTCTGAAGATTATAAATTTGGACATTAGGGAACTATATACACTATTAGCAAGCAGTTGTTCCTTTTAGGCAGTCAGTAGCCTCTCCCTGTGAAGAGAAATAGCCTGCTTCATAAAAAAACTTGAAGACCAAATGCTTTGTCTCTCTCTGTTGACTAATGAGATCCTGGGTACCTAATTTTCTCCATTAAGAACTGTCTGGAATTAATGAAAGACATTAAGCAAAATAGTTTGTCTAAAGAGGTGGTTAACTTCAGGCTGCAAAGTAGGCATTTCCTTACTTGGAAAGCAGTATTTATCAAAAAAAAACCAAACAATATATTTATTTAAATCACTTCAGAGCACCTGTGTAAAGATCTAAGAAACTCTCCTCTCCTTAAACTTCACACACTTCCTGGTTACTATAAAAGTATCTCAACATAATATGATGATTTATTTTTTTCCTAGGGTAAAGACCCAAGGCATTTTTAGGACATTTCCTGGCAGGGGAGTTAAGAGTGCTTCAGGTAAAGGAAGGATGGGAAGCTGGGTTCCTATTTATTTGACACATGATCTAAACTGATGTTAAAACCAGAAAAAATACAGAAAACAAAAAAATGCCTACTCAAAATCCTAGAATTTATTAATCTCTTATTCCAGTCTCTGTTTTGAACACCATTTTAAAATGTATTATGTTGAATTCAGTACATTCCAATTACATTAAAGAGCATTAAAATTGAATGGTTTTCTGTGTGGTTTTGGCTGTTCAGATCATCTTCATTTTCAATTGTTTCATACACAAAATTGAAATACTGTTGATAAAGTTCCCTTAAATTATGTTTTGCCTAATTAATCTGCTTCTGAGTCATCCTATATTTTTCCTTTTGCAGCCAGAAAGGAAGATCTTTGCATGGGGATTTTTTACCTGTGTTCTCTCTATATATAGTATATGAAATTTACGAGGAAATTCTATTCATGTAAATTTGTTTAGTGTATGATCTTATCAATATAACATGCGAAGTACTAACACAATCTTAATATTACCACTGATGTTAAAAAAGTAGTGAACATGAGAAAGACTTGCAGACATAACTCTTCAGATTTTCTGCTATGCATACTCTGTTTTACAACTGCAACTTACATGCTTAAGCCACGGTTATTTATGTTTTCCCTATTCCTTGCTAGTAATTAAAAGGGTAAGGAGAAAGCCGAATCATTAGGTGGTGGTATAAAAAGAATCATTTGTAAACCTTAAAAAGGATATCTCACAGGTTATGAAACTTTCTGCTAGGTAGAGCTGTAAAAGTAGGTGGTTTTCCTTAATTTCTGTGGCTATTGATATAAATAAATACAGCATTGCTGATCATTCTGGGGAAGAACAGAAAAATAGCATTTGTTTATCTGTGATCTAAATAAAATCTAAGACATTTCAAGCATTAAAAATAAATTAAAAGTGAAAAGCTATTCCAAATTTAGGAAAAGGGCAGATGTTGAGTTTATTGATGGACAAAGTAAAATACTTAACATTAGAATACTTCTAGTTGTATATATACATGAATATTCAAAATGAACTGCAAGTTTTCTTCGTATTTACAAAAGTATAATTATTGACCTTTTTCACTCTGTTATATCTCTGCATAACTGGCTAAAATTCTGTCCTCAGTATTTCTAAAAATATATCCTTCTTTGTCCATTGGAAATCTGTACATAAAAGACATTACTGGACATGGACACATAGTACATATAACACATATAATCCCTGTATTATAAAAATTCATGCATGTCACATCTAGGTATTAAAATATTTTTGAGATTCTGAACAATTAGATTTTGGACTGAATTTTATTGTGATCTGGGCAATTCCTTTTGTTTACATAATATAATATTACCTAATTTGGCAGAATTCAGTAAGAATTAATTAACTGAAGTTAGTGGAGCATTTGTTAGTTACAATGATAAGGTTTTATAAAGATCCTCACAGATGCAGCAGAAAGTACCAAGCACCACCATTGTTCCCTTCCCTTATTGTAACAATTATGTCCTACAGAAAAGTAAATTTTCAAATGCATTTCTGATGATGCAATCCAAGACACTTGAGGATCATCTTCACTCAGCAGTCTAATTTTAACTTATGCTAAGTTTTTGTTAAACTTTATAACTAATAAACAAGAGGTTAATTAAAAAAATAAAGGATAATGGACACAATGATGAAAAAATATGTTCTGCTTTCTGTTTCTGATTAGGAAATACATAATGACCTTATGAATTCTTTAAATTTCTTTTCTCTTGTGTTCTGAAACTCAGTTTAGATAGTCACCTGTATATCGTTTCACATGTTCAAAATAGCTTTCATTGCATAATACTTTCCAAATGTATGCAAAGTGGAATGTTTAGCTATTGTTTCAGCCACTTCTAAAATGTAGCCACCTTTGGAAATGTAAAATATATTTAACTGTTGTGCTGAGGAGCATATCAGAAAGTTTGCAACCAGGAAGTGAAGTGTCCTCAAGAAGTTAAATACGTAGTGTATGGTTTTTCAAGCAATAATTTCTCTAAAAAATCTATGGGAATGACATGCTCAAGAACCTACAGTGTCTGTTATTTATAAGATTGCTCCAAATTTGATTAAAAAATTTAGATATTTGCCTGCAGGCTTGTTTTGCTAAGGTCAGCAAGTATAATTTATTTGGTTGCAATAAATTGTCTTCACTTTCTTAGATAACTTCCAAAATTTTTCATTAAGAGAACTGTCTCGTTCACCTAACTGCACATTTTTCTGAAATGATACAAAATCTACAGAGGGTTTTGGTTTTTTTTTTCTTACTGAATCACTAGAAAAATAAACTGGCTGGAGTTCAATAATCATTAGGTTTAGAGGTTTGTGGTTTGGTTTTGCCAGCTGAGATTTTTAAAAATTGCTATACTTATAAAATTGTTGATTAGTTAATAGAAAGTTGAAAGGGGAAAAAGGAAAAATAGAACACAGTAATTTTCCTTCATTGTTTTAGTACCTGACAAAATAACTACATACGCTTCATAAATAATACACTGCTGACATTACACTGACCAATATAGCAAAGGTGGAGAGTAGGAGATCTGTCTCACTATTTGGGTAATTCGGTTTATTTTAAAGTTACTGCATTTAGCAATTAGTGTGGATTTTGCAGTTTTCCTATCTGGTTGATCGATTATTTCTTCTTTTATGTATCTGAGGTAATTTATGTCCCTCTGTATTTATCTCATTTTGGAATTAAATTACCTAGTTTCACTGTATCTGCTAAGACAGTAGCCAGTACATTGCTTTAAGGTCTGATGTCTCTGAATCTGTTTTGCCTGTTCTCCACAAATTTCATAATTCTGAGCCAGTCTGTGTTGACAACATCTGAATATAATTTGGAAGTTCTATGCTGTTAGATTATGTACACAGTTCACAGCTTCTCTAGAGACTGACCTGCAACAGAAAATCAGAGGAAAGTCATATTGATGAGAGTGTGTTTCTGGTAGTTTTCCCCATATTTATATTTGACAGAAGATGAATCATCATTAGCATTTATTTTGGAGCAGTAATGCACTTCTGAGACAAACCCCCTGATCGTCCTCATTCATTGTGATTGGTTTTGACTGCAAAGTGTATATAAACAAGATTTCCTTCATATGGAAGTAAACTGGAAATTCCATTCCAGCTGAGCACCACATGCTTGTTTGTAGTGCAGACATGAGACTCCAAAATAGTAAGTGAGGTTGTGCCACTGTAGCGCCTACCAAGCACTCAGACTAAAGGAAGATTTTCAACCCACTAAGAACTCTCATCATACCTGAAATGTTATATTAGATCACAAAACTAATTTGTGCTTTAACATTTGCTGCCAACCGCCAACATTCAGGTTTTATGGCTCATTCTTTTGTCTTCCACTGAGATTTTTTTTCTTGTCTCAATATAATTTCCTGTCTTCTTTGCATTTTCTTTGGCTGCTGTATCTTGGTAGAAAACCTCTTTTTTAATTTTTATTGCATTTTTCTTTGTTGCTTCTTTCTTCGCCAACACCTTTCTGCTGGACTCACCAAAGGTTCAACGTGGTTTTGTCTGTGGTTGTGAGAAAAAAATGTTTCATGCTAGTCCACCCATGGGCTGATGGCCTGTCCCAGTGCCAGTCTGGCTCCATTCACACTCATTCTTGCTCAGCCGTTCCACAGGTCTATCAGACACTGGTTCCCCTCACCAGTCTAGATCCTGAACTCCTACTATGGACTGATGTTTCAGCCAGGCTTTGGCCCAGGCTGGTCCCTACAGAGCTGCCCAATGCCTGGGGCTGGGTCTCCAGTTCTCCCTGGTCAACCTTTTACTGGCTAGAGTAGTGGGCCTGGCTATGACTGCTGGAAGATGCTTTGCTGTCCCCCTTGTGGTCCCTCCTCTGCTCCCAGCCCAGAGGGAGCTGCTGGCCCCCCTGGCACTCTGGCACCAATTGTGTTTAGTCCAGATGGTCAGACTAACTGCTGTGCCATGTAAACCTCCTTGTCCATGGTTAAGATGGAGCGTCTTCGTTTCCTTGACCTGGTAATCCACTTGTAATTATCATGTTATTTATGGAAGTAGATACAGTATCAGAATGGTGCTTTAAATCTAATCCCTACTGTACATAGCATTAAATGAAAAGATGACTAAATACTCATGAAATTTTAAGTGGATATGTATGTATTGCCACTTCCTGTGAGGGCACTGAAATGACTGGAATGCCAGGGACCTCTCACTAGTAGAGATTTCCTATAGACTGGCATTTTGAATAAATCTATTATTTAAAATAGTCAAGATAAAAGTGGGTTTTTTTAAACAGTTATTCGATTATAACAGCATTGCATCAAGAAAGTGATACTTTATTTCACAGATAAGCCTAAGGAAAGAGCTGCACTAACTATTATTAGGCTAATCGCCCACTTTGGTATCTTCATCCAGAAGTAATTTCTTTCATCTTTTTTAGACTATCAAGTTTCTTGTCATAGGCTTAGACTGATTACGCTGATCTATCTTTGAACCATGATTTTAACAGAAATGAACAGCCCATTGTTATGTTCTCCATCTTTTGAACTTGAACAATGAAATCAGGAGAGGAAGGCCTGTCTACTTTCCTGTATGAGAAATGCTATTCCTTAGTTGTTCTTCTCAATCTGTTATTCAGATGTGGAAGACTAAAAAAGTGATGTGATAATAAGCATCATTCTGACTGACCGTACAGCTTTATCTGAAGATTAAATACTTTCCTCATTAAGGTAACAGTAGTGTAAGTTTCCTAAGACAGTAAAGGTTATGTAGTTTAACTAATTATCTGCTTTTTGGTTTGATTACTTGGAATGGTCTCATCTACTTTTTGAACCTTGAAATTGAGATTTTAAAAATTTATTTTAGAATTTACTTTATGTGAATGGGAAATTTAGTTATATTTCTTTGTACCTTCCAGACTTTAAGGTTTTGCAAGATACTTTTGTGCTTGCAAAAGGCACTTCAAAGGTTTTGCAAGATACCCACAAGGGTATCTTTTATTAAAGATGGAGGCCACAGCAGTGTTTCTTTATATATATAGAAATATAAAAAGTGCATGTGTGTATATATATGTGTGTGTGTACATATATATATATATATATGCGCACATTTTTTTGCTGTTATTTGTGTTGCCCGAGATATTAATTAATTTCATCCTAATTTTTAAGTTTGGTCTGCTGTCACAGTCTTCTGGTATGCTTCTCCATAAGAATCAGTCCTTTGCAACTGAAATATGAGCAGCTGTTTATTAGCACCAATTTCAGGATATAACTTCTTGCAGACAGATACAATATGTATCACAGTAAGCATGTCTACCTATCACTGAAAATGATTGGGACATGCATCCGTGGATTATTAGCTCATGCAAGTTAATTTTCAAGAAACTACCAAGATGACTCAAAATTATCTTCTTGTTACCTCCTCATATAGATCCATTAAAAAAAAATCCTGTCCATTGGCTTTTTTACATATATAAAGTACTGAATATCTTTTTTAATCCTTTTCCAAGTACAGAGACTCTAGTTTCCTTCCTTTTAACCCTAAAAATATATCATGGGCTTTTTGTTTGGTTTAGTTTTATTTTTTATTTATGTTTTTCAATTATAAAATTAAGGTTTTATTTTAAAACAAAATCTAAAGCTCTTTCTAGGTATTAAATTCATATAATATCCTCTGCAGTTAAGCAGAGGGTTGTGTGTCTTCCTGCATTACCTTAAATTCATGAATGTTAGATTTTATCTTGGTTTATGTATTGTTATACATCTTTCACAAAGCCCTACTCTGGTATTATTTTTTAATAGCTAGCAGAAAAAGGAAAATAACTCTGATAAAAGGTACATTTGCAAAAGTATCAGACAGAATCATTATAAGTGATCCTATTTCCATAAATACGGTTAAAGATTTAACAATTATAAAAGATTCAGTTCCTCTAAGAAATTGCCAGTACCTATGTATTTTATGATACTGTCATCTTTAATTTATTCCACCAATTTTAATAAAGCTTCTTCAAGTAGGGTCAAAGTTTCACCACAAAGAATAGTTCTTTGGATAATTCTGGGGCTTATGGTATTTTTCATCTAATTCTATCATAAATGTTAAAATAATTTCTTATAATCTGAAGAATTATCTCTTGGTATCTTATTATTTATTGTCAATTTAATGACTAATTCCTCATCTTAATTTTGATCTAAATAATATTCCCCAATTTAATTTTAAGTTTGCATTAATCATTTTCTGTTGTATGTATTACAATTAGTCATGCTTTTGGTATTAATCACAAAAGCATAATATTGTAGCACTTTCTTTCCTTGCAATGGCATTGTTATACAAATTGGAAATGCTACTCTACTGCATAGTGCTTAAGTAGAGAGGTACATTCTCACTTTTACAGTTTTAGGTATGTTTTCCCTTCACTGGGTCTGATAGTGACGTTTGCAGGGTTTTCCTTTGCTACATTTTCTATTTTACTTTTTCTTTGGGTGAATATATTGAAAGAGATAATTATTGTCTTCAGATTGTGATGAGTCCAGTTCTCCTTGCATCCACGTTGGAGGTAACCATGAACAATTAATTTAAACTCATAGAAATCAAATTGACAATATGAAAAACTGTGTTGAATATGAGGGAATTCCATTCTAATTTAGTGAAATTTTGACTTCAGAATCTAGAATTATTTTTACCATGACTTCAGTACTTTTGTTTGAACACTTTTGCCTAATTTGGAAGTAAATGAAAACAAGACATTTCTGTCAGCCTCAGATGAGAGACACCTCACCTGTTACTAATGACTGAGGTCATGCTAATGATTCTTATTACCGAGTTATACTCTTTATACTACTTTTTCAGTTCCTCAAATATGGGAAATCAGAAGACAGACATTAAAGAAGCTATAGTAAGTTCAGTATATAAAGTGGGAGATAAATTATAAAAGCAGACAGAAGTTATTTATGCAGTTAAGGGACAAGCAAAGGGTCTTTTTTTAATTTTAAATAAAGGTCTTTAGACATGGAAAATTATCTACATTTGCCTTTCCCAACACAATAATGCATACTTCTGAAATCTTATCTGAACTTCCACTTCAATGAATAGTTCTCTTTTGTGTACAATCTCTATGTAGTGATATAAGTTAATTAAAATAAAAAAGACAATTTTTTAAGGTTTACTTTACGGAACAGGCCCTGTTTCAAGTTGTACTGGGCTCAAGCACCCAGGCCCGAGGAGTGGGGGCTGCAGGACAGCCTCTGTGAGGAGAGACCAGGGCTGTTGAGGCAGGACACAGCAGGTTCCAACCAACCATCCCCCAGGGCAGAGCTGATGCCTGCAGCCCAGGCAATGATGCTTCTGGGAAGGCATATGTAAGAAGGGGCAAAATATAACATAGAGAGTGGAGCCAGGGAAAAATGTGTGAGAAACAGCTCTGTGAACACCAAAGTGAGAAAAGGTGGAGGAGGAGGTGCCCCAAGTCCAGAGCTGAGATTCCCAGTCAGCCTGTGCTAGAAGGCCATGGAGGAGCAGGTGTTCATACTGCAGCCCATGAGGCACCCCCATGGCAGAGCTGGAGAAAAAGCCTGAGGAGGAAGGTGTGGCAGAGAGGAGTTCATTGTGGACTGATCCCCCATTCTTCTTATCCATGAACTACTTGCAGCTGTGAAGAGCACAGAGGAGTTGGGAATGATGAAGTTGAGCCCAGGAAAAAAGGCAATACAAGTGAAAAGTATTTTAGGTTTTGTCTTTGTTTCTCACCATCATACTCTATTTTTAATTGTTATCTTTTTTTTTTCCCCCAGTGTAGCCTGCTTTGCCCATGAGAGTAAATGTTCACCTTGATCTGTGAGCTTTTCCATCTTATTTTCTCCCCTTTTCAGTTAAAGGGGAGTGAGAGAGCAGCTGGTTGTTTATCTGGCAGCCATTCAAGGTCAATAAATATTGACCAGAAGATTAAATTAGATATAATTTATGTAGTTATTGTAAGATGATTCTCTAAATGCCTACAATATTCAATCTGAGTATTTTTACTGAACTGTTGATACACATAGAAATGCTAAAATATGCTTGTGTTTTGCACTTTCCATCTTTTTAAAGCTCTGTGCCTAATAGTTCAGTGTTAGGCTATGGTATACACTGAAGCATCCAGACTACTGCTGTGATGAGTTGCTGAAGCTGAATGGGCCAGGTATGGTCCAGCTTCTGGCCAGAAGAAAAACTCACAGCAGGGAGTGTTAATGGGAAAGGGTGACTCACATCCCCGTTATCAAAATATTTTTAAAAGCCTAGCTGAGTATGTTATGTTTTTATTATGACCTTTGGCAGTAACTAATTTTTGATTTGGGGGTAAGCGTGAAAATAAGATAAGCTGAGGATGCTTCTTTCATAGATCCTTGAACGGAAAACGTCGTTTGCTGCCTGACCCATGCAGCAATGTCACTGCTGATGAGAACTCATTCTAATAAGATTTTTCTTCACCAAACTCTGTGTGTTATAAGCACACTGAATTTAATTGGAAAACTTCCAGTTCATGTTTCTAAGCATACATTTCATCTTTCCCTGTCAAGGTCTATAGTGAAACTGAGAGTCCTGTTGCTATAAATCAATTGTGCATTGACTCTTGGTTCTTAAACAAGTTAACTAAGTTGATTTTTCAGCTAGTGATCACAATTCCATATCTCTTTTCAGTGTGCTGCAACCTAGGAAAATGTTTGTAATGGAGTATTAGCTAAAGCTGTGCATCACCTATTCAAAGACATTAATTGATCTAAATAGAACCACAAATGAACTAAATAATAGTACTGAAAGTGAAGTATCTTGTTATCTGCAAATGAAAAAAAAATAAACCCAAACCCTGTCAATTAATATATTTATAAGAATATTTAAAATGCTTTAACAGATTTTATATCTGGGTTCATATACCAAATATATGTAGATTATATTTTGTATTATTTTGTACATTCTGGGGTTTGATTTTTTTACATTTTTTTACACTTTTTTTCACACTGTACCCCTTTAGATACTGCTTTTCAATACCTGCTTTCTTTAAAACTATTTTGTTCTTATAGATATCTTGTAAATATCTTTACTTATTTTGCTAGTGCTTTTTACTGTGTTTCCTTTCTCTTATGAAGACTGTTCAGTAGATAAGTCTGTTGCTTTCTTTGTATAGATCATTTGCTTCTTTTTCCTCTGCACTGCCATTGACTAGCACCAGGTCCCATAGCAGCTCTCCTTGGGGATGCCTGTTTGTGGTTTTTTTCATCATGTTCTCTTTCCAAGTACAAACCTTGTTTGCTTCTCAGATCTTCACTTAGTGTTGTTCCTATTTTGCTGACTACCTTTGAAAAAGGTGTCTTTGTTATGCAACCTTCATCTACTGTTTTCTTATCTTCTGATGACCCAAGATTTAAGGGGAAATGTGCAAAACCTTGTGAATAAAGTTCTCTGGCAGTGATATTGCATGCTATTTTTTCTCCATTGGTCATATTAAAGAGCGATTAGGACACACTAGCTCAATGTATTTTTGCAAGCACTGGGGCTCAAAGACATTTGCATCAGGCTTTTCCAAAGCATGTAGAAGTATTTGACATGAATGGGGTAAGTGTGCATATAATACAGATGAGGAAGTAGTATGCCATACGGAGGAAAAAAAGAGTGGTAGTACAACATATATAAATATAGATAGAAAAATAGAAGTAGAGCTAGACATGGATAGCATATGCATATAATAAATAACTTACGTGGAAAAGTTTTCCACTTTTATTAGTGTGGAATGCTCCTAAAATATTTATAAGTGAAGTATAATGGATCTTGTCTATATAATAAGAGAAGGTGTTTCATGACAAACAATCTTTTTAAGGGATATATAAATATCTGTGTGCGTATATATATATATGTTTATGTACCAACATGAAGTAATATTTACATTTATAATCTACCTTTCATTAAACACATTTTAGTCTACTGTTAAATTAAAATATGCACTGTCAAAATACATTCATGAAGCTCAAGGGTAAATGAGTTTCATGATGAATTTTTTGCTTTAGAATATTGAAATGTCTGAAGCACATTTGTAAGAACCTCTAAGTGTGCATTACAAAATCATTTTATTCTAATATATTTCTTTAAAAAGATCAGTTCCACATGAAAAAAATATCTCTTAAGATCTTGCACATGAGATAAAGGCACTGAAAGCGATGTGAATTTGCTTTACAATTAGATAGGCTTAATCGATCTGCATACTTTTTTCAGTGATTGTAGAGTCTAAGGCATCTCATTTGTTGACAAGCATAATTTCAGCAATTGCTAATAATAACGATCAATCTAGTTAAATTATTTTTTTATCCTTCTTAGCTTTTCCAAAAGTTCAATTTAGATTGATTAGAAGTATATATATATGTATATATATATATATATATATATATATATATACAAACCAAAGGTAACAAATTATAAACAGTTTGGCAGATAATACAGTAGAAATCAATACATGCTGATTAATTTTGAGATAAATTAATTCAGTTTCTCTCTACAAAATTGGCTATTTTACCTGAAATAGTTTAAAACAACATTTCAAATTTTAAAAGAAATAATTATGCATTCTTTGCTGTTATTATTGCTTTCTTAATCTGGAATAAAGATATACTTCCTTAGATGCTGTGCTTAACTACCAGTCATAACAATACAGAACAACACAGATGTGTGTTCAAACCAGAACCCACATCAGTTTTCATCCAAGCTTCCTACTCTAGACATCTAACTCAGTCTTCAGTACATGTATGGAACCTAAAAATGAAAACCAGAAAAATTAATCCCAGATCTTTCAACACTATGTTGTTATTTTTTTTTTCTCATCCAGTATCATAGTGCTTTGGTATCTGTATTGGTGGGGACTGGATGGAAAAATTAGTCATATACAAACAGTTTAAAAACAAAAACTAGGTCAAATCACAACGATTCTCACTTGAATCTTGTATGTTAATATACAATCTGGAGAATGCAAAATATTGTTTCAGCTATATTATCTCTCTAAAACAATCAGCTTGAGCCTAACAATGTTTAATGGGTTACTTGTTTAAAATATGTTTTCATATGAGTTACGCATCATAATAATAGCCAGATGTTGACAATAGACAACTTTATGTCTTTTGTCAAGATCAGGTCTGAATGGACATGTATGCAGAAGCTATCTCACACTTCTATAATTATTTTATTCATTGTTTACGCTGAATATGTATATCTGTAAAGATTAACATTTTGACAAAATAGAAAGCTAAGATCCTGTCCTTGTCTTCTCTTTTTTTAGAAGGCATTTGCATTGTGGATTTTCTAATCAGAAACCCAACCTGTTCTTTGAGTTCATAAGAGTTCTACTGGATATTGCGAAAGGTAAATCAACTTTCAATTTATTACTACCACTGACTGTGAAAAATAAAAGCCATAAATTTCTAGGATTAAATTAATTCAAGCAAAATTCTTGCCTTTTAAAATATGTAGCATTGCGAACTTTGTCTTATTAAAGGAAGCAAGAGAACAATACATTTTCTGTTTAAACTGAATTGAGCATCATGCTGAAAGTGGTTTAATCTTTAGTAAAACATATGTTTGTATATGAACTCAGTGAGCCTGTTATCACCCATGTATTATTTTATTAATATTTTAAATTAATAGTTTATGATTGACATATTTGTTTTAAAAGACAGGCTATCTATTAACTATGCACATTTACAATGATTCCTAACATAAACAGAAGTTTCTAATACTTATATAATGATAGATATTTTTATATTTTTTAAAGTTTTATTAGGTTTCAGAGAGTATGTAAAAGTTCTAAACCTTTCTGAAGGTTCTTAATGTTTTTTTCAGTGGCACCTATTAAGGTAAATTAGCTGAAATGTGGGCTCTCATCTTATTGTCTAGTGCTCAACAAACTTCTTTATATTTGGCAGCTTCTCCCTGTGAAACAGCCTCATTTTATAGCCTTGCTGTTATGTTCTTGACCTTTGCCGTGGCTACAACCCTGGGGCATTTGAGCTGTCAGATAAAAAAGTGGAAGGAGAAAGAGTCTGGTGAAAGTTGCAGAAGGCAAAAAAGCTTCGTAATGCGCTGATGAATGTCCTGCCATCAGACAGTTTTCATTTCACCTCCATTGCTGTCACATTTCCTTAAATAATAGGGAGACTTTTCCACTAATGGACAATGGAGGCTGGTTTGCCTAATGAGAACTTGCAGAGGCAGCCTGCCATGTGTCTTTATCTTTTAAACTGAGGTGAAACAAGCTTGCCTGGCTACAGATAAGTGGCTAAGAAGCAGTCCTATTCAGATGTACCTGTCAGTAATTTATCTGTATTCATGTATACTGTTCTGTGTGCAGCAGAACACTAAATTGCTTTCCACTGGGAGCAGGTCACATTCAGGGGTCGTCAGATTCATGCTACTGGTTGAAACTTGCTTGATTCTTACAGGCTGTTTCTATCGAGATCTTGGCAGCTGAAATCTCCATCTAATTAGAGATTTTACACTAGATTTTTTTGGTTTTTAACTGGAAAAACCGATTATTATTTAATATAATGCAGATAACTATCATTCTGTGGAGAGTTTATATGAAGCTTCTATAAGACCAAATGAATAGCTGATTGTTGTGTTAAGATTCACAAGTCTTTCAATTTCTGTTAATAAGGATTTTTGTTGTAGTTACTATATATTAAAGATAGATTACATTTTTTTTTTTGTCACTAAATCTTCTTTTGGGGTTCAGGGGAGAGTGATATTGGATAACGGAGAATTTTTACAATGGATAAAGGCACATTAACTCAAACTATATTTTTCTTGCAACTTAATTTCTTTCTCCTTGCATGGGTATTAGAAAAAATGTTTTGGTCCTTTTTGCTGCCATTTCCCAACTTGTGATATTAAATTAATGCAAAAAAGGGGTACGTAAACTATGACATAAAAGTAATGTTTCTTGCATTAAAAATTTTATTCAGAATCTTTATAGCTGAAAAATATGTCCAGAAATCAATTAATTATTTTCAAATGTGAAATGCATGTTCTATACTTGAATTAAGCATAAAGCAAATGCAATTCCTTTCCACTTTACAAAAATAGTTCATATTGAAAACTTTACACTGCATGGATTAATAATTATTCTCATTTCTCCTTCCCCACAACTTGCACTTCACAAGGGTGTTTTTTGTTTATATCAGTACTTCAAAAGGTTTTATGAAAGACAGACTATTAGATCAATCACATGGAATTAACAGTATTTAAATGAAGAATCCCACACAGACCTTCTAATCTGTAAAACAGACAATGAATTTTAACCTTGTGTGTATGCAGAATGTGTTGTGACGAATTCAGTACATATATAAAAAGTGTTTATGGAGATATAATTCTTAAAATTCTTAATTGTTTAGCATTCATAATTCTTTTTTTTTCAGGAGAACAAATCTAAAACTTATGTCTAGTTAAGCACTATTGTGGGTAAACCACAAATTTCAAATACTGAGCAGGAAATGGCTTTGCATGAACACCCAGCATTTTTCCTCCTTTAGAAACATAAAATACTCTGTGTGAGCTGGCTGTTGAGCATGTAACATTAAAGATGTTACACCTACTGAAGAGTAAAAAAAATCTATACCCAGTAATTTGTACAATATTTATCGTTTTTAAATGAAAATATTTTTGCGCATATTTCTATGTACATTTCAGTCTCAGAAGTGTCACCCAAGCACCAAGATGATGTTTCAATGCTTGTGTCATTCATTTAATTTTTTATATATTCTTAGCTAAACTTTCTTATCCCAGCTGTGCTGATTTCTATGTAATGCATGGAAAGCAAATGAAAATGATAAAGGCGGTTCATCTGTTCTAACTAAATTACTACTTAAAGAAAATTATGTGCATGATTTTCTTGGCTCTTTAGAACATCAGTAGTACAGGAAATTGTAGTTTTGGGTCCTAGTTGTAGAAATTCATGCTTCACTGATTTCTACATTCTTCTTCTGATCCATAAAATATTGGAAAGAAGATGGCTGTCTGGCAATTCCCCAGCGATATTTCCATTTTGTTTATTTCTTCAAGCTGGCTGTTTTCATTTTTCTTTAAAGGAAAGAAAGAGATTAAGGTAAAAACCTCCTGCTGAATGAATAGAATTGCTCCTCCATAATTCCATGGTTTAAAACTGCTTTAATTTTATAATTTCTGATTTGTTGGGGTTTTTTGGCCTCTGGTGTCAAGCCCACATCCATCCTGCTGTAAAGGTTTTTAATATTCTCTAGTATACCTAGCTATATTTTGTAAACATATTAAAAATGGCTGTTTAACTTATATGTGAAACCGAAATGGTAAAACAAGTAAAACAGTATTGAATATTTAAACAAGGGAAAAAAGTCATGGACAGTCCGCTGTGTCATGCGAATTAGAAATTGTCATGTTAATATGTTGATATTTTGATAGAAGCCTAAAGTAAATCCCCATGATAAGAGAAAAGAGAGGCAATCTGAGTAGCCACATGAGGTTTATTATTTATTTAGACTGGTACTGTCCTTCACACTGACTAGAAAGAGAGAAGCTGGTAGTCAGGATCTGTGAGGAAACATTTTCTTCCATTCATACTTCCACATACTGAGGCTTCGTAGGGGATGCAACAATATCAAGATCTTTTCATCTTCCTAGAAAAGTGATGTATTCACAGGACAAAGATTTACCATATAAATGTTTCCTGCATTTTTTTTTATAGTTTTATAATCTTGTGAAATCCTCTTACCATTGTAAAATGTAACCAAGTATTATAATTTCCTTTTAGTGGAACCTGCAATAATCTGTGATTTTCTGAGAGCACAGTGGCTTCACATTCACCAATTATAACACGAGGTTTGCATTACAAACATTCATCACTCCTCTGTAAAACTTTATACAGATCTCAGTTACCTGGAAATCTAAAAAAATCTGATGGAAGATATTTTCTGGAAATCAAGTTTGTACATAATTTAAGGTACTAAATTTATCCCACTACAAATCTTTCATTAGCCCTTCAGTCTTGTTCCTCTCCCATTTCCCCTCCTTTTTCTGGTATATTGATTAATCAGTTTTGTTTCAAACAAAGAACAACAGAAAAAGGCCATGCTTAGCAGCACTCATGGAAGTGAAAAATCTTTATGATATGGTCAGTGCACTGCTGACTTAATTCAGCAGTCTGTCAGAAACAGAGCAGTCTCTCATCCCATTCATATTAGTGGATGCATTAACAAGTTGTTATGCTGCAATGATTTTTTTCCTTTAATTTTAGTAGGCTTTGTTCAATGCTAGTTTTTAGGGAACTGTGGTCATTGTTTGCAACTGTAAGAAAAATCTTATTTACAGAATGAGACATACATCATCCTATATTAATTATATACAGGCTAAGTGCTGTATTTAGATGCATTGCTTAGCACCCCTCAAGACTGTCCCTTCAAATGTAAAACTGCCATTTCAGTAGTACACAGGAAATTATAAATATGAGAAATGCAGACACATTTCATCAGATTGAGGTTTTTTTTCTCTAAACACAGTGACACTATTATACTAGCTAATTGGTTTGTGCAGCATTATTCCAGCATAAAATAACAGACATAAAGCTTCTGTGAACTGTGACTTTTGTATCAACCTTTTAGTTGCAAATAAGATTGCTGGCCATAAAACGTCTTTTCTATAACGAGTATCACTGCTATATCCTATAAGATTTAATTACAAATTGACTAGTTCAGCTTTATACAAGGCCTTGGAGAAAAGGGTTTTGGCATGGTAATAAAGGCAGATTAAATTTTTTTCTCCCTTCCCTTTGATGTGAAAACCAGGATTTGTATAGACAAAAATATATTATGTGAAGTGTATGTCAGTTTAAGAATTCTCTGAAGAATTCTGCATGTAAGGAGCATTTGTATATTGCACAGTCAGGTGTGCATAAATCATGACTGCAATAGATGAAATCTAGGTTTTTTAGACCATTGTTGAACATTTTATTTTGTATATCTGCCTAAATAAGGATTACTGTATTCAGCATCTAAGAGCTCATTGATCTTTTCTTTTTCATGAGCTGCCTGTAACTTGGCAGAAAATTGGAGAGTCTGGGCTGAAGGTTAAAACTGCAGAAAATACCTGTGTCTGAACTCATTAATTATTGACTGCTATAGATATTCTTAATGCAAACAGCACAGTACAATGTACATCACTCGCTGACAGGCTATGGACGTGTTGAAGACAGGCAATAAAAATAAAGCACAAAAGTTGCACTTTCTCACTCTTAGCAGGGAAATTAGATACAGAAAAAAAGGATCTAATCGGCTACTGTGAATGCCAGAATTAGATTTAATAATGCGCATATATATATCTATCAATTCAGTACTATCTTTTACTGACTTATAGCCATGTAGTTGTCTTTAAGACGTGTCTTTTAGCGACTACTCATTCTGTGATTGAGCTAACATATATGTTTTCTACTCAAGTGTAGTTAAAATTTATTATTATTAGTTTGAAGTTTACATTGTAGTAATGTCCTGAATTGTATATGTAACTGTTCAGTAACATATTGGTAAATTACTGAATCATTGAACTGGTCTTTAACTATGTAAAAAGACCTTCATTATATTGCTTCTCTATGCAAACTGAACCCCAGAAATCTTCTTTTAGAAAGCTCTTTTATTTTGTTTTTTTGTCCTTTGTCTGAGATACTGGTTACATCTCAGAATCAGGTGAGCTGAATTAAAACTGCAATAAAGCGTCCAACCTGAATTTTAACTTTCCTAAGGAGTGCAGCGTTAAACAGGAGGCGTTACGTGTTTCTAACGGAGGAAATGTTCATATTCTTATGCCAGCCTAGTGTGAAAAACTCTACATGTTAACAAACATTTCCTTTAAATGGGTTAAGCTCCTTTTCAAGAGCATCAGCAGTGTGTATGAAATTACCTTGGCTGAGTAAGAAAAACAAGAAACCAAATTCTTTTGGGTGATGTCAGTCATATGACATATATCACTAAGAATATGTTTTGTTACATTTGTGTAGTGTTCATCTCCTATTGGGTGATTGTTTTCAAGACATCAGTCCTGCTTTCTGTTAATAAAAATGACTCTGTGAAACTGCTGTAATGCCATTTCTGAATTAAGTTTTGCTTCTGTTTCTGCCATCACAGCTACATGTTCCTTTCTGAACTCATATTATACAGTGCAGGTTCATAAACCATATACATAGTCTGATCGGTTTATTTTAAAGAATGGTAGTCTTAGTAGTTGCAACATAAGCAGAAGTGGTGGATATTTTATTTTTTTTCCCATTTTTTCAGTGAAGTGCTCTCTGTAGGAGGCCAGATACCATCAAATCCCTCATAAATCATTAAGCATTTGAAAAAAGCTCTTATGATATTTCACTGGAGGAGCGGGGGTTTTTATTCTTTTTTAGTGATTCTTGAAGTAAATTTGCTAGTCATCATGCAAAGTAAGGGGAATGTTTAAATTCTGCTGAAGTATGTGGGAAATTTGCCTTTAATACCATGGTGTCTGAATTTCACCAAAAATGTTTAAATTCACATTACAACTTCTTTTAAAAAAAAAAACACAAAAGTGAAAGGAAAGTTAAGTTCCTTTTATTTTTGGATCTGCATTCTCATCCTTTGGAATTACTTAGTAGCTGACACTGACAACGGAATATGGTTTGGGATCTATTTCTTCAGTTGAATTGAATAGTTGTAGATCCATCAGAAAAATATCTTTGTGTTTTTATTTTGAACTTGTTACAGAATATATGGTGGTTGGTTTTTTTTCTTTAGAAACTGTGCATATGTTTAGACTGTGTATCAGCTTTTCTCATAATGGGTCCTTCCCACGGGCTGCAGTTCTTCACGAATTGCTGCAGCATGGGTCCTTTCCACAGTCTGCAGTCCTTCAGGAACAGACTGCTCCTGTGTGGGTATCCTACGGGCTGCAGCTCCTGCCCATCACCTACTCCCACCTAGGCTTTCCATGAGTGGCAGCTTCCTTCAGGGCATATACATCTGCTGGGTTCTCCACCGACCACAGTGTATGTATTTGCTCCACTGTGGTCCTCTGAAGGCTGCAGGGAAAGCACGTTCTTCACCATGGTCTTCTCCACAGGTTGCAGGGGAATCTTTCCTCTGACACCTAGACACATAACCACCCTCCTTCTCTGACTGCAGGGTTGTTTCTGATGTTTTTCTTGCTCCTCTCTCTCAGAGCTTCTGCACAGTGCTCTTTACCCTTTCTTAAATGTAACACAGAAGCACCACCAGCATCACTGACTGCATCAAATTTAGGCCCGCAATGGGTCTTTTTCAAGCTGTCTGAAACTGGTTCTGCCTGAGATGAGGCAGTCCCTGGTCTTTTCTCACAGAAGCCAGCCCTGCTCCCATCATGATCTTGTCACATAAAGCCAATAAAATGACATAGAGCACTTGGCGAATATGTAAGTGTAAGGACAAAAAAATGTACTTAGGAGGTAAGGTTGACCAAAGTAAACAAGCTTTTTCTGCCCTTGTCAGTAGAATTTTGGTGAGATAATATAAATACTCTCTAGTCCTCAGTATAGTCATGGCTATGGATGTTACTTAGGTTTATTAAACTAAATATTGCTCTGCTATTTAATCACATATTAGTCTATTGGTGTCAAAATTATGAGTAATGGAAACCAAAGAGACCTAAATTAATCTTCTAGTTGTAATCCTCTGTATGTATCTTTGTCAGTTAGAGTTTTCTCTAAGCACAGACCTGTGCTTCTCTGTTAGGATCAGCACTCTGGTCTAGACATATTTTTGCTACTATTCATTTTACTGAGTAATCAGGCTACCAGCTCTGCAGGAACTCTGGAAGTATAGCAATAAAATTTTCTCTGTACATTTTTCACCTTTTGACATTGTTTTTCAGGCACCATTTGAAAGTGTTTGTTCTTTTATTTAAATTTACATATTCACATTTGGAGCAAAAACAAGTTTAACCTCATGAAGTTCATCCAGGGGAATTTCGAAGTCCTGCACCTCAGGAGGAACAACCCATGCACAAATATATGCTGGAGGCCACCAGGCTGGTAAGCAATTTGGCAGGCAAGGAACTGGGGGTGCTGGTGGACACCAGGGCGAACATGAGTCAGGATATGCCCTTGAGGCAACAAAGGTGAATAGTATCACTAGACAAAGTATTGGCAGGAGGTTGAGGGAGAGGATCCTTTCCTTCTCTTCTGCACTGGTGAGGGCACACCATGGAACACTTGCTGCAATTCTGGGCTCCTTGGTACAAGTGAGAGATGGAGGTACTGGAGATAGTACAACGAAAGGGCCCTAATATGGTTGAGAGACTGCATCATCTCTCCTGTGAGGAAAGGCTGGGAAAACTGGGACCATTTAGCCTAGAGAAGACTCAGGGTAGATCTTATCAGGTTATATAAACAGCAGGACTAGAGGCATAGAGTGCAAGCTGAAATGCAAGACATTCCAATTGAACATCAGGAAACAATTTTTTTTTTACTGGAGCACTGTCACAGGCTGCCCAAGAAGGCTGTGGATCTACCACTTTGGAGATATTCAAAAGCCATCTGGACATGGTTCTGGACACCTGTCTCCTTGAGGCCCTGCTTGAGCAGTGGAGATGGACCAGGTAATAGACTCATAGAGTATCTAGAGGTAGATGGCACCCATAAGAATCATCAAGTCAAATTGCCTGCTTCTTTCATGACTACCTAAAACTAAATCACATGAGTAAAAGCCAATTGCCTGCTTCTTGCAGGACTACCTAAACTAAATCACACGAGTAAAAGCCAAATTGGCTGATTCTTGCAGGACTATCTAAAACTAAATCACATGAGTAAAAACATCATACAGATGCTTCTTGAACTCAACAGCTTTGGTGCCACAACCATTTCTCAGGGAAGTTTGTTTCAGTGACCAACCATCTTCCCAATGAAGAACCTTTTCCTAAGGTTTTAATGTCCAATCTGAACTTCTGACACAGCTTCATTCCATTTCCACATGTCTTATCATTGGTCACCAGAGAGAGGAGATGAGCACTTTCCCCTCCACTACCCTCCTTGAGGAAGTTGTAAACTGTGCTGAGGTCACCATCAGATGTTTTTCCTTAAAAAAAGAACTTGACTTAAGCCACTTATCATATTTCTTACCCTGGAGCCCTTTCACCATGTTACTCACTTTCCTCTGGACACAGTTCAGATGACCTGCAGAGGTCCTTTTCCATATCCATCCACCATTCTGTAATTCTGTGACAATCTGAAGTTAGAGTAATAATCATGCTTAACTTAATGCTATGAACTGTGATAGATTACCAAATTTTGAAAAGTTTATTTTTTGTGACTTCAGTATGTAACTTTTTTTGAAGTTTTACACTTTTTTGAATATATGGAAGAAATCAAATTCATCACATCAGTGTAGATACATAAGAGTGTATTGCTTCTGCTTTGAGGCAATCCATTTACAACTTTTTCTGTAATTAAAAAGCTGAAAATGTTTACCAATTCAGAACAAGTACCAGCAAAGAAAGTTCCCCTTTTCTTTGTTAGACTTCAAGATTCAAGTTCCTGCTTTATTGAAAGTTTCTTAACTTACTTAAGGACTGTGGCTTAGTCCTAGCCAACCATACACAACGTGGCCTTTCACTCATCACTAATCCACTGGTGGCTTGGAGAGGACAATTGAAAGAAAAAGGTAAAACTTGTGGGTTGGGATAAGGACAGTTTACTACGAAAGCAAAGGAAGGGGAAAATAGCAATACTAGTAGAAGAATATACAAAGAGGCTGATTCACAATGCAATTTGCTCCCCAATGACTTGATGCCCATTACATTTCTGAGCAGTGGCCCCTGCTCCCTGACCAGAATCACAGAATCATAGCATATCCTGAGTTGGAAGGGACCCATAAGGATTGTCAGGTCCAAGGCCTGGCTCCACACAGGGCCAGCCAAGTCAGAGCATGTGATTGAGTGCATCGTCCAGATGCTTCTTGAACTCAGTCAAGCTTGGTGCTGTAATCACTTCTCTGGGGAGCCTGTTCCAGTGCCTGATCACCCTCTCAGTAAAGAACTTCTTCCTAATATCCAACATAAACCTCCCCTGTCACAGCTTCATGCCATTCCCTTGGGTTCTATCACTCATGTTCGTTTTTTTTAATGTTCAATGCCCTTTGACAATTTCTGCATGTTTTGGTTCTACTTTACTCATATTCATCAGAATAACATTCTTCCAACAGAAGCATTTTTGATTATCAACTATACCTGATTACATTTACTGTTATTCCATTTTCAAAAGACAAATATAAACAGAACAGATCATTTTATACTCAGTACAATTAACCACATGGTTTCCTATGTGTGTGTGCATGATATACATCCTCACTACAATGACTGACAATGGACACCACTTTCTGTGTTCTTCCTATCAGGTACGCTTCACTTCTTCCAGTGCCTGTAATTCCGCCCCCTCTTCTCACTAGAATACCTCATGATTCTTTACATTACACCAAATATGTATGTACATGTATGTATATATATATATACACATGCATATATATTTGGCCTTCTGGTGACCAAGCAAACAGCTAGTTCAGAGTAAAAATAACTTCAGCAAGGCCTTTGAAACTCTCTCCCATGACATCCTGATAGCAAAGCTGAGAGAGCATGGGATAGATGAGTGGACAGTGAGGTGGGTTGAGAATTGGCTGTTGGACAGAGCCCAGAGGGTCATGATCAGTGCAGCAGAATCTGACTAGAGGCCTGTGACTAGCAGTGTTCCCCAGGGATCAGTGTTGGGTCCAGTCCTGTTTAATATCTTCATTGACGACCTTGATGAGGGAATAGCATCCACCCTCAGCAAGTACCTGACGATACAAAGCTGGGAGGAGTGGCTGATACACAGGAACACTGCGCTGCCATTCAGCAAGACCTGGACAGGCTGGAGAGCTGGGCAGGGAGAAACCAGATGAAGTTCCACAAAAGCAAGTGTAAAGTCTTGCAACTAGGAAGGAACAACCGTTTCAATCAGTACAGGCTGGGGGATGACCTGCTGGAGAAGAGCTCTGTGGAGAAGGACCTGGGGGTCCTGGTGGATGACAGGTTGGCTGTGAGCCAGCAGTGTGCCCTGGTGGCTAAGAGAGCCAATGGGATCCTGGGGTGCATCCGGAGGAGTGTGGCCAGCAGGTCAAAGGAGGTGATCCTCCCCCTCTACTCTGCCCTGGCCAGGCCCCACCTGGAGGATTGTGTCCAGTTCTGGGCTCCTTGGTATAAAAAGGACAGGGATCTCCTTGAGACAGTCCAAAGAAGGGCTACAAAGATGATTAAGGGCCTGGAACATCTCCCCTACGAGGAAAGGCTGAGTAAGTTGGGACTATTCAGCCTTGAGAAGAGAAGACTAAGGGGAGACCTAATTAAAGTCTATAATTATTTAGGCAGGGGATGCAAGGGGAATCAGCCAGCCCCTTTTCAGTGGTCTGTGGAGACAGGACAAGGGGCAATGGCTGCAAGTTGGAGCATAGGAAGTTCCGCACCAACATGTGGAAAAACTTCTTCACAGTGAGGGTGACAGAGCCCTGGGCCAGGCTGCCCAGGGAGGTGTTGGAGTCTCCTTCTCTGGAGATATTCAAGACCCGTCTGGACACCTATCTGAGTGAAATGTCCTAGGGAGCTGCTTTGGCAGGGGGTTGGACCCGATGATCTCTCGAGGTTCCTTCCAACCCCTACAGTTCTGTGATTCTATGATTCTATGATTCTATGAAATGCTGATTGTCTAGCTAGCAACTAATACACAGAAATAACTAGGTGCTGCCTTCTCCACAGGTGGAAAATTAAAATGCACTCTTTCTTGCCTTTCTCAGTGGGAACTGTTTTTAAAAATACACATAGTCCTTTCTTTGAGGAGTATCAACAATAAATTAAGCTAAAACATACATTTAGATACTTCTTCCCTTTTTTTCCCCTCTCTCCTTCCTTCCCAAATAAAATCACATACCTTTTGTTTTTGGCTTTTTTTTAAAGTAAGATTGCCGTGAAAGATCTGTTCAATTGATGACACTGCTGCTCTTTTGCCATATAAAAGCGCTCCTGGCTATCATTGTCTCATGTGGTGCTGAAGAAAATTCTGGTTTATTGACTTCTTCAAGCTAGAGAAAGTCTTTGGGAACCAGATGCTTATATTATTCTGGATGCAATCTTTATTTCTATTAATTTCTATCCTAGATTGTTCATAGGAAAAGAAACTCTCACAAGATGAGCTTCGTTGCAAGAAGCCTACTTTCTCTTACCAGATCAACATGTAAAATAGAGCACGGTACAACAATATACTAGATGCACTTTAAGGAAGATGTACCAATCAGATTGGTATTAATTAGTAACACAGGCAGAATTTTTTGCTTTGACAAAGCCTCCAAAAGAAAGAAAAAAACCCAACAAAAAACATTATCCTCATTAAGATTTGTATGTACCATTCTAGAAACATAAATTCATTTAAATAAAAATGGGATATTTTTTTCATATATTCTTATTCTGTTAGTTCTCTTTTTTTTATTATTTTTTGCTACATTTGGCACCTGTTCAACCAGACTGGATAACAATAACATAAACACTGTGAGACTTTACCAGAAAACTGTTTCCCAATCCCTGTGTACAGGGACCATAAGGAAGATAATGTGTTTAAATGCATTCTAATGTGCTGATAGTTCAGAAGCACATAAAGAAATAGTATCAAGGTTTCTATGGGAAAGTTTTGTGGGTTAAAATGTAGTAAAAATGACATTTTAATTGAAGCTGTTTCTGTTGTTTTCCCCTATAATAGTAATTTGCATGTTCCTGATGAACATACAAGGAGGGATTTCCTAGATAAATGTTATTTAAATCAAGAAAATAGGATTCTACATTAGGCTAATGGTTTTAAGATATATTTTAGGTATAAAATAGTGTTCCCTGTAATAAGTAGTTCATAAACTTATTGCTTAGTCTTTTAAAGCAGACTAGTCCAACGACTGTAATACACATCAGGGAACAATTCTGCACTGATGGAAAAAATGCTGTAGCATTCCTTTAGCTAATTTCCTTCTTTCTTTTCTTACAGACCACATGACTCAATGCTAGTCTGTTTTTCTCAATTGCAGAGTTTGTCAATTTTCTGCAAATTTCAGGGAGGAAAAAAATCCACCACTTTTACTAACTTACATTTCTCTCAACTTATCTGTGTTCAGTGTTGTGGGACCTGAGTTTCAGTGTTCATATTAAATGTATACCAAGATATAGTATTTATAATGGCAATGTACACATCTCTTTAAATTGCAAATAAGAAGTCCAAATTTTTGTACTCAGATTGTAACCTTAGGTCAAAGGGAAAGGTATTTATGACTTATGCGGGCCCTGTCTTTCACTGTTTATCATTCTACAACAGACTGGAACACAGTGACTATTTAGGATTGCCAGCCAACTAACAATATCTATAAAAGGATAAAAGTCTTTTGCACATGTCTGCAGATAGAGTGATCCAAATCTCATGGTTTTTGATTGATTAATTTTATTCATACACAGGCCTGTATCAAAAATTTAGCAGTCAAATGCTCTCTTTAGTTAACTTCAAGAAAGGATCAGACTGTAAAATGCTCATGAAAGCAATGGTATTGCGCAAGATAAAAGGGTTGTCTACTGCATCTTTCAATAGACAGTGGCCAATTGAGTATGCAAGAACAAATTAATTCTTCACTCAGCTTAACCTCACAGCTTCTGACATCCTAGAGCATAGGACCTTCTGAACTGGAATTTGCCTCTACATCTTTGTTTTTGATATCACTTAATAACTGCAACAGCAGTTATATTGTCACAGCATGTTGCAAATAAGTTTTACAATTAATTTGCACATAGAGTGGAAAAAAACCCCAAACTCATTTCATTTTACCCAAGAATTCTTCTTAAATATTTCTTTTGATTATTCTTTGGTTTTGTATTGTATGAAATAGTGAATAATACTTCTGGGTTTTTTTTTTTACTTTCTCTGAATTATTTATATCTCTTTCTATTGCAATCATCTATTTTCTTCCATTTCTTTTTCCAGATGAAGAATCCCAGTTGACTTAACCTCTCCTCATATGCAAGTCTTTTCATACGTCATTTTCACTTGTAGGTTTTGAATTTGGAGAGACCTGAAAGATTTTCCTCATTCAAGATACATATGAATTACGCAATTATGAAATACCACAATAATGTTTTATGATTTTGTTTTCTATTTTTTCCTCTCTTCTAAAAACCCACAATTTTGACTGCTGCTAATAACTGCTGTCTTCATGAAATTAATCACAAAGAACTTGATGCTTTTCCTAATGGCTTAGTTTAGAATCCTTTGTTATATATAGATATATTCATATATGCATGTCTCTGACTTTCTTGCCATAATTCTTTATACTCATTATATTGAATTTTTCTGTCATTTTATGTTCCAGTTACTTCGTACCATAAAATACTTCTGCAGATCTTTGCTGCCAATTTTAATTTTGACTATTCAGAATAAATTTTATATCATCATATATTCCTTCATTGTTTAATACCTTTTCCAGATCATTTATCAATGAATATACCTACTAATGCAGGTTCCCTTACAAGTTAACAAGGGATTTCTCAGGTAACCTTCCATTCTTAAAGCAACCATTTATTCCTGTTCTCCGTTTGCTGTTCTTTAGCAAGGTGCTAACTGTTAAGACAGCAGCACATGCTTAGTATCTGATAGCTTTGGCTTTAGAAAATCTCTATTTCAATTAGGCAATTATAAAACTTATAAGACTATATTGAAACAAAACGTATTTCCCCAAAAAAATTTTATTGACACCTTTAATTTTCATATTATTGTAGACATATTTACCATCTATGCTTATTAAAATACATAAATATATTGCTATTTTTCTAGATTTTAAAGGGGTTTTTAAAAGTTATTCTCAGATAATCTTGGCAGTCTTGGGTGGCAGCACAGTGTGCTAATGAATATGCTGTTGATTTCAAATTTCAGGGTCTTGTAAAGGCAAGTATGTTCTGTAATCCCAAAACATATTTTCAGAGCTGAAGTTTTCAAGTGACTATAAATCTATTTAAAAAAGAAAACAATCAATTTATTGCAGTTACTCCTTAAATTATGAAAACTAAGGATTTTACTGTCCATGTCTCTAATATAAGAAGTTTGCAGCCAGTAAATATGCTCTCTCATATAACCAGCCATTTTAGATTAATCATAGCATTTTAAAAAATTTTTTGGCACAAAATTCTTGTGAATATTTTGTTCCTAATTTATTAAAAAACACCAAAACTACACACCGGTTTTTTAGCTGGAGATAAACTCTTTTATTTCTATCACCTTTATGCGATACAAATGAATCAGTGATTCATACTCATAGTATACATTGCATATATATGTAGATAAAGTTCATAGAGGTGATGGAAAAGATGATACATGAAAAAGTTCACAGAATCACAGAATTACAGAATTCTAGGGGGTGGAAAGGACCTCAAGAGATCATTGGGTCCAACCCCCTGCCAAAGCAGCTCCCTAGGACATTTCACTCAGATAGGCATCCAGACGGGTCTTGAATATCTCCAGAGAAGGAGACTCCACCACCTCCCTGGGCAGCCTGTCCCAGGGCTCTGTCATCCTCACTGTGTAAAAGTTCTTCTGCACATTGGTGCGGAACTTCCTGTGCTCCAACTTGCAGCCATTGCCCCTGGTCCTTATCTCCACAGACAACTGAAAATAGGCTGGCTATTTCCCCCTGTGTCCCACACTTCAGATATTTATAAATATTAATAAGATCCCCTCTTAGCCTTCTTTTCTCAAGGCTGAAAAGCCCCAGTTCATTCATATAACACTAAAAGAAAACTTAGAAAAAAAATTTTAAAACATGTCTATTTCATAGCACAGGCTCTGCATGAAACCTAAACAAATACTGAAAATCATTTGTATGCAAATTCTATAATATGCCTGTTGCAAGAGCAGTGAAATATATAGTCTTGCCCTATCTGTCCTCATCACTGATAACACTATCTTCTCCAGGGAGTGATTTGCAGTACAGAGGTTGCAGTTATCTATCTAGATTACTAAAATAAGCAACAGTGTTTCTGACATGGAACATACTGCTTCACAATGCAAAATGCCACAAGGAATAATCCAAACAATACAGGGAGGAAGCATTACATTAATGCATGGATGATGTGAACTACTAATGCATTTTAATCTGTATAATAATTATTTTTGCAGTGAAGATTTTTTATAACATGCTAAAGAATCTTTCTCTTTCTGTATATAGAGGACAAAGGCATTCTTTTTTGCCATTGCATCCAGTTTGACTACTGCCTGTTGATTTAGGGTAATAAGCAAATACACTGTAGAGAGGAATCCCACTGCTAGTGAGTTGGATGGTGCCTAGTAGAATTCTGTGTATTCTGGTACACGGAATAACTGGTCTCACATGACTAACTTTATGTACCTGGCCAGTAAAATCAGTTGTTCTCTTGTGATTATGGATACATGTGTCTTCTTCCCGGCTGCTGCAGGTCTGGTCTGCCAAGAACAACTGTGTTTGTCCACTACGTGCGCCTATAATAGCTCACAGCAGTACTCACTAAGCAGCAATCTCACATTCACAGTTTATTCATTTCAAATTAATAAGAATTAACCATTTTTGTGTTGTATACCCTCATCCATCTAATGTACATGGCAGGTTGCGAAAGAATTTCGAGAACAAATGTTAGTGATTGATGTCAATTCCAAAAATGTGTTTCCTGGGTCTTTTGTTTAGCAGGAGACTTTGATAAACTATGCAAAGCTAAAATGAAATAGAAATAAAAAGGAGCATTTAAGGCTAATGTTACTAAAGGTAATGGATATGTAAGTGGATATTCAGTGGTTATCACACTAAAGTCTTGTCTGAAATGAGTGGTTACTATAAATAATGAAGAAATAACCTCATTCTTTCAATCTTTATCTATTCTTCTAAAGGTTTCTCTCAGTGTACTTATATTACAATTCTCTTTTCTACTTACGGCTCGAGAAAACATCCCACTCAATCAAACAGTCACTCTTGGCAATGCACACATAAAGCAAAGACATCTTATTCTAAAAAAGTGTCAGAGCTCTGCCTCACTCACATCTTTGCTGACACCACCATCCACTTAATCTTTCTCTCTCTCCTTGCTTGCAGCACCACATAGATATTGAAAAGCAATTCGAAGGAGAGCCACAGAGCAGAGGTCTCTGGCTACAGATGAGCAATTGCCGAAATCCACATTCTGTAACCTATTGGCGAGGGTAAAATGGAACAATTTAGGGTTTGTTTTTCTACCCAACATTTAGGCAGTTCATCTAGTGAGAAAGAGACACATAACAGTAATGAAGTTTGTCTACATAGTGCTACGATCAGGGCTGTTACCCTAAATCCCATATTTAGTCTGGCTGTTAGAGAAAAGGGATGAAAACAAAAATCTTTGGACTCTACTTTTCTAAGCTTTCGACAGTGAAGAAAACTGGTGGGAGAAGCAATGAGAGTTTCTTGAGGAAGGTCCTAATTGTTACCTGCTTAAGAGAAATGGTGCTTTACTAGAGTGCAGTCCTTTTCAGCGTTGATCTGCATACATGATATTTTAAAGACCCTTTGTGGAATTTCTTTCAAGTCAGACGTCACAGTTGAATTTCAGTGGGTGGATTCTAAATGATGTTGCAAGTATTTGTCCTTTCTTCCTTAAAAGCATTCATTTAAACTACTTGTAGCAATATTTAGAATATATATAAAAAAAATTTCATTATTTTTTTGGATACCTGTTCTGGAAGAAGGACAATAGAAACAGAATGACACTTGTATTATCATAGTGATTTTGAAAAAAAATAACACCCACTTCTGCAAAATGCTTTTCCTCTTGAAGTGTTGTGATCTGACCATAACTGCCAGAAGACCCAGGGTCCAATTTACAAATGAAAAAGGAAACTTTTCCCATTTTTGCTGTGAAGTCTCTTTTTTGCATTAAAACTTAGACTGTGCACATAACTTACAGCTGACTGTACTGCATATTGGCTCTGATCCAAGCATGAATTTGACATTAATTTTGATTCATGATGATATTTATACTTTCATATTTTTACTTTTATAGCTGCACCCAGTTCAATAGGAAATTGAATCCTTACATCTCCTGACAGGGAGGTAAAGTTCCTTTACACATGTTGTCCAAAGAAGGGATGGAAAATGATCTGTATGTTATGGTTACACAATTTGTGGCAAAGGTGACATTGTTGGAAGGCACATGAATTAAAGAGGTTGCATGTGTGTGTCCTTTTGATTTTGTTTCAGCCTCTGTTGCATGAATTGATATTATCCCATAGTTGCTTGGAAGTAGAAATAAATGGGATTCTATATGCAGCTGCTATTCATTTTTGAGAAAGTATTCACATCTGGAGTAACACTTAGCAGTGCTCTTTGTGTCACCCCACTTAATATTTATTTTCTCATTAATTACACATCTCTTTCTTCCATCAGTGGTAATTCTAATATTAAATTTAAGTCCATTGTACTTTAGTCTTACAGAAAAGGAGGTTTCTGTACTATATTAAATATGTTCATGGCTCTAATTATTAACAGTAGCCTTCATCTCCTGTCTTAATTACAAAAACATTCAGCAAAAGAAAAACATAGTATAAAGAAAAAAATGAAGAAATTTTGTAGCGAAGTATTAGAAAGTGCAAATGAAAACAAAGTGCCAAACATTAAAACTTCCTACTCAATTCACTATTAAATTTAACAGAAATTCTGGGCATATGAATCCTAATTTTATTAAAGAAAATCCAATTACAATAAAAAAAAATCCTCAAAGACCTACTAAATTTGGTTTTTATTATAATATCTTAGTTCCTTCTCAGGTCTCCTAATTACTTGATGTGCACACATAAGCACATATGCAAATATATATGCCAGCCCCTTTTCAGTGGTCTGTGGAGACAGGACAAGGGGCAATGGCTGCAAGTTGGAGCACAGGAAGTTCCGCACCAACATGCAGAGAAACTTTTTCCCAGTGAGGGTGACAGAGCCCTGGGACAGGCTGCCCAGGGAGGTGGTGGAGTCTCCTTCTCTGGAGATATTCAAGACCCGTCTGGACGCCTATCTGAGTGAAATGTCCTAGGGAGCTGCTTTGGCAGGGGGGTTGGACCCGATGATCTCTCGAGGTTCCTTCCAACCCCTACAATTCTATGATTCTATGAAATATATACGTATTCAGTTAATGATTAAAGACTGTGACTATGCTTACCTATACCTTGGAAATTCTGAGTCTTTATGTAAAACACCTTTTTTCTCACAGCCCCTCCCTTTCCCTCTCCCTCACTCAATACCTTTTTTTAACCATATTTTGATTGTAAAAATCTGAGAGTGAAGTTTATCTTTTTCTCTCAAGTGAAGTTCCTTGGCAGACAAAAAGGCACCAAGGAGCCAGAGTTTGTCTCCATTAGTTAAATTTAGGATATCGATCATGACCTGAATATAAATCTCTTAACTTTTCTCTGGTGATAATTTCCAAGCAGGATTAATGTTTTTTGGACCTGGCTCACAAGAGCTGGGTAACTTTTCTTTTTGGCAACTCTAGGTATAAAGTAAGTTGTTAGATTTAATCCATGGAGACCATATAGAAAGGCAATCTACTTATCAGTGTGACTTAATAGAATACAACAGTCTATTGCAAATGTAGTTTGTAAAAATAATATTCTCAAATTTTGTGGCTACACAGTAGTTAGTGTGTTTTCAAATATGAAATTTATACTTCACAATATACTAGCAAATAATCCAAAAGGATTATCTGTTAATTTTTTCATCTCTTTTCATGTGCTTTAAAAATGTTTTCATTGTAAGTATCTGTGTCTGACCTTAATTTCATAGTCACCTGAATGCATTATACTGTCCCAGCAAATCCCTATGTTCCTTTAGATGACTGCTTACTTTCAACCTGTTTAAGCAGTACTGGACATTCACTGTGGGACGCTGTATTTGAAGGAAAGAATTCAGAGTTGTAGTCAACGTGACAGAGTCTAGCTGGAGGCCTATATCTAGTTGAGTCCCTCAGGGGTTGGTACTGATGTTTTCTCCCTTCTTCCCTCCCCTCAGGTGGCACAGGGGGAGGCAGAGAGACTGGTCCTTCCTCTTTAGGAGGGCATTCCTCACACCCTTCCCCTGCTACAGTGTGGGGTCCCACCATGGGAGACAAACTATTCCAACCTGAGTCCTTTCCCATGGGGCTTCATCTCTTTACCAGCTGCCCCAGCGTGGGTCCCTTCAATGGGATGCAGACCTTCAAGCCTAGACTGCTCCAGCATGGTCTCCCATGGGGTCACAATTTCCCCCCAGCAAACCTGCTCCAGGGTCAGCCCTTCTCTCTACGGACTGCAGGTCTTGCCATGAGTTTCTCCAGCATGGGCTTCCCACCAGGTCACAGCTTCCTTCAGGTGTCTCCATCTGCTTCACCCTGGGGTCCTCACCAGGCTGCAGGTGGAATCTCTACTCCCCATCATCTTCCATGGGCTGCAGGGGGACAACCTGCTTCACCATGGTCTTCTCCACAGGCTGCTGGGGCATCTCTCCTCTGGTGCATGGCTGATACTGGCTCTGTCGGACCTAAGGAAAGCTTTTAGCAGCTTCTTGAAGAAGTCACCCCTACAGTCCATCCCCTGCCAACCAAAGCCATGCCATGCAAACACAGTCAAAATTATTCATATTCTATGATATCACTCTACTTTATGTATTTCATGTTATATAACATCAGCTGTGAGAAAACCCTTCTTATGTGTCACTAGAGCTTTAATTTGCCATGATCTTTTCTTGCCTTTTGTATATGCAGGATCAAAATGATCAACAGGTTAATCTTCCTTCACCTCCCTAAACTATGAAATACTACTCAGAATAACCTCTCCATATTCAAGGTACCCATTCTTATTCTCCAAGTTCTTTTGGATACACATATTTATATAATTTGGAATTGAAAATGTGTATGTACAGAATTTGCATGAAATACATAAAAATATGAACAATTCTACGCCTTTATGGTGTTGGCATTTTTAATTAAGTTCATCCTAACCACAGTAAAATATTGGGTTAGATGAATGTCCAAAGGCTTCTCCATGCCTTTTCCCTGTGTTTCCATGTATTCTGTGCAATACCGAAGCAATCAGCTCTTCTGCTACATAATGTAGGGTTTGATAAATGACTGAGTATGGCAGATATGACAACCCATACTCCATCAAGAACCGCGGGTACTAAAAGTATCTTATTTTCAGTAATAGATCCAACCCTGAAGCAAACTTGCCTCTTTTCCAGAACTATGCGAAAACACTTTAGAACATCTAGTCCTCAAATTAGCTAATCCAGCAAACCTTTTTTCATTCTGAGCTGGAGTAAATTAGCCTTCAATATTTGACTCTTACAAGAAGTTAATTCCCCATTTGTTGTTATTGGGTGCTGGAATACTACAGATGCTTAATTTCTTCTTCACATCCACTCCTCCTGTGTTTTATACACAGTAGAGATGTTGAAAAATCTTTCTGCTGTAGACCTGAATTTGTACATTCCTGCCTTCAGGCTGCTTTTCTCCATCATGGATACACTAGTTGAGATTTTGTACATTACATTGTTTGAAGCATAATGTGAATTCACAGTCTTTTTAGATTAACAACCATTTCCTCTGGTGACCACCATATGAAAACTAAACACAATATCACGTATGAAGCAATACACATATGTGCGATGAACTGACCACAAATCCCATTCCCTGTCCCTCTGTGCTGCTTCTAGATGGGGGAGGACCTAGAGAAATTGGGAGTAAAATTATGCCTGGAAAGAATGGAGAGATGGAGGGAAAAGTATTTTTTAAGATTTGGTTTTACTTCTCATTACTAGACTCTGATTTGATCTGTGGTAAAAAGTCAAATATATCAGTACATTTAAAATTAAACCTGACAGAAATATAGTGAAAATTTAGATGGAGAAATTCTTAGTTCTCAGAGAAAGTAATTAGTTGCATGATGTCACATTCAAAGACTTTTCAAGTCTAGAAAGAAAAAGATTTCTTGAGTCACTTAATCTATGGCTTTTTTCAGGGTTTCTCACAAACATCTTAGGTCAAATGAACCATCTGTAAGTTGTTGCATGGTAAATTTGCAGTATCACCCAAGAAAAAAACGAGAAATATGACCATAGCTATTAAGCTTTGTCCATTTCATATTAGAAGAACGACCTGGCATAAAATGTAATTCTGATATAAAATGATGATCCCAATGAAGGACCTGTCAAATAGCTAGTGGGAAAGTATGACTTTGTAATCTGGAAGGGTTTTTTTTTATTTATTCATTGTTATGGTGACATATTTCCTGTGAAAACTTATTTGTTGAATTAGCTTAGGAAATGATTTATGGGATGTTCTCATAGTACCGTCATGTAACAAGTTTATAAAGGTCGTTTGTTATTCAGAAGTATAAAACCACTCTGACTGTACTGGTGAAGCTGGGACACTAGACAATAAGGCACTAAAAAATCCCCACATTAAAAATATGGACTATTATGTGAACTGATATAGAAAAGCACTCCACTCTCAATCTTTATGAAACAAAATATTCACGTCTAATACTAGTGAGGTGTTGCTCAGATGTCTAATTAGTATTTTTAACTTGCAGGGTTATCAATATACAGGAAAAATCTCCATGAAACTATGCTAGAAGGACCTTTCAAACATGGGATCTTTGGAAAAAGTTCATTGTGCTACTGACCAGTAATTCTTTACAAATTGTTGTGCAGAGTAGCATATCAAGCTCATCCGTTATAAGGAGCATGATAGGACTTTCTGGTGTAGAACTTGAATGTACATGAAAGAAAAGTAATTAAAAGATCAAAAAATTGGAAAGAGTTTGTGAAGTGTTCAATCAGTTTCAGAACCCAACTGTCAGGCAGGTTTAGGTAACTACGGAATTAGTAGTTTTCATTCGTAATAAACAAAGTTAATATATTGCAGAGTAGCAGGTTCCAAAAACCTGGGCCTTCAGAACAGTAGCAGAAAGGTACACTTCTTTAGGTTTGGTTTGCATTTCCTTGGTTTGGTTTTATTTACTTTTAATATTTGGCCTTTAATTCAGTACTTGATCTTGTGATTTCCAGAGACACATTTATTTTCAACAAGAAACATGATTCTTGAGAATACACTTGGGTGTTTTAGTTTTAGACACAGCATCCAATTATAGGAGTATTTTATATAGTTCTTCTTTTAAAGAAAAAAAGGTTCTATTTTTTTCTAATTTGTTAATATAGAAGAATGACAAAATAAACATTAACACAACATTAAATGTTAAAAATTAAGAGGGTTTTCTATCTTTCCTCTTTCTCTCCCCTTCCTTCCACCATTGTTCTATGCTGCACATTTTTTCATTATATATGAGATTCACAGATTTATAATTTAGATGAATATCAAAGTTTATTATCCTATGCTGTCAACTTGCTAAATAGACTAATTTCTGTATATGCTATACAGTCTTGCATTCCATTTTCAGGAACAAATGAGAACAGCTGTGACCTGCAGACCCCAGAACTCAACTACCTGGATCCCTTTGACTAAGCAAATCATTTGGACAGCTGTTTCCTGTACTCTCCTCCTGCAAAATACAATGAACTCCATACTGGAGTGACTGTGTTTGATGAGGAAACATGAGCATTCATCCCTGTTAAAATCTTTTCTTGGTACTTTCTCTTTTACTTCTTTTATAATATTTTTCTTTATTTTATAATGATAGGATGACAGCCACAGTCACTTTCACTCTTGATTGGAATACATTAAGTCTTGACAGCCCCTCTTTATTCTGCAAGTTGGTTGAATCTATAATTGCTGCATAGTTTTTACTGATTTTCTGGGAAACTCCTGAGGTTGATTATATATGTATACATGTATAGTATTCACTTCTACATAATTTTGTGAACCTTATTTGATAGGGCTTCTTAGAATTTCTAATGATAATGCTCTGTTATGCCTGTCATTACTGCTATCGTTCTGTCACATCTGGAAAGTTCTAGTGATACTTCTGTGGCAGTGTCTTCTCAGTGTGCTATACAATTCCTTTCTTTTACTGAGGTGTATTTTGGTTGGCTTATGATCTCAACAGATACAGATAAACAAGTATAAATTATAGAGATATATTTTTAATACCAAGCTATATATTATATAGTGTTATATATACAGGTAATGTATGTGATATTGGTTTTTATATATGCAGGTTATATATATTATATACAGCATATACTTAAGCATACAAAGTTGTGCGTATGTATACATTATGAACACTAATTACAAACTTACCTAAAATGCAATATAACATTCATTTAAATTGTATTCAAATAGATCTCTTTATCTTCACTCTTTCATAATGTTTAACAAATACATATACTTAGATGAGCATAGACGTTTGAAGGGTGAAGTGGTGAACAGATTTTGCATCAGAGGAATACCCCATCACCACAGAAATAAAGATTTTCCTGAGCCATAGTTAATTTTTTTCCCCTTTGATCTGTTTTGTTAGAATGGGATTCAGTTGAGAGTCAGCTACATGTTTTTATTATAATATAAGCAATATCAAATTAATTGTTTGTAGATGGACAAGCAGAATTCATTCCCATTTTAGTCCTAGTTTTGATAGGCATTTTGCTCTGATGCTCCATCCAAAACCAGTATTTTTAAGGGGTTTTTGTAACTTCAACTTTGCAGTTAAGGAGATGTAGAAATCATACTGTTTCCTTGCCTACTTTGCAGTTGAAAAAGACAACAAAAAACCCCCAGGTCCTAGTTTTCCAGCTATCAAAACTAAACCTGTTGACAGAGTTTCAGTCTGATTTGATGAACAGCCTGTTCAATTATTTAACCACCTGTTAAAACCCAGTTTCAGAACTTTTTTAATTACACCACTGCCCTTTTATTCTCCAGTGTCTTATGTGGTGGAACATTCTTTCCTTGTGTGGCTGTTCAGGCTTGGACCCAGACTTTTGGGAAATGGGAGGTCCAGTGCTTGTTGGATCATTGCTTTACTTAGACCCTTATTAAAAATCACAGCTCTACTCAGTGGATATTCTCTACAAGCAATGGCCTCAAAAATATTTCGACTGTGAATTATGAACACTACAGAGATACAGAATATCAGTGGCAAAATTTTAGCCTCACCAAACAGATCTGAATTTCCAGTGTGTATTTATATTTTCCAAAGTATTCCTCTAATTTCTAGCTGAGAAGGAATAACTGTGTAAAGCAAATATGAAAGACTTACATTTCAGAGAATAATAGGTGGCTTTCTGATTTGGTTTAATTTGTTTTAAAAAAAAAACCCAAAAAAACCCAAACAAGCAAAACTCAAGAAAACTCTTTATGCGAAAAAGGTCATTTTGGCTAATGTTAAAATAAGGTATGAAATTTGTCACTTCTAAATTATTTTTATCTTTTCCAACAGTGACTATGCATAATGCAAATTACCTTAAGAATACTGTTGTCATGAATAAGTACAGCTGTCGGTTCAGTTACTGTTTGTTTTTGTTAAGTGGAATTGAGATTAGTAGTCTAAAAGAGGTGTATAATATGATCTGTATCACAGGGAAGTTTTTCCAGCTTTTTTAAGAAGTGATAGAACTTGGTTCCTGGAAAAATGTTTAGCAAGCTCCCAAGACACCCATAGTCAAAGCAATTCAATCTGCATTCTTGTTGTGCTGTGAGCGGTCATTTCCCCAGTGCTATCAACCAAGTGTCAGCAGTGACAGCTTTACAAACCGTGAACTCCAGCAGAAAAGCGCAGTTATTTATCTAGCTTCATCACAGTATAGTTTTTAAAAAAAGAGGGATAAGTCAGGCATTTCCAAATTCTCCATGGCACAGTATTTGTGGAAGACCACGTGTGGGGGTGGGGGACGTCCCCCTATCTTGCCCTAAATATTTATTGTACTGCTCATTACTTAACAAAACATGTACTGTGCTGTAATTGCTTGAGAAAATACATCCACTTATCCTGCTTTAAGATATTCCCACCTTTCATTCCACCACTCTTGGTCATTCCTGCCTCTGTAACCTGCTGCACTTTGCTGGCCACAGGGACTGGTGTAGTCACTTGGTGATTTGGAACAGTATACTGATTTTAAAGAAATGAATAATTCCACTTCCTGCCACCACTGCAAGAAGGGAATGGAATATTTTATACTGACAGTGCCTCCAAACCCTTCATATAATGCAATTCTCTCTTGACAATAAAGCTACAGGGGTTTTTTTGCCTTAAAAAAAGTAGCATTTACTTGGTCAAGGATAGTAGTGAGGAGGAAAAGAAGGATTTATTTCTTTATTTTTAGCAAAGAATCTGGTGAAACTAAAGAAAAGTCTTGCCTCATTGTACAAAATTAAGTTTCAAATTCTTTCAGCATTGTGATTGAGACAGTAAAGAAGAAAAGTCAGCTGAAAAGATGCAGAAACAAAGATTCTGAGTCACATACATTGAAGCAGCTCTCTTTTACACATGACATCTTTTGTTGAACTGGTACTGTACTCTATGTAAATTGCTCAATTTGCAGCTAATTATTTGATTGCATACAAAGTGTGAATAATAGTGGTAGTATAAGTACATACTGTTTTGATTTTTTCCTGCTAGAAACAGCAGAAGCCAGCAGTGGAAATCAGCTATTTGTAACAAACGTATAGGAAAGATGGAAATGCACTTGTGAATTGTGAATGACATTGTATGACATTGGTTTTGCTTACTAATTCCATAAATAGTTGTACAGAAAAGAAAATTCCAACAAATCATTGCTAGATTAAATCCTTTTCAAATGGAAAACTAGGTAAATATATATAGGTATTCAGATTTTTATCAGATGTCTCTCATTTAACCTGTGACAAACAAGGTCTAATAAATTTCTGTAGATTGTATCTTTCCAGTACTGTTTTGTTTGTTTGTTTGTTTGTTTTGTAACAGTTTGTTGATCTAATTTTAATATCTCAGGATGTTTGGATGTTAAAATGAAGAAACTGTCAGTAATCTTCATGAAATTAAAACATAAAAGAATAGCGCATTTGCTATAAATAACCTCTGTGAGACACCATAAATGGACAGCTAATCACAGAATCACAGAGCAGTAGGGGTTGGAAGAGACCTCTGGAGATCATCTAGTCCAAACCCCCCGTCAGAACAGGGTCACCTAGAGCAGGCTGCACAGGCTCACATCCAGGTGGATTTTGAATGTCTCCAGAGATGGAGACTTCACAACCTCTCTGGACAGCCTGTTCCAGTGCTCTGCCACACTTACAGTGAGGAAGTTCCTCCTCATGCTTGTCTTGTCACTAGACAACACTGTAAAAAGCCTGACCCATCTCAAATTTGCCTTAAATTTCAAAATTATGGGATTGCAGAATACTTTCACAGAGCCACTGAATTTAGAAATTGTTATAGAAAGACATGGTTGATTTTATGTATTATCTTTGACAGCATTTTACAGGGCATCATGCTGAGCTTTTGTAATTTGAAATTAAATTGTCTGTAATTTTTTTTTTTAAGGAACTTTTTTTTACCTTACTTTTTTTCTACCTAGAAATCACCTCAAAGGGATAGAGTTACTATTTGGAAACCATGTTATCCTTTAAATACAAAATCCCAAATTCTTTATTGTAATGTATTATGGAGTACTATGTACTGGAACAGAGGGGAAATAAAGTTTCCCTCATTAGAAAGACTGTTATTTTTCCTTCTTGAAATATTTTATAGTAACTGAAAAAATCATACTAAATATATTCACTCGCAGCAAATGTTTCTCCAGTCTGCGCTACAGGTTAGTTGCTTTTTTCCTCTTGAGTCCTTCAATATGAAGATGGCATCATAACAATGATATTAGTTGATGAAAATAAAATTCAGTTTTGCTCAGAATTTTAAAACTGTTAAATGAAGCCACCTGATAATGTCTTGATTTCTCCCCCTCCTCCCCCAAAAAAACCTGGAAAATGTTTCTTTTTTCAACAATGAAAACCTGATAACAGTTGGGAGGGAGGATTTCAAATTAAAATTTTGAAATTTTTCTTACGTTTCAACACATTTCACTATCTATTCCATGTCTGCAGCCATCTTTGCCATCCTGCGCTATCACATCTGTTTTTTCTTTCATATCGTCTTGGTCTTGCTTCTGGGTCATCTTCTTTACTAGCCACAGTCCAGCCTTCTACTGCTATTCCTTGACAATTACTTCCTGTTTTTCTAACCCAAGTAGTTACTGACTCAAGGAATTCTGCTGTGATAGATCTCAGGATGACAAATACACAATTCAAGATATTGTAAAGCGTAGGAGATAATGATCTCCTGGTATTACAAGAAAAGGAAATTCCTTTCATATTAAGGAATAAAACTGAATATTTATGTCAATATATTAAATCATGTATAAGATTAAAAGGAATGAAGTAAGAACAATTGAAAATCTGTGTTGAGGAACTGAGCCTTGAAAATTGTGCAGAATTTGGAAGTGCACCTTTTCAAGAGCACCTTTAGCAAAACCATTCACTTCCTGAAACTGAAAATAGTCGTAACTTCTGTTCTAAGGAATTTATCAAGATCAAATCATACAATAATCACTTACTGAATCTACAAAGTAACTAATAACATCACTCAGGTTCTGTTTAATATCTGTTCTTTTGAGAGAGCTGCTAGAGTGTTGGACTTCTCTCATGTGTTTTGACTATTTTTTTCCCCCAGCAATTTTTAAAGACATAATTGTTTTGTGGAAGGCAGATACTGATGCTACATTGTCATTGCTTGCCTGGAAAAGCAATTGAAAGCTTGCCTTCAATACGGTTTGACCATTTCATTTTTCTACCATTTTCATATAATGAAAGAAAATTTCACTGGGAATGTGTCTACAATCTCTATCACAATTTTTAATCACAAATAATAATAGTAATAGTACGTGAAGATGTCATTCAGGTGTATGACTCAGTTATTGTTTTTTTCTTGTATCCTCTACAGGAAAAGTGTGGCTTTGTGTAAAACTTTAATATAAGTCAATGGCAACATTTTATATTAACTAACTAAAGAAAAAGTTTGAAAGAGAAAGGGAAACAGTGAAAAGACCTCAGACATTTAAAGTTAATGTGGATGATTTTGCTGGTCCTCTAATACACACTGTGTTCACTGGCTGCACAGCTACTTAGTGCTTGAAGTGACTAATTGTCAATTTAACAATGTAGGCTAGCTTATTTTTAGGCTCAGATATGATAGGAAAAGATAGAGGGGTTTCAGCTGGATTCTTTGAAACCTTTCAGTTATTCGCGCCTTGTAAAATGCCTATAAAAATAACCAGTGACTATTCCAAGACTACTGTTAGATTTGAGATGTTATGAACGTAACACAGCTCTCTGGCTACTCTTGATGCATAAACTCACAAAGTTTGGTGGACACACCTCATATAACAGGCTACTGGGTTGTTTTTTTTCCTAAAGATAGCAACATTTTGCATCTTCAGTGTAGCCCTACTCATCTGCTGGTATACAACTACCTTTGTGTAGCTATTTCTTTCCAAGTAAATTCTATTAAAAACGTAAATAAAAGATGCTTTCAAGACATGCAAGATTATTTCATTTTATACTACACGTCATTTTAAATCATCATGTGTCATATTTTAAATAAATCTGTAGCATTAGTAATTAAAATGGATACCAGAAAGTTTCTTTATTTCTTTAATCTATACTGAATAGTTAGCATGTCAAAGTCTTCTATATTCTCCTCCAAAGGGGACAGTGGCAATTCAAAAGAGAAAATATTTCTCTCAACTCTAAAAAAAAAATCAAGCTTTATCTATGTTTTTTTCACCTTTGTAATTCAAAAAGGAAGCTGAAAGCTTAAAAGCTCTATTTTTAATATTCTAGGTACTTCATATTCTACATAATTTTGTGTTTTGCAGAAGAAAGAGTAGCATGAAATATATTACTAAAAAGACAATTTAAAGATCAATTGGAGAAAAACCTTCTAATGAACTGAAATAGAAATGTGTATCTTCAAAAAAGCACCATGTACTGAAAATTTTTATTTCAAAAGTTTCTTGTTTTTCACCATCCCTCTTTCGATTGCATGTGCATTCACATATGATTTGGTTTGGTTTTGTTTTGGGTTGGTTTTAGTTCTGTTTTGTTTATTTGCTTGGGTTTTTTCCCCAGGAAAATAGGCTAGTTTTTGCAGACTGATCTATCAGTTTTATTTCTTCACTTGGCCACTGGTGTCATCCAAAACTAGTGGTGTTCCATATAGGTGCATGATAATCTGATGATCTCTTAATTGCCCTTTGTCAGAAGTGAAAAGTATATACTCAAGCCTTAATTTACATATGAAAACTTCACAGTGTTTAAATTTAATGTTATTAAAATATTTACATAGGAAATTAAATATGCAGTTCTAATTTTAATCTTTGTATTTTCCTATCTGTGTTCCCGTGTTCCGAAGTGTTAATATCTAAAATAGACAGCTGTAGAAGAGGTTCTGGAAGGGTGGCATGCTGATGGTATTGCAAAAGTAATACGGGTCATTTTCAGGCTGCATTTCTTCAGCCAAACTGCAAGTGCCTACCAACAATCAGTTAATTGTACACATGCAGGTTCATACTGGCATTTTTTATCTGCCAAGAAAGATATGAGTAGAAGTAGATGGCAGACTGATTTTATCCCATACAGGTATGCCTGTTGCCTCCAATGCATTCTTACAAATATGCAAATAGAAACAGAAGATACATTTTGAATTCTGAGTTATATTGCAGTTATGTGAGTGATAAAGGTTGGATTTTTTAAATTTTTTTTTTTAGTAGTAATCTGTTAGGTTTAGGAGAATTTGGGATATTACCAATTCTTGAAGCTTGTAGACTTGCAGCTAAAAATCCTTGACTTACTGCTTTTGTTGGGCATTATGGCTTTATTTGGGGTTTTTTTGTTTATTTATTGTTTTGTTTTGTGGGTTGGTTTTTTTCCCCAGTACTCAGTAGTAAATACTCCTCTGGGATTTAAGTAGATTGTCCATCCACAGAGTATGTTTAACCAACTCTCTTTAAAATCCAGCCCTGCATACCTTTGGGAATTTGCAAAAACAATTCTGTAACTTTTGTCATTGTCGTTATAATCCTCCTGTAGCTTTTACCTATGAGATTCAATTTATAGCTGTAACAAACAGAGTTGATTACTGTTAACATTTCATAGTGAATGAATAAATGTAGCTAATATCTAATAATTTGGTTATCTCAAAGTATTACCCTGAACATCCAGCCTAAAGCTGACTTACTGAAAACTTAATCAGGCTGGAGGAAATGCATACAATAGGGAGGAACAGTTCTTTTCACAGTATCAAGGGCTGGTTGTAAATTATTCCTTATAATGTGCATCTTGATGTGTAAAATTGTGTTTCTCACGATGAAAACATTTTCTGAAATATTAGTGAAATACCCTAGCAGTGACATTGATGTTAGAAGAGTTCATGTGCTTCTAGATGCTTAGGCACGGCAGCAGAAGTCTCAGATCTGTGAGCCGTTAAAAATAAAGAGGCAAGAATGGGTTCACTAGGAAGATTCAGAGTGTCCCAAATCCATAGTCATCTTCCAATATGAATGCCATGAGAAAGTTAAACTTAGTAGAACAAGGATTTTGTCTTGTGGTTCACAGATCATGTACAAAACCCATTTTCTTACAGGCACTGAACTGCCACTTTAAAGAAACAGCTTCAACAGTTGTTTAATGTTGTTTCATGGTATGAAATAATCTAATTTACATATAGATTAAGACTCTATTTATAGCATCTATGATATTACAAACAAGGAGGGGGAGGAATCACAATTCTTTACTGTGCTTGTTCAGTACTGCTTCATTTGTGTTTGCATTACAGTCCCATTAAATGTTGCCATGTTAATGTATACTATATGTCAAACATTCAATACCAAAATGTCCCGAATTCATAAAAAACTTATAAGCAGTCAAGAGTTAGGATTCATTAGTTAACCTAAACATACTTCAAATCCTAATCAAATTGGAGCATCATAGTTTATTGCAATACTTCTCCCTCCCAGAGCAAAATCAGATATGTGTTTGTTATTATAAAAGCTTCTAAGTCACAATGCCACAATACTAAAAACTGATAGATAAGCACTGTTATATATAAACTAGAAGTACACTTGAATTCTATGAATTTTATCATAGAAAGGAAAATACAAAGACTAATGTTTAAGGTTTCAGATTGCTGTAATTTTAAAAACTTTGTGATGAACACTCAAATCTAAGGATTTCAGCTGTTAGGATAATTACCTTTATGTGCTGAAGGCATTCTTTTAAGTTAAATGTTTCTAAAGAGTGCATAAGAATGATATATATGTGGTTACACATTCATGGATGAATAAGAGGAAATTATCAGTTTGATTTGTTGCCAACGCTTCTATAATTTAATTATTTTTTTAAAAATTGCAACTCTTTAGTCAATTTTAAAAAAATATTATATTGCTTCTATTGAGGATTTTTTTTGGTCACAATTATTTTCATTGGATTTTATTAGTTTACTGTACCATGTGTTCTATGTATTGTCTCTTAGAAATTCCATTTTGCATGTTTGGTTTTTTTTTTAATTCCATTTTCTATTTAATATATATTCTATACTGTTAGAAGTTGGTCTTAAAGTATGGAACTCTTAACCTGTGAATTCATCTGACTTTGAGATTTTAACTGTACAAACTTAATATAGAATTAATATAGATTTTTGCATTTAATGCAGTATTTATGCATTTATCAGTTCTCAAAATCTGATCTGCTAAACATTTTCAGATTGCACAGAGACAGTAGATCATATGAAACTCTCCCAAGTTTCTAGCAATCTCAACTAACTTTCCTAGCTTTTTTTAATACTTTGTAGCATAGAAAAGAGCAAGCTGAAAAAACTTCTGAAAAGAGACATATCTCATCTATTATGTGTGAAATGAGGAGAAATATCGTCTGCTGCATGAAACTGGGATGAACGGACCAGACAGGCAGCGGGAGACAATTTTTCTTATGCAAAAGACATTACAGTTGTCTCAGAGAGATCCAAGTTTCAGTGCCATGTTAGAGAAAGGACAGTGTTGAATAAAACAGTTAAGCCTGTGAGAAGATGGCCCTCAGAAACATTTTAAGTTTTGAACTTCTGGCCAGAATGTGCCCTTTCCCATGGCAAGGGGTCAGATGAACTTTAAACTCCCTCCAACTCAAACCATTCTATCACTCTGTGACTCTATATTACAAGACATATATAAAAGAATACTGAAATAAAGCTGTGTGAGCTTCTTTCATTTGTTTGATCTTCCACCAAGCAAAATATGTCTATTATGGTTTATTTCTTTAGTTAGTAATCACCATAGTTGCAAGTAGTAAACTCAAATTTGTTTTAAACTTTTAAAAAAATAAATTCTAGAATTTTATAATCTAAAATAAAGTTTGGTTGGTTGGTTTTTTTTGCTTAGAAAATACTCATAGAACCATCAAGGTTGGAAAAGACCTTCAGGATCACAGTGGCCCTAGACCACTGTAACCACTAAACCATCTCCTGAATTGCCTCATCTACCTGGTTTTTAAACACTTACAAGGATGGTGACTCCACCACCTCCCTGGGCAGGCTGTTCCAATGCTTCACCACTCTTTTGGTGAAGAAATTTTTCATAATAACCTATCTGAGCCTCCTCTGGTGCAACTTCGTATGATTTCTTCTTGTCCTATCGCTAGTCTCTAGGGAGAAGAGGCCAATCCCCTCCTTGCTACAACTTTCTTTCCAGTAGCTGTAGAGACCAGTAAGGTCTCCCCTCAGCCTCCTCTTCTCCAGGCTAAACAGCCTTAGCTTCCTCAGTCTCTCCTTATAAGAGCTGTTCTTCAGACCCCATATCAGCCCAGTTGCCCATCTCTGCTCCCTCTCCAGCAATTCCATGTCCTTCCTCTACTGCGATACCCAAACCTACACAGTAGGTGTGGATTCACCAAGGTTGAGTATGAGTAATGTTTATCTGTCTTATTCTTCCATTTATTAGGAACTGCAATTATTCAATGAGGCCTTTGTGCCTGTTTGGTCCCAAAAGTCAAATCTGTTCTATGAATTCTGTAGTGCACTCTGACTTTAATTGCTTTCTACTAACATCTGGTCAAAAGAAAGCAGGGAGGATCTGACAAATGATGCCAAATTTTCAATTCCATGAGGGACGACCAAATGGGTTGAAACTGAAGTAAAGTTAAGGAAAAGCATCCATCTCTCCCTAACACATTTAGACAGGGAGATCTAGAGCATGAAGAATATGTAGGTTCCTTAGAGTGATGACTAGCTGTCATAATAGTGATGTAAAAAAGAAGTAAAAGAGCGCTTTAGAAGATTTATGTGGCAATTTAGTTGTTGCTCTGATAATCTGGATTGAGCAGATTTCATTTCCTGAGAGAAGCTAAAAGTGGGTAGAAGAAAGAAAGGAAACCAAAAAGGTAATACAAGAAGAAAGAAGCCCCCAAACCCAAACACACCATCCTTGTAAAATGCCCAATGGAGCTAGGATCATAGACAGGAAGGCAAATGAACTTTTCATCTGTCAAAGACCTCTGATTTTGATACTTACTAGACTAGATACCGCTACCCAAAATTACTCTGAACATTAGTTATGGAATATCTCTGGAATCAAGGGAGTATATTGCCTGATTTTCTTGACTATGAAGCATTTCAACACAGGTATTTCAAAGAACATCAAACGTAATATTCCTTTCAAATATAAGCTATAATTTGTACAAACACAAAATACAGAAATACTAAGCATTTACATTTTTTCACTTTTTCATTTTTTCACTACTTTTTCATAGTTTTATTATTAGATTTAATAAGTATTAAGATATTTGAGAAATTGCTTAATATGTTAAATTCTCCCCATCCCATGAGGAAAAATCACTTCCCAGCTAATGATAAAGATATCCATAAATGAAAGAAAAGCTGTGGGAGGTCACCATCCTCTTTGGTCTTCTGGAAAATGTTATTACCCATGTATGTGCACATACCATGTCGTCTCCATCAGATAGACTCCCTGGCTTTTTTGTCTTGTCCTATCACATTTCTTCTTGAAACAGGCTTACTATAGAAAGAGATGAAAGTTTTGTGATGGATGATTAAAATCAGAGGAAAACAGAAATTCCAAAATGCAGCCTTAACAGTTTGCAAAAAACGCCCATGTTCTTTATGAAGGGGAAAACTGGTCTGCTATATTAAAGGGTTAAAAGAAACACCTAAACAAGTAGCAGATAATACTGAGAAGTGGATCATTTCTTGTCATCGCCAATAAAATTGTAGCAATTTTGCCTAGTTTGTTTAATAATTAATGTGAGGAATCTTCAGAGACTGACTTGTCAGAAACAACATTTTTGAGTAAACCAACAACTTCAAAAGAAGTGAGTCACAAGTCCAGATGGTATATACCCAAGAGTCTAAAAAATTTTAACTGTGCAGTGGCTGAGCTGACAACGGAAAGATCCAGTCTTTTATTCGAAGCAGCTCAGTGGCTTAGATGTTTAGGAGGCAGAAATTTTCCATATGCAATGTTTCCACAGAACCATACAGAATGTTTGAGGTTAGAAGGGATATATGGAGGTCATTTGGTCCAAACCCATTGCTCAAGCAGGAGCACCTAAAACCGGTTGTCAAGGACCATATATGTCCAGATAGATTTTGAATATCTCCAGGGTTAGAAATTATACAACCAGTCTGAGAAGCTGATACCAGTGCTCAGTTACTTCCACAGTAAAGAAGTTTCTTTTTTCTGTCAGATTCCAGATAGAATGTCCTATGTTTTAGTTTGTTCCCATTGCTTCTTGTCCTTTTTAAATAAGAGTTTAACTACGTATTTTAGACATAAGTGTTATAAATGTAACCTGGAAAATTGTTAGGCCAGTCAGATCTTTGAAAATGAACCTGTCAACTGGCTGTTGGGAAAGAATTAAAAAATAGAGTTGTAAAAGTCATGGAATGTCATGAAATAATGGAATTTAACCAGTATAGAGTCTACCAAGAAAAGTGTCTTTCACTCATTTTTTGAGAGGAATCATAGATGTCTATAGTATAAGGAAAAAAATAAAATAAATTTGGAAACATGCTATATTTAGACATAAAAAAGTTTGTTCTTGTGGTTTTACATCCAAGATTCTATTAAGAAAGCTAAGTATTCATGGAAGAAGAGGCAATAAAGCTATAGATCTAACAATGTAGATCATATTTGACCAAGCCATGTAGAATCTTAATTTCTGGTTAACAGGTGGCGTAACTTACATCATTAAATATTACCTACCAACTCAGAAAATTTCTGATTCCTCATTCTTTTAACAAAAGGAACTACATTTTCCTGTGGCAGAATATGATCTTTATTTTTAAATTCTTATTGTGAAGCAGTTTTCCAATTCCTTATCAATAACAAAATGAAGGTTGAGGTATAAGATAAAGTGAGTAATATTTTACGCACAGGCTGGAAATAATGCCAAATTCTCTATTGGGTGCTGTGTCAATATGAGAAGCCCTTACAAATCATTTAACAATTTGTGGAGATGGACTCAGTCCAGAAAGAAGACAATAAGATGTCCAAACATTGAAAGTTTATTCAGTAAATTGAAATTCAGGTTTGAAAATGGAATAGTTTGATTTTGATCTATCACAAAAGGCACCTTTTAACTTTTTTTTTTAATAAAAGGCAAGTTTTATTAAATGTTTATCTTAAAACCAGTTTATTTACATATTCTTTCTTATTCCCCTTAATCTTTTGATGTAACTACTGTTTAAGAAGTAAGTTGGAAATGCAGTATTATGTATTTGAGAGAATGTACCCTAATATACCTTAATATACTGCACTCAAGAAAGGCTGAAATATATTTTCAGCAACAGCAACTTAATGTACTGTGCAAGCACCTACTTCATGTGACCTTTCAGAGGATATACCTTCTGTGATCTCTCTAGTCATCTAAATGAAAAAAAAATCAAATTCTTCAAATACATATTTTTAGCATTTTTCAATGACAATTTAAAATCCTATTTTAATGCTATTTAACATGGTAAGTCATTTTCAAATACCTACAGCTTGTAAATGGGGGGAACATGAAGTGCCTTGGGGAAGCCACATCTGTAATACTGTGTCCAGTTCTGGGCTTCCAGGTTCAATAAAGACAGGGAACTAGCAGAGGGCTACAAAGGTGACAGGACAAGGGGCAATGGGTGCAAACTGGAACACAGGAAGTTCCACCTGAATGTGAAAAAACTTCTTTCCTTTGAGGTGTGACAGAGCACTGGAAGAGGCTTCCCAGAGAGATTCTGGAGTTTCCTCCTCTGGGGATACTCAAAACCCACTTGGATGCTGTCCTGTGCAACCTGCTCTAGGTGATCCTGCTTTAGCAGGGGGTTGGACTAGATGATCTCCAGTGGTCCCTTCCAATCCGTATCATTTTGTGGATTTGTGAGTCTGTGCTGTAAAAATATTATTGCTATTATAACAAAAGATTTCATATACGAAACCTGAAGTGTGAATCATCAAATTTTATACTCAGAAGACAAAAAAACCCACAACCCTGTATTCCAATGCTTCAGTGCATTCTATCATCAAGATGTTCTGGAAACCCCTACATAGCTTTTTCAAGATTTGCATATCTAAAGTTGTTCATCTATATTCCAGTGTAAAATATCAAATACCCTGCCAATATTAGCTCGACTCCCTGCAAGGTAGTACCATCGTTGACCAGAAGATGGAAGTACAGTCGTTTCAGGGGTTTACAGATGACTACTAACCTATGCACACTAAACAGATTTTGTTGAACAGCTCATTTACAGTTCAGTATATGAAGTAGTCAAGAATGTAACCACATAACTATCCATGAGGAAAATGATACTGTATTGCAAGTCTGACCAAATCCTACATAAATTTCATACACCTGAAGAAGCTTAGCAGAAGTTAGTCAAAGCCCAACAAAAGTTAATCTAATTGAAGTCAGATTTTCCATATGTTACATTAAATTCATGCAAGTATTAAGCAGCAATAGTAAGGAGCTTTTGTACTATAGACAGATGACTGCTGGCGCCTGCCTATGGATTTTGTAAGAATAAATAGCTGATCTGTTTATCTTCTGATCTTCATAATGAACAAATGCTTCAAGTCAAGTCAGGAAAAACAGCAACTCTGACATGTTCTGAATCCTCCTTGTGGAAATGTATCCCCGGTGAGATTCAGCTTATATGACTGTGGATGTCTGCATCTGACCTAGTGGTGTAGACTGCCTTAAAATGAAGAGACACGGGTAGTTACATAGCAAAATTTGTCTGATTCTAATGCACTTGTCTCAAATAGACACTCTAGTTCATACCTGTCACTTGGATTTCCATAATGCCTTTGGATCTCCACCACCCAACATTCTTGCCTCTGCATTGGAGAGATATTGGTCTGTTAGATGGACAAGGAATGGCCATGTCCAGAGAATTATGGTCAATGGTTCAATGTCCAAGTGTAAATCAGTAATGAGTGGTGTCCCTCAAGGCTTCATACTTGGACAAATATTATTTAGTATCTACAACAATGACATAGATAATGGGATTGAATGCACCCTCATTAAGTTGGCAGACGACACCAGGCTGAGTGGTACAGATGATATGTATGCCACCTAGAAGAACTCTAACAGGCTGGAATCATGGGCCCATGTGAACTTCATGAAGTTGAATGAGGTCAAGTGCAAGGTCCCACACATGTGTTTGTGCTCTCCTAAATTTTAATACAAGCTGGGGGATGAATAGTTTGAGAGCAGCTCTGCTGAAAAGGACTTTGGGATACTGGAGGATGAAAAATTGGATATGAGCTGGTAATGTGCAACTGCAGCCCGGAAAGCCAATCATATCATAGGCTGCATAAAAGAAGCATGGGTAGCCAGTTGAAGTGATTTCCCCCTCTCTATTTGGCGATCTTGAGACCCTACCTGGACTATTGCATTCAACTCTGGAGTCCATGGCACAAGAGAGAGAATGACCTGTTAGATCAGGTCCAGAGGATGGCCACAAAAACTGATCAGAGGGCTGGCGTACCTCCTGAAGAAAGATAGAGGATGGGGCTTGTTCAGGCTGGAAAAGAAAAGGCTTCAGAGACCTACTTGCAACATTTCAATACTTAAAAGGGGCTGTTAAGAAAGACAGAGACACATTTTATAGTAGGGTCTGTAGTGATGGGACAAGAGGCAATGGTTTTAAACAGAAAAAGAATATATTTAAATTATATATATATCAGAATTTTGTTACTGTGAGGGTGGAAGTGTTTGATGTCAAGTAAGTCAGGCTTTGAGCAACCTATCTAGTGCAAGATGTTCCTGCCTATGGCAGACAGACAGGACTACTTTATTGTTCTGGTTTCAGCAGGGATAGAGGTCTTTTGCTTTCCAGTAGATAGTGTAATGCCAAGTTTTGGATTTAGGATGAGAATAACATTGATAGCTCACTGATGTTTTTGGTTGTTGCCAAGCAGTCAAGGACTTTTCAGCTTCTTATACTGCCCTGCTTACCAAAAAGTGGGGACCACCCAAAAAGTTGGGAGGAAACATAGTGAGAAAAGCTGACCCAAATTAGATAAAGAGATATTCCATACCATATAAAGTCATGTTCCATAAATAAATGGGGGTGGGCTGAGGAGCTGAGTGGCAGCTGTGGGTCTTGTGTGGCAGCTGAGGGTCTGGCTGGGCAGCGGGGGTTCTTGTGCAGCTTTGGGCTGATGGCTTAACGCCTGACTGCCAGTGGGAAGTGGTGAATGAATTTCTTGTTTTGCTTTGCTTGCGTGGGTGGGCTGAGAGGCCAGGAAGTTTTGGGAGGTCTGGTAAAGCAGCTGGCAGGGGGTTCTGATGCAGCATAGACTTTGGGTAGAGAGAAATTGTGCTGTTCATCATTTGTTTTGTGTATATATTATTGACATATATAATAATTATTATTATTATTATCTTCCCCTCTTACCTGTCCTATTAAACTGGTTTTATCCCAACCCAGGAGTTCTCTCACTCTTTTGATTCTCACCCCTATCCCGATGTTGGGGAGCAAATGAGCAGCTGTGTGGTGCTTGATTGCTGACCATGGGTAAACCACAGTGATCTTTAAGGTCCCCTCCAACCCAAACTATTCTATGATTTTATGATTCTATGATTCCTCTGGACTATTTCTCCTGGTTTATTACATTGCAGTACAAAAGACTACCTATGTATGTGTCTAAAGTTTCAGCTGGCATGAAATTTGAAATTACTATTTTACATTCTTTTGTGATTTTAGAATAAAGTATTTAAGAGTATATAGAATAAATGATAGGAAAAAAAAAATTGTGCTACATTACTGACTGCTGTTACACAGCCTGTAGTTCACATTTAGTGCCTAATGGCACAGAGCCACAAAGTGCAATGCTCTTCTGTAAAAAAGGGATCAAGATTCCCATAAGATGTTACAGTGAAATGGAATTGCCATGCCACAGTCAGGGAACACTGATTAGCTTCTTGCCATCATTGCTGGCGGGTAAAGAGCTATATAGTCACCAGGATTTCAAACTTTCATGACATGTTATAAGCAGATGTCTTTTGGAAACTGTGCTGCCTAAGTGCTGTTGACCCTTCTTCTACTAAATATAGATTATATGAGTTAAAGTCATTTTTGTCCTCCTTAATCCATTCCCAACTTTATGTTCATCCCTCATGCAAATTAAAAGTCATCATAATTTTATTCTAAAAGCTTTGTAGCTGAAAGACTGTAAAAATTCCTAGTAAATCAGTCCCACCAGTATCTGGCAATCATTTTCTTGAATATGTATGGATTATAACATAAGACTGTGAAATAAATATGTTACTCTTTTGGGAGAAACAAATATGATAATTAAAAAGTTTAAAATTGTATTTTAGTTGAACATAACCATCTCATTCATTCAACTGTACGCTTTTGATTTGCAATGGTATTAATAATCCAAGACCACCTCCTACTGATGCCCTGAGAGGATATGTTTTCCTCAACATCTGTAAATATGATCATATAGGTAGCAGAATTGATTGTCATAGTTAATGTTGAATTAAAAAAAAAGTGGCATAACTTTTATGTTAGGATTTGGGACAGTGTAATATTGGAAAATAACATATACTAATTTATGATAACAATATGATAACTATTGCCAAGTATAAACATTATATTTTTGAGTTTTATTTCATGGTATGTATGTTTTACCAAGTAAGCGTGAATTTCCTAATTTCTTATTGGTAGATTTGGTCACTTAAGTGTGGTGGTTTAAACTTGGCTAAATGCCAGGTGTCCACCAACGCTAGTCTGTCACTCTCCCCCTCAGCTGGGCAGGGGAGATAAGATATAATAAAAGGGTTTTGAGTTGAGATAAGGACAGGGAGAGATCGTTAACCAATTTCTGTCATTAGCAAAACGAATCTAACTTAGAAAAAAACATAAATCTAATTTATTACTAAGCAAACCAGAATAGAATAATAAGAAATTAAACTAAATTTTAAAATACGTTCCCCCACACCTCTCTTCTTCTCAGACTCAGCTTTACTCCTGAAATTTCTATCGCCTCCCCCAAGCAACACAGGGGTACGTGGAATGGAGGTTGTGGTAAGTTCAGCACATATTATCTCTGCCACTTCTTCCTCCTCAGGGGGAGGACTCCTCAAACTCTTCCTCTGCCCCAGTGTGAGGTCTCTCCCATGGGAGACAATCCTCCATTAACTTTGCCAATGTGAATCCTTCCACAGGCCACAGTTCTTCACAAATTGCTCCATCATGGGTCCCCCATGAGGTCACAAGACGTGCCAGCAAACTCATTCCAACATGGGATCCTGGATCTCGGCAGCTCCTGGGGCAGGTTCTGCCAGGAGCTTGCTCCAGCATGGGCTTCCCACAGGGTCACAGCCTCCTTCAGGTGTCTCCACCTGCTCCAAAGTGAGGTCTTCCATGGGGTCTAGGTGAAATCTCTGCTCCCTATCAACCTCCATAGGCTGTAGGGGGCAGCCTGCTTCACCATGGTCTTCTCCATTGGCTGCAGGGGAATATGCACCAGTGCCTACAGCACCTCCTCCCTCACGTCTGCAAAGTTTCTTACATCTTCTCACTCCTCTCTCTGGCTGCAAAAACCTCTGCTCCTTTTTTTTTCCCTCTTCTTAAAAATGTTATCGCAGAGGTGCTACCACTGCCACTGTTGGGCGTGGCCTTAGCCGACAGCAGGTCCACTCCGCTACCAAAACCTTGCTATGCAAAACCAAAATGTTCCTCACCTGGCCTCTGCGAATCACATATTAAAATCCACATTCATTGCATAATTATGTGTGTAATATAGGTCACATTTTTCTAAATATTACGGTATCAGAACTTCAAAGACTGCAGCACCTAAGCTGAGAGACAGCAGACATGATACATGGTTTAATTGACATTGGTAGGATTTTAACTGTTTGTTACATTTTTTTTGTTTTAAAAAGTGGTCTTTTTCATCCCTTCATTGATAAGATACCATAAATAATTATTCTATTCGTTCAATAACATTCCTGAAAAAAAATATTGAAATTTCTTAACAGAATTTTGCCTCTGATATTTTCACTGTACTCAAATTCAGAATTTTAGCTCTATGTCAGGATTAATTTCTAGACCTTGTTCTCTGGCTACCAGACTAAGACATGGCCTGAGTTGCCATGTTGCAGGCTGTTATGCATTTTAGATCTTTATACAATTTTAGATCTTTATACAATTTTAGATCTTTATACAAACTAATTCCCATTAGTTTGCTTTTTTTTTTTTCCCCAGTAGATTTTGGATGTGTAAACTTTTACAAATAATAATTAGATATAAGTAGAGTTTTATATTACAATGTTTGGGTTTCTGGAGGTTTAGAATTTGGGGTTTGATTTTTTTTTTTAAGATGCTAATGACATTTCCACAATTTCCCCACTAAAGGAATACTTTATTTCTCCATGATTGAGGGTAAAGTATTAAATCTCATAGATGAAAATCAGGCTTTGAAACAAAACAATATGGTTCTGCATAACTGTTCACACAGTGAAAGCTGTGCTTTTGACTGATTAATAAGTTGAGTTTTATATCTATAACAAACTTGGACAATAAGTTTCAAGTGAATCTCTGAAGTTTTTACATGTATTTCAACTGACTTAGTGCTCTGTAAGACAAAGAAGAATCAAAAATGTAATTTTTCAGGATTTATGTAATTGCGAAGGGAAAATGATAATGAAATCAGAGTGCTGTGCTTTATCAGAGTGGTAAACTAACCCAAAAATCTGTGCTCTGGGTTTTGTTTTACATTTCCTTTTCATGGAAGGTGATTAAGATGTAACTTACAACAATGTGTGGCTACTTTCAAGGAACTCTGAATTAAGTCAGTACAGAGGCAGCTATAGAATGCAGATAATGTTTACATGTCTAGGAATAAAGAAACTGGTGAAGGAGTCCAAGTATATATACCTAAAATCCTTGGAAAAGCCATATGATATTTTACACAATTCTATACTGTTCTGAAATAAAATAAACACAATCATTGTACGTATTTTCTCACATCTAGAGATAGAATTCTGTATGCTGTTTTCTTGACTTTTAGTGACCCTAATATATTAACCCCAATGTACGGTTAATATTTTTTTCAATAGAGCAGATTAAAATATGTAATAACAAAAGACATACAGGAAGAAAAAAAAAAAAATTCCTTTCTGCATTGGATGACCTAAAAATAAAACTGGGTCTATCTGCAGCCACAATACACTGTTAACTGGAACAGCAATAAATTTAGTGACTATTCATTGTATAAGTAATTGCAGGTGAATGTTTTTTGCTTTGCCTAGGCAGCAAAAGTCTTAGAATCCCCATTGTCAAAGTTGATTTCTTTGTGCAAGAATAAAGGAGAGCAGAAACACCAGTAAAAAAAGAAATAATGAAGGCGGCCAACGATCATTCTGTAAAGGTAAAAAAAAGCTGGATGAGAATTTGTTTTACAAGTCTTCAGAAATATTTTTCTTTCTCACCATCTGACTATTCCCACGTATGTAGTGAGAGCTGAATATTCATAGCAATTTTTGTATGTAAATTCATAAAGACTGAATGTACAAAAATGTTATAGCACTATGAATAAGACACAATCTGTATCTCAATTAAGCTTTTTTGCCATGGTCTTCAAAACAGGTATGTTTACATTTATAATTGCTATGTTATATTACATATTTTCATGACTAAGCTGGTCTGCCTTAAGTAATCCTTCTCTGGGTACATGCGCAGTTAAAAACTAATATATATCCCCAGATTTTTTCATTCTCAATTATGCTGGTCTCTGCCATATTTTTTAAGTTAATTGACTCTGTGTTCTTTTTTTTTCTTTTTTCTTCAAAGAAGAAAAAAGAATCATCTGATATAAAATATAATTCGTAATTATCAAAGAATTAATATTACATTGTAATTTTTTATGAAAGTAATGTGCCAAACTGTAGTGCTACAGAGGAACTTGGTGGGATACGATTTTATACATAATCAGCAGTTAGCTTGATATGCTTCTTTCTCCCAGTATGATGTGCAGTAATTGCCATCCGTAGAGATTTTTCTGTTTGTTTTTATTGTTGGGTTTTTTAACTAGATCTGTGAGAAAGAGACAGTAAAACTAGCTTTCTTTTCTTGCAAAGCCTCCCAACCTCAGAATCTCTGAGTGCCATTAACAGTGATAGAAACCTTCAAGAAAAGATTTATCAACTGAAGTTAACGAACGAACCTACTCGTTTAAAAAGTTCTACTCACAGCTTAGCAACTCTCTTCTGTATTCTCTGTTTTCATTGCACCCTGGTTTGTTCAAATCCATTCCAAATATTCATATCTCTAAATAAATTTTGACTGTTCTGCCGTTTTCCCTGTAACCTCATGACCTGCAGTAGCACTGCATACTTTTCCTGGAAAACTTTAAAGTACTCTCTATGTCAGAGTCTGAACCGCTACAAACATGCCCAGGTAATCTCATTCATACATGCACGTATATGGTTCACTAATATTTTCAAGTATTCCTTTTCTGGCTTTTCTATATACTTCTGTAGCCATATGATTTCCTAATGATATAAAAAATTTTTATCTCACATTGATCCTACCTCCTGCTGCCCTTCATTACATCCTTGGAGATCAGCATGCTCCTCTTAGAATACATTAGTCATTCATTACTAACGCCATAAAAGCCCTGAAGTCCTAGAAGAGTCTTTCCTTTTACCTTTCTGTTCCCTCACTATTAATAGATAACTCCCAGCTGCTATTTCATTTTTCTTCTGTCATGAAAGTTGTAACTACATGATTAAAATGGTGTGCAGCTCTAAAACTACTATCAATTATACTAATTAAGGTCAAATAGAATGGAGCAGCACTCTTTGTGGAAAACAATGTAGACAATATAAACCTCTATTAATTTAAGGGCATCATATGTACATATGACAGTTTCTACAGACCTTATTATTAATTGTTTCTATGTAGTCTCTTGTAACCACATCTCTAAGACTTATTTTGCCCTTTTTCTTCTGAGAAAAAAAAAACACTGATGGAGATTTTTTTCCTTCTTTTATTTAAGGTGTGTAGCTAGAAATTACCTTTTTTTATTACTTTTTTTTTTTCTTAGGTTTTGCTTGTATTTGAAGAAAGTTCACTATGAATTTTCAACACTTGCCTTACCTGCAGCTACACAGAAGCTAAGAAGGCAAGCAGGACTTGACATAACTAAGGGAAACATGCTCTAGCTAGAGTTTTACAATGGAAAATGAATATATTTCCTCTCAGCAGCTGTCTCTCAGCACAGTGTATCTGAAAGACCCACTGTACAAAATTACATTTGTAGAAAAATAGCATATATATTCGAAGAGAATTTTTGGAGGAAACGAATGTTCTTATTTTTTCATGTTTTCAATCATGCAAACTGTTCTCATTCGGAGTGAGAAAGAAGCAGCTAAGCTTTGGATCAAGGATTACAAAAAAGCAACAAAATACCCCAAAAGAAATCCACCAAGCTACCCACCCTTAAATGTTTCAACTGATTTATTCAAAAAATGATGGCATTTTCATCCCTATACTGACAGACCTTATCTAAGCAATAACAACTCTCCTCATGTGCACTCATCTCTGAGTAAACAGTCATTCTGCTTAATCAGTAGGGGATCTCAAGGAAGATATTTTTCTTTTGAAAGGAAAGTCAGAACTGGAACATGCTTCCTGTATCAGCACAGTTCAGTTCGGACCATCATAGTGTATTCCCAAGTATCTTCCCTCTGGGAATGGAGCTCCTGAAAGCAACTAAAAATAATTATTGATCAGGGAGACTCAGTATGCCAATAGAGTATCATCCTTGACCATGTAAAATCTTGATGGACATCTCTTTGAATATGAACCATAGGTAGTTCCAAGTCCAAAACACTGGTTCACCACAGAAAGGAAGAAAATGCCACATGGGATTTCTTTCTTCTTAAGCTTTTGAAGCATAATCATCGTTGTGCTATGTGCCTCTAAGTAGTGCTTCAAAGTGTTGAATAATACATGCAGAAAGAGAATGAGGGTAAGGGTTTTGAAATTGCTGCTTCAGAGAATAAGGGACCATAGCCAGCATCAATGACCCATTGTGTTGCAATACAGTCAAAATCCTTTGTAGTCAAATTATTCAGACTAGATAGGTGTTGTAATTAAAAGTAGTATTCCTTCCTGATTGCTTTACAAACAACTTAATGAACAGGATAATTTCATTAAAATATTTTAAATTATCAAAAAATTAGAAATGTTTTATCCATCTTTTATATTTCTTTTAAATTACCTCAAATTAATGTAGAGGGGCATCTCACTCAGAAGATCTGGTTTGGTTAGCAGTGAAAGCTTTAAACTAAAATTTGACACAGTCTCATTTAATCTGCAGAGACACAACTGAATTTAAGCACATAGACCTGAACCAGTTAAAGTCTGCTAGAGATCCAACCTCACATAACTTGAAGATAGTAACTGACAGTTCATTATTGATTATGTGTTCCTTATCACCTTAAGACAAAGCTCAATAAAATAGTAGGAATTTTTTCCACTAGTTCAATATATTTATGACAAGACCTTCATTTGGTAGTGCTTTCTAACTTCTTTTTCACAATACCCATTTATAGTGCAGGATTTTCTAGTCAGGAACAATCTAGGTAAGGTAGTTTAAAAGTGACTTTATGAAAAAATATGATTTAAAAAATGCAAATCCTAATCACAGTTTAGAATTCTGTTATGCCAGCAATGATATTTTCCACCAATTTCAGGAGGATATCTTGCAAACAGGGAAAAAGATTGACAAAGAGATGTTGGCCCAAGATCCCAAATGGCATCTCAAAAGTCTGAAGTATGTAAACATTTCCACCAGCTAAAGGAATAGAGACTTAGAATTTACCTGCATTTTTCAGCGTATCCACAAAAGCCATTTTATTTCAACCACTAAAATTACTTTGCCTTAATAATTTTATGACAAATGAATACAGAGAAAGAAAAAACAAACAAAACATCGGTCCTGTCGATGATGATACTGTTAAGTATTGTGAAGATTATCTGTCTATCTGTTTATCTATCTAGCTATGCATTTTTAAAGACAAATAATTTATGTCAACTTCGGAAGTTCATAGAAGTCAGACAGATCTAGTTGTCTTCTTATTTTGTGGTTTTTTTTTTTCCTAGGGGGCTTCTGTTGTACAGTATATGTCTAGCAGTTGCAGACAAATAAACAGGAAATTCTGTAATGACAAAACTCATTTGCGTGCACAGAGATAATATAAGGTCTGTTTAGAGGCTCAGTTGTACTTAGGTGATTCATAGACTTTGTTCTTACCTTTTACAACAGGGATGAATTACAGCCACACTGCAAATTTGATTGTGCACTGAAAGCATGCGTGAGGAAAGCTGTGTAGCTAGAGGCTCAGGGTGCAGCTTACTGAGACAAAACAGGAAAAATGAAATAAATAATAATTTTAAAAAATTAAAAATTGCAATGAGATGTGAATGGGACACTGAAGTGGAAGAAACTACATATTAACATGCTAGACAGCAAATTAGTTGTTTAAAATAGCATGTTTCTTAGCAGGTTACTACTTCAGACCTTCAGTGAAACCATGGAATGATGGCAGGGAAATTGTAATAAAGAATTATCTCATTTAAATAAAAATGAACATAAACTGATTTAAAGAAACTATTAGTTTTATTAAAAGAGACAAAACAGCAAGTCAGGACACAGAAAGCAAAAAGTAGACATGAAGATTACTTTTTTTTGAGTCAAAGAAAGATAACAAAGGTCATGCAGGTTATTAATTTCAGAAAAGAAAAGATAAAATAGGATTCAAACTTTATTAATTTCATCCAAAGCAGATGAAATGGAATATATGGTTCATTAATTTCAAGAAGGAAACTCAGAATAGATAATAATTATTTAATTTTTTAACTTAAAATAAAGCAGAAAATATTTTTTTCAAAAGAGTGATTAATTATTAACTGAAGCCAAGGTAAGGTTATATCATAAGGTAGAGGATTTATTTAGATTAAAGCAAAGTAAGAAGGAAAACGTGAGTCTATGTTTTATTTTAGCAGTGTAGGAGAAGAAGTCTATGGAATATGGAATGGGAGAGCATCTCCATATGAACTCAACACTCAATGACAATGTAGTCTCTGTCCAAATTATTTTAAGCACCTCCTCAATTTCTTTGCTTAAGTAGGAACAAAATGTGTGTCATCATGGCATAACTAAGAGAACATTCACTGACTAAGAGAAAATTCACTGGCCAAGCAATATATATGGGACTAAACACATTTTTCGTGTCTACGATATGCTTTAAACAAACAAACAAAAGCTATTTCATAAAACTAATTACAAGCAAGAAGAACACAATAGGAATAATATTAAAATAGTGGATTATATAATTTCATAGAACCAAAGAAAGAAGTTTACAACTGCAGTGAGATGTTGTGCTAATAGATACTAACATAAAAAATGACTTGTTGATGTGGCTTTCAGACATAAGCAACATGAGAGAAAAAAAAAACCAAAAAACCAAACCCTATGATGAATGCCTGGCATAGGATGCAACTCCCATGTTGTCATGTTGGTATTTCTCACAGATTTTTCTTCTGACGATATTGAACTTCAGTTTACTTCAGAATGAATCCACAATCATTCTGCTCTAGATGTCCCAATGTCTGCTTCATCAAATGAAAATATGTATTAACCCTTTGGTTTTGTTTCCACAAAAGTGAAATGTAGAGGTATCACAATCTCATCCTCAAATACTCATGACTGAAAAGTGAACATATGGAGAAGTCCCACCTTGGAGAGCACGTGTACTCTCACAATTCTGACAATGAAAATTGCTTTTTTTTTTTTCTCCCTTGATGTATCTTAAGTAATATTGAGACTATAAAACCTTTTACTGGTTACTGTTATTCCTGTGCTTCATGTAAAAGTTCGAGATCTATATATAATTTATGCTCACACTCTCTAAAATTACAGTGACTATGATTATTTTAGTGAACTGATTTTCAAAACTGGAAAGAAGTAAAATGTACATTCTTAAAAAAGGATTTTTCTTTTAAATTGCTTCATACTTAGGTGGCATATAGGATAGTAGTACATAGAGTAACCAATCCAGTCAGTATAAAAAAGTATGCTGACATTCACAACCTTCATTCCTTCTGCCACTCCATGAAATGGTTCAATCTATAGAGATTACACTTTCAATAAATTTAAAAAAAATAAATTCCCAATGCTACAGCTGTACTTCCCTTGTGCAAGTCCTTGCAGGGACTGTAGTTTACAGTCCTATTGTTTGTTAAGAGCTGGTTTCCCTGGACTATATTTCCAACAACGTGACATAGGTATTGTTGAAGGATGGCCCATGTTAAGGGTAATCACTAAAGGAATTACTCAATTGTTTGAACATAGAAGTGTTCTGCTCTCTGTGGTGCTTTGGGCAAGCTACCTGGTTTGCAGACCTTGGACAGGGAGGGTACAGATCTCCAACTCCCATGTCCCCCTGCCACCTGTCAGAAAGGAGACTTCATCTACATTGACATGTTGATTTTTCAGATGTCTTTGGCCAGGTCAAATAACATTAAACAACTCCTGTATGTAGACAACTGCATCTCTCCATAGATACCTATTTTAAAGTGATCTGAACTTATTCCTAGGCTCCAGTGATTGTATTGATTAGCTCTGCCTTGATTATAAAGTGAGATAAGATACGTAGCTCACATTTGGACACTTAAATTTGTGACTGTTAATCTAAAACTGAATCCCATATATAGCAAAGCATTACCATTTTAAATCATCCAGACAGATTTAAACCAAGACAGATTTAATCTAGTAGTCTAATTGAAAATTCCCTCCCAAATTCAGCTGACTCTCTATCTTGTGTGGAGTGGTTCGACCAGCTTTAATTACTGCAACCATTCTAAAACCTAAGATGTTATCATTTTAATAGACTCTGCTTAATAAAGTAATGGTTAGTGTTGTATCTTGAGTATAGTTTCAAATCTACAAGAAAGTCTATATGTGCTTTGCTGAATATTGATTCTAAAGAAATTAACCCTTTAAGAGTAGGAAAAAAAAATCATTCCAGTGCTATAACAGTCAAAACATTACCTGTGCTGACAGACAATTCTGTCAAAAGTCATAGAATCACAAAATGGTTTGGGTTAAAAGAGACCTTAAAGATCATCTAAATCCAGTTTGATCAGGTTGATCAAAACCCCATCCAACCTAACTTTGAACACTGCCAGGGATGGGGCATCCACAACTTCCCTGGGCAGTTTGTTCCAGAGCCTCACTATCCTCATAGTAAAGAATTTCTTCCTTATACCTAACTGAATCTACACTGCCCTATGGAATGAATTTTATTGAACAATATTGAATGTTTATATTAATATTTTTAGCTATTTTCATCCATTGTTCAGCCACCAGCAGAGACCTCTGGCAGCAAGCTTCCCTTCCACTTTCAGTTCTCAAAACAGCGTCAGAATCATAGAATCACAGAATGGTTAGGGCTGGAAGGGACCTTAAAGATCATCAAATTCCAACCCCCATGCCATGGGCAGGGACACTTCTTGCTAGAGCAGGCTGCTCAAACCCACATCCAACCTGGCCTTGAACACCTCCAGGGAGGGATCAGCCACCACCTCCCTGGGCAACCTATGCCAGTGCCTCACTATTCTCACAGTGAAGAATTCTTTCCTAATATCCAATCTAAATCTACCAGTGTGTCAGTTGCACCCCTCAGCTTGGTGTCATCTGCAAACTTGCTGAGGGTACCCTCAACCTCGTTGTCAATGTCACTGATGAAGATATTAAATAATACCAGTCCCAGTACGGACCCCTGAGGGACATCACTTGTCAGAAATCTCCATCTGGACATCAAGCCATTGACAATTACTCTCAGGATGCAACCATCCAATCAATTTCTTATCCACCGAACAGTCCACTCATCAAATCCATCTCTCCAGTTTAGAGAGAAGGATGTTGTGGGGGGCTGTGTCAAAGGCTTTACAGAAGTCCAGATAGATTGTATCCATGAAGATAGTGTCTTCAAGACTAAGTCACTTGACAGATTATCCTTCTCAAGGTCTGTTTCTTGTTTTTATTACTCCCTGAGCACTCAATAAACACTGAGGATGATTACCTTGCCTAGTAGCTTTTTAAAAATCTTTTTTCCTATATTTTCTGTGTGCTTTTTTAATAAAGTGATGATGGTTGTATTAAATATCACTATACATGTTTTTGGAAATAACATTTTTGAGTAAATAGGCAAAACATAATGAAGGTTTCTGATGTGTATAAATAAGAAATGTAGCTATTTGTCAATTCAAATGTAGCTTAACATTTAACACATCAGAGAGCTTGTTTGGTCAGTCAGTACAGAGTTGTACTTCAATCAGTCACCTCTGCCGTTTTTGTGTGACATGGTTTTGTATCCTGTCATGCTAGCTGCAGAAACAAGCTCGTCATTTTATATTGGTTCAAAGTCTCCTGATAAAACATCAAACACTGACATATTTATTCTGAATAATTTGATGAACTTTCAGCTGAACTGCTTATCAGGAAGAAGTTTAATCACTCTCTGAATAAGGAAGAGTTGCACAGCTGTGTGACCGCTCATATGTCATGTGATATATTTTATCATGCAATGTATGTCCTTCAAAAGTTGGCATTGATATCTGGTACCTTTAGCGTACTCTGCCAATTTGTACCCTGTACACCCAACAATAGAAAACTTGAGTTAAAGACAATGATGTTTGTGTTATAGTTTGTTGTAGTGATGAGAGGTGTCCTCAAAGACCAACATTTCAGACTTAGACCTGCAAAGATTATTCTTTGCCTACTGATTTGAATGTTAATGGAGCTCCTTTCACTACAGCAGTTTCTGAAAATTCTATAGAGGGATGGTCAACTTACAAGTGAAGATGCTGGAATTAATATTCAGTATTCAAAACCTCGTTTCAGGTACACATTCTTTTACCCCTGTGATCCTTACTTTGGGCAAACTACATAACACAGCAGTCACGGCTTCCCGCAGTGCTTTTGATCTTTCTGTTAGGGCTAAATCTTATACACAGAGGTAGTGTTATCAAAATAGAAATTAAAAAAAAAAAAAAAAAGCTGTGAAGCTCATACTTTTTAATTTAGGATATGTTCTGACTCCTGAGTGTGAAGTGATTATGAGACTTTTCTCTTATGTTTGTACTTACTGAATCTCATTTTAAATTTTAAATGGCTTGTGTAGGAGTCAATAATTAAGTCATTTATTAGTCAAAACACTATTCACTAATAAATAATTTCCAAAGCAATTATGGTATCTAGGTGCTAAAAGAATTATTTTCAAAAGTATGAAAAGACTATTTGGTGTCTATTTTATAGAGACGCTTTTTGTGACTGTGTTCTTACAAATTTTTTTGTATTAGAATTTTCCCCCTGAAATCCAATAATGAAAGTTCTTCAGAGCTTGTGTACAAATATCATCCAGATCTGGAATCAGAACCTGTAAAATGATTCTCTGAAGGTGCCAGTTATGGATAAAATAATAGCCATTCAAAACAAAGGTGCTTGTGACCAGAGCTTTCTGTGTAAATTACTGCAGTAATGCGATCATCAGAGGAGTAGTGGACAATGTTTTTATCCTCTTTTTTTTAATTTTTCCATTTGATGTCTGTGTTGTATTCAAATGAAGGTCAGTCAGCTGTTCCTGCTTTGCAGTTCAAACAGGCTGTGTTTTGAGCAAACACTGTATAGCTCTCAACTGAGCATACAGAACATCACTCCACTACTTTTCTTTTGGTAGGTAAGCACCCCTTCATGGTGTCAGTCTTCCCTAAGAAGATTCTGGTACATTCACAGCTAGCTCAACAATCTCTGAACTTGGGCAGTAAAAAAGCTGTCTTAGATATACACAACTTAGAGCTGAAGTCACTTGTGAAAAAGTGATTTGGTCTCCTAAATCATGTATAGATTTTTAGCTGTTTGTTTTAAACTTAAACTATCTGAAATTATTATTTTGTTTGTTGCAAATAGTTTATCTTCATATGCATTTTTTTTATTGAGAATGTTTCAAGTTCTCAGTCCAGGTGCTATTACTGCAGCATTTTAACCCATATAAAATAGCCTTTTTTTTTTTAACATATTAAAATAGACCCTCATATGGTACCTAAGAACACAACAGTTAATTTATCCTTAAGGAAACCCTGTCATAGAAAAACACGCACACACATGTACACACACTCACCCCCCTTGAAACACTTTTTTCCTGACACACTTTTCACAGTTTAGCAGCTTAATTTATGGAATGGAAATGTAACTCCATGACATTAATATATTTTGACGTTCTCTGATGAAAGACCAGCACTTCTGTTCTGACAGTTTTCCAACAAGACCAGTGGTGTGCTGTTACAGTGTGGCTGTATGACCAAGTCACTGTGGGATTGTAATTTGTAGTGAATCATCTGCTCTGAGAGAACTGACTTGAGTTCTGGTTCATGTCATGCACTGGGCAGCTTGCCCTATCTTCACAGACATCTAAACTACCTCAAATTACCTTTATCCTCTTATAATATGACCTTTTTTCTTTAGACCCTTTTTATCTGCTGATTCTTTGCTGCACATGTCAATCAATGCTAAGTGCATCGTAGGTTACCAACCATGCTCTTGTCCTCTGGAATTTCACATTCCAGAATTGTGCTTTTCATTATGTAAAACTCAGTGAGAATAGGTATGCTCCCCTAACCCATGAATTACTGCCTATTAGTTGATCCAAGATAACCATTCACACATGCACTCCTGACCTACATTGCTTAAGAAAGAGTTTGGTTTTTTTGTGGTTTTTTTTCATGAGGAGTTAAGTCACATCAATCTATTTTGCACCTACAAGCTCCAATACACTGATTTATAATTGTATGTGCAAAGGGTCTTGATCAACAGGAAGTTTTAGGTAACTCAGAATTGCTTACCCCTCTCTGAAGGATCAAAGATTTCATTCCAGAAGTGGCACAAACAGGGACCCTGGGTCAAACAATTTCCCTTGAAACAGCCAATCCATAGGCAAACTACTTCCATATTAAAATATGTATTTTTTAATTAAACTCTATTTACAGGGTTTCATTGACAAAGAAAATGTTTTCACATTTTAAATGTCTCTGCCTCAAATCTGAAATTAAGAAACTTTCTAATCATTTCAACTGTGAACGATTCCCTTGAAAAGAGCTAGCACCTGTTACGTATGTTTCTTTGTATTTTATTAATTTGATAAGGCACAAAGGTATTCATTACATGTGCTTGATCCCTAGATATAAACATGTGAGCATTTTTTTACCTTAGAAATGCAGTTATACATTAGATTTTAATAACATAAATGACCATTCTTGATGATTTTAGATGTTAAAGAGGAAACCTCTAACCTAAGTTTACCTTTAGGCATATAAGCATTCATTTTAATATCAGTAGAAATTTTTATGCTTTTAAAATAGAATCTGTTAAAGGCTATGTTGGGTTTGATGGTCTGAAAATTGAAGTGTGGAAAACATATGGACCTGAATGGAGATTTCTTTAAAAAATCTAAAAATAAAGTTTTTTGTGCAGTTAAAAACTCTTAGGATCTGCCAATGCTTCAGCAAAAATTTGGCAAATTTTACTTCAACATAGTGGTTAACCAATGCTTAACTGTGGGGGTTGTTTAGAGACTTCTTTTAACATCTTCAAGACGTAGAAAAGCATATCTGCTATAAAGTGAAAAAAAATGGCCATGTTATGATTTTCAAGTTGAATATTTCAAGAAGTGATGACTATGCAAACAGAGCTGCCATCTTGTGGATAAACACTTCCTAGGAGCAGGTGGCTTATGTGGCCAGAATGCAGAAGGGAAAAAACCAAACCAAACCAAAAAGTTTATAATAATTATCAGCTCTACCTGACTTGGCATTCCACTCATATTCAGGATTATGAGAGCTGTAATTTTGAACTTGCACATTCAATCTCTAAAACCTCTTATCACTTGACTGAGTTCTAATTTCCCCCCAAATCTTTACACCTAGCCCTTCCAATATTAATAATGTATAGGTTAAGCAACACTGAAGAACCACTTGTGTTTTTCAATTAGTGTCTCGTGCAGAGGTATGTTTTTTAATATAAGTAATTGGTTTAACCATTAAATTGATGTGACAGAAATAATTGTCAAGCAATTAAATGCAGTAATGATTTCAGCTCATGGGAAATATGTACTAATAAACCTGAGTTTCGCTTTGCTTGAGAACTAAAATATCCACTCTTGTTAGATTCTTCAGCATTATTTGTATATCAATAAATATTACTTTATACAAAGAAATGATACGGGTAGTTACTGAAAATCATTGGCCACTTCTCTTCCACTCTCTTGTTCTTCCTTCCTTCTTTTTCCATGTGATTTACATTTGAAACTATGATGCCAAAAATATACCACCAGCAACAGTACCCCAACCGCAATGGGCCAGGTGTGAGAGTGAACAAACCAGGCTCTCCAGATAAATAACTCATCACACAATGGTAAGAATTGTGTGTTCCTGGGTTTCACAAGCAGTCGTACACATCCTTCTTTGAGCTCTTGTAACCTATTCTATATGTTTGATTTATGTAAATGTTCTTTCCTTTTTAAAAAATGGCATTAATGACTCTTTTTGTTTAATTGGCTTGCTACTATTTGGTATGTAAAAGGCATGATTTAAATTCTATCATTTTTTTTTCTAATTGCAATATAAATAATAGTATGTTCAAACTGGTTATAACCCATATGTGACAGCATGATGAAGTGTGAAAAATGCTGTGTGACTTGATTAGGATCCTGGAACCTCTCTGTTACCTACAGCTATTATTTTCACTCAGCCCAAATCTCCAAAGTCATACATGTTGTTTTTTTAAAAAAATTGTAATAGATAATTTTTGATTCTTAAATCTTTACCACTTACACATCATTCAGTTTCAAAAATTGTATTTATCATTTTCTAGTAGAGAAAAAAATACTTTTTTTCTAAGGAAAACATGTTAAAATTTACAGACCATTTACTAGGAAGTATCCTCCACTAAAATTCCAAACTAGCATTTGTACTACCCATTCTGTGTACATTTTCTACTAATATAAGTTACTACTTAGTTCATAAAGCATAAGCTCTGTATTAGCACCATAGATAACATACTATATGAACTCTGAAGACTTTGTAAGAGTATGGCACTCTACCATTAAAGACTGTCTAGCAGGTCATCTGTGAGGGATACTCTCTGTTAAAGAATAAACGTAGTCTATGTAAGAATAAAAAATGTATAGAACTTGAATTCATCATGGTAAGATTAACTAGCTGTGGGAATTCAGTGTATTTTTCAGTCCAAATCAACCCACGTAATCAAATTTTGTCAAGTATGTGTCTGTTTGGTCTAGACTATTTATAGCACTAAATTTTTGGGGAGAATATAACTTGTACATATGATACATCTAAGTATATTTTATCCCATCAATAATTCTTTTACTCATGACTAATATCTTCTTAGCAATTTCTATGTCTTACCTTTATCATTAATCATACAAAAGGAAAGCTGGCATTGCCATTGTCCAAATTCATCTTTTCTGATCTGTAATTCAGTTTTGTCACTTTGCATGGCAATGAATCTTTTTTTATATACATTTCCATCTGAAGTCTTCTGTTTTCTGAGCAGAAATAAATGAACAGAGGCTTTCATTTTGGCCTAAAGTACATTTTGACTAATAGGTTAGCCTCTAGATCCCCACACAGAACTGCTGTTTATTAAGTCCCCAGAATTTAATCTCCTGAGTTTCTATAACTTTGTGAAAGAACCACAAGGAAATGGCAGAGCTGTTTATCAAGTTTATTCTAGAAATCTTATGTTTCATGTCTTATATATTAAGCAAAAACGTGTTTGATTATATTTCTTTTTTTTCCTGTTTGTTTGGCTCCATATTGTTGATTCTTGGATTTCCATTTTTTCCCCAGAGAACAAAAGGAGTAAGACCCTTTTTAAAAAGATTGTTTGACTTTTTAAAAAAAAATATTTATGCTGAGGGATACCAGACCATAAATAATGTACTGTGGTATAGAATTTACTGTAAATAAATATTGAATCAGGTTCCTATCCATAGAAAGAAAAAATTAGTTTCCATAGATGGAAAGAAAAAAAAAAAGATGTTTAATAAAAGATAAAAAGATGGCATGTGCTAGATAAGACTTTTGTTGCATTTTTCCATAGAGCAACAGGGGTCTTTTTATCATTTAGAGGTGAGAGATCAAATTATTAATTTATGGAAAAAGCTATTCTTTAAGCACTGATTTGGATTAATTTAAAAGTTCACGTGATTTATGATATTGCCTGTAATATAGCAAAATACTTAGTGCCGCTGTATTTAAGACACCTTACATTTGGCAGTGTGTTTCATGCCTCATTTACTACAGAATGTCTGGGCTGCTACTTAGCATTCCAAGAATAAGTGTGCTTGTACATTTGTGCATCTCTTTACTTTTGCTTTTAGTTTTAAATACTTAAAAAGACACAATAATTAACCTGACATTGCAACAGTGCCGTGCTCTTGAATGTAAGCTTTTTTTTTTCCAGTGTGTACCTTTATTAATCTCACAGCTCAAGAGAGGGCGATGCAAAGTGATTTTAAAAGTGAGTTCTCCAGGTGCTTCATGCATTAACCTTTCCTTTAATACATCTGTACAATATTTTGATGATTACTGTCTTTTAGTAAACAGATTATAAAAACCTGGTTACCTGAGGGTTTTATTTAATAATTTAGGCAAATTAGGTTTTGTTAATTTTAAAAATTATTTTATTTTATTTTTAATTGCTACATTTCAATGGCTATGCAACAAGCACCTACCACCCCTGCTTCCCAAAGCAGGAGCTTCTTGTACAGTCTCATTTTCCACCAAAAAAAAAAAAAAAAAGAAAAAAAAAGGAAAAGGGGAGGGGGAGGAGGGAGAGAGAGAGAAAAAAAAAAAAGCCCCCAACTGTGTGTATATACGATGATTAGAGAGCCACGTTTCAATTCGTGGCTGGCAGTTTAGGGTTAAGGTATGATTCCAGGTGAGAGAAGCCAATGAGAGTACGCCCGGTTGATGTGTCTGACATCATCCTGCACGGGAGCACCCAGCCCGGCCGGGGCAGCTCCCAGCCGCCGCACCAGCGCCGCCGTGATGGATGTTTACAGCTCTTCCTTGAGAGTCAATTATCTCGCTTTTGTGTGAGCAGGCCCAAGGACCGCTCCGGCTGCCTGCTCGCACACGGCACCGCTGGATCGAGCTGAAGCAATTGGTTGGGTTTTTTTTTTCTCCCTGTGGCTGGTAAGAGTCTGGTCCGGTTTTACCTTCTCTTTCAGAATAAAGGTGATGCGCCTAACCTGTGAGGGGAATTGCATTTCACAGTTCAGAGGCTGGCACGGCTGCAATATGTAGAGAGTGGCTTTTTGCTAGCAGAAAGGAGATCCTTTGGAAAGGGAATGTTTTAAAGGAAAAACAAGCCCGTGTCTGGCAAACTCTACTTTGTGATATGGAAATAAATAGCCTGCATGTTTATGCTGCTCCTCAGGTGAACTGAAGAGTTATTAGGCTGACAAGAGAGTTGCATGGAACAATAATTTAATACCTGTCTTGTTCCTTTATTTTCTTTTAACACCTGTATTTTCCCCTTCAAATCTAGCTTTTGTTGATGAACAAAGAAATGGGGATATTTAAGAAGAGTGGATTTGATGTTGTACCAACTTTAAAAAATGTTCTGGAATACTTTTGCAGATATAAATCAAAAGGCATGAAGATTAATAGTGAGGTGTTCAAGTTTCCATTTCTGGAATTAGTTACAGTTACTTTGTTCTGCTGATTTCCATGATTTAAAGTGGTAAGAACCTGAGTGAAAGGTTAAAAGTGTTCAATGGACGGTATGTTCGTAGCAGTCTACTCAACGCAGGGCTTTTGTTTGTCTGTAAGTTCCTTTTTACATTTTATAGCTCATATTACAAATGTCTCGTTCTGCCACTATATGAGTGTATGCACAGAGGCTGAAGAATTGTATCTTTTACATTGTTAACAGGTTTGTGGCATGCACAGAGGAAGGAGGGAAAAGGGAAGAATTCTGTCTTTGCAACTTCCTAATTTTGCAACAGAATTTAAACAATTTGCAACAGTACATTTAAAGCCTCTGACCTGATGGGGATTTAAGAGATTAGAAGTGACGCTGACATTGACAAATCAGATGTAATAAAGGATTTAATTGACTGAAGGAGTTCAGGGGCTACTGTACAAAGAATCCAATAACCAGTTTAACTAGTCAAGTAGCGTACCCAATAGGAAATAATAAATAGCAGGCTCCAGTTAATTTAAAAGCTTGATGACATTTATTTTATAATGATTAAAATTCACTAAATACCTAGGCCACTTGAGAACTCTGCATTTACTTAGTAAGCCGTGATTACACAATAAAAAGTTTTAAATAATTACATATGCAGTGAGTGTTAAAAGTGCTTATAAAATTGAGATATATTGTCATTCAGTCTAGCTATGACTAGATCTGCTCTCATCACTATCAGTAGGATAATACTTATTTTCAGCTCAAACACCACTGAAGACAGCAGGGTTTCTCAGCTGTGTTATACTTCTGTACTTTTTACTAGTCCAGTCCTGTCTGTTCAGCTTTGGGTATTTACCACTGTTAATTCAGCTTTGGATATTAATGTGCTCAAACAATCCTGAGCTTCTATTAAATGCTGTATCTATAACATGGATGGGACTAGATCAATGTACTTCTGTTAAGATGAAAACTTTATTAGGGTTTGCTGCCTTTTCTCTAGTAAAAGGCAGATATTCTAGTCCAAAGGTGAGATCACCATGGCCTATAAGGGACAGGAGTACTTGATACTACCTTACCTTTCATGCTTAGAAAATTATCAAACTTAACTAAAAACTATCTTCGCCAGCCTTGCAGCTATGCCTTTAAATTATTTTTTTATTATTATTAAAAAGTAAAAGTATTTGAACCTCTCCCTCAGTTTTACATGTCTACACATTGCATAGGTCCATGTAATTTATCAATGCTTCATGTCAGATCTCACAATATTTGTTCTTACTTGGTTTAGACAAAATTTGCATATGAACAAATTATCTTATTTTCAGGATGATGGGTATGATGTAGATTTAATACTGATTTGCTGCACACTGACAATGTCTGGCTCAAAGACTGCTTTTAATGTATGAGTCCTTTTAAGTAGAAATGTACATTGCTTTAGCAGATAGTAATCATGGACCTAGGCAAGCCAAGGAAACTTATTGATATGATAATACAAACTGATAGCAATCGAATTCTTATAGGAAATGAGACTTTCTAGTTTGGTTTAATCTTTCAAAAGGAAGAGAAATAATTCCTGGAAGACCATTTAATGGGAAAAGTATGGGTACTTATTTTGTTTATTTTCAATCAGAAACTAAGTTTAGCTTAAAATATTGAAGAAAATATTTATATTCCTTGGATAAAAAAAATACTCTTGCTACCTTTGCTTTTTTTCTTTAAAATGATGAAGATAACTATGAAAATGCTAACACAGTGTGGTGATTTGACCCTGGCTGGAGGCCAGATGCCCTCCTAAGTCAGTCTATCACTCCCCTTTTCAAACGGACAGGGGAGAAAATATGTATTGAGAGACTTAGGAGTCGAGGTAAGGACAGGGAGAGATCATCCCACAATTAGTGTCACAGGTAAAAAAGACTCAACACAGAATAAAGGAAAGAAAACTCTCTAATTTATCACACTGCACTGCACACACAGTGACACCAGAGTCAGATAATGAGAAGTGGGACCAGATCTTAAAGCACCCCTCCCTTCTCAGCAGACTTCACTTTAGTCATGATTTCGTTCCCTTCTTCTCCCCCATCACAGCACAGAGAGGGACAGGGAATGGGGGTTTCAGTCAGTTCCTCATGAGTTGTTTTTCTTCTTAGCTTGGGGGCAGGGGGGCATTCCTCACACCCTTCCCCTGCTGCACAGTGGGGTCCCACACACAGGAGACAGTCCTCCATGAACTTCTCTTTGAGTCCTTTCTGTCAGGGCCTCAGCTCCTCACTAATTGCCTCAATGGGTCTCCCTTCCATGGGGTGCTGACCTTCAGGTCCAGACTGCTCCAGCCTGGTCCCTCACAGAGTCACAAGTGCCCCAGCAAACCTGCTCTGGTGTGGGTTGGTCTCTCCATGGGCTGCAGGTTTCACTGCTAGGAGCTTGCTCCAATGTGGGCTTCCCACAGGGTCACAGTGTTCTTCAAGTATCTCTACCTGCTCCAATGTGTGGTCCTTCATGGGCTGTAGATGGGATCTCTGGATTCCCTGTCATCATCCAAGGGGTACAGGGGGACAGTCTGCTTCACCATGGTCTTCTCCACAGGCTGCAGGGGAATCTCTCTCTCTCTCCAGCACCTGGAGTGCCTCATCCCGCCCCGCTCCTTCTTCCCTGGCCTTGGTGTCTGCACAATTTCTTACATCTTCTCACTCCCTTTTCTGGTGGCAAAAAGTGGCTGCTACAGTTTTTTTCCTTCTTAAATGTGATTCCCAGAGGTGCTGTGACTGTCACTGACGGGCTTGGCCTTGGTCAACAACAACTCTGGCCTTGAGCTGGCTGGTGTTTGCTCTGTGGGGCCTGCAGAGAGTTTCTGGCTGCTTCTTGCAGAAGCCACCCCTGCAGCCCCCCTTCTCCACCAGAATCCAGCCACGCAAAACTACAACATACAAGGACAGCATACCCAGTTGAGCGCTGGTCTGGGAAAGAGTCCTTCCTGTGCTGTGATTAGTTATGTCCACAGAGCATAGAATGTAAAGTCCATATTCCGCCAATGGCCTACCATACCAAAGGAGGAATTAGCATTAGGTTACTTGATTGTGAGAAGAGGTCATTTTGTTTGTCTGATTTTCTATGAATGAGTCAACTCATACATTTTCACAATGACATCAGGTAACAACTCTAACAATGAAGATTTGAGTCATTCCTCCTACACAAGACACTCATTTTTCTTCCCAGATAATTTTGAGTGAAGTGACAAAAGGTTTGTGTTTTTTTTTATATAAAATTCAATGCATTTATTATTTCTTAAAGAAAATAAAGGTGTCAGCTAAGCAAAAATATGATAATTACTTCGATTGCTGAAGAAGTATTCATTTCACCAGTAGTAAAAACATGAACTAGAAGTATTTTTTCTTCCTCTATTACTGGCAAAGGAAAATTATCCTTAGAAAATACAAATTACAGTAGGATTGTAATAGTACATTTTGTCCTGTATCCAGTTTACAACAAAAACCTGGAAGAGTTCATTTATACACTGAGTTTGGGTCCAAGAGTCAGATTATTGACTTATCTAGAATAGATTACAAGGATGCTCCTCTAGGAAGTTCCAAACTGTAAAAGCAACCATAAAGGCTTGTACTGCAACCATCCTTCTTATGCATCTCTGAGGTCCTCTACGTGCCAGAGAAGGAGACTTGAGAGCCTATTTTGTTCCACTATCGTTTGTCCCCTTATCGTGTGTTGTCCAAGAGAAAAAAAAACAAACCAAACCAAACCAAACCAAAAAACCTTTTTACTTTTGTAATTATGAGGAGGTAGGTTTGGTTTGGTTTGGGTTTTTTTGTTTGTTTCTCTTTCATTACTCTGTCACCAAAGTCAAAGGGAACATAGACTATGAAGAGTATATCTAATGTGTGAGATATCAGATCCCAATCTGGATCCCTCCAAGTCATAGTTTTCCTTTGGAAAGAAATACAGATGTACAGACACAGAGAGCACACTTTGGATGCCCTCCAACAGGTCACCCGTCTGGATGATTAAAGGATCAGTAATGTAGCTCACACGTCTCTCACCCAGTACAGACACTGACAGCATTTTGGTTTCCGTTTTGTTTTCTGTTTTCTAAGTTTTCTTTGTTTTCTTTTATTTTGAATCTTAAATGAAGTCCATTGGGTGATAAGCAATAAAGACTGTACTAAAACATTATCATGGTCAAGGACTTACAACTCATTTTAGGGTAGTTTTGCAACCTCAGTTTAGATATTTTGCCTACGTGGTGCTTTCTGTTACTATCAATTTATATTTCCACATTTAGTTCAGTTTGGTCAAGAAGTTCCCTCTTATAATCTGTGGAGAGAATGATGCACCTCTAGTAAAGGATTCATCTAATCTTCAGGGTAACTGTTTTTAGATAGATGAGCTGAATCACTCTCTGGAGTGGTCAAATTCCATCCGTATAGACAACCTACCAGAATATTTTAATTATGCGACTAACTTTCAGACGTTTAAATATGGTCTAATTAGGGTCTTTAAGATTTTTGAGTAGCAGTGAATCCCACCAGTAACATAAACAGTAAATAAACAAACAAATAATTATACTCCTTATTTTCTGAATGTTGAGAGTCACAGTAATTTGTTTATGAAACAGATAGACTGTAGACTTCATCTCTGCAGAAGGAGGTGTGTTGACCAGAGCACTTGGCCTAAGACTTTGAGGTTCCACTGGTATTTGCTGGAAGTTAGATTCTGCCCTCAGAATCATTGGAGACTAGCTATTGCTCATATGTTCTGTGTATTTTTGAAGTATTACAATTTGGCTAAATTTGTATTTTTCTCCCTAAAAGACAGAGACAGCACACACGTCATTCCTCCTGTCAGTCTTCAAGTCCTTGTTGCTAACATTAGGGACTGCTCAGACATTCAAAGTACTGTGCATGGACAAAGAAATGTCACTTGTCTAGTCTCATCCTTTGATAAAGGCATTAAGTGTCTAGTATCTACAATTTCAAGACAAATGGTCAGTGTCTCTAATGGCAAACAGGCATTTTTTAGCAGGAACATTGAGCAGTCAGCCTATCCTTCCGGTTGTCAATTCATCCTTTTGGAACAGAATTTATGCAGGAGTTACAATAGACTATTTCATTTGGAAGAGACCATCTAGTACAACTGCCTGACCAATTCAGGGGTGGCCAAGTTAAAGTATGTTATTAAGAACATTGTCCAAATACCTTTTAAACACTGACAGGTGTGGGACATCAACAACCTCCTCAGGAAGCCTGTTCCAATGTTTGACCACCCTCCTAATAAAGATATGCTTCCTAATGACCACTATGAACCTCCTCTGCCTGATGCAGCTTTGAACCATTCTCATGTGTCCTGCTACTGGATACTGGGAAGAAGAGATCAGCACCTCCCTCTCCACTTAGCCTTCTCAGGAAGCTGCAGAGAGCAATGAGGTTACCACTTAGCCTCATTTTCTCCAAACCGGACAAGCCCAAAGTCCTTGGCTGCTCTTCAGAGAATGTTCCTCTGAGCCCTGTCACCAGTTTTGTTGAACTACTCTGGACACGTTCAAGATCCTTCACATCCTTCTTGATTGTGGTCCCCAGAACTGCACACAGTACTTACTCCAGGTGAGGCTGCACCAATGCTGAATACAGCAGGACAATCACCTCTTTTGATGGGCTGGTGATGCTGTGTTTGATGCACTCCAGGATGTGGTTTGCCCTCAGCTGCCAGGGCACACTGCTGGCTCATACGGAACCTGCTGCCAGCCAGCACCCCCAGACCCCTTTCTGCAGGGCTGCTCTCCAGCCACTCCTCTCCCAATTTGTATTTGTGTCTGACATTACTCTGTCCTAAGTACAGAATCTGGCATTTGGACTTGTTAACTTTCATGTCACTAATCACAGCCCAGTGCTCCAATCTATCTAGATACCTCTGCAAGCCCCCCATCCCTCAAGAGAATCAACAGCACCTCCAGTTTGCCATAATCACCAAATTTGCTAATGGTGCATTCAACTCCTGCATCCAGATTGTTGATAAATACATTGAACAGAACTGGCCCTGGAATTGAACCCTTAGCAACACCACTGGTTACTGGTCACCAGACAGATGCAGCCCCATTCAGTACAACCTTCTGAGCTCTGCTCTTCAAGCAACCCAGTGCAACATGAAGCCACTCAACCTTCAGTTGGACAACTTGCCCAGAAGGATACTGTGAGAGACAGTGTCACAGGCCTTACTAAAATCCAGAAAAACTACCTCCTCTGCCTTCCCCTCATCCCCTAGGCAGATGACTACCATAGAAGGATATCATAGAATCATAGAAAGGTTTGGGTGGAAAGGAACTTTAAAGATAATCTTCTTTCAAACCTTCTGCCATGGGCAGGGACACCCTCCACTAGACAGGTTGCCCAAAGCCCCATCCAACCTGACCTTGAACACCTCCAGGGAGGGTGCATCCACAACCTCTCTGGACAGGAGCGACTGAGGGAAATGGGGCTGTTTCATCTAGGGAAGAGGAGGATGAGTGAAAACCGTATCATTCTCTACAACCACCTTAAAGGAGGTTATAGTGAAATGGGTGTTGATCTCTTCTCCCCAGTAACTAGCAATAGGATGAGAGGAAATGTCCTCAAGTTGCATCAGGGTAGATTTACATTGGATACTAAGAAAAATATCTTTATCAGAAAGATTGGTCAAGCACTGGAACAGGCTGCCCAAGGAAGTGGTTGAGTCACCATAACTGGAGGTGTTCAGATAACATGTAGACTTGGTATTATGGGACAAGATTTAGTAGACATGGTGGTGTTGCGTTGATGGTTGGACTTAATGGTCTTAAGTCTTTTAAAACCTTAAAGATTCTATGATCCTGTGACACAATGAACCCTATCAGGCCTCATGGACTTGCAAGCATTGAGGTGATAACAACAGGTGCCTTACATTTTCAGTGTCCGCAAATAGAAAAACACTTTTCATACTCATGGTCCTCTGACTCAGGGGACCAGTCAGCCCAAGTTCCATCAGTATTATTGAAGACTGAGGCAAAAAAAATACATTGAATGCCTCTGCTTTTCCTTCATTCCTGTTAGTCAGATGACCACCTTCAACAAGTATACATCATACATTTTCTTTAGACCTTCTCTTCTATTAACTTACTTTAAAAATTCCTTCTTGTTATCTGAAACAACGTTGGTTAGCTTCAACTCTAACTGAGCTTTGGCCTTTTTTATCTTTGCCATGCAAATATGAACCACAGTTCTATAATCTTCCTGCATAGCCTGACCTTGCTTCCAGAGATTGTACAATTTCCTCTTGAGGCCCACAAGGAGATTCCTGTTCAGGCAAGGTGGTCTTCTGCCCTACTTGTAGGACTTACAAAACAGTGGAATTGCCTACTCCTGTAGTTCTAAAGGGTGTTTCTTAAAGACTGAGCAGTGCTTGTGACCTCCTAAGCCCCCAGAAGCAGATTCCCAGGTTGCTCTGCTAAATAGCTCCTGGAATGTTATTCTGAAGTCCAGGGTAGCAACTCTGCTGTCCTGTTTTCTCATTGCACTGAAAATCTTAAACTCAACCAATCCTTGATCACTGTAGCCAAGACAGCCACCTACTATCACATCCCATACAAATCCTTGTCTATTCACAAACAGCAAGTATAGGAGGGCATTGTTCCTTGTTGACTCATCGAGTACCTTTGACAAGAAGTCACCTCCTACAAACTTCAAGAATTTCCAGGAACTGCTCATTGCAGCAGTTTTGAAATTTTCTGTGAGGACAAGGGCTACTGATATCGACACTTCTATTTACCCATAGAAAAACTCATCAGTGCTGGGTGATTGGTAGTAGACACCCACTATTTGTTTTCCAATAGTCTGATAATTACTCTTCTCCTATGCATGAAACAGCACAGAGAATTTAATCCAGCAAATCCTTCATCAGGCCTGATGGTCATTTTTATTGAAATAGGTAGTTGTAGTTTAAAAGTACAGATATGTAAGATAGTAAGAATGTATAAAAAGCTTGTGCTATTTCTTATAAGTCCATACATGAAGCTGGAAATGACTATATGCAATGTATTGATATTTTTTTCTTATTAACTATCAGAATCAATCTCCTCAGAATCTTTGGATTTTAGGATCTCAAATTTCTTAAAGTGTTCAGAAGTGAATGATTATAATGGATAAACAGAAGGTGGAAGTATACTTTCAACAGAGGAAAATTAGAAAACAGTGTGAAAATACTTATCTCCCCCTATTCCCTGATTTATACATTTAACAATGAAATAAAATGCTGTGGTCAAATTTTCAGAGTAAAAAGACTTACTACTTCCTGAATGAAACATAATCTAAATAATCTATTACAATCTATTGTAGAATAATGTTACATTATCACTTGCAAATGGGAGGCATGGCTTTCACAGCTGCCAAGCTGTACTTATCCATATCTGATGGTCCCCATTAATTTTTAACAATTGTCCTGTCACCAGACCAGTGAGCTGTAGAAAATACCGTGGAGATGTCACATTCCTTGATGACTGCAGTTAGTGCTGCTGCCCCTCTGAATCAGCATGAAATGTAGACTCTTTTATGACTGAATCTGCAATCTGGGATTTGATCATGCTATTTATAGTATTGCTAATGGTCTATAGCACTGACAAAGGGTGTGTTGAAGTCATTCTCTCAGTTACCCTTGTTTTCGGTTATAGAGGCAGAACAGACATCTGGATCCTATATATCAGTAACTAGACAGAAAATAACAGCACGAAGAAGTCTTGACTTTCACTGGTGAAAGATTTTAATAAGTTTACTTTTTTTTAAAAAAAAAGGTCTCTGTGTGGATTTTTAACAACATTCTTTCTGAGAAACATGGGCAAGGGGCAAACTATTTTGATCTGGTTTCTAGAAAGTTAATTGCAGTCACATGACAAAACAAAAGGAGGCTTAGTAACATCTCAAGAAAGTAAAGTCAAACTCAGAGGAAACAGATAGACATAGGTTTAAAACAATTAAATTCAAGTTACCATGTGTTATTTTATCAGCAAAATGCAATTTTCAATTTTATGTAAAGATTTTAGAAACATTGCCTCATTTCTGTGAAGGAATAATTTACTTCCAAGTCCTCATTTGACTTCCAAACCCAATTCCTAAAATGCGTATCATGTAGTTTGTTCTAATTCTGAACTTAAGTACTTAGAAAATCAGTATTTGGGAAGAATTCTTCTCAAGTTAACAGTCAACATTAGAATATTTAGAAGATTCCTTGATTTTTCTCCCTCTCTGAAAGCATATCTGAATCTTACCGTGCCAAAGGCCTGCAAAATTATAAGGAACCTGTTTAGTGGCACTAACCTCATGACTGCTGCTGTAACCAGGATGTGGAGAACCATAGGAATTACAGCATCATTCTTCATTATTTTATCTTACAATTCTCATAGAACCATGGGGGAGAAAAAATGTAACAGCAACAGCTAAGTATATTAATGATCCCTGGAAACAGTACTTGATTTCCTATGGGTTTATGTACCTTAATTAATTAACTTTTTAAGTGATTTATATTAAGATTTCTTGTTATCACTCCATATGCCTGTAAAATTAAGCCATTCTGCTCCCTGCAGGACCAACACACACTGACTTGTGCCAACTAGTTAGAATCAAGTACCTTCACCAGCATACCAGGAGAGTTGCGTTTTCTCACTGCCTCTCCTTTCAGCTTCCTCCCGCACAGAGTACAGGGAGTAGGAGATGGGTTACTCTGTTCTTCTCTAATAGGCACAAGAGAATTGTCCCCAAGATGTCAAACTTTGTTTGTACAACTATATTCACAAGTGATTTGGTGGGGATAAAGGGTGAGCCTATTTTCTCAAGAAAACAAAGAATGGGATTGTGTTTAAATGTACATATGATAAAACTGTATCTCTACAGCTCTGAGAACTTTCATCAGCTGAGGATATCACAGGAGAATGGATATATCTTTCCATGGGGGTGCAAGGAAGGAGCTGGAAATTTGCAGTTTTTAGAAAGGCAGTATAGAATGAACCACTGGGGTAATACATGTCATGGACACTGTGTTATGAGGAAACAGTCTGTGCAATATGCTTAGAAACATGTTAAATAATTAATGTGCAATTATAGCTGTAATATATCTTATGAATTTTTACAGTTAGTTCTTCTTATGTGTCAATTCAGCTTGCATGAATGTGATTTAGTAAGACATTGCAGCATCCTCTCTATCAAATATTTTTCTATAGGTTCTCGGAAGTAACAGTAGTACATTGAAATCTTTCCACGACAAGTAGAATTTCTGAAGGTTGTAGTTCTCTAAAAAGATTAATTTCTTTGTTTGGTTTAACCAAAAATTACTAAAAGGGAAATGTTTCATTCCCAGTTGGGTAGTTGTTTCTTCTTGGTATCTGACAGAGACCTTCAGGTTGCTTCTAAATTAGAAGTAAACAAGACAATAAGCAGACCCAAATCCTCAGTGGGCTTGTTAACTTCCTTCCTGTGACAGAGAGAGGGGGATCAGTTTCTTACACACTTGCAGTGAATTCCCTCCTGGGCCTTGCAATGTTTCACCCTGGCACTGCAGTAGGCTCTCTCAGCTCCAGGAGAGATATGCTAAAAGAGATGGTTACGCTGACTTTGCTAAGAGTTTCAGAAATTCAAGAGTCACAGAGGACTTTGGCAGACAATTATAATAGTATTGATACCAATAACCATACTTAATCATATGGATAACAGGAGATAATTGATGAAGTCCCACCTGGTCCATGCCTCCTGATGCATTCAGAGGCTAAAAATCTGTGCATTTGCACTAGAATCACATTTTCTACATCTCTGGATCACTGGAACAGGTTGCCCAGAGACATAGTGGAGGCCCAATCCTTGGACACATTCAAGGTCAGGCTCGATTAGTCCCTGAGCAACCTGATCTAGTGAAGATGTTTTGCTTACTGCAGGGGAGTTGGACTAGATGACCTCTAAACATCCCTTCCAACCTACACATTCTATGATTTGATTTCTTTCAGGAATAATTTTCAGTTATCTGATGGCATTACGTGTAATGTGACTTTTTATTAAGCCTTCCATTTCCAAGAAAGGAGTGAACCTCTCTTTTTTTTTTTTTTTTTTTTTGGTGTCACATACAGTCTGCTCTACAATACATTCCACAGATAGCACTACATTTGAGGTAAAAGCTTTTAAATAGCTCCACTGAAGGTAAATCATATGTTAAGCATTTGAGTTCTAGACAATCCTCAGTCTGAAGGAGTTGAAACATGTATTGTTGTGTTTACAGTATCATATCAAAACCACTGACCAGCAGACACGGGGGAAGACGGGGCTTTTCCCACCCAGCTAAGTGAATCTCAGACACTGTGAAACCACAGGAATACCACAGGAATACAGGAACATAGGAGTGGTGGGTATGTAGGAAATCAAGTAGCTTTGTAGATTCGTAGTACCCCAGTGCATGATAAATGTTGTTTTATTTTTTTCATTTTTTCAAGTAAATGTTTAATGCAAAATATACAGCAAATGCACAATTGGTTGCAGAACCAGAGCAGTTATGTTCCAAAGAACATACTGCAGAAGAGATGCATAACCCGGTGCACACCACAGGCTTTGTGTGTGCATCATGACCATGTTCTCTTTTCATTTGGGATGAGAACCCCAGACCTCTGCATCCCTCATTCCCCTCTGAAAGAACAGCTAGGTGCCACTGTTTATTCCAGTGGCTGTTTTGATCCAGATAACTGGGAACTAGGACAGTGATGCCAAGCATGCTGTATCTGCCCCACAGGTAGACATGGTGCTGTTCAAAGATAGCCTGGTGTGGCTCTGTTCTCAGCATATAAACTTCCTTGGTAATCAATCAAAGCTGCTTAACTGATACAGATAGGGCATCTAACTGACGTAATCGTCATTGTTCACTAATCACCCATATTTTATGTGGTAAAATGCTTAAACTTGCTGTCTAAAATAAGTAGTCTGATCTTGACCTTATGCACTGTGAGAAATGTTATTCAGAAAACATTAATCCTCCTCATTCTTTCAGTGCTTTGTTGCTACTTTTAAAGTCTTTGCTTAAATCACAAAAAAAGATGTTTTAATAGTACATTTTGCATCAAGTTCTCCTACACTCTTCCTTACCTGTTTGTCTATTTCACTACTCCTTAGTTCTTAAAATCAATGAATAAAATTATCCTATGGATAACAAAGAAAATTAAGACATTTTGAAAATACTTAGTGCAGTGTCTTACCCTAGATAAAGATTTCTGATCACACTAATCATCTGCAGATTGGGACAGGAACAAGCCTTTGGCACACAGGAAGAACCATTAGTTCTCATACAGTTCCTTAACTGGCTGTTGTTAGAGAAAAGCCTCTGAGTTCTAGCTAAATGCAAAGATGTCCTAAAAGATATTTGTCTCTTCAGAGAGAGAAATTGGCTGGGGATATACTAATGGAATGCTTTCTAAAGTGATCACATTTCTCTGTAGTCAGGGTTTTGGGTACAAAAATAAAAGCACCTAGTGTATGAAAAAAAAAAAGTAATTCCTTTTTGCTTCACCTGATTTCACCTTTTTAAAAGTTATAGACTGTGAAAGGTAAAACATGGTGTTTGTACTACGAAACCACTTAGGTCTTCTGACTCATTCTGTATACTGGGCAGTGCCAGTGTACACATATCTTGAGTCTCTATGGGCCTGTACTCTTGTGGGCAAATATTGTCAGTATAGAATCTCAGATTCTTGAGAATTATAGAGCTCAAATCAACTTTTTCACTCCTCATTGATTTCCTGTACCAGTTTTTTATTGACTAAAAGACTATTTCCAGCCCAGAAAGCCAATTGTATCCTGAGTTGCATAAATAGAAACATAACCAGCAGGTCGAGGGAGGTGGTTCTCACAAGATACTCCGCTCTCAAGAGTGCCATGTCCAGCTCTGGGGTCCCCAGTAGAGGAAAGACATGGACCTGTTAGAGGTCCATGAGGACCTCAAGTGCTGCAGTTTCCCTCTGAACATCAGGACACAATTCTTTACTGTGAGGGTAACTAAGCACTGGCACAGGCTGCCCAGAGTGTTTGTGGATCTCTCTCCTTGGAGATATTCAAAAGACCTGGTCAGCCAGCTTCATGTGGCCCTGCTTGAGCTGGGTGGTTGGACCTCCAGGGGTACTTTCAGTCTCAACCATTAAATGATTCTATGATTCTTCATCTTTTGAGGACCTTTCAGAATAACTGTTGCTTTTTGCTGTGGCAAAATTAGAAAAAAATAGATATTAGAAAATTAATTAGCAACTAGTTAGAATAATAAAAATTCTTGAGAGTGAAGAATGCTTGAGACTGATACAATTTCTGGGCAGTGGCTCAAAGCTACATAGCTTGGAACTGTATGTTTTGCCTCCTGCAGCTGTATAAAACCCGTGTATTTTGTGGTCATAAATATTTGGGTCTACTAAGAATGGCTAGACGGATCAGCACCAACATGGAAAAGGGGTTCATCTTTAGAGATCAGTTAGATCAGGGTCAGGACCACACACCCAGTGGTTCTTACATCACCTGGGTTCCACTCTGTCTAGATTTTACCAGGAAACATATCCATATGCAGCCTGGAAGTGCTGCTTTTACTTATACTGACTAACATAGTTTAAAGGAATTTTAGATTTGCTGATATACAACTGAATGTTCTCCTTGTGATCAGCAATCACTCAGAGCCAAGAAATTTGACAGACGTCTGCTTCATTCAGCACTTGTGCTCTGAGCAGCACCATGTAAGCCAAACCTTTGTCTTGCACAATGTCTGACTGCAAATTGCTCACATCGGCATTTCTTAAATTTACAATTCACCCACATTTTTTTCATGTTCTCCACATTTTCTAAAACCTCACTTCTCTGTAATAGAAGCAGTCCATTAAAAATTCAGAAACAATACAAAAGAAAAGGACAATATCTCGTAAAATAGAATTTATTTTCTTAACCGCAACTTAATTTAAACATTAATGAGACGCTGTAGCAGTAAATACAATATTGTATGTTTTATAATATAGAGATACTATGCATATAAGACCTTGATAGAACTTGCTTGAAAGAACTTGCTGAAAGAAAAAGCTGATGCTGTTATCGTTGTTTCTCTTTTTTATTCCAATTTGATTTGATGAAGATTAGTGAGGTAATTTAGGCAGTTTTGGAATAGTTCTGTTAATGTCAGCTCTTCACTGGCCCAATACGGACCAACTTTAGAAATATGGACACGTATTTTTGTAGCAATGTACTGTCTACTTTTACAGCAGCAAGATTTGATAGGATTTATGAGATATTAGATGAATTCTTATGATTGACTTCCAATTTCATCACAAGTATCATTACAATATAGCTTCAGGTTTACAAAAATAATTTGTTCATCTGAAAATACTGCCTATATAATACCAATTTTTGTGCTAATGTGGATTTCCAACTGCGTAAAGCAGAAATGTAGGTAAATTCAATTTAACATGCCCAGAGGCACAGACTTACATACTCCTTTCTGAAACTAATCAGTTATTCATTCAGGAATCTAATTTTCCTCAGTCATCTCTACATTCTTTACACTTCAACTTTTACACTGTCTTACCTTTCAAAAGTCAGTATTCAGTTATGAACAGTGAAAAGCATTTCATTGATATTTAAGATACCCCAAACAAGCTATTTGTAGTTCATTTTCCTCCTCAAAGAGCACCTTTGTTTTTCAGAGAGAATAAATATTACTTCGCTGCTTTTTATGACAAATGATCACTTCCTTTCCCACATCCCAATAATTTTTTCAACATTTTAACTAGTTTAGTAGAGAAAGCCAAAATTTAGCTAAGAACACTTCAATTCTTCTGAAAAACTAATAGAAAGACACAGAGACTCTGAAGGAAAGACAGGAAAACCTCAATTTCTGTACATGGCTGGCAGAAGCCAGGTGGCCGGTTAGCACACACAGACTGCCTGATGAGGCGGTGTGCCTGAAGCTTCAGTCAGTCTCATGGCTAGCAGTGATGTCACAGGTGCCCCTTCATTATTTAGAAAATAAGATATACAAAACTACAGCAAAGTTTCTCCATTAGTTGATTGTAGAGAATTCTACCCCTCACCCCTGCTAAACCTTGCAGTGAGAATAGAGCTTTTTTGCTGTTCTGACAGGTTTCTGCAGTCCCACAACTGATCTAAGCATATTTCATTTCCCTTGACCAATGTGTTATCACTGTTCTTTCTTTCTTTCCTTCCTTCCTCTTTGCCGTTTACCACTTTATCTCCTACTCAGTCACATTTACCCGCATTCCTTCTCTCCTGCCTGGTGATCGTGTCTCTAAGCTATTCCAGTGTTTCTCAGCTTGCAGCTTGTGGACCACAGGTAGTTCACGGATGCCAGAAAGTGGTATATGAGATGCTGAGTTGTTTTTTAATCGGACACATTCACACGCACTGATTCAAGAAGCAAACCAGAGATGATTATAAACCTATTTCCCAGTGTGTATTTTGTGTGATTTGTTGATTTTTTGTTTTATCCACATAGTAATCCCATTGATGATCCCATTTGACCTGCAGTTACAGACACTACTTTTTTTATCTCACTTGTTAGCAGAGATTTTCACTGCTCTAAATAAACATATTCTGTTACAATGCTGTTACAATCCAGAGCACTCAGGGTGAGATTCTAATATTCCTTCTATGGACCATCTCCAAAAAAACCCTAGTAATATACCACAGATTCACCTATGGATCCTGGACTCATGTTTTAAACTCCTAGGGCTCAGGTTATAATATTTGGATTGAAATTCTTCAATGACATCTGCTCTGACTGATCCTTTTTTATTTTGATACTTTACTTCAGCTGCATCACAGTCTTTGCAGGTTAAGAGAAAACAGGTATGTCCATGTAGCAGTGTTCCTGCTATGTGACAAGGTAAGCAAAAGCCATGTGGCTTTCTTAGTGCTGGGTAAAAATTCCTCCCCTAAAGTAATTATATCAGCCAAGACATAACCTTCCCAACATGGTCACTTGGCTTTTGGCTTCAGCTGGCCCTCGTCCTGCTCTCTTGCAGTGCTGCAAGCAGAATGAGCTACTGTCTTCTTGCAGTGCAATCTCGTAAGAGAAAATGTTCAAATCAGGAAGCAGTAGATAACAGAGCAGTACTTTCAAGAACATGTGTTCTTCATAGTCTTGTATAACCTCTCCTTGCATTCCAAACTTATCTGGTTTGTTTGCAATTCCTTATCTTCTTTTTGTTATTTAGTGAACATGTGCTTGTTTGAATGTTTTTTTCTCTTGCAGTTTGTAAGTGTTGAGGTGTTATATATTGACAACATTGATTAATGTGCTCTGTGTAGCTTAAAAATAGAATGTCTAAGTTTCATCTATAATATGCTCAAAATCGTATCTTGTCAATTTCCAAATGACTGTTTGGTGTGCCTCTTAATTCTTTAACATGTTACTGAAAGTAGATAATTGCTATGTTATTTATTCAGAGATACGACATGTGAAATTAATACTTGTTCTAAAAATGCATGCTTTCATGATCCATGATAATGGTCTTACAATTGGATATCACTGCACTTAGCAAATATACAAAATATTGCAAATAAATCTGAGGGAGGTTCTTCTCTTTTAAACAATCATATCTTTATTTGAAGAGTAATAAAAATAATCTTTATATGTGTTTATGTGTGTATAAAATCCTAGGCTCATAGGTTTGGGTTGGATGGGACCACAAAGGTCATCTAGTTACGACACCCCTGCCATGGGCAGGGACACCTTCCACTAGACCAAACTGCCCAAAGCCCCTTCCAACCCAACCTTGAACACTTCCAGTGATGGGGTTTCCACAACTTCTCTGAGCAACCAGTTCTGGTGCCTCACCACCCCCAAAGTGAACACTTTCTTTCTAATATCTAATCTAAATCTACTCTCCTTCAACTTAAGGCCATTGCCCCTTGTCCTTTTACTCCATGTGCTTGTAAACAGTCCCTCTCCAGCTTTCATGTAAGCCCACTTTGGGTGCTGGAACGCTGCAACAAGGTCTCCCCAGAGCCTTCTCTTCTCCCAGCTGAACAACCCCAACTCTCTCAACCTGTCTTCATAGGAGAAGTGCTCCAGCCCTCTGACCATCTTTGTGGCCCTACTCTAGACGTACCCACTCCAACAGGTCCATGTCCTCCTTTTCTTAAGGACCTCACAACTGGATGCAGTATTCCAGGTGGGGTCTCATGAGAGCAGAGTAAAGTGAGACAATATATATATTGCTCTAAGACAATAAGACAATTAAATAAACTACATTGTTTCAGGAAAACAATGGTCTACAAAACCTGGTCTATAAACCTGAGTCAGTGATGCTCAGGTGTTCTGAGTGAAGCTCTGCCTCACTGACCGACTCAAAAAAGAATGTGATCCTGTTGAAAGAGCTTTTTATATTATAGACCCAATGCCTGTTTTTTCTTATATGAAATTAATTTTCTCAGTTTCAAATTACATATCTTTTTTCCCATAAGTGCATGAAGACATGGAATTTTGTCAATTAAAAGCTTCACATGCTTTTTTTGTGTGTGATCTGGTTAAAGGTAGTAAGAAAAAAAGGATTTATCCTTCTAAACCTATTTCATTGTTATATGGCTTTTGTCTACGCATATTAATATATTGTCAAGAGATATGATTATTTGTTTCTGTCCAGCTAATTGTATCATTTATATTGTCCTTGCTGACAAGATATAATCCAAGTATTCAAGAAGGAAACAAATGAAAGCAGTAAATAAATTGACTAAGAGATTTATTTACTTTTTCTTTGAGTCATTCATAGGCAGGTTGTGGGGTGCAGTGTTATGCAATACAGTGTCATATGAAAGCGAAACTCTTCACAGAGGGCTGAAATCTTAAAGTTGTTAGGAGAAAATGGGTCACGACTGATCTGATAGCAGGTGAGGCTGCTGATGCTCCATGTGCTATCTCTCAGTTTAGCAATGATTTTCTCTGCAAAACTGAACTAAGGTGGTTCAGCTATTCTGCACTGAAGTCATCGTTATGTCTCAGGTGGCTGAGCAACTGGTAGACAGATTGCAGGTTTTCACACTGTACAAGGCACACATGTACAAAATCATACTTTAAAAATGAGATATTATGAAATTAAAAATTAATTCACAATTAATAAACTCATCTTCTTAGTGGGCTAAAAAAATTCTGAGGAATGGCAGATAGTGAAGATTCAGCAGCATCATAAAGTCAGTGCATGAAGCCAGATCCTCAACAGCAAACCCAATATTGTGACCGTAGCAGTGAACTTAACTCTCAGCATGTGGCATGACAGTACTGATCAAATACACAATGCACATGCTCAGCAAAGGACAGGGTTGTTTTTTTTTCATCTTCTAAAGAAAAATACATTTTCATGCAGTGGCTGTTCAAAGGACCAGAAAATTTCTATGGTATGATTTTGAGCCTACAGAAGTACTGCAAGTTGCCTCTTGCCACATACCAAATATTTACAATACGGTGAGGTTTTAGTCCAATAATTATAAACAGTGAAAGAGAGGATGCCCAGGGCTACAGGGTTTGGGTTTTTTTCTATGAAATGGTTACAAAGTTTGAAATCTAGAACAGCTCCTCAAAATATTTTACCAGTTTTAAACGCCATAATTATACCGATTGAGAAAGCTACCACAAGCTGAAAAATTTAAAAGTTTAATGTAGAATGTTTGGATAATTGGAGCATATAGTAGACATTGGTAGCTAAATTAGTGTCCTGTACCTGAGTTTAGGATAAGAAGATCAGTCGTATCAGATGTAGGTATGACAAAAGAACACCTTTTTGAGGTGCGATCTTTCCTCCATAACTTTAATGAACATCCTTCATCCAGGCATGGATAGTGTGTCCAATACTGTTTAATGCTTTCATTAATAACCTAAAAGATGAGATGAAGTGCAGTCTCAGTAAGTTCACGAATGGTACTGAATTAGAGAGTGGTGGATAAGCTGAAAAACAGGACTGCTCTTTCAGAGAATCCTCAACAGGCTGCACAAAAGAGGTGGCAGGAATGACTTAAAGTTCTATACAAGCAAACATACCTGTGGCATCTGAGGTCAAATAGTCCGATTACACAGGGCAGGCTGGAGTCTGACTGGGCAGCAAGCAGTCTTACATAAAAAGACATGGTGGGCAAGAAGTGGAAGGTCAGCAACTGGGACACTCAGCAATAAAGAAGGTGACACCTGCAGCCTGGGCTGTTTGGGCAAGCACCCTGCCATCAGGTCGAGGGATGTGAACCTTTCCCTCTCTGGAAATGCAATCACATGCTGGGAGAGGTTACCCGGAAAGACTGTTGAGTATCTATCCTTAACAGATATTCAAAATTCAGCTGGTTGTGTCTGTGAGCAACTTGCTGTAGTTCACCTTTCCTTTCAGCAAGGTATTGGACTGAATGGCTGTTAGAAGTCTCTTATAAGCTATGTAATTGTATGTTTCTTTGATTTTGACTTCATAGCCACTTTATATTCTTATATGTTCATGCATATGAGAATGTAAATCTATAATTCTCCTGTTCTTCATTGTCTAAACAAAATTCTTTCATCTAAGCTTAATGCAGTAAACTTAAAAGAGATTTTGTCTGTGGCAGTCACCCCCTCAAGACTTATGGGAATGCCATCCATAATAAGAAAATGAAGTCTTTCTTGCTGTTGTTCCAAGCACATTTCTGCAGGCAGTCATACATGCTTCATGGCATAAAGGACCTTGAACACATTGTACCTAAATGAATTCTTCCTGTAATTCATACATGGTAATATTTGTAACATGACTGTACGGAACTGCCCCAATAGATATTTTGTTTATTCTCACATTTCCTGGCAATAAACCTCTGTTAGAAAGCTTAGCAAAATACGCAGTCATTCTTTAACTTATAGCAAATTCTTTGATTTTGAAAAAGTAAATCTGATTTTTTTTTTGTTTTAGAATGTCTGCATATAACATTAGTTTTCTTCTCATACCTTATTTTTATAACTGTTAACTGTAGGCAGGTTCTGACCACTTTGATCTCCTAGTCCTACACAAGGGCCTACCCTACGTAACGGTAAAGCAAATTATTTTTAAAGACAGTGTCATATTCTGCCTAGATCCAATAATCAGAGATAAAGATTTCTGTGAATTTCACAGGAGAGTGACAAAATGTTATATTGCATTAATATGGGATGATACTATTACTGCCTCAGGACAGCACTGAAATCAAGCATGGTTGTTATTCTAAACACAGTCATTCTATAACAGAAGAAGTTTTTCATTGATTAGACAGGATAGAAATTTTTGCTTTCTTAAACTTTAACCTCTCAATCATGGCTAGTAGTATACAGCTGCCTTGATTTGAAAATGGAATTTTAAGCTCATCTCCAATTCACTAGGGACCAAGAAACCTGTTTCAGGAAACCTCAAGCCTCTCAAAATTCATTGCTATGACATTTCCCAATTGGAGTGAACTTTAAGACATTTGTAACACATTGTAAATAGTGAAAGGAAATCTGATCTCCTGCACTCCAGAGTGAGTCTTAAAATTAATGAAGCTGAAAATTTTGTGAGCAAGAGCATAATTTGTCCCAGTGTCCCAATGAATATGAACTGTAAACTTTTTTTCTTCTGAAGATTTAGGGACTGAGATATGAATAAAATATGTGCAAAGAAAGAAATGGAACCTGAGTTCTTTTCTGACTCCTTAATGTTAAATTCATTATGTCAGCCAAATGAAGATAGAATATGTATTCAGTCAATGTCCAAGTATAAACTGTCTTATTTGAATAAGAAAATTTCATCTGCTTATCACAAGATGAAAATAAAACATCTAATTTAGCAGTGGAAGCCAAATTCTACTACCATTGGAAACGAACTTCGGTGCACATTAAAAGATGTGCTCTTTCTGTACAAGGTACTTTTTGTATATACCAGAGAAGTTCAAGATCATCTTTCTCTGACCTTTTTCACAGATTAAATGCAGTGAAATAAAATGTGTTATACAAGGTATTGACATCAAGTTTAAATTCTTGCACTGATGAATTCTCCTTTTAGTAGTATATTTTGCTCTCTTACTGAAGTGGTAACTAGTGCATTTTTGTTACGTTTCTTACTCTAGTACTTTCTTCTAAGGAAGTTTGAATTCAGAGTGTCATTTTGCAAGAAAATTCATTTCAGGGATAACAGTTAGAAGTTTTCCTTGACTGAGTGCTATAGAAATGATCATCTATACGGGTCATATAGCTACCAACTCATTAACTAACATATTTCCTTTAACTTAAACTAAATGCAGGAGTTGGGCTGTTCAATTTGGTGTTAACTATGAAGTTATTTAATATAGAATTGAGCTTGAGCGTAGGAATCCATTATGAGCTGCTTTCCCTCTGCTGAGTGTGCATCCCTTCAGTATCTGTTTTGGTTTCCTATATTCTTACTGTTAGAGCATGCAAGAAAAAAACAATGCTTAGGAAATGCTTAATGAGGCTGTATATTCTTTCACGCTCTACACATACATGTAGAAGAACCTTTTTTTTTCTGTCTAATTTAACAACTATCTTAAAATAAGTTGTTCTGTTGCTAAGTTACAAAAATTGACAGATATTTTGGAAACCTGGACATATTTGTCTAATATCTGACAAACACCAGTAAATGAATATCCAGTGTGGAGGCTTGATCCTATGTAGAACTGACATTTCAGATTGTAATGGCCTCCATAACCACATCTTTTTCTGTTTAGATAAAAATGCATAGCTGGAGAATAAAAATAATACAGTAATTAATACTCTGAAGAACTATAGAAAATTTAAAAACATCTTTAATGGTGCCAAAAAGAAAAAATAATTTATTTAATAAATTAATTACATCTAAAATGCACATCCAAAAGACTTACTGTGTTTGTCTCAAAAACTCATTCAAGGTATGAATGGGTGAGAGCCCTGTGGTAATAAAAGCACAACTGATACTGTTGCAACTCTGTGAAATAAGTGAACCTCCCATAGAGTTGACTCTTACAGGAAAGTGGGAGAGGGACTGTTCATCAGGGAGTGTATAGGATCATAGAATCTCCTGAGTTGGAAGGGACCGATAAGGATCATTGAGGCCAACTCCTGGCTCCACACAGGACCCACTAAGTCAGAGCATGAGACTGAGCGCATTGTCCAGATGCTTCTTGAGCTCAGTCAAGCTCGGTGCTGTGACTACTTCCCTGGGGACCCTGTTCCAGTGCCTGACCACCCTCCCAGGAAAGAACCTAATATCTAACCTAAACCTCCCCTAGCTCAGCCTTCATACCATTCCCTGGGGAATCCTATCATTAGTGACCAAAATGAGGAGATCAGCACCTGCCCCTTTGCTTCCCATCACCAGGAAGCCATAGACCACGATGAGGTCTCCCCTCAGCCTCCTCTTCTCAGCCTCTCCTCCTAAGACTTCCCCTCCAGACCCTTCACCATCCTTGTTGCCCTCTTCTGGACACTCTCCAGTATTTTTGTGTCCCTCTTGTTCTGTGGCATCCAAAACTACACACAACACTCAAGGTAAGGCTGCACCAGTGCAATATAGATAGAGTGAGACAATCCCCTCTCTGGACTGACTGGCCATGTCATGCTTGATGCACTTCATGACACAGTTGGCCCTCCTTGCTGTCCAGGCAAACTGCTGGCTCCAAATCCCCCTCAGCATGGCTGGCCTCCAGCATCTGATCCCCCAGCCTGTGTGTGCAACCAGGGTTGCCCCTTCCCAGGTGCAGAATCCAGAACTTGCCCTTCACACTGTTGGTGATTGCCCAGCTCTAAATTGTCCAGGTCCCTCTGTAAGGCTTCTCCACCCTCAACAGAGTCAACAGCTCCTCCCAATTTAGTGTTGCAAGTAGAACCCCACCCTTTCAGTCCTTGGTTCAATGTTTCCATGTCTTTTGTGACTTTGAAGGTCATCTGTGACCTCTAAGTTCTTACAGAGTCCTCCAGAGACCACAGAGTGAAGAAATGCTATTGCCTTCTTGCATTTTCATAATATTAAGACAGCAGACTTCCAATTCATTTTGATTGCTGTCCTGACTAGCAGACCATGTTGCTATTTTATTATTACCAGAAAACCTCACTCATTCAGACTAATGACTGAGAAATCCGTTGCGAGTTAGTGAAATATGCAAGCTGGTCAAGCAAACAAGGCTAACCCTCCCTTTCCCAAATACAAAGTGTGCTTGATTCATTGATCTGGAGCAAATTACTTTAAACTGATTTTCCTAACTTCAGAAAATGGAATGGGATTGCGGCAGACTGACAATGAGTTTAAAAAAATAAAATCCTCAGGAGGCAAAGAAACATTGTAAACAGGATGAGTACATGTGCATAAGACTGTGTGTGAGTATTTGTTATGAACAGTGCAGCAGGCCCACACACATCATTAAAAATTACAGCACAGGCTTGTAGCTGTAGAATTTGCATTGCTCTGCTGTTATAATTTATTTCTTGTGTTGTGATAGTGCCCAGGAGTCCAGTGATGAGCTTCCAAATGAGCTTCGTTCTCTATTACACAGAACAAAAAGAGACACTCTGTCCTCATTTATTTCATTATGAATAGATTAACAGGTTTCTACATATTTATAAAAGTTTTATTGTAAAAGTAATTTTAATTATTTCTGATTATTACAATATGCTGGTAAGTTAGGGATGAAACATTTTGTTCAAATTAATGACAATTAACTGTCACTCGGTTGCAGAAACTCATGGGAAGTGGAAACCGGCAGACATTTTTCAATACTAATTAGAAATGAATCTTCTCCAATCTCAGAATAAAACACCGATTTTTTGTCACTAGCTCATTTAAAATAGAATCAAAAAGAGATATTTGTCAGTGGTCTCATTATTGCACAACTGTCCATCCTCTACTCCAGCACTTGACAAAGCAGAACAATAAAACCAGGCAAAGCTGCAGATAATGCAGCAAGCCAACTCCAATGTTTTCACCTAGCAAACCTTTCTTTACACAGAGTTAAACCAAGTGACTCCTCCTTTCCCACAAGGAAAGTCTAATGTCTCCTACTACCTTGAGTTCCTCCTGTCACTCATTTATTTTGTGTGTGAAAAGGATGTTGCTCATAAACTGCACTCAAAACAATCTCTTACCAAAAGCTGTGACTTTTGGGGAGTGTTTTTTTTGGGGGGAGGTTGGGCTGTGTGTAGGGATTTTTCCAAAATTTTAACTTGTTACACAAAGGTTTCCTGGTTCAAGAAAATCATCCTCACTTTAGGCTCAGGCAGTTTGCACTTATGCAGCTGATGTTTCCTGAGGCTCTGGGCTAACCTACAGGAACCAGAAGCTGTAATCAATGTTGATGTATGCCTGTCAAATTAAGAGAAAGTGGTCCTTTTGAAACTGAACAAAGTCCTGACTGCTCAAATACCTGATCATTGAATGAATATCATCTAAATATTGTACCATGTTTTCTTACTAATAGTTTTATCTTCAATAAAAGAATTTACAACAGCATGTCTAAAACCCTTGAAGTGCTTTTTACCCACTAAAAATAAAGATAAGTATTTATTTAGGTATACGGTGCATAAAATCTTTTGTTTGTCTAAAGCAAACCTTTCCAACACTGTCAATACTTTCTTGTAATATTGTTAGAATTATCTCTTGTTGCTGTAGTATGTCCATTACTCATAAATTCCTGGTTCCTGTAGACACACACACACACACACACACACACACACACACACACATATATATAAAAACACATAAATATCTGTACATACATATGTATATGCACACAATTAGGTGTAATTCTAACTGCATTGAACATAGAAAAAAAATTGAAATCTTAGTCTAAATTAATTTGGAAGAAAAAAAAACCACAGCAAAAGACCATATACCCATACTATATTATTTTGAGTAAAGATTCGTGGAGCAGAATCTGACTGGAGGCCTGTGACTAGCGGTGTTCCCCAGGGCTCGGTGTTGGTTCCAGTCCTGTTTAATATCTTCATTGATGACCTTGATGAGGGAATAGCATCCACCCTCAGCAAGTACCAGATGATACAAACCTGGGAGGAGTGGCTGAGTCGCAGGAACACTGCGCTGACATCCAGCGAGACCTGGACAGGCTGGAGAGCTGGGCAGGGAGAAACCTAATGAGGTTCAACAAAAGCAAGTGTAAAGTCTTGCAACTAGGAAGGAACAACCATTTGTATCAGTATAGGCTGGGGGATGACCTGCTGGAGAAGAGCTCTGTGGAGAAGGACCTGGGGGTCCTGGTGGATGACAGGTTGGCCATGAGCCAGCAGTGTGCCCTGGTGGCTAAGAGAGCCAATGGGATACTGGAGTGCATCCGGAGGAGTGTGGCCAGCAGGTCAAAGGAGGTGATCCTCCCCCTCTACTCTGCCCTGGTCAGGCCCCACCTGGAGGATTGTGTCCAGTTCTGGGCTCCTTGGTATAAAAAGGACAGAGATCTCCTTGAGAGAGTCCAAAGAAGGGCTACGAAGATCATTAAGGGCCTGGAGCATCTCCCCTATGAGGAAAGGCTGAATAAGTTGGGACTGTTCAGCCTTGAGAAGAGAAGACTAAGGGGGACCTAATTAAAGTCTATAATTATCTTAAGCAGGGGATGCAGGGGGAATCAGCCAGCCCCTTTTCAGTGGTCTGTGGAGATAGGACAAGGGGCAATGGCTGCAAGTTGGAGCACAGGAAGTTTCGCACCAACATGCGGAAGAACTTTTCCACAGTGAGGGTGACAGAGCCCTGGGACAGGCTGCCCAGGGAGGTGGTGGAGTCTCCTTCTCTGGAGATATTCAAGACCCGCCTGGATGCCTATCTGAGTGATATGTCCTAGGGAGCCTGCTTTGGCAGGGGGGTTGGACCCAATGATCTCTCGAGGTCCCTTCCAACCCCTACAATTCTGTGATTCTGTGATTTATGGAAAAAAAAAAGTCAAATTTATTTGTAATGTTGTCCTTAATTTTTTTAAGGCAAAAATTTTGTTGGGGGTGGGAACTACTTTGCTTTAATAATATTGCAAGGAATGAGAACATTTTGCTTCCATGTACACTTTCTAATGAGCAAAATAGAAATAGTTTACTAGAATCGAACATTACAGATTTCTTTCTGAAAGGAAGTGTCAACTAGAGGAAGTTGCTCACAACCTTAACCAGCAGAGTTTTGAATATGTGCAAGGGTCTCCTGGCAGCCTCTCCCAGCATCTGATCACCCTCATGATACATATTTTTTTGTTGTCATTCCCATCCTTGAGTGTTCCTCTTGGAAATGCCTGGTTTTGTTGTGCTATCAGGTAGCAATATGTCCTCCCCCAAATCTTCCCTTCTTTAGGCTGAGCAGGCACAGCTCACTCATATGACAGGTTCTCCTGTCCTCTCAACATCTCAGTGATGTTTTGCTGGACTTGCTGTGGCCTGGTCCTGTGGAGTCCAAAACCAGTCACAGTCCTCCAAAATACACATCACAAGTTCCAAAGAGAGAAGGCTCCCATCATCCCTGGACATCCCGATGGGCTCTTGCCCAAACAACCCAGGTTGTTGTCAGCCACCGTCTCTGCTGCCAAGTTCCTCAGTGGCCCACCTTCTATGTACTGTATAGCACATCTTTTTCTGCAAAGGTGTTATCTAGCAACTTTCTAGATAGGTAGATGGACAGATAATATTTTTAATCCATGCATATATGCATGGGTAGAGCTGAAAACATTTTTCCTTTTCAGGAAAATGCATTTCATGAAATCTGTGTCCCCTGCTCTCCAAGGAGAAGTTTCTCAGTTTCCAAATGAACTGAGCAACATGAAACTTTTTCTCAGATTAAAATTTAGCTGCTTGGTGTTTCTTTTTTCCAGCTTTTCTAAAGCACAATGATCTAATTCAAATAGAAGTTGGGTTTTTTTTTCTAATTCTCGTCTATGTGAATCAAGAAATTATTACAAAGACATACTTAAAAAAGACTCATCATACAAAATTTTTAGGTTGAAAATGCACACATTGTCCTTGAATAAGGTTTTCAGTTACTGGATGTTCATCAAAAATTAAATAAATATTTTTTTCTCTACAAATTCTTCCTTTAGCATATGCATGCAGACACACAAACCAACACACACAAAAACCCTAGAAGAATCAGTTATTTTATATAGCAACTGTTATATTACAGTAAATATGCATATATGCGCATATTCAATAAGTGTTTTTGGGGTATTTTTTACAAGAGAAGTTTATTTTTGTTCAACATAAAATCTCCTGCAGTGGTTAAGAAAATATTAATTCATCACAAGAAGTCAGTGGAAATTGTTGTACTTGTCTAAGTACATTAGAAATCCAGAGAAATAGGTTATAGGTTGGGGTTTTTTTTTTCCCTTTTCTATATTAATTTCATCCTTGGTTACTAACCTTTGTGTTCAATTTCCTTTGTTGGTTGAAAATTGTCTTATTAATCCATTATGTCAGAAGTATAATTCCTTCCTGGTTCCTGAACAAATTATTCACAAAGAGAATAAATTAAAATGCTTCTGGGGGAAAGATCTGCTTTCTAAGCAAGCCAGATATCTAATATATTAGACCTAATTAATAAGGCTAACTAAAGCACTGAAAACCTTAAGTCACGTTATTAGATACGCTTTTGTTTCTTTAGAGGTGCTCAGTGTAATGGAAGTCCTGATGTCCTTTAACTGTTCACAGCTCAAAAAGCATCCAAGAGAGGTAACGGTCTCTTCCCTAGTCTGATACCTTCTCCCCACTTCACACATACATGAAGAGAAGAAAAACAAATTCAAAGGAGAGAGGGGCTGAGGAATGCAGTAGCCTGATACAGGTCTAATTTCCAGTCATGTCTTTCACTACAGATGTAGCAAGAACTGTGTTCCTTTTCACTTCGCCTCTCTCAGCCACTAAGAACATGTCTGTCTGATCCAAGCTTCTGTAAGAGGAGATTCTAAATCTGTAAAGGGGTCAAAAAAGGATGGATAAAGTGTCATGGTGATTTATGGGTAGTGCTTCTATTATGGGCAAGTAAATATATATATATATATATATACATATTTCTCATCAAAAAGAAAGATTATTTTAATATTACACACTTCTCTGACACCATCAGGAATTTATTGAGTTTGCTTTAAAAATACTAAGTTCTGCTTTCCAGAGTATTCTAAGACATCTGGTCATACCTATCAATGTAAAGTGGGATTGTTTTTATCTTTCTGACTTGCCATTTCCAAAACACAGACTGCTGTCCCACATCTTAAGACAAAAGCATTCTATCCAGTAGTACTTACTATAATTTTTCATTAATACATAGCTCTGCTTAGTGTGAAAACCTAAGGGAAATTCTGAAATTCTGAACCTAAACAATATTAAATGGTAGAAATCTGATCTCATAATGGCACTCTAAGAAATATTAGAATCTAACTTCATCTTGATAAGACTGAAATTAATGATTTTCAACTTTTCTGCTTACAATATAAATCAATAAAGATAATTCAATATAGTAAATCAAAATGTTTTGACCTTACTGGAATATTTTGATCATACTTGAAATTACATTTCGTTATAAAAACTGCACAGTATTTTAACTAATGGAAATAAATTATTCAGTCATGTCTCATTCAACTGGGAAGAAATCAATGTAATTTTAAGAAGAAAAAATTATTTTAGTTTATCAGCATTTCATAAAAGCAATAAAGAACAAGGATCTGTCAGAATATTTTCAAAAATATTTTGTAAAATTAAGTTACTGGAAATATTTCAAGACCTTTTTCTTACCATGTTCTCAAAAAGTACTAACCTGCCAACTATCTTACAATATCCAAGTTTCTGGATATTGCTTGACAAAAGACCAAGGAGAGGCAAAATGCTTGCTTTTATGATATCTACAAACCTAAGAATTTAGTTATGTTTTAATTGTATTACTCTCTTCTGAGTGAGAAGTAGTAAACCTTGATTTTGGTCAGTGTGTGTAAGCCATAGAAGACAAATTGTGATTTTCCTTTGTTCATAATATAAAATATTTCAGCAACAATTCTAGCTTTTGTGTGGGTACAATGAACATTTTTTTGGTTCTTTTGGGAAGAATTTATAAGAATCGTGGAGTACATGATGGAATAGTCTACAGGCAGCTTTTGTTATCCCAAGTCCTCTGAATCTTTCAAAAATTATACATTTTCTGTGTGGTTTAACGCATCGTGGTTCAGCCAATACTTTCTCCAGTGTGTATGTATTTCATATGTTTCCTATGAGTTCATTAAAAAAAGTGCATTTGGGTTTTGCTTAATGTTTTATTAGTTTAGCTAAAACTAGATTTTTCCTCTTAAATGATCAAACTGACAGACAAAGCCAAACTGACATTGGGACAAAAGCCAGTTTATAATCCTGTATCCCAACAAACAAACAATAATAATAATAGCAGTAGTAATAGTAGTAGTAGTGGTAGTAACGGTAAGAAATCTATAGGAAATTTTATTATGAATATTTTCAGTTGCTTTGTTTGTTGATTTATGCTTTTAAATTTCAAACTCCAGGTAAAACCAGAGTGAAAACAAAATGAAAGTCTGTTGAGAGTGTTTTACCTAGGATAATTGTTAGAGACCCTGAGAAAGTGGTCATAAGAAGGAGACTTATTTGCAGCATTTATGATGCACAGAAGGTAACCAGACAAGGAAACAGGAAAGTACTGATCTCCCACATTGCTGATTGCTTAACATCGCTGCCTGAATGAAGCTGATAAGCTCAGTGGCTGAGCAGCATGTAGCAATGACACCGTGTAACTGAGGTGCATGAGTGGAGTTTGCCACTCTCTATGTTCCACAGCTGCAGATCTGCAAACACAACTCCTAGCCATTTGTGTGCCTACAAATGAATGCTTTATATCCCACAAATATAAAGAATAAGAGGCTATATAGTCCTTTTCTTCAAATACATAAGGATATCAGCTCCAGGAATGAAGTAAAGAGCAAGCTGGCACAAAAGTGAATGAACAAAATAGACCAAGAATTTAAGTGGAAAAACTCAAGAAATATTTGTTTTATTAAGTACCAGGGAACAGAAGTTCAGAAATAGCTTCTCAGTATTAGCCTGGGCAAAAAGGTGAAGAAACCAATTTTCAAAACAAAGCTTGAAAAATTTATAACAGCTGTTGAATCTTGCAGTTTTCTTCAATAATGTAAACTAAGCTTTATGAAACAAGGGGCTCCTTCCAGGCTTGCATCATTTGAAAGCAATTAATTTCAATTATTTTTCTATTAAATTCTATATTCAATCAATATTGGAATATATGATTCTTCTGAAGCACATCTGTCCTGGTTTCAGTCAGGATAGAGTTAACTTCATTTGTAGCAGCTGATGGAATGCTGTGTTTGGGAGTTAAAATGAAAGCAGTGCTGATAACACCCTGATGTTCTTAGTTGCAGTCAGACAGTCAAGGACTTTCTTAGCTTCTTCTCTTTCTCTATTCTTGAGAAAGGAGGGGCGAAGCCAGGACAGGTGACCCAGATGGGCCAAAGAGAGTATTCCATGCCAATTACGTCCTGCCCAGGATAACGGGGGGTGAGGGGAGGAAGAAGAGGGGCGGTTGCGGGACGCGTGCTCCTTGGGGGGACGGTCGGGTTCCGGGACAGCTGTGGGTGGTACGGCCTGAGTTGTGTGGTTCGGGGAGAAACTGCATTGTGTATCAATAGTTTCATATTCTTTTGCTCTAAAGTCCTGTTAGCATTGTTATATTTTATCTTTCTGTTATCTTAGTAAACTATCCTTATCCCAACCCACGGGCCTCTTAGGTTCTTGGTTTTGGAGTTATTTGTCCCTTCCTTTTCCCTTCCCTTGTTCCTCCCCCCTTTTTTCCCTCTTCCCCTGCTCTTTTACTTTAAGAAGCAGGCAACTGTGTGGATCTCAGCCCACAGCCGGGGTGAAACCACGACAACATCTTAACTGGAAACCTTTGAAAGATTCTCCAGAGTACATGATTTGGTATGATGTAGATTGGCTTAAAGAGCTATTAAGACTTTGAAGATGTGATACATTTATAAGGTTGTTTGTTCCTCCATGACTGTGTTTTTCTATGGATTATTTAATCTTTATTCTTTGAATTAAAGATCAGATAAGCATTTGTCCCAATAATGTGGAAGAAATTATGTAAAATTGTGATACCTATTCTTCTGACTTCAAAGTAAGAAAAAATATTTTTTGCCTGTAACAAAGGGAAAATGAAGGTTTTATAATATGAAATATATTTGCTTTTCAGAATTTTCTAATGTTAAAAATGTAGGAGTCTTTTATTTTAGACTTAATTTTTAAATTATACCTTTTAATGGTCACAAAAGTGGATAGGAAATTTTATTCAAATTTTCCTAAGTAGTACTGAAGCAGTACAACACAACTGATATTTTCTAACCTGTCTATCTTCATAATCATTGGAATACTAATAAACACTATGAATATTTAAGCTTGCACATAAATTTTTCAAGTGTATTAATGCATTATTAAAAAAGTACATAGTCAATTATTTCTCCCCTCTATCCAAGCACATCTCATGATGACTGCAAAGGTAAGAAGTCACACTTCACATTTTCTTGACAGTGTCTTTGATAATTGCTGATAGCATTCTTATGCTGTCTGGGGACAGTTCCTTAGGGATTCAGTCCCGAGAATCTGTTTGTCTGTTCTGACTTTGCTGATCCTAAAATGAATGAATTCCCTTGGCATTGGTGAATGTATAAATACTGAGGCCTGACTAATCTGATCCTGTATGCAAACATGACCTAAGATGATTTTTGTATTGAACAAGTATATGTCTTAGAAAGAAATTATAATCCATTATATAGGTCTTTTGGTGAACTCTCATGAGCAAAATCTCGGTTCTTTTCATCATAGCAGTCTAAACATGGACAAGTCTTATTACTCAGCTGAGTCTGATAAAACCTGCAGCTGATTTTTTTAGGAGTTTAAGTTTCAGCCATGCATTAGAACAGTAAAGGGTTTGGCATAAAAGTTTAAAATATTTCTATTTGGTTGATAAGTGAGTGATTCAGATATACAACAGTATAAACTTTTGTCTGTCTACATGAGGAGATCATAGAATCATCATGGTTGGAAAAGACCTTCAAGAACATCAAGTCCAAAATTGTGATCTTGAAGAGATGTTTTTTAGCTAAAATGTAATTGCAGCCACTTTGTGTATATCTCAGATTTCTATATACTGCAGATTCTGATTTGAGTAAAGGGCTAAGATATTAAAGAACAATAGCTATTAGAAGTATTCCTTAAGTTGAAACACTTGAAGAGTTAAGACCTGAAAGCTACACTTAAATCAGCATATGTTTTTTTGTCTCTGGAGCTTGTTTGTATAGACATGGGACAAGAAAGTTTGCACTGGTTCTGAAATACTTGAATACACCAAATATATTTGAACAATGAGATGTAATGTCTATTTCTGAGAGACAGAAGCAAGAGTAGGTAACATCACTATACAATGAAAAGGTATTTTCATTTTGGAAATTATAGTACCTTCATAGAACTGGAGTTAGCAGAAGCTAATAACTGAAAATTCAGTACAACAGTTTGATGGCCAGCAAGATACATAGATAAAGTAGGTAATTATAAATATATAGGAAATAAAGACTTCTTTTTTTAAAATTTAAAATTGGCTTTTTCTTGTGGTGTTTATTATTTGTAAAGCAGAAATTGTATTTTAAAGTATTTTTATGTGTGTATTCGTTGTATATAGAGTGCTCCTCATTCTTTGTTCTCTAATCTGGATGGAGTAACTTGACCTTCTGATTTGATATGATTTGCTCTATCCCCTCTTCTCATTCCAGAGAGAGTCTCTGCAAATTGAAAATCACATTAGGAATTAAGAGGTGTCAATTTGCTGCAGTGAATCTCAAAACATCTTTAATATAAAACCAAAATATTAATGTGCACAGCGTTTTAAAATCATCTACAACAGCAGCCAGAGTAGAATAACAATGAAAGAAAAGCTGGAAACTGTATGCACTGGACCATGCGCCGATACTGAAAATGAATTAAACTGAAATGCATAATTAATATATAACCTGGTCCAGAAAGTACTTCAAAATATCTGAGGAAATTATTTAAATTCTGAGATTACTTTATTTATGTGTAGCTCAGAGAACAAGATAAAAGATATTCCATACAATTTTACACATAGCAAGGTAACACCACCCACTTCCATTTACCGTGTCACTTCTAATATGCTTTGATATGGCAAAGTGTATCTATAAATACCTTGTGTTTCCATACCAGTCTGCACTTCTTCTTTCATGGGACTGTCTGCAGTAACTGTTATGCCCAAGAGGCAAGAGCTGCAAAGCCTTCCGTGCAGACTCCAGCTGGGAATCCCACCTCTGTGAGCAGGTTACACAGAGGCAGTGCATAGCCCTGGCAGGACAGAGCGGTGTGACTGCAGCCTGACTGATCTGTCAATTTAGATCAGCAATGCTAGGTACCAGAAGGGCAAGACTATCAGAAAATCTCAAGCGAAATACAAAGATGTCCTCCAGCTGCAAATTTATCTGCCTATCTAGTACAAACAGCTAAAAGTGTGGTGGCCCAGCAGTTCAGGGAGAAAACAGATGGAATATCATCCTGACAGACATCACTATCTATATAGACAGTCACTCACATTCATTCAGAAATTAAGCAGAGTCTTTCCCTGTTTTGCCAAAGACACATATCTTTTCAGCAAGGAGGCTGTTAGGGGAATTCTCCCTTTTAAAACATGTGGAGATGTGGGGCTGAGGGGTATGGTTTAGTGGTGGACCTGACAATGTTACACGTATGGCTGGAGTTGATCCTACAAGCCGTTTCCAACCTGAGTGACTCTATAATTCTATGATTCTAACTGATGTGCTTCAGCAATATTAACTGAAAACAAAATTTTCCTAATATCTGAAGATGAAGGGTTGGTCTTTTGACTTAAGTACTTTAGAATTTGTGCTACATTGACAGTAAAGGAGTTTTACTTGCTATTCCTTTAAGCCTTTCTGAATATTTAACTATTAATGCAAGTTTTGTTTCAGTTATGTATGGTGAATACTTTAAAAAAAGTAAATCAGGCCATTAAGAAATATTTGCAAAGCAGCATTTTTTAACTAACAATGTTTTTTTCTCCCCAAAGTAACTTTTAAAAAAACTCTTCAATTAAATATTGAATTATAATCATTATATGTGTTTTGTTTTACCTTACTTAAACAGGGAATTCATTAAATGCAGACAATTTCAAAAGTAATTCTATTTACTTACCATCTCGAATGAGGTATTTAATTTCATCCAGATATCAGAATAGCTAAGGGAACATAGATTTATTTAAACTTGTCACTACATTGGGGATACATACTATTTATAAATGTATCACATCTTGGAAGTCTTAATAGCTCTGTCTCTCACACTACTTTCCAACAGATATGGTAGCTGTTTACTTACCAAACAGGTACAGTAAAGATAAATTAGTTGATGTGGATACAGCACTTGGAAAACTTTGACCTTTATATGAATACTAAATATTACTCATGTGAGATTGATGCCAAGATGGTGAGTGCTGTTATTTTACTACTGGTTGAATACTGTTTGATGCTGTATTTACACATGAAAAAAATTCATAAAATATATCCTTCCTTTTAAGCTCCATTGTTTTGGGTTTGTTGGGTTTTTTGTCCTCCTGCTTTATTTTTTCATTTGAGGAACTTAATGAGTTACTTACTATCCTAGATTTGGGGAACTCTCGTAATAGAGAAAGTTTCTCTTACCTCAATCTATCGCTGATACTTAATTCAGAGACAAAACCAAATTAGTCCATGAAGTGTGGTAGCTGTTACAAAAGAATAAGTATCTTGAGGTTACTTTGTGTTTTATTTTTCTCTCTGTGCTGTTTAAAGACATTCAATTTCTCATACTGTTCACCCATGTCTTTTATGCAACTTCTTATGCTTTCAGTACCTATTCCAGTTTACATTACATCTCCTGTTATATTGATCTAAGTTAGTTCTTCACATTTTGAAAAACATTTGAAATAGGTGTGAAGAGAGTAGCCAATGTGAGTGGAAAGGGACCTCATTTTCAGAACCAGAGAAAAATCTTGCTTCAGTGAAGTCACTAGCAAAACTCCCAGTGATTTCAATACAGCTATTATTTGATGCCATCTCTGTACTTAGCATATTAATTTCTAAGGAAGCTAATTCTCTTATTACTTCAAAAGTCATCCTATATTGATTCTGATTCTTTACCTTAGATTTTATGTTAAAATAAAGACACTGAAATGAGGAAACCTTTACTTTTCAAAATTTGTTAGAACAGTATCACAATACCCATAACACAAAACACTGTGAGGCATTCCTTCCTAAATACTGTTATCATTTGACCCAATAGAGTCCTTCTACCTTGTTAGCTCTCTTTATAAATAGATGTAATTGAAATATTTTTGGAAAAAGAAGAAAGATAAATTGGAAAGTTAAAGAGATTACCTAATTTAATCCTGGCTGAAATTTGTGTGATGAGCTGAAGTTAAAATATGCTGCATTTCAAATGTTACGTATGCATCTTAAAAAGAAGCAAACCTAAAAGTTTTGTTCACTGCAGCTTTATAAATTTCTACAGTATATACATAACTGGACTCCTCTTTGGGTGAATCAGTTCTTATATCAACACAGAATGAGAAATGCAGATTATTCAGGATTTCATCTATATTTTTCTGCAAAGCCACACCCAAATTTTTAATACACCTCATAAATATTAATAAAATAATGTCTTAAAAGGCATCACTGATGGAAAATCATAAAGTTAAATTACTTTAATCATCCTTCTTTGGAACACCATAGGAAGAGAACATTCTTGTGTTGGCTTCCTTCTTCTTTTTAAAAAATATAATTAATGTTTAAATTACCTTTACATTAAAACAGCATAATTTCAATTAGAAGTTAAATGCCGGTGCTAAGAAGAATTATTAAATTTGAATAATGGTGCTATCACAAAAGATGAACCATACCAGAAAGATCATACAATACGTAGCAGTAAGTTTTTAATGTTTACTGTAAACACAAATATTGTTTCAATGAAAATTCCCATTGAAAAGTCAGATGTCCTAACTGTGGTGTGGACTTTTATTATCCTTAATCTTTGATTCCTAAAATGAACACGTACTAAACTGAAGCTTATTCCAAGAAAAAGCTGTAGGAAGGTTTGTGCGTTCACCCTTATTACCTACAGCAAGCTCAGTTCAGCATTGTGCTTAGTGAGCATGAACTTAAATTTCATTACGCCGGTACTGTCTTCGCTTTCATGAGGTGGTGCAGGCAAGGTTTCTGTAGTTAGTTACTTTGACTCTATTTGTGGTCACTGTGGCTTTTAGACACTACTCATTCTTTTCATTTTGCTGAGCTGTCTCCTCATTTTTCTCTTTGAGGGAGAAGCAGCCTGACTGGAAAGGTCACATTTTTGCCATTTTGGATGCGGGAGGAAAATTATCAAATATAGGGATGAGCAACTGAAAGTTCTTCAGGTCAGCCAGAGCTAAATGTAGCAGAACACTCGTATAGTGATTGGAAGAAGAGTTGACAATTAATGAAACACTCTGCATGAACAGGAAGATTTGATCATTGAGAGGACAATGGGAGATGGGTGGAAAGCCGCAGAAAGCTAAGGGAAGGGAGAGAGTCTGACGTGTTAGAGTGTATTAGCATGCTAGATTCTGCAAATCTTGCGTGATTACTGGGAAGACTTAATGGAAGTAAGTATTAGACAAACTGATTTTTAACATCCAAATGTGACTGCAAGAAGAGATCTTTGTGTATAGGAATGAAATGATTATTCAGGGATACAAAGAATGTATATGTTTAGAGATTAGTTTCAGAGTAAACAGTGTAGCAGCGTATGAGCTATTCAAAGCAATTACTTAAGTTCTGATGATTTCAATTAAGTAAAAATTTTCACTTTCCATGTTATTTCAAATTGGATTTTCAAAGACCTCATAGAGTTATAACTAACTCCAAAGGAAAAGTACATACATACTTCTTTTCTTATTTGAAATATTTTTAAGAGACAGGAAAAAATATCTGTCATTTCAAAAATTTCCAGAGATTGGCAGTAAATCTTTCCCTAGGTTTCCACTTGTAAGTGTATGTAATTTGTACTTAATTCTTCTTCCTTCTGTATTCGTGCAGCTTGGCCTGTTGTAGACACTATGAGACACCTTTTTAAGAGCATGCTTAAATGTTCACATCATCACACGATTAAATCTGTATGAGGTGAACTAATACAACACTTAAGTGGAGTCAGAGGGAGGAAAATGTCTTTAAACACTTGTCTGTCAAGAAATTCTATTTCAATGGGAGAAAAAAGTGACATAGAACATAGCTGTTCTCTAGAAATAAAAGCTAAACCCCTCTGCAAAAAATGGACTTCTGTAGAAGACCCAAGGAAACTAAAATTAGATATCATCAACTGAGTGTAAAATCAAATACCATCATCCCTAAAAAGGTATTTTAGCTCATCTTCAAGGAAGTTATGTCAGTGGTTCAGGTGAACAAGCTTTCTAGGAAAAAAGTAGCTTTTGTTCAGGTTAACATGATTTTACAGTTGTAAATTGTGTATTGATCAACACGTATAGAAGTACTCAGACATTTGGAACACATTTAGATACCTCTCTTTCAAAATAAAAATAGTTCCCTTTCTACTCCTACTGTATTTGAAGGTTTGGGTGGTTCTGAAACTTCAGGCAAAGAAGCATCAGGCAAACTCTTTCTCTGTTTCTGTCAGAGGTGACAATTTATACCAGTCAGCTGGACTGTCACATCTTTCTCATCTTACTTCTGCATGTTAAGGCTCAGGTATCTTTGACCAGAGGATTTTCCTTTTCTAGATCCTCATCACTTGAGTATATTTTAATTTTTAGAGGCATTCTATCAAATGAGCTATTAGGAACTGCCTTTTTCATCAATTTGGTGGGTTTCAATGGAAATGCCTGTAATCTCTGCTTTACCTCGATACTGTCTATTACACTAAGTCCGCTTAAAAGGATCAGAAATGTGAACTTGATCGCACATACCTAATCCCCATAGGAATCCAATCTGTTAATTGTGCTCAGGCTACATTGGTCGTATTTAATCCTTAAATATATTCCACTACAATTCCACTCTGTCTCAGATATTTCTGTACTGGGTTTATTTTAAAATAGGAGGAGTATGCCTTATGGATTTATTGCATCCAGGTTCACAGACAGATTTTAAAAACACATCTGCAAGTCATAATATGTTCCTTAATCTGAGGCATTTCAAAACTTGTGGCACTTTATCAGTATATGCTTCTTAGAAGGACATGGTCAGAGTAAGCACAAATTTTTGGTGCTTCATCTAAACTGGGATTTAATTTGTCTAAACAACCACTTTTTAATTTTTTTAAAATATTACAGGATCTGTAAATGCTAGGAAGTAACTTAGTCTGTCTTGCAAATCTAAAGCAAAACAATATAATTTAAGGCTTGGATTACATCAAGATTACTACTGCTACTGTTAATTTCATAGAAATTAGAATTTTGTGATGCTTAAACTCTGATCCTACCCTAGCAGTCTCCACGATGAATTTACTAATTTTGTTTTCTATCTCAGTAACTCAGAAATAATATGATCTTAGATATGTAGTGGAATATGCATAAGGATTAGGATTTTATTCTGTGTATGTTCTTAGGTAAATTATTGTTTGCTGGCTTGCTTCTAAGATGTATTATGTAAGATGCATAATATATGAACTCCTTTAGAAACGTATTCACTCTTTCTTCCTGTGAATTCACTTCTGCTTTATGGTCCAATTTGCCACTAAAAATGCCTATAAGTGGGTATTTATTACAACGTTATTTGTAGTTCTTGTTTTGCATACCTTGCAATGTTAAATACTGATGGTCATGTTGATTGAACATAATAATAATATTAATAATTACAATTTAGGTAATATATGACTGCTGCCATAATCAGACACTCATCATAAACCTTAAGTGTGAAAATCTGTATCATTTTTCCTTCAAATTAAAGCCATTTATATCAAGCAAGGTAATTTTCTATTCAGAAAATTGAAGACTATTTCATATAGCAAGTAATTCTTCATAGAAAACTAACAACATTTTTCATAAGTAATTAATATGATGGACTTTTGTGTTTGTACTGCACCTAGCAGTTAACATACTAAGACCCCAATCTTGATAGGGACATAGGCTGTGACAGCAGTATAAATATTTAATCATGTTAATTAAGTGTAAAAGGAGGCAGTTGAGAGTAAATTCATCGTCTAAGGAGTCTGGTAGATTGGCTGAAATAAGACTCAGCTGAAAATATATCAAAGAGCTGTAAAGCTTGAAGTTAAGAAATGAAAATAGAAATAGCTATTTGAGGTCAATGTTATACTTTTGCATACTTAAATTTAAGTAATGTCCCTCCAGTATAGTGAGGTATTAAACAGTTACAGCTATTTAATATAGTAGGCAGCTCATTAAAACAATCCTAGTTCCGAAATATTTCACAGTAGGGAGGAATGTTGGCAAAATGTGACATCAAAAAGGAATGCTGAAAGACTGAAGCAAAGAGGAAAGAGACCATAACAGGAATTGAAAAGTAGGCTATTAACAAGGATATTCACTCAGTTCATTTATAGGAAAATAAATATGTCATAAATAAATCTAAAGGTTTCTTATGAATGTGCAGTAGTAAAAGAAGTATCAGAGAAAAAATAATAAATAGATTAAATTAGTAGCAAAGAACTGTTAAGGGACTATCACAGTTATTTTTATCTTCAGAAAAGAAGCTTGAATGTTTCACAGAAAGGAAAATCTTCATTTGGAGGCTTGTTGGAGGGTGGTAGTAAATGGGAATACTATGGGTACCCTTGGGCAAGAAATACTAGAGCAATTCAAATAGCAGTATACAGCTATGTTTAGACAAAATAATAAGTCTATTCAATTAAGCTTAGGAGGTTATCCAGTTTATCAGATGCCAAGAGTCTATCTCAGTTTGAGCAGACTCTCTGCAAGGATTTCTTTCTTTCACGAGGTAAAAGAGAAGTCAGTTGGGTCTGTGAGGATGACTGCAGTGTCCTGGTCTATCTTTGGCCATCTGGCCTTCCAGTCCAGAGGGACACAGAGGAGTAATTTATTCTATCTGCCAGCCCTTTGAGGAGTTCTCAAATGTCTTAGGAGGTTTCAAAAGGCACTAACTGCCTCTGTTTAGAAGGTATATGAAGCCATAGATCACCTCTGGCCATAAAGGATGCCTATAAATGAGCTCACATGTACACAGAAAATCTACTTTCAAATATGCTAATCTTGGACAGCGTCCCAATCCTGGAACCTAGACACCTACCTTTGAGCTAATTAGTCAGATCACAAGTCTTTTGCCTAGCCACAGCACAAAAACAGAAGATGCCTTTGACTATCTGGGACAGGCCGGATAAATTGGACATTGAGCCTCTGGTCTTCTGGAGAGGGATGAGGTAGGATACTTCAGAATACCTCCATGACATCAGCCATCTGTGGGGGCCAGCTCATCAAACATCTTAACTCCCTTTATAGCTAAGTGAGAGAAATACACACTGCTCAAGAGTAATATATCAGATTCTCATGAAGATATTTGAATAGTCCAGATGTGCCATCTTCTCCAGTAACACTAAAGCAAGTCTGGAGAACTAGGTACAACATAAATATCTATACTGAGAAAACTGGTGAAAGGATTGTGAAGTCTCTTTGTGGAAAACTTGTTTTCAGAATGCCCATTTCACTTCCACTCTGCTGGAGTGAAAACTGGCTGTAGGACAGGACAAAAAGGGAACAACATTGTAATGTATTAAAATTGCAGAAGACATTTCATGTAGTGCATAAGCAAATTATTCTTTTAAACCTTCACTGTGGTCTAGAAGAAATGTGTAATACAGTAATGAACTCTGCAAGTGTTACTTCATTAGGAGGAACAGCCAATTTCAGAACTGATTTGAAACCTACTATCTTTGACACACCAGTGATATGAAATAATTATCCCTCAAGAGGCAAGCTAAAGGTACTTCATAGCAATTTTCTGTTGTGAAAGCTTAGCTTGTTAAAGCTGCAAAAGGAGAAGTGACAGGACACCAAATTTTTGACTGGGAAGATATAGGGGTTTTTTTTTGCTTTTCATGCTCTCTTTTGTTGCATATAGGGGTTTTCTCTGACAGAGTTTCCCAATGTGCACTGACAAGAATAGTCAGCATTTAAAATTGCATATTGATTCATCTTTCAAGCCAATGAAATATGATTTGGTGATTTCAGTTTCAGAATGAAAGAATGAAAGAATAATATTTCAGTTAGTTGAAAGAAACTTCATTGAGAGAATTGTCAGGCAAATAAAAGACTGCTTTATATTTGAAGTACTTCATCATATATTCATAATTTCAAAAGTAAGTTGTTCGGAGAAAAAGGATGGAGGTATTTCTGTCTTGAAAAACATGTAAGCTTCATGAATACCTATACAGACACCAGCCCTTAGTTACAGATTAAACAAATGTTCTAAACATCAGAAAAAATACTAGGAAAAGTATTTAGCTTAAGGCTAGCCCTCAAAAGACAATAGTTTTTTTCTAACTCTTGAACAGTTTATGTATCCTCACATGTATGTACCTATACATGCATATAAAGGAAAATATAGTGGAGACAGATACCTATATCTAAGAGGCAGACTGAAGAACATGCATAGATTTCTAATGGAAATAATTTCATATATTGATGTCACCTTTGGGGCAATAATATTCTATTTGGGATATTGAAATCAGTATTTTAATAATAACAGAAACACTAAAAGATATATCTGACTTCTAGTTTAGGTTATGAATTTAGACAAGCAATCTATATTTTAATTATTATTTTTACTTGATAAATACTAATTTAAATTTGTTTAAAATATCTTAAACTAACTTAATATTCTTCTGACTCTTGATTCCCTAAATCTTTTAATAAACTTTTAATCTTTTATTTCCTGTTGCCCAGATTAACAGTGTTCCCCAGAAATACAATCTATTGCACAATTTCACACTGGGTCAAAATTGCACATTAGCAATCCTGCATAATTGTCTTGTCACTTTTTAAAGAGGCACCACAACGCCACATTTGCTGTGCCCATTCATGCTCAAGGTATTCATGAGAGTCAATGTTGCTCATACTCAGGCTCCAAATAAAGATTTCCTCAAGGTAATGATTCCATTCAAACAGATAACAGTAATCCATGTTTGGTGACCTTTACAATTTCCAATTACGAAGCTGTCCGTTCTTGCAGTGTTTTCATTTACTTTGCTTATTCTTTGCTGCTGTTCATTTGTCAATCAATTAAAACTGCTGTTGTTTCAGGGAATAAATTAACTGTAATATTTACCATCCTCTTGGCACATATTTCTTTTCTGAGCATAGGCTAAACATTTAAACTGACAGAGTCAAGCTGCCCCATGAGTTTAACAGGGATGCTATTAGCAGCTCACCTTCTCCATCCTGTTTCCTCTCCATTAAATGCAAAGTAGAAGCTACATTTTTCACTTCTTTAAACCTCTGTTTGAGCTGTACTCAGTGACTAAGATTACTTGAATCCTAGTCCACCCTTAGAAATGTATTTATCAAAAAATCATCTCAAACTATATAGGTTTTATTTCAGGCTTATATATTAAATGTTTGAGGCTTACTCTTTTGTGGAAAAGAGAATTAAATGACTACTGAGGATCGATTTGCATTGGTTACATTACTGTTAGTGCTAGTCTGATCTTTCTGTTGTGCTGTAGAGCGTTCTCCTTTCTTATGAGAGGAAACACCAGCTGTGTGCATGGATTATTGGCCCTGCAAAATTCGGTTATAGCATTAAAATCTTACTCTTTACATGTTCAGTTTTTCTTTTTCATGTTTCTATCACTTAATTTGGGGAACAAAGGTTTGACTCGTTTGTTGCAATAACTTAAGGGCAATATAATCAACTCATACTTCAGAACAGAAGATAATTAATAGCTGATTTTAGAGAAGAGTATCCCCTCATTTGGTTAATTGACAAATGTAATTATTTGGCTCACTAATTGAATAAACATGATGGAATCAGTAGAAGAGGATAATGGACAACTTGGTTTGTACTGCTACATTATTTTAGCATTCAAGAACAGATTTTCAGAAATTACTTTAACTGCATTCACTTTAGAGGGACCGTGTTACCCTCTAATTCTGCAAGAATAAATCACCTCATTTCTATGATTATTTGATGCTTTGCACTGTTTGGTTCTCTTTGGTTTAATTTGTTTGAAGAAAGTCTCTCTAAGTATTTCCTATGGAGGAAGATTCTCTTAATTTGTAAATATTCTATGTCTTAAGCAAGTCAAGTGTTTTAGTCTGTCCAATATAATTTATGCAATAACGTTTTCCTTTCTAATGTCAGTTTTTTACCTTTGTTTTACTAAACTGTGTAGCTTTCAATAGACCTGAAAACTGTTGACTTCAATTATCTAAAATGCGTCAATAATTCAAGTGAGGAAAGTCTAGAAAGAAAAAAATCATTTTTATTTTTTGTCCCAGTGCCTCTTTCTTAGGTTTTCTTTTTATTTCTTCTTTGCTTTATTTGAATGTTCTTTTATTATGGAACTTCATTCCACATGTTACTTTTCTCATTTTGACACTTTTCCAAGTGGGTAACCACTGCAAATGTGTTATTACTGTTGTTGTGTAGCTCTGTTTCTGTGTCTAAAGCAAAGTAAGTTCCTTGAAACTTCCTTTTTTTTTCCCTGAAAAAAAATTGTGATGGTTCAATAAAAGAATGAGATCTTTTTCTCTTCCCAACCCCACACCTGCCCTTGCCCCTTCTATTCCTCTCTCTTCTTTGAGCAGAATTACATCTAGAATGTAGATTATTGTGTGTAGGCAATTTCTGTATATAAATCCTCATATTCAGATCAAATATTCTTCTTTAGATTGTTTATTTTCATTAAGATGATGATCCTTGTCTATATGGTTGTGAATAAACACACCTTTTGAAAGGCCATCTATCCCCCAGAGTAATTAGAGTCATTTCCAAATTACTTATGTAGCAAGGATTTCCCACATGTTTTGTCTTTTTCTGTTAAGGCAGTGGAGAGGTAATGCGGTCCATCCTTAGGGAGTTTAAAGTCTGTGGTTAACAACTTCTTCTGTATTTTTCCCTTATGGCATCACAACATATCCAATTTTCACTCCCGTTTTTCTTCCTCCAGAGAGTTATTTCTATGCTTGAGTGAATAGCATATACTCCAATCACTTCACATCATCATTTTACTACATGGATTTAGCCTGGATGAGGTGTATTTCTTTTCAGGAAATCCTCCTACTTCATCTTTTGATGCAACAGAAAAGTGAAACCATATATCTGGTGTATTAGAAAATCTATAAATGTTTTAGAATTTTGTGTATATAGAGATGCTTCACATCATAAAAGAACATAAATGTGTAGTTAGGTGTGACAGATGCCTCTTCCTCTGTTATCACAGCGTGCCAGAAAATTATTTCTGAATCACAGAGCCTCACTTTTGATCAAATTTTACCAGTCAGATTTACTCTGTATCATATATTAACTAAACTTTACCTTGGCTACAATGCCCCAAAATTATATGGCTTCTGTAGCAAGATTATTCCACACTTTAACACTCTTGGTACTGTTTTTCTGAAACTCAGCTATATTTTCTCTCCTTATTTTACCTAAATGGAGATCACTGATCTTTACCTTTAACTGCATAAATATTTAAAACCAAGGAGATGGATTTATTCCAAGGTTTTGTGGCTACACAAATATTTTAAGCACCCTGAGAAACATGGCTGCTCACAGGCTCACAAACAATTCTGGGAAGTGGTAATCAGAATTCATGGTGAGTACAGACGGAGGGTAATATTCTTTATTCCCAGTATTATTTTATCCTTAATGGTAAAAGAATCAAACTGTTCATCTTTATTTCAGTGGTCAACTTACCTCATGACAGAATTCATGCTCCATGCCACACAGTACTCACCAGTTATTGAGTTTTAGGGACCTAAAACTATAAAAAAATCAGCTTTTAATAATTATGTAGCTTTAATTCCTGCATTGTTTGAAAAGGACGTTTAGTCTGTCACTGAGCATTCCAAGCACGTTTATTTTTTCCCCTAGAAATGTGATTGAAAAGGAACATCACAATATATGTATCTACTGGGATTAATATTAGTGAAGAAGATTTCCTGACATTAAAATTATTCCCCAGCTAGTGAGGAGTAAGGAAATTTAGGTGAGAATCTCTGGAGGAAAGCTTTGAGAAATAAATTGGAAAACAAATTCATTGTTTGCAGCAAAATAGCATCTGCGCTTCTGCTGCTGGCATTTTACTTGCCCCTCAACTTGGAAGCGAAATACTTTACAATGGCAATTTTTTCTCTCTGATTCCTTTTGGGAAGATAATTTTCAGGTTGATAAGGAAAATGGGCTTTGGGATTGTGAATGTTAGACTGATAATAGTACTTTTTTAAAAAGAAAAAAAAAAGATAGAAAATCAAGAGAGGAAAGCCCAAAATATGGAACTTATTTTATTAAAATCCTGTCATGGCTTCTATTTTTTATTTTTAAGAAACAAAACAGAAAAGAGACAGCAAATAAAAAATATGGCTGCTACAGCATAGAAACAGATGTCTAACATCTAAATTCATCTTGATGACTTCATATTCCCGAGTCTGCATGAAAACTAAGTATCTTAAATATTTTCAGAATATACCTCCAAGAAGGCTTTTCATTTTTCATATTTTGAACCACTGAAATAATAATGAAATACTTGTATTCTTCCTTGGAAAAAAAAACCCCACAACAGCCCATACCCCAAAAAAACCCGCAAAGCCAAACCCCAACCAAGAAAATAACCAACCAAAACTAAACAGCTCAGTCCTGACCACCAAGGATAGTTAATACTTATCTAACTCTGTTATTTTACTCAGAGTTTTACTATGAGTTTCAGGGGATGTTTGCATTTTATTTTTGTCCCATTACACAGGCATATAAAAATATAATTGGTTGAGGAAAAAAGGAATCCATACATATTGGAAACAATCAGAATTACTGATAATTAGACTAGCACTCAGATGATAAACTGAAATACACCGATGAGAAACTTTAGTACCCGCTCAGACTTTTATATCATAAAAGTCAGTGTTGTTCTGTATGGCTGGGTTCTGGTGGAGGAGGGGGGCTGAAGGGGTGGCTTCTGCAAGAAGAAGCTGGAACCTGTCTGCAGGCCCCAGAGAGCAAACACCAGCTGGCTCAAGGCTGGAGTTGTTGTTAACCAAGGCCGAGACCATCAGTGATGGTCACTTGCAGCCCCTGGACAGAGGTAGAGACACAGAAATCAGAGAGAGATCCATGCCGGAGCAGGTTTGCTGGGGGGAGGGCTTGTGACTCTGTGAAGGAGTCTGGGCTTGAGAGACTGAAAGACATTCTATACTTTATGACTGCACCCCATAGAAGTGACACATGCTGGGGCAGCTGGTGAAGAGGTGAAGCCCCATGGGAAAGGACTCAGGTTGGAGAAGTTTGTCTCCTGTGGTGGGACCCCACAGTGCAGCAGGAGAAGGGTGTGAGGAATGCCTCTCACCCTCCTCCTCAACTCCAACCAAAAAGGAAAAAGCAGCTTGTGAGGAACTGACTGAAACCCCATTCCCCCATTCCCTGCCCCTCCCTGTGCCACAATGAGGGGAAGAAGGGAGTGAAACCATGGTTAAAGTGAAGTCTGCTAAGAAGCGAGGGGTGGGGGGAGGTGCTTTAAGATCTAGTCACACTTCACATTGCCCCACTCTGGTGTCACTGTGTGTGCAGTGCAGTGTGATAAATTAGAGAGTTTTCTTTCCTTTATTCTGTGTTGAGTCTGTTTTGCCCATGACACTAATTGCTGGATGATCGCTCCCTGTCCTTATCTGAACTACTAAGCCTCTCAATATATATTTTCTTCCCTGTCCAGCTGAAAAGGGGAGTGATAGAGAGGCTCTGGTGGGCATCTGGCCTCCAGCCAGGGCTAAACCACCACAGTCAGGAAGTGTTTTTTCAAGAATCATACTAACTTTCTTTCTTCTTCCAGTCATTTTCCAACTGGTTTTATCTTTCAAGGTTATAGTTGTACTCAAAGTTCACATTGATTCAAAGCAAAACCAAGAACTATTACTTTTACCAGACAGGATGATTCCAAAGGCCAGTATATAGTTCACATTGGAGATCTCCTGAGCTCTTCCAAGTGCCTGGGGCTGGGTGCACTCTAATTACATCCCAGTTTTATTCTCAAGTGAGAATAAATTCTCAAGCATGTACAAATTGCATTTTTTTTTCCATTAAGTAGCTTGTATAGAAAATAAATGTGAGTATCCATCCCAGGCAAAAGCTCTACCTCTTTCCAAACAGGGTGAACTCCAGATGGTAGGCATAAACATTGTATTTTCAAACATAGGTATACCCTGAAAAGAAATTACTGTAGTGATTCAAACTGCTTAGTGATTCTAAGATATCATTGTATCTCACCCACTAAATTACTTGCCCTATCATTTCATAGCCTTGATTAGTAATTTCCAGTGTTCAGTACTTACCAATTCACAAATATTTTCCAATTTGTCTGTTTTGCAGTCAATCTTTGGAATATTGTCTAGTGTGAAATACCTTTGCATGTGTAATGCCCTCGTATACTGTAATATGAACAGGGTGACAGTGAAAGTAAATACACCTTCTAACCTGAGTATTTACTATCTAATTTCCCTTTCTCCTTCAAATTCAAGACTTTGTAAACTTACATTAAAAAATGAAAGATAAAATGGGAAATTTTTGAATTTCACAAGTAGATACTAGTCTTGATGTAAAATATTGGTGTTATGTATATTTTGATATGATCAATATGATAATTAGTCCACTTTTCCATCAGTGACTATAAAGAAAAAACTTGTCACTCATCTAAAAATAATGCATGTTGTAAAAAAATGGTATTAGAACTCCTACTTACACGCTAGAGTCAAAATTTTTGATTTAGTGTATGGAAGACGCAGACTGGCTATGTATGTTGGTTTATTATGTAAGTGTACCATTAAAAAAAATGTTTATTTCCTTCAAATTGTTGAGAAATATGAGATGGAATATGAGACAAAAAGTGAATTTCTAGATGTTGTGTGGTACCCAGAGCAAAGAACCATCTCATACTTTCCCCGTGACCTCTACATTTTCCCTGGGAACTCAGTGTAGGTCACCAACAGAGGCAGAATACTGGGACAGACAAATCTAGTAAGATTGTAATTTATTATGTGAAAGAATAATTAAAACATTTCTAGAAAATATTGGTTTTGCCCAAAGTAAATGTAATATAAGTTTTCCAGACAAGTTTCCCTGAAACATTTATGCCGTGCCTCTCTTTTTGTGAAGTAAAAGCTGAATAAGAGCAGCAAAATATTTTGGAAATTTGGGAAGGAAGGGGGTGGGAAGAAGGAGAAAATTAATACATTTAATAACTGTAAAGTAACAAAAAAATTGTCATGTAGTAGAAGAACCATATTGCTTGGTTTTGTTCAGTGGAAGGAACAAGAGAATATTTTTTAAGCAAGAAAAACGCCTTTGCATACATCTCACAGTAGGTTCTACATGCAATGCTAAAAAGACAGCGTGATTTCAATTAAAGCAGAACTCCTGGTGTGCTTCAGGAATCTATACAAACCTATCCATCATGCAGATTTTTTGTCAGTCTTATGCTTGTCTGTTTTTGATCCAGTTTTGACTGGTTTATATACCTCTGCTTAAGGCTACCCTCTCTATCACATTTCATGACCCAATGTGAGGCTTTTATTCAGTGATAAGAATAAATATACTCTCTCTCTTATGTTATTAGCATATTCTGGAAATATAATAAAAGAGATAACTGTTTAGAACAGTGTGAACCTCTTTCACAAAATGTAAATTATAAATCTCCATCCAATGGACTAATCACAATGCATTAAGCATCTTTTCTGATAAGCAGGAAAATTGCAGAGTGAGATTCAGATAGATACGATTAACAGAATGTAGAAAACTGGAGTAAAAAAAGTCTTCCTAAAGAGGCTCTAATCACAGGGTTTTAAAAGAAATCCTTTTTACAGAGGATTAATTGCTCTGCAAAGTACACTTTCCTGATCATCAAAATAATTTTGTTTGTTACATATGTAGTCTGTTATTATCTTAAATAACAGGGTGTGAAAGTTATCAGAAAAGTGATGGTATATTTTATGATACTTCTGGATATAAACAGTTTATAAACCACATTTTAGGGGTGAAAACTTAAGAAATAAAAATATTTTGCAAAATTGTTATTAACTGTAACTATTAAATTTGCCTTAGAGCTTGATTCTCTGAAAGTTTGTTCATGTAGTTGGAAGATTTTGTTCAGTCTTACTCTTTTTAAACAAGTATTGTCCTTTGTGTTTACATCATAATTCTTTCCCACTTAATGAAACTTACCACTTAATTATTGAGACCACTGTTCAGTTACTTAATTATTAATAAAAATTACACTGACACAAATTATAGCATGAAATATTTGTGACTCAGAGGCACAAGCAATTTTTTTTCATACATAGGTTTTAGAAAGCAGAGGAGGAGTTGCCCAGCAGCACCTGCATTGACATATCCAACCCCCTCAGAAGCTCATACATGAATGCGTATGGCTCTTTCTGCAAGTAGGAATAATTTTCCTTTCTAAGTTGTTGGCGGATTTCATGGTGTAGTTATTAAGACTTCCCCTATCAAAATTTGTCTGTTTGCATGTAAGTATGACCCCTGAGAACAATGCAGTTTTACTTCCTTGAAGATTGAAATTTTGATACTCAGAAACAGCTGAAAAGCAGTAACTCATATTCAAAAGTAAGCTTCCTTGAAAGAAAAGCTACACAGGGTTTAAGTCATGTAAAAACTTTGAAGAATGGATTAGATAAGTATCAAAATTTGGCTAGCAACCAATATGTAAAAAATTTTATTCTCAATGACCTCTAAAAATTAGGGAAGAATTATGAGAACACTGACTATGGTGTTACATGTAGAGTATAGAGGTTTTTACACACTTTATATCAGTTAATCAATGAATAAAATGCACAAGCAAGTACTGGAATTCAGTAACTTCTCTCCAAGTTCAGTCTCTAACATTGTGGGGGTTATTTTTTGCTGCATAATGGACACATCTATATCAGTATTTTAATTTAGATCTAAAATGAGTTTTTGAAGTGAATTGTATGATTTTCTCTGCTTACTGAAAATTACCTTAGGAGAATCTGATCCCATACACTAAATTCTTTTCCCATTGAATTGAAACCAGACATATTCCTATGACTTTCATTCCACAGCACCAGAGCAGAATTAATCAGAAATAACCCTCCCTTCCCCTCCACCATACCCCTACCCCAGATACGTATATAGCATGGAAATTGAGTCCTCAGCCTACAAGAATTTGGATCTATAGACTCCATTTGGGCCACATCAATTGTTAATGCAGCCAGTGGCACAGCTATTGCTCAAAAAGGGGAATACTGGTTATTGTTTACTTTTTAGACTGTTCTCTGTGAAAGCAAAAGATGGATGTGAATTTGAAGATGATTTGACAGAAGAGGGCCTAAATCGTGGTCTATTGCTTCTCAAGTACTTCTTTTCCACTAGACTAATCTTAACCATGAATATGGTATCTTTTGAGGGGACCCAAAGAGAGATAGAAAGCAGAGGGGGAATTGCATGCACAGTGAGCACCCAAAACACCATAGGTGTTCTGTGCCTTTAAGATTAAGTTCTATCAGACTGTAAGCTAATTCAAGATATTTTCTGTATATAGCTCAGAATGAATTAGAAACGGCAGAGACATGAAAGCCAGTCTTTTCTACCCTGCTGTCACCAGCCTTTTGTGCCGTTGAAAAGAACTTTCTTAGCCCAGGCTCCTTCCTAGGCCAGCATCTTTTCAATGGCTAAGTTGTGATTACTAAGTTCCAGATTCCTAAAAACATTTTTTATTACTTTCAGGACCTGTAGATCTATATATGTTACTTGAGCTTCTCAGGAGTCCCTCAGTCCCCATGGTGGTGTCATCTCCCAGGTCACCACCACCCACTTATGCCTGTATGTGCTCTGCCTGCATGGCCCAGGGATACCTGCAGAGGAAGTGCCAAGAAAATGCAAATTGCCTTCCCCTCCGCACCAATAGAGTCTAATAAATAAAAATGGTATATATTAACATATGCAAAAGCAAGTCTATATGTTGCCACATATCCCATGTCTCCGGCAGTAGTTTCAAGAACTGGGCCTGTCAACATTAAACCACAGTTATGAAATTTTGACTTTGACTTTTGTGCAAGGGCTGATTCCCTGTAAGAGATGTGTTTTCTTCTTTCTTGTTTTTGAATCTTCTCTTATCTTAGGGAAATGTCACTCACTAGTGAACCTTGGATTCAAATAAAGGTGTACTTGGAGTCATTATACATCTGCTGTTGATCAATGTTTTTCTTGCAATTTGGGCTACTGTCCTCTCATTGTCAGGTGACAACTATACTGTGTTGTACTACATTCTGCCCCGACTGCCATACCTCATATAATGATGTAGCATATGCTAATAATTTCCCCAAACTGCAAAACCTAAGCAGCCTAATGCATTTGCAAATTGTTTGAATTTTGAATTAACAGTAATTACTGGAGGTCAAAATCAATAAAAAGTAACAACTATCCATAACAATGCTGCACGCTGTTTGATCTGTGGCATGGCACTGCAGGACTACATTTATAGAGCCAGGTTTCAAGAAAAGCTACATGGAAAACTTGTAAGTTAGATCTTGTGGAGAAACGTATGTCAGCAGTATCTTATTTGGCTATATGTCTCAGTGTAATTTCTCTCTCATTTTTGTGGTAAATGGTAGAACTATTGTAGAAAACCAAACCCTATCTTTCATAAATATTTAATCTGGAGTTTGGTAGTCCATGGGAAGTTACGTCTGCTGACATTGGGTCAATAAGGTATCTTGATATCACTGGGTGTAAGTGAAATTTACCACAGGCTCTTATTGTTCTCCTTTCATGGCGATTTTGTCAGTAAACTGTCATCTCAACCCACAGAGGCTCTGTCTGCTTCTCTGGGAGTGAGTGGCGTATTGGGGCTAAACCACCATAAGGGTGTTCAAGGAAAGGCTGGATGAGTTACTCAGGGACATAGTTTAGTTCGTAATATAGATGGTAGGGGAACAGTAGGACTAGATGATCTTGGAGGTCTTTTCCAACCTTTATGATTCTATGATTCTGGATTCTCCAGAATCATAGATTGTATGATTCCAGACATACAATGGGCTATAAAACTTAAACATTATAGGCTTTTATTAGTCAGAAGAATTCTTAAGATGAGTTAATGGAATTAGCATTGAACATTGTAAACTTAAACTGTTGCTAATTTCCTTTTCTGGAGTAAGAAGCTGGCGTATCTTGTCTTCAAACTCCAAACTTTTGTATTATGAGTAGCATATTGGAAACAAGTATGTGTTACACTTTCCCAAGGGAGAGATGTTTCATTATAATGCATTACTTTGTAGTGGTCTGATTTGTGACTTTGTGATTTCAAACTGTTGGTAAAATTATTACCTTCTTTTAAGCAGTCCTTTGAGAACTACCCTTGATGTTTTTTTGAGCAGTTCACTAAGAATTTTCTGGGAACACGGTTCTGAAAGTGGGTAATGACATTAAACAAAATAAGTTAAAACATTAAATAGCTGGGTGTCAAGGGGATGTGGAAGGACTTGCTAAATCATAAGCTATAAACCATTGGGCACCTTTAAAAACCATATCCATTACCAGGATCACTGATTTCACACTATTTAGTCTTTTGTTGTGCTTGTTAACATCTATTTGCATTAGTGTTTCAACAATAAAATTCATTTTACATAATGCTGCAAGAATGTCATGAAGCTGTAGCTCTATAGCAGAACAACCCTTTGCTTTGTTCATGTGCAATTGTTCATGATCTGCATTCATATAACAACAGGAACTGTGTTTACACAATATTTAATGTCTCAAGGAATTAATAATTCAACTAATCTTTGATTTATTTTTTTTTATTCAGACGATTTATGTACTGTGGACATTTATTTATGATAAAATTTTATTAGAATGACAGCACTATGCTCTGTTACCTGGTTATTCTGTGACAAGGAAAGAATGAAACCTTTGTGCTACAGTTTTGTGTTTGTTTAGGTTTTGTTTAAAGTAGGCAGCTGATGAAGCACATGCCTGGAATAAGAAAATGATTTTCAGTAGATTGTCTCTAAAATGTTATTGTTATGTATACATGGGAGTCTGGAAAAAGAACAACATTTGAAAAAGGATCACTAGATGGGCAAGTAAAGCAAAATCTTAATTCATATGCTTACCTACAGGATGCAAACTCACATGAAACCCTCTTAACCAATTAGTGACAAAAATGCTTTACTGTGGCTGCTTTTATTTGCATGGTGGACAGACTGAGGACCTGAAAAACACAAATGGATACCACAAACAACCCCCCCAAAAAGAACCAAATCAAACCCCACCAAAACAATGAAACCCCCCAATGAATGAACCCCAATATACAAACCCACACAAGATCCCCCAAAAAATCCTCACCCAAAGTTATGACACCTCTTCTCTATTCTTAATCTTACAGATTCTGATATTGTACTTGTCAAAGAATATTGATCTTTTTGATGTGAATCAGAACATTTGATCAAAGCATAATATGATTTAATAGCAGTCATAGAAGTTAAGCGGAGGCTTGGAAAAACGTGTATCCTTCTAAAGTAGGAGCTATAGACTCCTTAGCAATTCTAAAAGTCAGATATATCTGTTACAGATTTTAGTCTATAGATAGTTTGTTTCAGGTCCACATAATAAAGTTACTGATCTTGCTATTACCATCATTTTTTTAAAATGCCTTTTCATGCTTACTGAAAAGCATTAGCTTTCCTGGTCAAGCCACTTTTCTGTTCTAATTTACTTGATACTATCATTGACTTTTATCCTGGAATTGTCAGATAAGCTACTGTTTCTTCTTAAGCTGTCCTTATTACCTTTCTAAAGGCAAACATGTTCTTGAACTAACATGACTACATTATTAACATACTCTAAATGACAGAATTGTTAACATTTTCTATTACGATCATATTAACAGTGGTTACAACAGCCTATCCATCCAAGTTTGTGTTTATCTGCAAATAATTGCTAAAAAATATCGCTGAAAATAAGCTTTCAAAATCAAGTACAACACACAGCTATACAAGTAATCATGCAGCCCTTCTTAATATTCTATTCGAAGTCTAAAAAAGCAGTTGTAAAAATCTTGACAACCTGTAACATAGGGTGCACTAAACCTTTTCATATGAAAACTGATAAGGACAAAGATTTATAGGAATAAGGTTACTTTGTAGTTGAGAAGTAACAGATTCTTTCTTGCCTCTTCACAAGGAAGTTTTACATCATTTCCAACATCAAATGTAAAATAGGACTCTCTAGGATTCAAACTTTCAAATTTTTCTCTTAAACTTCAGTAGTTGGCACTGAACATAAAAGTCAGAGTAACTATGAGTAGATTCCATTGTTTCCATAAAATATCCTAAATGTAAGCAGATAACTCAAAAAATATAAAGTTGACAAGATTGTTCCAATCTTTAGTTTAAATTTCTTTATAGTAAAAAAAATTGCAATAAATCTTCTAAAATTAAATAATATGTTATAAATTATATGAGATATATATATATATAGAAAGGCTTTGAGTAAATGAGAACTCCCAAGACACTTTATTTCATAGGAAAGAAATGTAGGTGATTGAATAGACTCATGTCATGTCAAAGAGTTTTGCATAAAAACACTTCAACAAACTGAAATGGGATATTTTGATTCAGTGGTAAAAAAGGAATAATTTCAGTTTAAAAAACTGAAATAAATTTTGAGATCAATATTGTTTTTACTTTTTAAAAAATAATAATTAATATTCAAGTTCAGAATGCATATGAAAACAGAGTTGCAAATACTCAAATCAGAATGAAATGCTAATCTTTAATGATTTTTTGTTCTACCTGAGATGTGGTTTTAGTCCTCTAAAAATGAAAAGAGGCACTTGCAGACTGACAGAATAAATTCTATGAATAAGAAGATCATATTTGACTATAATTTATTCTTCCCCCTTGTTCTGCGTACCTCTGAGAGTAACCAGCATCTGTTCTCCCCAGGTTCAGTGTGTGGTTGAAGAATGTCCTCAGTTACCTTGATTTATGCAAATCTTATTATGTTTACATGCCTGCAGATTACAACAGTGTTCTTCCTTAAAATATTACATCTTTTATCTCAAAAAATAAAGGAATATCATTGCTTCTCTAAGCAAAGTCTTGTATTTATATTGGCAGAAGAAATAGCTTTGAAAACAACCATTGTGTCTTGTAATAATTTAATTTTATTATATGGTAGTACAGAAAATGTTTTAAGTGTTGAAATCTATGTGTCATCATACTAATAACTTTTTAAACAATATATATAATGATTTAAAGCATATTAGTTTTAATAAGGGAAGGTAAAATTGTGTTAAGTATGGAAGACACAACATTTGTGATCTTTTTTCTATCTCCAGAAAACCTCTTTCACTTTAGGCCATTCTGGAGCAGACAATATGGTGTTAGAGCATCTTATTGTTAAGAAAACTACATTTTTAACTGGTAGAGCATCTACATTCATATCATTAAATATTTTGGGACCAACTATTGTAATATACTGCCAAAATTTTAGATTTACTCTATGTGTTTGATCTTAGGAAGTGTCTAAGAGCTCTTATTGTGATATTTTCCTTGGAAAATCTACATTTCCAGTTCAAACTGTAGCATGCAGAGAAAAAATCCAGTATCACAAAAATAGTCAAAATGTTCCTGTATTTCTGCTGCTGAATGTGAAGTTACTTACCTGGCTTAAGCCTTTCCCTTAAACTAACCCACAGTAGGTTTTCAGCAGTGTTGCCTGGTGATAGCCCACCAGAGAAGAGACCTGAAGGGAAATCTGTGCTGAGAAGACAGGTAGATCTAGAGTTGCTCAAGGAATTCTTATATATTGAGGGATTAAGATTATATGAAGAAAATAGGCACTGATTCCATTTATCTGTTTAGGGACATTATGAGTAATGAGCCTAAGTGGTCTGACATAACAGTATTTCTGACACACCCAGTGTTAGAGACTGTTCCAATGATTAACACTGTCTTATTGCTATTGAAACATGCCTGATAGCAAAGTTGATCCATCGTATGAATGTAATTTTCTCCATTACAATAGCTTTCTGTGAACAGCATGGATTATTCATGTAATTTCATTTTAATTTTCAGTTCCTAAAATAAAACTTGAGCAGGCTTTTTTCTTCTGACTAGATTAAAATCTAGTGATCTGTATCACATTTTTCTCGTCTGTAAAATTAATTTACTAAAACCAAAACATTTATAGAAGAAAGATATCATAAGAAAACAAAGATATTAGGAACATGCACATTTTTCTTCTCAAAAACTCTTTTAGCATCACAGAAATAAAGTGTTTTAATCCTCAGAACTTGTGCTGAGGTTTTGTTGTGTTGGGTTTTTTTTATTAGATTGAGGTGTTTTTTTAGTGGGAGGTCAGGAGAAAAGTTCTTGTAAAAACTTGAGTGGTGAAACCACAAGACCCGCAAAACCTGCTTGCTGAGTAACCTTTCATATTCTCATATCCCAATTTTTTATCTTACAACTTCTAAATCATTGACTTCATAATTTCCTTTCCTCCTGATTACTTCTTCGTCTCTGAAGACATTTTGTGTTACCTTTATATTTTACTGTAACTTCTATCAAGGCAATTTCCTTTTTTCCTAATTCTTCTAAACTAATTTCCAAAAGATTTCCATTCTCTGCTTGGGCAAGGAATGTGGAGGTACTAAAACATCAATTGAACATCTTCCCGTCCTTCCTGCCTGCGCCTCACAACACTGTTAGCTACTTCAAAAAGAAAACCTTACTAGAGCCTGCTGCTAGAGCACTACATGAACAGAAGCCTTAAGGGACAGACCCTCCTCCCCTATGATGTTTAGAGACAGTACAAGTATTGTATTCTTAAGGATGTAAGAAATTTTCTCTGTGGCTTTCACTAGCAGTCCTACTCTTCTTTGGAGCCATGTAGTCACAGTTTTTAAGATAATGTAAGTTGTTCCTGTCAATGACTTGTGTGAATCCTGAGAAAAAGGGAGGGTGAAGACTAGTTGTTCTGTGTGTGGGTTTTTTTTTTCTCTTCTCTTTTCTGAAATTTAATAGAGGGATGTAATCAAATAATTGAATTGCATGATACTGCATATTTATGTTACAATAAAATCTTCTGTCTGGAACATTAAGAATGGGGAAAGGAAGAAGTACAACTTTTACTAAGTCTACAATAACAACAGAAGTTATTTAAATCATTAGTATGACACTCATTAAAATACAAATTTTTAAAACACTTAGCATTTACATTGTATTTATCTGGAGCTTGTGTAAGATTCAGTTTTGTGAAATTCTGTAGCTCTTTACTCTCACCTATCAAAATACCTTCTTCACAATTTAAAGAAGTACGACCTATTCCTTTATTTAAAATAAATCATGCTCTTAAATGTTTTTCTAGGCTGTGGTCAAATTATTCAGCATGTTGCATTATTGAACATGTACTAATGGAAAGTATTTCACTGTCAGATTCACATCTGATGGCATAAGGAAAATACTTTTCCTGTGTCTTCACATTAGGTCTAAAAACCAACTGCAGAGAAAACAAATAGATAATGTTTACTTCTTCTGAAATATCATTTGCAGGAAAAGTAAATTAAAGGTTTAGAAATAGAATGTAGATTAAGATAAATATGACACCAGATTCCTTATTTTTTTAATGATGGAATGCATGAAAATGAATAAAATTAAAATGTAAGGAGCTTTTTTTATATAGAAAAAATAATTAAATTCACTGATGTGTTCAACTGAATATGAGGCCTTATCATCTCATTATCCTTTTCAAACACATGAACACATTTCAAATCAAATATCCATCTCAACTTTTTAAACTTTATTAAAATTGCTAACAAGACATAAATCATTTCAGACATGTCTTTGTTGGACTTTAGTAGGAGCTTGCACTCAGAAACTAACATTTGGAAACTGATGTAATGGTAGAGTACAAGCTGATCTTTAGCCTCTTGATTAACATTTTTTTTTATTCCTAAGAAAATTCAAAAAAGAGAGAATAGAACAATGGGAATGGCAGTGCTTTCAGAACAGTTTAAAAATGCAAACATTAATTTCATTCAGATGAGGTCATTTGCATGCAAACTGATCAGACTGCAAGCTTATCTCATTACTGTCTCAACCCTGTGACTTTTCTTCCTTTTATAGGTGCTATTAAATTTAATAAGATAACTGCCTTCATTGTATATTAAACATGTGTGACCACTACGTGGTTTCTGCATGATGGTGAATTGTTAATAACTATTTATCCTGTTATGTTCAAATCATCTTAATTTGCTCTGCTTGATATGTGACAGCAAGTCACTGTCTGGGATTTTTTTCAATTTCTTCTGAATATTTTCCTCCACACCTTGTCAGCATATTTTTTTCATCTTGAATACTTAATTATTAGTCAGAGTCCCATTTTCCAGCAATATTTAAATTGCATGAATATTTTAAATAAAAATATTATATATTTCACAGAGATTATATACAGTTTTTACTATCAATCATACTGCTTTTCAATACATCAGATGCAAGTATTTTTTACACTTCACCATATCAAAGCCATTAGTTCTTGCACAAATTTCCATTCGGATTACAGCTGCAGATGCCTTGTAGGTGACCCTTAATCTTTGGACCTTGGAATCACTCAGAGGCTGAACTGCACTGGAACAGAGGCTGAAGTCTTTCTGGTAGCTGTGAGATGAAGGAAAAACTGGAGTCCCAGAGGAAATCCAAGCTCTCCAGCGTTCCTAAGCAGTCATGTCATGAATAGTGAAAGAAAATAACAATCTAGGAATAGAGGAGCCAAACAGTCCTCATATACAAGATTTTCGGTCTCTCAGAACCTAAAGCCATGTGTCTTCAAATCCAAGGCAGTGCTGAGCTTTGTTGATTGTTGGCAGAGGATAGGGATTAAAAGGCTAGGAAATGGTTACAGATAATTTAATTTGTGGAAATATTTATGCAGATATCTGAATGAATCAGGATGGAAAAGAGGCATCTTCCCCTATCTCTCAGAAAATAGTAGCAGATGCCTCTTTGCACTAGCTTTCTTTTGCAGATGACTGGTAGGGCTCTTTGTCAGGGCTGATACCATGCCAATCTAGATGAATTTCGGTATGAATGCATCTTGTGCTGAGGGCAATAGTGCTTAAATAGCTGGAGATACTTAACCTTTCAGGTACAATAAAGCAACATCTTTCAAGGAAGGAAGAGGTTTTCCCTGCTGTATTTTGGAAGTACCTGGCTATTGGATACATACCACTCAGAACTGGGTCTAGAGCTACTGACCACTGCAGTAGAGAAGTTTAATGTTATATTCCTTTTTCTATGCTAATACATTTCCCTTGTTTTACATATCATGTAAATACTGCCTGCTAGGAATGTCAAAGAGTAGTGGTTTATATTTCTGAGAATCATAGCAGATGTTTGAGATAGAGAGATAGTTTATTAAACATAAAAGATGCACCTAATTGTTAGGTTATTTCTGTTACTGACTGAGATGCTGCCATTAATTAGATATTAAAAGTTTTAGAGCTCTAAAGTAAATCAAGCTGGTCATCATTTGTCCAAGGAAGCAGATTTATTGGAGTCAGATACAGAGTAGCAGATTTGTGGACAAAGTTTCTGATTCTCACAGATTATAATAGAACAAGAGTTTTCTATTTATCTCAACAGGATTAGACAGTCAATTTTCTATTATCATTGAAATATTTCCTGCTAACAGTTTTCCCCAGGGAAATGTCCCCTGAATGTTCTGAGTTAATAGGAAAGGAAGGAGGGTCCATGGTTTGAGTGATTTTCTGGGACTTGGCCTCTATTCCTTCAACTGTTAATTTTCTTAAAATTGTTCTGTGTGAATTTGTACAGGTGTCCTGTGCATCAAGTCCCATTTGTAAGAGGGAATAGTTACACTGATAGAGCACTCTAAAGCTAAATATATGAAAGAACAAGCAAGCATCACAATGTTACACACCGAATTTCTTATTATCATTTAAAAAATAAAACCAATCTACTGCCTATGAAACATATACTAAATAAAAGAAGTTCGTCATCTCACTGTCCATAGGTAATCACTCACCCACAGATACATACAACATGATTTTAAAGCAAACCAGTTAGTATTATTTACTGATTTTCTAATAGTGTTTCTTTCCTGCCTGGCAGGTTGTATTGGGAAGGGTTTCAAATATGTCTTCAATTTTTCTAATAAATGCACATCTTAATGAGATACTGCATGAAATTATATTATTATTAACTGATGGTAATAAATCCTTCTGTTAGATTTTTATTCATTATGCACTGCTCTAACATACTTGTTAATAACATAAAGGAATCCATTTCTGGAGAGTAAAATGTAATGCTAATTTTTCATCATAATGAGTTAAATTCATATTAAGTCAGACAATAAAAATATAAGTGAAAATTATTATATTAATGTGAATAACTTCTAATTGGATACATCATGATGTATTGCAATGTAATGAATACCTGAAATGCTAAAAACAACTAACAATGTAAAATGCAATAGTCTAATATAACAGTTTTAAGATCTTCCCCTCAAGCTTATAATTAGATGTGGTTATATCTTCATGTGGTATTCTATATCAGCTTTTAATGAATATTTTTACTAAAAATGTTGTAATTGTCTTAGTTGGTTTCTCCTTTGTTCTATTAGACATCTCTTTGAAATGCCCCTTGGATACCAACTTTACAAATTCCCTGAAACTTACTTTACATATAGTGAAATATAACTTCTTCACATTTATGAATGTACATAAGTCTTTAGAAAATTGTTCCCTTAGGTTTACTGAATTAAAAATAGTCCATTACCTTGATATCTGCTATTTTGCACAGTGATTATAAAGAGATACTTTCATTATTTTTAAAAGTATCACAATTGGATTTTTTAATTCTCCATTCATGTTTGTTCTTTCTTCTACTGAATTGATTGCATTTATTTTGAAAGCCCTTTTTTATGTCAAACAGCTTCCATGGAGTAATGCTAGCATCTGTTTTCTAAAGTGTGGATAATCACTCTTTCTTTCACTCATTATAGAAATAAGTTTTCACTTTTTTTTTCAGCCATATGAGTAAGAATGCTTTTTTCCGTGTCTCCCCTCTCCCAGTCTCTATTAAGAGTTCTTGGACTCTTTCAGGCTTCTGTGTGAAATCAGGGTTTAGAATTTACTATTTGGAAAAGAAACTTTGTAAGGTGCAAGAGTTAAGACTTTTGTTTCTTCTGTTGAAATGCTATTTCACAGCATAATATCTGTTATGTTTGTTTTTTCTCAGTTTTGTCTGGGGTTTTTTTAATGTACTCAGTTTTCTTATTTTCATCGTGTTATTCTGATTATGCAGTCAGACATTTATTCACTGTTAAACTAAATTATGCATATTTTGCAGTTTGATTTCCTTATTATAAGGAAAAATGTTACCTATCATTTGAAAATAATGTTCTCATTTTTTGTAGCAACATATATTCTGTTTAAAGAGACATTTTGTCCTCAGAATCAGCAAATATCACAGAGGATTGCCTCCTTCATCATTTTCAGATACTGAAATGCCTTTATCCAAATATATGTTTTCCTGGCATTTCAGTCTGTCTTATAGTTCAGAGTCTTCAATAAACACTCCAAGCAAACCTGCATAATCAGTCTGAAGTGGCTATGGTTATGAAGTGGCAGAGTGGTTTGAGATGAAACTTATTATCCAAAGAATGTCAGGTGTTTGCTGACCCTCATGAATAGCCCACCTTGTAGCCTGTGACTATGAATAAGCTCTATATACCAAGAGTATATTCTTACACTTTATTTCGAGAAATTCAAAGTCCTTAGATCCAGCAATCATCATTCCCATGTAGAAAAACAAATACCTCTAGCAGAATAAGGGTCATAAATAGAGGGCCTGTTCTGGTGTGCATCAGAATCACTTCAGAGCAAAAAGTTTATGCTTTCCTCTAGTATCTAAAGTCCCACAAGAAGTCCTCTAAGTTCATTTTTTAAAGTCAAAAGTAAACTAGTGTGTGGGATTAGGCCACATAAAAGAAAGACAGGAAGGTGGAGCATGGAATATTTAGAGCCTAAATAGAATTGGGACCCTGCCATTTGCTTTTGAAATTGTATACACATCACAGCCTCACAAGGTATACAGGATGTGGACCTTTTAAGTTAGTGAATTTACACTGTTTTATAGGAGAGAAAAGACTGTGAGGCATGAAATAGGACTATGTTTCCTGATGAATCATGCTCTGTTACCAGCAGTTATTGGTTTTGACATTATCAGTGAAGAAATCTTCTAAGGATAAGAACAAAATGGTAAATTATTGACCTCAAATACTCCTTCTGGAAGAACAGAAAATGAAATATAAGATATTTTATTAAGAGAAGTTGAAATACAAAATACTTTATGTAAAGCATTAACAAATAACAAGTAATATCCCTGACTGAAATATCCAAATAACTGCAGGTGACTGCAATGTGTGAGTACTAAAGGCATTTGCATAGAAAACAATTGCAATTAATGTGAGTCTTTATGATATAATGAAAGGAAGAGGAAGGAGAATAATTAATTTAACATAGACGAAGTTATGGGTGTAAAGAGAAATTATGTTTCATAAACTTTGTGCTTATCAGCAGTCCTAAATGAGGTAGGATATTAGTTGCTATCAATCATCTTAACCATGCATTTACTGATTCCTGCCATTAGGGTGATAGCATGAAGAAGAAGGAACCTCAGAGGATATTTGCACTCAGACCACTGACTTAGAAATGTAGTGTGTAAAAACATACTTGCCATGGCAGAGAGGTAAGCATGAGCTGCAGACGCAATTCAGAACCTTTGTTAAAGCTAAAATACAGACAGGAATATCAAGCTGAAAGTAAGGGTTTGGAAGACCGCGATGTAGATTTCAGACGTTGTTGATGTCTTGTATAACATGTTCAGGCATATACTGAAGAGACACCAGAGACCATGAAAATGAAGAACAGGGGATGATTTGAGCATACAACTCTACAGCTTCATGTCTGTAAAATGAATTGCAAACTGTGTGTTTTCAGAATCAGTCACGCTTTGAGGAATGTGAAAATAAAAAAAGAGACCAAAACAAGGGACTGGTAAGGTATATCAAAAAGCAGTATGTTATGGTTTGGTGAAGAAAAAGAAGACAGAAAGAAATAGTAATGATTTGGGATTGGTTTGTAGGAGTCTTAATGTAAAGAAAACAGACTATCCAATATGAGTGAATTTTCCAAAGACATAAAATTCAAATCTTTAATTCGCAAAAGTTGCAATTACAGAAACATAGGACAAATACAAATATAAGCTTTTAGGTAACATTTTCAGATGCTGATCTAATTTGTGAGCAGGAGGAAAAAAATTGAAGAATCTTAAAAGTTAATGAGGATGAAAAAGCTTAATATTTTACAGCATTCTTGATAAATTATTTAAGACAAGTAAGGATAAACCAAACCAAATGTTTTGCACATTAATTTTGTCTTCTGAAATCCCGAAAGAAAACATAAACAACTTGAAGTTTTGAAAAAATGTGGTGAAAAAAAACACTGTAAGACATCTTACATCAATTCAATCAATAGAATAATATTTTATATATGCACCTATCTTATAAAAAAGGTTAACAAGACAAAATGAGTATGATTTGTAATAACCAGTAATCCAGTTTATACTGTCTACAGTAATTGACTACTGGAGATGTCAACAATTTGTACAGCTTAAATATCTCTGAGTACTATTTATTACTAATATTTTAATAGGAAAGATTGATTATAGAGGAAAATTACTTCTAAAAGCCTGCAGATAATTTTTAAATTAAAAAAAGACCACTATTATGCTACAGACACTTAGACACTACAATGTCATTATCTATAAGAAATGAGAAGTTTTCATTTACTAAATAGAAAGCAAGACAACTATATGCTTCTTGAAATATTAAATAATTTTCAGAATACTGGGGCAATTTCTTTGAAACAGCACAGAAAAATGATACATGAAAAAGATCTAAGAGAGACTGTAGGAGCTCTTTGAAAAGCTAAACATAGCAAAGTAATGAAATACCAACATGGTTCAGCAGGGCATGGAGTTATATTGACAAAAGCTAGACTAGTTAATTTTTTAATTGAAGAACACTCCTCCAGCATTCTTCCTCAGGGGAAGAGTCAGTAAAACTCTGAACACAGGTAGACATGAATTAGCAGAAAGGAAGGTGCAATTATGACAGAAGCTGAGATCCTCCTGAGCTAAGTGGTATCTAATAGAAAGATGCTTTCAGAATGAAGGAGCAGATTGGATGCGTGGAGCTCCTCTGTAGGACAGATGATGGACTGACTAAGAGCTTGTGAGCCAAGATCAGGAGAGGAAAATAGCAAGTCCTCTGCCTGGGAAGGAATAACAGTTTCCAGTGACAGAGCAAAAGGCTGACCAGACTGAGGAGGAGCTCTGCTGAAAAGACACCAGAGGTCTTGACAGACAGCACATCTAATCAGCCAGAGGTGTGTCCTGGTGGAAAAGAAGCCCAAACTGGCTTGGTTATTCTCTTTTGATGAGAATTCACTGGATCTGATATATAAAACTATGTCCAGTTTTTGGATCCTCTCAGTACAAGAGAGATATTAACAGACTGGAGTGAGTTCTGTGAAGCCATCAAGGCAGTCATGTGGTAGGAGTACCTGACCTGGGAGGAGAAACTAAGGGTCTGAGGCTAGTTCAGCCTAGAGAGGAGAAGGCTTTGAGGGGGCATAACCATGGCTCTTCATAAAGGTGTTTGAGAAAACAGGGATACATGGTGGGACAACAAGAGACAATGGGCATAAATGGAACAAGGAAGGCTCTGGCTAGATATGAGGAAAAATGTTTTTCCCATCAAGCAGCAGAACAGGTTCCACAGAGAGTTGAGCAGTCAGCTGGATACTGCCCTAAAAAGTCTGGTCTGATCTTCCGAGCTGACCCTTCATTGATTTTGGACTAGAGACCTCCCTCCTGAGGTCCCCTGAATTATCCTGTAATTGGTCTCTATGTATCAGCTTTATTCTGCCTCCATATTGCTTCCTGTATTATTGAGGAAGAATCCTAGGGATAAAGTAGCAGCATTTCCAGATAATCATTTAATATAACTGGGAGGGAGGAGTAAGTCAGGCTTTAACTGGTGCTCTTCTTTCTTTCAAGCCATGACTCCCGACCTAGAGAAGTATACATACACAAAAGTACATAGAGTAAACAGTTCTGTAGCACATTAGAGAATGATTGGTCTGTGTGTGTATATCATATTTACAACCATACTGTTGAAATATTTTAGCACAAATTCTGTTGCCATGATGAAATATGTAGCTCGAGAGATGGCATTTGGTATACATCATTGGAGTAGCAGCTATTAGTGTTATATAGTACATCATGGATGTGACAACTTTGAGAGGATGTGTAATATATAGCTAAAATAGTCCCATTTAGACATCAATATGTGGTATTTACTGGTATTAATAATGTAGTAGTTTTAGTGTCATACAACAAATAGATGTAATTCTGATTCTAAACAACAATGAAATTCCTATAGTGCTACAGCAGCTTCTACCATGCAATCACTTCTGTGATAAGAAATATATCACAGACTAGAGTGTATGTACACTGATTACCACTACTTACTCTACTATAACAGTAAAAAAAAACCCACTGTGAACAAAAAAACCTTATAAAATGAAACCAAATAAAAACTTTAACAGGGACTGGTCAGTCATTCTATCAGCAGACCAGTGTGGTTACACAGTATGAAAAATATATCCCAAAATGTTTCCTATATCAGTGCTATTTTTCTCCATAATCCATTATAAATTTCATGTATTTTACTGTCTACATTCTTTTTTTCCACTCTTGATTTACAATACAACCCACAGATGTCACTGTAGAAATTAGTTTTTTAATTCCAACCCAACAACTGGTCATGTTAATGTTACCTGGCTTTTGTTCTATAATATGCTAAGTAATGTGCAAACAGCTTGCACTAGTTAACCTATCTCCAAATCATTGAGCCAACATACCTTCCAGGTAGTCCTCTGCCTCAAATACCTTTCCATGTTAGTGACACTGTATTAACCACCACTCCCCCAAAGAAAAAAAAAACCCACAGCAAGACACAACAATTTCTAACTTTCCCAATGACCAGCAATTTTCCATCTCTGACTATTCCATCTGTGACTGTCTGCAGGAGGATTTTTTACAGAGTTGTACCTTGGACTTTAAAATTTGCTTTCTGATAAACCATCAGTGAAATGTATTGGGGAAAACATGCTCAAAAAAAAAAAAAAAGAATGAAAGATGACTGAAGAAAATGCATTTAAAAGTTCACATGAATAATATTAGATGGTTTTGCATAAAGCTTATGGAAACGTTTTCATGTCTTTCATGAACTTTTTTAACCTTCAGTAATATCTATTTAGAAAGTGTCATTTTTGAGAGACATGTATGAAAATTATTTCCGTAAATGAATATGAATCTAACAAAATGTGCAAACTCAAGCATTATGTATATTTGTGCTAGCCTTGTTTGTCCTTTGTCAGTACAGTGGAAGAAAATATGTGCTTTAATATTTTAATAAAATGTAACACAGATTTTTCTAATTAATCAGAAAAAAGTTCATTATAATCTGTGTTTTAAAATATTCTTCCTATTATCAGTTTGTCTTGATAACAGCCATAATGATACAAATAAATAGATTCCAGATACCTAGATACACAGATAATTTTAAATGCTTATGTTAAGAAATAAAAAAAAAAATTCTGAGAAGAGTTATTTCATTTAAGTACATATGACTTCTAATCCTAGATATTTTTAATAAATAAAGGTTAATAGCCACCACGGGTTTTATTTCTATTTTATTTTAAGGAGAATTTTTTGTTTGGTCGGTTTTTGGTTATGTTTTTTTTCTTTCCTAGGAAAGAGTTCTAATATGCTGTAGGTTATACCTAAAAAAATTTTTTAAATCCAACATACATTAAAAAGGAGACTTTATTTTTACTTAAATTTGTCTCATACAGACATATATTTATGTGAGATTTATGATGATAATGCCCAATTTTAAAAATGTGTCCCATGGGCTACTTTAACATAGACATCCTCTGACTAAAGCACCAGTACTTTACGTTTATTACTTTAATAAGTAGAATCATAAGTGGTAAAAGAAGGTTCTGAATCTAAATAGAGTCTCTATGGGCAGGAAGAACTTTCTCTAATCTCAACTTCTACACACAGTTTCATGTATCAGCAAAAAGAAAGACAGAAAAAAATTCTTTATTTTTAAATAATTTTACAATTAACATTACTTTTTAGACTATGATTATTTATATTAAAAATTATTTCACATCTGGAACCATGAGAAGTAAGATAAGATTAAGCAAAAACAGTATGGATTTAGCCCTGTGAAATGAGGTGTTCTACTGAGTTTTCCAATCTCAGAGTTTGATTTTGAGTATCCAGCTTAACACAGAACCATAGAATCATAGAATGGTTAGGGTTGGAAGGATCCTTAAAGATGGCCCTTAAAGCACAGGTCTCAATGTGCCACCACTATAAAAACGTCTGAGATATCTCACCAAGTCTTAAAAAGCAATCTCAACACATTTTTAAGGAGGTGAACCATGCCAAATTTCTCCACAGATGGGAACATAGCTTAAATGTAACCACCTCCATGTAGATACCTGAATCTAGCACTGCCATTTTGGGTAAAATCCTGGATATGTTAAGAAGTCCAATATAATGTAGTAGATAGCTACATATTACAACATGTTCCCTGTTCCAACCTATATATGGTTAATATAAAAAAAGTTCTGTGTTTCTTCTCATTCCCTTGTTATAAAATACATTAATTTATTTCTTTCATTTAACTTTGCTGAGCTCCCCAGTAACTGTAAAATTATTTTCTTGATTGTATTTTCAGTATGAAAGATATTATGTCCCACATCTGGCACTGTCTGCTCGGTTTAAATTTCACTTAAGCGCTCAAAAGTTAGCTCAAGTGGAATTTCTGTACTGAACACTATAAACACTATAAAAATGCTATGAGAGGCTTCAGAGGAAACTGGATGGTTCCTGGTTATAGAGAACTCTTCTCGTATAAAGAATCCACTTCAAAACCCTTCAAAGTTAATGCAAAGATTCCCAGTGGCCTCGTTCAGCTTTTGCTTAAACCCTGTTTCAGATACACCAAGAAGATAGTATAGTATGTGAACAAATAAAAAAAAAAAAGGGAAAAGAGAAAGCCTTGTGCTTAATGAAATACAGCAATCACTGATATACAATTAGCTTTTTTTTTTTTTAACATCATTTCCCAGCTATTTCACAGTAATGAATGGCAGCTGTATTTTTTTAAATATATTTGGTGATTTACAGAGTGATTAAACAAAATCAGTTCAACTATTGGCTAGCTAATAAATCATGAAGGACACTTGATTTAAACAGTTTCTTCAATGTTTTATGTATTGATGCTCATGTATTCTGTTGTAATATGTTGCTAAGCCATTGTTAATAACCGTGGAAAAATAGTGTAATTTTGTTGAGCGATTTTAACAAGTGCCATCAAGACAGCTCAAGATGTAAGAATGCCTATATGTTATTTTGCTAGTTACCTAGTCTGGTCTGCTCTTGTCTCATCTATTTTTACTTGTCTTTCCTGTTCCCATCCCCACCCTACTGTCACCCTCAGATATTTCAGGAGCTGCACAGGTTTGACCTATCTCTCTTTCCAAATGACGCACTACTCTTAACGTTCATGAAAGCTAATTCATTCTCACCTCTGTTCAAATCAGATATTGCACACAGCACTGGTATTTGGGTCCTGTGAAAAACTTCTTTCCTTGCACCCTTCTTTCCTCATGATCATCATTTCTTCCTTGGAAATCAGAGCTACTCTCCTCTGAATGTGCTAGTCCTTCATAAATAGTGACATAAAAGCCTGGCAATGCTTTAGAAGAGGAGCTCTTTATTACACTTTTCTAACAACCACTAATATCTATAATACTCAGCAGTTTTCTGATTTTCTTTTGTCAAAGGATAAATTTTCACTATATGGCAAAATGGCATGGGGTCTGCAACTATTACTACTTTCATTAATGCAGCTGAAATGCAAGGAAACAGAACAATAGATTTCTCCTGAACCTGGTAGGGGAAATTTCAAGATTTTCAAACACCTGTTATCTACTTTCATTGAATTCGTCAACACTAATTAGAGCAAAAGACTAGCATTATGGTCACTTCATTTTTTTTCCTAATCCTTGTGTCTGAAAGACAAGATTCCCTATATATCAAATAATTTCCTTCATGTAAAATACCATTATTTTTCTCATAATTAAAAAAAAAGGTACATTTATTAATTATAATTACCCTAATTCTCAGTGTTTCCTCATGGAGGTATAATCAACTGGGTTACAGAAAACCTAAAAGGTATATAAACCATCCATGCTGAAATGCATTTTGGGCAGAAGGGAGGGAGTGGAAAGCAAGACAAATGTTTTATGGCAACCTAATGGATGATTCAAAATGCAAATATACATTCCCAGAGTGACTTGCTGACTTTTGCTCTAAGGATAGGTAGTACCAGCAGGATACAAATAGGTTGTTTGAACAAAACCCTTAATAGACATTATGTATTATGCATACCTGTACTCAAATTCCCCATAATCCGGTGTTTAGGAGAAAACATTTGGCAATTTCTTATTATATATTGAAGGAATCTTAAAATTGTATTTTTTTTTAAAAGGCAGTAAGTCACATATTCTACTGTGCAGGATCAGCTCAGACTTGTTAGGGAGAACTCCCAGGCTAGACAGTTTGGAAATTTACATACCTGTTTTCTTCCAGTTAAACTTGAATATTTACATACAAACACTATAAGAACATGGCCTGTGTTGTCTTGAAAAGAAAAAATTATTCCTTTCTATGACACAGGTTACAGATGGGAGCTGGTTATTTGTTCCACACTGCTTCTGCTTTGCATATGAATGTCTGGGCGATACCAAAATTGTATCAAAATTTTTTTCAGAACAAACAAGATATGTCTTAATCCTAATGCAATGAGAACCATCATACATGGACAAATCACCTCTCAAATTTCAACTGCAGCTGAACATGGCCACGTAAGCAGATAAAAAACCTTGTGTTGACTTCTTTTGGACAGTCAGCCACTAAAGTATGTGGCCTTCTGAAAATGGTATGGAGGAGGAAAAAATGTACACACTTCTGTTTTTCTACCCTGACAATCAAAGCTTACTTTTCTTGCTGGTGATGTAATTGTCACTGTCTTCTAAGACAAAAGATTACAAGTGAGAATAGACATTTAAGAAGAATGAAGTAGTTACTGATCAGCCCTAGCTTACTGTAATTCCAGATATAACTGTTTGTCTCATATAGACAATTTTTGCATTCATTAACACCTTGTATTATAGGAGAAGAATTTTCTTCATTCTCAGGAAATTCATTAATGAAATTGCTTCAGACCATAATTGAAATTATTTATGATCTACATTATATATTTCCAGGGAGAGATTTTGGTCTCTGGGATATTCCAATAGTCTTCATTAAGACATAAAGCAGGATTGTCTTGTTTTCTACACATGAATCTTGGAAAATTTTTCCTAAAATGATCTGGAGCTCTAAAGCTCTAGGTATTCATTCTTGGAGTTTTGATCATCTAACATTTTGTGACCTCTGAGAGAGACATAAGTGATTGCAAAACCTCAATATTGCAAGCCAATTATGGAAAGTTTGTGAAGCTGGATAAAGGGTAGAAGGCCAGGGGAGAGGAAGTGGACCATGCCCACAAGCATTAAAGGTCTCACTGTCTTCAGATATGGGTTTTATCCCAGAAGATGAGATATATAGACATAGATCTAGATACATAATGAAGGGGTTTTTTGAAGGTTTTTAGGTTCTGTTTTGGGTTTTTGTTTGGTTGAGTTTTTTAATATTATTAAAACTCATTTAATACATCAGAAGTTATTCCCTACATATTTTTTCATGAAAGGAAGAAAAATATCCAAACAAGCCACCCTGTATTTTTTTTTCTTTTTGTGTTAGAGTCCATGAGTATTCTGTTAATCAGATGCAAATGCACCTGGTTTAAGATGATTAATAGTGTCTTCATATCAGTTTTTATCTATCTTATTCGTGAGAAAAAGCTTTAAAAAATGTTGATTTCCCTGAAATCATAAAAAGATGTATACACACTTGATCTGCCTACCTGTACAGAAAAAAAAAAAAGGAAAAAAAGGAAAATGCAGATTATATGTTGAAATTCAAGTAAGTAATCACGTAAAGCTGATATCAGCTTTGACAAAGAGACATTAAAAAATATTATTTGAATTAGTAAATCCAGTAAAGAATATCATAAATAAATGTATAGCTAGGCTAGAATAGTGACATATCTGAGCTTGTCTATTCCAGTGATGCCATAGATAAGAAATCTGTAAAGCAGTCGACTTAGCTGTTTAGGATACTTGTGAAATTTATCCCATACAATATCATGCTCATATCAGTCACCATATCATATTCTTAGATATTTTGGTTAGGACTCCTGTAACTCTGAAGGAAACAAATTGCTTTGGTTTAGATATAATGTAGTTCTAAACCAGGAGAGTACTTTTGTATTCAAATATGTTATGAAAAGGAAACCATGGTGGAAAGCTTATCTAAGAACAGCTTTTCAGGGAAGCTTTGCTCCTACTTGACAAGTTAAAAGGATATCTTCTATTAAAGCCATGTGCTCTGGGAATTGACTTTAATTCTTCCCATGTTGGTCATTTAAGAGAGGTGACCTCTAGTCATTTCTGCCCAGCAAAGAATGCAGGTACTTTCCAGACAGCCTAAGCTTACAGGTAGGTGACCAGAAGATCTTGTCCAGAAATTTTATAAAAGTTCCTACTTTGCCCTTCCCAGCAGTAGTAGTCAATGTGACTGCCTTCAGGGCAAGAGATTGTACTAACATGCCTGGAGGCAGGTCAATGTATAGAGACAAATGTCTATAAAAGTCTAAATTCAAAGTATTCATGTTCTAGCAAGAATCTAGTTCAGAATTCAGGGGAGGGCATATTTAAAGCAAATCTGTTACCAGATAATGTCTCTGCATCTTAAGAGATCAATAAATGGGTCTTTGATATAATTTATAATGTATATAATGACATAATGGTACATTCATAGCATATTCAGTAATTTAAGACAGAATTTAAATTCTTTTTTAAACCAAACAGTATTAGAGAAATTACTAAAATAATTAGCAAAGACTGACACCTATGTTGGAACATATGGTATAAGCACAATATAACAAAACCTTAAAAACAACATAGCAATCTATCAAGTTAACTGATACAGTTATTCTTGCAATTATCCTTCCCCTTTTTCTCTGCCATGCTCTGGGAAGGGTGGGAAGAAAAGGAAAGGAAGTGAAAAGCATTTTCTAAGAGTCTTGTATTCCACTTCTATTGCCTATAAAGATGGTTGCTGTCATATAAGGTAATGGACCTTGTAACCCGAAATTGCTACAAGCCAGTATGTAGGAGATAAATATTTTAAATAGACAAGATAAGTAGCCAAATACATTTTAAATATATTTTTAATTTATAGTTAGTAGTAGCTGAGTTATTTTTAAAAATCATTATTTTCCAAACAATAATCCTTCATTTGGTATACCATTTTATCAATAGAAATAAATGATATGTATTTATATCCCCTATCAGGCATCCTGCCTTGAAAAATATAATGTAATTTATAATGTGTCACTTTAGGAGAAGCCACATGGGAGGCACATGAAAGCAACTAGCAATTTCCTCAAGCAGTAAAAGTGCAGATATTTTTCAGCATCTCAGTTTCCCATAGCAACCTACTTGTTGACCCGCTTTAAGTTTTTACCCATTTGTATCTGATTTTTGATTTTAAAAACTAAGCAATAAAAGAAAATAATCATTACTGAGACATAACTGAAACTTCATTCCAAAAAGGATTGACAGAATACAGATATGCAAAGATTAGTTTTGTATAAGTTATTTTTTCATATTTTTTCCAGAAGTTGTGTCTGTATCTATAAAAACATCATGACCATATCAATGTTATAAACGTTGTATTGTCTTCTGTTGCACAAGTAATTATCATGCATGCCTTCTGTAGTAACCTCATCAATAATTTTAAAAAGAAAAAGATTAAATCGACAGTTCTAAGTATACTATAAGGATATTACTATGTTAAAATGTATAACCATGAAGAAGTTCCTTCAAACTCCTGGACTCTTTTCATGGCAGCAGACAACTGAGTCAATACACAGTTGTTTGTTTTTTCCTCTGATAAAATGAACTACAGTCTAATGCATTGGTTGAAAACGTATTTCTTGACATATGGGAGACATTTGCAACTTTCACTGAATGGAAAATCGAAAAACATAGATTCAAAACACCATAAAAGATTTCTTGTAATGATTTAATCACTTTTTCACCTTCATTATATGCATACCTTTAGAGAGACTTGCAACCCGGGGCTGAGCTCCGAGCGTTGCCTGTTCTTACTCTCAGACGCAGAACACAGGGCACCTAATGTACATTTCTGCCATAACAAAGGTTGGAGCTTGGTGGGCAGTGCTATACAGTACTCCAGCCATGTCCTGGGCAATGTCCCTGGTATTACCCTTCAGAACTTAACCACCTGAAGCAGAAGCAAATCCTATTCCTATAGTGGAGCCGAACAAGTCTCAGTGGCTCTGTGTCAATTTTACATTCTTAGATATTCACAGGTTAAACTCTCTTAGAGTTTAGTAACAAATTAGGATGACTCTTTATCTGCCATGAAGACCAAGCCTTCTACTTGCATTAGTATGTATGAGTATTTTTTCCTCTCCACTGGACAGAGAAAGGTTTATGGCTAGTTAATCTCGAGAATTTGATGCCCCTTAAAACTACTGATGCAAGTGATTTTCTAGGAACCTTGATTAATACTCTCCAATTGCTTTCCTTGCCAGAATTTTCTATATTTCCTTTACTAGGTGCATTAGACGTTGAAATAAAGCATTTCAGCAATCTTCTTTCAAATTTAGACATGTAACTGGTAAAAAAGTAAGAATTTGTTTGTCTCCCTATTGATACAAAGGCAGCTCATTCATGAGCTGCTCTAATACCCCTTTTAGAAAGGGTTTGTTTGGGGTTTTTTTTTGGTGGGTTTTGTTTGTTTGATTGATTGTTTTTAAGCAATCATTTAATTTTGCTCTTTTTGTGTTGAGTTTACAATACTTTCTGATATTATTCTTAGTTTCTCTATATTTATTAAATAGATCTTCAGATTCAGAATAGCACAGAAAATAATGAAATCAGATAGACACATTTTGAAAGGTATTCCACTGTATCTTAGTATGAAGAAGCATTTTATTTAATGCCTGCAACACAAAAGATATTAGGAGCAGAAAAGTATTTTGGATATAAGAAAAGAAGACTAAAGCAGCTACCTAGGAAGATAGACTGGTTTCCCTCTACTCATTGGCCCTTAGATATTTTTAAAAATCATTACTGGTACATTTTGTGTGACCATATTATTTTCTGTTATGTTCCATAGGAACATAATGACCAGATAACCTTCCAGAGCTTGTAGGATTTTTTTCATTCCTATTATAAGTTTAAGAAACTTTTCTGAAATTCTTTCATCCTTAAATCATGCTGGAAGCAGTGCATGAAATAGTTTTCTTGGATTGTCTGGTATTTGTGGTCTCAATGATCCCAGACTGCGGCTGTAGTGATAAAAAGTGAACCAAGCTGTTATAAAGCTCAACACTAAAAGTTTAGTTAAGTTGGCTAAAACCCTGCAGGGTTCTTGGTCTATCTCAGAAACGTTCATCTAGCTTGACTGGAGTTACAGCTGCAGATAGAGGTAATATCAGCCTTTAGAGATGCTTGAATAAAAATACTGAATAACAGAGAATTCAGCCACCAAACACCTAGAATTCGTTATATGATGTCTGATATGAAAGTACAATCTCTTTGCAATGGCAGGGCTAAGTACTGTCTGCATATGTTGAGCATTTTAGATATCACCACTTTTTTTATTTTACTTTTACAAAACTTCTCTCCCTCAATATTTTCCCTACTTTTCTACTGTTAAATGAGAATTTGTATACTTAGTTTATATACCATAATATTCACCAATAATTATCCAAATGAGCAATTAGAGAGGTTTTGGTTAAATTTTGGTTGTATTTGGCAAATATTAATTTAGTTTCTACACCATTTAGATTGGTGAAGAACTACCCAGATTTTCAAATTACATAGACATAAATGGCAGAAATGAATAGTCCAGAAAATATCCAAGGAGATCATTTAGAAGTTTCAAAGGAATTCTGTCTACTTCTTCAAGTGTCCTTGAAAAACTAACCTTAAGGCATTTATGTTACTAGGTATCCAGAGAGACATGGTAACAATGTTTTTGAAAATTCTTATAAGGCTACTAGTAGATTACAGCCATTCTCACCCTGCAAGTGTGTGTCAGACATGGCCGTAAGTGAAATGGAAATACAGATTTGGACTCCTTCTCCACACAGCCTTATATTGGATTAAACTTTTTCCCATCAATTTAACTGCCAAACTAAACCGAAAAGTTTAATTTGCCTTTCATTAAAGAACTGTGTACACATCTGGTTCATTACAGTGTGTTTTTTTCAAAATGTTCTTCATTGATTTTTCTTTTTTTCCATTGGAACTGCAGTTTGTCTGATTTTTCAAGCAGATCAAGACTCAAGTATTTACCCACTAGAAAAAAAAATCTTTATGTCAAGGAAATTAATCCCTTGGTAGTTCAATTGTAAGTAAACTTGATAGTGGTGTGATAGCTCTTGAAGAGGCATATTATAAATTCCAAAAGTTTGTTAGAAATAAAAAGCTTATCTTCAGTGCAAGCCTTCTGTTCTGTTGGTAAATCCACATCAAAACCTCAGCCATTAGAGTTGAAGCACATTTTCCCCAAATAGAGATAAATTCTTTACACTAGGATCGGTTTATATTTATCTGTCTTGTTAACAATTGTACTGTCAGGTATTTTTCTTGTTTATTAACATACAACTTGGGGGTTGTTTAGGCTCCAGTAAGCAGAAAAATGGTAGGAAATTGACAGGGTTTTAACATCACATGAATTAAATCCTACACAGGAAAGATTTGTAAGTATTTGTTTATAAATATATGTTATTGATTATAGATTATTTAGTGAAAACACTAAAGAGGAAAGAAGCTTAATTTTCAAAGGAATGTTGTGTCTGCAAAAAAACCCCAGTGATCTCCTGTGTCACCTTTTCTTTGTCTGATAAAATTGGGAGTTGCTGCAGACCCTGTACTTCACAATGGAAGTTGTATTGTGAACACAGCAATATCCAAAAACATCTAGGATCATCAGGTCTTAGTATTCACACATTGTTATGCAGAAGGCTCTTTAACAATTTTTTATTGAAATCATTTGCAAATGGAAATTGGAGTTCACACAATACTATTTTTCCAATGATTAATTTTATACCTGCATACATACATATCTATCTATCTATCTATCTATCTATCTATCTATATATATATACATATATATACATATATATGAGTGTGTGGTATACGAAAATACTATTAATATAATTTTAATTTTAGTTTATTTCAAATTTCAACTGACCAAAGCTGATGTCAACTAAGAAGAGTTTCAATGGAATGAGATAAGGAAAGCATTGAACTGCTTCTTACTTGCTTTAAAATGCTATTTGGGAATTAGCATCTATCCTCTTCTACAGGTTACCTTTCTTTGACTAGTGTACCTACTGGTAGCACTGAAGTATTACAATAGTGAAAATATTCATCTTTATGTTGTTCAATATAAACAGGTCACTCAGAAAATTAGGCCTATAAATAATTCAAATATTCCAGTGGGAAAATAATGCATTTCTACAGGGAAAAAAAAATAGACTTTATTTAAAAGAGAGCATTCTAAGGTAATACAATACATTTAGAAGTTTTAGGAATTTTTAAAACATGAGAGGGACTGTCATTTCTAAGGCCTCTTAAAAGGCCTTAGAAGTTCAATTTTTTATATCAATTTGAAGAGAAGGAGAAAGATTCCATGCCATACTGTCTAAATTTCATGTTTAGCCATTCTCTTTCCACACATATATTTTTCTTCATAGTTCTTTGTCTGTCTTTATCATCACAGGACAGCACATATTGCACAAGAGCATTCAAGAATATCTTTTTAATCTATAATCCAGCATTCATTATCACCATCTTACCTTTAAAATAATATGCTCTATTTAGAAATAATAGCAATGTCATATATTATACCAAATCTTTATAATAGACTCTCCCACCCCCCAAAAAAAGAAAAGAGTTTTCAAATACCCAAAACCTGATGTGGGTCTGAGGGTGTGTTTCTAGAAATTACAACTTAAATGAAGAAAAAAACCCCAACAACCAACCACATGCATTGAAGAATTTTGCTTTGTTTCTCATTCAAATTAAAAAAATTATGGGTGGATTTAGGGAAGGAAGGAGAGAAAAATGTGTCACTTGGACGGTTTTGCTTGCAGATGTATATATCCTGGACAGGGAAAGCTCCAAATGAGAATTTAATGGTTTCTTCTTTGCCATACCACCATGCAGTGTTCTAAATGGAGCTTCTGAAGCTTTCCCCCAGGTTCTCAGTGAAAATCTGCAGTAAACGGAAGTAGGAAGATGAGTATATTTTGCAGAGAGGGAGGAAAAGAGAGTTGGAATATGTTTTATAATTTCAAGGCCTTTTATCTTCAAAATTGAGATTTATCACTGGGTTAAGAAATAAAGATTAAAAGAAAAACTGTTGTATGAAATGCTGTGCTTTAAACATAGTTCTTATTGGTGGAGAAAGAAGTTTTAAAGCAAATGAGGTACTTTAAATTTTAGGATGCATTACTCTGTTTTTGTGCAATAGTCTTTAAAGTTAACTTAGGAAGCATAACAACATGATATGAAATGCTAAAATTCATAATGTAACAAAATACTGAAACACTTCGGTAGGTTCTGCACGTCGTACGCAAATTACTACTTTCCAATCAATAGGCATTTTAAAATACACTTGGTATTCTGGAGCGATAACATCCAATCTGTGCTACTGGTGTTATGTATTCGCATCATAGATATGAGCTCTAGTGAAACAATTACAATATATCCTGCAAATGCATATTAAAACACAAATTACATTAAGGACCATGCTTTAAAAGAAGACATAACCCGGGCTTCAATTTTGCACCTGCAGCCATTTCCAGAATCAACAGTGTGGACACATAATTGCAAACCAAATGATTGCATGTAACTGTTGAGGTAGTTAATTTTCAGGTTCAGTCATCCGGTTGCATATTTAAATGCTCTAATTTGTGTCAACAATTACTAAAGCCTATAAGATTTCTGTTAAAAAAATTATTTCGCTTTTACAAATTAGGGGTAAATATCCATGCACTTTTTTGTCTTTAGGTATATTATTGGCTGAAGAAATAGGGGATATTTCTAATAATATGAAAAGGACATTTTAAATCCAAATACAGATTTCTTGTGAAATGAATGTAATTTGTTGCTTCATGAGAAGCTGAAAAACCTAGGTTTTGTTATAAAAGAAATTTTGGGGTTGAGGGGCGGGGTGTGGCAGGGGGAGGTGAGCAGAAGGAGAGGGCTCTAAAGTGGGTTAGAGCTACTTACAGGGTTTTTCCTTCCAATTTCCAACATGTTAGAATTTCCTTAGACCCTGCTGGCTCCTTTCCTCAGAACCCTGAAGCGAGCTTGCTGCTATTAGCCATTTGACTGTGACAATGCTGCTCCCACAGAGCAGCTGTGTTCTGTTGAGGGTGCTTCTTTCTGTGCTGGATACAAAAAACTCTTTGCCATCAACAGCATCCTCTGGTATCTCTTAATGGAACATGGTTCAGACAGGAACTGACACAAAATCTCAGAACACTACCTCAAGTTCAGTGGAAGGTTTATATAAAACTTTCTGGAGCTTAATGCAATACTATTTCTTAGTGAAACTTGACTCTGTCAGAAAAATTCTAGGCAAAACTTCTCATACCAATGTTACCTGAATGTTTGTATGCGTCGTGTAATACTTCTTACATACTTACAAGGCTCATATTTGTGAGAATGAAAGAATGCCCAGTGAGACACATGCATACTTTTAGCCACCAATGGATGTGTTAACTTCTATTTGAAAACAGATTGGTTGATTTGAATGTAGTTTTATTTGGTCTTCCACAAGACCAAGCCACAGACTACTTACTTAAATAAAACACATTATCTTTAACAAGAATATTTGACTTTGTGTTTGCTAGTTCTTAGTAGCTACCAAACCATAGCTCAGATACAGAATCATTAACATTAAACCTTTGGGAGAAAGAACACTAAAGAAGTGTTTCTCTAAATCCTGATTCTGTGGTACACAGAGGGATGGTAACTTGCCACACCTTGAGGGTTCACCTTCTAAAGTAGGCCTGTGAGATCTTTATGCCTTAAATCCTCTTTTATGTGCATGTTGTGCTTTTCAGTTTTGAGGCATGAAAACAGCTGGTTTCTGGGTATGCAAAATGTGTTGTTTCTTTCAAGCGAAAAAAACCCCTACAAAAAACCAAGACAAAACCAAACAAACACATAAACTGCCTACTCTGCTATTCCTGTCCTCAGAACACAATTTGAACCCAGGGATGAGCATTAGCAAAGTACTACAGCATGTATTATCTGAGGCCACATACATGTTTACAGGTTCTGTACATCATAAACAAGGTGCAGTCAGTCAGAGAACTCTGCATGGCTATGGAGTTTGCCTATTATCCAATTTAAAAATAATTTATTTTACTTGAAATGGGTTAGGAAAAGTGATGGCTAAATTACTATCTTTACTCAGGGTAGGATTCAGCTGACGGATTAGGGCACCAATGGGTATCCAGTTATCTAGACAATATTGTCAATGTCGCAAATAGAGTCTCAAAAACTGTTTAGTTGATCAGCCACCCAAACACAAGATTGAGTTTCCCAGAGGCATCTGCTGTCATTATAAACACTGTGAGATATGCTTTTAGGCATCTCTTACCTCTTAATTTCAGGAGGATGAGTGTCTCTGTATGCTTTGTCTTATATCTTTTAGCTATTTAAACATGCATCAATGTCAAAAATGGCATTGAAATACTTATATGCTGGAATCCCACCTTAAACTTCTATATTGCAGAGGATTGAACTGCTCTCTAACTTCCTGTCACCACTGAATAAGCACGTGGGTCAGTTCCCTGCATTAAGACACTTCGTGTCATTTTAGATGCTCTTAAATTATCTGAGATGTCCTCATTGATTAAGATGCAATGCAGAACCTATAGGAAAGCAGAATCCTGGCATGGCAGATAGAAAGATACTTGAAGGAATTTCAATTAACAGTAGATATCTAATGTGCAAATGAGCTGATCTCAAGTTCATATCTGATCTACATACAGATACCTTCACCTACGAACAGAATCTCACTCTCAGTTTCATGGGGTTTTTTTGAGTACTCTTTTTTTTTTTAAATATATATATATATGTGAATTTCTGTAACTGAGGTGAAAGCAGCAGAGCTTGTAGAGACACCTGAAAAGGAGAAGGGCAACCTGGTGAATATAAAGGTCTGGATCTTTACGTGATGTAGATACATATAGCTCTGGTGCCTTCAATGAGCTATATCATAGAAGCACTCAGTGTTGTCTGAGGTCTGTTTTCTGTGACACTAACAAGGCCACCTGTCATATGGAAAAAACCACTTATCCATAAAACTCAAGAGAGAAAAAAGTTTAAATTCTCTTTCATTTAATTATTTTAACAGTATTTGTATACAAAGACATATTTCTTTACCTTTTCATGACTGCAAAATACAGAAATTCTTGGAAATACCTGACTCAAAATTATTTTAAACTAGCTAAGTTTAAAAACATAAAAATGAAAGCACAGAGATTTCAATTACCAAAATACTGGTTTTTAGAAGTCAATATGTTTATGTCTTACTATTTAAGAGAGACTAAAATATTTAATTGTGTAATTACGTGTTGTCGACTTTCTAATAGTTATAAGCAATATCTTGATAACTCTCTGCTTATTATTATAATAGCATTTACTATTTATATTATAGCTGTTTGTTCAGCTTTCAATTACTTAAAAAGCAACCTCAGTAAAAATTAATTCAGGAAGGATCTGAAATGAATCTATTTGCGCTTTTTTTTTTTTTTTTGGTGATGGCTTCTTTATAAGCCTCCCAATGCATTATTTGCTTCTTCCCTTTGTAGAACATTTATGAGTATAAATAAAGGAAGCAGTTTTGAATTGATTATTGTGGCTTTAGTTTGTTTTCATATACACTTGTGTGGTTATTAAAAAGTGTCTGAGAGATGGATTCACATTTTCCTTCAAAAGAAAAAGGTCACATTTCTGTACTCTTTTTTGAAGAAAGGTTTTCTGTAATTGACAAAGCCACTGAGTATGGATCAGACTAGTGACCTGAATCATTAAACGCTGTCAGAAAGGCACAATATTGTTCCATGACATCAATCAAATGGTAATGCCCTTTGACATTATTCCTAAAGGACTCTGAAAACTATAGCAGAGACCTATGGGATGTTTTATTATTGTACATGAAATACTGAGCAGAATTTTTAAGTGGGCAAAGGGATTACATGGTACAACATCAACACAAATCTTTTTTTTAATAATGTGATGGGTTTATTTATATATTTTTTATATATACATTTGTATGATATATATAATATTAGATAGATAGATGGATGTATATAAAACCATTGTTGATTAGAATTTCTTTTTTTTTTTTTCATTTAGAAGCTAAATGCAATCATATAACAAAATCTTGCAATTTTGGTCCAGGCTCTGGGACCACATAACACAGAACAATTAGGCTGTACTTTAAGCCTCTCTGTAAAGCTCAGTAATTCACATCATGAAAGATTTCTAACCCAAAGTCCTATGCCCAGGATGTGAATACTTTTAACCTATAACTAATAAAAATTATAAATACCTTCTGCAGACATGCTCTAATTTTTGGTCAGACATACTTGGTGCCACTCATACAAAGTCTGGTAGCAGTAAAGGCATTTTCCAACTTTTCCAAGTCTTAAATTTAATCCAGTACTGAGAAGGTTTCTAGCTAATTTATGCTAGTTGAAGGGCTCCTTAGACCTTGCCTTTCTTCAGTATTTCTGGCATTTTTTCTATAGAAAACTAGAAACAGCATGTCAAGAAAAAATGTTAAATATCATCTTTACAGGCCCAGAGAGATCCCTTTGCATTCCAGGAAGCCCTAGTGCTCCCTAAGGGCATTTTCCTGATGGTTTCTCTCTTAATTTAAGCAAGTGAATGAGGAGCTAAACCCAGCACATTCTTTATATGAGAATAACTTCAAATTATGAAGATGTTTGATCAATAACTTAATAAATATTTCAACTCTCCAAATATAACTTTTAGCTATGATTGGCTATGTTGTTTTCTTGTAGATGGAATATAAATTACATTTAAGACACCTATCTATATTTGTTATTGGAAACCTGCCTGACTGCCACAGAAAGTGTCATGAGATAGTTTATGCTATTTTCTATTTTAACTGGAGCAAACAGTCACTTTCCTTTACATGGTCAAATATAATCTAAAAGTACCCTGGTTTTCCTATACTGGAATTCCATTGTTAGTGGAATAACAAGAGGCTGATATCCTGAAGAATGCTGGCAGAGAGAAACACACAAGATGGGATTATGAAATAATCATAAAAGCATATGACATCACCACTTGAACAAATTTTATTCCTTCCATAACTGAATCTGTTAATTACTGATTAATTCTACTAACTCCATCAAGTTGAGGGGTTTTAGGAATAGTTTAGGCAACCAGGGTCTGAATTTAAAAAAAATGAGATCTATTGCTAAGCAGTGTATTAGAACTAAACAAAACTAGGATTTGGTGTCATTTTACACCACATTCACAATAAATTGCACAAATGTATGAAACTATAAAAGAATAATTAAAATATATTAAAACAAAAAAAAAAAGAAGGAAAAAACTCCAGTATCTGTGACTGCAGTTGGTTACAGTTTAGTCAGTTATGGTTTAATAAACAATTACTTTAAAATAAAATTTTTTTCATGCTCAAAATGTTTACCTAACCGTTTTTTCAGAAAATCCTTCTTTCTTCATTGCAGCTGAAGTCATATGCACTGCAATAAAGTGAAAATAAATGCACTTCCCTGTCATAGTTTAAAAAAAATAATTACAATGCCTATAAAATGCATTGTTGATAATAAATTTATTCACGGCATAATGTGTATTGTGATTCATCACTGAAGATCTTAACAGAAGTTACAGATTTCTTGTGTCTGAAATTTTATAGTAAGTAATATTTGTGGAGAACTCACATTTTAAAAAATTAATAGCAGCAGACAAAATGAATAGAAGTATACACTTAGCCCTAGGCATCTAACATTGCTATTCAGTGATAATTATGTAAGTATTCAATAGATGTTTTATTTTCCATTTGTCTGTGCTTTTTATCTTTTTTTTCCTTTTACTTTTTTTTGGATAATAGGTTATTAGTGTGAAAATGGTAGCTCTGGGAAGAGTCACCCTCAAAAAAAAAAGCAAGCTATGAGTCAAATCATCTTTTTTAATGTACTTTCATGAAAGATGTTTAAAAAGCTTTAGAGAATATTAGCCATTCTGGCTGCACAGTATATGTACAGAAGGGGGAATGAACATTTTCTGATGACTTTTCACCAAAAATATGAAGCTAGTGAGTGTCTGTCTACTCTGTGGAATGGTTAATACTTAGGTTGGATGAACTCTGACATAAATCAATGCAATAACATTTCTAAACAGATTAAAACCAAGAACTGTTCTGAATATTTTTGCAAAAGCTTTAATAAGCTCATTGAACGCTGAATCCCATAAAATGATTATACAATTATATACTGCTCTGATTAGCCAAAATAACTTATTGAGAAAACATTTTTAAGTGCATGTTTATAAGAATATAAGTAAAAATGAGTGAAAAATGTTTTACTAAATTATGTCAAAGAATATAAAAATTGAGAGAAGAAGATGCAAAGATATTGAAAGTGTTGGCCCTTTTTCTACCCTCACAACCATTTAGTCACTGAAAGATAATTTGTGTAATCCATGGTAAAATATTATTCTGAATCTATGTAAGAAATGTCATGTTTCGATTTTTGCTCCCATTAAGGTTATCAGTTGAATTATAAATTTGGAAATAAGCACCTCTATCCTATTTTTTTCCACATTTGAAGATAAAATCTATCAATTTTATCAAATGGTTGGAATACTAGGAACATCAGCTGGTTTTACATTAAATTTATTTATAGGAAGTGAAAACTGCTACGTTTACTAGCTTTCCCATGGTTTTCAGTTCAGTTGTCATGACTCAGATCTCTGACTTGCATTTTTATGCTTGATTTGGGTTTTAGTCACATCTTGGCTTTATTGATACCACATCTGTATGTGCAGGAGTAAATTGGCTTACTAATTTCTAAAGTCACAATGGGTCTGCCATACAATGAAACAGTAAGAAAGCATGAATAGTCAAAAACTGCTACAACTCTGCCTGTTTGTCTCCGTTTAGAGATTATTTTTTTTTTTCTGAGGTATACCAGCATTAAAAATCTAGGAATCTGTATAAAAGAAGAAACATGCCTTACAGGTGTGCAGCAAAATAAATATCAATCAGACTGCTTCATGAGTGTTGCAATTTGCTGTTCAATTCTTTTAAGGCTGTCTGAAAATAAAGGTAACCTTCACCAGATTATAATTTTTACAATTAAAAAAATGAATCCAGTTATAAATTCTCTTAAATATCCTTGGGATAATAATAATAATAATAAAAACATGTGTCTGAAATCAGCAGATCTCTACAAGGATTTATGTTTCTTTCTATTTGTGCCCTGAGTGTTTTCTAATAAGACATAAGGCAAGTGTGGTTGATCATGACTTGTGTCCAAAGGCTGTGGAGAAGTAGTTCAAATCCATTTGCAGAAATGTCGTGAAATGTTGCCCCTGGTTGTGTAATGAACTTCTATTTGTATCATTAATGGTAGTGATAGTCTAACAGGGGAAGAAGCCTCTTTTTCTCTGAATTTGTTTTTATATGAAGAAAGATAAAAAAGGAAGGAAATGTTTACCATCAAGAAAAAGAAACAATGGGGAATTATACTTAATGCAAATGTAGAATTTCATTTGCTTACACACTGGAGTTTGAATGTTGCAGTGGGGGAATGTACAATTGTATATATATGGAGATAAGTTAAAACTAGAGGAAATTTTAATAGGAAGAAACTATTAAAACTACCTAACAGTAGGTCAAAATTAACATATTTTTAATCTGGGGAAAGGCAAGTTAACATGAATGGCATTTTGGAAGAAGTCAAAACTTGGCAGGTAGTAAACCAAAGAGTAAACTCAGGAAGAAAAGAAAACCCATGTAGAATTGTATGCTTTACAACACAAATTTATTATGCATGACCTATTAAGCTTCTTCAGTTGAAAACTTGCAATTAAAAAAAGAAGTTCTTTTAGGAACCTAAACCTTTTGCCTATTCAGACAAATCTTCCCTTGACCTCAACGTCTGTTAGTATAGTACATAAAATCTCCACTGTCTCATTTATTTGTGTTGCTGTATGCTAGCAAAACATATAATTGAAGAAGACTTCCTTTCTGTCTCCCACTCAGGTTCACAGAACAATTTGGTTCAAATACATTAGCAAACAGTTGTTGCAAAACAAACAACAGAAAGTTGCTCCTTACATATCTGGACATGTGAAACTCGATGTGAAAATAATTACATAGAGGTTGGCTCCAAACAGACCCTGCCTGCATGGTTCACTGCTGTTTTGTCGTGGTTTCACCCCAGCTGTGGGCCGAGATCCATGCAGCTGCCTGCTTCTTAAAGTAAAAGAGCAGGGGAAGAGGGAAAAAGGGAAGGGAAAAGGAAGGGGCAAATAACTCCAAAACCAAGATACTAAGAGGCCCGTGGGTTGGGATAAGGATAGTTTACTAAGAGAACAGAAAGATAAAATATAACAATGCTAACAGGACTTTAGAGCAAAAGAATATGAAACTATTGATACCCAATGCAGTTTCTCCCCGAACCACACAACTCAGGCCGTACCACCCAGAGCTGTCCCAGAACCCGACCGTCCCCCCAAGAAGCATGCGTCCCAAGACCGCCCCTCTTCTTCCTCCCCTCAGCCCCCCGTTATCCTGGGCAGGACGTCATTGGCATAGAATACTCTCTGTGGCCCATCTGGGTCACCTGTCCTGGCTTCGCCCCTCCTTTCTCAAGAATAGAGAAATACGAAGAAGCTGAGAAAGTCCTTGACTGTCTGACTGCAACTAAGAACATTAGGCTGTTATCAGCACTGCTTTCATTTTAACTCCCAAACACAGCATTCCATCAGCTGCTACAAATGAAGTTAACTCTATCCTGACTGAAACCAGGACATGTTTCTACCCAAAATCATTTGTCACAGTTTTTTAACATGTTCTCTAATTCTGATGGAGACCTTTAAACAAATTGTCTATGTCAGGAATCAGCTTTACATTACAAATTTTTTTTTGTGTAATGTAGGGCTGCTTTATGATCTGTTGTCCAGGTTTGTGCTGAATAAGAGGCTACAAGAAGTTTCCCAGTCAGGGTACTCCGAATAAAGCAGATCAGACCATCCAGGATTTAGCACTGAAACACTGTAGATCACAAACTAGGTCCAGGGGCTGTATCTAATTCTCTGTACAGTAATGTAATTAAAATCTTCATTTCATCAAGGTTTAAATTTGATAGTTTGTTCCCATTTAACAGAGGAATTCTCTTAGTAATTCCTCCTATTTCAGGAAGAATATTTCTGGTCATGATTTCTATGTAGATATTTCTTCTGCTAGTCTTTTCCATATGAACCTCTTGCTGTAACATTTCCAGTTAGCTTTACATCAGATCAATCCTGAGATGGCTGACACTCATAAGGGAGGAATGTGAAACAATGATTTTAATCAGTTTAAACAAAAAGTGCAGCAACAGAATCCTGTAGAGCTGAACACAAATCACAGAGATGGACATTATCTGTATCAATAATGAAATTGCAAGTTCCAAAGGATAATAGATTTTGCAGATAGGCTGAGAAGTATAAGCAGGAGATAGCATAAGAAGAATTTTAAGAAAGAGAGGTAAATGTGCATGGTGGGTTAGCCCTGGCTAACAGCAAAATGCCCATCCAGCCACTCACCTACTCCTCCTCTTCAATGGGACAAGGGAAGAAAATACTATGAGAAAGCTGATGGATCCACATGACAGCAAGGAGATTGCCTATCAAGCACTATCATGGGCAAAAAAGACTCAACTTGGGGAAAATTAATTTAAAATATTGCAAATTAAAATACATTCGGGGAGTGAAAACAAAAACTTTAAAATGTCACTTTCCTCACCCCTTTCAGATTTGGTGCTCCATTTCATAGGAGCAGAGGCTAGTTTGGGTTGGAAGGGATCTTAAAGATCACCTAGTTCCAAGCCCCCTGCCATGGGCAGGGACAATCTCCAGTAGACCAGGTTGCCCAAAGCCCCACCCAGCCTGGCCTTGAGCACTGCCAAGGAAAGAACATTCACAACCTCTTTGGGCAACATCTTCTAGTGCTCATCACCCTCAAAGTAAAGAATTTCCTTCTAAACCTACCCTGCTCTAGTTTAAAACCACTGCCCCTCATCCTAATTCCACATGCCCTTACAAACAGTCCCTCCCCAGCTTTTCTGTAGGCCCCTTCAGGTACTGGAAGGCTGCTCTAAGGTCTCCCCAGAGCCTTCTCTTTTCCAGGCTGAACAAGTCCAACTGTATCCTTGTTTTCATAGGAGATGTGCTCCAGCCCTCTGATCTTTTCTCACTGAGGCCACCGCACAGTGCCCACCGCAAGCACATGGGCACCTGCACCCAGTGCAACATGTAGTAAAAGTTGCCAACCATAAAAATATTGAGAGCGAGAAAGACACAGCGATGAAATTTACAGACAGATTTCAAACAAAAAATAACAAGTCCTCTTAGGGGATTTTTTATGTTTCGTGTAAAAAAAAGGAAAACAACAATAATGTTTTACATAGGAGGCAAACAAAGTAATTGAAGGATAATAAGTTCTTTGGGGCTGCTTTTACAACAATTAAAAATGCATCTTTAGATGAAACGAATGCATTTCTTCATGAACCCAGATAGAAACAAATGTCACAAACAAGATGAAAACAAAGTAAAAGAGAAAGAAAACATACAAATCTTCTGACCAAGCAAATCAATACATTCATTCTCAGTTCTACAGAGCCCTCTTGGTTCCTACACTGACTTGCTCCATATGGTTGTTTCCTTTAATCTTGAGAGAAATTATATTCTATTAAGAGTGATAAATAACTAGGACATATTCCCTAGTACATTTTGTAATTATAATATTTATGAGGATGGGAAAAATAGAAAGTCCCCCTTCTTTGCAAAACTAACATAAATATTTAGTTTCTATGCCTATGGAGAAAACAATGAATAAAATTAGGAATATTAGGCTGAATGATTTGGGAATTACACTGCTCCTGATTTGTGAAAAATGAAGATGAGACTTGAAATGTTTTTATCTTTCTGCAGAAAATAACACTGTGTGTCAGAACTTTCTCTGACTGATGGCTGCCAGAGAGCAAAGATAAGTCTGGCAGGGGCTAGAGTAGGAGAGGTATAAGGATTGTCTGGCTTAGTCCCACAAACAGGTTTCAGCAATGTCTATCACACCAGGTGACTCATGGGTGGTTGTAAAGCGACTCAGCCCTGGATTGCTTTGAGGTCCCATCTCAGCACAGTTCAAACTTGAGTTGTCCTGTAAGCAGAGACTAAACAGGGCAGTGCTGTGTAATTAACAGTGAGTGACAGGACTCTGTTGCAGGTGCCATACCTCTAAACAGCAGTAGTGCATTTCTCCATTGTATCCATGAAACCTGCTGTAGTGATGTATTGAATCTGCATGTTGGTTTTATATAATTTTATTTTTCTATTTTTTATTTTTAAAACCCCGCAGTTGAGTGTCTTTCCACCACAACAGGTCGTAGCAGCCATATTTTAGGCCAGATTGTTCAGTTAGATTCACCCCATCACTTTGTTATTGATAAGATGCAGTTCTAATCCAATTTCATACTTCTATCTAAATATCAGTATTGTCTATTATTTTGAATCCTGAATTTTTTAATGAAATGACATTCCATTAAATTATCTGAATTTTCTGAGTTAAGGAGGTAAAGCCTGTTTACATAACAGTATTTTTTACTACACCAAGTGCCTCTCCATCTTCTGCCCCAAGCAAAATTTTTTTAACAAATAGTTTCACTTAACACAAAATGAAATGTTTGGGTTTTGCTTTCCTAATAACTGTCATGCGCTGGCGTTGGGGAAACAGTTTTCCAAACAACTAAGGACAAGGCCTACTTTATTTTGTTTTGTCCAAATAATAGGCAATTATTGTTGAAGCCTTCATAGTTTATATCAGCTATTTAAGATTTAACATTTTCCTTGCTCTATGGCTTGCCATAGTCTGTATTTTAAGTATGATGGAGTATAGCAAAAAAAAATATTTTTTCACTATTTCTGCATTATGAAATCAACTTTAAGCTGTCATAAGGCAGGATATATAGAGATATCCACTGTTGGCTCTGGAGGAGAAAGCTTAAGGAAAGTAGTAGCTTTGTTTCTAACATGTATTTTCCCCCTAAACTAACTCCGAAAAAGACTCCATTCTTATTGTAAATCTGACTTGATAGGAATCACACGGTGTAACTTCAGGTTTTACTTGCTTTTGGTTAGGCAATTTCCATCAACAAAAATATACTTTGAAAGAAAATGTAGGTTTTCCACAGGTACAGATTTTTGTTGTGATCAGCAGTGATTTATTCCTGAGGCATGGCTTCTCTCCTATCTCTATTGTCCCTCAGGTTTCTGTCAGAAACATGTCCTCTCAAACCTCGAAGCAGAAATTGATTAGGAGATTTCAAACCTTGAAGCAGAAATTGATTAGGAGGTGGTACAAGCAAGATGTTTTTACTCAGTAGATTAGTTGGTAGCAGTGATTTCTTGTTTTACGTGTAACATTTTAGGCATTATAAATGTATAAAAAATATGGCATATAAATTACAGGATACATAGAATATAGATCTTTATAACAACAGTGCTTATCTGTCATCTTCTCAATATGCTTGGAAGACCATCTAAAACATAGTTCAGCCTGGCCAGAAATCAAATTGCACTTGTGCATCTTTTTTATCTCTCTATCTGCCTTTTTACCATAAGTAAGTGGAAATAGCTGTCCAGTTGATGCTTCCTCCTGCATTTTTTCCAAGCCAACAGAAAATCAAGCTGCCACTAGGGAAGTGGGATTCTTCTGCCAAGAGGTTAGCAGGCAGTTACCAAGACATGGACAACAACTATCACCAAGACAGCATTTCTCAGCACATGGTGGAATGACAGTCAAGAAAAGTGTCCTGAATCAGAAGAGAAGACATGGGATAGTTATTTAGAGGTGAGATTCCTGTGTGAAGACTATTCAGACCCTCTATTGGGATCCTGGGGTGCATCAAGAGGAGTGTGGCCAGCAGGTCGAAGGAGGTGATCCTCCCCCTCTACTCTGCCCTGGTCAGGCCTCACCTGGAGGACTGTGTCCAGTTCTGGGATCCCTGGTATAAAAAAGACAGGGATCTCCTGAAGAGAGTCCAGAGGAGGCTACGGAGATGATTAAGGGCCTGGAACATCTCCCCTATGAGGAATGGCTGAGTGAGCTGGGACTGTTCATCCTTGAGAAAAGAAGACTAAGGATTATTAATGTTTATAAATATCTTAAGTAGGGGATGCAGGGGGAAATGGCCAGCCCCATTTCAGTGGTCTGTGGAGACAGGACAAGGGGCAATGGCTGCAAGTTGGAGCACAGGAAGTTCCGCACCAACATGCAGAAAAACTTTTACACAGTGAGGGTGACAGAGCCCTGGGACAGGCTGCCCAGGGAGGTGGTGGAGTCTCCCTCACTGGAGATATTCAAGACCCATCTGGACACCTATCTGTGCAATATGAGCTAGGGAGCCTGCTTTGGCAGAGGGGTTGGACCCGATAATCTCTCAAGGTCCCTCCCAACCCCTATGATTCTATTATTCTATGATTCTATGATTCTATTGGGTATTAGTTAAATACTATAAGCTTGTTCTCAAGCTTTGGTGTTGGTTTAGAATTTTTTGTAAAAAGCCCATCATTTTATTGTAAGAACACATCATTTCTACATGGACACACTCATTCTAAACCTGAGGTGATCTAGGCTTCCCTAGTATTGACATTTATTTAAATTGATAGCTAAATACTAACCTCTGTTTTGGTGTCATTTTGTTTCCTTAGATACTATTCAGATAATCTAAGGTCTATAACTACTTCTGTGATGTACTTGGTGTGCTTTATCTAGTAAAATTCTACCCTATTTAGGTATCATTATACATGTAGACAGATTGCATGTATAGAGAAGAGTCATAAATACAGCAAGTTGTGACTAATACTCTTCTCTGGGGTCATTTGTTGTACAGTGTGTTAACATCCATCAAACTAAATCAATTAATAATGTGTTTGTGGAATAAAAGGAAAAGATGTGTGTAACAGTGTCACAGAAAATAATATTGCCTCTGTCAGAAGCTTGGTTTGTACAAAATCAGGAAAGACCTGTAATAAATGGAAGACTTATCCAGCAGTAATCATAGACTAAGACAACCAGAACATTCATTCTACTGCAAATATTTGTCAAAGCTGTCTGATTCATCCTCCATGGACAACAAATGGTTTTGAGAATCCCCTCTGATCCACGGTAAACTACCAGCCTCACAGTTCTCACCATCAGTCAGATTCTTCTACATCTCAGGATCAAGTTCAATGGCAGTAGCTTCAAAGACCTTTTATTCTGTCAGGGGGAGGAAAAAAAAAAAGGAAAAAAAAGAAAAAGAAAAGAATACGGTTAGCTAATTTATAATGTACTTTTATGAAATGAACCCAATTAACCTTCCTATAGTATGTTTCATATTAATTTCCAAGTTCTTTAAGTGAAACCTGTTACTAGTTTAAAATTCTATATCCATCTGGGAAGTATTAAAAAGTGCTTAGGTTTGCTTCATAGTAAATATTAAATTCCCATTAAAATTGCCATTTAAAGTCTTCCTCAGCTTTTTCTTACATTAAAAAGATCTGAATTAACTGTGTGGAAAAGAAAAAAAAAATAAAAAAGAAAATACTGTATTTTCTTCTGGATCATTTTTTGTTCTTCATTACCCATGGACATTAATGGAGTTTTAATTTGTTGTTACACCAAAGTTTTACACTTCATTAAATCTCGGTGCCAATAATTATGGGCCTTATTGATTTCCTGTGTTTTTAGGTATTCAAGAGCTCTTCAGGGCTTGTCTCCCCCTGGATTGTTTTTCTGACATTGAAATGCCACTGTTAATCTTTCAAAAGAGAGGTTGAAAGCATTTAAGCTTTTTGTAATACATTCTCATCTTCTTTATCATGTTACAATTAATTAGGTGGACTGTCAAGGCATTCTTTTCCCATGCACAGAATAGTACAGACTTTCCTATGATGATTCTTCTACAGACAAAGACTTAAACCCTCAGCAGTTTCACGATATGTAACAGGTTACAATTGCAACCAGCGATTTAGCTGTTACATTAATTCAGAGAAAAATAAAAAAATATAATCGGGCAGATAAGGACTGTATAGCATTAATATTATAAAACCAAGGATTTAAGTAGTTAATAAAGAATTCAGGTAGATAATAGTTGCATAAATTTAATGCACACATCCTTTTAGTTTATCGGTTACCTAACTATGTAAGTATCTAAACTCACTAGGCATCCCTGATTTGACCTAGATGTTTAGTAGAAGAGGAATTCTGTACTGTATGTACATCTGGATCAGACCAAAACCAGTCTTGAAGGAAACTAAACTGGTGTGCAGTATGTGAGATCCAAAAATTAGGCAGAATAGAGGTATTACTTTTGAAGGATTACATGTTCTACAGAGCTTTAGCAAGTAATATTTTTTTCCAAAAATCTTTCTGGAATGTTATTTTGTCAGATTACATTTTAAAGTATATAGGATAATTTTCTACTTTTTCTGCTGAATCTTAGAAGCTGTGTAGTACACAATGTAACATAAAGCTAGAAAACAAAAGAAAACAAAGCATCCCAGCACAAGAACAACAAAAAAAACCCCACAACGAAAATCCCAGCAAATAACAAAGAACCTGATATCTAGCCAGACAGAACCATCAATTGCAAGAAATTAGTCCTGTGTTTGGATTTGGATTCCTTTCAGAGTGATTTTACTGCCTCCGTTCTGTTAACATGACATGTTAAAACAGTTTTGTGCTTGGCTACTGGAACAGCCCCTCAAACTTTATATTGCAGGGGTAAGAACTAGGTTTTGCTGAAGAGAAAATTACACCCAGGCCTCACCTGTAGTGTGCAAGTACTTTAGCAGCTAAGCTGCCATGTGAAACAGGACAAGTGGTGGCATACATTCTTCATCCTTTAGGTGCATGCAGGTTTGGTTCAGTCGTACTTCAGCTGTTCACAGAAGACTTCAACAACTGAATCTCAAGCAAGAGGGATCTAATATGGCTAAAAGCAGGTCTATTCTTAGAAAATGTTAACCCAATGTGTAGTTTTGTACTTTAGCTTTACGCAGAGCCCCTTTCATGAAGAATGCAGAGGTAGTCATCATGCCAACATTTCTCTGCATGACCCTGTTGCATTAAGCTGGTGCTTAAAATATAAGGAAATTGAAGTAATTCTTTTTTGTATCTAGATTTATTTTTCTGTTTATTTATAAACTGGTTTTAAAATTATAGAATTCTGTTTGGGAGGGACCTTACAATATCTCTAGATCAACCTCCTATTCAATAAGGATGATCTCTGAGATCAAGTTAGTGCTTTATCAATTTGGGCCTTGAAAATCAATAAACATAAAACCTGAATATCTAAGTACGTGAGTACACCTTTACTTCTTTTCTACAAATTCACTGAGGAACAAATTTTATTGTTCTTTATTTACTAAAATCCTTAAATCACCATGGATTTTGCCTAGTAAGATGTGAATGACTGAAGAATGTGAATCAAGCATAACAAAAGGTTTCCTTAGTTTAGGATTGGTTAATTACATCTGGTTTTACAAAACTGGAAATAACTCATTGACTTTTTAAAAGTTTATGCAATATTTCTGAAAGCTTATGGTGTCTATAACAGATTCCCAGCTGTCCTGGGGTTTTTTGTTTGTTTTTTTTTCCCCCCACACACAGTTCATCAGTAACATGCTAAGTTTATTTTATTTTTTTCTTTTGGTATAAATTGCTTTCGTGTTGTCTTTTCTTTTGTCTTTTTATGTTATGTAACTTAGTTTAACTCAGAAAAACACTTCGCTACGAATGTGCATTTTATATAATTTCTAAAGTTCTAAAGTATTTAACTTTGAATATTTAGCAATATTCTTAAGGAATAAAAAATTCTTAGATCTGCCTTTCTTAACCTAAATCTTCATACCCAGTATTCATGATCATTAGTTTGTAAACATAAGTATCCTTACCTGAACACTTTCAGATCTATACATCCTTGGATGGACACCTAAGGTATTTTAACCCCAGGCTATCTTTTCTTGCTAATGTAATATTTCACTCAGTGTCTAACCAGATCTATGTTACTTTTTTTTCTTTATAAAGCATTTCAACAATTAATTGCACCCTGATGCCTAACGTGGTAAGAATGATCCTTTAATTATACCTGTAAAACTAATATTTCACTTCAATTCAGAAAGTAATTTGGGCCTCTTAGGAAAAAGGTGTGAGAATTTGTAACAAAATATCATGCTGGTATTTTAAAATTCTATAATGACTGTGTTTTGATACATAACTCAGTCTTTGATTTCTTATGAGAGAGATTAAACCAAAGCGCATAAAATCACTGTTAGGTATGGCAGTATTCAGGATACCCTTGTGAACATAGTGTATACAGACCATAACTGGCAGTTCAGTTGACAAAGCCGAAGAGACTGAAGATTGAGTAATGAGGGAAGATGAACTCTTATCTATACAACATTTCTAATTTGTGGTTGGATTTCATGTGGACTTAACTCTGGAGAAGACATGAATTTTCTTTTGGTGTTTTTATTTATCTATTTGATTCCTACAGCTATTTTAAAGAAATTGTGTTTGTTCTGAGTATCTGGTCATAACCATTTCCATTACAAAAAAACAAAACAAAAGAAAAGGAAAACGTTCCTTTAATTATTTTTTTTTTCTGAGCAGCCCATTTGAATGCTCTTCTGCTCTGATAAGTGATGGTACTATATTTTCCTTCTCTTTCCTTCTTAGTATGGACTCTATTATCACCTCTTACCTCTATGTTTTTAATGTTCTCAGAGAACTCTAAGTCTTTTCTCTCCTTATTCTTTCTGACTCCTCATATACTTGCTCTATTTCTTTACACTCATCTTTAGTAATATATCATTGCTTCTACATTGTGAATGACCTTTTTTAATTTCAGTGTCACCAAATTACTACTGAAGCAATAAAATACACCTCTTCTTATGCTTTAGTCTTGCCTGTGGACAGAACTCATCAGCTGTTGTGAATATAGAACTTCTTAGTAAGTGTTAGATTAGTATATTCCCTTTCGATACATAATTTTTTTTTCCTAAGAGAAATTAAATAGTCAACTTACTGAGGTCAGATTTTAAAAGTATATTATTTTCCTTTAAGACCTTATTTCTTACAAGGTAGTTTCACAAAAACTACTTTTGGTATTTAAGTTCTTAGGTTCTTCCTTTTCTAAGTCAGAAAAAAAATCAGTTTGGCTGAATAATATCTCTTTATAACTTCTTCCACTCATTGGACTGACAAGCGAAACTGGAAATAATTTCTCATGCCACTGAATCCAGTCTCTTGTAGTTCACAAGGTTTACAACTGCTCTTATAAACCGAACTCTGTCTTAAATAGCTTGGGGTTTAATCCTTTAATATTAGGAAATTGTTCTAGAACCTTACTTTCCTATGATTTACAATCTAATTGTGTTTATGATATTCATGTAATTCTTGTGCATGTTTATTTTGTTATTCTATTTACTTCTTGGTTTTCATGTTTCCTCTCTCTTCCCTTAAAATATTATTATTGCCACATTTTAACAATATGCTGAGATTTATTTATTGTATATTTCAAAAATATTTAAATATTTAAAATGCTAATATATCTTTCCACTGTTGATTATTTGCTCACATTTTCTCCCTTTTTTTCAATTTTTTGGGGGGTTGTTTTTTTTTTGAAGAGAAGGGTTGGTGTTTTGGGTTTTTTTTCCAACATATCCAGAAGCGTTCTGTTGGTCATCCATCTGAACTCAGAATAACTGTTTACATTCTTGGTGCACAGTACAGTGCTTTCACCTTTTTTCCTGCATAAATCTCAGGAATATTGTTGTGTTTTCTGAGATCTTGGTTCCACTTAGATTTCAAATACTTCCAAGTTTAAATTTCTCTAAAGCTAAACTGCCATTATTAATAAAATTTGAGATCTGGGTTTTGGCAGTACTTGAATCTTTTTCTGAAGTCAGGGGTCAGCTTCTGGTCATTAAAGCCAGGGTAACTCCATTTGCATTTGTTCTGGATTTACATCAGTATTGCTGTAACCAAATGATGTCTCATTTGACAACTGGAGAGTCTTTTAGGGTCATTTCAGATAAAGATTTTCCAACTGTTAGATAATCATAATGGAAAATACTTCTACAGTGTACATTTCTTGTCTTTTTATGTATAGAAGTGGGAGCAATATAGGATAATATAGGATAAAATTTAATTCATTAGTTTACATAACTGCAGTCACCATCAGGATAAAAATCCCTGTATAACATTAAGCACTAAATGAAGCAGAGGAAAGAAGTACTTAGCATTAAATTAAAAAAAAAAAAAAAGACAAATAGCTATGTAGTTAATTACATTATAATTCAACTGTCTTAGCATTAAAGTTGTACCTGTGGGAAGATTTCTTTAGCATCTTTTTCACAGCAACTAAAAAAAAAAAACAAAGCACCAAGCAATTTATCTATAAAGCAGCCCAAAACAAACAAGCAACTAAATAAATATAGGACAACATGCTATTGTTTTTTTCTCCCAGAATCTGAAAATTACTCTAAACTGTTCAAGCATAAGCACTTAATATGCATACTCAGCTTTGAATTTCTAAATGTCACTTACTATTCTAATATTTGGAAAATAGTCTGCAGAGTAAGAATCAAGCATAAGAGGTTTTACAGGCAATATTTGCACAGGTTAGTAATATGTTATTAATTTTATGATCTTTTTTCTGCATGATTCCTAGAAAATGGTGTGTGCGGTAAACTATTTTTAATGCTATTTGCTCACAGATGGTGTTTCTGGGAAATCTAGAGAAAGAAATGAGTGAAGAAAATTTAGGATGCTTTTTTTTTTTTTTTCAACCTACAGAACTTAGACTTACTTTTTGAGACAGAATGACTACCTAAGAACTCATCCTCTCCATTAGTCAAGCATGAGTCCACATTTTCTCCTGTTCTGAACTCCAAAGTAGTTCAGAGTAAGGGAAGATTGTCAAGGTCTTAACACCAGCTTCTGTCCTCTGGAGACTGAAGGGACAGAGTGCAATCTCCAGCAAGAACAAGGGGAATTGAGACAGTTTATGTCTTCTTTGTTTCTCAGTGCATGTGTCAATAATTAATGTTAATTCATAGAATCACAGAACTGTAGGGGTTGGAAGGGACCTGTAGAGATCATCGGGTCCAACCTCCCTGCCAAAGCAGGCTCCCTAGGGCATTTCACTCAGATAGGCATCCAGACAGGTCTTAAATATCTCCAGAGAAGGAGACTCCACCACCTCCCTGGGCAGCCTGTCCCAGGGCTCTGTCACCCTCACTGTGAAAAGTTCTTCCGCATGTTGGTGCGGAACTTCCTATGCTCCAACTTGCAGCCATTGCCCCTTGTCCTATCTCCACAGACCACTGAAAAGGGGCTGGCTGATTCCCCCTGCATCCCCTGCTTAAGATAATTATAGACTTTAATTAGGTCCCCCCTTAGTCTTCTCTTCTCAAGGCTGAACTGTCCCAACTTACTCAGCCTTTCCTCATAGGGGAGATGCTCCAGGCCCTTAATCATCTTCGTACTATTGGCTATAAACTAAATTAAGTTTCCCAAATAAAGATTTATTTTTTTTTTGCCAGCAACATAGCTGTGAACTCATAATACATTTGGACCAAATCAAAAGGTGAATGGAAAAAAGCAAGATCATGAGACTCAGTGTGCCTGAACCTGGCTATATTATCCTGTGGCAGTGTAGTTCTATAGCTGTGGCACATAAGTAATCAGAGATAATAATAATTAATCATTGATTAGAAGTCATGACAATATTCAGTAGTGCTTGTTCTCCTGAGTGGTTATCAAAGAGAAAATTACTGTACAACTTTTAGAACAATTGGAGTTTTCACTAGCATTTGAGAAAAGCACAGCAGGAAGTTTAACACTAAACTGCACAGCGGTAATGAATGCATTTTCTGTTCTACTTCCATGAGCAGCTATGGTGCTGTTTATTAACTCTTACATGGAGTTAATACCAGCTAACGACACTAATGCTAACACTGGTAGGCTTCTAGATGCTGAGATGTGATCATATCAGCATCTAATGACACTGGTTTAGTAAACAAAGTTTCAGCTTTTAAGGAAGGATGTTTTTAAATATTGTACTATGCTCATAAATGGCTTTCTTTTCCTATAGCATTGGAGATCTCAAAACTATAAACCGAAACATACAAAAAAACCCTGCTCTGGACTCCTTTTGTAATTGGTTCTTTTAGAGTGATACAAATATGTAGAATCTGGGGGGAGAAAACCCATATCTTCCTATTACCATGCCCTCATGCAGAAATCTCATTTTTTGTAAGTTATCATTACCTTTTTTTCTGTTGCAGTAAATATAAAATCAAATATTTTTCTTTCCTCACTCCAAAACTGCAGCATTGCTTGATTTTCATGTCTCTTCAGATGTGTTTGGATTTTAGTGGTCTGTTAACTGGACCTATACTGATGAAAAATGTGGTTCTTATTTCAGTTGAATTTATAGCATGTTTCAAGTATCTTTGGACTGATAAAAATAAATTTAAGGCAATGTTCAAGACAGATATTTCTAAACCGCTTACTACAGTACTTTAAAAACGGTCTAGTATTGCTTTTGAGTTCATTTAATGTTAGGATGTATAAAAATCAGAAAAAAATATTAATAGATCACAACCATTTGCATTAACTATTGATTTCATAGGCTATTGTATGTGCTCAACATCAAGCATCTTCTTCATACATTTAGTTTTCAATGAGTGTATTGGGACTGGTATTCTTTAACTTTTTTGTCAGCAACAGGGATAGTAGGATTAGGCGTACCCTCACCAAGTTTGCTGACCACACAAAGCTGTGTGATGAGTTGACATACTGGGGGAAAGGGGAGCCATCAAGAGGGACCTTGACAGGCTGGAGAGGTGGGTCCAAGCAAACCACATTAATTTCAACAAGGTCAAGTAGAAAGTTTTGCACATGGGTTGGCCCAATCCAAAGCACAACTACTGGGCAGCGAGTGGATTGAGAACAGCCCTGAGGAGAAGGACTTAGGGGTGTTGGTGGACAAGAAGCTCAACATGAGCTGGCTATCAACACATGAAGTCCAAAAAGCCAGCCATACCATGCGCTGTATCAAAAGCAGTGTAACCAGCAGGGTGAGAGAGATGACTCTCCCCTCTACTGCATTCTTGTGAGACCTCACCCAGAGAACACTCAACTCTGAGGTTCCCAGTGCAAGACATGAGCTGTTGGAGAGTCCAAAGGAAGGCCACAAAAATGATCAGAGAGCTGGAGCACCTCTGCTGTGAAGACAGGCTGAGAAAGATGGGCTTGTTCAAATTGGAGAAGGGTCCCGGGATAGCTTATTGCAGCCTTCCAGTACCTGAAGGGGCCTACAGGAAATCCGTAGAGGGACTGTTTACAAGGGTGTGTAGTGACAGGACAAGGTGTAATGGCTTTAAGATGAAGGAGGGTAGATTTTGATTAGATATTAGGAAGAAATTCTTTACCATGTGAGCGGTGACGTGCTGGAAGAGGTTGGCCAGAGGAGCTGTGGAAGCCCCATACCTGGAAGTGTTCATGGCCAGGCTGGATGGGGCTTTGGACCACATGGTCTAGTGGAGGGTGTCCCTGCCCATTGCAGAAGGGCAGGAATTAGAGACATATAAGATTCTTTCTAATCCAAACCATTCTATGGAAACTAAATCATGTTGTTTAATGTTTCAGGAATTAGGTCATCCGGGCCCTTTAATTTTTTATTTCTATCTCAATTTAGATGTCTGAACATTGTTGCTAATCAATAATGTCTCTTACAAAATTAAATAAAATGTTGGTCCTACCCTAATGTCTGGTAAGGCATATTCAAATGGGGTGCTATTAACACAGAAGCAAGAATTCAGCAGATGGAGCAGTCATACTACTTCACTAACCCTATAGTTTGCTTCTGTTTCATGACCAAAACGAATGTGCATTACACTTTAGAAAAACATGCTTATTTTTCCTCATGGGAATCACTTAGCCTTCCTATCTCCAGCAGAACATGTTGGCTTCTTGTTCACCAATTATGGAATTAAAGAGCAGCTCAGTGTTCCCTCAGGATAAATGGAAACAAAATAACTTATGACTATATTGCTCTCATACTAGTTATGTCCCAGGGGCCAAGCTGAGAGTGAATAGCAGAGACAATTGAGGTATTTCCTAATTTTTGACTGCTTGACTTTCAACACTAGCACTGATCTTTTAATGTAATTTTGTTTCTAATAGTGAGAAATTGGATTAGTTTACTTGCCTGTGTGTCTATTAGCTGTCTTTTAGAAGCGAGAATCTAATCAAAACAGAACTCCTTTTATTTGTTTTTCCTCTGGTTTTCTCTCCAGAGTGCTGTAGAATTCTTGTTTCTTTTATAGGTTTGTCAATCATTCTCTTCAGGGTTCTTTATCTTGCTTGTGGCATCTGAATTCTGTTTGCTGAAAATATAAGCCTTTTTCTATTATCAGTTGACCACTACTTCTACAACTATAGGTCATTATTATGCAGTGTCTTATCTTTCACTTCTTTCCCTGAGTACTGAGTGTTTAATTGAGGTCATTGATCATACCAGAATTACCACAAATGTCAAGGTTCTTATTTCAAGCATTCTTTCAATTTTCAATGAGTGTTTTAGTGAAATCTGTTTATGACACTATGTGGTGGTTTAGTACTGGCTGGAGAGCAGATGCCCACCAAAGCTGCTCTATCACTCCCCTTTCCAGCTGGACAGGGGAGAAAATATATATTGAGAGGCTCAGGATTCGAGATAAAGACAAGGAGAGATCACTCCACAATTACTGTCATGGGCAAAACAGACTCAACACAGAATAAAGGAAAGAAACTAATTTATTACACTACATCACATATCCAGTGAAACCAGAGTTGGATAATGAGATAATGATCTTAAAGCACCTCCCCTCACCCCTCCCTTCTTAGCAGACATCACTTTAGTCATGATTTCACTCCCTTCTTCCCCCCAACACAGCACAGAGATGGACAGGGAATGGAGGAATGAGAGGTTCAGTCAGTTCCTCATGAGTTGTTTTCCTTCTTAGCTGGGGGGTGGAGGGTATTCTACACACCCTTCCCCTGCTGCACCATGGGGTCCCACCCATGGAGACAGTCCACCACAAATGTGTCCATGAGTCCTTTCTGTTGGGACATCATCTCCTCATCAATTGCCTCAGCGTGGATCCTTTCCATTGGGTGCTGACCTTCAGGCCCAGACTGCTCCAGTCTGGTCCCCCACAGAGTCAGAAGTGCCCCGGCAAACCTGCTCTGGCATGGGTCAGTCTCTCCATGGGCTGTGAAGACATGGAATATCTGCTTATCATCATTATCCATGGGCTGTGGGGGGACAGCCTGCTTCACAAGGGTCTTCTCCACGGGCTGCAGGGGAATCTCTCTCTCTCCGGCACCTGTAGTGCCTCATTCCCCCATCTCCTTCTTCCGTGGCCTTGATGTCTGCACAGCTTCTTAGATATTCTCACTCCCTTCTCTGGTGGCAAAATGCAGCTGCTTGCATTTTTTTCTCCTAAATGTGATTCCCAGAGGCACTATGACCATCGCTGATGGGCTCAGCCTTGGTCAGCAACTCTGGCCTTGAGTTGGCTGGTGTTTGCTCTCTGGGACCTGCAGAGCTTCTAGCTGCTTCTTACAGAAGCCACCCCCATAGCCCCCCTTCTCCACCAGAACCCAGCCATGCAAAACTGTGACACACTGTTACAGCTTTATTGCATTAAATCTCCCTCTTTTTTTCTCTTTTTTATTTTTTTACATCCAGTGCTATATATAATGAATAATACTAAAGCCACAATAACTTGAAAAAAATAAAAGGAAAATAAACATTACAACATGCATTTTAGTATAGGTCTATGTGGCACAGACCCATCTGATTGGTATCACATATTTCTAATAGTTATATCACTATACATGCTAGATATATGTGTGTACATATCCATACATTTATTGCCCTCTCCTAAACAGAATGTATTAATCTTCTGACTCAATGCTAGTTAAAGATTATTTTCATGACTGTATTGTATCAAATTTTTAAAAAACCCACACCAAAATGCCTAATGCCTCCTGTTACAAATGATTCTTGCAAACATTCCTTTGTATGCTTGACAAAATGTTATGATTTAACTTCTGTATTTGAAAAGTGACATACCTTCTGGATGTAGTGCTTTCATTTTCTCTTGTGATAGCGGAGTTCCTGTAATATTAAAACCCCCTTTTTTCCCACTTTCTCACTCATATTTTTTCAAGACTCCCTGTCAGAATCACTGAATGTGAAGCTAGAGTCTTGTCAGACCATGGAGACACAGTATGCGTCCACTGTGAAGAAATGTTTGTTGCCGCAAGGCCTCGGAATGAAGAAGAGGTAGAAACAAACCCTTCTCTCCTATAGAGCTCCACAGAGTAGAATTCCTCCCAGCCTGTAGGATGCCGAAAGACAGACAAGCATTTTAGATTTCTTTCTTTCAAAACAACTTTCAGACATCATGTAGGTGAGAGGTTATCAGACTTCAGTGATGGTGATGAAGGGAATAAGGACAGCTTCATCAGTAAAGCCTGGATCAATATATGACTTTAAAACTGCTTTCTGTCATGTAGATATTAGCTAGGCAGTGCAGCCTCTGTGCAGGGCAAAGTTACAACAAATGCAGTACCTAGAGGAAAAAAGAAAAATCTTTCACGATAAGAAGATTGTGTTTGTAATTCTATGCCTTGATTCAGTAAGCTAGCTAGAATAGCCCAAGGAAACAATACCAGCACAAGCAAATGGATTACAACAGAGTCCCTGTACATATCTTAGAGGAATTTTGTTTTGTATTCTCCTGACATAACATACAGTAAATGTTTTTGTGAGCCATATTGATTGTTTTTACAAACTACACTATTTAGGACGATGGTCCAATATCTTAACTACAGATGGTGGCAGCTGAATTATGTAAGGCTCTTCTGCCTTACTGCTATTTTCTCACTGAGATCTTGAAAACCTTTTTATTTGGATACTTTCTGTTGAATTGCATTAATAGATCATAAAATAGATAAAATGTCAGAGGAGTTTGATAGTAATGCTAGTCTCTAAAACTACTGAAAAGAGCACAGTCCCTCAGACCATTTCAATGTTCTTGGTAAGGAGTGTGCACAATTATGTATCGAGGCTTTGCATTATGGATCCTTTGCTCAGTTCTTCTGATATGGTAGCTATAATAGACTGCATTCTTACATCCTTTCACTAAAAATTTATTTGAAGATAGTTCTACATAGGATATTTCTTGCAAAACATGAACTTTGCAAGACTTAAAACTGAAGGGATTTTTAACTTGTCTTCAGGTCTCTCTTTTTTTCCAGTTACAAGTATATATGCACACAAGCAATGCATATGTACATATTTAACTACACCAAAATTAAATTTCAAAATAGATAGAAGGTTAAAATTCGCTTTAAATAAAGAAAAAGTTAAGAATAAAAATTTATGGTTTGGGAGGGTTTTTTTAGAAAATAACAACCTAGTCTATCCTGTGTATGTCAGTTTGGGCCATTACTTCCCCCTGTAACTCTAAAGGACAATGACCCTTTCTTTTTCTATAGGCTTGTGTTTCTATACACTTTAACATTCAATACTTCTTGACATCCTGTGTGCCCAACCGGGCTCTTAAGAGTTTCTCAAGGGCCCTTTCACAAAATTTTGTCACCAAAGTACTTCTGAGGACCTGTGTTATGCTCAGAAATAATACTGAGGATCTGAGGGTTACAGAAGGAGCCTGCCTCCCTCCTAACTGCTGTGACCTGCTAGATATTGGATAAATAATTCCCCTGAGAGTCTTCTGCTTGCTTGCAGAGCTCTCACCCGTGCTTTATGCTGATAACAGCAAGTCTCCAACAAAAAGATTTAAGACAAAAGGGTCAGATTTTGAAAGTGGTGATGGGTGAAGAAGGAATTTTCCTGAAGTTGTAAGAGTTATTGGCAGCTGTATTTGTTTGTGTTACTTTCCTCTGTAATTTGAGGTGCAAGTGACTCCCTGGTAACATCTGAGAGTTTTCTCTAATAAATGCTTCCAGTGGTGTAGTGTGCTGACCAGTGCCTTATATCTCCCTGACTTCCTTTGAAGGAAGTTTATATTCCCATTCTAAGAACTTTTGTTCTTTAGATCTAAGTTTTCTGTAAAACAGGAGTAGTGTTTTCTGATGTAGAGTGAATGGAGGATTGTGAAGCATTCTGTGGGCTCTTTTGAATATAATGATTGCTATACAGTTGTAAAGCATTAGGTCAGCAATTCAGGCAATTCCTTTAAAACCTTGGTTGCCCTGAAACTGGGAAGCAGAGTTTAATGCCTTGACTAGACTGACACAGCAAGTCTGTAGGCATTAACTACTGAATACAGTTTTCCTGAGTCAGGTATCTGCTCTGATATTTTGCTGGTTTGAAAGTTTACCTCCCTCATGAAAATACTCAGTTTTTAAGAGCCAAATATTTTAAGAGCCTTACTAAAAACACATACGAGTTTTTCAGAGGATCTATAAAAATTATATTTCCTTGTTTCCCTTTGGGAAACTGATCAATAAGCCTTCAAAATTTTACTGTTTAAGACTATAAAATTTAGACTTATTAAAATCTTCTCCATCAATTATTTACCCCTTGGCTGAAATGGATGGTAGTCCACTGTATAGTCTTAAAATAAAGCTTTATGGTGCATGGAAAAGCACTCATAGAAAAAATATATATTTCAGTGATCTTTAAGTAATATTGAGACAGTATTTGACTTAAAATTTCCAACCACCATAGCACTATTTGTTTTCCGAATATAATATTGCTTTTGTAAAAATATCCCACAATGGTAGTGAGTTCTCCATATATAATCAGTAACCACTTAGCATTTTGACTTTCTAAATATCTAAATATACATACATTTCCTAGGAATTAGAGAAAAGCTGTTAGGTCATTATGCCATTCACTGAGAATCATTTGGGAACTGTAAAACTCTACATGTCTCTCATTAAGTGAAATATCTAAAGATAATACATTATTGTGCAGACCACTTAAGAAATTGGTATAAATTAGCACTTTAATATTTGACCTAATATAAATCAGTATAATTTAAACTATGTGCAAAGAGTGTAGATCAGTATTAATGGATTTTCCAAGCTTGTATGAAATTAAACTAGAAAGTACTCTGAAAGAATATTTTAATAAAAACCTTCATAGCTTTGGAACTGAGTTCTACATGTACAATCCAGATGGACATTGGCACACAGTGATACCATATCTTTGTCCCTCTGAGACCTGCTTTTCAAGGATGGAGGTCAGAAATAAATGAATGCCACACTCTTAAGAGTTCTGCACATCTGTACAAGAAAAACAGTATGGTGATGGTGTGGACTGTGGGTTCTCTGTATTAAACATAAGTTGCGTAAATTGATGACTGTCGGGACCTTGCATGTTCCCAAGTGTGAGGAACTACTTCAGCCCTATCGGTGTCTGAAAGTAAAGATAATCAAAGTAGGAAAGATCATTGTGTCTGGCATATCACCAGGTTTCTCATTTAGAGATTTCCATGTTAAACACTTAGTCTGATTTCCTAAATAAGCAAATACACCACAAGAACTTTATAAAAAAAGCCACTGATTTTAAAGACTGATAATGATGGTATCAATGATATAGGCCTGTAAATAGTTAATTTTATGTTCTTAAAAAAAAAGGGGGAGAGGAGTAACTTATTTTTATTCTATTTAATCAAGCATTTACAAACCACATTAACTCCTTTTCCTTCAAAATTTTTCCTCATTAAGGACCTTGATACAATCATATACGTGGTCATGATAGCCAAAGCAAACTAGTTTTAACATGAAGTATATTTTGTATACTCCAAATTGCTCTTGCATTGCCTTTTAAAACAAATTCAACTTTTAATAGTCTACTTGAGTTATGTCTACCTGAAAGTTTTTCCATTAATGATACTACACTGTATGTAGTTCTACCCCACTTTTCACTGGATGCTTCCCTCAATGCACTTGAATTTATCCAATGATTTTGTTCACTCACATAACAGCCAGGTGTCATAGCTATAATAATCCATGTTTATTTGGCTATCTTTTGCTCCATTTAGCTTCCTGCATTTCAACAATTCTTTCTTGTAAACGTGTTTTCATGTGCTTTCTTGTAAACATGATCTTTATACTTTAGTGCAAAATACATGGATTGCATTTTTCTATTTTAAAAGAAACAAATGTTTGCCATTTAAACAGCTGAGATAAAATTAATTTCCATTTTCTTATCTTCCTTCCATTAATCTAAATTTATCTAAGACAAAAACCATCAAAACCAGAAGGATTGGTTTAAAACCAAAACAAACATAAAATCTTTGTTTGTTAATATAGATCATATACTTACATAGTTTCCATATTTGACAGTCCCTCTTAGAGATCTTATAAAAAATAACAGTTCTGATTATTCCTAGTTAAAAAATGTTAAGCCAGTATAGGCAATTTTAACTTAATTAAACTGTTACTTCCTTTGTGTAATATGTATTCAGATAATCAAAACGTTTGAAAAATGTTTTATGTTGATATACTTTTTCCTGGATACCATGATAATTATTTGTTCTTACACACATTTACCTTGGAAAGACAGCTTTCCACAAGTAGCCTGCAAAGTGCAGAATGAATCAGAGTATGAAACAGGGAGCAACCCTTGCCAGCTCTCGCTCATGATAATAGCCCTTATTCAGGAGTCTTGCTGACCGCAATGAGATTCATGATACACTTACGTATTAGTGATGACAGGAGGACTGATCTGAAGATATTTCTGGAGCAGCAGTTATCTCTGTGGTTTGTCCTAATAGCGGCTTTTCTAATAAACACACATGCTTGGAGTCCTTTTCAGCTTTGACTGTGGTCCTGCATTTCTTGAGGTTAAAATAGCATTGGCAGTGTCTTCGAGGGTAGGGTTTGTTGACCTCTGCAGCACTGACTTCAGTAATGGTACCCCCTAAGGTGGTGACAGGAGTCTCAGAGGTGAAGACTTCCATACCAGTGTCTTCCTGGGACAACAACAGATTCTTCCTTACATTGGTTACAATGAGGATTGAGTGCTGTTTACCTGGACACTGAAGAAGCTCAGGAGATGTGTTTCCTCCTGTGCCTATTATTCCAAGTTATATGTTTTGGAGTGTTTTAAACTCATTGTGGTGCATGATGTGCCTAAAGGCATGAGGATCAGGGTAATAATCTGTCCTTCTGCTCCCTGGGTTCCAACATGAAGCTACAGACTACAGTGCCCTCATGAGGCAAGATGAAGAGACCGTTGGCAGCAGGACTGCCTGGCAGAGACAGTGTTTAGATAGTATCTCCATTGGACACAGTTATAAGATTTAGTTTTAGCTCTGAGATCCCAGCTCCCATAACTCCAGGTCCTTCTGTCCATCCATTGACCTACAGAGAGGTAGAAGGAGGGACTATGCTGCCTAATATCTGGAGAATTAGCATCTGTAGCATCTGGAGATAACTGACACCTAGTTACTGTTTTCATCCTAGTAAGCATGAGAGAGAAATAAAAATGGGACTATGTTTTTCTGGTTCACTAGACAATGAGACATCAGTGGATCTTCTACTGAGGGAACTCTGTATCCTCTGGGAAGTTCTAGGTGCACAAAGGAGTAGAACTTACTCAGGATGATGTCTGGAGTGCCAAGGTCCTTCACTTCAAGTGGTTTAGACTGGACAGAGACAAGTAAACCTGCTTTCCTGGGCTGAGAGAGCTAAAGGCTAGAGAAGATAATGAACACTTTAATTTTTCTAGAATGCTTGAAGGCAAACTCCCCAGTATGCTTTCTTCATGATATGTGCTGGTGTGGATTAGTGTGAGGTCTTGGGTGTGCAGGGCTTTGAATGCAAGAAAAGAGCAGAAGGGGACTGAAGAGCTTCCCATCAGAGAAACATGGCATTTCTGTCTCATGCCCTCATTGTGTTTGTGTTTATGAATGTGTTAATGTAGAGCTACCAGTAAAAGTCTCGATTGCAATTATATTTTTTTCATTTACATGACTTTTGGAAAGGAGAAAGGAAGGAGAGAGAGATCTTCCTGGTACCCCTCTCTCTCAGGGGAGCACTGTAAGTGTCAAGACTGATAAAATGCTCAAGAAACATAGTATCATAAAATCTTAGAATAATTTAGTTTGGGAAAGACTGTTAATATCATTGAGTCCAACACTGCCAAGTCCCGCACTAAACCATGTTCCATGTCTACATCTCTTTTAAATACCTCCAGGGATGGTGACTCAAACACTTCCCTGGGCAGCCTGTTCCAGTGTTTGATAACTTTTTGGTGAAGAAATTTTTTCCTAATATCCAATCTAAACCTCCCCTGGTGCAATTTGAGGCCATTTCCTCTTGTCCTGTCACTTGATAATTAGGAAAAGAGACATAAACACACCTGCATACAATCTCTTTTCTGGTAGTTGTAGAGAGCAATAAGCCTCCTTTTCTCCACACTAAACAACCCCAGTTCCCTTAGTTGTTCCTCGAAACACTTGTGCTCTAGACCCTTCACCAGCTTTGTTGCTCTTTGGACACGCTCCAATACCTCAATGTCTTTCTTGTAATGAGTGGCCCAAAAGTGAACACAGGGTTCAAGGTGTAGTCTCACCAATGCCAAGTACCAACAGATGATCACTTCCCTAGTCCTGCTGGTCACATTATTTCTGATAGAATATTTCTTCAGACATGAGTGCAAAAACCCACAATTGTTTTCTGTACATGCAATGCAGAGCCTCTGTGATGTTTCTAAAGATGGAAGTGAAAGAGACTTCTTGAAGTTCTCGTCCTGACCTGGGCCTGTATAGACTGCAGAACTGAGAAAGGGTCAGTGCCCTGTGGGGGTGCATGTTGTGCATCTTCCAGCAGGCTGTTCAGTGTCTGTCCTGCTGGCTACTTCCTCATCTCCCCTGCTTGTCTCATTCTTAATGGCTTCAAGTCGGAGCACGGGAAGTTCTGCACCAACATGCAGAAGAACTTTTTCACAGTGAGGGTGACAGAGCCCTGGGGCAGAGCACTGGGACAGGCTGTGCAGGGGGACTGTGGAGTCTCCTTCTCTGGAGATATTCAAGACCTGTCTGGATGCCTACCTGTGTGATTTGTCCTAGGGAGCCTGCTTTGGCAGGGGGTTGGACTTGATGATCTCTTGAGGTCCCTTCCAACCCCTATGATTCTGTGATTCTGTGATCCTGTGATTCTTCCATATTGCACTGTATATGCTGTGCTCTGTCTGCTGACCTCTTCCACCTTTGCAGTGCTAAGACCACACCTTTGCAGGTGAGCATGTGAATGAACAATTCACCATCTAACACTGGACTGTGCACTAGTCCTATGGAGCACAGCTGGCAGTGTGTGATATGCCTGATGCAAACCCTTGAACTAAGTCAGTGTTCTCTTCAAAGTGGAGTTCTGAAAGCACAGTGTCCTTCAGCAGGTCTCTTGCTGGGGTCTGAGATACCACTCTGTCTTCTCTTTTATACAAGGTGACTGGGCAGGAAAGCTCTCTGGGAAAGTGGCAGTACTATTCAAAGTATTTGGTATTTCACGAAGATGTAGTTGATGAGCAAGGATCAGTTTTCCAAAATCTGTCTGGAGAAGCTAATGATCATTTATGAGGAAGGGAGAGTGGTGGAAGGATGTGTGTCAGGATATGGGAGCAAAGATTTTGGTGCAAAGGTCTCAGAGAGACATACAAGAGACCTAGTAGCAGATGCCTTTGAACTAGATGGTTTGGCACGTGTTTGACAGTTATGGAGTGGGGGCAATAGACATCTTTACAAGTGAAGTCAATTACCTATAAAGATTCAGAAAAATCCTGTGAACTTTCCTATAGATGCCTTTACTTGAAGGCAAATCAAGCATTAAAAAGTAGCCCATCAGCATCCAGTACAAGTTTACATTCTGCAGAATATATTTATTTGCCAAATAATTCATTAAATGGCCAGCTGATTCAGGCAACAGAAAATTACTGTGTTTTGAATACATTCATACTTCAAGAGTTTAACTGAAAGTAGTTTAAGAGAATGCAAAAAGATAGTTCTTACCAAGATGCTTTCCTTTCCTTCTGATTGATAATGTAAAAATGATATGTTGGTAATTTTCGCATAAATTCAGTTGCAAAAGAGCCTGCTGTTTATAAGTAAAGAAATTTTAGGTCAATAGGGCTGAAAATTACAAGAAAATCTTTTGATTCTCTGAAAACCAAGACTGTTTTAAAACTCTATTATAAGCTTTAATTTTTTTTGCTCTCTCTCAACCAAAACTACACCATGTAAGGTTTCAACACATTTTAGAGACTGATGAAATATTAAAAAGGAAGTCATTAGTCTTCTGTATGATTTATACTTCATTCTTAGTATATCTTCACATGGTTATACAATTCTAATGATCTACTAAAGTCAATAAACTGAAAGAGCACTTTCGGTTTCTAGCAGTTCAGTTCAAAAGTTTTTATGCACTATTATTTAAAAGGTTTTGGTCTATTTCCACTGTATAGCATAGTTTTGCCATAAATATACCACTAAGTAAAGCATAAAATTAAATCATTCATATAATGTCACCATTAAGGATATCAATATACTTAAAATTTGAACATACATGATACTGTTCTTATTTTATTAGTGGTACTGCACTTTTTTATGTGCTTGTCTATTTTCTGACAAAATTATTTTCACTTTTATTTATATAAGGATTATAAATAAATTAAACATAAAAGAAAAATATAAACAGTGGAAGCTGACCTTTAAGTGCTATTATTCAGTAAAGGGCTTTTTAGTGACATTTTGTCAATGTAAATATGTTAGATATTATCACTTTCATTGATCAGACTAAGAGTTTTTCTCTAAGAACCAAACTGATAGTATTACAAAACCTTTACAATCACGATTTACTGAAAAATATTTTCAGTTGTTCATTAACATTAACCCGATCTATCTTCAGGTATTATCGTAAGTTCTGAGATGTATCTGAATTATTCTGTACTGTTTTCTTTCATGTAGAATTATTTTTAAGATTAATTATTGTCATATTGGAATTAGGTAACTGCAATGCTACTGAGTAGGAAAAGTATACCACTATGTAAGGTTAGAATATGCAACTAGTCAACTCTGTCATTAAATATAGAAAATATTTTTTTTAGTATCCATAGTATATATTTCTGTCATGGTTAATACAAATTTGTCTTTATTACCTTTAGTGGTAATCTAGTAGCCAAAGGCAATTTTTTTCCCTAAACTTATCATAAAGTGACAGACAATTTTCAGTTTGCTGAAAGATGCAGTAAAAAGCTTGCAAGCAAATCTAAAGAGCCTCAGTTTACCAAAAATGTTGCTCTGTTTAACACACCTTTACATGGTTTTATTCTTTCACTACAAAGCAGGCAGCTATTAAATGTGGTCTTTGAGTAAAAGAAGGTCTAGCTAAAGTTATTAAAACCTTCTAGTTTAGCTTTTAACATCTTGTTAAATTCTAGTATGTCTTTCAAATGCTTGTATTAGCAAATGTGAATTCTTCACAGGCAAGAAAATAATATTATTTAAAATTGTGTTATGGCCAAGTTTTGAAATCCAGAAAAATTAGAGGTCACATTAAATTAGGTTTTTTGATAACTCAGGTAAGTCTTTAGATGATACAACCTATTGCAGACATGAAAACATCTCTTGCTGTGAAAAACAATCAAAGCTGGTATCAGCTGTGAAATTTAAAGAATTATATGTATATATTTAAAAAGTATAGTTTTTATTTTGTTTCCTAGACTTAGATTTATAGATTTCACTAGGTAAATTAAATTTAACACCTTTAGGAATGGGTTTATAAATTTTTATAACAGCTATCCTTGTTCTCTCTGAAGATTGTTCACCTATTTACACTTTAGAAACTCCCTTTGCTGAAAAAGATAAGTCTATGTATAAATATCCCCTTTCATCCTCTGCATTTCCTCCATAAATCCTGTGGAAACCCTGGAGGTTCACATTGGACAACCAGAGCAGTGACTGCCTAGTACAAAGATAGGATGGTTTGGCACAGTTTCCCCCACATCTCATAGAGCTTTGCCCAAAGATTGGTATAGGTTGAATGAATAGGCTTCAGAGCAGCTTCCAGCATTCATTTCTGGCATGCAACTAAAGGAGACCTGTGCCATGTGAAAGGCTCTTGCTAGGTTTCAAGGTGTTAATGGATAAACATTGGAAGAACATGGCACAGAGACAGGCTTGTCCATTGTGCATGAAGACTACTAGAAAAAGATAAATATCCTTGATCATTATTATAAATATTATAAAAAAAATATGTGAGCTCCCTTCTGGTACAGTTTTAGAATCTATTATAAGAGACTGACCTTAGTACAAAGAAATTTGGGGACAATATTTGATGGATAAATAACATACAAAAACCTAAGCTATTTCAATAAATCATTTAAGAATCATTTCTGAGTCACTTTTTTCAGCAGATTATATGCATCAAAGAAACAACCAGGATGAACTTTTAATTTGTAACTGGTAAGAATATAAGCATTCATTGTTTACTTTCCTTTTCTTTGTTAATTGATATGAAAAAGGAAACCACAAGAATCCCCTCCCCCCAAAAAAATAAAACCAAAAAACTTAAACTGAAGAGCAATTCCTGAGATGGCAAGAAAAGGTACTTTTAGTGAATGAGTGGTAGTTTGCACAAACCAAAGATCTTACTCTCATCCTTCTCCAGCATAATTTTGGGTTAACTCTTTGGTTAACTTGACGTGTGTTCTTCTATATTTCCTCTATCACAAGCAGAAAGTCCTCAGCAAGAAGTCACTTATTTCTGAGACACGTGCCAGGACTTTTTTCCTAGGTGGCTATTATTGTCATACTGTGTGAATGATGTGATATATAAATGTTAGGCAAAAGCCCTAAATTATTTTACAGTGACTAGACTTAGGCTGATGCAGCTTATTTTTTTGGGTTTTCAGCTTTGTTTTTCTTGTTTTCTCATATGCACATGTATAGCCTCATGATGAGGCTATGGGGATGAGACTACTTATTACTAGATGACACTGTAAGAATCTTTATGTCCACAAAATGTTTAGCTCTGAGCCGATTCTCATAGCTCTCATTGCCAAAAGCCTGAGGATGCATCTAATTTAGACAAGGGCTCTGCATTTCCAAATTATGCTCTGGTATTTTTTTTCTGCTGGCAGTTTGACATGTTGTCTTTTGTAGAATTATCATTATTATTATTATTATTACTATTATTATTATTACCATCATCATCTATAATTTAACAGCTCTCCTTCTGTAGTCATGTTAAAGTCCCCACAGTCTAAAAAAAATGTTATTGACCATAGATCAGGTCACAATAATAAAATAATATATCATTTCAGCAATTTTCTTTGCTATTTGTCAGGTTTTCTATCCTATATACTCAGGCTTCATTTTGTTCTGAAGACCAATGTGTACTTTAGTATGTGGTTGAATCACAGAAGCAATCTATCTGTCTAGCCAAATTCTGTATTTAGCAGGTAACATCACTAAGTATTTTATAGCAAAGGACAGGCTGTATCATTTCTGTTAGCACTGCATCTCTATGATGAGTTCATGCCAACACAGAAAAAATATAATTTCTGTTATACTATAAATTCTCATCTCAGCATAGGAAAAGTTTCATTTTACCAGTATAATTATAGTGGTATTAATGGGTAGGAAAATACAGCTTGTAAAAATTTCCCAGATAAGGATGTTAACAATTTTTAAAGATACTGGGCTCTTTCTACACCTGTAGCAAGACCTTCTGGGTCATGAACCATATCCCAATTTACTTCCCTCCTCTCTTCTCCTCCCCTGTCCACTCTGCTTCACTCCACACTATTCTCTACTTTTCACTTCTTCTTATTGCATCATTTTCCTCTAGAGTTGGCAGAAAAGCCTCTAGGACAATAAGAAATATGCTCTCATATTTATAATGTGACACTTACTGTAGCTGTCTCCCCTTCACATAGTTGTTTAATAATGCTTTCAGAATTAGGATGATCTGACTTACATTTGATGAAAGCATTCCTGATTTTGTGGAGGTTCAGAGTCAGGTTTTCAGGTGGCTTTATCCATTTAAATTAAGTATCTAATTTAGAAATCTACTTTTCATAAGATTTTGCTCTAGTCATTAGAAAGAAAGACTTCAAACTGGGTTTTACCTTCTTTCTGTCTTCTCCTTCCCACTTTTTGTTTCTTCCCACAGGTGACTTTTGAACTACTTTTGATGATGTAACATGAGGACCTAGTTTTCATTGAACTCTGGTAATACCAAGTATTAATTATCAGATTCTAAAATACAGATTTAATTGTATTACAGATAATAGGATATCTTTCCCATTACTAATCTGTTAGTAATTACCAGTGTCATCCCTAATGAAATTAATGAGATTTGAAAAGTGTACTTGCATTTCCAGTTTCTGCCTTGGACTCTCAAACAGTGAGGCATTCTGCTAGAGAGTTTACGTTTGTCTCTTATGAGCTGTTCAGAGATTACTTTGATCTGAAGTTTTCGGTTACTGCATCTGGTGGTAGAAATGGAATGTTTTAAATGTTTTTTTTACATTTTAAAAAATTTAATCTTCATATTTAATGTTAGGTAACATAATGGTAGTTTTACCTCTCTGCTGTCAGTGATTACAGCCTGAGAGTTCCAGATTAGATGCTTGGGGAAAAAAAATTACACTAGAAGGCCAGTGCAGCACTAAAATGGGCTACCCAGAAAGATTGTGGAATGCACTTGGAGATTTTCAGGCCTTGGCTAGACACAGGATTTTCAAGCCTTGGTGTTTTCTACTGTTGGACATAGCCCCATTCTGAGTAGGAATTGACCTACATGAACTCCATAAACATCTCTCCTGACCAACACTTCTATCACACTGTGGTAGTGTCATTACTCAGTAAAACAGAAAAGGTAAAAAGAGTCAGCTATTATCACAAGGTTTGTGTTCTCAGATAAACATCCTAGACAATTACAGCCTTAAGACTTCTTGATTTCCAGGAACTGCTCCATATCACACCAACATACTGCACTAAAAAGGAATGATGGGAAATCCTCAAGTGCAGGTGATAGAGAGGAATATCACAACCCTCGGCCTCTCTTATTTTGGCCTGATAAGTAGTTGCACTGGTGCTTTCTCTGGGCTGTCTGCAAATTGCACAGCTGGTCCTTATGACCTGAGTCAAAGAGCACAGCCTAGCCCGGACAAAGAAAGAATATGATCTAGGGACTGCTGAGGTGGTGTCTAAATCTCATATATCGCTATATTGCCATCAAAGGGTGGTTCATGGTCAGCCTTATATAATTGGCCTGTGTTAATGAAGATAACTGACCTACCTGAATTTTGTTTTTCTGCATAAGCTTATTGTTTCCTCTTTGCCGTGGGCAAATGCATTATCCCCACTATACCTCAGCATAACTGAGTTAGTATACAGCACAGTGATTCTGTTCTTTTATATCACTGATGTAAGCAGACTCCAACAAAACCATTTACACTATATGGCCACCTCAAGTGTCTTTACCTTGCTTGATTATTAATATTTGTCAGTGAATGTACAAAAAGAATAATTTCCTTTTCCTATTCTCCCTAATGCTGATAAAACAAAAAGTTGATAGATTGAAACTTGAAATAATAGCCACATTCTATCTGCAGCACAGGAAATGGATGCTACTTTATGGAATAACTCTAAGAAATGAAGTAGTTAGAGATTTTTTAAAAATCCTAACACCCTCTTACAAATACCATCCATCATCTTTTTCTCTTAATAGGAATACCGTTATAGTTGTGCATGCTAATGTTATTTCTGCTTTTCAAATAAAACAATCCATGCAGGAATCAGTGTATCAGGTAACAGCAAGCAAACTCGACGCTTTGCTGTGACATCTCTGTTGTAGTTTGCATTTTACCTCCTTTTTGATACAGATAAATTCTACCGTGCCCTGCCTGCTTAAATGAAAGATACATTTTTCTTCAAGATTGGGCAGATCAGTGAGGGACATAAAATATTAATGATGAAAGCTCGGAGAATTAGATGTGTCTGTGACTATAGGTTTATCTTGCTGGCAGAGCTTTCTCAGTCTAACCTATTTCTTTTGTGTGATCTCCATCAGAAATGATACCCTGTAAAAATATAATGTCTGTTCATATTAAAATATATGTGGGTTTTTTAGATGAGATAAAAGGCCTGTTTTTTTATTTAATGATCTGAGTTTGTTTAACAGCTTTATAAATTTTGCAGCACAGTTTTGTTGTTCAAAAGCAAAGCTGTTTGCCAGTATGCCATTTCCTTTTATTTCTCCTGCTATCACACTATTCTGCAGAATGTTGTTCTCACATGGAGATAGAAGAAAGGATAGAAGAACAGAGAAAGAAAATGATAGCTTCATTTGCAATCTTGTGCTATGACAGAGAATAAGATACTTACCAGCTACTTGCCAGCTACTTGCCATGGTAGTTACAGTGGGTGCTGCAGAAACATAAGAGATTTCTCAGTTTTGACTAATCACTGCTATTTGGGGATTAAAGGGGATTGGGAAGTGTTCATACTCTGTTCTTTTCCAATACTTTTTTTTTGTTATCCCATGTGGTGGGGTTTTGCTTATGTTAAACTTAATTGTAACAAAACTTTTGTCTCAAAGGCTGGGGGAATGAGTGAACCCTTTCTTCAGTTGCAGCATATATTCTCTTCCTCGTTGAACAACGTCATACTTGTTGATTTATGCTTTCATTAGTTAGCTTCTGTTAACGTGGGTTAATTAAATAGAAACAACCCTTGAGGGAGGCTAGAGGCAGACATTGTTTTTAAATTAATGTTAACCTGTGCAGGACAGATTTTAATGAGTTTTCCTGATAGCAATGTGCAAAGAAATGGGTATCATGATAACTGTATAGCACTAGCAGGTTTTTACCTTTTTTTCCTCTTCTTTGAATCATGCTGCTTGCTATACATTTGTTATTTCAGTGTCCTTTTTTTTTTACTACTGCGATGGGATTTTATCAGCCTGCTTAAAAGAAAATATGGAGAAAATGGATCTGTTTGTCAGCAAGACTCCAAGGAGTCATCTCATCTAACTTTAGTTTTGCAAAAGCAGAACAGAGTGAAACAGTTTGCCCAATTAGGGTACCTTTCTTAAGTAGTTATCTTAACCAGGGTTTAATTACTTTATAATGAGAACCTATGTAAATAGCTTAGATTACACAACTAATGCTTAGGTGACGAAAATCATAGAATCAATTCTTTAATGGTTGAAAGCACTGCCATTTCTGTTTATATTACTTCATCTGTTGATGAGTCTGTCATCCAGTTTCAGGGTACTTTCTTTATAGCTCAAATTTTGGGATGTAGAGACACAGGAGTTAATTCTTGGGTTTATGCCTCATCCACACCTGATACTACAAGGTTACTCCACTCTGATTTTTTTTATTTTCTATTAAAAAACATGTCCCATCAAAACTCTTCATTAAATGTATACTTCCTTCAACAATGTGGATTTAAATCTCATAATGTTCCAGTGCCAGACCCTCTCAAATTCATTGTCCAATATTGTCTCCTTTCTGTCCATTTCCGCTCATTGGAAATCAGCAATTTGACAGTCCTCCAGTCCCTGAGCTATACCTAGAGGGTTCCAAAGTTGATGTGGTTTCTGGGGTCTACAAACATTTTTCTTTTTGTTAGTAGCTTCCTGCATGTGCTTATGCTGGTTCACTCTTTCCAACAGTCTGAATGAGGAGTTTCTGGGGGAACAGGATGATGTGCCAGAGGGATGAGATGCCACCCAGAGGGACTTGGACAAACTAGAGAAGGGAGCCCAGATAAACCTTATAAGGTTCAACAAATCCAAGTGCAGGCTCCTGCACTTGGTTTTGGACAATACTCGTTATCCATACAGCTTAGGAGATGACATGCTTGAAAGCAACCCTGAGGAAAAGTACTTGGGAGTACTCATGGATAAGAAGATTGACATGAGCCACCAGTGTGCATCTGCAGCCCAGAAAGCTACTGAATCCTGGACTGCATCAAAAGAACTGTGGCCACCAGATTGAGAGATGTGATTCTGCCCTTCTGCTCTGGTGAGACCTCACCTGGAGTGCTGTGTCCAGCTTTGGAGTCCTCAATGCAAAAAGAACATGGACCTGTTGGAGCATGTCCAGAGGAGGGCAACAAAATTGATCGGAGGGCTGAAGCACCTCTCCTATGAAGACAGGCTGAGAGATTCAGACACTTGGTATTTTTCAAAACACACCATAAGATTCCTCTTGAGGTCACCACAAATTCTATCTCACAGCACAGTTCTGTCCTGTGCCTAGTGTGCTTTACAGATCAGAGCTAAGGTGGCATTGGTAAACAAGAACAATAGCCCATGGTGTCAAATTAGGCTAATCTTTACCAGTCTCTCATTTTTACCTCTTTTTTTTTTTTGTATACAAAATAATTAAACAAATGAAAAGGAACTTTCTTTTACTATAGAGTAAAATGAAATACCAAGTTATATGTTTCACAGACACAAGAAGAATCAAACAGTTTACTATGTCATGTTGGCTTTTTGCAAAGTGTTTAAAGAAATCACACATCTCTCAGACTTTCTAATTACCAGTATGCAGCGTTGAGGAAGTCTTTCAGTAATTAACCTTTCAATTAATCAAAGTACACGTTTTACTTCACTCTATCTTAAACCTATTTTCTGTTTTTCTCATTTTTTTAATCTTCTGATTTGTGCTCTAGATCTTGCCCTTGAAATAATAAAAGCTGATTCACAGCTATCAAAATTTAAAGCTACACTGTATGATAACAAACGGAACAGGGTAAAGCTTATTCTAATTCTAATAATCCTGTATTAAAATATCACTTTTAGTATGATAAAAAATTAACTCCCATGACCCATTTTTCTTGGCTAAAATCATGTACACTCATAAAGATACTCTGTTTTTCATTCAACTTCAAAGGTTATTCATTCTGGAAATTAAAATGCTTTTTGTAGCAGGACATAGTTGTTCCTTATACACACAACTGAAGTTCATTGAATTGAAAACTGAGCACACTTATCACTTGCAGATTTTCTCTTCATTTACCACAATGTTCTCACTGCATTTCGTAAGTAGTAAGTTTCACCATTGTATTCTAGATTTTATAAACAGGGTACCCTACAAGCAGGACATTTATAAGACAATATATACAAATATGAAAGTATTGATGATTTGATGAAGTTTTCTAAACATTCAGAACAGAGAGGTCAAGTTAAAATCCTCAGAAATAATTGTTTATTTTATAAACTAATAAAAAGTGGAAATCATTTTATAAATGTAGTTTTCTGGAGCAAAGAATAGTCTAGACATTTTTTGACTCTTGTATACACTTAATCAAATATAATAATGTATTTCGACTTGACTACATGGCAGAGATTAAGTGCTAAACAAGCAGCCTAAACGGTCTACTAGTTGACCTCTTGTTTTATCAATATGTCTACAGAATTAATCATTACTTTGTGTATTTGTGTTCACATATTTTTTTCTTACCCTTATACACACATACTTAGAAAAACCTACAAATGAACTTTAAAGAGAGTTTCCCATTGGCAAACAACACTGGCATACTTCTGTGGGTCACATTTTTGAGGGATATACTGATGTTCAATTTTCAAAGCCTATTGTTTCTATTTAAAAAAAAATTGCTTAAGCTATTTAGAAGTTTTTGCTAATAAAGTGGTCAGCTTTAACATGGAGATCCTTATTAACAAACTTTATGGGTCACAGTGGGACACCTGCCTCCCATTTTACTTCTCAGCAAGAGAAAATATGGTTTTGATTTGGTGTCAATAAGAAGCAGCTGAAATCACAGTCAACCCTCCAGCTTCTTTTTGGGGATCAAAGTTATCTACTTGGTTGCACTTTTAGAATTAGAAAAGAAATAATGAACTTACTTTCAGCAATGAAAGGTTGAAATTGTAATGCTGAAATTGTAATGCTGAAAAGCATTACAAAGTACAGGAGGATTCAAACAGAGGAAAAACCCTACCTAGCAATATTGAAGAAAATTTTTCCTAAACCTGTTTTTCCCAATCCTATTTACAGTTTTTATTTTCTGTCTTTAACAATGTCTTCAGGACTGATAAGCACTGTATAAATATGTCGTGGTTGAGCGTTTCTATAAATACTCATACAGATCCACTTTTTATACCTATCTACTTCAGTCAAACTTACACTTTTCCACAATGTTTTATGTGAATATACTTTTGACTGAATTTAACAGATCTGGCACTGCGGAAAATATGAATTTTAGAATTCAATAAAAGTTTAGATACTTATCAATTTTACAAAGATACATTTTATGACATCCCTGAGAAACTACAATAAGCATGATAAAAATGGTAAGTATTCACAGGTAACAATTTTAGTCATGCCAAAGACTGGAAATAAAAACCTTAAAAAATATCTTAAAAAACTGAATTCACAATTTATTTATGTCTCCTCTCCAAACAGCAAAAAAAATCTAAAAATAAGCTTAATGTGTTAGATAAATTATTCATTGCAAATTATTTTCACAGCAAGAGTGGGGAAGCAATTCATTTATTGGTCTTTAACCTATTTAAAATTGGAACTGTTCTGTCATGAATCAGCTCCCACTTTCTGTATTAGTTTACACCTTTTCTTGGATATTTATATTCAGCAGTGTAAAATGTTAAAATACAAGCTGATACTAAGCAAAAACATAGGTGTCCTGTATTTTAATTTCACAGACTGCTGTTATGCATTTATTTAGCAGAGAGGTGTGAATTAAACTAGTGTTGCATCCAAATATAGCCGAATGCCTTATTCCTGCCCTAATTAAAAGGTCTTGTTAGCAAATACTTCAGGAATATTCATTTTAACTATACTGGGTTTTGGTGAAATATTTCGGAGTGGGTGGCATTTCTTCCTAGATGTGTTGATTTCCATTGTTTTATTTCTATTCTGCCTTATTTTGAGCTTCTTGTCTAAAAATGTAATCAGCTTCAATGTCTGTTCTAATTAATCTAGCTGTAGGTGTTCAGAAAGACCTTGGGTGCTCTTGTACAAGCAGTTTCATCCCAGCAGATTATGAAGCAGGTGGGTGCTGGCCTGCATATATGTATGGCTCCAGTGCAAACATGGGCTAAAGGCTGCAGTTAGGGGTGCTTTTTAAAATTAGTGTAAGGCATATCACTACACTAATTCTTTCAAACATCCTTGAAATATGAGCTTGGTAACTTAATTATATCGGTTTTGTTAGTCATTAAAATCATGGTCTTAATGGTGATACTGAATTTATGATATATTACCTACCTCTTGCTAGTAAATATACTCTATGTGTGCTACTTGCCCATCTAACCTAGAGGACACAAGTAAATACTACCCGTGCCTTGTTATTAGTCTTACTACAGGTACTGGCTCTCAAACTAGCTGATTAGCATGTTCTAAATAAACTCCCCAGATCATATATAGTTAAACTTTATTATTTTTTCCAGTCTCTTCATGTCCAGTAGCTTGGCTTTGTGACTGTGAGCAGATTCAGCAAAAGACATTTTTTATGGTTCCCTTACATTGGCTTAGGCAACACATTTGGAACAACATTGCTAGTAGTGCCTTTGCTTGCGTTGTACACTGGTCCTTAAAATCTCTTTTTGCACTCTATGTTAATAAACTATTGGTTTCCAGGAAAGATGCTATTAGATATATTTTTTACAAAATTACGAATGTGTGCTGTATTTAATAGATATGGAATATATCCTGCCATACAGATTTTGAGAATATAAAAAATTAAAATACATCTCTAATATCTTCTTGTTTTAAATATTACGTGATGTTTCTAAAATCTTGTACAGCTTTATATGTTGCATGATCCCTCCACAGCTATATTCAACTCTATAGGCTTAGATAATGACCATCTTGAGTAAAATGTTTAATTTTCTAGATAAATGTACTTGCATATAAGTATACATTATAATGATCCTATAAGTATTGTCTTTGAGTATTTTTTCCTTTGGTTTGCACAGTACTACTTCTGAAAGTTCCTTTAAATAGTCACAACTTGACATTCTGGGTTTATATGGTGGGGTTTTTTTCCTGTGTGAAAATTAGAGATTCTAAGAAGCAGTATTTTTCTTCCTGACATACAAGCTAAAACATGCTGAGATATATTTATATCTGTAACCAATGATACATTCATTTTACTGCTTAACTAGGCAATAAAAATGCACAACAACATTTAAAGAATAACTTATCACACTGAATTCAATCATATTTTAGCAATGAGTCTCACTATTGTGCCTGTTGATACATGCTCTGTACTTGGACTCCCTCCCACCATGAAAAAAAATTTGACAGTGTGGAAATAGGCATTGGATAAAACCAAAATAGAAGTTTCTAACTTTTTTTTTTTCAATTCTTCATAAGTTATTGCACACTATAAGCCAATATTGAAACACAAACTACATTTTCATATATTTTAACAGCAACAAGTGATAAAAAAGCACAATGTACTACTGAGCTAAGGAACCTGAAATATTCATGGAAGAAAAAACAACACTAAAATGCAGATAATGTATAACCTGTAATTTATTTCTTGTCATCAATGGTTTTGTAGATATGCTAATGAAAAATATCCAGGTTGTTTACTGAACATAAACTTGCTGGAATACAATGATTTTATGCAACGAACCATCTAGCTTTTCACATAGCAATTTGAAATAACATATTAATACAGCTATATGGAATCCCAGAAAGTTATCATTTCACCTACTGATGTTAGAAGGTTATTTCATATTGGTGTTACAAGATTTGTACAACCAGACGTCAAAAGGGCATGGAAAGTCTAGGCTGATGAGTAACTGCAGTCCGGATGTATTAGAAAATGACACAGAAAACAGTGATTTTATATGAGAATCTCAATGGTCATTAGAGCTCAAACATTCAATGTTATAAAGATAGTGGAAATTCTTCTCCAAAACCCAAATTAAAAAAAACCTTCACACACACTGAATAATTGGACATTATGTCACACTGAGAGCTGATGGGACCTAAAACCATAGCTGCATTCTGGCTTTTGGTTTCATCTTCTGAAAGTCACCATGAAAACCATGAAGCAGTCACAGCATTTTCCTTCTCATCTCACAGCTCTTCCTTTTCTATCAATCTATCTACAAAATTCTATGGTAAAAAACCATGGAACCACAAACACAGAAATTTTGCCAGCAAAGACTTCTAAGAACATTCAAATACATAACATAATCCCACAAGCATATCCACTTCAAAGAGTGACAACTAATAAATACATATTCCCCCCTCTTCCCCACCCACATTAAGAATTTATATAAAATTAACAACCATAAACCTAGAATTGAATAAGCCCAATATCTGCCTGATTTTCCAGTTCAAAGCAATTCAGCCATTTTCCTCTCATTTCCTACAATTATATGCCTGAGTCACATATTTCTAGTATACAAATCAGTGAGTCACGGTGTGCATGCTTGGCTGCATTTGCAGATATGGTTAGTCCCACTTCCCTCATCCACGCTCACAAAAGCCAGTCGTCAAATTTGGTTGCTAAATATTTACCATACAAAAATATTGATCATCAGCAATACTGCGAATACTTTCCTTCCCAAGGAGATTGTGCCTGTGTTTGATGAGCATGTGTCCATGGCCTCTAGAGCTCCAATTAAAAAGCACGTTCTGACACAATTTGCTTCTAAGTAAGCTTTCAGCCACGCATTAGTAGTGCTTCCTCTGAAGCTCTACAGACATCATGGCTCAACGACCACCTCTTACCATGCTGTGTCCGGCCTGACACTAGCTCAGCCTCTGGAAGCCTGATAGCATTGTGAGTCTGCATGTGCATTTCATTCTGCAGCTACTGAATGACTGTGCTCTGGAATATTGAACACATTTCTGCCTAGCTGGGTTTTGTTCACACATCTTCCAGAGTTTTAGGGTATTTTTATTATTTGTGTGTGTGTGTTGGGTTTTGTTCTGCACTGCATTGGATGTACAAGCACATATGGGCCAAAGTCAATGGAGAATAAGAAATTTTTATTAAGCTTGCAAGTTTTCATTTGTTGATTGGTTTTAGCTAACGGTGGGCTGGCAACTATTCTTTTACATTTCATCAAAATGGAAAAGGAGGAGGAGGTTTGGAAATACGATGCCAGGAGTAGAAAAATTATATTCAAAGTTCCGAAATAAACACTAGTAATCTATCTAATTTTTTCTCCCTTAGCATTACTTTAGAGATAAACATTGCCTCAGTTAGATTTTCAGATAGGCTTTTGCTGCTAGAAAAGTTTTAAGAACACTTTAGGAAATACACTTGACTACTTGGTTTAGTGACAGACTATTGGCTGATAGTAGTGGCAGCAGACTGGTGTTGATTCCAGATGTCTTTAGCTATAGTTAGGAATCTGGGCTAAAATAGTTACACAGGTTATTTCTACACTCAGTAAGTAAAGACACTTCTAAGGAGCATTCATTCCATTTTTTAAACCGCTATCAAGGCAATTTAAGCGAATCACTATTGGGAATTGTTATTCAGTACCCATTGACCATATATAGCAAGCCTGTATCAGCTAGTTGAGATGAGACAACTAAAGTCGAGTGGCACAAACCTAAAAAAACCCGTATTCTATAAAGAAAGATAATTCTTCCTGGAAGAGAAATTGACAAGTTTAAAGTGACATAAGATGCCAAAGGGTTAGGATTCGTTCTCAGTCTCAATGTAAGATGTGATCTGAACTGTGGCCTCTGCTAAAGCAGCAAGTTACATTGGCTAAAACCTTCTTAATTCCACAGTTTTACCTGCCTGAACACCACTACACCTCTACAAGGAAAAGAGGTATGAACAGGCTGCATTGCTTCAATCTTCCATTTTCCTAAAGGCAGATATACAGGTGATGATACAGAACAACTGTCACAGAGTCATTTTACAGTTAGTTTCCAAAAGAATTAGGTTTTATCAGAACACAGCTCACATTTCTATTGCAGAAAGAGTGCTGAGTTCCCTGGCATATTCATTGGACCTTTGCTGATTTAGGAGCTAAAGACACTCATCAGGAGAATTTGTAAGCAATCTGAAATTCTAGCAGCAAGCAATACAAGCTCTTGTGTTTTACTGATGAGAATAGTAAGTTCAGCATATAGCATTACCTTAGAAGAATCTTTGATAAAACTCCTCCAATTTTCTACTAATTTTTACATGTATCTCTGGTTCTAGAATGTCACAAGAAAAAGAGCATTGATTTTCAGTATTCTGTTAGGCTGGTGTCCTTAAAACCATAAAGAAGTGTTTGTATATCAGTAAGTGTAATGTATATAGAGCTTAGGGTGTTTTTAGCTCAATACCTAAATTATTTAAAAAAAAAAAGAAAAAGAAAAAAAAACCTTTTGAAGTTCTCTACCACCTTGATATTATTATTAATCTCTGCCACTTCCAACTGCTATGCAGTACTTCCTATAAAGTGTCTTACTGCTATAGCAAAAAAAATTGTGTTACATTCTACACACTAAATGGGTGTTAACTGTTAAGGTACCGTGGTCCTAAAGGAGATATACAAACGACATCTGAAATCTCAGTGGTCTTCAAAGAAGCCCCAGAATCCACAGCTTGGGAAATATCAGAATAGAAACAATGGGAAATTTCCTGTTCTAGAGAAATCTTTTCAGGTAAAATGACGGCTTGTCATCTGCTGCTGCAAAACTTTTGGATCACATCCTCAACAGTTTTCTTATTGTTGACTACAAGTTTTTGTACAATAGTTAAAATGTGAGGTTTTTAATCTTAATATGCTTTAAAAAAAAATCATAATGTGCTGTGACACTTTTTTTGACAATCTGGAGGTCGGACAGTGACATACATCCATCCTGACATATTCACAGACAAGTAACTAGTACCATAACCAAAATTTATCAATTCCTTAGCATAATAACATACAGTTTTTGCAAATGCTGCATTCACTCACATCAGAAACTTTCATTAGAAAAAGATTACAATGAAAACTTTGTTCAGCTGTCTCCTCTTTGGAGTTCCATGGAATCTATATAGCATAAAAAAAATTTGGTCCCTTTCATATTTTCACTCACTGCTGCATATCTGTCCAGAAAAAAGATACATAGGTTGATTTAATTCCTTCAATGATATTCCATGACAGTAAATACTCAACTGAACCTCAGAGGTCCAGTAAAACCATAAAGCTACCCCTCATTTTTTGGACATGGTGGATAATGCAATTCATTTGTTCTTGCCTGGGATTTCATGTATCTCAGGAGTTCTACAGATGCCAAGTTCCTCCTTTGATGTACATGGTTAGCAGTAAGGAAGTCAGTTCTATTAGAAAATGAGTTTCAAAGACCTTAATTTTCTTTGCAGTTTGTTGAATATTTTTTTTCTTTTATTGGGGAAAAAAAAAAAAGTTTTTTCTGCAGAGACTGAAACGCAGCATTGGCCTAAACTGGTGCTTCTGTAAAATAATGTCTCATTCAGTCTCTTTATTGTCATATATTCACTCAAGAAATCAATAAATGAAATTATTAATCTGCAGTTATATTCAACATTTGGGGGTTGGTTTTTATACATACACTACTTTGACATAGACAAAACTCTGAAAAGATACAGCAGTACTAACCAATGAAGTGAAAAAGTATGTCTAAGGAGTTAGTGGTTTTGTGCATTTGCTTAGCTCCAAATTGCAAAGCAGGTGTGCAAGTAAGGAAAGATAGCATTTCTGAATTAATTTTATTCCTATTCAGTAACTTCTTTTTTTTTTTTTTCTTCTGGCTTAGAATTTTGTAACTGAAAAGAGCCAAGAATATTCCTCATTTTTCTATGTATCCTGCAAATATTTTTTTGCACATATTTACCTTACTGACTGTTAAGTTTGGAGTTATCCTGTAATTGGAAGCCTGTAGCACATTCTTTTTTCATCTGTCTGGTCAAGTCATTACTGGTCCTGTAGATGTGATTACTGAATACTGCAGTAGATAATATTCATGTCATTTCATTTTAGCTATGTAAAAACTGAAGTTCTTGGTCTTGCTCTTGGGCTCTTTCTCTAATTTTTAGGAAAAAGTTAATTAATCTTCCTTTTTTTTAAATGCTTAAGAAAGGTATATTGCCCTTTGGAAGTTTCTGTATCTGCCTGTTGACTACAGAAGTTAAGAATCTAGTCTGAATTGGAATCTAACATTGGGAAGACAGAATGTAATAAAATTATTCTCACTTTTGGAGTCCAGTAAGTTCTTAATAAAATTTACAGATAAACTATTTAGATTTAGGTCAGGAAGATGATGCAAGCTTACTCTACCTGCAATTTTAAGAAATTAATTCTCAAAATGCTTTGCCTCTTTGATGCTGTCTGAGAAAATCAGAGATCACACTAATGCTCTGTTTAAGCATTGTTTCCTTTAAGCTAGCTGACATCCAGCATTAACAACAGCACAAGCTATCCAAAGTTTATTCCAGAAGCTAGAAAGAATAAAACCAAAAATTCCCTAACTCCAGGCAAGAAAATGAAAATTTAAACCCAGCACTTCATCCCCAGTGGGAATGAATCATCCTGCACCCCAGAAAAGCACCCACAAAACTTTGAGCCAAAACCAACCACCATGCAGTTGACTGTACAGGCACACATAGTAAGGCTTAATGCTTTACCCTAGTGTAAATGACACCTTGAAGCTTCTTCTTGAAATAAGAATCTGAGACTCAAGACTATTGCAGAAATGTCAACTTCCCAAACTCTTTGGTGAGCACCAAAGGCTACACAAAAGGTACCATATCACTTTCAGGAGTTTAGAGAATTAGGGTGAATGATGAGCACTATAGATACTACCTTTAGGCTGAAGAGTCTACATGTATCTCTGACTCACCCACAGTACCTTGCAGGATGAGAATCTCAGCTCAGTTACTGAAATGAAATGAAACAGCTCTGCCACACAGAGCATTTACTCCACCTAAAATCAGATGCTTCATTTGAATGCATTGAAAGAACTGAGTTTCTGATCTTGCCAGGTGCTATGGGTGAGTCAAAGATACAGACATACCATAGATACTTCCCCCATTAACACAACTTGAGGGCATGCAGTCCACTGTGACTGTAAGCCCTTTAATGGGTATCTCTTTCAACTTTCAAATACTCTGCAGTAAAGCTATTAGGATCCTACTGTGGGGCACGCAGGTAATAGTCTGTCCTCTGTGTGTTGTACTGTGATGAATCTATTTGAGTGGAAACTCAGCAGCAGCAGCAAAACTGTGTTCAGGATAAAGCCAGGGGGAAGCAGAAGAGACTGATACCTGGAGTCAGAGAACAGGCTTGTAAGATGCAAAAAGGGAACTGTCTTGGGACAGACAACCAAACTCAAGTTTTTTAAGGAGGATAACCTGCAGCAGTCTACTGCAGAGAAGATGTGCCAGCCATTGCATCATCTAGGATCTGACCTTGTGTTGCTGTCTGAATTAGGACATTTTTGTGCTCAGGAAATGTATAGGTCCATGCTGTCCATGCTTTGGGGCTAGAGACAGGGGTTTATTGTTTATGTGCTGTCCCTAAAAAGGCAGCAAAAGACACAGAGAAATTACTAAGGGAAAATGTGAATTGAATTATTCCCTTTTGGTAACTCTGAGTCCACCATCTCAGGCTGTTTTAGTGAAATGGGTGTTTTTAGGTCACAATTCATTTGATATATTTTGGACAGTGACTTTTCAGTGGGATGAATCACAGTGTGCAAATACTTATTTTTCTGCATTGGCAACAAGTGGATCCTAAGTGTGACTAAATCAGACATTCACATCACAAGTGTCTGTGTTTGGTCAAGTGAATGTCATTTTAACAAAACCATGAAAAACATCTACAAGGAGTTCTCAAACAATGAGGCATACATCTAATAAACAGGTATCCCAGAACTCAGTAATGGAGGAATGAACAGAAAGTGTCATCTCAGAAACTAGGACTTCATGCATCAGTCAACAAAGTTTTTATGTGTTGTAGTCATTTACAGGAGCCTTGTTTGAAAATATTCCAGCTTTTTTTTGTTATTAAGGGTCACTAAATTTATTTACATCACAATTCATTAGAAAACCTTAGGTTACTGGATGTTTTAGGACCATATACAGTAGTGTTTCACGCCGTTGATGCGTTAGACTGTTACTTTCCCTAAAGTTTCTCTGATACCTCTGGCTGCAAGAAGGTGATTCAGAACAACATTGCAAGGTAGCTGCTCTAAAGGAATCAGTCTGAACAAAGTGGTACACATGCCATCACATAAGGCTCACCATAAAACTCTGGATTTCAAGACTTATTTAGAAATAAGACAGGTAGTGAAAATACAAGGGGGAGAATCCAGGGATTATATAAAATGTAGAATAAAACATATAATTCCTTTTTAACCGGCCAAGGAAATTTTATTTTTTATTTTATTTAAGATATTGTGGATATTTTGGTTATTTCTGTTCTCTGTAAAAATGCTTTACTTTACTCCTAGTATGCAGAATCAACCAAAAGTTTAAATTATAATCGGTCTTGTTTGACCTTTCGTTGCAAAGAAAAGTAATTTTTTTTAATGAACAATTCTGTTGCTATGCTTCTTTTCCCCCAAACTCTAAAATTCCCTTTCCTCCCCAAACTATGCTGTTGTTATGGTATTGTAAAAATTAGAAAAACAGATTATGAAAATGTGCATTCAGACTTACCAACTTATTTTGACCATATTGAGGAAAGTTCCTTCCTGCCAGTGTATTGTGTTCAACTGAAATAACTGTTTTACTTATTAATCATAGCTTTATGATATTGATATGATTTAAAACACAAAAAATTAAGCCTTCTGTCACTAATCTGAAGCAGTATTTTACAGTTTCTTTAGAGGAAAGGTGTTTTGGAAGTTTATCTTAAATCACTCAAGAGAAAATTCGTTCACTCCCTGCAACAAATATTTCCTTATTTAACTATTTATTAGGGAAAAAAAAATTAAAAAAAACATTTGTTGCTATTAGCATTTTATTGGCTAGTCTTAAACCTTATCATCATCATGTTTTTCATATACTAAGGATAAGAAAATCTATTCACTACACATGAATAGATTGTTGGCCATATCATCCAGTCATTCTGTTAACTTTTTTTTTCTTTAGGGTATCTTTTTCTGGTTTGTTTTTTTTTAAGAAAGGAAGGGGAACAGGAAAGTCTTTTGCTCTAGTTACAAAATTACCTCTGGCACAACCTACAGATACCATCAAGCATAATGTTAGTAAACAGATAAATTGAAGCTGGGAGCAAAACCAGATAAGCGTCTTCTAAAAAATTTGGAAACTAATCTGCTTTATGATAGAGGTAGCAGTCCCTTCTCCTCTCCTAGTATCTCTTGAAATAATGGCGCATCAGTTTAATGAAATGAGGCTCCAGCTGCTCACTGGATAACAGCTACTGCCACAGAGAGATGTATGCAGAAGTATGCAGGCTTCAGAGAGTTGCTCCCTACCCAAACGGAATTAGGTTACTTGACAGTTCACAGAGATATATGATAGCATGGCTTTGCTCACTGAAAGCAGCTTTAGGTAAGTCCATGAGCTCGCAGAGATCCCACGCTACTCACCTTCACGGCTCTGAAATGCATGTTAGCTCAGCTTGAGATGTAGCTATTCATCCGAGGCCTCTTCTCGCTCTGCCTAGAGCCACTTTCTGCAGTCTACAGGAAATCTGATGATTAAAGGTGGAATCATCGTCAGTGCAATTGAAAGCCACTAGTGTACCCGGTCTGCTTTCTTTCTGTGAAGCATTTATTTACAAGGTCTCTAACCTAGCACTAATTCAGAAGTCAGAAGCAGTGATGATACTTGCAGCAGCAGCAGCTACTAACCCCTCTCACTGCAGATCCTGCTTAGTTTGCATGACCTAATTGCATTACAGTGCAAGACAACATGTTACGGATTTTATGGTACCCGAAAACCCATCTCTATTAGTTATACAATCTACATCAATTAATGTAATAAATCAAGGCTAGACTAGCCCATAAATAGCAAACTCCACTGAACAGCAACATTTATTTTACTTCTCTCTTGTTAAAAAACATATAAATGCAATTAAGGCTACCATTTTGTGAATCCATTAATAGCTTCAGAGATATTGGTTGAATTTCTGCTGGTAAATCTGGCTACTGAATCAGAACTGAAGATGAAAAATTTTGGATGTATCTTGTCCACACTGGATTACTTCTCCTGAGAAGAAATGATCACAGCAATATATATTGTGTGTGACAATATATTAAGTTCATCACACAAAACATTTTAAAAACCAAGCAACTAATGTAGCATTATATAAAGCATTATTTTCATTTTATAGATCCTTATTCAGAAAAACTTACTGAAGTTTGCTGTGTTCTTTTTTAAAAAAAGAATAAACCAATTGTTGTTCTCATACACCTATGCAGAGTTTTCTAAGCCTCCGCTACAGAATGAGTTATTTTATTGATCAGGAAGCTGCTGTCTTGGTGCTTAGTGAAAGTCTTAATGAAACACTTATCTTAGGAAAAGATTAGTAATATGGCCAGTGAAAACCAATTTTCTCACATTTAATCTCCTAATCTATTTTACATTATTTCCCAGGGGCACCATGAACTTCACAGACACATGGCTTTGTGCAAATAATCAATTGCATGGCAGAATCTCATGAGTTTGAAAGTTGCTCTCTAATAGTTAGCCAGCTTTCTAAATGGACTTTTTCCTCCCATAAAATACTTAAACCTAGTCTAACTAGAGGATAAAGAATCCAGAAATGCTATTTGTTAAAAAAAAAATAAAAATTTGCAAGTCATCACGTTTGATCTTGGCAGGATATCCTAAATGCATACTATTAAGTTCTGTGATATCAATATGTATGGATGTGCATGTTAAAAAGTCTTTTAATGTGGATCTTACATAGATCCATGGCAAACCACACAAAGAGCATCTCCCCAGAACTGGAACAAGTATAGAAATGTACTGTGTGATAACTGTCCAAACATTCAAATTACTGTTGAATCTGTCAGTGCTTGTATCTATGATTTCCTTTCATTTATTGATGAGTCAGTGGATAAAATCTATGTATTACCTATATAACTCAATCCCTATCCTCATCTGCCTGTGAATTCTGTCCTCTGTACAGTGCCCAGTGATATTTTCAATGCTCAAGCATTCATGCCTATATTTCTGGTGCAGCCTAAACTCCCACTCTGGTATCTCTAAAAGCTTCTAACCTCACTCTCTCTGGATGCTACAGAGAACCTTTTCTTTCCTCTTCATGCCCATGCTGCTTTATTTTCCCCTCTGCTTTGTTTCCATGGAGCAGAACTTGAGGGGCTATGTCAAATTTCTTTGTCATTTTTTCTTGCTTCCAGGCTCTTTCCACATCCCATTAACTCATTGTCTATATTATTTTTCTGAAACCTATCTTTTACACTACAACATGCTTGGTAAAATATATCCAGTGATATGTACCGCCATCCATCCAGTGATGGATTAGAGAGTGCTTTACCAGCTAAGTCAATATGTCTTCACACTTCTTAGTCATCTCTTCCTCTTGATTAGACTTGACTCCTCCACACCAAAAGAAAATATGTTACATTTTGCTCAGAGCACTACAGACAAAGTAAGTTTTGTGGCTCCATTTGATGTCACTCTGAAGCTGTCAGACAGGAAAGACATTTCATCCTCCAATATCCACATCGAATTTAAGCTCTTTTGCTTGGTGACTTGCCTCAGCTGAAGCATCTGCTTCTTCACAAACTGGCATTCCTTTTCCCAAACTATTGCAGTTTGTATATATCTATATGCTATGCTAGTGTTCGAAATAATATCTCACTTTCTGTGGATCAAGGATCAATATGCCTTTCAAATCCTTTTTTTGAAACCAACTTTTGCTGATTCTTTTATTAGTGTTAATTTTGGGTAATCTACCTACTCATATACCTATTTTTTAACTTTCTGTATCTAGAACATAAATTTCAGAAGACATGATAACCTTTAAACCATTTATTTTGAGCATGTGGAGCTACACAATGATAAGCCACCCAAAAAAATGTACTTATGGCCAGTTTAAAACCTGAGCTCTACCCTCTGGATTTGTTAGCTTCATTCTGAGTTAAACCTTCCTTTTCCTCAGACCAGTTTTTACTTCCCTGCTGCCACTGACAGCAAACATCCTGCCTGTCAGCCTTAAACATTTTATATGTACTTTGAGGCTTTCAGCAAGGCAGACAGTGAATCTTGCTGGGAATCTATCTGGGCCCCATGGAATAGCCTATCCATTATAATTTTCCAGTTCACTACCAACTGTAGCTCAAATGTGTAACACAACCTAGGTTTTATTTTTCATCTTGTATAACACCACAAGGTATGCAAAATACAATAATAATAATGTAAAAAATTTTTTTCTTCTTTTTTTTTTTTTTAAAGTGTTTCATTTGCCACTTTGTAAAGAGGACTGAATGCAATCCTTCAGGCATCATGTGCAGCCTTCCAAAGAGAAAAGCTGAAAACCAAATCAGTTGAGCATTAAGAACTGCAAGGAAAGCAATTCAGTTACACAATGGTGGGACGGCATGTCACAAGGCTGAGAAATGAAGTACCTGCTTCTCAGCGTCTTAGTCAAATCAGAGATTGCAGTAAAGTTCACAAGGGGGTTAATAATCCAATCATGGGGTTTTTGTGTATTACCTATGGATTTTGTTGATATAATATACGTGGTAGTGGATCTGCTCTACTGTTCCTCCTCGAACACAGACTCTGCGGTGGCAGCTAAAGCTGCTTGCCTGATTTGGAGATATTATAGTATAAAAATAATGCCGTTTCAATTTCTGACAGCTATCAGTTCCTCTGCAAATAAGCAACTTTTCTTAAGCTGCTAGGGCACAGCTACCTCTCCGTACAGCTGTAGATACAAACAGATCACTGAGTTTGTTAGGTAAGGCTAAGTCATTAACTCAAGTTGGCATACTTAAGGGTAAAGGAACACCACAGGGCCTTTTTAGGCATCTGCTTGAGGAAACAGGTCAGGAAAGTAAACAATAATCTCTGAAAGCAGGACAAAGCACAAATCCCTAGTATTGTCAGAAAGTGATGAAGAATTAGAAAGGATTGAATATGCTTCACCACAGTGAGTGGGTAGTCTGGAGAAATTATTATGGGGCTGGCAAAAAATCTTTTCCTCTGAAAAAGGGAAATGCAGGGGAAAAAATCTTGCTTTGTCTCAGTTTTTTCCTCTTGGGGACAGCTACACTGACATCATAATCGAAAGATGCTTACAAAATTTTAACATCTTTATATTTACATATTTTAATTTCATTAACACAAGCTCTTACTGAAATCATTCAGGATTTGCTTTTAAAAAAAAATAAAATTTCTAAAATTCTTCCAAGTGTTGCAAATTCTGCAAGCAAAAACATCAAATTATCGTGTGAAAATCAGCCTTGGCCTTCATATAGCTTTCACACTGTACAGGTATGTCACTGAGTCTTTTAGCTCACTCTCTTTCCACTGCCGTACCATTTTAGAAAGTCAAAAGAATCATAGTTATGTGTTACTATGTAAAACTCCACATGTATGTGTGATAGCAGACATGTATTTAGGGATCTGGATCTAAAGGGATCTCTGAAGACACTGAGGCAAACAATAAATCTCATTGAGAAAGGAAAAGGTTTATAATTCATGCATGTTTATTAATTATTACATTTAAATTCTTAATCTTAAGAACTTAAATGTAAAAATTAATTTCAGCTTTCTGAAATAAATTGTATTTATACCATCCCAGTAACTACTTAATTGTGAAAGACTCATGAAGGCATCATGTCTTCAAGCAAAGCTGTGACTACAGAATTGATTTGTAAGCTGAACCTTTTTTTTTCACTTTCAGAGTCTTGGTTTCGAGTAAGAGCGAATAATCCGCCCAAACGGTCTTAAAGAACATCAGGGGTCTCCCTGTGGGAAGTCCGGAGACTATTTTTCAAACGGTGACTGACATCACCTGCAAAATGTCATTGGCGTAGGGCCCTGCAGTGCAATGCTGCGAGCTGGGCACGGAGCTGCCAGGGGGAGTCGTTCTAGACAGCGGAAGGAAGTCTGCGTGCATAGATGCATGAGCCTACGCGCATTTTTAGCCAGACGCTGACAGCGTGAACACTCCCAATCAGTACCTTCGGACCAGCGGGTCGGACGGAGCAGGTTCCCGAGCAGGTCGAAGCCGGGGAGCGCGCGCCCGCACTGCCATCTGCTGTCAGCGGTCGCGCCCCTGGCTCCGCCGTGACGTGGGCTCCGTAACCGGTCACACCTTAGCTGGGGGCCGCCTTCCCATTGGTTCCTTCAGTTGGTGTGGGCCTACCAATGGGTCTCACGAACAAACAAACATCACTTTGTCCCAGTGATGCTTTCAGCGTGTTCAGAGATCCGAGGCGACGCTTAACACAGTTTCACGGACTCTGGAATGTTGTGACAACTTTGTGTGAAGTCACATGAAACATTTTTTTCCTCTGAAAAAGTGTTTCCCTCTGAATGGTGGCCTCACCAGCCTGTCCTCTTTCTGTACATCAGGATTAGTAATGGCAGTGTGCTGTTCCTCCGGCGTTACCTGCATAATTCCCTCAATTTCTCTTCCTTATCCAACACAGTAATGACGTAATGAAAACTGCATGGGGTAAAACTAGTACAACACAACCAGAAAATAGAGTTGTAAATCCCCTTCCTCGCACTTAGGGACTTCAGTCATACTTCTCAGATGAGGGAGCTATGTAATCAGTAAACTTAGCACATACAGTCACGCTGTGATGGAAAAGGCACTTACTTATTCCCAAGTTTCCCAGAGAGAAGCTTCAATGTGTGCACCAGTAGCGCATCTCTCTTACCCCTGAAGCTGCCAGTGGCTGCAAGCACTCCAGTCCAGACTACTTGAATCTTCAACAATCAGGCTAGTTCACACCATTCTCTGAGAACTGACAGTGTCTAATCCACCCAGTGATCCTCTGATAAATTTTTAAGAGTGCATTTCTTTGAAAATCAGTAGTTATGCTGGGAGAAAAATACAAAGAGAAAGAAACGAATAAACAAACAAACCAAACTCAGAAAACTCCAGAATTAAACCCAAACTGTATGTGTTGCATGGCCTTTCTTAGAACAAGGGCAATCTTTCATTTCCACAACAGCCTGCTGGAATCCACTGACACCCAGAAACCACTGCACTGTCAGGGGCAGAGGAAGGCAAGATCTTGGAGATTCGTGTCCCTGACAGCTCCTTCCTGATGTTCCTTTTTCATTAGATATTAAGGAAATTGTTGCAATAACCTAAAAAAATAAATACATCGGGCTTTTTGAGCTTTAGGATAATCAATCTGCTGCAGTTCAGTTCACCCTCAAATAAATAGGGACAGAAATATATATTCTCTTTTTTTCCTTAGTGTAACATGTAAATTGCTCTTATTCTCAACACAGTGACTTTAAAATCTGCGTGCAACCGATGTCCATTTACTGCAGTTCATGTTGAATCCATACAGACAAAACCTTGCAGTTAAATGTTTGCATTACTAGTACTTGATGTATTTATCTCCCTGTTCTCTCATGTCTAATGGAATAATATTTTATAATGTAAGATTTATTTAATCAGTTTAGCAAAGCAAATACAGAATGAATTTTGCACTTGGAACGTTTTTTGTCATTACTCAAGAAAATTTTCTACATGACATGACAAATCTTTCACTGAACTCCTAATTGGTCCTATTTCGTGTCAGTTGAGATGTTCAGCACTTTCAAAAAATGAAGGTATTTAAATGCAGAGTTTAAGCACTGTACATGCAGTGCTCTTTACTACATCACACAGTCTGCATTGAACTCTTCCATTTGTACATGACTTCAATAAATTGAACTTGATAGACAGACCTTGTTACAAACAATGGCCAAAATACATCTGTACTTCAATAAGTAAGAATGTAAATTATTAATTTATAATCTATTTTTAGTTAAGAATTCCTCGAAGTATAGGCAGTCCAATTTGGAGGATGTTTCTTTAGTTTGTGGGCAGGTCTTGTTCAAAGAACATGCAGTCTTAGACAGGTTAATATTTATGATTTGGTAGGCAGAAGCAGCATACAGCTTGATTCAAATTGTAAAATGACTAAACTGAATATGTAGCACTGTGATAGAACCATACAGTCCTCTTTCTTGACCCTGAAAGGAACCTCTGAATGGCTTTCTGATCCTCTATGCTACCCTTCTATGATTTATCTAATTGATGCAGTAAGGACTTTCCAATACTCTACTTAGATGTGTCTTGTCTAAGATAGGCATGCACCTTTCTTCTCTTGGAGAAAATTACACCTCCAGTGAGACTCTTTCCATCATAATAAAGAGATCAAAGGCTAGGTGATGCTACACAGACTTGCTACTGCCTTCTCACTGCAGGGAAGGTACCTCTTTTCTGCCTGACGATTCTGATATCCAGATTTCTCCTATTGGCAGCGATACTCATACAATAGCTTCTTCCTTGCTTGTTTGCCTGAGATGTCTTTGGAAGGAGACATGGATACAGAGCACACAATGTATTCTCGTGACAAAGTTGGGATCTAACAGTTATACATGGGAAACAAATAAGTGCCACATTAAGGGTATAGTCTGTGTGTGTTTGAAGGGATTTGATACACCTGAAGGTAAGTCGTTTTGTAATCATGTTTATCAGATGAGCAGTTCTTGTAACACTGTGGTTTTCTTTTGTAGGTGACGCTACTGTATGCCTTTCTTCACATGAGACAAAACTTGAAATATTTTGATAAAATGAGATGCTTGCGGAAACGATCAGCAGTGTCATTCTTAGGAGTCCTTGTCATTTGCTTGCTGTTCATGAACTTGTACATTGAAGATGGTTATGTTTTGGTAAGTTCTTTAGACAGAAGAAATTGTCGTGGAATGACAGAACAAAACAAATCCCTAGTTGAGCAGTAAAGTTCATAACTCCTGCAATTTCCCCTGCTAGAGTACCATTCTCTGTGAAGTTTACTTGAAACATGTCCTTTATGATGAAGCCATTTTATCAAGCTACACTGCACACGAGGGGTGTGATCCTAACAGTCATTTTCACAGAAGTAAAATATGTCATTGTTTATTGGAAGCATGGGAGATAATGAATATAGTAAAACATGGAGATATTTTCATCAAATACCTTCTTTTGAGCCAAAACATCCCCTCTGTCTTCCATACTTCTAGATTTACCCCAATTTTGATGTTGAAAATCCTCTACATCTGAAATATTCATGTGAGCCAGGAGCTCCTTTTTCAGTGCATACTGCAAATCTCACCTGTCAATGCTTTATTAAACAATATTATAGAAATACAATTATAGAAGAGAACTTACACTGATCCCATATATTTCAAGCTCCTTGCATGAATAATTTCTTTTTAGTGCTTTGATTCCTTGTTTTTCTCACTTCTATCCCAGCTTTGAGTCTGGCAGCTTCCACACTGCAGCATTAACATTTAGACATAAATGATACCTAGTCTAAGTTTATGATTGGGAAAAACAAGTATTGCAAAATCTGTGTTACAAATTTCAACACTCAAGCTACTGACAGTCTAATGTAATTCTATAATTTGTATGTAACCAATGGGTGTCTCAGTGCAGAATGACAAATAAGACTTGATTAATGCATTGAATTTCCAGTTCGTCTGAGGTTGGACTGGGCCCAGGAAAAGAACATGGTCCTTTAATAACTAGAGCTTGCAAATAGTAAAATGATGAAGCTGAATATGTAACATTGTGATATTTATGATTAAACAGTCCTCTTTCTTGAACTTGGATTGAAATACCGAGCAGCTTTCTGATCCTCTATGCCATCTTACCTTGTCTGATTCATACAACTGGAACAGTATGGGCTTTCTGATACTCTGAAAGATGTAGTCCAATCTCAGATGGATCTGAATTGCAACACCGTATTATGAAAATATAGGAAAATTCTTACATTAGTTTACCAAAACCATAGACAACTTGCTAGTAATTTCAGGCAAATAATAATTCTTAAATCATTATTTTATAGAAATATTGTAAACGTTGTAAATATTAAGACTATCCTGCTAGCTTTTAAACTGTTGAAAAGATAACTCATGCTTTTAGTACATTACTCCATTACAAACACATTGCTTTCTCTAACAGTACTTGCACTAAGGTTTTGCACTATGTTTTATTTATTCATCATTTCTTGGTTGTGATTGAATTTGACCTGGCTTATCACTTTTTTTTTTCCCAGTGGTATTTTCCCTGATGCTTCTTCTCTTTTCACTAATTGCTTCAAAGTCCCCCAGATGTTTCTAAAAGTGCTTTTCTTATCACTGCTAATGGTGTTCCTCTTGATTTGTTTTTAAAATCTTTTCCTGTCCTATTTGCCAGCTCCCCAGATGGCTCCATGTCTTCTTCTTAATTTGCTCTTTTTTCCCCCTTTTTTTAGAAATCCACTCTCTCTCATTGCTTCTCTCATCACAGTTCTGGCATGTTTGCGTCCATGTAGCTCCCAGCCAAGTCTCTTGCCAAGTCTCCTGACGGTTCTCCCAGATCTCAAGAGATCTTTATGGTCCGTCAAGCATTTTTCAAATGTGTTAGGCTGTTGACTTGTTAGTTTATTTATTTATTTTTATTTTCAACTTTCCTGACCATGTCTGACAGCTCTTGTCTGGTGTGTTTTCTCTATTGAGGTAAAAGATTAGCAGTTTCACTGTTGGTGGTGAGGCGAGATGCACTTGGGAATAGTTTTCAAAGACAGCAGGCTAACCAGTTCCCCTGAGGGAACAGTAATCTGAATGTCCTTAGAGTCCCAAAGGCCCTCCAACTTTCTAGTTGTATCAAGTCTTCTGCTGGAATATCTCCTGAAGGTTGATGATAGAGGAAGGGTGTAATTGACCCAGAGTTTCTCTTCCCAGTTCCAGCGAGCAGGCTGTGCAAGGGGATGCACCTCTTTCAGAAGATGTAAGGTGAGATAAGTGGCCTTTTTCAGCAATTTAGCATGATAAAGTGAGATTCATTGTGGCAAAAGTTAAGAAAGGAGAAGAAAAAATTCCATTTTTGCTCAGAGACTCACGTATTTCTGAGGAATACATTCACTGTTTTCTGCACAGCATTTGCTGTGGAAATCATAGAGTCACAGAATGCTTTAATTTAGAAGGGACCTTTAAAGGTCATCCAGTCCAACCCCCTGCAGTCAGCAGGGACATCTTCACCAGATCAGGTTGCTCGGAGCTTCATCAAGCCTGACCTTGAATGTCTCCAGAAATGAAAAACAAGGGCTCACCTGGGAAAATTGCTTAAATATTTCTGATAGAGGATATACAGTGCTGATGTGTGTGGTAGCAGAGCAGTTTAAGAGGCTTCTTCTGTAGCTTGTGTATCCCATCTGCAAATATTTTTAAGACATGCTAAATTAATATAACCTAGATTTCAATATCTGAATGATTTGCAGTGATTTAGTGATTTTTTAATACATATTCTGAGTTGTAAGTGAACTGTAAGTGAAGTGTGCCTTCTGCACTCTTCTATGAATATGAATCATATATTTGGACACTATGAAAGTAATAGCATTGTAGGTGACACAGGATCCTTAGCAGAACAGAGTATCTCTATATAGAAAGAACTTCTGGCACATTATCCCATGGCACCCATAGGAACTTCCCAAGCTCCAGCAAACACTGGAATGCAAGTTAGAGGCTAGTCAACAGATGAACAGAACCATTAGAGAGGACAGCTGAAGAGAGCCAATCAAGTTCTTCAACTTCACTGACTTCTGTAGTCAGATGTAGAAAAAAAAGATTTTAAATTTTCAGAAAAGTCCATATTTCAGTTTTGGTTTTCATTTAAAAAAAAAAGAAATTCAAACATGTAAAATGAAGAAAAAAAAAAAAAAAAAAAAAAGAAAGAAGATTGTTAGCCAGAAAATTATTTTTAAAGAAGGGGAGAATAAAAGGAAAATTTTTGTGGGTAGTTTAGATATTTTGCTTGTCAAAATCAAAACATTTCGTCCTGACATTCTCTATTTCTAAATATTTTGATACTTTTTATGTAGAAAAACCTCAGTAGGATGGGTTTCCATTCCAAAACCTTCTCATGAAATGGAGAATTTTATTACTCCATTCTGGAACCAATGACATGTAATGTTTTGACATTAAAGAAAGGCTGTTTTTAAAAAAAGATGGTTTGGACCATCTATTATTTTTTTTTTCCCATTTGATAGTTTTCATGGAAAATCTGAAGTTTTGATGCATTCTCTTCCTTCCTTATGGAGTTACAATTTAATTTGGAATCTGATCAACATAAGCCTTCCTCTCATAATTGATGAGCAAATGCAAAGTAGCATAGCAACACTAGAGAGAAATCACTGGGGGGTATTGTAGATCAAGAGAGTGTAACAGATGACCCTGAATGTCCGTGGAAGATCTTTACTAAGCTCAGAAGTAATGAAGTTAAAATGAATTTAGGATCAGTTTACAGAAATATTTCTGTGTGATATAAATTATGTCTTTGACATATTTTTAATATTTATAATATAACTGTTGTTTCTGCAGTGGTGGTTTTTAGCACCAATACTATCACTGCATAATGTTCCCATTTAGTGACAGATCAGGAAGTTTTTAGAGTGTTAATATAGTATGTATATCAGAAGAATTTTACTCATTCGTGCACTGACCTGTCATCAGACAAGATGTAGTGTAAATTAAATAAGTGCTTCTACCTTTAGAATCTGTCTTGTGACACCACAGGCTGTTGGATATTTCTGTTTTCTTAAGAACTGAGGAACAGATTTTCTCTGAGACCAAACTGAGCACGTGGATAGGGAATCGCAGATGAAGCCACTCCTTCACTTGTGTGACTTCACCCTGGCCCAAGAAGCCTCTTGGAAGAAAAGGACAGCATAAGTAGGGAGGAAGAGGAGGCACAGTGATAAATTTGCCTTTTTTCTATACCACCAGTGTTCACCAAATCCAGAGAAGGCTTTGGCTGTCTGGATGATCACATGCATTTCTGTTTATTACAAATCTGAGTTGGAGCTACTCAGAAAGTGGTAAAATGAGCTGGATGCCAGGTCTAGTTCCATCTTTCCTTTCCAACAGTTTTGGTGGTTTTATTAATCACGGAAAACATTTTAAAAAAATCTCCCCTACTTCACCATTTATGAAAATTATCTCATCTGTTGCTGACTGTTGTGATTTTTTTATCCTTATTTTGAATACCGCAGTATTTTTTGGCAATAATTGAGTGTTTGCAACCTTTCCAGAGCTTTTGTCCAAAACATTTTTTCTTCTTTTCCTGTTACCATAATCCTAAAGGTTATGGTAGATTTTCTGTAGCCAAAAATGTATGATATTCAGTAATGTTTTTTTTTTAAAAAAAATTAAAAATGAGGTGACATCTACATGCTTTCATGAAAGCTGACACTGAAAAATGTTATTCTTGGAAACCCGCCTGTCCCTGTTTCCTCTCTGGCTGGCATTCACAAATGTGTTTCTCTCTGTCTCTCTCCCTCTCCTATTCTTTTTGTTTTCTCACTAATAGGAAGGGGACAAGCAATTAATCAGAGAAACAGCCACGCACCAGCTCAACCCAGAGCGCTATGTTCACACTTTTAAAGATTTGTCTAATTTCTCAGGATCTATAAACATTTCCTATCGCTACCTAGCTGGCACGCCCTTGCCAAGGAAAAGTAAGTAACTGCAATCTGAATGTTATGAAATGAGGTAATTTAAAAATGGGTGAAATCCATATAGTCCCTGTGGTATTTCTAGGCTAGAGGGTCTGAGAAAATGAAAATCTCAGAGAGTCAGTGGGACAGCTATCTTTCTCTACATAAGCAGTTCCTGGGCAGCTGCTAGTTCAGCTCTAGCAGTGATTGTCACACAGCCTGGTTACCCTCTGACCAAAAGCCTGACATGCAGTCGTCCTGCAGGCAGTCTCTGAATGGTCTGTTTGAGCATATTTTTGCTGATGTGTCCCCACACCAAGGCTGGAGGTAGATGATTTAGAAAACAGGAGCAAGGCACGTGATGGTGGACCTCTGTAACCATCCTCTGGCACCCTCCTGTCAGCTTCTGTCTGTATAACCAATAAATCCAATCCAAGATGCAGTTGGGATCAGGTGGATACACCCTGCAGGTCCTCTGTTCTGCCAGTCCAGCAGCTGTGAACAGATCTCCTTGTCCCTTTATCTGTGATAACTAGGGAGCTGAATAGTGCTATTATGGGGAGGATCCTTCTCCCAGCCATCTGCAGATGGACTATTTGGCTATTCTGACTTCAGGCAGGGTTCAAGACTTTAATCTCAAAGTGAAATATGGTCATACCTACCTTTTAGACAGGTGTCTTTTGGGTTTCAAATCAATCACTTCACAAACATAACCAAGGCTCAGAAGTCCAAGCCCAGAAAGTAAAATAAAATCATCTGAGAGTTGTTGATCTTCATAGAAAACTATAAAGTTTGTTCAAACTAGATTTGAGAAATCTGGGGCTGTGTAGGCAGCATAAATGGCTTCTGGGGGTTGTACTTCACTGTACAACTGCATTTTGAGCAGACTTAAGCCTCGAGGGAAACTGAATCACTTTATCAGAGCAGTCTGTTACAAACCAAAATATTTTCAGAAAGTTGGGGTAGGTTCAAATAACTTATGCTCTGAAAACTAAAAAGTCTTAACATTTTTTACATTAGAAGTTAGAAAAATATAGCTATATAGGCAAATTTCACCAAAAAAAAATTATTATTTGGACTGCTGGTAAAAATGGAATGGCAGCGACTCCAAAACAGCAGAGATAAAATTTCTTCCATTATATTTAAGAAGCATCTCTCTTCAAAAAGATGCAACAGCATTCAAAATTGTTTATACAAGCATAAGTATGCAGTAGTAAGTTCTCTTCTGAATTAAAATAATATCTAAAATACATCTTGCATGAGGGAGTTTCCCATAAAAAGTTCATTGAAAGAGGGTTAGAAAAACTATTAACAAGGGAAAATTGGAAAAATTCTGTTAAAATTGAACATGAAGAAAAGAATTATTCACACAACATTCATAAAACTGTGAAGTTATGCATAAGTGCAACTAATCTTCTAGAGTGCTTCAAATGATAAAATTTTGGCAATTAATCTATAGCTCACATTTTTGTGCTGCATTTCATTGTTCCTTGCTTTAAAAATACTGTGTGAATCATATCTCATATTCCCCTTTCTTTTAGAACATTTTATGGCCTTATCATTATCTATGTGGTTTCCTCTACCAGGCACATTGCTTTGGCTGTTGTCTACTACATGTCATTTCTTGCAGTTTACAAGTGAATAACAATAGTCTCCATATGTCTGTTTGCTTGGAATAAGATTCTTCTTTCACGAAAAGACAATAAACATCCTTTGTTGCATGCAGCCTAATAAATTCACATAACAAATTTCAGAGTCTTCACCATTCAAGAGGTTTATTTAATATAAGCTCTGGAGGATAGTTTTGTGGAAAAATTATTTCCAACATCAGATACTCAATTTTTGCTTTACTTGTCTTTTGTACAGGATATCTCACAATTGGTCTATCCTCTGTGAAACGGAAAAAGGGAAACTACTTGCTTGAGACCATCAAGTCCATATTTGAGCAGTCAAGTTATGAGGAACTCAAAGAAATTGCAGTGGTAGTGCAGCTGGCAGATTTTGACTCAGCCTGGTGTGAAGGGATAGTCCAGGACATTTCACAGAAATTTGCACATCATATAATTGCCGGCAGATTAATAGTTATTCACGTCCCTGAGGAGTATTATCCTGCACTGGATGGCCTCAAGAGAAATTACAATGACCCAGAGGATCGTGTGAAGTTTCGATCCAAACAAAATGTAGATTATGCTTTCCTTCTTAACTTTTGTGCTAACCTTTCTGACTATTATGTAATGTTAGAAGATGACGTCCGCTGCTCGAAGAATTTTTTGACTGCTGTTAAGAAAGTAATTACCTCACGAGAAGGATCCTACTGGGTGACTTTGGAATTCTCCAAACTGGGATACATTGGAAAGCTTTACCATTCCCATGACCTCCCACGCCTGGCTCATTTTTTGTTGATGTTCTACCAAGAAATGCCTTGTGACTGGCTGCTCATCCACTTCCGTGGGCTGTTAGCTCAAAAGGAAGTGATACGTTTCAAGCCATCCCTGTTCCAGCACATGGGATACTACTCGTCTTACAAAGGAGCTGAAAACAAGCTAAAGGACGATGATTTTGAAGAGGAATCATTTGATATCCCCGACAACCCCCCTGCAAACTTGCACACCAACATGAATGTATTTGAAAACTATGAGGCAAGCAAGGCTTACAGCAGCATTGATGAGTACTTCTGGGGCAAAGCTCCTTCTACGGGAGACTTCTATGGGATTGTATTTGAAAAGCCCATTAAAATCAGTAAAATTAAAGTTGTCACTGGAACTGAAGACCGGCAAAATGATATTTTGCATCATGGGGCCCTGGAAGTAGGAGAAAAGATTGTTGGGAGTAAAAAAGGGAGACAGTGTACTACTTACTTGAGACTCGGGGAATTCAAAAATGGAAATTTTGAAATAACAGATGTAGAGCACAAAGTTCTGTTTGACATTAACTGCATGAGAATACTTGTCACCAAAAGTCAAAAAGAATGGCTTATCATTAGGAGCATTAGCGTCTGGACTTCTCAAACACCAAACCAATAAAGCAAAGAGACCTGAGAAGGTACAGAGTGAATACAATCAGCTGTGTCCCAACAGGTGCCATTCCCCAGAAAAACTGACATGTCTAGCTCTTCACTAGAGACAAAGAAAATCTGGGGAAATCACAAAACAAGTAAAGCAATTTATTTTTTACTAGTTTGGCCAGGCAATATACAAACACTTATTTGTTGCAAATTTTGAATTTTATAGGAAATGGGAAGTTCTCAGAAGTCTCTTGAGATCTTGAACCTGTTTTTTATTATCATTTCTCTGTAAAAGACATCTTCTGGACAAAACAGAACACCACAAAACATCTTACAATTACCAAAAGTTTTAAAGCTATGAACAGTACATTGTGAAAAGAAATTGGATTGCACCTTACGCACATATAAATTTAAAATGTTACGGTAGTATGCGTTTGTACAATAGTTGGTGATGTGTTTCTTTTAAAGGCAGTTGTGACAAGGAAATCTGTCCTGAAGCTGGCAGTTTCATTCTGAGCACTGTAAGAAAATAGTGTGGCTAATCATTGCAAGTTCTTTTCAAAAGGGAATATATGTAAAATTATAAATTTGACATGACAACTATGTAAAAAATAGATAATTGCATCTGTTATTCTGTCTCAACAAATATCCTTTGTTCTTTTTCCTGGGTCCTTCCACTGAAACAAGCGCTACTTGGATTCTATATCACTTAGGGGACCAATTTAGTCTTCTTATTTGAACAAAATGCCGCAGAGTAAGCAAGCATTCTGCTTGAGTACAGATGTCGCTATCAAACTCAAGCACCTCAAGGGCAACACTGTTCTCTTAGACAGGCACCTTAACAAATCTCAACTTCAACATTTTCTGTTCCATCACGACATGCGGGGACCCCCTCCCACCCCTGATAAATTTGCACATAGCTGAATACTGCAGCATGTTTTCCAAGGACTGTTATACCTTACATATCTATACGCACAGTCCGTGTATGATATGAACATGTGTGCCATGTTAATAAATTGGAGATTAATGTAATCTTCAGTCTTTCCAGGAAAATTTCTAGCCAATAGAGCAGACACAAAATGAGGAATCTCAATTCAATGAAAAATTAATGTGTTTTTGAATTAGCTTTTAATTGTTCTTCAGCTTTCTAATTCTGATTATGTTAGTTTTGCAGACATCTTCCCACTGCCTTTGGTTATTCCCTGTAAGCTTATTTTGCCTGGCTTTAGCTAATAAGCAGAGAAGTTCCCTCAGTCCTGAAGACTTCGATGTCAGTTATGGGCTTTTCGTGCATCACACAGGGAGGCTATATAATTGTATAATTTATATTATATATATGCATTTGGATTAGCCTAATCTATGGGGGTTTTTTCCTCTAAGAAATTCTACAGACTCTCTCATTAGACACATTAAGAAAACCATGAGTATCAGGTATGACACAGATGAACACTGTATTGTCAGTCTCATTAATATTGTAGTTATCATCTGGTTGCATGTATGGGTTTTAGTTAAATCTGGAAGGCAAGGATCAAATTTCAAAAATGTCAGCACTGACCAAGAGTGAACTAACTACTGCATTCAATAAGTTCAAACCTAAACCAGGAATTTCAGAAGGATGGGGTTTTTTTCAAAAATTTACACAAAAATGCAATGCAATTAATTTTCCAGGTTCATAAACCCTGATAAATTCAGCGAATCCCCCAATACAGAGGTGAGGTACATTTAAAAAGAAATCTTGTGATATACTCTTCAACATAATTAAGAAAAGCATCCTCTTTTCAAAGTCTTAGTTTCTTTGTTCCTTAATACGCTAAATCTCTATTTTTCATATACATATGTCCAGTAAAAAAGATTAAAAGCAGCATACATGTTCAATCTGAAAATAAAAATAATACCCTTCTTAAAAATACATGCTAATTTCCAATTATTATGTGTACTTATGAAGAACTTGCTTTATACAGTGATCTTCCATGATTATGAAATAATTAGTCTTTAGTCAATATCATTGTTTTTAATAAACTATAATTCTTCTATTTTTCCATTCGTTGATTATTACCTATCATAGAATCATAGGATATCCTGAGTTGGAAGGGACCCATAAGGATTATTGAGTCCAAGCCCTGGCTCCACACAGGGCCAGCCAAGTCAGAGCATGGAACTGAGTGCATTGTCCAGATGCTTCTTGAACTCAGTCAAGCTCGGTGCTGTGACCACTCCCAAGGGGACCTTGTGCCAGTGCCTGACCACCCTCTCAGGAAAGAACCTCTTCCTAACATCCACTCTAAACCTCCACTCTCTTAGCTTCTTACCTTTACTTTGGGTTCTATCACTGGTCACCAAAAAGAGGAGATCAGTGCCTGCCCCTTCACTTCCCCTCATCAGGAAGCCACAGACTGCGATGAGGTCTCCCCTCAGTCTCCTTTTCTCCAGGTTGGGAGGAAGGACTTCAGCCTTCCTCATAAGACAGTGCCAAAGCAAACATAACTAGGTTAAACCAGGGACATTACCTTTACTTTTCTTCAGAAATGCAGCATGTAATGCAGCAATCTTCTAAATTAAAATGGAAACTACATTCAATCCCAAGGTTTAAAATGTCCTTGTAATCAAAACCATACCCAATGTGAGTGACTAGTACAAATTAAATACTCTCAACATAAGCCTGAAGTAATTTAAAATGGCATTTTTTAATTAGGAGCCAAACAAAGCTGCTTTCCTTTTTAAAACAACAGTAGTAATGACTGTCATCTTCAACAGCAGTAATGACTGTCATCTTCAACAGCATGGCTTAGCAATGAGAACTCTCACCTGAATGTTACCAGTCTGAATGGGTTGGAACCACAAATGCCAAAATTGAATGGCCTCAAAGGAAGCTTTCCTTGGGTGTGAACAGTAGTATATGCTGGGAGTGAGAAGCATATACTGCTCTTCCTGTTGAATTTTAGTTCATTTGGAAAAAATCATTAACAATACATTTATCCCAGGAGAGGCAAGAACATGTTTCTATAAGCTAGTGTTTTGAGCAGTCAACTTAGCATATGGGTCCCAGCTCGTCTTTCACAGAAGGCATACTTTATCTAATTCATTTACATAAAAAAGATTGCCAATTTTTTTTGGAAAAAAACCCAACAACAACCCCCCTCCAAAAAAAAAAGCAAACCCTGGTTTTCAGGCAGATTTCAGAATGATATATTTAAAGATACTTCTTTTTCTTCATCTGCTAAGAAAAGTGATCACCTTCTAAAAGGGAAATATTTAATCAAATCTTCACTAATGCTTCTCAAAAACTGTGTTTCCTTTTTTTTTTTTTCACTGACCAAGCAAGAGATAAGCGGTGTCACATAGTTGTCTTCATTGGTGTTTAGAGTCGGTTCTATTGCTGTGTATTTCCAGGGTTCATTTGTAGACTGAATGTCAATATTTTCATAGTGAAATGCCAATACTGAAAATATTACTCTGTGGTCTGCACACTAATGGATCTATTCGTCACTTACATACATGTATTGTTACTACTGTCACTGCTTGAGATTCCTCATTGTATAACGTCCATGGGAATTCTTTTACTTTCTTAATCTTTCTTCACATAGTATAAGCCCTCTGACATAGGGAATTCTTGTCAAGTAAAACACAACTCACTGTGAATTAAAAGAAGAACTGAGCCCTTAGTTCAAATCAGAATAAACCAACCCAGGAAACAGTATTGCTAAAAACCAGTTTTAACATATTTACTATATGTACTGTGATAAAGATAATTCGCTAAGGTGCTATATGAATGTGTTATTTTTAGGTCAATGTTCCAACATGATGCTCGGTTTTACTATCTGCATAGTATTGTGTTAAACACAGATGTTTTTGCTTTATAAAGGGAAATTGGGAATCTCTTCATTATTGAATTATTGAAAGTTAAATTAGCAGCAAACTGTAACACCTTAGAAAATATTTCATCTTGGAAAATTATTAAAGGAAAAAACCTCACAGTTGACCATCTTAAAAACCATAGATGTAATCAGCTTTCATTGTGAAGCATTTCAGAGATTCTGCTGGAAATTATAGTTCTTACTAGTCTGTTCTGTTAGGCTACATTTCAATAATTATTAAATTATGAGTGGTAATGCAGTTCATGTATCATGAGGTCAAGTAGTGTCATATCTTCAAATGGTGCCACATAATGTTTTGCAAAACACAGGTGGAAAATACAGATGTGCTATAATGAAAAAAAAAGTAAGTGATTTTGATGTTATATTCTATATATAAAACCAATTGAAATTACGTGTCTTCACCACTCCATCAGCTTTTCAGGTAAAGTAATCCAAGGGGCTTAATTCTTGTTCCTTAGTCCTTAAAGATGACAAATACAAAATTTCTCTTCCCTTTAGTGGAAGCAGTACTGACCTATATATCATAAAAAGGTAGACATGTTGATTTTTTAAAAAAATAATGTCACTGGTTTTAATCTAAGCAAACATTTGTCTTATTTTTTCCATTTTACTTTTAGCCACCTTGGATGGCTGAAATGCAAGCAGTCTCCAAACAGAAGTATTTTGATATGTCTGGATGGCATTTTCCAAGTTCTTAGTTCTTTTTACTAGTTTTGTCACAGCAAACGCATTCTGTGTCACCTAGGCATTCATGCCCGTTAGCAACACAGTCAGGCATGCAGACTAAAGCTAGATTGCTGCTTCTGCTATAAAGGAAGATAAACAGGAGCACATCTAGTGGTATCTCGGAATATAACTGTTGCCTAAGATCTGTTTCTCTCTAATGACTATGGCGGGAAGCTATACAAGTGGTTTGGCCTGAACATTCATTTCCTAGATAAATAGAGATACAGATATGCTTGTTTTTCATGGTTACCTATAACATGTATAAATCTAGACAAAAATGCATGGTTCATATAAGCCTTTACAGATAACTTCCTATCAGCAGCACCACCCTTCACAGCAGGGATGTTCAGTATGCTCTTCATAAATACTATCTCACAGTTTCAATTAAAATAATTTGTTCAGCTTTAAAATAAGGAATATCAATCTCCACCTTGAATGTAAAATACCATTTATTACATGTTAATTTAACAATTAAATACAGAGAAAGATTCATTGCAATAACACTTTCATAACAGTAGTTTGTTGTTAAATTGGCATAAAATTGGCATCTGGGCATACGCCAGACTATTTTTCAATCACATTTCTAGATGTTTTTCATCTGTCATACTACTTACTACAAATTAAATTCTACTTTGCCCTGACATTTGTAGAAAACCTCTTAAAATTTTCACGTAGAACTTGAAAGTACTTTAAATACTTTAAAACCTTTTGCCAACCCTTTGCTGGGTTTATGTAAGCGTTTCACATTTAATGAGTAGAGTTGAACATCAAAAACTGATGTTCATTTCCTCCATTCAGCTGGTTAAATAGCTGTCTTCCCTCTTTCTTGCTATTTACTCATTAATATTGGTTTTGCTTTTGCAGTTCAGGAAAACCTGCCTGGCAGCCATGGGAATCTCAGGCTGTGCATTCCCAGTCTCGAAGATACTGTGTTTGTACTTTGCGAAATTATCCCATTTCTTAACAGGCATGTACCATAATTTGAAGACTAGGACAAGCACAGTGTTGAGTTTCAGAGGGTCTCCCTTAGTGTTATTAGAGTAGGTTTTCTTCCTAGACAAATGCATCAAGCACAAGACATTAAAAAAAAAAAAAGACATTACCAGAAAAAACTTGCTGTTATGCCAAAGACCTACTTTTAATTTTTAAAACCAGGTTCAAAGGTTTCTTTGTTGTCAGGCTTTGTCTAGCCTGAGCAATTTAAGTAGAAAAGATTAAAATACCATGATGACAAGAAAACATTAAATAAATACTCTGTGTGTGTATTTCTGCTGTATGATTGCACTTAAACTAACTTATCATTTAAAGGTGTTTTTTTGTCACATTTATCATCATTGTATTAACCCTTTTACAGCAAAAGGGAACCCATGGTGGACCCTAGAACTGCTTTTCTTTGCTGTCTCAATAAAAATAATAGATTCAGTTTTCAAAAGTGTTGCCTTGGGCATGCACACACTGATGTGGTACACAAAGAACAATATTGGCTGTCTGTCCAGTCTGCTGTATTGCAGCACTGGAATACTTATGTCTACCAGAGTGGGGGTGGGAATGTAACAAGGAGCAGTGTCTATCCTTGCTACAATGCCTGTAATATTCTTGGAAATAAATGTTAAGATATGAAAGACCTTTTTGGCTTAATGCCCTTCTCTTTATCCACAGTACTATCCAGTTTTCTGGATATACATTTTTTACTGTATACTTTGCTTTCTCAAATGTACGTTCACTTTGTTCTGATAACCTGGATTTAGAGTTCCTGCTCAACTGAAGTCTAGAGCTACAATTTAAAATTTTCTGGCTCCTTTTCCTTAGTATAACCTGCACCGCTAGAAGCAGAGAACTTAAAGCATAAGTTATGCCCTTATACAAATATTTCCTGCTACTGAAAGTCCCTTGGTTTGTATTGATGCATCTTGGGATATTTCAGTCAATCTGCAACTTTAGAGTCTATTCTAAATCCATGCTACACTTTCACCAGTACACACAGGCATTCCCTCCCTCTGTCTTTAATTTCGATACTGAATAAATGAACATTATCTTCGGTATATATTGCCAAACCATTCACCTACATTCAGGAAACTGGGACTGTTATTGCCATTTCTCTCTCAGAATTTATTTCCTTCATTTGGCTGTTGCTTACTATATTATAAATGCCACATTTGCTTCGAAGACAATAGGAATGCTATAAAGAAACACCCTTTCAAGGGAGAAGTGCTAACTTGTTTTGCCAGATAGCTCTAAGGGCACACTTTTTGATTGTGTCAAAATTAAATGCATACCTTTTTACCTCTGTGAAAATCTTGTAAAGCAAACTGGTTTTGTTAATCAGTCCTGCAAATGGTTTCTGGCAGCAGTCTGGTTTTGCATTTGCAAAGCAAGCCAGGTTTCTCCCCTCCACAGACCTGAATAACATCTTTCAAGGAAGAAAAATTTAAAAAGCCCAGAACAGGTTTTCTCTCTAGTGGTTGTCTGCTGCCATTCAAAGATGCAATTTCTCCTGTATGTTTCCTCCCTTCTCTCCCTCAAAATTGTATCTTAGTATGAGCAGTTGGTCCTCCTTCTTAATACCTTGACTCACTCCCATCTATACACTCTGATTTTTCTTTTGGAAAGGGGTATTTTGTTTACAGAGAATCTCACAACACAGCCAGTAATTGTTTTCAAAGGTCCTTTTTTTTAAAAAAAAAGAAAAAACATTCAAAATGAGATATACAATATATTCCCTCAAAGGAGATATAATCGTTATTCAAGCGTGTTTGTAACTGCTCGTCACACACAAAAAAAAGGTAAGGTTTCTTAGGTAAGTAGGTGTGTGCATATGTGCATTAACAAAGAAGCTGCAAAAAACCTACATCTATAGCTGCCTTCTGAACCAAAGACTTTAAGTTCTCTGGCTAAGGAGAAAAAAATATTTTTTTTATTAAAGAAGTGTGTCAGAAATAATTTGGACATTAACTTTTCTATAGTTAATCACTCTTTCTTCTGATACTAAGCCAATTCCATAGAATATATTCTCTTGAGTAATATCTCTTGCCAAGCTGTAGCATGTATTTTGTAAACAGATGTTTCTTTTCCTGAGTATTGATTATAATTTACCTTGATGATAAACTATTGATAAACTACTTTTCTCATCTGCTTCTATTTAAAAGCGTTTTTTTTAGTATTTTAAACTGGGGAAATATGTTTCTTCAATAGCATTTACATAAAAAAAAGAATGAGGAAACACGTGTATTCTAATATGAAACTGGATTCTGATGCTGTACTTATAGAATATTTGAGAACAGGTATTTAAACCATAGACGTATATTTAGGCTTCTATCTGTTCTAAAAACCACAAGAGTATCTTTGTTTCAGGACTTCATAAGAAAGAAAATTATTAACTAGGACTGTATTACTGGAAAAAAATCCCTTTCCCAAACTTTTCTTTCTTCTGTCAACAGAAAGATACTGCGTTTCTCTAGTTCTGCTTCATGCAACCCAGTTTCTTCATACTGTGTATTTCCATCACCTCCACAAAAAGTCAGATCCCCATCAAGCCTGTATGCATTTAGTTCAATGAACTTTTATCTTTTTTATGCTTATTAAAGGTTGAACATTAATGTTCTACTGTTCTGAAAAAGAAAATATTGTAAAGAGTTCTGGTCAATATGTCTCACTGTTTTGGTAATAAGTGGCTAGTAGTTGAGTTTATTTATTTGTTCTCATAGAGACAGATTTTCTGAGGAGTGGATGGGGTAAAAATTGGTTATATGTCTACATCACCTGTTTCTGTCATCACTTGCTTCATATCCAGATTTTGCTACTTCCTCATTGGCTGCAAGCACACACAGAGTGAAAAAAACAACCAACCAACCAACCAAATAAACAGTAAGGCATTGTAAGCAATAAGTTTCTGGTAGAGAGGGTAAGAGAGAGAATTAGAATCTGTCTTAGATATATCAAGTTCAGTACAAAGAAAGCCAAAGAACATTTCCTTCTGCTGCCCTGCCTTTTCACTGTGACATTTCTTCCATTTCATGTGCCTTTGTGGATACATGATCTAAAGCTCACTGCACTTACTGGGAACTTTTCTATTAACTTTGCACTACTTTGCTATGCCACTTCAGCTATAAATCTTCCGTCACGTAAGCCAGCTTGCTTTCCGGTTGAACTACACCGTGCTGTGTTGATGTACCCTCTAGCTGCCTGTGTGGTTTTAAATCGGGGATAAATTACTAACCCAGCAAACATTTATGCAGATGTTTAAGGTAGAGAGTTGTCTATTCCTGCTGAGATTTGGTACTGGAGCCAAGCTTGGCATGCTACATCTCCTAGAAGACTCCTTCGGTGTATGTTATAGCACTTTATGCCTCCCACTCACATCCAGCCAGCCGACAGCGATAGAGGTTTAAAACCTTACTACTCACCAGCTTTCTCTGAATTCTCCCTCTTCACTTTGCCTGCAGTTATAGCCCCAGCAGTGGATCTGGTGGAAGAGAAGAGCTCAGCAAAGCCGCTGCTTAATGCAACATCTTTGTGCAAATCTACTGTTGTCAGTATTTTAAATATTCTGACAGGCTGGGGATGGTGTGGCAGCGGCATTGCCCCATGCTGCCTTCTGCTCCTGCCCCACCAGGCAGTAGTGGCTGGTTGTGCAAGGCCCTCAGCTGGCCCTTAAAACAGGCTTCTGCTTTTTTCACATTTCCTTCCTGGAACAAAACAATCTTTCTTGCCATTATTTGTGGAGCTATCATATTTTAGTGCAGCAAGATTTTGAATAGCAAAATCATAAAGATATGAAGAGAAAAAAGGCAACAAAAACAACAATAAAAAGCTTTTAACTGTAAATTTCCCCAAATTAGTCATTAGTACTCAGCTCTGGTGAGGTCACACCTTGAATACTGTGGTAAGTTTTGGGCCCCTCACTACAAGAAAGGGGAAGTTCAGTTTAGAAATTAGGAGAAATTTCTTCTCAGAAAGAGTGGCTAGGCAGTGGAATGTGTTGCCCATGGAGGTGGTGAAGTTACCATCCCTTGAGGTGTTCAAGGAAAGGTTGGATGAGGTACTTAGGGACATGATTTAGTTAGTAATATAGGTGGTAGGGGGACTGTTGGACTAGATGACCCTGGAAGTCTTTTCTAACCTTAACGATTCTGTTATTATGATTAGCAGTAGATCAGGTCCAGTAACAAATTAGGAGACATTTCCCTTTTAATTTTTTTCCATTAAATTTAGCTTTCTTTTTGTCTTTTCCTCTCCCATTAGTTACATAGGCAACTAAAATTGAAAAACAACAGCAAACCTTTCCCACCTTTACCTCCCAGTTTGTAGAGATTAAGAACTTTTTAATATTTACCCATATGGAAACATCTACCATCTGGTAAGCATACTTTGGTCAGACGCTCTGGTCCCAGTAGTCAGGACGTCTTGGAAAAATTCCTAGTTCTTTAATAAAAACCCAAATCTTTTGTCTGTGCCAGGATAGTTTTTGGGCCAGATGCTTATCTGAATTACCCTGGTACAAATAACTCCTTCCAAAACTAGTTGAAAAACAAAAGCTGTACTTACTTGTTTCCCTTTATTTCCTTCAAAATAATGATATAATTAAATAGACTGAAATGATTAAAATACCCTCAAAAGTCTTTTAAGGGGAACAGGATCTTTAGTTTAACTCAGATTAAGAAACCAAAGACTTAAATTCCCTTCTCTCTCATAAAAACAAGTGCTAAAGTGGATTTCTCAAGAGTTTGAACATTTAAATCTCAGGAACCTGGATCAGAACTTCCTTCCTCATCTCAGTATAAAATATAGAAACACACTTCTCTTTCAAAACAGTCTTTATTCCAAAGGATAAAATTAATAATTTTGTACATGGATTGTATGTCTACTAGGACTCTTAGGAGAGCTTCTCCCACACTTCTACACTGCTGCATTCAGTAGCTTAATTGCCCTCACTGCACAAACAGACTGTTTTCAGGTTTTGGTCGTTTATGACATAAAATTTCACAAACAGAAATTATTTCTGTTCTGCCTGTTCGCTTCAGTTCACTGAAGTTTCCAGACAAAAATGTGAGAGACACAAAGAAACAATTAGGAAAAATGTTTATAGCCTTCAGGAGAATTGTTCATTTTTTATCCCTTTTGTTGGAAAACAGATCTTTTCTCCCATATGGCACCTCAGACAGAGTTTTTGGCGCTCAGACTGCTATTTGCAACATATTCCTAAGTGCTAATGCACCTTTTTTTTTTTTTTTTTTTTCTCTGCTGCTTTTTTTAGTCTTCTGTTGTGTCTAAGCAATCACTGTTTGTTATGAACTCGAGGTGGGTTTTTTTTTCCCTTTTTCAGCTGTACTAGAATCCAGAGGACACGCTAACAGCTTCTCTTTGTAGGGTGGGGGTTTTTTTTTTGCTTGTTTGGTTTTGATTTTTTTATCAGAATGGGAACTATTTGTAAGAAGCAGTTCATCTGTATTCAGCTTGTATTTTCTTTTTTTTACCTCCACAAAAGACAGGATATAGAAAGAATTGGGACTGAATTGCCAGAGCAGTGTTACAGAAGAGCATTTTTCTTTTGGAATGCCCTGCCATGCTATGGAAGTGAGCATGTAGGGTGGCACACTGGATTACCTCTAAAGAGGCAAAGCAGATAAATTACTTTAGCTCAAACTATTTCTCAAGCCTGAAGGTAGCAATTCCACAGCCACTGCAGAGGAATCAGGTGTAAGGAAGGGGACAGAAACTAACAAAGCAAAGGATGACTCAAATGCTTCTGGTAGTCCCAAACTATTTTACAATTTAAAATATTTCAAAGTTAATGAAAGACCACTGAATTTTAAAAAATAAAAAAAAATTCCTTCAAGAGGTCCTCGATCATATGCTAATTTGGAAATTATCTCTAAAATAGTCTTACTGATGGCACTTTGAGACAATAGCCATGAAAACAAAACACACTTGATATTGATGTTTAAGAAATTCTATTCAGAGTTATTCAAAATTTAATTAAAATCACTTACCACCATTTCCCCTAAGATGAAAATAGGGTTTTGTGGTTCTACCCTGCGTCTGTTCCTGCTTTTCCATCAACTCCCTGCCTGCTCTGCTACTAGTAGTCAGTGAGTCAGAAGAGAGGAACAAAATACAGATTATAGCAAAGCAAGAAATAATAACTTTGGTGTTAGTTCAGTTACCATTTGGCTATATCTGTCCTCATGCATAGCTAAGAAATTGGAGCTAATATGATTCAGTTAGATGGAAAGAAAACACTGTGTAGTTAATGACTAAGCAGTCGTCTGTAGCCTCTGAGATATTTATAATCCCTTTCCTTTAGTGTCTGTATTAGCATATAAAATAATCTTCCTATTGTCTCAGATCTAAAGACATTAAAAAGATAAACCAAGACAGAGAAAGAAAAATGTGTTAATCCAAGCAGATGAAATAAATCAGAGAAATACTTAGAGTTACCAGGATGGCAAAGTAAAACTATCACAGTCGTGAGCTGAGCCTAGGTCTCCATGATTTCTCATTGTTCAGCTGCAAATATTGATATTTGATTTTTCTTCTTTGGCCCTTTATAATTTTACATAGAAAGTAATCTTGTGGCCATAAGAAAATTCTGCCCCTCCCCCCGTCCCCAGATCAAATACTCATCACACATTAGATGATAAAGCAGTTTCTGTAAAGAAACTCTCTTTAAGTTTAATTTATATCTCCTGCTCTATTTTTGCTAATTTTTTATAAACAAGCATTCCCCACGCTGTAAAATCATACTGATTAGAGAATTTCAGTTTGACATGCATAAATTAGGACCTATTGGAATACCTGGTATGCATTTTAAGTCTCCATAGCCAAATACTGTGGCTAGTAGTCTGGTAAAGACAGATGAGTATAAACTAGAAACTTTCTGAATGAGTTAAGAAAATTAAAACCAGAAAATCTCAGAATCATCTTCTGGTTGCATTAACACAAAAAAATCTTCCAATTAGAGCTTATAAATCTACCCATTCTTTCCCAAAATGCATAAGTACATGCTTATTTTGAATACAAAAGGCATAAACATAAATAAATGTGCATGGCATGTCACTGATAGCTGTTGATAGAGTGCACAAGGTTGCAGAGAATTGGCACAGACACTGCTGCAGAACCTTGGAGTTGTCCCAGTGTCTGAGTTTAGTTGTCTACCTTCAGCATACCCCACCCTTGCCACTACTGTGTCAAGGTTCCTCCTTCACCCAAGACACTCAGGAGTGTAAGGAGAAGACAAATGTGGAGGCAGACTTCACTGCCAGTAAACAAGTTTCATACTGAGAGGATGCAAAGTCACGGCAGCATGGAAGGAATGTTGTCAGGGAAAAAACAAAAGAGGAGTGGTTTTTTCAGCATAGTTGTAAACTTAGGGACAGAAAACAGAAGACTAATTGAATTAAGTCTTGTACAATTTTCTAATGGAATTTCCACAGTCACTTGATTTTTTTAAGATTGAAAAGGACATTCGGAATTGCATAGCTGTGTAAAATAACTCCAATTTTCTGTTTGCAAGATGAAGAGGAGCTTTAGTCTTCAAAAATAATGATATCAGAAAAACTCTGTTATAGGATGGGAAAGAGATTGTAAGGCTGGAAAGGATAAAAATACATCAATCCTTTCCATTTCATAGAGGGATGGACAGAAAAGCTATGACCTTTAGTAAAGCAATTTAAAAAAAAAATGACAAGGGTGGGAAAAAACGCTTCTAGTGCAGCCAGGCCCATTGGGAGGCAAGAAGAGACTGAGAGATGTCAGAGAGCCATAGCATAGATCAATATCAGCTGGATTCAGGAAGGCAGGAGAGAACAGAGAAAATAGAGATGAAGAGCACAAACCAATAAAATTTACTCTGATGTGAATAATTTTCTCTGAACTGTCACTTAAAGAACCCAACAATTCACACAAAATTATATTTCCTAGTTGTTTGTTTTTTAATACTTTTTATGTGCTAGAGTAGAAAAGAGTGAAGTCTAATGGGACCTATGATGATGGATGTGGAGACACATAATCTCTACCAGTATTACACATAGGTATTCAGTGTGAAGACTGGGTTGAGTTGTGTGCATCTTGAAAGGCCAAAAACTGAGTACATTTCAGAAGATGTACTTTCAAATTAGCCTGATTTATAAGGATGTTATCAGCCTATTCAATTTATTTGATTATTCAGTTTCATTTTTCAAAAATTTTTTAAACAATTTATTAGTGTAAAAATATCAGAGATACTGTACTTACAACATCTCATAATTGCTATTCTACCTGTTTCATACTAAAAAATAAGAAAATTAGAAGGAAGTAGGAAAAAAAAAAGAAAAATAATCTAGCCTTTTAGCATAGTCAAGTGAATTTAATTTGATGCTGGTAAAAAAAATGGAAAAAGTTTGTAATTGTTCTTGGACAGGATTCATCTTCATGATCATTCATGTTTAGTGACATTTTAGATATTATTTGGTATCAGAGACATCTGAAATCTGGGGTTGATTAATAGGTTATGGGATAATAAATAGCCTTTGGAAGTATCATCTGGTGGCCCAGTATTACTATTATTCTTCATGACAAAAAACATCTATAAAACTCAATATTAAATTATTCTAAAACTGAGGCATCTGGCTTACGATAACCAGTGTAGGAGTATTTATAGTCAGTAGACCTGTCTCCAGAGAGCTATTTATTTTACGCTAGGTTAAGTAAGTGCCAAAGAGAGATGGCAACCTCTCGGAGTACCTCTTTTACTAGAGGCAGTAATGGAACCTGGATGACTAGCTGAGACAAGACTTGGGTGGGCTGATTGAGTGGTACGTATTCTATGTTGTGTTTGGGTTTTTTTCTGTTAATTCAATATCCTCCCACACCTCCACCCCAAAAGAATACTCAAAAAGGTGTTTTAAACTGAAGATGCTTGTCTATATAAAATAAAATAAAAGCAATACTTCCTGCCAGTTCTGCCAGTTTAGTCTTTCACTAATTTCAAGTCATTGTAGAAAAACTTGAGGATTGGTGTTTGAAAGACTGTCCATTCTACTGTTATTGTCTTATGCCTGGCTTTTATTTCACAGGCACTGATGTTTTGCCCTAATGATTTCAATCTACATATCCACAAGGAACAGTACACTGACTAATTAATGTTCTATGTTACTAAACTCACTTTTCTTCCTAACTTCCTTCTGTGTTCTAAGAGTTGTCTAAAATAGTAAAGAAGCTTGTCTCAACTAAAAAAATAACCAAAAAAAACCACCAGGAAAAATTTGCATTGTTCTCACAAATTAAGCATCAAGTTTTTAAAGATCTTTTACCTTTATTGAGTTAGTCATATTCACCAGTAGCACAATCCATGGGTCAGAGGTGTACGTACTTCGTGTGAATACCAAGTTGCTGAGTGCATAAAAGCTTGATTCCAAAATAGTTAAAGCTTCCTACCATGGAAAACTAGTACCCAATTCCAGCAATAAGAGCCTGTCAATAACGGAACCTGACCCTTTGTCCTTTCACAGTTCACATATAGCTGCCTTGCCCAAACTCTCATTAGCTTTGCCCAATGTTCATTACAGAGTGCGTGCTGGAGTCTGCAGTGGATAGCAGGGAGGGAAAATACAGTTTTGAGCTAATGTTCAGCTTGCCAGCTTGGGGGTTTTTTTGTTTGCTTTTTGAGTTGTTTGAGGGTTTTTCCCCTCTCATTTGTTATTTGGAATAATGCTACCACCTACTGGCCACAGGTTTTTTCGTGAAATTATTTGAAAATATCCTTTATATCTCTTCAGTGCCATTTATTTCTTCTCTATTGAATAAAATAACCTAACTTCATACCTTTCCTGTGATTTCATGTCATTATGGGCATGTGGTTTTGAACAATGTTCTTTTTGTTTTTAACATATATGCATCAATAAAGGCCAAAAATTGGGGCAAATATTAAGCAGGAGGCTAACTGATCTCCTTGAGCATTCTTCACTTATTAATTAGGATTGTCTGAACTCTATCCACTGATAAAAAAATGTCTAGGCACAAATTTAGATATCTGGACTGAAAAACTTCAGGTTTTGCCTACTGAAACCCTAAAAAGCAAAGAATATATTGAGACATATAATGTAGACAGGAAAATATCAACTTTTGTACACTGCCACTGAAATAAATCATGTAAGACCTGTTTTTGTAAACATGGGGTTCAGTTCAGGCTGCCATACTTGTAGATAACATAGCACAAAGTTCAAAGGACCTATGGAATTGGCTTCAGAAGATCAGAAAGACTGGCTATTCAGGCCAGGCAGCAAATACTAAAGAGATGTGACATAAATAGTCAAATAATTTTTTATAACTTTTACTCAAGTCATACAGACAACTAGAAAATCCAGAATTTGGGGCAGAGTAGTGGTGCTTGTAGAGCTTGGGATTTTTTTCAATAAAATTGGTAGACTGCTAGGTATAATTACTAATTTTGTCACCTTAAGCAAGGTAAAACTGAACCTTTGGCAAAAAATAAGACAAATAAAATCACCATTGCAGTGAAAAAGGAGACTGCAGACTAATCCTTCACTTCCTTCAGGCAAAAAACAGTATGGAAGATTTCATATTTTCTCTCAAGTAAGATTTTATTGCATTGAAGGCTGTGTATGAAACTGCTTTCACTGCAATATAGAGACCAGATGTTTTGGAAAGCTTCAGTCATATCCAACAGTAACGTGTTTTACTGGGCCTGGCTGTGACTTAACTTCCTTCATAGCAGCTCATAGGGTGCAGTGGTTTAGATTTGCGATCAAAACAATAACACACTGATCTTGTAGCTATTGCTGAACAGTGTTCGCACAGCACCGAGGCCTTCTCTGTTTCTCAATCTTTCCTCCCTGATGAACAGATTGGGAGAGAGAGGACACAACCAGGAAGATGACCCTAACTAAGCAAAGAGAGAGTCGATGCCATATAGCATCATGGTCAGCAACAAAATGGGAAAAGAAGGGGTTTAACTATCTGTTGCTCAGGAATGGACGGGGCATTGGTCTGCCCATGGAGGTGTTGTGAGTGATTGTCTTTCATCCTTTGCTTCGCTTTCTTTCTCTCTTCTTCCACTCATCCTGCACTCCTTAATCCTTTTTAATTAATATATGACTCCCAAATTTGCTTGCTTTTACTCTTCCTTTCCTCTTCCCCTGTCCCACTGCTGGGGGGACGGGGAAAGAATGTGCAAGTGTGGTGCTTAGCTGCCTACCCCCATTTAACCACCACTGGAGACAACTAAAAAAGACACAAAATAATTTCAGAAGTATTGTGGGCCATGCAAGAATCTCTTTTAGGAAGAAAGTAATTTACTGAACAATCAGCTGCCCAGCAGTGCAACAGAACTTTAGATAATGGAGTAATGCACTATAGCCATGTAACATTAGTTTAAAAAGGAAACAGAAGGACTCATTAAAAAGCAGACTGTTTGTCAAAAAAAAAAACCCAACCTCTTAAAAAAAGTGGATAATGATGCTGGTTTTCATTTTCTAAAGGTTAACATAATTATAGGTTTAAGACAAAAATTAAAGCCACCCTGCTTAAAAATATCCAAAAAGGATTCATGCTGCAAGGCAAAATTAACTTGTGAAATTAGTGGCCTTGTGATTGAGAAGGAATGAGCTGTTGCTTATGAAACTGGCAGTATTAGGTGTAACCAAGCTGTTCAATATTATCATAAGTATGATAGGACTCCTTACCTTAATAAAAATCTATGGAATTAAAATAGTAAAATCTTCTGACTTATTTTAGCTGCACTTTGCACTGGATGTAGCTTTCCCAATTCCTTTTCAGTAGCGTAGCTTAAACCCTGTCCTTTGTTCTCAGTGGAACCAAATCCCTTGTCCCACCCTGTTTAGGTACACCAGGAAAATTATACCTGCTGTATATAGTAAAATTAAATTATTCTATGCTTTTGATTCAAAATTCAATCAAAGTAGAATAAATACATAAAAAAGAACACTTTTAATCCTTATTAGACAATGATTTTACAGAAAAAAAACCCTCTAACTTTTTAAAAATTAAATCTAAGCCCTTCCAGATTTCAGTAGGTAGGAGGAGAGTCACAGTTGGGATATTGAACCAAATCTAACAGGTAGCCCCTATTCTTGCAAGGGCAGCACCCAGGCCCATAAGCAGACATCCTCACGTGCTGGGTACAGCTACAAATTGTGTCTTCCTAAACACAGCCTCACTGGAAAACAGCAAGCAAGAGAACGAGATCCTATCCCACCTTGTACATGTTGCAGCCTTCATGAACATACACCATGTCCAACATTTTCCTTACACCACTGTTAAGATCTCTTCCTCCCTGGCATGCTGGAAGGGATCAGCAGCTCTACACCATCAAAGGTGCTCTCCTGCCAGCTGCATTCCCTCTGGCTTTTTAGCGACCAGAAGAGATCTCTCTTTCCAGTGTGAGAGGGGCAACTATGAAAAAGCCAATGCCATAGTTGTACCCACAATGTGCTATTAGGCCCTGTCAAAATAATGCAACAAAATATTTTCCCACAAAAAAAATGCTAGTTGTATAGTGTTTGCACACTCCAATGGTCTATCTGATCTTGATGAATTTCAGGACAAATTGGTGGACAGGTTGACCACTTGGTTGCGACCATGTCACCTAGTTCAGAAAGACTCTTAGTTCCCCTGGAGAGCTTTTTCTGACTTGCTGGCATCCAAGACTGTATAAGGTGCCTGGTTAGAAGCCTGCATTGGTCTCTCTGCATCCAGTTCCCCAATGTTTGGTACTACCACAACTCAATTTCCCAAAATAATTGCTTGGTGGACACTTGGGATACCTGAGTATTAGCTTGAGATCCTATAGAGGCTGGCAAAAATCAGCAAAGACAGAAAACCAGCTCCAGAGCAGAATATCTAGTTCGACAATAAAACAAACCTCAACATAATTCTTTGGGTGGTTTTTTTCTTCCTAATATTTTTATAATACTTTTTTTTTTTTTTATTTCTAACTTTCTTGTACTCAAAAGTATTTAATATTTGTCAGAGGGAGGGCAGAAAGTACCTATTGATCACAGAGAGAGCAGAGGTACTATCAACATATATATCGTGAACTCTGGCAACATGTGAATTTTCAATACAGTGCAAAATTAACTTTAGTTCCTATAATACATGGGAATGTGACCATTTTCTCCCCTATGATTTTAATGAAAAAATGAGGAGGAAAAAAAAGTTAATAGCTGAAAGAAAGTCCACTTGCTACCAATATTTTGAAAGAGAATCAAATAAAATTCTACCAGTAATTATAACAGATAATCTATATGATAAATCTTGCTTTATATTTAGGAAAATATTTTGAAGTGTCTTATATTACCATGTACTAAATTCTGTCTTGTTTTATGTAGCAGATATATATATGTATAAAAAGCTGAAGTGTGTATTTACCTTTAACAACCCACCTGGGCCCTTTAAAAAAAAGTAAATACTTTAAAATTAAACAACTGAAGTAAATAAGCTGAGCTGAGCAGTGTGGAAATTTCACACGTTTTCACGTGATTGGTACATTAAAACCTTAAGGACCCACTGAAGTCACTTAGTTCTAGGAAAGTAAAGCTTAACAATTAGCAAGACCGCAATAAACTGCTCAAAAGCTTTGCCTTTCTCCTAACTTCCACCAGATGGTGGTATGTTGCAAAAAAAAGCACTCTTGAAAACCTTTTTTCTACTCATTACCTAAAAAGCAAGGGAAATTCTGCATTAATAAAGTGACTTTAATTATGGTCTGTTCATACTTGTTTCACGTCAGATACCTTTATTTTCAACAGAGTAGGAGAGAGATCCACAGTTATTATTTTTAAAGATATATTTCTTTCCCACTTCAACAGCAATTTCCTATGGTGTTTTTGTCTGTCATCTTAGCAGAGTTTACTAGTTGCATTTTACTCTCAGTGCAGAAAGATTCACCCTGATCCTGAGAGAATTTTCTCAGCCAACAGGTGAGTGTGTGCACAAAGCCATGTCAGCATCCCCAGCCCTTTCTAGAACTGAATAACTTGGTGAAAACCAGTGAATTTTGAATGGTATGGGTTTTTTCTTGCAAGACCTATGGGTATTGGTGGCGGGGGTGATGTGACTTCTGATCTTCCAAGCTTTATTCTAGGTAGATAATACTGTTACTTTTTATCCCCAAGTATTGTAGTATTGAATTGGAATCTGTATACGGAGGTATTTAAGTGCTTACAAGGATATTGAAGGGCTCCCAGTCAAAACCTTTTTATTCTCATCTGAGAATACAGTGATTTTTCTTCTATTGGGAAACTGTTATTTCATCATCTGAACGGAATGGAAGCTGTATGTTACTGTTTTTAACAAGGGAAAAACTTAAAAGGCAAAATATAATGCTGTTGTCTATGCTTTATTCACTGTGTATCTCCAGGCAATGCCTTGATATGCATTCACAAGTAAAAGGGTCCAACTTGCTAATCCTTACGTTCCAGAGGCTTGGTTTGGGGCCCCTGGGAATATGACGTTTAACACAAGTCCTGACACTCCACCCTAAGCTGTGTGGATGTGAAAAATAGGCTTTAAGCCTGGAGCAGGACTGTTTTCTAATTATCCTCTGTTCATGCCCAAGTCTCAGAAGCTAAAAGTAATTAAAACAGATATTCTACCCTTTGGTCCCAAATATGAAACAGCCCAAACTCCCAGCCCCATTATCCGTACTCTGCAGAATTATTCTGTGCCATGCTGACTGCTGCCTCCTAAGTTACCTGCTCATCCTTAATGCTGATGATCTTTAAGACCTCTGATAATGAACACAGTTTATCACTTGGTGCCCTCACCCTGGGTTGCAAATTGGCGGATGAGACATGGGTATATGCTGAACTGGCAGTGTCCTTTATGAAAGCTTCTTGTGTTGTCAGTAATCTCCTTGAGTCCACAGCAAGAACTAATTTATGTCACCCCCAAAAAAGAAGATGAAGGGGAAACCCATGGTTTTGTCTGTTAAAGTCAAGAGCTCCCCATGGGTTGGGAAACTGATAGAGAACAAGTCATGGAAGACTTTGTAATTTACTCATAACTTTTCTTACAACTGAACATGGGCCTGAAACATCGTTAGAGAATTTGATCAAAAGCCTGCAAATAATTTTCAAGGACCAGGTTATGGTTTACATGCTGGCTCAGTTTGTAGGTGTTCAGCTTGAAATATTTTGGGGGGAAGACACCAGTATGTAGAAAGTACCATTTTCTAAAAGGCAATCTTGCTTAATATGGTACAAATCAGGCAACTATTGGAAACTTTAGAGAAACAGATTCCCAGCTTTACCACAGGTCAAATTGTTTCTGGTTGCAAGAATAAGACACTGTGTTTGCTCACTCAGTTTCTGTAAAACACGGATAAGAGTATTATCCTTAGATTCTCTCCCTCTTTCTTTCTTCCTTGTCTTCTCTCCAGAATGTTCATCACCTCACCATTCTCTCATTATTTTGCTAAAGATTTAAAGAAAGAGTACACATCTGATAATAATTTTCAAAAAATTTGGAATACAGACGCAAATTTTATAGCTGCAGTCTCCAGTTCCAAAATTAAATCAAATCCTGAACTTTCTATTGATAGTGTATAAAATCTGATAAAAATATCAACAATAATCACAAACACTTTTGAAAGGAAAAATGTGATTGCTAGCTCAAAACTTCAATAACATATTTTTTGCTAGTAACAGAATTACAAATGTAAAGTTGAAGTCTTTTAGACTCATAATTCACCCAGGAACAATGGATAATCCGTAAAATGAAAGAGCAAGCCATACCCGTGCCACCGATAACAAAGTTAAAAAAGGATGAATAGCTTGTTTGTACAGATACATTACTCAAAGTACATAAACTCCAGCACATTCACAAATATTTAGTGACTCAAGGCCTAAATATTGTAATACATGCAGTATCCAGTCACACAGTAAGCTAGCTTCACTTTTAGGGATGTTTTGAAGCTTTCCTGTCATTTTTTTGCAGTGATGAAAATTTCCAAGCCAACATATAAATAAGCTTGTTCTTTATCTTTCTGTGGACATAGCAGTCTCACAGAATATACCCTTTGAAAAAAAATTTAATCTTTAATGATTTTTCAACACTCTTCCTTTTTTTTTTTTTTTTTTTGCAACACTCCCTTATGTAAATTGCCTTTGAGGCTTTCTTTAGCTGCAGATACATAATGCACTCACAGCAGCATGCTATATTTTTTTTTGCTCAGATCTGTGAATTTCATTTTAAATTGAATAAACATATTGCTAAAATCTTATTTTGTGGTCATGTTATTCTGAAATGCTATTTCTTTTCCCTTTTAATTTTTCAAATATTTCCTAAATCTCTGATAGTTCTCTCAAACATTCAGTCAATAAGCATTTCTCATGGCACTGGGAAAAATGTTTTCTATGACACCAGATACCGGGACCAGTAATGTGATTATTCCTTCAAATCTTGCTTTCTTCTTTTTCACCTTTGTTCCAGGGAACTGGCTCTTTTCCTGTCTCCTTTTTTATTTTCTTATGATGATCACTGTGTATGAAGAAACTCATTATAGGCTCAAACCAAGATTCACCTGGAATCTTTGTAACACTTGAGGATGAAATGTCAAGTCCAGTGTACATTGTTTGGTTATAGATGGATAATTCCTGATGGAGGATTTTTCCCTTAAAATTCCTCTCTCTTCATTATGCGTGGAGGAAGTCTGTGTAACTGGCTTAGATCTAGATCTAGATCTGACTTTCAGATTGTTACAGCTACATTCGATGAATTCCACAAGAAAAATCCCTAATATTTGCCAGCCCGAAACTGTGAAGGATTGAACTTAGTGACCTGGGTGGGGTCTTCTACTTTTACTGTCTTTTGTGTCACTTCACATCAAATTTCATGCACTTTCAACTCTGTGGTAACTCTAATTTTATAATCCATGCAACAACCAGGATGGTTTTAAGGAATTACAGAGGAAACCCCATTTTGCTGAGAAGTAATCGTGTCCTGTAATTTAGAATGGGACAAGTATCTAGAGACCAGTTAAAAAAGAGCAGTAGGATCCCCATGTATCAGTTACTCTTCTCAAAAAAGAAGATTGGATTCTGGCTTACTCACTTCCATCTGCTGCTGCTGACTGGGTGCTACTGCAATAGGAAAATTGAAATACTAGTTCTCACAAGTTTGATTTCTGTAATCCCAGAAGGACAGGTAAGAGCCTGTTCTTGGAAGAGGGCATAAGATGCTTGTACTCAGTCAGAAAGGAAGTAACTTTAAAGGCTAACAACATCTTTTTAAGAAGTTTATGTCATAGGACTTATGTCATAGGACATAAACTTATGTGTATTTATAGGAGCAACATAATACATCTCTCTGTGTGTCCCTCTTTTCTTCATTTAGCTTGATTGACAGCCATTTATTCCAATTTTTTCTTTGTTACCTACCTATTATATCTGAACATCATTTCCAACTTCCAGAAGGCTGCCCTCAGATTTTTGCAATATCTGGGGGGTTTTATGTGTCTACTGCTGTCTATGAAGACTGAGGTTTCTCTATCAACATCTTTTCTTCTCCTCCACTCCAAATTGCATGTTCAGTTCAGGTCCAGTGTGACCAAATGGGACGTGGAATTGATTTTGTGAGTGTCAGAAGGTGACTGTTGGGCTTACTACCCAGTTGTGCAGCTCACATCCACACTAGGTGAGATCAGGTATGGGTCATTGTCATTGTGAGAATGACAGTGAGAATTATGAGACTAGAGGCACTTTTTTATTTATGAAACAATCACAGACATTCATTTTTGGGCCAGAGAAATCAAGTAACAACTCTGAGAAGACCTTCTTGTGATGACATACAGCCTAAGAGAGTTATGACATGGCACACATTATGCGCAGTGTCTTTATATACAAGTGTGTGCTTGTGTTTATGTGTTCCTATACATTAGCTAAAGAAATACTGTCCATTTAATTGACCTTTTCACTGTTGCTGAACCCTTTCAACTGGTTGTGCAGAACTGTATGGTTTTATCAAGGTTTAGTTTTTGGCATTATCTGTCTGAATGTACATTTATAATGGTGAATCTGAGCGATCCTTTCTCATCCACACCTGTTGGCAAACACATTTCCTTGGTAGAAGCTTAGCTAAGGAAGATGAGTCAGAAAGACTTTCAGTATTCTCAAAGGGGCAGATGCACTTCTAGCAGAAAAGCACTGAAGTGCTTAAGTGAACAGAAATCAGGTTTACAAGCATCATGCCTCAGATATTTTAACACTCACTCTATCTAAATAAAGACTTTTCACAGTAAATGTCAGCTCCTTCTTTCACATTTAGACATGCCTTGGGAAGTGGTGCAAATAGTACATTATGTGTCTTCACACACTACTGAAAGCTGCTAATAAGGCATCAAAAAAGTTTTAGCACAGAACATCTTCTTCCTACTGCCTTGATGAGTAGATAGAAGAGATCTTGTTTGTAATCTGTAAGTCACAGAAATATGAATTTTGTGACCAGGTGAGAGAACCCCACACTGAAGTAGGCTGTCTGATTTTCCACAATTATGCTAGATAAATGAAGAATTTTATTTTATTTTTATTTTTTCCCCAAGACCAGTTCCAGAATACTTTCTTTAAGACTCTATAAATTTCTGGAGTTATCTGTGAAACCTGTGTGATAGAAACTACAGTTCCAAATGCCACCCCTTGATTTTATACTGAAGGGGAAGTTTGCCAGAGATTCAGATGTCTCTCATAGGTGCTTTTTTATTTTATCCTGGAACATTTCAGTTTCTGGACAGAGTGAGTGGGTTCTCAACAGATATTTTACTGTTCTTTTTTCTGTATCATTAACATTAAAAGGAAACCTGATTTAGAGTGCTGACTATGCAGAAATTACCTGGGTCTGAAGTTTGACACATTTTACTAAAGTGGATGGATTGGGGTTTTATACAACCACAAATACTCATTTTGTTGTGTTGGTCTCTTCACCCAAGCAACAGGTGATAGGACAACGGGCAGTGGCCACAAGCTGCGCCTGGGCAGGTTCAGACTAGACATTAGGAGAAAATTCTTCACCAAAAGGCATTGGAACAGGCTGCCCAGGGAGGGGGTTGAGTCACTGACCCTAGGTGCATTTAAAAGACGGGTAGATGAGGTGCTCAGGGATACGGTTTAGTAGAGGACAGGTACGGTTGGACCTGATGATCTCAAAGGTCTTTTCCAACCTAGTGATTCTGCGATTTGACCAATGGTAAGAGCACGCTGCCTGAAGTGCAGCAACACACCAGAGCCCTGTAAACAGAATAAAATAGACTAAGGATGCAGAGGAAACAAAACTACTAAAGAATAACATTATGAAAAACTATATTTATTCTTTTGAAGTTAACTTAGTCCATGTGCAGCAGCACTTCAGTCAAGGTTTCATTACTTAGTCTTAGTTTGAACTAAAACAGTCCCTGGACTTATTTATTGTCCTAAATAATATACAAGTATTTAACAAAGATATACTCCTTAGACTGCTCAAAGAGTAATTTCCTTACTTTACTTTAGTAGTAAGTATTTACTTAGAAAGGAGAAAGTGAAAAACAGACCACATTTAAACCCTCTAAACAAAGGTGAATTTTCTCTTTTGTGGAATAGGGAATTACTTCCAATCTTTCTGTCTCTGTCTTTTTTTTCTTTGGTGGTATGAAGGATGGCTAGATGAATGTCACTTTTCTCAAAAGGAATGTTTTGCTACACTACTAAAAGATTATCAGAGCATGAGTGATATAGAGGATTAAGTCAGAGTACTGAGTAAATTCTATGCCAACATTCAAAACAATAGATCTGAACTCTGAAAGTGAAGAGATAGTTTTTATAATATATGCCTCTTGGGCTAGTATGATAAAAAGAGACATTAACAAATCTAGATTTAGGAGCTAGTGGGGAGCAAAATAATCTGTGTAATTACAGACTGCTGTGATTTTTTTAGTAGAACTTGAGGAAAATTTAACCTGATACATATGAAGTGGGATAAAATTCAGCTCATATATGGTTCAATATTTTATCTAATAACCTGGTATTAATACATGTAAAATACACTATATGTACCTTATTTTTATTTAACTAATACTTGATTCAGCCCTATTGAGGAACTTCCTAAGTGAACCACTGTAAATAGCAGCAACAAGAATTTGAAGTAGGACAAGGAATTAGTGTCATGATGGATGAGAATGAGTAGATAAGTGATGGAAAATATCAAAGAACATTAAATTCCTAAAGATTAACTCTTTTTTGAACACTTTCATAATAAGTGGTCTCACCACAGTGGAAAAAATAATAATCCCGATGCAGGGGAAAGAACACAATGAAACTAATCAATGTACAATCTATCAAGGTATACACACCTACAAATGTGTTTTTGTTACCTTCAAAGAATGAAATGAGCTTCTGCTCTATGACAAGGCCTTCTCCTTGGAGCTAAGTTTTCTTCTGTTCTTTCGCACAGCCCTTGAAAGGCCTTCCTTGTCTCCTGCATGGATGCCACGATGTCCTCTGAGACCAGTGTGAGAAAATGGTGCTAATTTGCTTGAAACACAGATCCAAATCACCAGCCTTCTCAAACGTGGGCAGATGGGTGTTGATAACCCCGAACAGCAATCTACTGTATTTCTGCCCTACTCAGTGCTGATATTCTTGGCTCTGCGCAGCTTACTGAATGATTGAATTGACTCTGATTTATGTCATTCCTCACCCTTCCCACACACTTTCACCTTTTCCTGATCAGTTCTCTGCAGTTGTTCAAGTTTCAGCTTAAAACCTCTCCATTTGAAGCCTCTGCTTCAAGATGCTTTTCTTGATTCAAGTGCTGGGAATGGGGACAGAGATGGTTGCCCTTACTATCCTCTGCTGGGAACTCCCTTTTTTTCAGAATATCCTCTATCTTTCGGTTCACATATCCTATGTACACTTCAGTCCTCAAACAGCATGAAACTAGCAAGACTTAACGCTACTTCTCCCTAACTTTCCCCTCCATCCCTCCCTCCAAATGCATATGGCCCATGCCTCACCCAGCTCTGACAGTCTGCTTGGAGCCAGACAGAAGGAATATGGAGTTAACATCTTCCCACATTTTCTCATTAAGTCCCTTATCTGTCTATATTTTGTTTCCAACTTGCTTGTTCCCTTACAGCCCCTTTCAGTTCAAATCTCTTAACACAGAAATCTGTAAAACCACCAAGGTAAAGTGAAGTTACATGTAACAGTTATAAGAAAAAAACCCAAATTATAATGTTCATAACTCCCTCATTCTCCACAGGCAGGGTCTTGGAATAGTAACTTAACTCCACTATAATGAAAGAAACTGTCTGCAGTAAATGGAAACTTTGAAGAGAATGGAAGTTAAGTATTCACCAAGGATTTCAGCTTCAAAAGCAGCTGCAATCTTAGTACTTCAGCGCCTTCTGCATATTAAAGAAAATCGTTTAGGAATTTGTGTCATTATTGTGTATTTCTGCAGCAAACAGCAAGCATACCATGCTACCCTAGTATTCTGCACTTGCATATCCCCATAATAAATAGACTTTATTTGCTGTAAATTTCAGAATAATTAGAATAAACTCTTCATTTGTGGATACATACAGATATAGCTTTGCCCATGTGGTGCTGTTTCTTGATTTCTTCTTTTTGAAGAGAACAAAAGGCACGGTGTCTGATCCAAACAGCTCTTTATTTAAAAGATCATTAAATAAGATACCAAAACACAACTGCAGTATATGGCTTGTGCAACTACCCTAAGGATTTGGTAGTACACAAATATAACCAAGAGATTTCATTCATGCAAGAACTATTAAGTAAACTATTTCTAAGACCTTTTCTATACCTGCTATAAAATAGGAAATTTGTAATTTATTTTTTTTAAGGAGGATGATTGGTTTTTAGCCATAGGGATTATTCATTCAATCAACTAGATTGTTTCTTGCATCCTAATAAAAGGCCTTGCTATATTAGAGTCTAGGAACTCTTGTCTTTGAATACATACAAACAATTTCATTTTGAAGAACAAGTTTGGAGGAACCACATTATTCATTCCATACAAAATGATTCCCAAGTCATATTGCTCTGTGACAACTTTCTTTGGGAAAATAATGCACAATATAACAAACACTAGCTTTTTTGTTGGGGAGTTGTGTGTGTCTGTGTGCATGTAGACATTTATTTTGGACCTTAAATATTTATAGGACGAAAAAGTCTTACATTCTAAAATAATCTGTTGGGCAGCTTGGATTTTTAAATAATTAATCAGAAAAAGCTGCATTAATGATGTCAAGATTGTCTTTTAGGATATTTCCTGTCTATCCTCCAGATCAGATTCACTGACATAAAGCCAGCAGTTTTTCATTCACATACTGTTAACACTTTGTTAAGCAGCTTAGACACTACATCTGGACAGATGTCCTCATGCTGCTGGCAGTCATTTATGAAAGCAATTTGTAGACTATCTGAGAACCTCCTTATGCACACATAAGAGAAGCACATTCCTACAGCTGAACTTCAAGAGTAAAATAGAAAATGGTTCTAAGCTAATACTGCACTGTAACTTTTGAGGCAAAACAGACCCACTGGGAGTTCCAACAGAGAAATGTTATTCCTTCATAACTCAAGTTCAGTTATCTATAGTCCCATCTTTTCTTTCTCTATGAGGGGATGTGAGGAGTCTCCTGAGACTACAGCTCTACAGTCTCATCTACTTCAAATAAGCAAGTTTTAATCACGCAACCAATAGCTCCTGGGTCTTTGTTTCTTAAGAGCTGACACCCATCCAAAAATTTCTGTGTGGCTCCCATGCCGTTTCCCCACATTGCAACTTCAGAGCAATCATTTGTTCAGCCAAAGCTGGCCTGCTAATGGGGTACCAGAAAGATATTTCTAGTCTAGTGTCTGATTATTGCATCTGTCAGACCCATCCAAGTGTGTTAGATTTGACAGGTTTTGAAATCTAATCATCAATATCATGCGTGTCTCAATGTGACACCTGCTGGATTCAAGAGACTGGATGAGAATCTCAATATTCAGTAGCAATGAAAGGAAATAAACAAATATGTTGTAGCTCCTTTTGTGGACAAAGCTTAAAAATGTGAGACTGCTCTCTGGCAGTTCAATAAATCAAGGAAAATAAAAATCATGTGATGTCTAGTTATTACTGTATTTAGAAGTCAGGGCTGGCTATCTATCTACCTACCTACCTATCATCTATTATCATGCTGCAGGTTTTCTCAATCTCACTCACAAATTCAGAATGCTTGAATTTGATAGCAATGAAAATATCATTATCCAGGTTCTTCACGAAGATCAACCCTTCCCTCCACCTTCTTTGCTTCCTGAGCAGCAAAGTATAAGCTCTGGCTGTATCATTAGGACACATAAGTGAGCATACTTTATTCTATGGGTTCCCTGCAACTCTTGTTTTATGACTGCCTTCTGGCAGTCTGCTATTTTGGGTATGGAGGACATGAGTGATCAGTCTGGAACTGTGGGGAATTTCTGAAGAACCTGCTCCCCTCTCTGCCCTCCTACACTCGAGTATTATAGGGGATGGCTTGCTTTGTCAATTTGGTATTGCATACTGCAAACAGGCAACTAATCTTTGGGGAAGAGAATAAAACTCGAGACCAAATCATCATGTCTCCATTGTGTAAGGTATGATGTATAGCCACAACCTCACATCGTAAAATTAAACCCTGTTTTATCTGTAAACACATTGCATCCACTCTGTTCACATCACAGCCACCGAACTTAAACTCTTAGTTAAAACATAGAACAAAGTTGAGACTTGTAACAGAAAGGACGGGAACCAGCGAATTTTATCGTATGCCACAAGCAAGACTCAAGAAAGCTGAAGACTTATTTTATCACCACATTCAACCTTGAGAGCTGTAACTATTATAGTGTTTCTGCTACAGAAAAGTAGCAAATATATGCTGCAGAGATGATAAAATTATTCAATTCTCTTATGTTTTCCCTTTCTTGTATGGGACATTATGACTACGTATAGCTACGAAAAATATATAAAATCAAATTAAATCTCAGTTACATTTAATTCTACATTAGAAATAACTGAGACATTTCTGCAATTGCTTTGTCTGACTATATAAAATATTTTAGGAGTATGAGAAATAATTAAACATAAAGTTTCTGAATAATTGGTATGCTTATTCATCTACAAACTTTGAAAAAAAAGACCAGCAATGGAACATGTAGGAAAAAATACGCTCCTCTGTGGAGACAGACTGCAAATGTCTCAGTAATTGCCTTTATAAAAACAAAACTGTTCATAACAAGAGGCAGTTCTTTAAGCCAAAGTAGCAATGTGATTTAAATGATTTTCAGAACATTTTTAAACTTGAGGCAAGTATGAGCTGCAGAAAAGAGAAAGGGAGGGGAGGGGAGGGGAGGGGAAGGGAAGGGAAGGGAAGGGAAGGGAAGGGGAAGGGAAGGGAAAGAAGGAAAGAGAGAAAGAGAGAAAGAAAGAAAGAGAGAAAGAGAGAAAGAGAGAAAGAGAGAAAGAGAGAAAGAGAGAAAGAAAGAAAGAAAGAAAGAAAGAAAGAAAGAAAGAAAGAAAGAAAGAAAGAAAGAAAGAAAGAAAGAAAGAAAGAAAGAAAGAAAGAAAGAAAGAAAGAAAGAAAGAAAGAAAGAAAGAAAGAAAGAAAGAAAGAAAGAAAGAAAGAAAGAAAGAAAGAAAGAAAGGAAGGAAGGAAGGAAGGAAGGAAGGAAGAGTAAGAAAGGAAGAAAGAGTAAGAAAGAAAAAGAAAGAAAAGCAAGCTGTCTGAATTTACAGATCTTTACATATTGTGAGGGCCTCCTCTGGCTAGGACTTCTATCAGCACCCACTGCTGCTGCAAATACAGCAGTGATTTTGTAGTCACTGCACATCTAGGACCAAGGCAGGTATGCCACTGAAAGAATGTGCAAATTAGAACCAAATATGCATAAACCTGCCTATTATTTTTTTTCTGGCATCATCCCAAAGGGAGGGCTAAAGAGAGGCTACAGTTCCACAGCAGTGAAGTCATTAGGAGGTGGTGACAGCTAGAAGTGAGAGATTTCAAGAAAATAAGCAACCCCAAGACATCAAAATATCCCTCAGCATCTCTGCCTATCTGGCTTAATTGTATGGTTTAAGCATGTTTTATTAACATTTTAACGGTGCTACACTTGTTTTTCACCAGTGACCAATAAGCTGAAATGCCAGCATTGGCTTTCATATCTTTACCGACCTTGTTACTATTATGGACACTGTTTCCTCACCCAGTTATGCCTGCCTCTCACTCCTCCTGACATTCCTCAGACAGCTTCCTGAACACCTCCATCAGAGGCTGGGAAACAGCTGAACAACCTACTTCCTGCTGTACTTTCAGCCTCTGCCTCCTCCAGTGACACATGGTAGCTGACCATGAGTGGATTCACAGCGTGCTGAGGGAATGGGGTATTTTAAGCCATTTTCAGTCAGTCAGTCTGAATAATCCATTAGCTCTGCACTGTGAGGAGCACAGCCCCACTTGAGTGAAGAGCAATGGATGAGGGCGGAATCATCATCATTTGAGGTCCTCTGCCATCACTCTGAATATCTAAATCACTTCCAAAATAACAGATGGAAGTGTGGTTTGTTTTTTTTTTCCCAAAACATTACCATTCTTTATCAGATGACAACCAATTACCTTACCATACTTTTGTTTTTAAAATCTTATGCTATTAAAATGAACATGAGAGGGCATGAACATATCAGGGCAATCTATTCCTTTTTGGCTTATTCTTTTGTTTTCCCCATGAAACAGTGATCCTAAGTTTGTCTTCTCTTATTCTTCAAATATTGCTAACAGACTTTTGGAACAAACTCTGCTGTGTTTTGCTTTTTCAAACCAAAAGCTAATTTAGAATTTAAAGTGTCCATAGCAGGACTAAGGAGCTTGTTGGAAAGAGGAGCATTTCTTAGTCAACTGAGAGACTACTGTGTCTCCAGTCTAATTCTACAAGTTACATTAAAAAACAAAACGAGTATAAATCTACTAGAACCTTATTTAAGCAAAGCCCTTAAGCACATTAAGCATTTAAAACATTGAGACCTAATGTGCTTAAGTGCTTTGCTGTATTCAAGTCATGATGATTATTACAGCGCCCTCAGTTTTATCTTCTGAGTGCATACATTTAGTGGCTATTGGATAAATTATATTATTAATATTTGCAGTGAGAAAAGGAAATATAATTAGCTTTACCAGTTGAAAATAACTTTTACTATAAAAAAACCCCTCCCTCTTCAGGCAACAAGGTGGGTATAGCCATTGGTATGGGTGTGTTTTTCCTATGCATCTCTCTGTGTATGTTTAATAATCATTTGCAGAAAATCTGACCTGTGAGATTTGGAAATCTGAGAGGGATTTCATTCTGGCAATTTGTTGGAACAGCATTGCCTTGAGGAAATAGCACAAGCAGAAAACAGGTAGGTTTTCCAAAGCAATGTCTGTCCTATTTTTTGCCTCCTGGCCTGAGCATCCCGGCTTCAAGGGTCTTAACTATCCCTCTATTTTGACTGTTGTTGTGACACATGGTTCTTCCAGACTGTTTTACTCCAGATTGGAACCCAGATTCATTGACAATCTGTCTACTGTACGTATCACAGACACAGAGCTGGAAAACGTGCACTCTTCAGGTGGTAGTTTTTCTATACTGGGAACTTCCCTCTCCACCACCTTCCAAGGCTGTCAATAACCCCTGAAACTAACTGTTGCTTTTACCAATTTGTAGAGGTAGAAGAAGGAAATGCTTTTTGATTGTAACTCTAAGATCATCTACTTTTAATTCCTCTTTCAATACCCCTAGATTTCTCATATCAACAGATTAGTGTTCTGACTTTAACAGTGACAGCACAGGAGGGTGAAACAGCTTTTATTTTTTGCTTTTATTTTCTTCCTGAGCATTCATAGATTAGGTGAACACTGTAAATTCTTTTACTGATTTAATAATCTGTTTTCCTTGTTTAGTTGGCGATGCACAAGACTGAAATACATCTGGATTTGTTCTCACTAGCATGTTTTTTAAAGTCTAATTTATGTATTGTTTTCATAAATTATGACTTTACTGGCAAGTTAGGAGTTGAGAACTTAGAATTAACTTACAAGCAGATTATTTAAAGTATGAATTTTGAAAATGTCATTTAATGGTTAGCTGATAGCATTTCTTTCCTTCCTTTGACCTATTCCAAATAAGTCAAACTATACAATACTAGTTCTGACTAGTGTATTATACCAAAATTTGCAAGCATATGTATGTTTGAGACGTTGCATTAAGAAATTATAAGATTCTCAGTAGGGTGTATGGGCAGCATCAGTTTACTTTGTGCATGTTGGTGTGCTTTATAAAATAGGAAAGGATTGCAATATTGTTGGAAATATGTTGAAATCTCAGTTTTGTACAATACATCATGCTTAGAAACTAGATTTATTTGCAAATGTGTTGGTCCAATTAATCTCAAGTAGGAAAAATTCACAATCAAGTAACAGCAATTGCAAAAAAGACACAGTTATGTTATCATCTCAATGATTTTCAATAGCATATATTCACACAAGTATGATTTTTAGATTTAAGTAAGATAACCATAATGCACAGTTACCTATAAACTAAATATACATTGTTTTCTTCTGCTGCATCAGTAATATGAACTTCTCTTGAGTATGTATGGTCTTCTAGCTTTGTTCACATGCAGCTGCCGTTTCAGAATATAGGGATTTTTTCTTTTCATTATTTCCTTGTCTTGGCTTGAGTTCTCTAAATCAAAAGCATCTTGCTGAAGTAACTGTAGGATGCAAGAAGAAACACAATGTGATCAGCTTTTTTTTCTGTGTGATGGAGATTATAAATTCCTATGAAGTCTTATAAAACTTTATTTGAACATCTGACACCATAGGAGTTTCAGGTTTAAAAAAAAAAAAAAAGGAAAAAAAAAGGGCGGGGTGGGGGGGAAGCCCAAAACTACAGAAAACTAAGATAGGGCTAAAGATGACCTGACTCCTATAAAAGTAATATTTAAATCCACTAAAATAAATGAGATCATTCATTTTGACTGGAGAGAAAAGCTGGTATGTCCTCCTTGGACTGAAACTCAAAGTGACTGAAAATTTCCTGATTGTCACTCTACAATAACTCACTTGGGCTAAACACCTCTAAATCACCCACTCCTTCTCCTGGTTTGTTTCAACTTTTGAGCAATATTTGTACCTGCAGCTTCCCACACCTAAAAAGTCGAAATGTGAGAAAACAAATACAAATTTAAATAAAGTACAGGAAAGCCATTTTTTTCAATCAAAATTTCTTATGTTTTGAGTTTTATTTTGAATTTTTACAGTACTTTGTTCAGATTCTTTCATGTTTTATCTGTTAAGATTTTCATCCATTCTCTCACCATGTTCTTTCATGGTCAAGTATAGCCCTACTGTCTGGCTGAAGAGGCATCAAACTGAAAACTACTCCCCTCAGTATTTCCCTAAGCAATCAAACTGTTACTCAATTACTTAATAAATGAGTGCTCATCTAAATTCTATTGAAATGAATGGATAGACTCTCAGGGTTTCAACAGACTTTGGAGTCTATCCTGGATGAATAAGATCACAAGAGCTTCTTTCATTACATATATTGTTTATTTCAAACCACCTTCAAACCTTCTCCCTCTGGCTATATCCCTTCTTCTTTTATGGTGCCTCTGAACTGGGTAAGTGTGTTCCTATGCTGAGCCAGGAATTTTTAATTTTTTTTTTTTTTTAATTTCACATGAAGTACTGTTAGGCACGACAATTCCCAACCACCACAAAAGGTAATACAACTTCAAAATAAGGAATTGTGATTAAGTCATATGGGCTATTGTATATAGTCAATTCTACGGTAGCTCCTTTTCAGCAAACTCTGGTTCTCAAAGACATTGAAGTCTTTTGTATGGACCATCTCAGTTAATATCAAGGACTGAGAACTAGCCTGCAAATACAGAGCTGTGTTTCAGCAAATAAAAGAGGATCAAGGTTCAGACAGCCTGTCTGTGAACCTGTGATAGCTGAACAAATTAAGCTCACTTGCGCAGTGACACTGAGACATGTTTTTTGTTGCTACACAAAGCAGCTTTTATGTAATATGTAACAACATCAGTGGATTGTGCCCAGTGTGCTCACTGCACTAACATAAACCTCGCCAATGGACTATAAACAATCACTGTTTAAGAGCAGCAATCCTCATATAATCACAATGTCAACTTCCAGGACCCTCTTTGGGTGTAGGGAAGTGAAAAGCAAGATTCCCCTTGCTACCAGTTTCCTAGCAATGGTAAGAAACCCAGAGCACCTGGCAAAACTACATGTACACATGGGCATCTGTCCATGCATTCTGCATCCAGTTTGCCTTAGGGCCTTAAAAGGGTTTTTAGAAACTCTACCTACATTTATTTATGCCTCAATAAATCTTTAGTAACTTCATGTCTGTTAAGCAGATATTAATTTTGTTTTCTGGCACAGACCTCACTTTCACGGGTTTTAGTTCCTTGGAATGCTACAAAGAGTGGAGAAAATATGTACATAAGACTAGTTCTCATTTATCCATGGGTCGTTATAAAAAACAGACACTGGGGTCATCAGAGACTATATTAACTCACACCTCTTTCAAAAAGAGGATTATTCGAGGTATTAGAGAATATAAAAAAGAGAAGGAAATCTCAAGAGTGACAGGGTCACATGGATATGGGGTTTTAAACACCACTACACACAGCCTGAGAGTTTAATAGCAGTTCCAACAAGCATTCGTGGCAGTTTGTTTTACCTCCCAATGCTGAAAGGCTCTGCTGTGGCACACTTTTTGGAGTTGATACACTGTCAGCATTGCTTCCAAGTTGAAGCCATCCAGAGCAGCAGGAAACTGTCTTCCTGAAACAAGATCCTCTTCATCTACCTCTATTGTTTCCCCAACTTGGTTGTTTATGTTGTTTACAAGATTGCAGACGTTTAGCAGGGTCATTTTCCAGTAAGGAAGTTTTGCTCTGTTAATCTGAAAATACAAGTACCCTCTATTTAACATGTTGCAATTTTGGTTTTAAGTAATAATGTGTGACATTCAGACATTTTGTTAGGAACAAGTTTGTGTGTTTAAAGTACGTTTAACCTGCTCAACTTTTAAACTGTACTTAGGACCATACTGAAATTAGGACAACTCATTTATTAAACACACCGAGTCTGCTTCCCCACAGCCTTACCTCCCAGGTAGATATACATGATGAAAAACTAGACTGCTACCAAACCAGAATGGTAGCATTTCATAGTGATTCTGCAGAGGTGCAAACAAAAACACAGATGGAAATTAATATAATGTAAATTCACCAGTGTAAATCAGGACAATGAGTCAAACCCACTGGATAAATTCCTAGTACTAGAATCCAAGGTGGATGGCTGTGGTTAACTAGATGCTCCTCTCCAGGTCAGAACAAATGCCAGTCAATTCAAAGTTCCCTGAGAAAAGGAACGGAGTCCCTGCTTTAAGGCAATCTGACTGATGAGGCTGGGTCTGAAGCAATGAAATCTGTGAGCCCCGGGAGTTTTTGAGAGTGATGAGCCTGGGAGATGTGAAACGAAGGTCTACAGGCATTGAAGACAGAGCAAAGATGAAACAGAGCTCTGCAAATTATGTATTGCTGATTCGGTAGCTAGACTGAAAACTCAGACCAACTCTATTTAGGTGGTCCATAATGGATCCATTCTGAGAGGTTACAGAAAGACAGAAATAGAGAAATTTCATCACAGTGTGTCTCAAATTGTTCTTGCTCCAGTATCTTGTATTATTTAGGAGCTATATCACTTTTAAAACCTTTTAAAAATCCTGAGAAGAGTATTTTTTACTTCTCCACCGGTACTGCCCCTTCCAAGCAGCTGTGGCAGTAGACTTCTTTAGTTTTGATTTTCAACAGAAAAAAAAAATGTAAATGAAAAACCTAATTCCTACCTCATCCAGTGCTTTTCATGTCTTTCTCACTTTCTTGGATCTCCCACTATTAATTATTTCTTTCAAATTATATCCCTCTTAGTGCTGAGTATAGAATTTCATTTTCTTTAAACTGGAAATGGTGACATAGTAATCTCCAGCCAAAAGGCAAATAGCAAAGTCTTACTTATTACTGGCAAGAGCTTCCTTGCTGTGCACATTAGGATTACACTTGTACTATGAACTGAAACGTAGTTGCTTCTTTTCCTGTATCTACAAAGTTAAATATAGTTATTACATTAGCACACACATTCCCTTTTACATACTGAGAGCATGAAATAAGAGTGTGGATGCAGTGCTTACTTAGCTGAACATTAGGTAATTACATACTCTGCTGTTTCTTTAAAGGACCTTCCTAGTAAAGGGACATTGTATGCAAGAGTTCTGCATCTTCACCACACTTGATTAATTTTTGAGAAAAAAAGGAAGAAAATGGAGAGAAGCGACGACGAAACAAGAAAATCTCACATCACTATTAGCACTATTTACCAAAAAAAAATCCCCTTCAACCATAATCATTACTCCAATATATACCTGATATATGCATGCTTTTCAAAATAAGAATGATTTAGTCATTTAATAACACTGCTATGTGTTCTCAGAGGCCTGACAGGTCTCAGGGAAAGAAAAAAAGAAAAAAAAACTAGTTTGTTGTTTTGTGGCTAAAAAGAAATCAAATCTCAAGTCTTTTTTCAGAAGAATAGGTTCTGCATTGTTTACTTTGAGCTCATCTGTTGTCTCATTAGGTGCCCTGATTAGCCTGTCAAATTACCTCAAAAGATATGACAGGTCCCAAACAAAAACTAACCTCTTTGCAGAATGTCTGATTTAATTAACAGAATTTAAGCTACAAAAAGAGCAAGTGTCCACTGCAAGATCAAAATTTTCTTTGGTCTATTTTAAAATATTTGTGAAATACTAAAATATAGAGCTTTCTGTGACAAATGATCAGGCTTTTCCAATGTACTTCTCTTTCCTGGGCATGCAAAAGAAATGTGAATTAGCAATACAGTATCTAAATTGCAATGAAGAAGAAAATCTAAGGACAGTGCTATGTGAGCAAGTGAGACTGAGCTAAAAATAAATAAAAACTCCAGTGGGTTGGAACAGAAGAGAAGAGGAGAGGATAATGAAATCTTTTATGCCGTCTTGTACAATTGGATGTTGAAGATAGGTTGTGATAAGCATGGACACAGCTCCTTAAAGGTAGAGAGTGATCCAGCACATTCATGACTTTACAGAGCAGTCTGAAAAGGTCCAGCAGACACTGGACAGCAGCCTATGAAGTCAAAAGCACAAGGTAACTCTTTCTGTAATATTGGATTGACTACTGAATGTTTCAAAAGGTATGTACTTAAGCCCTGTTTATAGTCTTGATACCTGATTTCACATGTGCCAACTTAGGAAAATTTTTTCTGTCAAGTACTAGAACCACAAATGATAATCCACTTTTAGATCTGAGCTTTCATAAGGTATTTTTTCTTTTTTTTCTTCTTTTTCTTTTTTTCCCCCATCTTAATGCTATTAAAATTGTCTGGATTTCCCTTGCTGCTTATTACCAATTCAGTGTCAAAGACAGTTAATGTAATTTAACAGTAATTGCCCTCAACTGAAACCAGATCTCAGGCACAATACAAGGCATTTATTACACATACCATCCTCATTTTTTTCTCTCACACCAGAACCATACTTTTTTTTTTTTTTAATCAGGGTTAAAAGCAGAGCTGATTATAATAGCTTCACTTTCTTGGTTCTCCTACTATCAATTATTTCTTTCAAATTATCCCCCTTTTAATGGTGAGTATAGAATTTCATTTTCCTTAAATTGGAAACGGTGACATAGCAATTTCCAGCCAAAAGGCAAATAGCAAAGTCTTACTTATTACTGACTTTTGTCCTATTGTAAATAGGACAATAGAAAAAAAATTAAAATTACTCAGTAATGAATGGAATACAGGTAGGAATCCAGTAGAAACATTTATGCACACCTTTTTACTGGTACCACCATGTCTTATTTTGATGTCAAGAAACAATATATATTAAGCTAATTAATTTAAAATAGTAATTTAAGGCAGTATAATGTAGAATTAAAGAATTAAAGCAATGTCTCCACCATGCATCTACTGCTTCTGTCAACTTCAGGTGCCACTTGACTTATGGTATATACCATAAGGAAACTAAATAAGAAGCCACATGATGTAAAACAACATGCAAGAGTATTATGGCAAACATCATTACATTATTGACTGGTGCATTATATTTGTGCATTTAAAAATTACCTGAGATTGCATTTTGTGCTGAGAGGGAGGAAAAGATGGAAGTAGAAGTTATGCTCACTGTTCCACTACAGTCAGTAGCAGAAATACCAGTAGCTGAAGGGTTTCCTCCCAGGGGTATTTTTGTGTGAGCCTCTGAATATTTACATTTGTCTCAGAAAAACAGTATCTATTAAATCTTTCTATACCTTATGGAAGCGAGTGGCAAACACATTTATTTGGCATCTAAATTTAATTAGTAGGACAGTAAAGAAACTAAAATCTGCCAGGCCAGATAAAAATAATACATTTTATGGCTTCGTTTCTCATTCTAAGCTACTGAAAGGATCCTGTGAAAAGCTCACCTATAAGCAAATATAGCAAATACAGAAGTCTTCCAAGCAGGTTTTGTCTTTAACCTTCAACTAGTCATTGGCTTATGAAATTTGTTTTTTGGGGAAATTTATCTCATTTTATTTTCCACTGAATTTAAGCACCACTGGAACTTCTTTAGAGCAAAGAATAAAAACATTCAACCTTAACCCCGTGGCACTTGTTTGATGGTTCTTTCTTTAATACGTTGCTGAAGATATATTCTATGTATGTATTTCTAAGCTCATTCATGGGAAATAACAGGATTGAGAAAGTGTTTGTTTCTTACCCTGTTCAATACATATGTGCAACACTTGCTGCTTCACCTTGCCAATATGAGATTGGAAACCAAACTTTTGTCTCTTTGTATTAAATAGCATGAGCATCACTCACAGTCTGGCAACTTGTCAAGGAAATGTCAATTATGAGATTAATATTTTCACAGTCATGTCCCCATGTTCCTGTACTAACACTATGATTAAATTCCTAAACCAAAATCAGCATATGGATTCACAGCTTTTGCTTTATGACTATGCATATAGGAAAAGTTCTGCAAAAAAAAAAAAAGCGCACTTATGGATTTGACTCAAGGTTAATTTAGCTTTCATCGGGCACAATCCTATTGGAAACACATTTCCTCATATAAATTTACATCTCCACGCATAACACAGTTTTGACAGTTTAATGGAAGTACCAGCGTTACAAGTGAGGAGCACTTTTAGTGTGTCACATCAACACCTTCAAATTTCCTTTGAACTGGAGAAAATCTTGCACCATATAATGTCTAGCACTGAACTTTCTGGTCTAGACCACAGGTTATTACTTTGTAATAACTTCTGGGTTTGTAATGAGAATTCATTTGCTCCCTACTGGTCAGCTAAAAGAGTAAAAATAATTACCTTTGATGTGTACATATTGGTCAATAAATCTGCTTCTAAGGCTTTCATTTCCTCTTCTGAATCTGGGAATAACCAGAAGCATATGTTTACAATTTCATCATAAATCATGGACGTTTCAATTGAGCATACAGAATTTAAATACATCAATGAATTTTGAAAACAAAACAAAACAAAACAAAACAAAAAAGAGATCCAAACAAGCAAACAAACAACTGAGATAAAAACACAGCAAAGTCATCTAGAGAGACTGTGAGGAGTCTTCAAGTAACAACAACTTTATGTTAAAAAGCTTACTGGAGTGAATGATTCATTAATCTCCGTTCACCGGTATACAGGCACACTAATCTGCAGCTCTTTCAGTCAACAGAACTGCTGCAATATTCTCCGTTCAAAATCAACACGATTTTCATAATCGCCATTTGTCACATCTGCTTACTCTGGAACAAGATTCTGGGTATTTATTTTCAAAGAATATTCATTTAAGTAGCAGCTAATAAGTGTTTAGGTGAATGGTAGCTATGATTATTTGACAAGATTTAGTCTTGATTATTCTTGGTTAAATTAAGAGTAATTTTACTGAGATGAGGGAATTGAGTTTAACTGCTTTGTGACACAATTTCTTGACAATGCATATACCAAAAGAAAGTAATCTGACTTGAAGCCTTGGGATTTTCCTTAATAACTTCATTGACCTTTCAATAGCTCAGCAGACTTGCAAGACCTGTGATTTGGTGAATAGGGTAAAAAGCTCTGCAGAAAGACAAAGCAGCCACAAACTTTCCTGCATTGTGCTCTACAGAATCACATGGAATTCAAAATGTAGCAGCAATCACAATTCAAAGATGAGATACATACAGAAATCAGTTAAGTTGAAATAGTGTTTCACGTGGCTTTTAGCTTTCCTGGAATACCAGCAGTCCAAAGCCAAACAATAAACTCACTTATGCTTAAAAGCAAACCATCCCAACATCTATTCCATATTCACACAAGTCATCTCTCCCTATCATTGATATGACTGGTGCTGTCAGCAAATGACAGCCTACCACAGAATCTGAGGATGGATTCTGCCCATGCATTCACTTCAGGGATCACAATCACGACCTTTCACAGAACATGAGATGCTAAGGGACCTTTTATACAAATAGGTGCTAATCTGTCATAGATTTCTGCTAGCTCAGGAAGACGACCATTAAAGTTTTTTTTAAAATCAATCATGTTTAAACTTTTAACAATAACGAGATCTTATCACCACCCTGTTTCTTCTTTGGGGAATTATTCCAAACTATCAATGGTTATTCACCTTTTAATTTCAAGGCTAGTATATTTCTAATTACAAATTTATTAATGATGTTTATATAACTTCACTATAAACAGTACCTTCTCTTTGCAATATTTACCCAACTCATGTATTTTTTGAGAGCACTGAAAGCCCTTCCCAGCTTAAGACATTTAGGGTGTGCTTATATGAGGATTAGCAAATGCAAGATCACTGTGCCTTCTGGACGTAAACCATTCCCCTGAAAACCCCATAAATACTTCACTGGAACCCTATGCCCAGAGCTATTAGAATCTTAACTATTCTTCTCTCTTGTAACAGCCTTGTATTCCCCAACTCATCAGTCGCTCTCCTCTGTGCCTGATACGATCTCAAGACAGCACAACAGTTTTGATCAGAAGCCTCAGTGCTTAGCTACCTTAATGCTTGCCTTTAGCTACAGAAATAAACTGTCTTACATTTTATTTTTTTTTAAATTTGTCTTTCATGGCTGAAAAACTTCAGTTATCTCATAAAAAACAAAAAAAAAAGTCAGGTAGCATGAGTAAGATTTTTCTCTCCTCAAACATTCCCAATAGCTGTGCTTCTGTTAAAAGGAGCTTTTAATAAGAACTTTTATTATTTCCTAAGCTATTGCATTTTGTACTATTGCACTGAATCTCATTTCTATCAATCAGGTCATCAAAAAACTTCTGGGTGTTATGCCAGTCTTCCTCTGTAGTGATTTTCCTGTGACTCTCCTGTTCACCTCTGCATGACCATCACACTGCCTTCATTCGTTCTTAATTTTTGCAAATATTAAACACACTGCTTGTAGATGAGCGTTGCAGCAACTAATGCCCTACTTAATGACTTTCAGCCCTTTCACCACTACTGGTTATCAGTGTCACCTAGCATCTTAACTGCTTTGCCAGGAGCCAAACTTCTGCTGGCAGCACAAGATCACCTCGGATGAATTTCTGCTAAGGATTGCAGCAGCTCCTGTGAACAGGTGAGCGGCACAGCATCGTGATTTGTGGTGTCCTGGGTCATACCCGCTGAGGACAATGAAAGGACTTGTGGCTTGTTAGCACCTGGTTTTTATATTCTGTAGATCACGGAAGATAGCTTCCACACCATCGAAGCTGGAAGACAGTTGCAGTCATGAAAGATAGGTAGGTATTAAGAAACATTTTGATTGAGAAAAATTTGGAGGACATTATTTGGAAGGTTGGTCTAGATTCCTTGAGTGAACAATAAAGCAAGGCTTGGAGGAGGAGAAGGGAGCATGTCCAAGCAATTCAGGGGTAAAAGAGACAGAGGAGGACTAGAAGCATAAAAAGATCACAGTCTCAGAAAGCAATGGATAAAAAGTCCAGTTACACATTATTGTTCAAATCAGAGGGAAATTCACACAATTTGATATCCTCTTGATTCACTTATTGACAAGAAATATAGCTTCTATTCACTTATTCACATTCTATGGGAATAGTTGCATTCTACAGGTATGCTCTTTCTCCTGAGGGCAAGCATTTTCAAGAGAAAATTATAATTAACAATCACTTTCTTTATGGCGTAACTGTTTGTATTAGTCCCAACTGATTTGGTCCTTCCACATGAGATTCTCCATGGCATTTCTCCTTTAAATGTAATTTCACACCTTCAAGCAAGTACACCATCATGTCAGTTACACAAACGAGTTTTCTTTGTGGGATTTTTAACGAGTCTATTTGAATTCCCACTGATTTTATTTTTTTTTAGTTTAATGTTCTTTCATTCAGATTCTACAAACACTTGAATGTGAAACTACCTCACTGAAACTGCTAGTCAAGTATTTGCTTTAAAAGCTCAGACATATAGTTAGAAAATTATCATTATTAAGCCTATCACTAAGATCAACTGTGACTAAGATCAACTCTGTAACATACAGAATGTTTATGTTTAAATTGTGATAAAATGCAGGTATTAGGTGCATTACAGTTTTCTTCTGCAGGGGAATACAAACTTTCATTTAAAGTGAGAATCACGAATTTTGAGTGAATACTGATGCTGAAAAATGAAGTTACTCATAAATTTACTCTTTCCATTTTATGGGGTTCAAAATTAAAGTAATTTACAAGTTAGTTAAGTTTGATTTTTGAAGTCTGTTCTGCTTCATGTCTGTGTGTGTACACCCGTTTAAATCTCATACCTGTTTTTGGTCATCAGCTTAGGGCATAAATGACATTTACTTAGCTGTGTGGTTTTCTAAAGGAGAAGGCAACACATTTCAATACACGGTCCTCTATTTTAGGTTCCTAAAGCAGTTTCTCTTCGAGTAGAAATATCCTCACATTAACCTTCCTATTGTGAGACCTGTAGCATTTTTTGTCATCGTTTCAGGCCGGTTGCTATAATATTTTTTTTCTTTCCCCCTCCTCCCCCCGAATATTAAGATTGCATTTCTGTCACTAAAAAGTGACTAAAGTGCAGACATATATATACACACACACACATATAAAGTGTATATATATATACATATAACAGGTCTATGTTGATTTTGACTATGGTACCTGTCCACAGGAGTTGCAGAAGCGACCATTTCTATGGCAGTTTAGAAACAGGCGGTGTTCAATAAAACGCAAACGAGGCAGCACAGTCAAGCAAAGGGTTTACAAAGACGTGTATTCCCAATGGCCACCCTGCGCCAGCTGCCGCGGTACAGGTGCGGTGCGGAGGAATGGCTTGTCCGACGGGAGAAAGTTGCGGGAGCGAGAGGAAAAGCGGTGAAAAGGAGCCGCCGGCCAGAGCCCGTTACCAGGGCCAGCTCCTTGGCGCCTCCTCGGCACAGCCGCGGCAGCCCGAAGCGACTTCACCTCCTTTCTTTGGGTCCCGCTGAAGGCTCCGGGAGCGGCTCGGTGCCTCCCCGGTTACAGACGCTTCGGGGGACGGCGAGGAGCGCCTAGACCGCGTTGTGGGGTGCACCCGTCCGGGGAGGGAGGGGGTGTGCGGCGCGGGGGGCGGCGGGGGCTTACCTGAGCAGAGGCTGCAGGAGGCCAAGGCCAGCAGCACCACGCACACCAACTGGGCTTTCATCCTTGCCGCGCCGCCCTCTAGAAAGTAAAGTCCATAAATCCTGGGGAGAGACGGAGAGAGAGACAGAGAGAGACAGAGATCCCCGCCGCTCAGCTCCGCGCCGCTCCGCGCTCTCAGCACCCACGCTGGCGGGCGGCTGCAGGCACTAGACGGGGGACCCGGACCCTTCCCCAACTATATAAGCCGCGGGGTGATGTCACAGAGGTGCCGCCATCGCCTTCTGATGAAGCTCCCTCCCTCCTCCCCCTTCCAACCGCCCCCCCACACACACACACCCCCTCCCTGCTGCCCCCTCCCCGCCGCTCCGCGCCCGCCAGCGCTGACGCCACTCGCCGCCTGACGCACGCGGAGCCCCGCGGGGCGCGCAGCGAACCCCTGCAACGCACTGCCGCGGGGCACGGCAGGAGCCGGCTTTTCCCGAAAGGGAACTGTCCTCTGATCTTGGAAAGTTGCAAATTATTCTTTTGAGTTGCAGCAGTTGCTCGGACCCCTTGGGGCGCGCTGCTCGTGGGGGGGGTGCGGGGGCGGGAAACGGCCACGCTTAAGCTTAGGCACCGCGCGCAGCGCCGCGGTCCTCCGGCTGCCCTCGTGTGATGCGCTTTGTCTGCATCTCTTGTACCTTCCCCTTGTAGCGAGAGGAAAAAAAAAGAAACAGAGGAGAAAACCGCACACCGGTCACGGGCAGGGGTGTGACGGCGACCCGGGACAGGGATGTTAAAAACGGGGATGGGCAGGGGGTGTTATATCCGGCACGGGTAGCATAAAGAAAGAAAAAGGGGGGGGCGGGGGGAGGGGAAGAAGTCTATATGTGAGAGAGATATAGAGAACGTTAACGGAAAAGACAACTTGATAGGAGATTTTTCACAGAGGTGCAAAAAATTCGGATACCCGACACGGCGAGTCTCCCTACTACTCCAGAAGGGTGCTTGCCATGAACCAGCGGCCATAGTTTCAGGAGAGTTCGCGCTCCTGCGAGACATTTCTCTGAAGATGTACTTTCCCCGGCTGATTTTAACAATAGGTATCTTTCCTCCACGGCCAGCAAGAAAAGAGCAAGCTCCGTGAACAGCATCCGGAGCTCAAGACCCACTAAAGTACGCAGGGGACCCGAGGCAGGAGGCAGCGCGGCGGCGGGAGGATGCGGAGCGGGCGCGCAGTTACCCGGGAGGGGGCGCGGTGGGAGCGGGCGGCGCTGCGGAGGGAAGGGAAGCGGACAGGGGAAAGGGGAAGGGGAAGGGGAAGGGGAAGGGGAAGGGGACGGGGAAGGGGAAGGGGAAGGGGAAGGGGAAGGGGATCGGGGAAGGGGATCGGGGAAGAGGATGGGGAAGGGAAAGGGGAAGGGGAAGGGGAAGGGGAAGGGAAGGGAAGGGAAGGGAAAGGGAAAGGGAAAGGGAAAGGGAAAGGGAAAGGGAAAGGGAAAGGGAAAGGGAAAGGGAAAGGGGTTTGCAGGGTCCCTTGTCTCTCCATCACATGCTTTGCCCTCTGTGTGTGGATGGGAGTCTATATGTTCCAAGCTCTGCTGAGCCATAAACACCATAGAACTATCCTAAGTGGAGGTAGGGCAAGGTCACATTTAACATGTGGGTATATTAATGTAAAGCTGAGGACTTGCATCAGCCTCCATCGCACTACTGGTTTTTGCTGTGATTTTTTTTCTTCTTCTCAGATACAGACAAATGCTCCATCTGTTGAATGCAGATATTACAATGCAGAACATTTTGATCTCTCTGAATACGTTTAAGGACAGATACACATACCACATATAGCAGGATCGCACTCTGTGAATGGTGGCTTCTGGTAGCGTGGATGTTCCCTTCACTGCGGAAACTTTCCTTTAAAATGCAAAGATCACTGACGGGTTCTGCCTTCCTCCCGTACCCTCCCTGCCTGTCTATGCTACTGAATAAATGCTGCAGAAAACATGCAGAATTTTCAAAATCCTGCTACAGGGAACACCCGGTGAGGAAAGTTTAATTAACTGAATTCCTTCTTCCCCGGATCAACTTTAGCAGCACAACAACATTTAAATTTGAATGTTGTTTTGGTTTACGGTCAAATAAATACACGCAGAAATGCATTCCCATGGTATTAGCTGCTTTAAGAACATAGATTTTTTTGTATAGAGTTAGGAACACATCTTTCTCTCCTGCTAAGGGAGAATTTAAAACCAAATAAACAAACAGGCAAAACCCCAGAACACGTTTATCACACCGTATAGTCAGTGCTGGTCTGCCAGAAAGTTTCAGCTATCGCTCATCTGCCTTAGCTTGGAGGTTAGATTAGATAGCCACTCACACTCCCCTCTAGTCCTATTTTCTATTATTTCCATGATGTAGAAAGACCAATCTGCAGCTGATTTTGCTCTGTGGGTGTTCTGCAGTTCAGAAAGCTCTATGAATGAGAACCATATTTCATAGATATTTTCTAGTGCCTACTCTCTGTCACAGATTTCTTCAATAGTCTAATTGCATAGTGTAATTGCCCATATTCTTATGTAACTGGAATTTATAGGAGTGATTTTTTTTTTTCACGGCAAGAGAATAATTGCCATTTTTCCTGCCATTAAAATCTCTGATCACTTAATTGTTACCCTTTTTCTTTTGGATTTTTTTTTTTTTTTTTTTTTTATGCTGAGATACCAGAGATACTAATTATTAGTGAATTCAAGAGGATGAATTTATGGTATATAAGGAGCCACAATCTTTTTTATAATTTCTCTGTTTTCAGCTGCCTCTTTTTTTTCTTGCTATTTTTTCCCCCCTGTAAAATGACAAGGCAGAAACTTCAGTGTTAAAACTCCGCTTTGCTTTCTTATCACGTTGAATGTTCTTGACATATTATCTTCCAAGTCCCCTGGATCAGGCACACTGAGCTTGGACAATTACATTTTTTTTTCTCAGTAGAGCTGAATTGTCTTCTATTTCTTAGATGCTCCTTTACTTACTTTTTCTACCTCTTTTCTACATCCATAGCTTCTACTCCATTAAGAGTTTCATATTAGGAATTTTAACCCTTTCAACAGCTAATTCCCTAAATTGCCTTGACTTCCCCAAGTCATCATATAATTTTTCTCCTAAGGAAGAGGATTTATCTTTCAACATAATGTGATCCAGAGAAGCTTTTATAAGGAATAAAAAGAACCCAAACCAAAACAAAATCTTTGAAATCCATCTATCCCTTTCTCACCCTTTTTCTTTTTAAATATTCCTCAGCAAAAGAAAAAAACCCCACAAAAACACCTCTTCATTAGTGTCAGTCAACTTGGGAAACTCAGTTTATCTTTACTTGCCCTCAACATGTGATTTGTCCAGGCCTACAAATCAGCTCTGTTCACAACCATGAGGGGTCTGAAGGTAATGAAACTTTATCTGGCAAATGTCAGATTCATGAAAGAACAGATACATGAACCTCCATTTGCTACATCACCAGGACATAAACTACCATCACAACGTATGGGTGACACCAAACATAAAAGCCACCATCACCAAGCAGATGGTGAAAACCTAATGATGCTAATGATGCCGCAGTAGAAGGTACAGGAGACTATAGTAAGGAACAGCCAATGTTTCAGTTAGCAGTCTTATGCCTTGGGAACAGAAATAAACACAGTGAGGATGAGTGGAAGGGAATTCAAGCTGTTTGGACTTGTCATTAAACATATTGTCTGAAAATTTGTGTGTGTGTGTGTTGTTTTTTGTTTTTTTTTTTTTTTTAATTTTTATTTTCGTGGGGTTTTTGCCAAATCTTGCTGTGGTTTTAGAAGTACGGAAATCATAAGAGGAATCATTGTGGAGGTGGTCAGCTAGGCAAAATTTTCTGCAGCAAACCTGGCTCCAGATGCCCACTCACAATCTCAAATTTTAATTGAGTTGAAGTGACAAAGTTGCTCTGCCCCTAAAACAGTTTAGCTATCAGCAGTTTACATTCGAATGCTGGTCAGAAAAGTGGTAACTCAAACTAATTTCTATCATGTCAGCTCAAGGGACTACAAGCTCAATGAAAGAGGCAGGATAGACATGAAAGGGTTTTCAAAGCACATTTAAAACATAGTCAGACACTGCAGCTGAATTTCCAAGTCATTCTGAGTTCTCAGCACCACTTTCTCTGAGCATAACATATGTCTACAGTTTTTATTCTGTTTGGTCAGGACAGTGATGCTGAAAAACTGATGGTATGTATTCACCTGATGAAAATCCCAGGGACCACCTGAGCTCCAGAGGAAATCTGAAAGAAATTCAGAGAGATGATGCTTGACACACTGGATCATTCCTGGGTAACTAAAACATTATAAGCATCCTCTTTACTTCAAAGCCAGTCTCCTTTTGCCATTCTGTGACTCAGTTTTTTAGATTCGTGAGGTTGTGCACTTGACGTAAATTTACTCCTGTAGGAAAATAAAAGCCAAACACATAAGCAACCACATTATCATTTGAATCAGAAATATTTCTTAACATGCAGCAAATCCATGACACATTTTTCAAGGACCTGCAAATCAGCTAAAGCCCCCTGGATGGCTAATGAGCTATTTCTTTATGTTTTAAAGTTCCAGAGCATACAACTCTGAAAGTGGCATTCTGTGTAGTCTCTACATACATGGCAGCTCTTTTCTTTTTGATGCTTTGACTCATCACACAGCAGTAACATCTCAGTACCCCAGGAGATTGTGATTCTTAAATGGCAGGAAATTTTAAAGTATCATCTCAACAGAATGATCTGAAGTATCATTTCTTCTTTTTTGATTCAATGTGGGGTTTTTTTTTTCCACTAAAGCACATTACATTTTCAGGACTTTGAGATTCTCTAGCTATTCTCCTGGCAAAATAGATTCTGTATTTCCATTACTATCAAGCAAATACAGCATGTATGCATCGACACATCTCCATTTAAAACCACTAAAAATGTGAACTTTTTGGACATATATATATACTCACTGACACAGATATATATATATATATATATATATAAAAACCTGTGATTCAAGTTTGGAAAATTATTAGGAAAAGTCATTTTTGACAAAAAAGGCCATAAGAAAACATTCTTACCTCCTATTGCTAATGTTTTTCTTTTTTTTTTTTTTTTTAACTAAAATCCTCCTGTCTGAGAAAGCAAACAGTGCAGTTAGAAGTGTCACCACAGTGTGTCATGGGAGTTATGCTTTGGGCACCTCCTCCCTACTTTCACCTCTCAACAATGCGGTCCCAAGCCAGATGCATCTTTCTCATTTCTCTGATTACATATTTTCCCCAAATACCTAAGTTAATCAATTTTTCATTTGTCTCCAGTGAGCTATGAATATTTTCATTTTAAGTTTCAGGATATAATATGTACAATGGACATGGGTGAAGAGCCTGATATAACTTTGTAGAAGATTGCATATTCATGTAATCCACTGTTCATCAGACTGATCATGCTTTGAAATTCTGCATTAAACTGACAAAATAGTTACACGATGCAAAATTATTGCTTTAATAGCGTTACTGTTGGACTGATCAATTAACAATGATTATCTGCAATTTCTGAAAGAGCAAAATGAATTTGATCTGAATTCATAAGGATGACTCTTTTTCCCCCATTATGTTCCATTTTTGTCTGCAACTATTCTTCACGTTTCCCTAGAATGTGGTAAGTGAAGACATGCAGTTATATATTTATATATATATACACACACACATATATAAAGTTATATTACACTGGTTTAAGTATGTCACATACATAGGAATTGGATTCCACACTGTGAAACTCTTGAAGTAATTCTGTTTTGTCTTTCCTGCCACCTTCACAAATTTCTCAAATGTTTGTGCTCTTTCCTAGCACCCAAGAGACAATTTCACTTCCATTTTTTAGAAATCACACTGCCATGAGACTTTGAGTTAAAAATACAGAGGAGTGAGTGTTTCCTCTGCACACAGTAGAGAGGCAACATGTTATTATTACTGTAAATCAGTGAGATTATGCTGAGGCCATCATTTTGGCCAGATATCATTTCTTTGACATGAGTTCTTAAGAGGTTTCCTAACAACCAGTAACCTTTTTAAAAAACAAATAAATAAATAAATAAAAGGGAGCCTCTAGGGTTATGGACAGTCTTCCATAGCTGTTTTACTGTGACACAAGAAAAGACTTACTGCTTTATTTCATAGAAGTGTTTCCCTTATTCAATTTGTAGTTATTTTTCCTTATCTTATTCAGAAAATTTCATTAAGCAGGGCAGAAGCACTGTTTTAAAATTTATTTTTCATACACAAGCTGCTCGATTTGACCGTTTATGAGTAGGTCATTTAAAAATCATTGTTAAATCTGATTGGTTTTGATTTAGGAGTTATTCTCAGAAGCAAACTATGAATTCAAAGAGCTGTGGTTTCAGTACTGTGCCAGCACACACATTCCACGTATACACCCTTTCTGCAACTTCCAGCCTTTCTACCTATGAGGGATGGAAAGCATCTATGTAATTTGCACATCTGTGAACTGAAATTTGCATGCATAGCATTTAAGAAATTCCTTGGAGATTGAAAAGCAGACATCCCAATAAAGGCAGACAAAGTGGTAATAAGAATACATGTTGCAACAGCAAACACAGGCAACCAATCGTTTACAACATAAGCAAAAACATAACTGACAAAGAAAGCAACAGCCTTTCTGAAAAATAAAATAAGGCTTTGCATCTGAAGAATATTTTACATTTGCATAGCACTTTTCCAGTTCAGTGCTTTACAAGCATTAATTAGCTACAGCCATGTCTAAACTAGAATACAGCTTATAAATATACACTGCTCTGGAAAAAAAAACAAGAAAAGTTTCTCATCTGATGCAGCCTGTACTAGCCTAGCTTTTACTGGAAAGACTTATTACAGGGAATACTGGAGAGCTGCAGTCTCTACCTCTATCCCTTATCAAAACCATCCAGAGCAGTGCATTCTCCTGGACAGCTGTCATGATAGTAGTTCCACATCTGTGACTGCCATCCATATCACAATAGCATCAAGCCTTAGTTTACTCACTCCTTCCTATCCCTCTTCCCTCTCTTCCTCCCAACAGAAATAAGTTAGAATGGCAAGACAGCAGGTGTGCTGTTATAGCTGCACGTAAACTAGGGGATTCTATGCGCACAGAGCGCTCACACCCCAGATTAACATGGTGATGTCAGCCATGCCTTGTGCTGTAGACATGATCTCAGCTACAAATCGCTCCTCTGGTGCATTGATTTGTGCTACTGGAGCCATGTTTAATTGAGACCCAGAGGGGACTGTTTTCTAATCACTTGATGATGTAGCCCCAATCCTGCAAACACCTCCGTACATGCCCAATTTTAAGAAGATGAGTAGCATGACTCAAATGCTAAAACTTATGCTTGTCTGTATCTGTATATTTCATGCACCCACACTGAGGAACATGAATTGTTGACTTAAACAGTGAGACCTGGATTGCAGCTCTTGATTTTAGTGAGATACCTATGGAATACTTTGGGCACTAACTGAAAATATGTTAGCAGTCAAAGATTATAAGTAGGTTTAAAGAGCATTCCATTTACCTGGTGGTGTCCTGTAACATTGCACTGCGTTGATTTAGGAGAAGCTGAAACTTTTGAAAATCAGGAGCAAATATATAGGGGAAAGAGACAAACTTCAGTTTCTTCCTGCTTTGCTCTTTATTGTCCCCAGTCTCTCCTGGATGAACAGGTGCTCCAGCCATATTCACTGTTAACTGGTGAGACAGCTTGATATTCAATGTTAGAGCTCACAAGTGAAGGGTAGCTATGCACAGATGTGAACTACAATGGTCTTGCTCCATATGGACATGCCTTTACAAAAAGGTAAAGCACTGGAAGTAAACCTCTCTGCTCCTGTTTTAATGACTAACACCAAAGGGAAAAATCTTGTTTACAAAGATGAGGTCCCTACACTATATGAACAGACAACTGAGGTCTTAATGCAGAAAGAATAATGTTAGATAGCATCTCCATACAGCAAAGGGGTGTTAGAAGGTGTGAAGGAGTTAAAAAACTTACCAAGCTTGGCATGTTATCTATGCAGGCTCACACAGGTACAGCAAGTATAGGTAGCTTTTACTCCCTACAGACCAAAATCACAGAAGAAGGCTGTGCATTACGAACCAATGCCTTGGTTAAAGTGGCAGACACATCTGATTAAACCCCATTATGGGTTTTCAGGTGTACCTTAGAAGAGAACACAGGACAACACTGTCCAATTTTACCACTCTCCAAATTTTCTTAGAAACATAAACATCAGAAGTTAGGAGCTGGCTATTATTTACACATTTGTAACAGGTAGTTCAGATATAACGCTGACCTCATCCAGTAGCCTGTGATGGTTTATCCCATACATTTTATTATTATTTTTTGTGTGGAGTAGGGCTTGCAGTTGTGTTTTGAAATGCTTACAATGGGTAGAGATCAGAATCATCATAACATAGCCTATGGCCCTTGTTCCAGGTCTCTCTGACAGCAATTTTCACTATGGAAGAGAGAAGACAATAGGATGCTTCTCTGACATGCGTAACCACCATTCCAGCTCCCACCCTCTACACACACTGCTACTAGATGTCACTCATATTTGCAGTACTGAACCTGTGCTTTTGCACGTATGCTTCAATGGCAGCAGTTCCTTGCCAAATCACATCCTTTGTGGTTATGTAACTGATTATATATACAAGTCCTGGTCATAGATTTATGCACCCAAGCAACTACATTTTTTTTTTTGAGTAAGGCCTTCATGCCACCACAGAGTCTTTCAGAGTCATAATCAGTCAGGGACTGACTGTCTTCCCCTTAATGCTACATCTCCTAGCACAAGAGAGCTAGGCCTAAACAGTAAAAGTATCCATACATATTTAAATCACTGGGAGTTAATTATCTAAGCAACTTTGTGAATTTGGACTGAGGCAATGCTAAGTCAAAAGACTATACCTTTTTATTAGATAGGAATATTTCCTTTTCACTGCTTCAGGAATTAGGATACTAGCAGCCAGTGGGGTGGGGAAGAAACCAATGGAATACATTCCTTTTATCCTCTAGAGTTTAGGTGTCTGGGCCTTAGGGAATTTTCTTGATGAAATAATAATTAACAAATTAGCGAGGAAAAAATAGATACTTGACCAAGAGGCACAAGAGTTTCACAGGAGCAATCGTTTACAAGGAAGCAAGTCTCCTCCATTGTGAGGAATTATACCCCAGTTCAATTCAGAAGATGTGTGTGTTGACATATGCATCTCTGCTATGTAAACTGTCTCATGCTGCTGCTTCTTTTTGGTGTGTCAGATGGAAGCATGCATCCCACATGACTTTCTGCCCTTTGAAAATCTTCCGGATTTTAGCTGGCCTGGAATGCTACCTCTGGCATCTCTGTCAGAAACATTCAGGAATGTGAAATCCTCTTAAACTTTTCATTAGAGACCCACGTCCCTTATTGGAATTCATGCCAAATCTGTGAAAGAGCAAATGTGGCTTAGATTTCTGAAGGACTCGGATAGTTTTGATTGTATTATTATATTATTGTATTATAGACAGAGACACTACAAAATACAATATAAAATATTCTGCCCCATCTGGACAATAGGCTCAATAAAGTTAGGGTTTTGTTGTTGGGTTTTTTTTATTAATAGTAGTATTTTTTTTCTGTACCTTAAATTAGTTCTGTTTCAATTGCTTTCTTCTGAGGTTAAAACCAGGTTTATTCTTAAGTTAATGTTCTATGAAATAAATCTGCTTTCTAGCAGGAAATCTTTTGGATATGAATTACTGAACAGTCTCAAGAGGGTTTTTTTATCTTCTAAAGGAGGCAAAACACTTGTGATTCACTGTTCCAGAGATCAACCTTTCCTAACACATTTGCAGTTGTTCGTTTGTGTAAGAAGGCCTTGATCAGATCCAACTCCCAGTGGCTTCCATGCAAAAGCTTTAAAAAAGCACACAGAAATGTGAATTTAATTGTTTCCAGGTATTACATCATATGTAGATTCCTACTCTGCTGATTTTTTTTTAATAAGAAATGGAGTGAGAGAAAAGTTTAGAAGCTGCTTCAGCCTAGCATTTTCATATGCTGCATATTAAAAGATTTCTTATTCTTTGTGATGCCCCAATTTCCTTTAAATGTAATTAATGAACTGGCAGTGTGCCAGCATAAGATTATTAGATAGCAGCTTTCTGCCACTGTGGAATTATCTGTGATACGTTCCATATTCCCCTAGATGAGATGAGATGAGATGGCGGGGTGTGGGGGGAGGAGGTATGTGTAAACATTTGTTTCTATCCTTCATGCAAATAGACTGCAGGGATGGAGTTGTTCTGCCATTTAGGTAGGGTCTGAGTATTTTCCATGTGTGGCTCTGATCTAGCAAGGGGAGAGGGCTTGTATCTTAATGTATGTCTGGCCCATATGTGAGCCAACATCTGGAGAAGATCTCTCTGTGCAGGAAGACGAGAACAGGCATGCTAGAAGCATACATCAGGAAAACAATATCAAGGATTTTGGTATAAAGTTGAAAAGTGATAGGTTTAATGGGTGCAGGTACTGACAGGATCTCGGGGACTGGCATTAAAGAACATAAGAACTCTGTCTGTAATGACTGGAGTAGTGCACACCTCCAGGGGGCTTTTGTTTCAGATGTTTGTCTCTGAAAGATGTTCTTGTTCAGCAGAGGAGAGCACACTCAGAGGCTGGTTTCTTTTGAAAATCCTTTTCAGTAGCAAAGGTCAGTTCTTCTAAACACTGTACACTCTACTTAAATTACCTAAAAATAAGCTCATTTTTACAAAAAAAAAAAAAAAAAGACCTGAAATTAAATAATGAACCAGTTCATCCAGCTCAGGTGATCAAGAGTCTTATGAAATACAGCTACAAGGAAAATAAAATATTTCCTCTGGATATATGTGTATTTGAGGAATCAAACATGGCTATAAGCATGTCAACAGTTTAATTTCAGTTAGGATGCATCACTGTTAAGAAGCAATTTTAATTATAGTATTCAAAATAAAAAGTATACATAGGACATGGAGACTCCTTATCTCAGAGGCTATCTGGTGGATACATGGTCCTTGTCCTTCTTAAAGCTTATGTTATTAAAATTTGGGTAGGAAGGAAAGGAACAATGAATGGGACATTATCACTGCAGATCTAAAGGCATACAACTAATATTCTCTTTATTAATCACATAGTGGAGTTCAAAGCCTATCATCATTAATGGAGGTTTAAAGTCAGGGGAACTATTCTGAGAATATTTTCATAGATTGTTCCATATTCCGTTGGTTTCTGTGTTTAAGTCTTCAGATCATTGAAAATAATACTGTCAATTGATGATCTACGAATCCTATGCTAATCTTTTCACATTTAGTGCTGCAAGGACTGTCATTGCTTCTCTTTGGATGTAGGCAGCATAAGAATAAGCAGGGTTGGTTTTTTTTTCAGAAGATGGGAGTAAGTTTTAGTACATTATGCAAATTTGGCATATGTCTTTTGAAAGAAAAAAATTGCTATATAGAAAAAGTGATTAAAGTTATTTAGAAGCCTATATTACTTTGCATAATTAAAGAATTTTTGTCATATTTTTAAATAATAAAAAATAATCTGTGCAATTTAAATAATAAAAAATAATCTTCAACTTCTGAACCTTTGCAATAACAGAAGTTTCTTTGGTGTACCTGGTGCATTTCCAATGTGCTTTTTGCAATGGATGCAGTTTGAGCTAGCACTCCTAGAAGTGTGTTCAGATCAGTTTTAGGCGCTGTGGTAAATCCTCTACACCAATTATCGGGGATGCTGGTATGGCAGCTTGGGCCACAGTAGTTAATCTAAACTGCTCCATTTGACTTAGACGATGCAACAGTCAGAGCTGCTTCTAAGTTAGGCACTTACACCAAGGAATACAGCCAGCATGCTAAGAAAACTGTAAAAGTAATTATATGGTATGTTTCATAAGAGGACTAAAAAAAGAGTATTATATAGATAATTTAACCCTGTCTGCTGTTTCCATGATTACTGCACAAATCTGGGGGAGATGAGAATTTAGTTCATGTCTCTTAACATGTTTTAATCAGAATTACAAAGTGAAGAAAAGGGATTTGCCGGGAAGGCAGAGAAGAGATCCAAGGAGAGGAGCAATCGCCATGTTACATCCAATCTTTAACAGAAAAGCTACTCTACTAGATCACACCAAATATTTGCTGGCGTCATATCCTGTCTCTGATAGCAGATGCTTAGGGAACAATATAAAAGCGAAGCAAATATGAGGTAGCCTTTTTACTTCCAGCATCATGTAATCAGTGGTTCAAGGACTTTCAGTGCTGAAAGCATATTCAGAACCATTATATTTAATAGTCATTGCAACAGAGAGAAGGATGTTCTTTATACCTCGATACTCACTTAATTTGGTTCAGCCTCTTTATTGCGGCCTACTCAAGCACCTAACTGACAAACATACACACCATTACAGAAAGAGTGGGAACATATAAGGGAGGAGAGTGTTGGAGAAAGTGGTACATTCAGTCACAGGACATCCTTTCAGTACCTGAAGAAAGCAAGGACAGAAAGAGATTTGGAACTGGATGAAGAATGTGCTGACTGGGACAGTCATGTGCAGACAAAGAACTCAACTTGCCATCGGGGGAGTTGCTCCCTGCCTTGAGATATATGCTTAGGAGTTCTTGGGGCATGTAGAACTTAAAAAGTAGTTCTGTACCTGCAATTTGAATTAAAACCTGCTTATAGTGGGACAAACTGCCTGTTTTGTTTACTGCTATATTCAAGTGTAGGAAAATGCTTACATGGAAGTCCTCTACAGAGGTCTCAGCAGCTGAGGTGATGCTACATCTGGACCCAATCTGCAAGTCAAAAGTAACCTGTGATGTTTGGTATAATTAGGGCTGCAAGAGTAGATGTAGGGGGATGAAGGGAAAAGGAAAAGAAAAATAAGTTTGGAAGCAGATGGATTGAGGCAATAAGGCCCCAAGAACCCAGTGATTTTTGTAACCTCTGTCATATGCTCCATGGGTTTGCCTAATCTCTTTTTTAACTCATTCATACTTTTGTTCTCTCTGATATTTGCAGTCAGAAGGCAGTTCTGTCATTTACTTACAATTTTATTTATATCCGTTTATTTTAACTTTGCTGTTTAATTACTTCTTTCAGTGAACCTTTGAACTTACACTACAAGAAATATCTGTTTCCTATTTATTTGCACCATGATACAGATTATTATAGACCTGTCTTCTAATAATCAGCTATTCAGTTTTCAGATTCAAATCTTATCTCTCTACTCAATTTCTCCTCAAACATTACGCTACCTTTTATATTAAAACTGTTTTGCTGCCATTTGCTGCCCCCAAATCCTTTATCAGATGAGGTACCTGGAGTATTCAAAATGTAAGTTCAGAATTAATGTTTACAGTGGCATAGTGAGTTTTTCCACTTAATTCCATATTCCTTTCTCATTGTTAACTCTTTTTTTTGTTTGGTTTGGTTTAGTTCCACCCGTATAGAACAGTGACCTAAGGCTTTGAATGCTGCCCCAAATAAATTATGGTTCTGAGACAAGACAGTTAATTTAAAGGTTTGGTTAGATTTTTCTACTTAGTATGTTACTCCGCACTCATCAAGATGACTTTCACCTGCCAATTTATCATCAGCCACCAGTCTTTTGAGATCCTTTTGCAAATCTTCTCAAATAAGTTGAGTAGCAAAATCCACAACCTCTCTGAAAATGGAACTACCTGGTTTCCTGCCTTCTAACCAATTATAATCCCAGCACTGACTATAGGAACATTGTCTTGTCTTCATATACCTGGCCACACTCAAAGCAGTGTGCTGGTTTGGGCTGGGACAGAGTTAATATTCTCCGTAGTAGCTGGCATGTGACTGTGCTTTGGATTTGTGCTGAAAACAGTGTTGATAACACAGGGATGTTTTCGTTACAGCTGATCAGTGCTCAGGCAGCATCAAGGCCTTTTCTGCTTCTCACCCTACCCCACCAGTGAGTAGGCTGGTGATGCGCAAGAACTTGGGAGGAGACGCAGGACAGCCAACCCCACGCTGGCCAAAGGAATATTCCATATCATATGAATATGGACAACATATAAAGCTGCGGGAAGAAGAAAGAAGAGGGGGCAACTTTGGAGTTATGGCATTTGTCTTCCCAATCGATGGTTGTGTGTGATGGAGCCCTGCTTTCCTGGAGATGGCTGAACACCTGCCTGCCAATGGGAAGCACTAAATTGATTCCTTGTTTTGATTTGCTCGCCTGGGCAGCTTTTGCTTTACCTATTGAACTGTCTTTATCTCAGCCCACAAGTTTTCTCACTTTTATTCTTCTGATTCTCTCCCCCATCCCACTGAGGGGAGTGAGCAAGTGGCTGTGTGATGCTCAGTTGCCAGCTGGGGCTAAACTATGACAAGCACATATAAATATTTATGATGATTTAAAAGAAGGGATCCAGGGTACCAGAAGCAGCCTATGCACAGTAATCTAGAGCAAAGAATAGGCAATTTATCCCATTCCTATGGTAGCTTTTGCTGTCTCCATTGAGCTGCTCACTGCTGCAGCCAGAATGAAATTACACAACGTGGCTGAGCCAGTCAAGATGCTCAGGGCTGCTCAGATGGCGTCCTCCTCCCACATCTCTCTGCCCACACTCCTGGCCACAATGGTCCCATTTCTCTCCTCACATGCCAGTCCTGCCAATTGTCTCACACCTCAATAAGCCAATTTAACTAGTTTCCCCAAGAGAAAGCTGTTCATTCACTTTCCTGTGTCAAGTCAGGTTTCCATCCATTTAAAAAAGTTGAATGGTGGGAGCACAAAGCCTGTTGACAACCAGACCTGGCACAAGGAAAGGGTCAGGAGTCTGTGGCCAGTGGGAGAGGAGTAAGACCTCCTCACTTTTAAGGACAGCAGTCCTTAGATCTGATGAAACCTTTTCTTATAAACCCACTCTTAGAATAGGTTTCATTGAGCTGCCAAGTTGCCCTACCACACAGCCAAAGGAGGAGGTCTTGCTCCCTTCCCCTGTTTCCAAGTGCTCCTTTCACTTTTCTTCCTCTCTTTTGTTCCCTTAACCCTGCTTATAGTTCAGCTCCTCCCCTTCATCAAGTCTGGAAATCACACTGTCTGACTAATGTTGTCTGATTCCAAGGTAAGCCAATTCACCTCATCAATTGGCCCAAAACAGAAGTTAGACACTTCTGTTGCTGGATTGGAATCTAAAAACGTTACGTCAGTTTACCAGGAGATCAGATGAGATCCCAGAGACTGTGGAAGATAGACACTGGAACCAAGTGATGGGTAAGACTGGTAAGAAAGGGAAGGAGAAAGCAGTAGCACATTCTCCTTGCTGCATGTATGAAGTTAAATTGAAACCATACTCGTAGAAGAATATGGTTAAAGCTGGGTTTAAAAACATTGCTATGCTGAAGTATTTTTTGCCAAAGAGGTGTATACAATGAGTGATCTGCTTTCGAAGATGACAAATGAAACATTTCGGTTTATTAACCTTAAGATCAAGCACCTGATATTTGCACCCAGATTTATTGTTCAGTAAGCTTATCCAGGTGGCTGGTGATACTCCAGTGTTTATAATTCCCTTTCCTTCTCCTTTAAATATCAGAGTGAATTGTTGACCTGTCTTTCTGACAAACTCAAGTTCAGTACATATATATATTTTATCGAGTGATTTCAAAAAACAAGTCCTTCAAACTCAGTAACTATCCGCCATTCATTCATTACTTCTCCTAGGGGGAAGATCCTGTGTAAACAATTTGGCAGGGTGAAGAATGGGATGTTACCAGCTATTCACCTTTTTAGATCTTTGCATGAAGAAAGCATGATTAGAAGGTGATCGTGTTCAAGACTTGAGCAGTGGTTGCTTTTTATCTCCACGTGGCATGCTGGGAAGCGCCAGGGCCCTGGTCTGGAATGTTGGCCCAATATTTCTGGAAGATCAGAGCTGGAGTTTAAAGCAAACTAAGGACATGTATGTACAGATACAGATAGTTTGAGGCACTTTGGAAGTTTAAGGGCAAGTTAACTGAACTGTTGTGTCAACACTGCCTACAAAATTAACCTGTACCTCTGAAATGTTTTGCTACTAATCTAGTCAGAAACTGGTTTATGTGCTAAGGGATGAAAAATTATGTCACTTCTGTTACTAGGAGAAATATCCATGTATTTTTATGGGGGTTTTGTATGTAATTGTATAAATTCAATAAGACTTTTTGCCCTCTGTGATAGTTTTGTTTGGGCTCTACAAATTAATCACATACCAAGTGGAACAGCATGCATTCGCTTCTTTATGGTGTACTGTCTTTTGGCCTTTTTTTTTAGAAAAGAGCAACATTCCTTGCTCCTAGGATTCTGTCCTTTATTACTTCACAAGACTTTATCATAAACCCACTTAGTTTCTTCCTGGTCTCGGTTAGCCTAATTGTGAAAAGTGCATATACCGCAAGCCGCCTTTTCTCCCTCAGCTGTGGGGAAAATTCCTGCTTACTAAGCTGGAGTCTTTTCTTCAGTTTTTGCATAGGTACAGGAATGTAAGAAGCATTTTGATTTGCCTGCATAGATGGACCCAGTTCCCACATTACATACTTTTGGTTGAAAATTATTTTGCATGTGCTAGTAGAAGAGGAACAATTTACATGGAATTTCAATATTTGGGGGGAGGGGGAAGTGAGATGACTACTCAGAAGTAATAAAACCAGCTACAAATATTGAGTCCCATTTATTTTCATAATGAAGAGTGAATATCATTCTGTAGATAAAGCTACTTCATTTTACCTCAGTCAATAAAAAGTTGTTTTAATATTAATTATTCTCTGGAAAATTCTCCACTGATTTGTTTTTTATGCCAAATATGCCTTGAACAACTCATAGGGACTGAAAAATTTTCTCAGTCCTTTAAATATGGACAACACCCTCTTTGGAATAAGTGACCTGATCCACGGCAAAAGGAAAGACTTCTGTGGAAATAACATATTTGGGCTTATGTTCATAATGCCAAAATCAGACTGCTTAAAATCTCTCCTGGCAACAGGATAAGAAATCTTAAAGTTGCTTCGCTTCAGCTTCTCTATTTTTGTGTTATTTGGATGGTTACACAAACAAGGCTTTTAAGAGGCTACAGTCCCTCTCTTTGTAGTTACAGCTCAGAGAGTTTAGAGGCGTGGGACTGAGCTGAAAATATGTGGGGTATTCCCAGAGCTGCCAGTAATAGGTAACCCATGGAACGGGCCCTTTGCTTTGTTTTCTTCAGGCTGCTGTGACTGTCTTGACTAAAGGAAGAAAGGGAAATTTTAGAAAAAGCAAGTCTGTCTTTTTTAGGCAAGTCCTTGCTCTGGTAGGTTCCTATGTAACTTTCCACCCCTGGTTAATAAAACAGTTCTCTATTGTGCTGCAATTTTGGGTGGCCACATAAAGAATTTGCCCTTTAATATGTGAGAAATGAGGATAAAAAAGAAATATGTGTGTGTGGGGGTGGGAAGAGTAGTGATTTATGTCTACCATTTTCCTGTACTTCATCTAGCATTACCTATATATCTATTATTTAACAGTAAAATAACTGCAGGAAGCAGAGAGCTGTGGCTTTGCTGGGGTCTTCCCACCTGTCCTGGGACCTCCACACACCAGCATCAGCCTTTGGGGTGCATCTGCTCTTACCTCCTCCGCTCCCAACTGGACAGGGGAGGGGGTTTGGGGGGGGGGGGGTTGTTGTTTGTTTGGGTTTGGTTTTTTTTTTTGTTAAAAAAACATTCAGAAGCTTTACCCCGAATGTCTCTTTCCCAGGGGGTTCCAGCCAACAGGAACTGTAAGTGTGCGTTCATTTCCCTTCTGGCGAAGCTAGCTTAGTAGAATAATAATTCAAAAACAAAAACACCCCCAAAAAAACCCAAAACACAAACACCACCAAAGCAGAAAAACCCTGACGCAACACCGCAGTACGAACCGAGCCTTTCGTGCTGCTGCCTCCCTTGCACTCTGCAAGGCCACGGTTAAGGGGTTTTCGGGGCGGGGGGAGGGGGGGGCGTTTAGTCCACGCAGGCTCTCAATGGAAATATCGCCTTCACTCAAAAATCCAGGGAGGGTAGCGGGGCCACAGCGATCTTACTTTTTTCCCCTTCATCCTCCTATTACTTGTCCAACATCTTGCAAAGAGCTACTGAGGAGGCAGGTTATTACGTACTGAGAACTGGTGTGGCAACTGTTGCTTGCCCTTCATTAACGCTGGTGTTTAGCTTAAACGACTTGACCTGAAGTGGCTAGAGCCTCCCGGGGGAAAGTTTTCAGTCCTTTTGTTGTATGTTTTAACAGAGTTCCCCACCGGAGCAAAACCCCTTCTCTCTCCCATTTGCTGGCTCCTGCCCTGAGGGTGATGAGGCTGAAAGTTTAGCGAGCTCTGTGCATAACTTCACATCACAAGAGCAAGTCCGTGGCTCTCTTCTCCCCTTCCCAACACCTCCCCCTCCGCCCCTTTCTTTTTCCTGCTCCTAAACGCCTCCTTCAAGTTTGCATCTGGGCAGGACTCCAAAGGTGCAGCAGCAGCAGCAGCAACAAGCCGGAGTTCAAAGTTAGCAGTAAATTGCACAACTTCCAGCTCATCGCTACGCTCGGTGACTATTAACAAGCTGGAAGGCACTCAGGGAAAAAAATAGGGGAGAAGGGAACACCCTCGAATTGTTTGGGGATCGCTGATGTTATGCTTCTGCCGCTGGGATCATGGCTCCCTTTGGAAGGAATTTATTAAAAACCCGTCATAAAAACAGGTAAAGTGCGTGGGTACGTGAAGGAAAAGGGAGAGCGGTACGGTACGGTACGGGTGGCTTTTATATTTTGTTTTAAGTTCGGGAGGGGAGAGGATGCCTTGCTCCGGACCCACGCTGCTCCCGGGAGCTGTAACTTCTGGGCTCACCTGCGAGTGGGAGCGGGGCCGGAGGAGACGGGTCGGCGTGTGCGGAGGGAAGGGGTGCTTTCCAGAGCCCCCACCCCCTACCCCCCTTGCCAATCCATGGACCTGTCTCTCCCCTCTTCGCTCTGGCTCCTTTGATTCCTGGACAGTATTTTCAGGGAGGGGAAGATAGCTCTTCCTGGCTCTGAACCTACCCCGTCTAAAACAAGGGGATCACTGGAAAGCCCCCCGCCCCGTTCCCAAGGTGAGGCTCGGCAGGGTCTGAGGGGAAGGGAAGGGATGGGATGGGATGAGATGGCGGCCCCGGTGTGCGGGGCAAGTGCCGACTGCCGGGGTGGGGGCCCGGAGTCCCTCACTCCCCGTGGGGCGGGGGATAGAGTAAAAAAAAAAAAGTCCTCGAGTTTGTTACGGGAGGGCTGTGGCGGGCTGGGCTCCGGGCCCCTCCATCGGCTGCTTTCCCCCTGTTTTCCTGGGGGGAAGAACTGCAGCTTGCAACCCCCATAGGATCAACCCCGTGCCTAAACTAAACTCGTTCGCTGGCTGTAAGGCAGGAGAGGAGAGCGTCGATCTTTAAGCATGGGGGGGCGGGGGGATGGGGGCATAGGCTGGGGTTTTTTTGGGTTGGTTTGTTTTTAAATTAGCCTTTAGTCTGAGCTGAACTTGTCTGCTTATGGGTTTTCGCCTGGAAAAACGTTCAGGGTGACAGCTGAGGTCCCGGCTCTTGCGAAGTTCCTTCGCGGGGACTTTGCCCCTCGCCGTGTGCGTGCTTCCACACGCCGGCCCGAGAGTAAGGAAAAAAAGAGTTATGTCATCATTTTAAGTGCTAGGGTGGCATTAGAGGGCTTGTTTTTTTAAGGGTAAATGTGCTTGGAATGGAGTAAACACTGCTTGGAACCTATGGGATTACAGTGGCCGTCTCACCAAGGTAGAACAGAAACAAGTCGTAGGTTTCTTGGTGAGAAACTCAAAAATCACTTACCGTGTCTTTGCCGCTTTGACTGGTGCTCTCCACTGAAGTTTAGTTCATACTTGAGGGTACGGGAGGGAAAATCTTTTCTGAAGGGAATGTAGTTGAACCCTAAAAAGTCGTTTAGAATGTCCTGATTTTTCCACAGGTCTAACTTTTGGTTTTCCCATTCCGTACACTGAAAATGATGGGGGTATTGTATTTGTTGGGAAATTAGCATATTATATGGAACATAAAGACTGTAATAGTCAAGGTTTAAAAAATAGGATACTATTTTAGAATTAATAATGTTGTAGGTTACTGATTAAACGGTCTATTTGATGAATGTGTCTGGAAACAGAAAAGCTTTGATGTAGTTCTCATGTGGCCATTTTATGTTCAGAAGATCTGTGAAGGTGGTCATGAACTTCTACATGAAATTGCTTTTACCTAGAGCTGTAAATCTATTACTATTAAAATAGAAGTTTTGGTCCTGCCATTAATTACCTGAATAACTGTTAAATCACAAAGCACAGTTCCACTCCGTTCAACGAATGGAGAAACTGTTTCTCTTTTGGATGTTTAAAATATCTTCATACTAATTGCATCAATCTCTCTGTGCTTGGTGATGTCACATTTTATTCCTCAGGAAAAGAAAAGTCATAATCCAAAGCTTTAAGTAGCCAATAAAAATTAAAATACTAAAGGAATCACTACTGTGAACATCTAGCACTTTCTTCTCATTTCACCCTCCCTCATCCCCTTCCCCCCAAGAAATTAATGCCTTTATGGCAGAGAGGTGTTGTGGCATAAAAAGGGTCTGAAAGTCTTGTGACTACAGAAGGGGGGTGATTAAGAACAAAGCAAACTACATAATTCTTAAGACTTATTATCTATTAACATATTTAAATTTGTGTATATTAGCTCTTGATACTGAATTTTGAGAATTACACTTATGCAGTTCGTAGAAGGGTCTTGTAGCATGATAGAAAAGCTATGTGAGAACTCTTTTTTTTTAATTATATTTCTGTCTTTGTTAACTCATTTGAAACCTTGAAAAGCAAGTCAGATGAGCTTAAAATACTTGACTGTGTTTAGAGCACCAGTTGGGGAGCTGGGGAACTTGTGGCTCATTAAAGTCTTTGTTTGCCTACTTGTAAAGAAGGACCAAAAAGGCATGTGTGTGTATATGTATATATTTAATCTGCTGCTTTATTATGTCTAATGTTTGTCCATCTTTTTGAGAAACAGGTTTTTTGCTTTTCCGCTGAGAGTTTTTAATGACCATTTGCTACATGCAAATATAACTCTTAAGAGCTATAAGATAAGCAAATGAGGAATAAAATCTATGTTTACAGGAGGAGGAGGTAAAGCTAAGTCAAGGTAGCATAGGTAGTTTGAGGAAGAGCCAGAAGGAAAATTAAGGCGTTACAGTCATTTGCTCAGATAACAAGATGACACCTCTGTAATTAGTGCTTGTCTTGCAGCATTGCCCAGAGGTCCCAGATCAGGGCCCTGTTTCATAGCAGACTCTTCACATCTAGATCATAAAACATCAGTCTCTACCCCTAAGACCTCAGAGTTTAAACAAAGAGGTTACTCTAACTGTATCTGTGTGTGAGGTATTTGAGCAACATATGGGGGATACTGGCTGGGATGCCATGAGTCTTCAGAGAAAGAAACCAAGATTAATCTTCAGGAAGACAAAACCTGTGCTGAACAGGTTTCTGAAAGTATTTGAATTTGTATTTATTTATGTATGTATATATTATTTCAAATAGTGCTTGAAAGATCTCCAGCTGTCATTACTCTCTTGGGCTGCTGAAATCTTGCTCATGCAGACAGCACAAGGCCTGGGAACCACTGGTTCATTGTAAGCCCCGATTTGATTTCCGAGAAGCAGCTGCTAGGAATGTGGCCCCAACACATTTTTCTTGGTCAGAAAGAGAACAAATTGTATCTTGGTATCTTTGTCAAGAGTGATGAGGAGGTTTTATACAGTTCTTTGCCCTCCCGGGTGGCAGCCAGAAATAATCGCAGTCCACAGAGCGTGAATGTGCTTGTCAGTGTGTCCACTAGAGAACAATACATCCAAAAGGTAGGAAGGCTGTGCCCCACCCACCTGCAAATCCAAATATGCTCGGCAGGGACAGGCTGTACCCTCTAAAGCAATAAAGGAAAAGGGATAGTTTCCTGAGCTACTAAGCCTCTGTGCCGTGAATATAAACTCCAGGGGATTTAATTTTATGCAGATCCCTTAAAGGTGCTGTTCTCTGGGAGCATGAGGAATGTTCAGCTGAGATTGTGCTATGGAAGTGTGATGATGTGAGAAAATGCTCAGCAGAAGATGGAGTAAAAGAAAGGTCATAGAGTTCCTTGCAGTTAAGGCCTAGTATTGATCTAACACATTGCACTGCTTAGAGACAGAACAGCTCCCTGTTCAAATATGAGGAACAAATAGAGGCCATAATACTCATAGTGTTTATGTACCAGGGTTTCACATTGTATAGAATTTCCTGAGTACCAAGTAGAACAGGAATCTATGCCCCACTGATTTTCTGTAAGGTTGGATTTCTCTGCTTTTGAGTGTTAAATTTAGTCACTTCTGAGAATGGGTCTTTAGGTTCATTTAAATCATTAATATACTTAAGACATTACCCATCATTTTAAGGACATCTCTATCTATCATTGTCTTATTTGTCCAGTGATCTGATGCCGAGAAAGGTGACTCCATTGCTATTTCTCTTTCGCTTACATCACATAAACCTTACCCAAACTTGTTGAAGCTCAACTCTTCTGTATGGGTTGTAGGCCATGGAAGTAGCAATTTGAAAGGGAGAGGGTACAGAGAATGTGTCGCCTTCACGGAGTTGTCCTTGATGCTGTAGGGCTTTCTGGTAGGCACAAATAACTTGAATTATATTTTCTCCAGTGTAATTCTTGCTGGTCCTCAGTTTACCACAACCATTTGTAAGCACATGCAGCACATCTGAACCCACAGAACTGTTTGATGATGAAACAGCTGTGTTACAAATTTGTTACTATTTAAATACATTCATTGCTTTTGCTTTCTCTTCATGATTTTTTTTTCCACCTTTGCTGTCAATGTCTCAGTGCCATGGTGCTTAGCCTAGTGTTTCTATATCGAAGGCAAAGATTGCTCCTCTTTAATCATCTCACCTCTGGTTCAGACGTAGAAAGAAAGATCACGCATATCCATTCATTTGTAGGGATATAGAGGGAGTTCTTCCTGTCCTGACAGTCAGAGGCCCCTCCCCAGTGAGAGTAACATTCAATTATTCTCAGGTTTTATATTACAGCATAGGGTAATGAATTAGATTAGAGGCTTCATCTATCTGATACTGACCTAGCATTACCATGTTCCCGCCCTTCCTCCCTCCCTCCAGTAGTTTCTCATTGTATCTGGTTAGCACAGTGATTTGAGTATTACTCTGATCATCTTTACTGCTCTACGGTTGAGTACACTGCTTTATATTTTAAGTGGTAGTGAAGCAAAACTGAAGATACTCAGCATTTAGGTTAACTGGAAAAACTCTTGGAGATCAGCTGCTTATCTGAATGAACTGTGTGTGACCCACGCTGCAAGTCTCATGGGATCATGTGAGATGTCTAATACTTCTCTTGGATGAACATACCTGAAAAAAGTCTTTAGGAAGCTATAAAGGTGCTTTTTGATTCAAGACTACCAGGCAATTTGGTATGTATGTTGCAGGGGGGAGGATAAAAGCCAATTTAGAAGGAGTGGTGCTCTGTGTGTTAATTTTTTAGATTTAAAAGATGGTGTGTGTTTTGTAATGGTGGGACACATTCTTCTCACTCTACTTTTGCTGGAGTGTGAGATGTATTCTCAAACTAACAGCGAAATTCCTTTTTGAACTGGAGTTCATACATTATAATTTCTTTTCTGGTCTGGCTTGTCAGCTATGTCTCGGGTCAAAATCATTGCATACATTTTCTAATAATCTTTGTACATATTTGTTCACTTCACTTTCAGGAAGAACTTTTTGTCTGGGAAAACACTAACCTTATTTCTAAAGAGTTAATTATCTACTATTCCGGGAGGGCAGACAGCAATTTCATTCCAAAGAAGTAAATAAAATGAGTAATAGCTGTGTGTAATACTACACCATGTAAGGAAAGAGCATTACTTAGGTTAAGTCAAAGCTCATCTGAAAGACTATTGTACAGTCAGGCTGAGAAGATGCATTTCAAACAAAGGAAATGCATTTTTAGTAGTGGAGAGGAAAAAAATCTTGCTGGTCAGTAGTGATTTCCTGTTTTACTGATGAGAAAGCATTTTACATGCAGCAGAGAGATCTAAGTTTTCAGAGATGGGTGTTTCTAAAAATTATAGTAACTTCCATGAAAGTCAGTGATAATCACAGAGTAGTACCTCTTGATATACCTGCAAAGGTATACACTTATGCTTAGGAACTCTTTGTTAATTTTTTTTTTTGTTTTGTTTTGTTTGTTTTATATAATAAATAAAACCAACTTAAAATTATGGTGTTAAATGCTGTTATTTGCAAGCACTAACATCACACATGCTATACAAGCCTTAATTAGTTTGTCCAACTATTCAGTATGTAGATAAATCCTTATTAATGGTGACAGAAAGGATGATGCAAGATAAAGGTTTTGTTTAAGACCACGCAGTAAGTGAGGCCTAGAATCAAACGTTGGACATGTTGGTAGCCAGTGTGTGTATAGGTAACTGAGCTATTATCGTCACACGTATTGTTTCTCTTATGATATTCTCAAGGTGGTAACTTTCTGTCTTCTTCTGCGGTGTTACCATGCTAGCAGTTCCCCAGGTGTCACACAGGGCACAATAGAGTCAAACAGCTTCAAGAAGGAACAAAAGAAAGAATGAGCAATCAAATGGAATGTGAGAGGAAAAATATATATATATACACACACACACTATATTGCAGACAGATGTCATACAGAGTTCTCTGAAAACATCTATGAGATCAGTATGTATCTGATCATTTGGGTTTTTTTAAATCAGCTACTCCATGCCTTGTCTGCCATTAGAAAAAAAAAAAATAAAATTGCATAGCACTGAGTGCAGTACAGGTTTCACGCAAATTCTTGTGCTAGCATTTTATCTTCCAGGGTTGTAAATTTTTTGTGGACCTCCAAAATTCTTGCAATAAAATTTAGGATTTTTCATAAGCCATCTCATGCATTTGTGTTACATGTGAATATAGAAGCCAAGAGTTAATTAGTAATTTTGGAAGTTGCGTTTTCTGGGGAGCTTTGTTCAAAGAAAACTTTTTTGAGCACCTCTCTAGACCTTGCCCCAAATAGGCACCAGAATTAGTTGTTTTTTCCTGTGTCAACCTATCCAGAAATGCACTTAAGGTGCACGTGTTGTAATAGTGATAACAATACTGATTTGTTTGTGACCTCAGACAACTAATAGGCCTCAGGAAAACGAGTAGGGCATGACTAGACAGTGTAAAATCTATAGAGGTTTAGAATGTGAAAGCTGTTTGAAGAAGTATGATGAAAATCTGGGAGTTCCTGCCACACAGGGAAATGAGAATGCACTGCAGATTGTTTAATTTTGATTTCACATGATTCACTGAGGACTTTTCAATGGTCTAAAATTTTTCCTAATGTTAAAAATGGCTTGTGAGGAGGGTTGTAAGGTCAAAGCAAGGGAAACAACCACAAAATTGCCATGTGTGTCTTGAGGTGGCTTTGTGAGATGAATGTAAGGAAAGAAAGTTAACTTTTGAAACAAACAAACAAAAGCAACCAAAAACCAGGAAAATTTTTGGCAATAATGTAGTAAAGTTGTCATGTAGTGATATTTTTAATGCAGTGAAACTGAAGTCCTGGCATTGAGTTGAAGAATAAAAGACATTAAACTTCAAAGAAAATCTTCCAGTGTAAGTTTAGCACACCTCTCAAGTGCCTTTTGTTTAAAGATGTGTTTCTTTTTCCTATTTCACTCTCACACCTGTCTACCTGAGTACATGTTTGCATCTGCCAATTTGAGCAATTTAATTTGTAGTTTAGATGGTTGCTGGACATACATTTTTTTTGAGCCTTAGCATTAGAGTAAAGCCCCACTACCAACTTAATTCCTATGTTGTAATCTTGGACGTGATGTAAACATATGTTTTCCTGGATTTGGGTTGGGGTTTATTTGTTGGAGTGTTTGTTTCACATTTTCTAGTCAGCTTCAGATTAATGATAGAAATAAAAATATATCTGTACAGAAGCAGGTACATGGTGTGAATGTAATGTATAAATATAATTTGTCTATTTTGAGGGTCAAACCTGTTAATCGGATTAATTTGCTTTCTTTATATCTGTTCACATTCATTAATGTAAAGAATACAGAGTTATGAATTTCCCATCATAATAGAAAACATAATCAGCTGTCTTGAAAAACAAGATATTTATTTTGTCCTCCTTTTAGTAATACAAAACTAACAAGGCTGAAATTAAACATGCAAAAACATAACATTGCCTTGTTTGGGGGAAAATCAGGTTTACAAAAAGCTTAATAATTGATTGGACCAAGATGGGGTTTTTTTTGGTCAGATATAAATATGTTTACTTCAACTTCTAAGGATGCACAACCTCGGTGGAGTAAGGTAGCTGAGTGAAGACTAATAATTTTTAAGAGAGTCTGCCCTTGGATCTTGAAGCTGCATTTTGTTCTGCGTTAATAAAGTTCTTCACCCATGTGGAACACCTTTGCTTTCCACAGCCTCTTCCGAATCCAAAAGGATTATTTCTACAGAGGGTAGCTTCCACTGTGGAAGCACTTCAGACCAACAGTTGGGGCATTTTTTTTGATGACGTAAAGTATGCCTCATTTGTTATAGGAAGTAATCAGATTCTGCTCACTAATCAAAGAGTGGCGTAGTGGTATTTATAAATGCAAGATCATACACGGATTTTCAGTTGCTGTTGTTCCTGTTGGCCTCATTAATGGTAAGTTGCTGTTCTGCAACGTTGTTTCGCTTGAAAGTTACCTGTTGATAGACTTCCTCTGTCCTGATTGCTGAGGCACTAAGCATGCTTACTTAACTTGATTATCCCCTGTATCTCTTGGAGCCGCTTTGCTGTTAGTATCCTGTTTTATTCGAGCTCTCTACAAATCCAGTTTCCTAACACAAATTTAGGTTTGCTGTTGACTTTACCGCACTTTCACAGACCTCTGGTGCTCTAAGGTCTGGGTAGATAACTAATCCTGTTCGTTTACCCTTGAAGGCCACTACACATGACAGACAAAGATCTGAGTTATTTTTGGAGCTGCAGTTATGAGTGGTCACAGTACTTACTTTTACTGACATTCATACTGTACACAAGATTCCGATACACAGTAAAACATAAAAGTTGAGCTTCATCTTACTCAACTTCAGCCATTGAAAATGCTGGTACCTAGTCATCTGAGTACTCTCTGTAGTTAATGGATACACCTAAATGATTCCAGAGGGCAATTCATTCAGCCTTATACAAGCTTTCAGTACGGGATTAGTCACCCTTTTGGAGGTGCCTATCTTATGCCACTGATTACAGAGAAAGGTCAGAAAATTATCTTTGACTGCTCATTTACATTTTAAATAGCTTAAGGTAGATGACATGAGCCCCACCCCAATCACTTTCAAAGGGAAGGTCTTCATGGAGCATGCTCAAGACTTTGTAGAGCCCCTAATTAACCAGCTTTTTGTACCATTCATTTTAGAAATTAAAAAGGGAACAGTGAATGGAGAGGTGAATTACAGGTGGATAATGTATGATTAAGGGAGAACCATCCTAATAGCATGGATGTCTTCCCAGCCCCTGCGACAAAATTCTATGTGGTGTTTGGCAAGTCACAAAACCGCGGTTTACCAAAGTGGTTACTCACTGCATGCTCCTCATTTGCTAATTCAGTGTCCTGTACTCTGTTTTGCACAAGGTCTGAGCAAAGGATATTTATGGATGTCTTGCTTTGGTCATCTCTGTAGATAGCAATGCAGTTAGCCAGAGCGTGAATGACTGGATAGCTTTGGCCTAAATCTTTTTGAGCTTTGGTTTGTAAAAGGGAGTTCTCTGTGTTGTGGTTTAACCTGGCAGGCAAATAAAACAACCACACAACCGTTCACTCATTCATAGTCCCTCCAGTGAGATGGGTAAGAGAATAAAAAACAAAAAAAGTAAAACTCATAGGTCGAGATAAACACAGTTTAATAGAAAAGGAAGAGGATGATGATAATTAGAATATAGGGGAAAAGTTATGCACAGCACAGTTGCTCACCACCCAGAGCTGATGCTCAGCTAGTTCCTGGGTAGTGCCACTTTCAGGCCCACTTGACATATTCTGCACATGACATTATACGGCATACAAAATCCTTTGGGCTGGTTTGGATCAGCTCTTCTGACTGTGTTGTTTCCTCAGCTGTCATTTCCCCAGCTTCTTGGGGCAAAGCCTTGTTGGTGGACTAGTATGAGAAGCTGACAAGTCCTTGACTGCTTAGCAATAACTAAAACATTACTATTCTCATCCTAAATCCAAACCAATTTAAATTCTGAGGTAGTAACATTTTTGACTTGCAGCACTCCCCAGCCACTGTGTATTACTCTGGTCCTGAAAGCCCTGCAGCTACGTGCCTCCCTCACATCTTAGCAAAACTAAGAAAAAGGCAGTCTTCCAGGTTTTTCAACCATGAGGCCCCATCTAACAGCAGATCATGTGCAACAGCACAAGAAGTGCAGCCAGATATCCCGGTGGCCAGAACACCCCTGTGAGAGGCCCACACTTGAGTCCTCAACATGTATTTGTCAGTAAAAATCCTGATAAGTTATTCTAAACTGAAGTTGTCTCAGCATTTCCTGTTTAAGCTGTTCCATTTTGTGCTGGCTCGAATGAGTTATGGTAACGCAGAGAAAGGCAGGGACTCCTGTTGAAGGCTTCAGTGGGAGACTGAGATAAAACTTTTGGTTGTAGTTCTAATACTGTGAGGTGTTTTTATGCAGTGAACATCTCAATGTAGTCTGACACTACCTAAGGCCTGTCCTTTTGTTCATGTTTCTGACTACTTTAGGTCAGTTCCTCCTGAACTTGCTGGTGTCAGCAAATCCCATTGTTAGGAGTTGAACTCTTCTATAGCACTTTTGGTGGAAGTTGAGGTATCCAAGAGGGGATTAGGAATTTCAGCAGTGGGGGAGACAGCTGAAAGTTGTAACACTCATTGTTAATAATACCTCAGTACCTTCTGTGGCTCTGGCAAAACCGCGTATTGTTTCTTGTACACACATTGAAGTGATGCAGGGGTCTGATGTAAGGGATAGAATGCACCTTGCTATGGATAAGCCGAATCAAATTAATTTTCATCGAATTAAGCAAGTAGCCTTGAAAACTTAAAAAACAGTGCTTTAAAATTTTTGAGTACTGAACTGCAACTTCAGCCTATTTCTTTCTGCTTAAGTGTTTGTGCATGGTAGGCATATATTTGGTGTATAAATACATGTATGACAGTTTGTATTTTATGTGATCACATAATGCATATGTACAGCACACAGGATATACTGTCTTACTATAGGTCTAACCTGTATAATCTACGTCTAAGGTACCATACAATAATTTGGGGTTTGTAATTTATTTTATATGTAAACAATACATGCAGAAATAGCCACTTCTGTAGTTTACATCTACATATTACAGAACAGGGTACATACAAGTGTTGTTTAAAAGTCAGAAGCAACAAATCAAATGTGAATGTGTCACGGAAGCATGCTAAAAATATATTTCTTCAAACATCACAGCTGTTCACATGGCAGAAGGAAGAATGGCTTCACTCAGCTGTCAGGGAGGTATCCATTCAGCTTATGAAGTGCCTTGTTAGAAGTAAACTGCCTCTTTATCCTCCCTGAGCTGTGAAGTCATCTGAATTGCTTCTATGTTGAAAGGATCCCCACCTGCAAGACATTGGATATATGAAATAAAGAAGCATCGGATTAATTTGAACGTTGACTCAGTCCAACTTTCTGTGAACTAAAGACAACAAATAGTTTGCAGTGTCTTTCTCGTGTCACATCCCTCTTTGGATAATAACCAACCTGCCATAGATGTGTGTTGCAAAACTAGCCCTGTTCACAGGCCCCTGGCCTTCAGGCTCAGCTGGGTTCGCTGCAGGCTTTTGGCTCACACCTGCTGCCAATGTTCATCACAAACCCTTTGCCAGGGGTTACCACCTTTTCAGTTGCTTTTTTTTTTTCTTCCTCATTTCTTCCTAAATTGTTCAGTCACGTTCAGGTAGGTTATGTTAGATGGTTCTACAAGGCCTTTATCTTCATGGTCTAATTCATCACAGGTCATGTGGTTTGGAGGTCAGACAAGCAGCTCAGCTCCAGTGGGAGGGTTGTTATGGACAACTGGCATGAATGTGAGCCTCTTCAGGTGGCCCCAGCTGGAAGGTCATTATCCATGCTCATTATCTCTGTTCTAGAACAGTTTTGGGGTGTAAGTCATCATCATTCAAATATTTTAGGATTCACACAGCTTTTTTATCTTAATTGTGGAATGTTTTTCCTCTGCAGTAAACTTTCATCATCTTGTGATTAAAAATTGTGCATGCGTACTACTATACACCATTCTCTATATCTTTCTCTTGCTTCCCCTCCTTTGCATTAGTCTAGTTATTTTCCATTACTTGTGATCTTTATGATCCAGCATTAATCTTGCTTCCAGACAGCAATTCCTCTCTCCTTGTCTTCCCTATCTCTATTGCTTAGTTAGCTAGAACTAGTTTTGCAAGCTCCTGTGACCTGTTTAGCATATCCATTGCTAGGGCAGAGCACAGTTGGTGGGTTAACAATCCATTTCATTTGTTCAGTAGCTTCTTCAGAGGGGATGCGGTGATATTTCAGAGACCCTATCATCCTGTGCCTGACTAACTACATATTGAAGCATTCATGGATAAGCAATTTTAGAAAATTACTTGAAAGCATAAGCTGCACAAATCTCTCAGATTGTCAATGGACACTAAAATGCTTCAGGTTTCTTTTTAAATTTTTTTGTCCACTTGTCTTGTTAGCATAATTATGTATCTAGTACTCAATTTAGCTCCTTAACATGAAGATTTATATAAGAGTCCACTTCATCATCCTGTCTTTTTTTTTTTCCCTTTCAGCTCTTCAAATATTGTAAGTAATGGAACACATTTGTCACTGAATTATCTTTGAGAAAGTTGAGGGAGAAATTTGAAAAAAAGAATTGATTGTAAATGAGGTCTTGATAGAACCCCTTTTGAGGTGACATCCTCAATATAATTTAATGAAAGCAAATGAAATGAGGAAGATCATACAGCATTATTTCAAAGTGGGGTAGCTCACTCTGCAAAATTTATTACAATAAATACAGAAGAAAATTAAAGTCCATCTTACCTTTCTCACTCTCAGCACACCACAAAGAGATACTCTAACTGGTTAGGTTTTGTGATATACAAAAAAATAAAAAGCTATTTTGAAAGATCACTAGATGTCAAATCGTTAGGAAAGGATGATGTTTGATGAGAATGCTGAGGCTATCTAAAGTCTTGCTGTTGCACAAAGGGTTCCAGGCTTCTGGCCACACTCTGCCACTTCCTTTGTAGTCATACTCACCTGATGCCATAGAACCCAATGCAATACCCCACCCCTCCAAAAAAAAAGTGTGTCCCTGCTTTTTGGTTAGGTTGTTGGTTTGGGTTTTTTTTATTGTTGTTCGTTTATTTTGTTTTGCTTTGATTTTTGGGGGGTTTTATTTATATATATATATATATTTAATATTATTTTATTAGCTTGCTGGCAGTTTATCAACCTGGAAAACCTTTAGTTAAACTAGCAGAACTGGTACAAGCAAGGAGATGGGAATGTCACGTAGACAACATTGCCTAAACTACTTCATACAATTTCTAACCTGTAAGATTAGATTTAGCAGTAAAACCAGTATTTAAGATAACCACTTCTATAAGGTAGTTACCTGGCAAATAATTTTGTCTATTTTGGGAATTATTCTGTGGAGTGTTGGTATGTTTTAAAAGCAGAAGCTAAAAATACTTATTCTTACAATGTTCCTTTTCAGAATCATGAAGTACAACATCCAAATTCTGAAATTCTCCATGGGCTACTACTAGAGCAGCTACAGATGTAGTTATAGTAGGTAGTCATCAGGAAAAGACTACAAATAAAAGAAGACATGCTTTGCTGAGCCTGAGTTCAACTTGGGGAGTTGAAAGTCCATTTGGACTTTCTTTCCTTCCACTGTAATGAGGGTGGCATCTGCCCCATATGGTTCCACCATGTGAGTAGAGGAGAGGTACACTGAACTCTGAGCTACACTGTGTATAAGTGTTAGTAAGAAGGTAACATCTCAGTCTCCTTTAGCCCAGGGAGTATTGGAAAGGTGGCATGAAATCTTTTTATTTACTTGTCTGCATCTTGTTCCTTTATTCAACGTACCTTTTTATCACTGGTCTACGTTTAGCATGCTTTGTTCATGTTTTGGCAGTCCAGACGCAACCTTGGGAGTGCTTTGTGTTTATTTCTTCACTGGACAAGATGTCAACAAACCCAGAAGAGGGAAATTGTATACCTTTGCCTTTCAACAAAAGCCGAACTGCATTTCATGGAACAACAATAACAAAACCTGTGCTTTCAACCCTTGGAATTCCCCTCACTTGTTTGATCTCAAAAGCTCATAAACAACCAGGAGGCTTTTAAAAGGCAGTTACAGAAATTCTAATAGGAGAAGTTAGATAAACCAAATTTTTGATAGTTGTAATAGCAGCTCTAACTTTATCATTTAGAAGCCTGTGTTCTAAATGAGCTATAAATGATTCTGTCATTGAAAGTGATGTAATTTTAGACACATTCTGTATATTATTAATAGAGGAGTCCCATAAAGCTTATATAGTGTAACCAGTGCTTAAATATGCATAGACACTTAAATGGACATATGGCCAATAGAGAGAATTGTGGTTTTGCAATGCAGCAAAATTCCTGTGGTAGATAAAAAGTACCAATGGCTTCTTCATTTTTCAGCTGGGGAGAGCTACGCACTGCCCAAAATCAAGATGTAGCATTTGCTATATTGATATTCCTAAATTTGGCAGGTTGCTTCCTAACACTGACTAATTTGAAAATGCCCATCTGCCCATTCTCCCCCCATCATGGTCTAAAGCATTGCTAATGCTGAGTATGTCAGTGTTTGTTTTGGCTCTGGAGTTTTTCCTGGATCTTCCATTCGTGAATCACAGCTGCTTCCTCAGTAGCCATTGCAATGTACACATCAAAGCATGTGTTCCCAGTAAAGCAAATCGTTAATGTTGCTCATCTTGGAAAATATTTTGGTAGACAGCTAGTTCTCCTCTGTTTTCAAATCTTCACTGTGTCAGGCCACCACAATTACAGACCTGATATGATGAACATGTTACCTGTCATGGCATTTCGTGTTCACAGCACACTTGTTGATGTTACTCAATGCAATTCCAAACATTTTTTTGCCTAATATGCACTTACCAACCTTAAGACTTTGAATATACAATGGAGAAATGTTTATTTGTTTGACAGGAAGGCAGATTTAAAGCATAGGTGTAATTTATAGAGAATGTGTAGCCGTAAGGGGAGAGGAGTAATTTCAGAGGTAAGGCAGGAGGAGAGGACAGGGGCAGATGCAGTCTTCATCAGAGCAGGGACTGCAGCCTTTTGATCTGCATGTAGGCTAAGTGATGGGGAGCGTAAACATGGTATAGGGCAGACTTAATGAGTGAAGGGGAGGACTTAGTAACCTTTTGGTCACCTCTGCTGAAAGCCTGCACTTGAACTTTACAAATGAGATTGTGCAAAACAGTATCTACCACTGGAGCAATGACAGAGGGTTATGTCATCATTAATAGGCGGAGGGCAGAGGGGTTTTCAGGATAATCTTCCATAACTATCACTCATATTTAGTGAGCAAAGCATGTAATTCCTCTTACAATGTTAAGTCTAAGGTAGTGCAACTTCTGGGCCTATTTTCTGCCTAGTATAAACTCTTCTATCCAGCTAATTACACTTCTCAGATTGTTACCGGCAGTCCTTCTTGGCAGTTCTGGTTGGCTGCATTTATTTTATTTCTGTTTTAAGTAGTATCAGGGTTTATTCCCTTTTTATGTTTCTTAAATATTGGTCCCTGTTCAGGCAGCTGTGTCTAAGCAGTACAGAAACTAGTATGAAACACACGATTTCCCATTGGATTCTTACTGAAGTCTTACTTTCTTTACTCAGCAGGACCTCTGATGCAAATGACTTACTTGCAGTAAAATAATTATCTTAGAGAACTGCTTTTTGAGGTCAGTCGTACCTTTCATGCTATATATTCTATGGCAGAACAGTAATTTTCCCTTCCAATTCAAAATTATTTAACTGTCATTTTTCATAGAGCACCAGTGCGGTATAAAATGATTGGATGAAATTTTCACCATAGGTCACTTCTGAATTATAATGTACGCAGTTTTGTGCAGGAGCTAACTGAGGTGATGGCATTCCTCTGCAGAAGGGATTAAGGAAGTAGCTATAGTTTTAAGTGCACAAATGATAATGGATACATGGCATAATTTTCAACAGCTGTTGCTAATTAAATTGCTTCATAAAGGCTTCCTGACAGTATGGGCATCTTGCTGAGTTAAAAATCTATGCATTTAAAAAAGGAATTGCAAAGTAAACATAAAATCATACTAGGAGATGTGTTGTACATAGCTAGTTAAAGGAGCCTTTGTTTAAATTGTTTTCTTCTTTCAAGTGTCTGAAATATTTAAATTGGTATATATGTTTGAAAAATGTCACATGAATATCTAGATGCCTAATTTTATTTATTTTTAATAAGTGCCTATATACATTTCTGTAAAGGAGGAAACTTCATCATAGAGCAACACTAAATGTGTACAGAAACAGATGGTAGGCAGAAATTGAAGTTTTTTCTTTTGAAAGAATTATTTTGTTTTCAGAAGTTCTGTGATGTTCTTTCCAAGTCCCCAGCAGCATTGGGACTATTCTGTCTATATCAAGAGGTTTTATTCTTCTCAAAGTACTGGTCCTGCTTTGCCATGATGCATTTTAGCTAGACATTGCCATGACTTTTGTGTGATGCAGAAGGTAAGAAGGACCAAATTTCTGACCTAACATGTATTGAATTTCTGTCAGCTCCTATGGATATTAACTGTGCCTCCATTAATACTGTTTTTAGAGATAGGTGAAGGAGAGTGAAAATGCAGTTATTTAATAGACTGTCTTGAATCCCTAAGGCTTTGGAGGGATTCCAGCTTCGTTGGGTGGTGAGAGAGGAGATACTTCCTCATTGCTGCCCTTAGGAAACTCAGAAGCGTGTAATCTACTTAGGCAGGAGGCATAACTGAGTGTAAGATTTGGCTTTTACTGCTTTTTGAATAACTTTAGAGAAGGTGACAGAAAGTCAAGACAAAAAGTGGATTACAAGTGGATAGTCCGAATAAACTTAGTGTGAACTTTTAATATGATCCATTTGTGCCTGAGAGGTTGAAGTACTTCTGACTTCAGCTTTCATACGTGCTGTGTATTCTTTCTAGCTTTAATGTTTAAAATCTTTGTCAAAAATCTGTTTGGATTAAATTAAGTTAGACCCTTTCAAGCGAGGGCTGCAACACATGGCACCAATAGCTTTACTTTTTGTGAATCTCACAGATAAAAATCCCAGAGAGCCGAAATACATTTTGATCTTTTATTTCAAGAATGATCATCCAATTTCTCATATAGACTTTTAAAAATTTTGTATATATACATAAATGTGCATAATATATAAATTTGCATGATATATAACAGAAAACTATATATGGTAACACGCTGAGATTTTCACAAATAAAAAAAGTAGTATTAGAGTATAATTTTAAAAAGGAATTTGTGACTGAAAAACGACTTTGCTCCTATATAGCCTGACATGTAATTGCCAGTGGTATCAGAAGCTTTTAAATGACATATACTGTGTCTCCTATATTACAAATGAAGGTAGTTTTTATCCCTGTAATATTGCCCTCTCCTTACTTCCAGCAAGTAAATATAATTAAAAGTCATCAGACTTCTTTGATAGGTAGTTTGAGCTCAGGTCTGAGAGACAAAGGTAGCAAGTTATTAGCAAGTGCTTAAACAAGGCATATGTTCTCTGGGCCCTTGCACATAGAAGAGAAACAGGTGGAGAAAAGAAGACCATAGAACACTTGCCACAATTCAGGTGGGCAGATTTGTGCACCCCATAAGTGTGCACAAAGACTATACCCTTGATAACACCAGATATTTTTGTGGCAGATGCCTTGTTTTCCCAGAATGTCTCACACTTTTCAAAAGAGAGCAAGTGGCTCCACCACTGAACACAGTTGGCCTGGAGGTTCTTCCTCATGGTGCGGTGTGGCAGGGAGTAGATGAAGCACAGAAGGTCTTGGTGAGGAGCTGAGAGTACACACCTTGAGAAAGAAGGGAGAGCCTACACCAAAGCTCCAGGCGAAGACTTCACTGCAAGGATGCAGTAGGCAGCAGTTGTCTCTTAAAGCTTCCCCTCCAACCCCCAGCATGTTCTGTCTCTCAGTCACTTTTGGTTTCTCCATTGAAAAAGTGAATTGTTCTAGATAGTAACTTAAGATAATGCAGGGGTTTGTTTCCTAGAAGCTTCGAAGCACTTCGGTCTTACTTTGGAGAAGTCACGACAACACCTACCTGAGACCTCTGGTTGACTGAGGACACCAACATGGCAAGCACTCAATCATAAACCACAATTATAACCTTATTTGCTGCAGATTAGACTGTATGTTCCAATGTGCTATTGAGAGGGTTTATGCTGTCAATAGGAGGTTGTTTATAAACTACTGTTCTGTTGCTTTTTTTTGCATTGCAAATAGCAATTGTGTCATGTGGCTTTCTGGGTCTTCTGTATGCTGCAATGAATTCATGCAGGCACAGCATCAAAGAGAAAAAATAGATGAAGAGAAGACCTTAAAAGTACAACATTTGATTTATTTTCAACACTAAAATATACAAAATTACTTGTATAGTCTGATAGCGTAGTATTAGATGCAGTGTGTCTGACACAAAGAATAATTACTGATTATGTGCCTCATGCAGATGCAATGCTGAAAGACAAGAAGGTGATTCTAAGAAATACAAGAATATTCCAACCCACAAATATTTGTACTAACAGATACAACTTTATAATTAACTGTAATTTAATTCACAAATAATAAGTAAAAGCTCTTCCATCTCTGAAAATTATGTTTATACAACATGACTTCCCCAATAAATTGGGGAAAAAAAGACTAAGCTTTTTTCACACAAATGGCTTCTCAGCATGAACTCTTTGACAGCAAATTTACAAATTATTAACAGTTGTATACATTTTCAAGCAAAGCATTAATATTTTGCTTAACGTGCTATTTATTTTCACCTGCTGATTTTTTATTTTTTATGAATTATTTCAATAACTGGGAGGAGACAACTAATAACATTTTTGATCCTAAACATGATCTCAAGTTTTGAGAATGTTCTAGCTGTGTAATTTTTAGCAATCACCTAGTTATTTTTTTAGTTGCTCAGTTTGATCTTTCCTTGGGGAGGGTATATCAAGAAAAGCAGCAATGCTGAGAAAGGAATTCCATTTTATTTTCCTGCAAAATTCTAAAAAGAATTTATTGCAGTGAAGGGAGAAAAGAGGTTTGCTTTTGTTTTATGTGTCTTGTGGGGGTTTTTTCCTCAACAAAGACAAAATATTCTTTTGGTGTCAGTGGAATTTCAGAAACAGCTTATTAAGCTGCTGACAGTATGATCTGTAAGTGATCTAGTCCCAGGAGAATGTTTGCTGAAATTAGTAAGGAAAAACAAGCATCTTGTAGACATGAAGGTGAAATTCTAAAAAGTAGGGTGGGATCTCTTTAGTTGATTGGCGTGATTAGTTGTAAAATTTTATATTACATATTAAGGAAGAATGTTAAAATTTTCAGGAAGGCAATTCTGTGTTTCATATGTATGTTTCTGTACCAGGTGTCCCTTAAAATTAATAAATATCAAAAGTGCTGCTTCCAGCAATTAAAATTCCTCATATTTTGACTCTATGCAACATAAGTACATGTTTTTGTTTTGTCTGTACATTGCTGGAATGTGTTATGTATCTTCCCTTAGGCCTGAATAACAAAGCATATATCTGACACGCAACAATCAGCTTGTGCTGACACAATCAAGACTTTGTGTGAGGTCTTAACATGATTAGTATGTTTTCTTGGGTCATCGTGAAAAGATGCAGAGAGCAGAAGTCATGTAACTAGCAACCAACCAACCAACCGAAAAAAAAATTGGAAATGTACTTTTGACCATTCTCAAGCTTAAATCCCTGCCTTTTCCTGAGCAATAAGCAATTTGGGAAAAAAAAAAAGAAAAAGGCTTGTGATGGTGTCATCAAGGCTTTAAAATCATAGATGGATAAATGGAACATTTCACTGATTAGTTCAAAGAAACAGAATTCCAGTCAGAGCCGAAAGTTTTAAAGCCAGTTTACAGCAACAGCAGTAAATTAGCTAGCTAGTTTTGAAGAAGTTACTACTGAAATGGGCTTTCAGGAAAGCCAGATATTTAAACTGGAAAAACATTTTCACTCTTACAGACTCAGTAACTGATAGGTTATTAAAAAGTTATAGTTACTTTGCTTCCTTTACAGCACTGCAGGATGCCAGGGAACCAGTAAATAGGAGAAACTTGCCTCTTCTTTTAAATGACCGTCTAAAATCAGATCTTGTTGCTGAATATTTTCATTTTTGATGTTATATCTCAGAAGCAAAAGTGCTTGTCAGTGACCAACATTTATTCAAGATGAGGAGTTACAAACTGTGTTATATCTTCCTTAGGACTGAAGTGACTTAATGGATTTCCTCATGAATTGTAGTAATAAATTGAACAGTGAGTGGAATTGTCAGCATCTACACTAAGCTATGAAATCGTAATGTGTAGGTCCTGTGGTTAGTTGTCTTTGTTAAAGCTACCACTGTTTGAACTGTTATTGTTACATTTCCCTCAGACAATAAACCAGAATCTGGTGGGATTAATCTTGCGCATATTTAGCTACTTGAAAATGAGCTATGTAGTTAAAGGTGGCCATGTTGTTCACTTGCAAATAATGAAAGAGAGAAATAGCTTCATGTGATGATTCATCCCAATGATCATAGATGGTTAAGGCTGTAGTGACTTCCTTCTTGGAGGTCCACTCTCCTCTCATGAGAAGGAGGAACTTTGATGGTGAATTTGTACTGAAATCTTAACTTCCAGATACCAAAGTGAGATGAATTCCACTTCATATATGCAGAATCTGCTCTCCACGTTCTATAAGGAAAGCACATCTTACCAAAAGTTGTTTCCTAGTATTAACATCTTCCTGCATCCTGAAAGCAAAGCTTTAGTAATTGTTATGCTGTGACTGACATGCTGAAGCTTCATTTTTGTTTGGCACTACCCAAATTAACTCCGATTAAAGAATTATACAATAAATTTTACTTAAAAGGTCCATGGTAGGCCACATGTGTTTACCATTTTGTAGTGGAAGATAGTAAAGAACACCTTTGATTTTTCAGAAGATATTCAGGTTTCAAGTCACTGTAAGATTATAAATGACTTGCTAATTCTTTTTAGATTTTAAAGAAAGATCAAAAATTTAGTGAGGCTACTGAATAAAAATGACAGTATATGTTCTGAGAAACACATGAAAACATTAATGAAAGAATTTGCACTTTACAGTTCTGTTTTGTTCCAAGAAATACAGCAACACTCAGAATTGCTTTTTTTTTCTTCTTTTCTGTAAATGGTAACAATATAATTACAAGGTGTTATGTTACATATGCTATACATATATAGATATAAATATTTACAAGTTCATATTTTCATGTATAAACTACTTGACTTCTTTGTGTACCTGCATGGTACACAAAGGTATCATTCTTTGTGTACTCCGTCCATTTCTGCAGTGATACTACTGGCTATGGGCTTCAGTATGTTAAATACGCTACAGACAAGGTAAAAGAAAAACCCTTCCCAAAAAAGCACAATAGAATCTCTGGGTAGACAGGTGCATTATAACAAAAAAAATAACAGGGGGTAATAAACAACTAGAAAATGATTGAGGAGAGCAATTTAAAAATGTTATTTTATGTCCACTTTGTTTGCAGAAATCCTGTAGAGATTGTTTTACAATAAACAATATATGTCCATCAGGAGCTTGCTTAACTCCTGCTGAAGTCTGTGGGAAGTCCTTGTGAAAAATGTGTATAGCAAAAGTATTTATCAGTAGACTAATGCTGTGGGATATCTAGGGGTTTTCAAATTTATCTGGAGATTAACTGATACCGCAAAGAGAAACTGTCTTCATAGGAGAGCATTAAAGGAGCCCTGAGGAAAAGCGACAGTAAGCTTCCGCTTAACTCACGTTGTTTGTTACGTGCTGAAAATATTGACTAGGAGACAATATGGCAGTTAACCAAAAGAAAAAAGAATGAGGAGAAACCCAGGAAGAATTTCAATGTGCAAACAAACTGCATAAGACTCTTAGAAAAATGCTAAAAGACTGAGATAAAACTCGTTCCCTGAAATGTATTTATTGATTTAAAAAAAAAAAAAAAAAAGGCAACCAACCAACGAAACATGAAAGACATACTCTGAATTTAACTGCCTCCAAGTACCAGTCTGGTATTTCTCATACTTTTATGCCTTTGTTTTCTGCCAATCCTTCTATAAGTTGAGATTCAATGGCTGGTAATACACTTTGATTTCTAGGTCAATTATTTATGTATCAGTATTGAATGTGTTTTGAGACACGTATTTTTGATAGGTTTTTTGCCTAATTTAAAGCTCAACATATATTTGTAGTTTTTCTGGTTTTTATCTTTTCAGATCTGTAGTGTTAAACAAATACTGAGTTATTTGACAGTCACAGCTGACTTCTGTTGCGATTGTCTATTTATGTAAGTTCCATTTAACTACCAATCTGTCAACAGACAAAAATATTTTAGTAGCATCCTCTATTCTGTAAACCTAAAACTACAGAGACTTCTTAGCATGTGACATACTTAACAGTAATGCCATTTAATCTTTCCTTCCCTCCCCGCCATTTAAACTTGAATATTTTTGTGTCTTTGTGCCATTTCTGTGTTTGTGACATATGCCTTCCTATTTTGAGAAGTTGTCTATGGAAACATCTTCTGAACACCCGTTTTTAAAATAATTACTGTAAGACACTGGTCTCTAAGAGGGAACTATTGAAGTGGGAAAATTATGTCATTACTCAGCATAATCTACCAAAACACAAATTTTACAGAGGAATGTTCCAAGACCTGGAGCGATGTTGTTGGACAGAACTCTCCTGTATGGTGATACTAATAAACTCAATCTTGTAGGTTTTATTAGTATTCATTTGCAGTCTCTTTTGAGGATTATTGCAGCCTGGTCAGAATGGCACCTAGAGCTGAGTCAATCATAGTTCAGTTTATTGGATGGCAATGTGTCTCTCGTGTTGTGTAATAAATTAAGAAAAAGGAACAAGTTTGATTGCTTTAGTAATCATAGGGTATAACCCTAATTAAGCCAAGTAAAACTCCATTCCTACTACATCTTGAAAAACTAGAGAAGTACTGCAAATCAGTAGTCCCAGATAGAAACAAATGGTTTTGCCCTTTGAATATTGTCTGAATAGTCATTTTCATTTTCATTTTCAGTCTTTCTCTGCTAGACTGGGTTAAATCTCGTCCATTCAAATGAACTGGAAGTCATACCAGAAAATCCAAAGAATTTTTTTTTTCTCAGGGAATTTATTCTTTCTTTTTTTATCATTTTTAGGCAAGAGGCCAAATCATCAGATTCAGCAAACTGTATGTGTAAAAGTTAGAGGACAGGAATATCCTGGACAGGTTCCTCCCCTTTCCACCACATCTCCTACATTGGCAGTGTGACCTCTTGTCATTGAACATATCCCATGGCAGATGGGGACAAAAAGTTAGCTGTAAAGCAAACTTCTACATTTGGTCTGCTGAATTACACCCTAAGCTCCTCTGATGTTATTGATTAGACAGCTACAGTAATCATAATGTGATCTTAGACACCTGAAGTTGTGTGTTTCTGGAGGTGCCAGCTACCAGTGCCAAGGTTAATGCCGCATCCGTTGGAATTCAGAAATAAATACATACATAAAACTTTTTTACATTTTTTTACATCATTGCAATGGTTAAAAAATAAGGACTTCTATACATATTCTCTCTTGTTTTGTGTTCTTTCACAACTCTCTGGAATTCAGGCTATTTTGGTACTTCAGGAAAAGCAACAAATTTCTTGAGACTTGTTAGTGAAAATGACAGCAGAAAAAATTGGTGGTTATGCTTATGTGGGTGCACGTGTGGCAAAAGAACTATTTATCCTATCATCAAGTTCTTTTAACTTAGATGGTGTTCAGTCATCTTTTCTCATTTTCAGCGGGTTTTTGAAGCCCACCTATGTTCATTGTGGATTTGGAGGCACGATTCTTCCCTTCAGAAGCCTCAGTGATGTTAAGCGCTCGCAAATGTTTGCGCAGTGCCTGTGCGATGAGAAGAGAGATGCAGGTCTGAAAGTTGTGTCTGGAAAGTAATGTTAGGGCAGCCTGGAAATGTAACTCGGGTTGCCAAACGTTATTGCTTATTGTCAGTGCACACTTAAGGTGTGTACAAAAGCTAAATTAGATTATAGACATTTTGCGTGGGATTCACACTTGGATGGACTAGTAATATGAGCACGGTAGCTGAAATGGGTGTGTTTTTCTGTTACTTAATCCAAACGTATTTCTTCATGTAACTGAAACAAGTATATTGCTTTGGAAAATGATAGGGGAGTTTGTTGATGCTGTAGTCATACCAAAATTATAGTTGCTATTCATACAGTCTGCGCCATTGAGATATAATTTATATTGGGTCTCCTCTTGTTTTCCAGGTCTCCCAACAAGGACATGGCTTCAAATGAAAGAGAGATTGTCGTTTGGGTTTGCCAGGAAGAAAAGATTGTATGTGGCCTGACAAAGCGCACGACTTGCTCGGAAGTGATTCAGGCACTGCTTGAGGAACATCAGGCAACAGCTGGAGAGAAAAAGGTCCTTTTTGGAAAACCTAGTGATTACTGCATTGTAGAAAAATGGAGAGGCTCAGAGCGAGTTCTTCCTCCCTTGACAAAGATCCTCAGACTTTGGAAGGCCTGGGGGGAAGAGCAGGCTAATTTGCACTTCGTGTTGGTAAAGTCAGATGCTTTCCTTTCCTTCCTGTTGTGGAAGACAGCTGAAGCTAAAGTAGTACAAAATGTAGAAAAGCAGTGGGAGCTCAGCCCAGCAAATTACATGAAGATGTTGCCAATAGACAAGCAGAAGAAAATCGTCAGGAAGACTTTCCGGAAACTGGCCAAACTTAAACAGGACAGTGTTCAGCAAGAGAGAGATAATATGGAGACATTGATTCATCTGATCATTTCTCAGGATCACACCATTCATCAACAGGTCCTTAGAATGAAGGAACTAGACATGGAAATTGAAAAATGTGAAGCGAAATTCCATCTAGATCGTGTAGCCAATGATGGAGAAAATTATGTGCAGGACTCCTATTTAATGATCAATCCAAGTGAGGCTGAGCAGCAGGGGAGTAGACCAGATGATCAAAAAGAGATGCATGAATATTTGAGCAAAAGTGAGGGAATGTTGCAGGTGGAAGAGAGACTGAAGCATCACAGACAATTAATAGAGAAGCTGTGTGCTGAAATTGAGAGAGAGGTGCGTGGTATCTGCACAGAAAAAAATGGATATGACCTTCGCGCAGAAGAAGCTGCTAATACCGAACTGGAAAACTCAAATTTGGAAGGTGTAAAATATGAGCTGGAAAAAAGTATGAAAGATGGTCTGAGAATCAACTCATACCTGAGCTGCATTCAGAAAGAGCTTACATACAGGGACTCACTGCTTCAAAAGAAGGAAAAAGAATATGAACTTCTTACAGAAGAATTTAATTTACTACATGTTAAAGACAACATTGAAGCTAGGCTTCTGTCAAATGAAGATCCATCCAAGAGCAGCAGCATCTCCAGTAACAGCATCGCCGTTCCCGATTTCGTTCACAGAGTGACTAACCTGGACATAAACGATACAGACTCTGACACTGGAATCAGCTCTACACACAGTCAGGACTCTGAAATAACTTCAGGGGACATGGTACTGTTGTCAACATAGTTGAAAACAGTCACACATTTATGATAAGTCATATTTTGGAGGATATTTATAAGAATTGGTAAACCTTCTTGTCTTGAGAGTTAAACCCTTCAAGATGTTAAAACTGTGGCACCGCTCTAGCAAAGTAAAGTGTCTACTTACGTGCTTAATAGTATATTTGTGCTTAAGTGCCTAGGCAGTCTCATGGATTAACTGTTAATAGGTGCAAGGTTGTTGGCTTTGCTAAATCAGGACAGGCTGTTCAGACCTTGTAATATTGATACTTGGTGAAACAGGAGCATTTCGACTGACTTGGACCAAAAGATTGGAGACTTGATATCCCCTAATCTTTGGATCCACCTCTTCATCTCACTAACTTTTTAGGAATATGAACTAGAGATTAGAGTAAAGCAGACAAAGAGCTTGATTTTCTGCTCTGTTACATTAGCTTTATTCAGATGGAATTTCCCTGCAATTAAGCTGCTGTAAAGGAATATGTAATCAAGCATGTTAAAAAATAGGGGGGTAATGATATTGTAGGACAAAAAAATGCAATTGCATTTATGCTGTATATTTAAAGTTAGTTTTGAGTTATTTGGATTATATTTTCAAAACCGTCTAAATCCCATTTTAAAAATTAATTTACATGGTTTTTTTTTTATATTTCTGTTCTCTTTCAGCAGCATTTAACTGCTTCTGAGATCCTTAAAACCCCTACTTATCTGCTGTTACCCTGTAGTTGCCCCAGTGATGCTTAAATCCACATAGTTTCTGCCAGCGGGCATGTCAGAACTGCCTACATCCTGCTTGTGCCAGACGCTCAAATCCCAGGCTCACACCTAACCCCAGGGGCATTTTAAGCAAGCCTTTCTCCTGCCTATCTCACCAGTCAGATCCAGTATCTTAGGCCTCCTCAGATCATGACTACCAAATAGAGCATAACGAAAGGACAGGCAGGAACCAGACATGTTTGGCTCTGGCTAGACACTGTTTCCCAATCACCAGATCGGCACCATTTTTACATAGTGGGTAGCTTGTTAAATCCCACCTCACGCTGTTTGGGAGTGGAGATACGGACCTGTGAATCCTACTTCCTTGGTCAGGACTTTGGGATACAGCTAAATCTGATCTCTCTTACATAGCTAATTATTGGGCTGCAGGAGGCTAAAAAAGGAGGAATGCAAAACATGAAAATTTTACATCTATGTGGGTTAAGTCAAATGATTTCGTTTAGGATGTTGTAGTTGGCCTCAAATCCTTCTGCAGCACACTGCAGTGAATCCAAAGCAAAGGTGTGTAGTTGAGGTGTTCTCAGTTTCCACCCAAGATTTCTAACAGGATTTCTGAGCTAGAGACTCTGCTGACAGAGTACATGAGTAATTTATGGGTTGCTGTGTTTGTATTTTGCAGATATGTTTATTGTTTTTGATTAATTTAACAGAATGGAGAAATAGTTACAATGTTCCTAAACAAAGGTTATCTCCATCAGAATTAAAACACGATCCTGGAATTAAAAGCCTTCAAAAGTAAAGGAACAGACAGTACCTAGAAGGTGTAAATTAAAAGTACTTTCAGATAGTCTGTATTTTTCCTTTCTTAAATGTCTGTCAACCACCTGTTTTCTAAAATGACCAATGTGCTAGGACTGCTGATTAGCACCTATTTGATGCAGGAAAGAAAAAAAAAAAAAGGAAAAAAAAGCCTTTTCTAAAAAAGGCTTTTTTTGTGTGTTTTTTTAAAAAAGTTTTGGTTTGTTTGGTTGTTGTTTTTTTTTTAAACCCTGGTTATTATAAATAGTTTCTGTTCCAGAAAGTGTGCTAGTTGCCTTAATATATTTTGTGTTGTGGTTTTGTTATACAATGTTATTTGAATACTTCTGTAGTAATATGTTATATTTAGACTCGTCAGCTTCTGATGGAAACACAAGTATGTATCAAATATATTATCTTTGTAGTAATTTATTAACAGCTCAGCATCTTTTGAACTCTGTGGTATCACTCAGACAGGTAGTGAGTACAGAACTCTGAGTAGGGTCATATAGTCTATGAGTTCTTGTGAATTTAGCTAATGGTTATTCCTAATGAGTCTTTTTATATAAATACTTAAGGGGTAAAGAATTCAAACAGAAAAATAATCCCACCTGTAGAGGATAATACAAGACCAGTGGGAGAACTAATTTCTATTTATAGTCTGTCAGATTTATTTCATTTATAGGAACTTGTACTACTACTCAGAATCTTTATCCACACTACATGCTTAATTGTACATCCCCTGCAATGTGTAGATCTTGAGTATTACTGTGTTTTAAGAAGAAAATAGGAAAAATAGGTTGGGATAATTTCTTAAAAATAAAATTATATTTAAAAATATCCAGTGTTTTGAAGTTTATATTTGAAGCTTATACTTCAATATCTCAATCTAACTTGTTTCTTTCAGAATTTAGATTAATGTACTAGAGGATTAAAGACTGTGTTTTGTCGCTGTTTTTCTGCCTCTACACTTTTCGTATACTTGTTCAATCTGTTCTTGGGACGGTGAAAGTGTATTTTATGAACCTTTAAGCTCCTTACTTAACAATTCATCCTCTGTCTTAACTATCTATGATTTATTTATTTTTTAAAATTACTATAAGGAAATGCATAGGCAAACAATGTCTCATTTCCTGTCATTCTTTGAAGCTGGTTCCATCTTCACATTTTTGTTTTATTTTACAATTTTTTTCCCATGGAGTACACTATGCTTACTGACAAATAAAAAGATCCATAGAAGCTCTATGTAAGAGGAGTGGAAATGTCAAAGTGAAATGAAAAGAAGTATGTTCTGTTATGCTCACCTGCACAAGGGTTTTTACATAGACAGAAAGTTAATTCTTCAGGGTGAGAGGAGTATTGTAGTGAGTAGGTGCCAGACTCAGCTTGTATCATGACTTTTCAGGTAGGGCATGTTGGTCCCTGATACAAATCTAGGCAGGGTTCTTAAGTGACTGTCATCCAGGCTAGCAGTGCTGAAATGAATTGACTCTCCTCATAAAAAGTTCTTTGGATTCTATGTACTTAAATATTTTCACAAATGTGTATGTATATATATATATATATATATATTTATAAACAACGTAACTCCCAACATTTTCTAGGGAACATGGTATATGCCCCGATCTCATGTTTCTGCTTGACTTTATTATGTACTTTTACAAATTTGATGAAAGCAGATGAGTCAATTTAATTACCTGCTTCAATTCCTTGATGACTCTTTCAAATATAAAACATAATTATCATTTGGTTATACATAAATTTAGAGTATTTACCGTCCATTTATGTTCTTAAAAATTACTGTGTAATTACAGAATTAGTGCTCTCCCATCCCACACCTCCCTTCCCCCTAGTGAAACTGAACAATCCCCAAGAACTTTGTTACCAGTTATAGATTATACATTTCTTTTAAGATTGTTCTGCTGGCTTTCCTGTGCTACATACATGCATACAAACTCCTAACATGGGGGATTTGATCATATGATACAGACAGACTGAAATTCACAGACATGAGAGCTTCAACTTGCAGCTTTAGGCTGCTAAGATTAATGGGCTTCACATTTCTGCACATGCCCAGAATCATCAGTTGTTGGTTTCTGCATATTTCTAACTGTGTAAAGACATAAATAGATGTAATATAATAAATGCTTATTGCAAAATGATACAATTTCTATTTCTGATTGCATAATTTTATTCATTGCTTTGGATGAAGATTTAGGTTCATGCACCTAATTCAGCAAAGTACTGATACATCTAATGTTAAGTAAATACTAGTTTGATTTTGTGATGTATATTGTATTTTCCTTAACATTAGCGTGCCTTGCTAAATTTTCAGTAGTATTGCTCCCATTCATTCTCATAAAAAACCCCACAAAACTATTTTCCATTTTTATCTCATGAAACACTGTTTTGGCAAGAAAATATCTTCGGTAATGACAGACATTTTCAGTAACAGTGCAAGTGGAACATGCACTTAAGAACAGGTCTCTAATCTTTCTTTCCAAACCTACCTTAGATCATCTCCTGTCTTGCCAGTTTAGTTAGCTTAAATGTGAAGGATTGTTTTATTCCAACAGTAGTATTCTCATGAGAATAACAAACATCATATTTTTCTTTTCCTAGAGTTGTGGTGGTTATCCTTCTGGGTTTTTACTACAGCATTTAAAAGACATTGAAGATATTTGGCATTTTATAACTTCCAAAAATAAATTGCTGCTTCCTGTCTTTCTCTGGGCTCCATCTGATCTGACACATAAACACACTGGAAAACAAATATGACTATAGTTCCAGGGTCCATAATATTTTTTTCCATGTATTAAAACATATTTTTTCCCAAATGTCTTTAAATTAGTAGAGTGTTTCCTTTGTGATACAGTGTTTTGTAAAATGTAATAGTCTCAGAAGTTTTTGTTGTTTTTTTTTAATGTAACAAGCAGTTTGGAGTATATACTATGTGAAAATAATCTCATAGTGCATTCTTAAACAAAGAAACCTATCCATGATTGAAATTACTTTCTTCCAAAGAGAGTCGCTGGGATACAAAATACAGACATCAAGATTTTATTTCAAACATTTAAGAGATTCAAATATTTAGTTAACATGCCTTACATCAAGCATAAATTTTCAAATGTATGATTACAGACTGATTTTTCTGGAATTAGATCTGTGGCTGCCTTGCATCTCTGACAGATCAAGTCCAACTGGAATCCAGTCACTAATTTCCATAGGAGCTGTTCAGAATGTTTTATAAGCCTTCAGATTTAATTAATGAAAGATTCCCAAATAACCTGTAGTTATTTAGTGGCAGTATTTCAGTTTTCCTAAATTATTAAGTGCTTATATTTTATATCTATATTTTTATCTTTTCAGGTAAAAATAACCGCAAACAAACCTAAGCAATTCCAAACACGGCCCACCCAACTTCAAATATGACTAGAATTCATGCCAGTTTTCTATCTTATTCATCTGAAATCTGAGGGGGTTTGCATTGGTTAATTAAAAGGCCAAATGATTGTTCTTTTTTAAAAATTATTTACAGTAAGAACTGGCTTTCTCAGATGTATCCCACATAAGGGTGGGAAAAGGAAACCTTTGTGTATGTAAGCATGGATTTTTGCTTATGCAATGACTATATGCATATTTTGCTTGACTAGCTTGTTGTTTGAGATTTTAGTTCACCCAAATATTTGAAAACGTAAGGTATTCAATCCATTCACTGACATCCATTTTTCAGGATATACTAATACTTGTTGTATTGTAGCATCTATGGGGAAAGTCATGGAGTTACCTGTAATGATAAAAAAAATGTATTTTTCCACAATACAAATGTTGAGGAGAATACATTATACATATGTATGGACTGAGCATTTTGTCAGAGTATTCCCAATACTACATGTCAGCAATTCTATTGCAGATTATAAGGAGGGAAAAAGTTGTTTGCATGCATGAGGAAGTAGCTGTTAATTTTTTTCTATCTGTATTCAGAGATTTTTCTAGGCATAGAGAGGTACCTTTTGATTTAGAGAGCTTTTGTCATCTATGACCTAGAAGTAGGGTGGACTCCTTTTGTATTAGATATAGCAACAGGAAAAAAAAAAATTTAAAACAGTATTGCAATTCTTTTGCAGGTTGCCACAGACTGTGTGAATGTACATCTTATTTGACCATTTTCCCCCATTCTGATTTGACTCATCTCCATACTTTACCTAAATAATTACCAGTCTTAATTATTTGCACCTCCATGCAATTTCCATTATTTTCATATCTGCACCTTTTTTTTTCTTTTTTAAGCTATTCAATGGTTAGATCAGATTTTACTTTGAATGTCTTCCAGCATCAAATATCATGCTCTTTTATGTTCACTCCTATTTTACTTCAGATCAGCTGTATTTCGGGTTCTTTCTCTTGAGTGCGTGTATTTCTTGTAAACCATGGATTAAGTAGTTGTTGTTGCGTACTTTATTTTGCTTCAATATTCATAAAATAGATAAAAGTACTTTCTTGGGAAAGGAGGTTACTGCTTAAACCTCAGTTCACCCAGTTGATTAGCCTCTTAATAGTTTGCATGTAGTAAATTGCCCTTACATTTGCTCTTCTCTATGTATGAAAATAAGAACTGGATTAGAAGATGCTTTTATGTAACGTAGGAATTTCTTGATTAAAATATTTCCTGCATTATTCATAGTTGCACTGAATTCTGACAGGAGAGGACCTGTGCATAAAAAATTCTAAACTGGTATTTCTTTTCTGGTATTTTAATGTCAAGCAGGGCCAGGTCAATCATAAACCCAAGGACTGTAGTGCACAGTCACACATTTCTAGAATAATAGATTAGTAATACACAGGTTAGCTAATGTTCACTAAACTATTTTGGTATGCTTGAAGTAGTTGTTATGAAACTTGCTGATGTTGACCCCACGAGGCATAGTCTTTCTCATTTACCATTTTCAGCATTGCTTATTTTTGCCATCTGGATGATTATTTTACTATGCAAACAATTTTGTTCAGTAAATTTGAACCCTCCCTTTCTTTGGGAAGGACTTTGTATTAACAAGCAGATTTTTAGTAGGTTTTAATTTCTCTTTTTTTGCAAAAGCCGAATGATAACGTGTTTTGAAAAATAATTGTACAATTCCTTTCTGTACAGATTAGTCAGTTGTGTGCACTGTTCCCGCTAACATTGCTCTTTTCCAAGACATATTTCATGTATTTGGTTTTGATGTCGTCTAAAATTACAAGCTGAGATTGTTTGTAGTTAAGTCAATATTTGAGCTATGTGGCACAGGCATTTACAGAAAGGCCAGGTCCTGTGCTCCAGTAACTGTTTCATTGCCGTAAAATTCCATCAGGTTCAGGAAAGATAAGTTGTTTATATAGGATATGGAATGGAAGCAGAACCATCTCACAGCATCTGTTGTGACGTGACTGTTCTACAACTGCATCTTGGTGAAGATTGCAAGACAATGTTTTATGAACTGTAATTTCCAGATAAAGCAATTTCTTGAAATTTGTGATTACATGGGACTCTGAGCCTCAGAGTAGTAAGTAAGAAAAGCATCCATGAAAATTACATCCTGACATCCGGTTTCTGAGAAAATTCTGAGAAATTGCTTTAATTCCACCATTGGACTCTCATAGAATCATAGAATGTTCCTAAAGGATTTTTGTCCGAAATATGTTAGACTCCTCCTTATATTGAATGATTGATACAGTACTTGAAGTTTATGCTTTAAGCAAATTCAGTAGAATAAAACATTGAAAGAATGCTTTCATCTCTTTTGTAAAAGTAGATTAATATCCTTCTGTTTCTGCATAAAAGCACAGCAGTTTGTTGGGATTCACAGTTATTTTTCAGCTGTTTTATAGCATTCTACACTGCTTCCTTTTTCTTTTTTAAACATACTGTATTTTTATACACTACTGGATTAACTAATCGTTTATGTTGCTAAGTAATTATCTTACAGATTGTATCTGTACTTGTTAATTAGCATCTGCATTTCCTTCTTTTTAGACTATGGCTCTCCCCAAATAGCATTTTGACCCATATTAAATGCACACAGCCTCACAGTGCACACTAAGTGCAGCTACTACATTACTGAGATAGACATTTTATCAATACTTTTTAAAATGTATTTGTTAGGCAAATATATGATTATGCCAAGTACAGATTGGCACTGAGAAAGGAATATCACCAACACATAGCATAAGGAAACCCTTACCTGTAGGATTTCATTGTGGAGGTGGTTGGGTTTGTTGTTTTTGGTTTTTTAAAAAAAGTCAAAATTTAGTATGGAAGTGCACTGGAAATGGACTTGTTATGACTAATCCGTTTGTATGGACTGTCTTTTAATTTCAGGTTTCCCCATCAGAGTGCTAGTATTTCTGGCATCCACCATGCTGACCCTCTCATAGTCCGTGATCCCATGTGCGTGATGCAGTCAGGCAGGCTTAGATATGACCAGCTGCATCTGATGATTGAGGTCCCAGCATGATTTATGCAGAAGCTGGCAAGTTTGTGCCTGGCAGATGCTTTGCTAACAAGGCAGATAACTCTGAGTCTCATAACTGAGCTGTGCTACCATAGTTTTTTCTCCTAGCACATATTCTTATACAAGTAAAAAGCACCATCATCACACGATCTACTGATTGTTACATCCCATGACATACCAGATAATTCCTGCCTTCTCTTTTCTGTAGCCTGGGACAGATTTTGTGAGGCCTGAGAGAGGAATGAAATTAAGAGTGGTTTAGCATGAAATAGAATAAAAGTAAAGTAAGGGTTGAAATGGAGCCAACCATAACATAGAACCCTTAAAACATAGTTACAAAAGGGCAGCAGAGCCAAGACATATGTGTGGGTATAAATATAAATAGAATATTTTGTCCCTTGTTGTGGGTGTGACAGACTCTCAGGCCATACCCACCCATATCATATGGCAGCCCTGTATTTGTTTCTGGTTCAAAATTAAAATTAGAAACAACTGTTCTGCAGTGATAGTAGTCATCTATTGCCAAGGAAGAAGTAAATTCATCATCTCAAAGATTCCTTAAATTGAGACAGGATGTTTTTATGCTCTAGCAAACCACAAGTTATTGGGCTTGACAGTATTCACTTGCATTTTAGAGAAAAATGATATGTTCCACTGCAGGAATTATTGGTGAAATTTTATGGCCTGTGTTAGGCAAATATCAAACCAGATGATCCTTATGTCTTAAAATCTGCCCTTAGAATTTACAGCTGCTTAGAAACAAAACCCCATTAGAAAATGATGAAGGAGAAGAGGAAGACTGAAATATAGATCTAAATATTTTTGCTTAAAAGAAAGCACTGCTGTTTCCAGAATGGGAAAATCTGCTTGTCCTGGAATGACTATGTCCTCAGACTTACATACACACACATGCACCAAAAAAAAAAAAAAAAAGCAAAGCAAGCTGTGAGTTCTCTACTTCTTTTTCTTCTTCTAGCAGCTAAAAGAAGTATTGCCTACAATTCCACAGCGTACATCTCTCATGTCAAGCCACGTAGAGATTTACCTGTCCATGCAATGTCAGTCTAAGCATACAAAGAAATAGTGCTTTCTGATATGTGAGGCTTAGAATGACAGCATGACAAAGTTGTGAAGTTTCTGTCAGAGCCAGGGAATAAATAGAATTAGGCATGGATCTATCATGCCATTAATGCTAAGACTTTCCCTCCTATCTAGTGTCTGCCATCCTGTGTCACATCATAGAGCTCTTTACCAGAGGAAGAGAAGTGGCAAGGTCCTAAGGAACTAGACAGACAGAGCCCTGACACACCATCCATCCTACCTTCTCCTGCTGAACCTGTAATACTACACAGATCTCAGAGTGTGAGTAGTCTGTGTGTGATGCCTGACAACAGGTGAAAAGAAGATGGGGAGAATGCAAAGGAAAAATAATTTGCCACATAAAATAAAAAAGGGGAAGCTATTTCTGACTCTTCTCATTGCCAGTGCAAAAGATGGAGAAGGGAAATACCATAGCCCTTATTCTGTCTTCTGCTTTAGCTTTTAGCTATATGCCATATCCTGGTTTTGGATGGATTGTAAATTTCCAAACTAATTCAACTTTAAATCTTAATTTTGCATTCACAACTTCAGTCTAGGTTTGGGAGAGTTCATGAAGTAAAATTCTAAAAATTATTCTTAGTCTTATTTTATCAGGGTTAAAATCTGAGCTGGTTTAGGCTGTTTAGACTTTCTGTGACATAAGCACAGTCAAGGTACTTTGACCTAGTGCTATACAACTGTAGCTGCAAAGATGACTTCTGCATTTTTTTTCTTTATATATTCACTGTAAATCATGAAGCACACAAACAGAAAATGCTGTAATTATGTTAGGCTTGCACTGCCAGTTACATAGCTTAGTAAATTCTTAGAAGTTGTTTGTAAGATTGAGGAATAAGAGGTACATTACATGTACCTGGAAAAAATGTCAAAAACATGAGAACAGAGTCTCATAGGACTTAGTATTGACATATACTCTTTAGAAAAAAACAAACTATTGATTTGTTCTCTTGAGCTCACACAGGAAAAGGAAGCCTTGTGCCAACAAAGGGAAAAGAATTCATCTTTTTCAGAACATTTCCAGAAGTTTATACATAGTGGATTTTCAGATGATCCCCCCAGCCCCAGAAAACTGTAGGAAAAAAATGTTTTCCATCCCTTCTCCCTTTCCTTCCAGTTATCTCTGCGTTACAAGCTGGTCATGACTTTAAAGGAGTCTGAAGTGTATTTCAGAAGAATAGCATTGGAAAATTGATCCCTAATTGGCAGATCAGAACACTTAATAGATATCTGACCTAACAGCTGGGTATGGTCAAAAACTTGAAAAAAACTCATAATGAATGAAAAATCTATGGTGTTTGATAACCTTCCTTCACTGAAGCATGAATCCTGAACACCCTTGATAGGACTATGGGTAATACGAGTTAGTCAATAAATGGAACAGATTGAGGAGCATCAATCTCTATTTCAATATTTTAAACAAAAATATTCTCTCCTACATGACATTCATCACTAACAGCTTGCAAAGCATTTCATTAAAATTATTTCACCAGTAGTGACTTAATTGAAACTCATTTAGTATCAATACCTGATCTCACATTCTTGCTCTTCTCTATGGATACTTCTAATAACTGTATTGAAACCAAAAAACCTTTAGTTAAAAGAGTGAAGCAAAACAACCCAGAAGCTTTTCCATCAAAATATCACTTCCTTGACCTCAAGAAACAGGTGCTATCCAAGTCAAGTCTTTTAAAAAGGCTTTTAAAAAATCTTTAAATTATCATCAGAACTTCAATGAGACAGCAGATTTTAGTGAATACTTGATAATACAACTTGTATATATGCCTGTTCACTGAACCATAATTCATCATGTATTGTTCAGGGTCCAACACATGAACTATTCAATATAATGGTAGTTAATTACGAGAAATTTTCAGTATAATTGCATTTACTCTTATTAGCAAAAGTAAGATGAAGGATCTCATTTAAGATGTGAGATCACAGTAAGTAGAAATACTCCTGTGAATTCTTCAGTTTTAGTTTCAACAGAGGCATGAGCTAATAAAATTCAGATAGTCCTATATGAGACATCATCTAATTGCTGCACTCCATCTGTTGTAAAGGGAACCGGATAATCTACTATATAACAAAGTTGATAGACTATTGGTTTAAATGTGCCTTTTTGATAGTAGCCTCTGGAAAGCAATTTTTCAAATAGCCTTTTATTAAATAAAGTTATTTGAAAACAGCCTGCTTCCCTGAAGAACTGTGTGGATCTCTGAATATATACACTCATGCTGAGTAGCAAATTACATGTGAAAGCATAAGAACATCTGCAATTTAGACTCAATTTACTCCTTAGAGGAATAGCTATTTCACATGGAGTTGCATGACTTCCCTTGCCAGTAAGTTAAATACACCTTTCTTCATCTAACTTGGCAAAATACACAATATTCTTGGGAACAGACAAGTAGAGACCAAAAGAACTGGGGCTGCTGCTTTGATAGTCTCTCAAAGTCTAGATGCATTTGGAAATGCAACTGTACGATGAGGCCCGCAAAAGCCATGAGGAATTGAAAAATAGCAAGAATTGCTCAAGGCTTGGGAAGGTGGAAATAGTGACCTGACTTCACATAACTGCCAGGGAACTTGGTACACTTAGTTCTCAAATAGGCAGGGCTGAATCTTCAGGAAAAATTATGCTGCATCTTAAAGCAATTTCAGGGCTGATACAGCAAATACAGTCATGATGACTGCTATATGATGCTACAAGCATCAAGAAGCAATTTCTCTGTTATTCTGTGTGAAAGCATCATGTGTTTGTGCAGGATGTAACACAACGTTCTATGAAATTGTGTTATTTGCAGGACTATACAATGGACCTTTTGCTACACATGAAAAACTCTGGTAAGTCGTTTGGGTTTTGTGTTTGTGGTTTGTTGGGGTTTTTTATAATGAGTTCCTTGTATTTGCATAGAGTATTTTTTTTAAAAAATAAATGTCAGAAAATTTACATGTGACTTAGAAGTGTAAAATTTTGCAGGAACATTAACAGTGAAGTCATTCATAGCAAACTATTGCTGCCAGGCAAAAGAATTAAGGAGCATAAGGTATTTTATAAATACATCAAAGGGAGGAAGTGCTAGAGAGAAAACTGATCCCAGAATAACTATTCAAAAGTAGTTACAGCAATGCAGATTTCTAAGAAAAAATATTTCACTAGGGAGAGAAATAAAAATGATAAAAATGAAAAATACTCACTCTTAGTTTAAAGTCTGCCTTATCATAGAATCATAGAATCAGTGTGAAGGGACCTTAAAGATCATCTAGTTCCAACCCCCTGCCACAAGCAGGGACACCCTCCACTGGACCAGGTTGCCCAAAGCCCCATTCAGGCTGGCCTTGAGCACTGCTAGGGATGAGGCATCCAAAACTTCTCTGGGCAACCTGTTCCAGTGTTTTACCACCCTCATTGTCAAGAAGATTTTCCTGATCTAAATCTACCCTCTTTTAGTTTAAACCCATTACCCTTTGTCCTATCATGCCAAGACCTTGTAAAGAGTCTCCCTTCAGATTTCTTGCACATCTTGGAAGGCTGCTATAAGATCTCCTTGGAGCCTTCTCTTCTCCAGGCTGAACAACCACAAATCTCTCAACTTGTCTTCATAGAATAGGTTTTCCAACCTGTTGATCATCTTCATGGCCCTCCTCTGGACTCCCTCCAACAGCTCCATGTCCTTATGTTGGGGGTCCCCAGAATCACTTTAGCCATACTCATCTCACCTCGTAGGAGGAAACTGTTTAATAACCAGCTACTGTGCAAAACTTTATATTACAAAACCTATATCAGTTATGATTCACACATCCAGCAGAGCAGGCCTATGTTTGAGGCCTGGTTGAGAATGGCTTTTGAACTGCAAAGAAGAAATGGAAGAAGAGATTAGAGAAAACGCACCAGTATGCTAGTGCTAAGATGTAGGAGAGGAAGGGAGGATAAATATGTTGCATACCAATTTATTTCTCTAAAAATGGGTTCACTCAGATCACAAGAAGCTGGGAAACTGAGGAAGGCTTCTGTGTAATGTATCTGTCAGTGCCTCTGGTTCAGAGGAAGAATGGTCACTCTCCTGTCTAGTTTCCTTCTAAAGATCAAGCTGGCATTTCTCCGCGTGGTATCTAGCACTTGCACCACAGCTGATTGTGTGCCCATGGAAAGCTGTGCATTGAGTATTGATTAAGTACAGAATAAAACAACCATCAGCTTTACGGTAGATCATTGCTTCCTCATGCCAAAGGTACTATTGTGCAACATTTTCCAGTGTTTACCAACAGGCATTTTCCAAAATGCCAAGTGGGCAGGAGTTATGCATTAATTTATTATATTTGTGGCACTGCTTAGTTTCTCACTGCAAAAGACATGCTGTGTCTATGAGTTAGGAATAGCATGTAGGATTCACTTTGAATTTTCTGCTATATGATACATCATCTGGAGCATAGCTAGGAGTTTCCTGCTGTGGCAACAATTGACATAGGGTCTGTCATCACTACCAAATAAAATAGAATCTCATGGCTTTTGTAATCATCATAGTATCATGTCTTGAAACATTTTCGAAGCAAAAGCAAGAGAGAAAGTGACTAGTCACTGCCACTTGTGACCATGACTTGCCTCTATTAAGCAGTAACTCAAGGCAAAATGTTTTGAAAACTTTCCTTCTTATACGCAATTTGAACAGAAAAGCCACATTCAAGTGCCTGCTAAAAGAGATGAACTGTTTTGTAGGTATGTAGTGGGGAAGCCATTTGACCCACAGGAGTGTGGGGATGGATTAATGAGCAAGATTTTAATGTGCAAAATTTAAATGTAGGTGTATGCTGGGGAGGCAGAATGAGGGGAAAAAAAAGGGTAAAAATCAAAATGCCTTAATATAAAATACAGCAGCAATTTCATTACATCTGGCCATTTCAGTAACAGCTTTTAGGACACCATAGCAGTAATGCTTCTAATGCTTCTAATATTTTTCATCTTAAGGTCTTACAAAACCTTATGGAATGTGGTAGTATTATGATAATGTATAGCATTTCTATGAAAAACAAAATAAATATGGTATGGCCTTTTCCCTTTGTCAATATGCAAGTACTTTATATGGAAAAAGGTTTGTAAATTAAAAAGTGAAAATTCTTTTTTTATAATGGAAATATTTCTTAAATGATTAAAATCTGAAGTGTTTAAATAGTATTTTTTTCATATTTGTGTTATTTCTGCATACAGATTACAAAGCCATAGCTTTCTTTTTAAAATATACTATCCAAAAAACCTAAAAGATAGTCAATCTTTTAATTTAATACCAAGATCTCAAGGTTAGTTTCCCTTCAGAGAATTAATTTACTTTCTTTGGCATCAAGCATTAGAATATGCAGGCATCAATCATATTAACATACGATATTTTTTTAGCAGGACCCTCCTTTATGCAGTGCAGGAAAAGTTTCTGTCACACAGTGGATCCCTGTTTCGGGAATTACTCTCTCCTTGTTCCCTATGTGACCTTCTGCTCTATGCATTACACACTATTCAGACAGAAGACTTAGTAATTCCCTCCTGGATTTCACTGTGGGATGCATCCATGAAATAAAAGACACAAGAGATTCACAAAGACTCAGTAAGTTCTTCTTGTAAGCCACTCTCAAAAGAGGGAAAGCTGAAGCAGAAAGAGTTGAAGGTCAAACATTTCCTGTAATACAGTGTGTTTGTACTTGACTTACAGAATGAATCTACAGCTCCCAATGACAGGTATGGGTTCAAAATCCTGGCCTCCATTGATTTCATTTACATTTCATTGAGTCTTCAGGCTGCCCCTCAATTACATATTGGGTTCTCAGTGCAAAAGGTGATCCAGAGGTGGAGAAGAGCAATGCAGCTATAGCGTTGCAACCACAGCATATGAGGCATAGCACGAGGACTAGAGACTAGGTAGGATGGTACTGTTTGTCAGGGAGAGAGTAGACATATCAGTCATTTTCCTATGGAGTTTGATTAGAAGTCAAATAATGCAAAATCTGTAGTTGTCCTTGAAATGTCTATTTCAATGTCAGAACCCCAGATTTGCTGATCTTTCAGCCAACTGCTTAGACCTTTTGCTTATGTTGAGCTCCCCAAGGTTTTTAACATTAAAAAAGAAAAAAAATCTAACCCAAATATCAAACCAACCCAAACAAAATTCTGTGTATTTTGTGATTAGATATTACAATTCATATAAAAAAAAACCCCAAAAACCAACAGAATAGACATAAAAAGCCACACTTGCTTTGTCCACTGTGTCCCTGACAACAGGTGCCAGCTTGCTGTCAATCAGTCATGCAAAAATGCCACAGTGCCTGTTGGTCCCCAGGTATTTTCTCTTTCCATTGTCTTAGAGGCATGTCTGTCCCTTTCATGATCTTCAAAAAGGTCTGTGATCCCAGTTTCTTGCTGTCATTCTCCTTTCTTTTTCTGTTCATCTCTGCAGTCTGGGAAACCTTTCTCCTTGTTCATGGTCTAAGGATCAACCTCCTATCTTCCTGAGGAGTTGATCTGGCCCCCTCACTCTATCATAGGAAAAATAATATGCAAGTTGGAAGCAAATAAATCAGATGTTTTTTCACAGTTCTATAGGAACTTCTAGGAGTAATCTAGATTACTATTCAAATTTTCAGTTTTCTATTCTGAGGCTTCCTGTTTCGTTTGCAAATGGGCTTTTTTATTTGATTTATTGCTTGTCTCTCTTTATATATATATATATATATATCTCCTTAACCAGAAAAAGTTTAGTTAGAAGACAAAATTGCATGGTCACAAGGGAACAATTTCATAGATCTGACCCTAAATCCTATATTTTACAAGTGAAATAATCCTCTTTTACCAGGGAAATCAGGAGGCAAATTAAATTGTTTTGAAGAAAAAAAGGGAAAAAAATTAAGTTCTGTGATGTGGTTTCATAGTGACACCTCTATGGGTGACTGAAACTGGAATATTTCTATCCCTCATTTAAACCACTGCCATAAAAGACAGGATTTAAGGTTATCAAAGGTAATGAAGTCAAAGGAATATTTAACAAATTCTTACCCTCTGCATAGACAAGCTGTAGAGGAGAATCAGCAATTTTACTCGTGTCTTTTATGGCTATTTGCCCATAGGAGGAGTGAACAATGAGATCGCAGGGCTCAGGGTTCTGGTCCAAGCTCCAGAGAGGATGGTGCTGTAACACCACAGGCAGTTCCAGGATTATAGCCCAATCCTCATTGTTCCAGCTTCTCTAAACTAATGCCTGTTTCCCAGTTTTACATCTTTCCCATTCGTGGTTTCTCGTACAAATCATATTGTTCTATCCATAATATTTTACTCCCAGAACCTCATGGTTGTCCTCACCTAACGTATTTCTTGGTTCTCTCTCTCAGCTTTTCCTTCTAGTCCTACGTAACTTCTGCCACTGCCAGCCCAAGCTTCCTCTTCCAGACATTCACAGTCCCACTCACGCTGCCTGGTTTCCCTGTCCCAGTCGTTTTGCCTAGTCAGTCCTAGCTCTGGAAAAGAGCTGAATTGTTTTGTTTGGAGTTTTTCAGAAGAATTTAGCCTGAGGCAGCTATGAAGCATATAGAATTTCAGCCTAAATGGTTAAAGTCTGGCAAAGTTTTATGCAACATAAAAGAAGGTCTTTAATAATAAGCAGTGCTACTAGCCAAATCTGTATAAATCCTAATCTGGTTCCCTTTGAAGTCAATGGTAATAGTCCCAATGGGACCATTAATGTTAAAACTTTGTAATGCAGTAAGCAAGTAAGTACATGCTTAAAGTGCTTTTGTGGATGGGACAGCAATTAAAAATAAGAATGTACCTCTAGTTACTATGAACATATTATTTGCATATACTACTTGCACTTCCATTTTATGAACATATCCAATGAAATCTGTGAAATTTCTCTTTAAAATCTCTCATTGAATCATGTGGTCACACGTGCTGGACTTCTAAACCTGTGGAAAATGAAGAAAATTGATAAAATTATGTTCCTGCATATAACACTTTAAATGGCTTTCTACTGCACTTTAAAAACTACTTTTCTTTGTTGTGGCTGCATTGGGTAGCAGCATTTCAGTTTGTAAGCATTTTGAGCCTGTGTTCAAAGTAGCATGGGAGAAAGGAACATGATCTTTTGCCTTTGTTTTCATTTGTTATTCCAAAGAACATGAAGGGCTCTTTCATGCTTTTCCTATGGTGTACAATGCTTTTGAAATTCTCATATATGGCAGGTTACAGTCTAGTGGCCTTTGGCAATATGGCCAGGATACAAGACATCACAGAAAAAACCCAAATGTGAGGAAAATAATTGATGAGGCTGGAAAAAAAGAGACAGCAGCAACATGTTGTAAGGTTGTAACATGTAGGCTTTTCAGAATTCAGAACAAAAAAGGTAGAGCTGTGTGGGTCTCATGGATTATCTAGATGCAGCCTCCTTTTGAGGAGAAACCCCTCAGAACCTAAAAATCTTCTGTACACATCCTGTTTCCCAAACTGTAACTCAGAAGCCATGGAGAAGAACAGACAAAATTTCCCCCTCTTAATACAGGGATGAGATCTCTGCTGTCCTATCTGTCCTGTATTACACTGTCCTGCTGTCCTACACTATGCTGTATTACCTAGGAAAACACCCTGTGAGCCATGTCATTTTAGGCTGTTTCAGAATTTTCCAAATTAAAAAGAAACCAAACAACCAACCACACAACAAAAACCTCTTCCTTTTGCTTCTATCACATTTACATCAGATGCTTTTTTTTTTTGACGTAAGTTAACTTGCCATAATCAAGGTCATCGTGAGAGAGAAATTATGTGAGCATGGAAACAGTATAAATAGTATGAAACACCTTCTCCCTCCCCATTGGAAATTCAGTTTCCCTGATGCCCTATGAGAATAACAAGTCCCTTTTATTTTCATTCCAAATTCCATAGTGACTCTTCTGAGTATGATAATTTATAGGAATAAGTAACTTTACTACTCACTGCTGACCTCTTCCAGGTAGGTCTTGAAGTTTGAATGACTTCTGCACTGGAAAACTCGTTAACAAGGTTAGCCTTATTCCTATTGGTGTAATTAAAATCTGAACAGGTTCCAAAGCTTTTGCTGGTTGTTGTTGTGTCCAAGTTTCTCATTAATCAGAACACAATCCTCTCCAGAGCTCTCCTCAATGCAATATTGGTTCATTTCATTCTGCCAAGTGAAATTGTTTCCAGGTTAAGTTGACCCAATTATATTAGACAAATTGTTAATTAATTTTCTCGTTCAAGATTCTCAGGTGTCAGGGTACAAATTCAATTGCTACCTACCTTCTATAAACTGACCAACTGATTTCTATCATTTCACATGTTTTTTTAATACATGTGGATTTCCTCGTTGCTTTTTGAACGGGCTGTTTTCTGTGTTCTGTTTTTCATTGCCAGCACTTTCATATTCCCACAAACAGTTGCTCTCTTGTTCTGTAATAGACCTCAGATTATTTTCCTCGCCATGCAGTAGCTCCCCTCACAAGGTGTCTGGCCCAAAATTGCACAATGTACAGGGCTGTTATTCTCCTCTTTGGAAAGGCCTTATTGAAATTCAGAAGTGCTCACTTTCAACATTGTTTCCAACAGTGCTACCACTGTTTAGACTGCAGTAGGTTTTTGGGGAAGATTTTTTTCAGTCATTTGCTTTTGTGATAGAATTGAATGGAATGGTTAAAAAACAACCCTAGGGCCATGCCAGTTCATTTCTATAAGCTAATCCTCCCTCCTCTCTCCACCCTTTCTTTTGCCCTCAAGCTTTTTCCCAGCCACGATGATCCTCTCATATTGCTATGATTCGGCATGTATCTTTTCCTCCATAGCAAGAGGCCTGTTTTTCTTATGCTTTTATATTGCAGGCCTAACATTGTGTTCTGAGTGACTCATAACAGATACTGCTTTTCGCTGCAGTATAGCATATAGGGGGAAACATAAATGCTTTACATATTTATGAGAAGTCTGTCCAAGTGACAAATAAAGGTGAACAACCTATTCTCATGGCATTTGTCAATGGGACATCCTTAATTACATCATACTGTACAATTTTACAACACAGAAATGAGGAAACCACTAATATCAAAACACAGTAATGTAAATGTATGCAAACATAAAGGAATGTGTCTCACATGCTAGTGCCTTGCTAATTTGCAGGACATTTATTGCAGTGCCATTAGAAAGAGAATAAATGATCTGTCATAGATACTGCAGCGGCACCTTCCCTTTGGCCCACTGTATGTAAACACTGCTATAGGACTGCTCTAGCATCTAACGAAGCCAACAAGGGTTCTGAAATTCACTTCTTGAGAAGTAGAAGTAGGCTCAGCATGGCACATACAGAATTTTTCAGAGGTAGAAACCAATATAAGAGTACATTGCCACACGCAGCAAAGCCTATTAAAGAGTATTTATTGCTTGCAAAGACAGGAAACTTGAGAGAATTTACATCTCATGGTTAAGTCATGTAACTGAGAATTTTAAGACAGTAGTAAAACAAGAGGAAGAAAAAAAAAATTGCAAGTGTTTATAGCCCAGATCCAGCAAGGTGTTTAGAGACTTAAGCTGAGGCAAGTTAAATCCTGACATACTGTTCACGCTAACTACTAGGTTTTCATATTCAGCTGCCTTCAGTTTCAATGTATGTGTAAGTATACCTAAGAGGCAAGGCCTACAGGATCATAGGACAGATCTACATTTCCAAGCAGCTTTTCTGGTTGATAGCCATCTATAATAAGGTACACACAGACTAGTCAGACAGGCAGACCTGTGAAAAACAGGCTGAGAATGGTTGCATTCTTTGGAAGCTCCAAGTTTTAGTAGGATATAACTAGTGTATGCAAAGATGAGTGCTGAAAACATTAAAGTCATTATCATTCTAGTAGAAACAGAAATATCTGCATAAATCTGCTTTTTTTCTCTGTGGGAAGTTGATACACATTCGGATTTTAATATATATGATTGAGCATTTTCCTTATTAGAGAAGCTTTCTAATGGGGAAAAAAGAAATCACAGGAAAAGACAAAAAAAATATTGTCAATTGGGAAGCCATTTTAATGATATAATTTGCAAGTTGAAAACTCTTCAGTAAGAAGAAGTGAAGAGTTTAGGGATATTATTTTGTCCTCAGAGAAGGAGTTCTTTACAGTCTGTGAAGTCCGTTGTTTTGTATTTTTTTTATAAAACTGTTCTGTAAGCCATAGAATTGCATAAATCATTGGGATGCTAGGCTTAAAAAAAAGAGAAAACATTCTAATCCTTTTTTAAACCTTTTTTTTTTTTAAAAGAAAGGGCAATAAAGCTCTGCTAATTTGAATCAAGTTATTAATTGCCTGTCAATACACATAGCATTTCACCAGTCCTGGGTGTTATATTCTGCTGTTACAGTGCTATGTCTGAAGTTGAAAGAGTTGAAAAGGAGAGGAATATATTAAATGAAAATGTCATGAATGTAAATATACTAACAGAACAGAGAGAACTGCAAAAGATAAGAGAAAGCTGAACAGAAAGAAATAGCATGATAAAAATGGACTTCCAGATGAAATTAATTCTAGCTAAGTTATTTAAATTTAAAATTAAAAATGGCAGAAAGCATTTAAGTGGTTCAACAGCTGTTTCAGTCATTGTCCAAATGAATCCACAGTCTAACAGTTATTTTTCTTGACATGTATCTTAAATTGCACCTTACAGTTCTTTATTTAACCGTAGGGTTAAAGTGATGTTTAAAATCATTGTTTAACAGTAGGGTTTGATATGAATAATTACACAGTTTCTGTACAGTATTTCATAAAATTTTCGTGTTACCCTAAAGTATGCTGCCAACTTAAAATCAGTGTCATGTGATATTATTTTTTTTTCATTTTGAATTATCATTATCACAAATGTGAGTTCTGATTGCTGTAACTAAATCAAAAAGAAAAAAAAATCCTTTTCAAGAAATGTGTTTGCAGATGTGTTAAATGGAAGAATTCCTGGAAAGTTAGTAGATTATATTCAGACCACTCTGGCACTGTTTCACCTTTCCTGTGACATTCTTATATACAAGAGTGAAAAGTAGCACATGCAGTTTTCTAATGCTGGGCTGCAAGGTGCTAATTATCTGTACAAATATGGAGAAAATCCCACAATGCTTCATAATCTAGAAAAGGTAGTATAAATATAGCAAATAAATCTATATACTTATATAGTTTTGGGGTTTTGTATTGAGACTGTCCCAGGTACAGGCAACTTTTTGCTGCCTGGCTTTCTAACTGTGTGAGATGTAAGCTGATGGGCCTCAGAGGAACTGCACAGAAGCAGGGACTTGTGAGATGTCAAGTGGGCTGTGAGCACTGCAGCCTTTGCAGACACTATTCCATGAAGACTAATATTCCCAGGAGCCCCTGAGGAACTTTGCCAAAGTGAGTGTCATTCAAAGGGTGTCCAACATGAGTGACTCAGAAATATTTTGATCAGATCTCAACTGAGATACCAGGGAAGGAAGCTTCCTTTGATTAACAATGTCTGGATTTTAAATAATCTACAACAGGAAACTCCATCCTTTATTTCAATGTACATGTAAACAGAGGAAAACTTGATGCTATCTGCAGCTTATGGCACTAACTTTACAACAGCATTGAAATCCAAAATCTTCTAAACAAATCTTCATGCACAGAGCAGGAAGGAAAATAGTACTGTTCAAAAAGCGTATTGATCAAACAAAAGAAATCAACAAAGTTGCTGATTTCTGCCCTGTTTTACAATATTTTCAAGCTCTACAAAATTGAATGGCTAGGAACTGTACTCTGTAGACTAACATGTTTTTTCATTAATTTAATTTTCAGAAGTATTTGGGGTTTAAGATATTTTCCTGTTACAAATTCTACCTCTTCTATACATGCAAATTCTTGGGTAAGACTCTCCAAACCACAGAGCTCTAACACATTGCAATGTGGTTGCATTTGACCAACAAGTTTTATTGTTCTCCTTATAAGCTGTTTTTCAATTTTTAATGCAATATGAAGTAGAAAGCATCCTATCTTGGTCCTACATTTTTAGTGTGCAAGTGAAATGATTTTGTCATTCTCCCTTGTTACCAGTGTAAACTAAAATGCTTTTTGAATGGGAAAATATAATAAAAAATACTTTCAAGAGATATTTTATTAATAATTTACTTTATTAGTAAATATATCCAAGTGTATATATACCAAGATTCAAGGGTAGAGAGCATTTAATGTAGTTGTAAATTTTCCTCTTGTGAAGTCCATTTAGTTTTGGTTCTAATGTGTATATAGTTACTAAAACACTCCTTTTGAAGTGTTTCTCACTACTGAGAAATCACAGAATCACAGAATGTTAGGGACTCTGAAAGATCATCTAGTCCAACCTCCAATGGTACAGAGAAGCTGACAACACAGTCAAAAATGAAAACTAGTAGCAACTAGATGTGTCAAAGCCTGATGAAATGAAAGGCTAGTCAGTATAGATACTGGTGAGAAGTTGTTTGGACTCTGAACAAGAAATGCATGTTTAACACTGAAACATAACTCTCAGGTGAACAGCACTGGAAATAATGAACTTTCATTTTTTGCACTCAGTAAGCAAAGTAAACAACAGGATTTTTATTCTTCAATCTTTTGATTGCCATTTAAAAAAAAAAAAAAAAAGTAAAATAAAATAAAAAGCAGCTTGGCTGCTGAATTCAAGTTATAGTCTAAACTGGATTTAGATTGAAAGGTACGAATCAGAAAGCACCTGGAGAACAACCTCAGAAAAAGTGCGTAAGATTAGCAAATAGCCTTCAGTTGGGGCTCCAGTTGTGAACTATTTTAATGGAAAAATGCCCAATATGTTTGAAGAAGCAGCCATGTGGAAACATAAAATGCTTTCGGTGGTTCTCACTAATTATTTTAAAGGGAAAAGTCCTGATAATTCCCTTACAGACACACAGAAAAGCTATGTTACTCTCTAAGAACAGAGGAAATTTTTCAGTTACTGCTAGGGAAAATTGGATTAATGAGACTAATGGTCCATGGACACGTGGTAATTTTGTGCTGCCACAAGCCAGACTGGCTTCAGCTGTAGCATTCCTGTGCTGGGTGATTCTGGCCCAAAGCCCAGCAAGCAGATGGGGACGAGTTCCACCAGTGTCTGACCCCAGCAAGAACCTTCAGATCAAATCCCCTCTGCTACGGCATGGGGGATATGCTTGAGACAGCTAGGCCTTGTAAATATTCTCCAGCTTGGCCTTAGTGAGCTCTGGAAGGTAAATGGATTATGGACAGGCAGTCAGTTTGACTTCAGACTTGACAGTGAAGACACAGTGACTTCATCCTACTCCTGGACGTTTCTGAACAGCTTTCATGTGTCCTTACTCACAGTTCAGGTGCAGGAATGAATCATCACCAGTGCCCTGAGGCTGTTCTCTGAAACTTTGCCAGGGCTGAATTTGCTCTGGTATCTCAGAATTTGTTTCTGTCAGGGAAGCTGATTTAGGATGTAAATGAAGCCTGCAAGTTGACAGCAGCCCCTTAGCCCCTTGGCTTCTCTGTTCAAGACCCAACTCACAGACTGTGCAAAGTCTGGCACAATCCTAATTTTTTTCTGGCTGTTGTTCCCTTGTATTGCATTTCCATTTTCTAAAAATAGTTACTTATATAGGGAAAAAAAACCACACAAAAACATTTTTAAATGTCAGCATAACTGTTATGTGTCAACAGGAATACAATAGCTGTTGCATTACAGAAATTATCAGTAATTGCTCTTTTAAAAATGGTATCTGAATAAAATCAATCTTAGTATTCTTTTTTTTTTTTTTTCCTGAACAATTTTTCAGAGATAGCAGGCATTATTTTATGAAGGCATGATATCCCAAATTACCTACAAACTAACAATTAGTTTTATTCCAGTAGATATCCTGTATTTATGGTTTAGGTGCATTTTATGACCCTACCTGTCTACTCCCCTTTGGATGATGAGTTGACTGCCTGACTGTTTTGCTGAAGACAGAACATATTCAGTCTACTGCTGTATGGCATTAATGATCTGTCTGTCCATTCAAGGCAGAATGGAGAGTACTGCTGCTCTTTTCCTAGATGACAATCTATCTTCTGTGTGACAGCACAGTAGTGATGGAAAAGAACAGAACCAAAAAATTCTAGGAAATCCATGGGGATTAAATTGCAAAATGTATTTCTTTAAAAAAAAAATCACCTATTTTATTGGCTCTCCCAGGAGTTGTAACACTACTCAGCTCTGGGGCTAACGAAGTTCCCTTGTGAATCATGCTGTTCCAACTATGTGGGGCATATCTTGATTAGCATATGTTTCTTCTAAAAATACATTTTGAAACCCCCAGGACTTGCCATTTGTTTTCAAGCCATACTACTCATTCAACCTTGCATTGCTGATTTTAGGACAAAAACTTTACTTTTAATCCTTGTGGAAGTAGGTCTAGCTAGCTTTGTCTGCAATTCCTATCTGCAGTGAAAGCTTAGAAAGACCATTAGTCTCCTCCAGAACACAACAAAGCCAACGGGCTTTCTCAAAGTGAAACAGAAGACTATGAGCTAGCCTTGACTTTAATGACAGTCTACCTTGAGAACTCCTGGGGAGCTGAAATTTTAACAAGTGTCACCAAATTTTGTGTATGTATGTATGTATGTATGTATGTATGTATGTATGTATTTATTAAACTCCATTCCCTTTCTTTTGCATCTAGGGTCCTGCCTATAAGGACATATGGTTATATTGTCAGCCCTGAGTCTAAACCAAATCAATATAAGAAAGGAACACTGCCAGATCTTGTTCTTACAGATTTGCTGTGTTCATTGACTGCACCCCATCCCTCTCTGTACACGAAACTCAAATGGACAGCTAGGCAAGTGTTTTACCTAACAAATGGACAGCTAGGCAAGTGTTTTACCTAACAAAATACACTTACTTTGGGATTTCAAGGCATAAAGAACGGTCTTGAATTGTGACCTCTGTCCCTAATCATCCAAAGATTCTGTAGAGGCAATAAAAGTGTGGCTACCTATGCTTCTTTCCAGAAAGTTCTTCACCACCATGTTCTGGCCACTGGTCACTCATGGCAGCAGGGGCTTTTTACAGTGTCATTGCCCAGGAGGTTCCTCAATGAAAGAAGCTCAATATTTCCTACCACCAAAAGACATGTGTTCTGCAGCCAAACACATTTCATTTCCCTTTCCCAGCCTGACATGCCCTTTTTCCTCAGCCAAGTCAATGTGAGGCAAGAATGTAAACACAGAAAACATCCTTTCTTGACATGACTCATCTTCTTTTAGTCCTAATCTAACCAGGTTTTCACTCTGCCTGATGCATCTTCTTCATGCCTTGAAAAAATGAAAAATTTCCTCTTCTTACACTGCAGGTAAAATTAGTACATCAGGACTGGACTTGCTAAAATGGTGTTGAAACAGTGTCTAGCAACATTTGTAGGTGTTTTTACTGTACTTGTTTTCTGCCCTGGTTTTTGTGATTTTTTTTTTTTTAAAGTTATCTTTTGAAACATACTTCTCTGATCTAGATATATTTTACTAGCAAATTTGAATTAAAAATGATACATGGGAAAGTATATTATAGAAAATTATCCAATATATTATTAAACTGTGGCCTTTATCTTGTAGGACAACATGAAAGGAATTTTAGTCTTCTTTCTTCAATAAAGTATATAACCTGATTGCACCACCTCTCTCTTTCAAGTGGACAAACCATAATGGAAAAAGAAAGCCTGTGGCTTACATGATCAGCCTTCAGTGATTTGGTTAATGTTTTCACTCCCTTGCCAGTTTTTTGTGTGCAAACAGAAGGCCACTGATGGCTGCTGTGCTGCTGCTGACCTTTCTTTAGGCCAGAAAACACATTCTCCAAGAGCTGACTTCTGTTTCAGACATACTTACTTCCATCTGCTGTCACTAAGCCTCATTTGGCATCATTTAGTAAATCTCTAGTTCATTTGCTATTTCTGTACTTCTTCTGCCCTTCCATGTTCTCCTAGCCCTTAGGTTTTGTGGAGATTATCCTATAATCAATTAACACACCTATTCCATATACAAATCAGAATCAACGAGTAATTATTCAGATGATCTAAGCTTTTTCTCTACATACATAAATCTAGGAGTGCCTGAAATGTCAGCAGCAATGATCTCATTTATGAGTCTGGGAAGAGGAAACCAGCTACTTTTCAATTTCTTTGTGCACCAGCTCTCAGAAAATGGTTTTGCTTAATGAGTCACTAGGAACTTTAACATACTCTCCCAGAACACTGAGTGTTAAGCCTGTGAAGCTTACGTACTGCAGTGGACTTGCATGTCTGTGCTAAGGTTCAAACGCAACTCTGTAATACTGCTAGTGGAAATGACTAGCTAACCTAAGACTCATGTCCTGCACAGATAAATGCAGTAGTAAATGTGCACCCTGAAAACCACTTTGGTTCCTTTCTTCAGTGAAGAGAATGGAAACTTTCAGCCAATTGAAATAATTTTCTACAATCATACAGAGAAAATGACACAGCCTTTTCTGAAAAAGGGTGGTGGTGTTTCTAAGTAACCATCCTTCTAACTCTCATTATGAATCCTTTTTTTCTTCCATATCGTAAGGCATGAGTAAGTTATATAAGTGAAAATAGATGTGTTTCCAGAAATGCTTTAGGAAATTAAGAGTATCCTGATGAATAGGATGTTAACTGATGTATTACATAGAAAGTCACAAAAAAAAATGGTGGCATCATTAACAGCATTCTTGTTCACAGTTTTTGCTAGAAATTTGTGCTCTGCTTAAGCCTAACACATAGACGTAGTAGATAGAGACTTTTACTGTTAGGGGAAAACTCTAATTAGAAAAAATACTGCCATCAATGAGCAAGGCAGTGGAAGTCCCACTTGCTGAGTTCATGCTCTCTTGCCGGGCCTTTTGTCTTCTGGGTGACTGAAGTAGTCTGGGTGATGTTAAAAACAACCTGATTATGAAGCTTTATTGACTTTGGCATGTATTAATAATAATTAAAAAAAACCAAACCAACATTCCTCTATTCCTAGATAAGGCTTGAGTTTCCACATTATATTATATACTATAAGATTATGTCATTTTCTTTATCAGTGCATTATTCCTAAAGAAAAGACGATATGAGTCTTAAATAATTCTTAAATTCTTAAATATTTTCTTGTTAGTTTCAGTGAATCTACAGAGGATGTTTGTCTATAAGCTTGATTTTCAGGCTTAGTCATTTAGATTAGAAGCCATTCAATTGCCTCTCTGGGATGGGATAAAAGTAATTTAAAGTTTGTATTTATTTTACAGAGTAGAAGATCATCTTAGGCCAGTGGAGCATTTCAGATAGTATACTTTTCATAGATGATGTGATAGATATGCACATTGAATTGTAAGAAAGTAAAAAAAGAAATACATATTTTTAAAAAACTTGAAGTGACAATTATTAGAAGAAATTAATCTATCTGAAATTACTACCCCATATATAGTTTTACTAAAAAAAAGGTCATGCTATCTACTTCTAAATCATAGTCTTGTTATGAAAATCTCAAGAGGCCCCATTTGCAAACTGCAGTTATGCAAATGCAACTGTTTAGCTAGGCAGGAGAGTGTTCCTGTGGTATTATGCACTGGAGAAAAAAATAAAGGATGATTTTATTACAGTTGGTGAAGTGAAACATGCCATAGGAAAAATGTTTTTCAAAATTAATTACTTAAATTAATCCAGTGCGATGTAGTCACTCAAGATAGCCAAATCTACACTGGACTATGAGCTAGGTCCACAAGGGTGTGGTACTGACCAGTATCTGTAACCTTGAGCCAAATACTATTCAACCATCTGGAGAGGGAAAATCAGCTTTGTTCCACATATAAAACGTATTCTGTGCAGTGATCCTGGAGGTGATGTGGATGGATACTGCAATAAGTGTTTCTCCTCCTCCCTGCTCAAGGAAATCATCCTAACATCTCCCTATGTGTTCTGCTAGTGCATCCTGCAGTGATGATTCTACCAGAGGACAGATTTTTGGGAGGAAAGGACAAGGGCTATGGTTTAAGAATAAGGTTGTGTGAGTCAGCACCCTTTTGCCAGGCCCCTACTCATGCAATTGTCCTACCCTACTTCTCCCTGCTAATGCTATCTGCAGTCAGCAGGAGGAAAAGGCTCTTTAACTGGCAGTTCTCCAGGCTTTATTCCCTGATAGCTTTATTCCCAGCCAGGCAACGCTCCCACACAGCAACAACTATGTCACTGCTTGACTTCCCTCCAACCAAGACCAGTAGACATAGTTGTGGCACACCTTTGCTGCAGACATGACTGCCAAGGAAAACTGGGCCTAGAAAATCCCTGCCATTATTCTCACAGGAAATAGATTATATGATAAGGCTGTAAAACGAGTGCTGTAAATGCCAGAACCAAAAATTTGCCCTATTGTCAGGAACAGCTACAGTGAGAAGGAATCATATTTATCTGGCATTACATCAATTAAAAAAAAAAAAAATTAAAAAATCCCCAAACTCCTCTTGTGTGTTTCTCACACATCAAAGCATTTCTAGTTACTGACCTGACCAAGTCACATCTCAATCAGGGCGGCCAGTAGAGTATGATACAGCAGCTTTCTCACATCTCATCTTCCTTACAAAGGCATTTTAAGCACTGTAACTCTCTTAATCACCACTCAGAAATAGTTACAAAGACCCAGAAAAGATCACTCCATCTCTGTCCTTCACCCTTGTCTCTGTACTTGCCAAACAGCTTTTGCTGAAATCTCAGATACAGATTGTTGTAAAGTTACATGTCACTGGAGATAACCTCAGGATCCCATCTTTCCTTGAAGGCTTAGATAAGCTTTCAGGTTACTAGTGAGACATTTTCTCCAAAGTTGTTTTGCTAGAAGTCTCACTTTGACAACATCTGCAAAAGGCTACTTCTAGACATGCTGTTTTGCAGTGGAAAATGTGGGTCATTGATTTCAGAGTGAGGATGGCTACAGACATGCTACTGTGTGGATATCTACAGCTCTTCAGAGAATACTGTGTCTAATTTTGACTCCAGAAAATGACTGGATGCAGAGCTTCTGGTTCTCCTTGCAACATACCTTCTTCTCTGCACACCAAATGGGACTATGAAACAAAGCACAAATAGAAATTTTTAGAAAGCATCCTGTCCCAGATCTATGTTTCATGAAAAGTAGCTTCAATGGCAAGAGAAGTGGTTCTGTATATAGCATAAGCAAGCCCACAACTATGAGGAGCCAGAACACCTCTACCAGAAATGTACCTAGGAGGAGTATGAAACTGAAAAATGGCAGTGACTCATATTGGAGTCCAGAAGGCAAAGACTGCAGGACTGATACCTATGGGAAGTAGGTTTCTACCCATTTCATAAGCCATTATGGTTACTTTATTTGGGCCAGAAGCACAGGAGGAGGCTTTCCTCTCCTCTCTTTGGTTGCAAATGCCCATGACCATGAACTGTGGGGCCTGACCTTCCAGACTCTGTGTCAGCCTTCCTTCTGAAGACACCCAAACAGTCCCACCACAGCCTTCAGCCTCCACTTCAGCGAGGAAGTGCAAGGAGGAAGAGAAGGAGGAAAAAGAAGGCAGTCACAGGTTTTGTTTGATATAGGAAGTCCAAAAATCTGTGAATGGGTCCAAAAGTATCAATTCAGAGTAAACAGTTCCAAGGGGTGGATTATAGAAAGAGAGGTAAGAATATGTTGAAATATTGACTTCAGTATGTTCTTGGTATGTAGGTTTTACATGTTGCAATAGTATATAATGTATTCTTTTTAGTTTCATTAAGTTTACTGCTCCTCTATTCCTCTTCTCTCACACTCATTTTCACGTATTCTTTCACCATGAACCCTTTCCTATCCTATCCTATCATTACACTATACCCCATATCTGCATAAACAAGTGCCAAGTTTTTACTGGTTTTTTATCATCTCTCTTTGTCTATAAAATTTTCAAGAAAGTGACTGTCTTCCTCTGCTTTGCAGAGGCTATTTTCTGAGCTAAATCAGTAGTTTGCACTAATGTACTAAGGAGGAGATCCACAACTCATTTTCCATTTGTCTGCTTGTCACTATTACCTGTTTTATCTAGCTGGTAAGTTTGCCACTGACTCACTAATGTGTGCAGCTCATATCATGTTAAACTAGATCACTGCCAAGCTTTTCCACCCTGATGCTATCTTGTGGTGGTGTAGATTAATTGGAATTTTGGACTAAGTGAAACCCTGAGGCATTTAACTAACAAAATGAGATTAACTTCGGTTGAGTCTGTTATTGAGAACTACTAAACTAAAAACTCAGGTGTATAGATTACTCATTTTTTCAGCATATAGATTTGCTGACTATTTAAAAATAATTAACCTTTTCTGCCACCATATCTGGCAAAACTTTGGAAACTTCATCATTCCCTGGTCCATTTTGCTGTTGGATATATCATTTGTACATGCTGTTTCCTGATATGTTCTCGCTATGTGTTTCATAAATTATATGTTTGTTCCACTAATTATGTGTTCTCCTTTCCATCTCATCCAATCACAAAGCTGTTTCAAAGCGTTCCTGTTGGACTAAGCCTTGCATTCAAAGCAGACACAGACTAAACATCTTTGCTGGTACATTTCCAAACCCTTACAATGCCCAGTCTTAGAGTGAAACCCCGATTCAAAAGTCCACATTGCTTAATTTATGCAACCTCTTCAGCATTCTGTTGTGGGAAAAAATACATCTTTCACCTTTAATTATAAATCTGATACAAATATTTAATTATTCATTGTTCCAGACATGGGGGGAGTGGGATGACTCTTTTACAACAATCATAGCTGTTGCTCAATGATCATAGTTTGTTCTTTAATTGTAGAAAACCAAAGAGAAGAATGAGAACAATTATTTAGCAAAGATCCCTGGCAGAGGCAGTGGATTTCCAGTCTTCACAAGAATTTTTTTTCTTGGATTCCATTTCATAGACCGAAGTCAAGAAAGTGTTCAACTTGCTGACTTGCTGTTGAATTATGTGCACAAACAAAATTGATGTAAGATCGGTGTCTTGAGAAGATTAAAGTGGAACATACAGCTTAGTATTAAAATCATGCCTCACCCTGAAGTTGCAGTTGATGTTTTCTGTAAGTTATCTCAAGGCATCACTGCAGACAGAATGAGTTTGGGATTCATTTACACCCTACACAGCAATTGTATACATATCATATAGTTTGGCATCATTTGAGCTTGCTTTCTCATGACTTCAAATATGGACTTTAGCCTGAACAAAAGGTAAGATTCATAATTAGATTGTCATGTTGCATTACTGATTTACAGCAAATATTCACATTAATAGTTTTAACACCAGTATGCTTTATGTGTGGGTTTTTTCCCATCAAAATACAATGTTTGAATAGCTCTATCTTGGGTTTTTGCTTTGCTTTTCTCCAAAACACTACCAAATACTAGGAAAGGTATTACAGATAAAATGAGAAGAAGGCACTACCTGTTGTAGTTGAATAGTTCAGAATTTTCTAAGGTGCCTATTTCCAAAGACTTTCATATTCGTATCTCCTATATACATCTGATGCCAGCTGATTACAGAGCCATGGTAGTTGGGTGTGGCAAGCTCCCACCTACTCCCAGTAAAGGAAATGGGGGGGCTTTCTTATCCACAAAGACCCTGTATTAACCTTCTGGCACTGTAGCAGCCTTAGAACCCCAAGTTTTCTCACCCCTTTATATCTCTGTCAAACTATTGGATACTGTGTGCACACACTTGCACACACACACATGCATCCCAGTATCACAGTGTCCACACACATGTATTCTCAGGGCATAAATCCAGTTCTTTATCTCGGCCTATTTCTACTACTAAAATGGCAGAGTTGAAATAGCATTACTTGAAAATACTACCCTTAATATTAATGCTTGTTCCTCAGCCTCACTGAAAAGTTTTGTGTTAAAGTCTGTACTCGGGGATCCTGTAAGCATTTCCCAAGGCAAATTATATAAAGAAGTACAATTTTGCTTTCATCATTTTCATTTGCAAGGATATTTTACATTGTGGTTGCTGATGATAAGTATCAATGTTCTATAAGAGTATTTTCTGGGCATGCCATATGTCTGAGGAAATTAAAAAGATGGAGTAAGCTGGGGCAGGCACCATATAAAAAGCTCAGCCCTCCTTAATATGTCTTGTAAGCACATGCTTCAGTCTCAGATCTGTCTATGCTGAAATGTGTTTGAAGCTGTTTTTCTTTGACTTAAACTGTGTTATCACCCCCAGCCTAAACCTTTCTGATTAAATATCTAAAATACACATCTTTTAGTAGCTTTAGGAGTAAGATAGCACTACAGTATTATAGTAGCTACACATATTCCTTCACCTTAGACTTATTTGTACTACTACTGCATGTTAAAATAACTTTAATCAAACTTTTCAAACAAAATGTAGCACTCTGGCAAAAAAACCTCGTTTTATACCGTTTTAACTTTTCACCAAACAAGTATTAAACATTTGCAAAGAAAATTGCAGTGAAGTAGGAACAATTAGTTCCCACCTTTTTTTCCAGGGAAAAGTATTTTCTCAGTCCTACTGTAACTTTAAAGTTTGTAAATTCTTACAGAAACCCCACCAATGCCAAAGTTGTCTTTCCTTCCCTAGATACAGCAATAACTTAAAACACAATTCAGAATTTCCCTCAAAACATTTTGGTTACATTTAGCAAAAGCATGTAGTTTTATTCATAAGGAGTTGTAAGTAATCTGTTTTTTGCCTCTAGATTTTAGTCTCATCACTCATTAGTAGTTACTGCCATGCAAGTTTAGTTAAGTCTGAAAGTTTAAGTAATTTAAATAGAAATGATTATGCTAATTTTGTTATTAAGCAATTTCCCTTTCAAAACATTACAAACACAAATTTTGCAATAGGAACAATAATTCATGATGTAAATGAGCTATTATGCAAAATTGTGTGCCTAATATTTGAACTGATCAGTTTGTGAACAGTCACTGATTATAAAATATTTTGATAAATATTTTCTTAGCATTTAGTGGATGTATAAGAATAAAATTGACTACCCAAAGTCCATATGGACAAAGACAGTCATAATAACTATGATTCATGATGAATTTTTTTGTTGGTGTTAAGGACTGAGATCCATATATCTAGGAACAAACACAAATACTTCACAAATATATCTAAAAAGCTAAAAAAATTATAAAGGCAACATAATAAGCAGGAGTTTTTAGCATTGCTGTGGAGTAAAGTATTACTACATGGTAATTTTACTGGAAAAAATATGCATGAAAAAAATGCATGGCTTGTTATTAACTGGTCTAATGGTGAATGAGACAGAACTGTGCTGCACTCCATCCTCTGATACTTTTCAGATATCTAAAATGTCTTCAGAAAATATATTTTGTGATTTTTCAAATTTTACAAATTTTCAGCCAAGTGTACATGTCCGTATGCTGACACAAATTCAACAACCAAATTTTACAGTACCACAGGCCCCTTATATCTCAGAACCTCTTATTTGCAGCTTATTTTATGGAGCTGATGATAACAAATGTGTATCTCTATTATACCAGTGACTATTACCATTTCTGTGTTCTAGAGTCCCTCATTTTCAAACTTGGACCACTATCCCAGACCAATGTCTTTATTACTTTTATCCTGTGTTGCAGTCTAATTTTTCTGCCCTTCCCCTCACTTGAAACTGGAGATTGTAACTTCAGGATGCATCTAAGCCAAACTTCTTACAGAGTTTGTTTCTTTGATTGTGAGGCATTCTCAGTACATGTTCAAATCTCTTTTCCATAGTAAGAATCTCTTCTCCGTTTCCTCAAGATGCCTTTCTCTGATTATGTGTGTTTGTGGGTGGTGTTGCAAGTCCTTTAAGTGTGAGTGAGTTGAGCACTGCGGCAACTGGGATGCCTTGGATAAGCTGATTACCGAGCTTGTAATGTTCCTGCAACCAGGTACATGTTTCTAAATCTTGCTGTTCCTTGCTTTAAGGGAGATAGCATATTCTTGCAAGCATCCTTAACTCCTGCAGACGTATGAATATGCACTAGCAATTCTTAGCTTGTAGCCGAAGGTCTTGTCAGACAGAATTTTGACATTCAGTTCTGGGTATGGTTTCTTCCGTATGGCAAGTCAATCAAAATGGCTTGCTTGTCTCTGCCTCACAAATGAAAGCAAAATGTTTGACCTTACCTTTTATATGTTCTGTTTATGGTTGCTCTCAGCTGTGTTCATCACAATCTCAGCCACATGTCAGTGGATATGCAATGGTTGCATTTGCATTTCAGAGAGGAGGAATAGTGAGGAGACACTTGTAAGGTCATGGTCTCTGAATAAAGCCCTGCAGTTGCTTCTAGCATAGGGACTTAAACCTGACAAGGACGGACAGTCCAGTGCCCACATAAGAATATGTATATCCTGAACTGTGAAGAGTATGGTGCTTTCATCAGAGGCCAAATTTAAGGGACTTGAAAGCATTTTTTTTATCACAGGACATAAGCAGATCATTTGATCTAAGCCTGCAAACATATGTACTGTGAAAATATTTGTCAAAGATATACAAGCTAGGGGCAATTTACACCACAACAAAATGTGTGAGTGGCAAAGACTTGTGGTGATCTTGTAAATAACCATATATAAAGATTCATAGAATCATAGAATCATAGAATCATAGAATTGTAGGGGTTGTAAGGGACCTCGAGAGATCATCGGGTCCAACCCCCTGCCGAAGCAGGCTCCCTAGGACATTTCACTGAGATAGGCATCCAGACGGGTCTTGAATATCTCCAGAGAAGGAGACTCCACCACCCCCCTGGGCAGCCTATTCCAGTGCTCTGTCACCCTCACTGTGAAAAAGTTTCTCCGCATGTTGGTGCGGAACTTCCTATGCTCCAACTTGCAGCCATTGCCCCTTGTCCTGTCTCCACAGACCACTGAAAAGGGGCTGGCTGATTCCCCCTGCATCCCTTGCTTAAGATAATTGTAAACATTAATTAGGTCCCCCCTTAGTCTTCTCTTCTCAAGGCTGAACAGTCCCAATCTTCTCAGCCTTTCCTCATAGGGGAGGTGCTCCAGGCCCTTTATCATCTTCGTAGCCCTTCTCTGGACTCTCTCCAGGAGATCCCTGTCCTTTTTATACCAGGGAGCCCAGAACTGGACACAATACTCCAGGTGGGGCCTGACCAGGGCAGGGTAGAGCGGGAGGATCACCTCCCTTGACCTGCTGGCTACACTCCTCCGGATGCACCCCAGGATCCCATTGGCTCTCTTAGCCACCGAGGCACACTGCTGGCTCATGGCCAACCTGTCATCCACCAGGACCCCCAGGTCCTTCTCCACTGAGCTCTTCTCCAGCAGGTCATCCCCCAGCCTGTACTGATAGAAACGGTTGTTCCTTCCCAGGTGCAAGACTTTACACTTGCTTTTGTTGAACCTCATCTGGTTTCTTACTGCCCAGCTCTCCAGCCTGTCCAGGTCTCTCTGGATGGCAGCGCAGTGTTCCTGCGTGTCAGCCACTCCTCCCAGCTTTGTGTCATCGGCGTACTTGCTGAGGGTCGAGGCTATTCCCTCATCAAGGTCGTCAATGAAGATGTTAAACAGGACTGGACCCAACACCGAGCCCTGGGGAACACCGCTAGTCACAGGCCTCCAGTCAGATTCCACTCCACGAATCACGACCCTCTGGGCTCGGTCCGACAGCCAATTCTCAACCCACCTCACTGTCCACTCATCAATCCCATGCTTTCTCAGCTTTGCTATCAGGATGTCATGGGAGACAGTATCAAAAGCCTTGCTGAAGTCAAGGTAGATGACATCTACTGCTCTCCCTCCATCTACCCAGCCGGTGATGAGATCGTAGAAGGCTATGAGATTGGTCGAGCACGATTTCCCCTTGGTGAATCCATGCTGACTACTCCTCATGACCTTCTTCTCTTCCAATTGCTTGGAGATGGCATCCAGAGCAAGCTGTTCCATTACCTTTCCGGGGACAGAGGTGAGGCTGACTGGCCTATAGTTGCTGGGATCCTCCTTCTTGCCCTTTTTAAAGACTGGAGTGACATTGGCTATCCTCCAGTCCTCAGGCACTTCTCCTGTTCTCCAGGACCTGTTGAAGATGATAGAGAGCGGCTCAGCAATCACCTCCGCCAGCTCCCTTAGCACACGTGGATGTATCCCATCCGGTCCCATGGATTTGTGTGCGTTTATCCCTTTGAGCCGCTCCTGGACCTCCCCTACCTCAACCAGATGGAAATTCTTCATATCCCAAACACTCCTATTTACATCCAGTGCCTGTGGGTCCCGGGGGGCCTTTGAGGTGAAGACCGAAGCAAAGAAGGCATTCAGTATCTCCACCTTCTCAGTATCCCCCGTTACCAGGACACCCTCCTCATTCAGCAAGGGACCTACATTATCCCTGGTCATCCTTTTGTTATTCACGTATCTAAAAAAACCCTTTTTATTATCCTTTATGTCCCTTGCCAGCTTCTTTTCCAAGAGGGCTTTAGCCTTCCTAGTTGCGACCCTACAGGCCCTGACTACATTCCTGTATTCTCCCCATGTGCTCAGACCCTTCTTCCACAATTCATAGATCTTCCTCTTCTCTTTGAGTTTACTCAGCAGCTCCGTGTTCATCCATGCAGGTCTTCTGCCTCTCCTTCCCGATTTCCTGCACAAAGGGATGCATCGTTCCTGTGCTTGGAAGAAGTGCTGTTTGAATGCTAGCCAGCTCTCACAGGCTCCCATTCCTTCAAACAGCGTAGCCCACGGGATAGCCCCTATTAAGTCACGGAGCCTCTTGCAGCAGGTTTTGAAAATTATATGTATTTTGGGCCTTTACGTGGTAGACATATTCTGGTTTTGTCCAATGACCTTCCAGTGTTGTTGGTGTTTGATTCTGGTGTTTGAACCTCTTACTGTGTTACACTGTTTGATTAAATTCTATTCTCATTCTTATTTGTGTGTCAAGACCTCTGATTCATATTCATTTAAATTACTCTGGATTTCATAGCTTACTTCCCTGTTTGTTCCAATTTATGTTTCTTTAACACTTCTACTTTACATTAAAGCCAAACAGCTAACTTCTGTGTCTGACTGCCACCACCTTTTCGGAACACCAAACCTTTCTCGTGATTAAGATGGTATATGAAGCTACAAAATCACATTTTTGCAAGAATATGTTTGTTCAAAATGAGAATACTTGGAAAAAGAAGTTGAAGCATGCACACAGTTTTCACCTGTTGCTGTCATGAGTGAAACACTGCAGTGTAATTACTTTTTTAACTGGCTGTGCATATGCAAGCAGTAATACCACACTTAATTTTGTTGTAGTTAAAATTCACTATACTTTTTATTGAGTTTCAATTGGAAGGGGGAATTGCATCAAGTTGAAATGTATCTGACCCCCAGCTAAAACCAAGTTGAGGATATAGAAGGAATGGAAACTACTATAATGTTCCAAACCACTGCTGCAATTCTGTATATTTTTGCACAGGCAGTTCCTTTTCCTGTGGCATTTTTGAAAGCAGAAAATTTCCTCAAGACTTTTATTATCTTCTTTGCTCTTATTTTCAGCTATCCAAATCCTACCATTTGTACACTTGGTCCTGAAACCAATTGTATTCCTGTCTACAATTCTTATTTTTATCTTGTGTTAAACTGAATTGCATCAAGTCCAACTTACATTGCAAACCTCCAGTCTTCTCCAATTTTTTTGGTAAGATCATATTTAATGATAACTCTCAAGTAGAGAGTCCTATTCATAGAGGTAAAGCACATCCTGTCCTAGGGGAAACGTTTTCTTGCAGTTAAAAAGTAATCCAGGAACAAAGCCAGTTTGATCCTCTCTGTTCAGAATAATAATCATGATGTGGACGAATGTTCACTTGGAACAGGTAGACTAAGAAAAGCAAATTTATGTGAGCCCTCAGATTGTAACGACTTTCTTGGGAGTAATTTGAAACAGAAATCTGGAGGTATAGTCTGCTACAATTACCTTATCTGTTCAGCTCTTTCTCTTCAGATCTTCTCTTTGAACTCTTGTTTGGGACCAAAATTTCACAGCACCCATAGATTTACATTTCTAACACTGACAAAATATTTATTTAAATATTAAATTTCATGAATGAGTGTCACATAGCTCTATTTGTATCATCATATAAAAATTAAATTTCTTGTGGTGTTCTAAATTATACTTTTTCATATCAATGTTAATCTTCCCTTTCATTAATTATATTTTAGGTTATTACTTGAATTTTCTAGAAACTAATTGCTTCCTTTGCTAATGCCTTAACAAAGATTTTCACCTGCCATTTGTCTTTTTCTTCATTTTTGCCATGTCCTTTTCATCTCATCTTTGAATATTTGGGAAAACGATCACCCAAAAAAACCCCAAGTATTTAATTCATTATAGAGTTTTACATATATAAACAAAAAATTAAGCTTAGAATTTGACCTCACCCATACCTAATAAACACTATATATAACTAAGGAGGTTTGTTGCTTTATTCCAAGTAAGTTGACTAGTGTTTCTCTATTGTTTTTTTCTAGAGAAAATAATTGGTTAATACCAAAATGCTGTGATTTTTTTTGGAGGCAGATATAGACTAATAAGACAGGTAAAATTAAAATCTAAATTTTCCAGACAGTCAGAATTAGGTCCTTGTATGTAAGACAGTGAATGATTTGGCAGGTGTCACTACATGGTGTCAGCCCTGAGCCTTGCTAGGCCATCAAATAGATTTATGAATCAAAGCAATTTAATTGAGGGCTAAGCTGTAAAAAAAAAATTGTTATTAGAAGTCTTATTAAGGATTATTTTCACAGTTCTCCTATTTTCATATTTTAACAATAAAAGTATCAGGGATAAATTTGTCTTGAAAGAATTACATAATATCTGCATTACAAATTTACCACTACATAATTTTGCTATTTTTGATTAAAGAAAAATATCCAAGTGTGGTAGATTTTGTGCAAGATAACCAATGTATATATGTGCTAGCCAAAGGATGAAAAGCATAAACAGTTCTTTGCTTAAGGTAGGGGAAAAAACATATCCTTGCTTCCAGCAACAATAAAACCAGCAGTTATCTTTATGGTTCCATGACTGTCTTTATCAACTTGCAAAAAAAAGTCATGGCTCAAGCCTAGTATGTCTTGAAGAAGGGTGGGATTCAGACCCTCTAGGGTACTAAGTATTGGAATACCTGTTAGTTTAGACTCCCAGCTTCTGAGGAAAGGACCATACCCAAAATCAATCAACACCTTCACAAGGGTAGCCTGGAAGTCCTCTGCAGTACTCTGAAGGGGAGGCCAGTTCCACCTCAAGACTGTAGGAACTGACCTATAAAACATCCTGTAACATTGCTTAAAAGCTAGGCACTGAAATTGTGTATAATAATATATAATATTATTTTCATATAATATTTTCAATAATTAGTTCTGTAAATGGAACATCCAGCTCTGTGATGTAAGGAACTGGACTTCAATTCTGTGCTCTACTTGAGTCCAGACTACCAAATCCCTTTTTTCTGGATATTATTCCAAGTAAATATGCTGGTTTGGAAGGAAGTTAATTTGTTTTGGAGGGGGAAATATTTTCTAATCTTTTCATGGAAGCTGAATCTCCATGCACAAAGTTAATCAACTTTTTCTTTAGTTTATATTTGTTTTGTCAAATACAACTTAATGGGAAGTGATTCTCCTGCAGAGACAGACACATTAAGATTCCGGCTCCTTCTCGAATTTCAGCTTCTTATTAACATAAAATTTATCTTTATTTCCTTTTAGGGTGTTCATTAATCTCGATTGCCCATTGAACGTTTATTGTTTCAGATTTGCTGTGCTGTGTACAGTGCTGCCTGAGGAACAGGTGCTTATAGACAGCACTGCACAAGTGTGGGTACAACATTTTGATGACTGCTTGGACTTTGAAGAAATGCAGATGCTCTCCTGCCATGTGCAGCTTTACCCGACAAGTCTGACAGAAGCCAATTTAGGTCTTTTCACGTAGTGTTTTCAAATGCTATGGCTCCTGGAAGCAGAATGCAGGGATAAATGAATCACTCTTGATGTAAACCGTGGCTGGTCTGGCATGTCTGGCTATGAATCCCAGCTAGTAAGGTCAGAAGAGCCAAGGTGTCTCTCTCCACCCACGCAAGTGCTCTGATTGCAGTTCCAGGGGCACAGAAGTTCCCTCAATAGAAGATACAGAAGTTCCTGGTACTTCAGGCACTGAGACTGTATTGCACCCTCCTCCCTTAAATCATCCTCTGCATTCACACTGCTGTCTGCAAAGCTAACAGGGATTTTGACAGTCTGAAATACTAAGCACTTCATATCAAGCTGATCGATCATATCAAAATGGTATGTGTGCACAACTGTGTTTAGTACAGGTGTGTGGCTATGTGCCAATCTTGAGTGAGACTGATATTTTTATGACTTAATATCTCATGTGCTGCAACATAAAAATTTGTCAAGAATTGTCAGTAGCAGACAGGCAGACATTCTGGGCTAATATTTTCTAACTGGCACGAAAGAGACATATGTTCTGTGATCTTCTAGGAGATTTCACTTTCATCTCTCCCTTGTCTAAAAAATATCATTTTAGATTGAGAGCATGTGGCTATGGAGAAAAACAACTTTTAGAAAGCATTTTTATTCTTTCAATTTATTTGAGACACACAGGCAAAAATTTATACTTTTTATTTGTGCCCAAAAATCCAGAGTAAATTTAAAATAAAAACAAGCACAAAAAGTAACATTTACAGCATTCTATGGATGAACCTCGCTCTAGATAATTTCTGATGGCAGAAGGAGTGCCAACACCTGTACTCTGACTAAAATAAATCTGAACAATTAGAAAGTGAATTCTGATGTGGTAAATGAGGCTTCAGCTATTGCGGGCACACATTCCCTTATTTTCTTTATCAGCAGATGCTGATGTTACAAAACCATAACTAGCAATTGAGCACAGATGGTTATCTCTGTTCAGCACAAAAACTCAGAAGGGAATAGGCACTTAAATAGAGAGACCTCAGCCACCCCTCTCAGTAAGTTTCCTGTTCTGACTTTCAAACAATATGTCTCTTACAATTTTCCAGTCACATGCAATCTGCGCATCCAGAAAGGTAACCTCAGTTCACATCAGCACAGACCAGGCAGTAAATGAAAGCTGACCTCACCTGGCTGAAGCACAGATTTCTGTACTCCCACAAGTGGATCTGCCTTGGGCTTGAGTTGCAATAGCTCTCACTAGCACCCTGGGCATTGCTTGCTCCCTCCTGTATAAGAACCAGACCACAGAGAGAGAGATAACTATAGTAGATATTAGATGACTGCAGTATATATATATATATATATTTATTTTACCCTTTCATCACGGATTCCTTATATACATACCGCAATGCTGGCAGGCTGAAGGAAGGTAATGTTGCAAATAAAATCTCTCATCCAAATTTGCTGAACATGAAGCAAGGGGGGCACAATGCAGTGTGGTAAATGAATATATAAAGTTACCTTCCTGTTATTCAAAAAAAAAAAAAAAAAAAGAGAGAAAGAAGGGAAATAAATGTTGCCCAAATTAAACACAGAATATCTCATAGCTCCATATACATTTCATTATACCACTGAACACATTCCTTCTGATCCTCTAATAAGGAAATAAAAGTAGTTGAAGCTAAAGTTCAAAGAAGTTCTGAGATTCTCAGAAACCATTTGTGACTCTCCAACTTCTCTCTGCAGAGCCAAATGCTGTAACTCAGCACAGAAGCACTGTCCTTTAGGGGTCACAGGTAGCTAGAACCAGTGCATGCTGGCCTCCCCCTCAGCACATCGTACAGAGCAACTCCTCTGCAATATGGGTCTCTCCAGGTCTTATCACAGCTCCTATTCCAGAGAAGGTTGTGTGTAACTGGTGAATGGAATTTGAATAACTGGGTGCTAAATTCCAGGAACAGGACAGAGAATGTGTTCTGATGAGTTACATGAAGTCCAAGTGTTTACCCAATCTACAAATAAATAAATAATATATTATACATACACATATATGGTGTATATTATAAATTGTATATTGCATATTGTACACTGTATGCTATATCTGATATTGTATAAAATTTACCTGTGAAAATTCTGATTTATGCTAAAGTAGATGGAGAGGAATTTATTATTTTGTGGTACATGAATTGGTGTCTCAACATGGATTCAGTCAGGAAATGCACAACTGTGTGAACATGCAGAAGTCTGCACCCTTTCTGGATTAATACTTCAATATCTCTGAACAGATGTAATTAGGACTTGCTAAGTTTACTGAATGAAGTTTTGTCCAGCTACTGTTTTTTTTACTGCCAGTTTTTTTCTCTACATGTTATCTCTTTAAAATTCTTGGTTACAATGGCTGAAAAATATACCCCTATATGTGAACAGATTGGTGAGTGTAAAGTACACATTATGCAAAAAGATAGTGGGTGTGTTGTTGGTGTGACTGTCTCTCTCTGCCCGCTTTCAGATAATTAGTCATGCTGAAAAACTGGTACAGTTCTGTATGATTGCTATGCATGCAATCAAACTAATGCCAGAAACTGGGATAGATTAATATACCGTGAAAGAGACTTGATTTGAGTGGGAAAACCAAAAGGGAATTATCTTCAAAATAATGGTTTCAAATGTCCGCGACAATGTTGGCAGAATTAACTATGTAGGGAAGAGGACCATATGTTAACATCACTTGATTGACATCTGAAACAGGAAGAGTTGCTTGTGTTTCTGGAACAAGATGCTTGTAAAGTAGTCATGAGGTGGGTAGTGCTGGGTGTTGACTCTTATACATTAATGAAAGGCCTTTGTAATATCTTTTATGATTAACATTAAATACTATATTACCCTACTGTTCTTTTCTCGTTATTTAAATAGGTCACTGGTGGAAACAAGAACAGAGAACTATGCAAAGAACAACAAGCTTTGTGCTGCACCATCTGAGTGTCCAATTACTGGCCTCAGGGTGCCCGTATCTTACCTATGCACAGATTCCGTTTTGCCTTATTTAATATTGGCTTAGAGCACACAAAGAAAAGCCCAGCCTAGTTAAATTACTCACATTAGCCAGAAGATACTCATAGAGCCGTAGACTCACAGAATGGTTTGTGCTGGAAGGGACCTCAAAGATCATCCAGTTCCAACCCCCTTGACATGGGCAGGGACACCCTCCACTAGATCAGGTTGCCCAAAGCCCCATCCAGCCTGACCTTGAACACTGCCAGGGAGGGGGCAGCCACAGCTTCTCTGAGCAGCCTGTGCCAGTGCCTCACCATCCTCATTGTGAAGAATTTGTTCCTAATGTCTAATCCAGAACAGTCCTCTTTCAGTTTAAAGCCATTACTCCTTGTCCTATCACTACATGCCTTTGTAAACAGTCTCCTTCTCCATCTTCCTTATATCTAGTCTAAATCCACCTTCCCTCAACCTAAAGCCCCCTTCTCCAGTTGCACTGTTTCTTTGTAAACAGTCCCTGTCAAGCCTTCCTATGGTCCCCTTTAGGTACTGGAAAGCTGCAGTAAGGTCTCCCCGGACACTTCTCCAAGCTGAACAAGCCCAACTCTCTTGGCCTGCCTTTGTAAGAGAAGTTCTCCAGCCCTCTGATTGGCTTTGTGAGCACACTCAATTAAAATATCTTCTACAGTATATTAATCTATCCCAGTTTCTGCCATTAGTTTGATTGCATGCATAGCAATCATACAGAACTGTACCAGTTTTTCACCATGAATAATTATCTGAGTGTCTGTAGGGGAGTGGAGGATAAGGACTGGTGCTGAAGGTATCCACCAGCTAAATTCAACATCTTCCTTGGCCTGAGGGATTTTAAATCTACATCTCACTTTTTCAAGAATAGTTTAACCTCCAGGCTGTACGTTTTTCTGCTGGGGACATTCACTTGGAAAGGCTGTGACTATTCTATTCAACATTATTTTCCTTCTGCCGGAAACATTCCTAAGTAAAATACCTGCTGAATCTCCATCTCTCACTACCTCAGCATACCATGCCTTGAAACGCTGTGCCTTGAAAAAAGCCATGACCAGTCTAATTTCTGAAAAGGGGTAATAACGGCCTAAGTTCTGAAATGCAAGCTTTAACCCTAGGATTCCTGAGAACAAAGATACATCCCAAACACCTCCACCACCCTGCACACAGTTCCAGATTTAAGGCACACAAGGGTTATCAGTGATCCCAGTTGAAAAGCGCTAACCGGTATTCCCATACTTTGTGTCATATCCTGTTCTTATCTGCCTGATTTTCCACTTACTGTATGAAAATGTCATAATTTTTTTCTTTCAGCTTTTGAATATTGAGTGCCAGAAGTTAGGACTCATCTGGTATTATAAAGAAATATTTTTAATGGAGTCTAAGTACTTAAAAGTACCTAAAGGAATGTGCAGACCCATCAAATGAAACTTTATTTTTGTTAACTCAGTAGGGATAATGCAAAAATTATCACATGTCTGCTAAGTCACAGTACATGCGAGTATCCTCTTAGTCTGTGGAAAACCCAGGATAATACAATTTGGTTGAACTTTCTCTTATTTGATATCTTAAAAGCATCTCTGCAGACAGAGCATCAGCCGTAACTCGATGGCAAATTTGAGTCCATGGAAGCTGGCGAACTGCAGCTCTGACCAATTCAAACACAAGAGAAATGCTTCCATGACAGTTCTAACAGATAAGAAAAACAAGCTCTTTAATTTATGATCTAATAGCTGCAGTTGGTTGTTTATGCCTTAGGTTTCTTTGGTGGTTTCTTGTTTGATTTTTTTTTTAAATATTCCCTCTTCATATGTAGGACTCTGTTAGCAGAGAATTTCCCATTTTGTTGCCTCCAGCCCTTATTGTTCTGAACTTTCCAATAGCATTGTAGCCAATTTTATCCTCTTGTGCAGTCACTACTGATCTAGTTTTGATTTTTCTTTCAGACATTTTTAAAGGGAATTATGTGTAAAAATAGCTGGTGGGAATACCTGAAGCACTTGCTTCAGGTAAAGAAAGCTATTTTATGTATCTTAATTGACCAAAATGCAAAATCTCTAGTAAGCTATAAAGTCTCTTGCTGGATGTGGCTGGAGGAGGTTTTCATTGTTTGCTGATAAACAGGAACTGATGCCTGCTGTAAGTTGTGGCTCTTTAAAAACCTTCTCAAATAGAAAAATATAAATAAATAAGAAAGTAAATAAAGAGTTGACAAAACATTGCAAAACGTTTTTACTGCTGTTGACTTTATTGATCACTATTATTAGCAATGTTGCTGTGAAAATTAAAGGAATACTGTGACCTCGAAACCTCAGACATGTAATGAAAGGTTTCAGTTGGGGCTAGAGGAGATGCAATGAACCTTCTAAATTACAAGGTGAGCTGAAATATGTTAGAAAAGACAAACATTGCTTCACTGTCTCAGGGAGTGCAACCTGTTCCACTCCGGAAAGATTTACTTAGTTTCTGCTGGAGAAAATGGCCAAGGCAGTAATTATCTCAGTGTGGGAAGGGCTGTACCATTTGAACTTCATCTCTTTCAAAGTCACTTGAGTAGCACTGCACTGATCATATAACACAAATGCCAATACACAGTAAGACTTTGTGTTCATTATAACACTGTTTGGGAATGGATAACATGACAAACTCATCATAAAGACAAAAAAATGTTTTGGGTTTTTACAATAAATGGTAATGACAAGTATGAAGGGGAGGTGCCTCAAGTTGCTATGATCTTTGCCTAAGACCTAGCAGTCCTGCTTTCTTGAAAGCTCTCAGTAAAACTTGCTTTTTGCCATGCTTCTTCACTGTATATAAAACAATTGCAAAGTCACATTAATGGAGACAAGCAGGACACGCACCAGAAAATTATGGGAAAAAATTCTATCACTACCTAAAATATAAAATAAATAAATAAATAAATAAAATAAAATAAATGCTAGTACCTGCATCCTGGCATCTACAGCTACTACTTTTACAGGCTTTTGAGAAATAAAAGCAAGACTCCTAAGTAGGAGTCATCTTGATCATCACTTTCTTGATTTGATTATGATGAAGGGAACAGAGAGTACACTGTAAAAGCAATGGTTATGATAACATAGAGTGCACAAGAAGAAACTGAATGAATAAAAGAGTGAATTTTGGGCAATTGGAAGGACTGACTCATTTTCAAAAAAGATGTGCATGCTACGTGATAAACCCTAACAGATAAATCACTGACTAGAATGACTGTAAACAAAACACTGCCATCTTTGCTTCATGTGTAAAACTTTTCAGATACCAGAAATCAGATATTCATGCATGTTTCTCCAGCAAAAGTTAATCTAACAATTACTAGGCTGATGTCCTACTATACTTTATAACTAAGAGAAAATTACAGTGTAGCACACAAACATTAATACAGCTGTGAGGTTTTTGTTCTGTTTTGCACCCATCTCCCTTTCTCCCTCTCCATCTCACTGTCTCTAATCTTACCAGGACAACTGTACTTCTTTTCTCCATTACTGAATTTATACTTTGAACTTATAGTGCTGCAGATGGCAGTACTATTGATCAAAGGATTGCTCAAGCCTGAAATGGTATCCTAAAAAAAATAAAAGTTTCCTTAAAGTGTAGACATGAAAGCACAAAGAATAATACACATTCATATCAAGTAGTATCATTCCAGTTTAAGAATAGGCTAGCTGTTGAAGACTGGAGAACAATTGGTGAATGATTTGGGGGGAATTAAGGAAGAATAGGAGAAATCCCATACTTGGAATATTTGCAATATTATGGCTTGAGGTTACTGATGTACTGATAGAACTGGTTTACATACATCAGAATCAGGTTCCAGCTATTCTTATGTCCTTTTCTTTCATTTTCAGTAATTAAAAAGAAAAAAGTGTGGGAATTTTCTTGGTTTTATATTACAGTAGTTCTAAATTATTATCCTTGAAATTTATGTGGTATATTTTCTTTGAATATCTTGCTCCTTGCCTGGGCAACTGGCTCAAAGTGGCCCTGTTTAAGCCAGGAGGTTGGACCATGTGATGTCCAGAGGCCACTTCCAACCTCAAGAATTCTGTGATTGTTCAATCCTGGCCTGATAGAGGGTTTTGAATTGGGATTTGAGATTACCACCTTTTATTGTTAGATCTTCAACCACACTATTTTATCACTCTCAAGAAGGCAACTCGAATATTCATGTTTCTTTTCCCACTTCTTTTCTATATTAGTTTTTCAAGCTGAGAGTGTCTGTTGTGGACTGTCCTGGTTAATGTCTATTCAATGTTTTACTAGCTATTACAAGTAACATGGGTACACAAAACCAGTGACTAAAAGCAAGTGTAGATATTTGAGCAGACAGAATGTGATTTCCTGTCCTGTCTCATAGTTGTTTGTGCCCCACAACTGGACAATCTAGAAGTTATTTTCCTTACAAGTAAAGTGACACCAATGGAAACGATAAATCACTAAAAACCAGGGTATAATAAAGCTGTGAGATGGGACACTGAATAGGGTTACCTTTCATGAATAGTCAATTTGTAAATGTCCCTTAGAAACATAGATAGGACTCTTAAAATTCCTATTTTTCAACAGAGGTGCACAGCTTTACTCTTTAGTTATTTTCTCTTATGTGAGCCAAACTTTACAATTTTCTTAAAACCAATTACCCATACTGTCTGGTCACACCTGACTAATGCTTGTTTGTGACTGCTTATGTTAGCTCAGTGTAAATATATACACGGACAATATATATGAGTATGTCAGTAGATTAAAATTTGCAAAGAATAGGGTTGCTGATAACAGATTTCAAATGTTGCATTCTACTGGATTAGACTGGTACTAGCACATATATGTAGCTATATGCACATATATGTAGCTATATGTCTTCTTTTGGGATATGAGACTGCTGCTTTGATCTCTTGTTTGTTCTTTGTCCCACCTCCAGTCATCTGAAGGACTGGATTCTCATGGCTCTTTTGTGCTCTGCTCTTCTGTGTCATGAACTGGGTTACCCACACTCCGGTCATTAGGAAGGGCATTCTTCAGGGGGTTGATTATGTGCCCTTTCCAAAAGAATTTCTGTGTACTCCAGGAGAACATGCTTCACCATCTGAGAAGGAGAAATACAAATGTGCTTGTTGAGTGGTGCTTAGATCAAATTTGCTTTAATATTCCCCATGTGCAATACTGGAATTGCTAATACTGCTTTTCATCCAAAGGAAGAGTCAGCCACACATAGAAAATGGCCTCATGCTAATAATCACATTCATTTTCACGAATGTATGTATGTGAAATATGATCACGTTCATGAAAACGTGTTGAGCTTTCTGATTCATAGCTAAAAAACTGCAGTCACCTTTCAAAGTCCACATATATATATATTGGTAGCTGCACTAGCTTGTTACCTGTCAGAGCTCATCAAAGAATGAAGAGTTGGAGTGTTTAACCGAGGTGACCCACTGAGCATAGGGGCTCCCAAATTCACACTGGAATTGAACAGATTCAAACACTGTTGATTCTGGACTTTAAAAAAAGGGCAGAAGCTGTGACCACTTAAAACAAGTGCCATGTCACTGTGATAAAAGTTTCAAGTCCTCTACTGACAGGAACAATGACAGTATTCAAGAACTATTCATGTCCCTGACTGCTCATAGAGCAGCCATAATACACATCTGCCACTTTTCACAAAATGCCACATTTAATACTCTATTTCAGCTCTATTGCCACCCCTCATTTTCCTTTCTGTCCTTACTAGCCTGACACTTAAAACAGGGAAGAACAATATTTTTTTTCCTGCCAGTAACTTCTTTGGTGATGTTAGTCAGAAGTTACTTTAACTGCATCATCTAGCACAATTAAATGAAAGACACCTATTGTTGGTAACCATTCTTTTGCTCCAGGAAACTTGGCAAACTTGCTGGTGACAGCGAAGAGAGAGAGACACCTGAATGGGTAGCAAAATGCTGAATTGTGCATCATTTCACAATGTCTGCTATTCTACTTGGGAATCATAAACAGAGAACCTGCAAATCAAAAATTCATTAGCTGGTCTGGATTCTGACCATATTTTAGACTTTAAGAAAGCCAACATTTGTGCTTTTTAATTTAGATAGCACATATGCTAAAAAAAAATACCAGACTGACAAAGAACTTTTCAGAACCTTACACTTTAATGAAAATTTGATTGTGAAGCATCCCAATTTTGATCTATGAGAATCTAAACTAATTTAACTAATTAACATTACTAATTAAATCTGCCCTAAAATATCAAAATCAGACATTCAAATTCATACCCATTGACAAAACATTGTACTAACTTTTTAACTTAAGCATCCAAGTTTTCTTTTCAGTATTTCTTTGGACCAGAGGTTTTTTTTATTACCAACCAGCTTGCAAAAGACCTTCAGGTTTTGCCTGCCTGTAAGCATTTTCTTTTAATATTGTAGTAATGATCAGTAATTCACTTGATATCTAGAGAATTCTGAAAAGCAAAATAGATGTAGAAAATCAGAGGCAGTTCCCTCCTGTGATAGTTTCCAAGACAACTAGACAAGATTGGAAAGTCTAATACACTTTTAGATGGGGCAAACTGCAAAGAGAAATTGAATTACTTGTCCAGAGTGAAAGGAATGGAATGTAACAGAAACCATACTTAATCTCCAGAACCTCCAGTGTTTCCAAGAAAGTTAAAGCAGTAAAATTTTTTCATATTGTTCAGCTGATCAAACTAGAAGAACTAGCTTTCCATGGGGGCACAGTTTTTAGAGCACAATAAATAATAGCTGCTAATGTAACTTAAACTAAACAGAAAATTATAATTGCATTTAAAAGAAGAAAGCTTTTCAACTTTAGGTCACTCAAATGTATGAGTTTATTTTCAGTTATTAACTGAATATTTAGGGAAGGTTCCAGACTTCCTGGGTACACAAACCGAAACTAAAGTGGTCAAAATGGTGGTGGTTGTGGTTGTTGGTTTTTTTTTGATGGAACCAGGAAAACTCGTTAAAATATAATTGAAATCTAAACATTGATGGAATAAAATTATTTATAAAACTGTATTTGCTTTCCTCTGTGTAATTTCAGTTACTGATAGGCAGCATAGGAAGATAAGCCCATCCATACATAAATATTCTCTAGTAACTAATGATTTCATTTGTGAGCAGCTTTCAAAGTTTCTTTTTCTTTCTCACTACCACACCATAATGATAAAAAATATTGTTTGCTTGGGTTTTTTTGTCTATGTAAAACCGGGTATCAGTCAGTGAATACATGTGTCAGTCACATACGATATGCTGGTGGGTGGGAGTTTGGCTTATATGCCGAGATACTGAGAAAGCAAGCATCACTTCTTCAGTTTCTGCATGTGTCTCAAACTGAGTTTTCTCATTAAAACCTTGGTTGGAACAGATGTATGCCTGCAAATTCTTTCTGCTTTGATAAAATCCTGTATTTCACCAAAGTTTTCTTCCACAAAATGTTCCAAATGGTTTTAATCAGGTATTACATTTCCTGTAGGCAATTTTTTTTCTTTTCTGTAGAGTAATATTAATTGATCTGAAAATGTCAGCTCAACAATACAAGATATGATATCACCTGTAGCTAACAAATGTAACAAGGGTAAGCAGTTGCCAAAAATCTATCCTAATCAGAAGGAAGAAGTACGCCTTATACTTGGGAAACTGCCCATTTTTTAATTTAAATATTCAGAACTTCTGAAATATGATCTTAAAAGCCTCCAAAGCAAAGTCTGAAGCAAAACAACCAACCTCACAGACTTTCTTCAAAAATTCTGGAGAGTAATCAAGTATTCCTGAGTATAATTTTATTTACATTTCAGATGGAATAAAATGATGAGATATAATATGAAAAAAAATTATGTCCTTTAAACTTTTTTTAAAGGGTTAAAGGTTGATCTACTGTCATTAATGTAGACTTGGAAACAAAGAGACACAGGATGCAGAGGCTGTAAGTTTTAAACTATTCGGTTTACTCTACTAAGCCAATCAGTCATACCATGATCTGCCAGATTTAAAAAATCTGTTAGTTAAATCCCAAGAGTGGATAGGAAACAAGTAAACAAAGAATCTTCCAATTTCATGTCATTTATTTCAGGTTGTTTAAAATCCATCCCAGAACTTGGGAGACTGTTCAGCAGTTAGCCATTGGCACCATCCCAGATTCAGCAATTAAGGTAAAAGAAGGGCGTGAACTAACTGAAAGATGGCAGAAGTTTTAAATCTGTTTGTTCTTGGTCCAGTGTGTATGTGTCGTTTCCTGCATGCTTTGTTTAAGAAGGTGCGGCTGGGCAGCAGAAGGAGGGCTGCCAGGTTTTGTGTTCTGGATGTGGGTGGGCAGTGCAGAGGCTCCTGGGGGCTGGGAAGAATTTCTCTGCCTCTGAGAACAAGCAAGTATGCTCAGCTGGGAAAAATTTCTCTCTTCCTGGCTCTCTGAATGCTTTGTCCACCCTGGAATGAGGAGTAAGAGATCTGAGAGAAATGTTGTTACTCTTTGCCTCTGATGAGTTTGAGGGGTTTTCAGAGAATCTCACTGTGAAAGCATCCACTTGGCAATCGTTTTTCTCCTGGATTAACATCTATAAAAATGCTGAGAGATTGTGCTAAATCATCTATTCTTGTTGACATTCTCACACTTCAGTGCAAAAAACTCAACAAGGAAATAGGTTGCCACCACACGAACATACTCGTTGGGGTATAGGAAGCTAGTAGGTGCTCTAAAGCATTGAAAATGTAGCTAATGCACACTTTCTAGTAAATAAGAACACTCAAGAACTGCATTACTAAATGGATGCAGACATGGTTACACCCCACTGATTCTAATTCTTTGCTTCCTGCTCAGTATTACTTTATTTATCTGATGAATAGTTCAAAGGGACAAACTGTTCCTTTTAATTTCCAAACAGAGTCAAAATATGAATGAGATTAGAAAGATTGTTAGCTATTTAACATTGTTTACTCAAATATTGAAATAAAAAATAATAAAACATAGGTTGAGTTCTATTACCACATTTCATTACTAATCCATTTTCATTTGTACACATTTCTCCTATTAATACCTTACAAAAGAACTGTGTTAAGGAGCAGTTGAAAAAAAAAAGAACTCTGTCAATCCAAATAGCATTTACTGCTCCTATTATTCAGCTGAATTTCAAGTAAAGATGAATATACTTTATGTACTTTTCAATTATTTTTTTGCCACAGTCATACTTTGCTAAATCCAGCTGTAATGTGATCCTGGAAAATTGGTGTACATGTATCAATATCCATATTAAAAGGATTAATCAGTAAATCTAAAATAAGTGAAGTATAATACATGTGAAATTAAAATAGCATGAAAGAGATCGGCAAGAGATGAAAAACTGTGGCTAAACCATGGCTTTGAATTAGTAATCCTCTAATTCAGGAATGTTCTAAGAAAGATGAGTCAAGGGCTTTAAAATTAAAGTGAACAAGACTTAGCCTTTAAAGCAACTATTTCTTCATCAGTGTTAAGTACTGTTATCAAGCCATAGCACGAAAGGGTGTGGAAAAACATATCAGGGAGTGTCCAGAAATCACGAGAAAAATCTATTGATTCCAAATTTTAAATTCCACAGAAGTATGTAAATGAGAATGTAATTTCTTTCACTCCCAACATACACTTAAGCATCTGTTACTGGTGCTTGAAGAAACAATTTATCAAATCTATTTTAACTGAGAGAACATTTGGTATTCCTGACTGTCAGTGGGTCCAAAAGCTTTCAAAGTCACAATCATGTTTCTTTTGTCTTTGTTCTTGTCCTGTGAAGCGAGTGACTTTTGAAAATGGCTTCTTTGTTTCTGTTATATTTTCTTTCTTTCAAAGTTCTAGATAAGCTAAGTCACACCCATAAATTTGGAAAGATCATGAGATGCGTAAACCTTGACAGTTCAGATTCCGAAGATATTCTGCTTCTCTGTTGTTGCTAAATTATTTTTTTTCTTGGAAAATCACAGAATACTGACTTATCCAAGGATAAAATGATGAAAAAATAGGAGAAAAAAAATAATACTGGAACAATGCAAGCCAGCTCACATGCTTTCCATCTTCTGTTTGAAAGTTTCCTTTTTTATTTCTTTATATCGGTTTTAATTTGGAATCACAGTTGTATCATACTGTGGTTCATTCATCAATTGCATGGATTTACCAGACAGTTTCAGTTCTCTAGTAGGCAAGGAACAAATGCAAGATGAGGTCTTCTTTAGAAATTTGAAATTGTTGTGGTGAGCATCAAGAACCTGCCAGGGAAAGTGGAATTCCTGAGATAACAAATGAACTTGTGGTGCAGAAAACTCTGTCAGAGACATGGCTGCTGAACACCAGCTTTCTGTAGTTACATCTCAACTACTCTGGAAAATAATTTAACTCGTTATGAACATTCAGTTCATCTTTTCATCTGTGCACTCTTTTGACAGATAAAAGACTATTTATGAAGTCTTCAGACAAAGTATGCATCTCTGTGTCTGTGTAATCCTCCAAAATATATAGCCAAAGCAGAGTCTTAGAAACTCTGAACAATTTAAAAGTGTTTGATCTTCTGTGTGATTTGGGAATGTCTGAATAATAGTAAAATAAAATCTGAACATATAGATATGTATATAGTTATGTGGGATGCTAAGTTTCATTATGGACTATTTTAATAAAAATCATCTGGAGGTAATACCACCATATTCAAATAAAAAGTAGAGAAATGTATAATACAACTTTTAAAACAATATTCTTAATAATAAAATAACTTCAGTATTTATTTATTTATTTTAACACTTAGTTAAATTATTTCATTATTGATTATATATTTTTAATTATTTATTACTCCTAAGTATTACCATGACATAGTTTTCATGATCCAAATAAATATAAAGAGATTACTGAAACTAGTATAAATAATTCCCAGATTTCTTTTACCATTTGAGCAATGGTCATAACGGGTTTCTCTTTAATGGGGGTTATGGCCCTATTTAAAACTGTCTGTCTGAGCAGCTCTGTAAAAATACCGTAGAGATGAATCTGTAATGTTACATGGCACCAAGTACATTATCATAAAGAGCAATAAGAAGTAAATAGAGTGATGGTATAAAGGTAGATAGGCTACCATACGAATCACACAATCAGCTTAGAAAGGAGTTTAAGCAACCACTACTCATCTGGGTCATTCTTTGCCAAGTGCTGGATTTTTCTCTGAACTGAATTTCCAAGTTCTAAATCACTCAAATGAAAGTGCTTTATCCTCTCCGACTGGGACTTCTAGTTATTTCCTCAGCATTCATTTGTTCTGATGCTCAGCCTAAATTTACTTTTTCTTAGTTTCATACCATTATTCTCAGTTATTCTGACAGTTATTATAAAAGAAAACTTTACAAAACAGTTCCAAGATCTGGTTAAAAGGATGAGTGGAGGAATAAACTTTTTAAATATGTTTGTACTAAAACCTCCAGTCTTTGGAAGTTCACAGTACTGTCCTGGAGAAGAGCCCTACAAATCTCTTCTTAAATACATGAATCACTTGAAAGCAGGATACTTATCTCCAGCTTCACACACACATATGCTCGTGCATACACAACGTTTTCAGAAACCCAAGTATCCTTAGTACCGGATAATTTTAAGGTAAATACAAATTTCTTCAAAGAATTTAAATGCATATTTTTATTCTCTCTATAGAATCTTGCCAGTAATAAACAAACTGTTTATAAGAGCAAAATTAAACTAGCTATGAGTTTCTTCACAGTGGGAATTGAAATATGAAATTACTAGTCCTCCCTTGTTCAAATTCATGTAAGCACACTTGGTGAAAATGCATGTGGATGCTGTCTACTGTCTCTTTGTGATGTTTAAGCAGTATAGAGAAGTCAGAGAAAATGAAAGTAGTCTCTTAGGATCTCTGACCCAAGAGAGTGTACAGTTATTTTAGCTGTTGTGAATTAAATGTGTGTGTGATATTCTCTGTCTACATTGCCTCCTATCGATTTTAAGACATGTAGTCATAATAAAGAATATGCCAGAAATATTGTTGGCATAGAAACGTATGGACACTTATTGAAAGTTTACTCAATTCAGAATGTACTCAGGGCTTTGTTATGTTGTCTAGAAATAAAGACAACACCAGTTTACCACTGTCTATTACCACATGTTTTTAAAAAATGTGGAATGTGACCTGCACTTTACTGGGGCTTATGTGCTTTATTTTTTCTTTTAAATATCTGTTTACCATAACAAGTCCTGATATTTACATTATGCAGAGTGATTTATTTCTCCTGCATTCTTTACTGGTGTATATATGATTTGATTTTGGGTGGAATTCTCTGGTGGAATCCCAAGTTTTGTATTGTCTCTGCCAAACTTTATATTAATTTACAAAAAGACAAACTTTCTTGCATGAAAACATATTTAATGAATTATACAGTTACATATTCTTAATATAACAACATTATGCTGGTACAATTAAAATAGGCTTAGGACAATAATAGTATTACATATTTGAAGAGAGAAATTTGCTGTTGAAGTTGTAAGAAAACTCTTTGAATTGAAGAAAGCGAAATGTACTTTGTGAGTTATATACACAAGATTTGATTGGAAAAAGACAAGGTACACTAAAATATTTTGCAAAATTGTCTTTTACTTTTGCAGAAATCCTAAAGAACCAAGACAGTTATACTTTTTCAAAGTATTGAATTTAATAAACAACAAAGAATAAAATATTTTATTTTTTACTTATGATGCACCAAAACCTAAACACTGTAACTGAATTTAATCTCCAAAAAATAATGAATTAGTAGAGTACATTGATATGATACATGCTGTTTTGCTCAACCACACATTTCAGCATAAATTTTTTCAGAGGCTTCATCTCTCTGTCTTATTTTCCTTTTAAATAGCCATTGAGAGTGATACAAAGCCCACTAACTTCTCTTTTTTTGATATGGTGCAATACTTCCCAAAGTAATTCAGGCTTATGCACACATTTTCTTAACTTTGAAATATATTTAAAAACTAATAATAATTGGATTAAAATATGGACATGAACATGGGAATTCCTGAACATCCAAACTTCCACTCCTAGAATAGTGCTGAAGAAAAATTAAAAGAGCGGCAAGTGTTTTGAACAGCAACAGCAAAACCCCAAACAGAGACCACACACAACTTCCTGCCCCAAAACCAAGTAGCAGCTATCTCCAGTATCTTCCTTGTATGCTTGTGGCAGAAAATCTTGACTGCTCATTTTGTGTAATCTTCAGTGTCAGAATCTATATAAATTGAAGTTAAAGAAATGCTTTACTGGAAAAGTAATTCAGATCAGATGACATTTCTGAAGCATTCAGTTGATCAGGTTGTTTCTACATTGATCTACCTTTCTTTTAGACTTACCATGAAGGGCCTGGACACAAGAATGGGCTGGTTTGACCTTTCATCAGAAAAATTTGCGAATTCTGTTACCTGCTTCTGCTGATAGTTCTTGCAGAATACTTCTTATTATGTGAATTGCAAGAGATAACAGATATAGTTTTGCCCTCACTCATCTTTAATGCATCAGCTGTGGTAAATGACTATATACTTCTGAGTCTTTTTTTGAACTCAGGTATGAGCATTTCTTACAATGTCACAATTTATGTAAGAACATAGCTCTTTTAAGGCAGGAAAGGATTTATAGAACAAACTGTTTGCACTTCAGTTGAGTGAAAAATCATTTTGCCCTCAGCAGCAAAGGTGAATCATCAAGATATCTATTAGATGTTAACATATATGCCCCTAAAGCTAAAACAAATTAAAACTAATGCATGCCACAACTCACTCAGAGGGCTCTTTTCTTTTATAACTTTGCACTAAAAAATAAGAAAGGGCTGAAGCAAAAGCAGTTTGAGTCAATTCCACCTCAGCAATTGCTGTTTGCAATCTCCATAGGCCTCTGGTGGCTTTACTAAGGCAGGGTGACCACTATGACCTTTCCACCTTCTGCCCCTTCTTTTGGCAAGACAAGGTTTCTAATGTCATGCTGTTTCTGCTTCAGTGGTGTCAAAAGCTCTGGAAATGTCTCCTAAGGGATGGAAGGGACTTACGGAGATCATGTAGTAATGTGTAGCCAGATATCAGGACAGCAGGTTAAAATTGTGCCCTCAATAAAACTAGTATGTCAAATTACATAAAGATGAAAACTTTTAAACAAACTAATAAAAACAGGTAAAATATGGACCTAGATGCACGTGTACATAAGCATACATTTATGTTTTAGTGGCCAGAATAGTTGACTCTTATTTTGCTTTTATGTTGTACATAATCTTGGTAACCAGTAGGACAACATAATTTAGTGTTGTTCAGAGTGAACCTGTAGTATTAGTGTTGAGGCTGGAAAGCATTGCTGGATGTCTTACAGCCCAACTGCAATTAGGCCAGGTCACTCTGGGCATTGCCTACCTTAACCCTAGTAGCATTACCATCTTGTGTTATGACATGGAGCAATTGCCAAATAAACTTTATATAATCTTCTGTTTAAAGGATTTTACTGCTGATGAATTACACTTGCTTTAGAAGCAGACTCTGCTTCTAAAAGCAAGCAGGTGTACTAAAATACACCAAAACTAATGTTGCTGATTATATTGTTCCAATGTTGGTATTTATATACATGTAATGTGGATATGTAGGTGATGAGATTGTTTTTTCAGCTACCTTCACACTAGATTCTTGGGCTTTTATCCTACTAAAAATACTTGTTTACTTAAAGTATACAGGATTCAAAATTCATAGGAACTGATTCAAATACTTAAATATAGACATCTAGTGACATTTTAGGTATTCTAGGCCTGGTTGTTCTTCCTGCCTCCACCTAAGAGTCAGGTCATGTATGATGTGCCACAGGCCACATGTCATATCTGTCTGGACTTCTCAGATATCCTACAGCCTATAAGATGGTGCTGACTACTTGTCTGCAGGAAGCTGGATGCCTCCATGCTGTTTAAAGATTAACCCTTAGGAGGCAGCTGGGCAGCTGCTTCCTCACTGCCAACAAGTGGGATGGGGGAGAGAATTGGAAGGGCAAAAGTTGGAAAACTTCTGTGTTGAGATAAAGGCAATGTAATAGGGAAAGCAAAAGCCATGTGATGAAACAAACCAAGGAACTAGTTCACCATTTCCCATCAGCAGGCAGGTGTTCAGCCATTTTCAGGAAAGCGGGGCTACTTCACATGTAATGGTATCTTGGGAAGACAAACACCACAGCCCCTCAGTCCCTTCTATTTTTTCCCACAGCTTTTGTTGCTTAAGCATGACTTCGTATGGTACGGAATATCCCTTTGGTCAGTTGGGGTCAGCTGTCCCAGCTGTATCCCCTCCCAGCTTCTGCACCTCCTACTCGCTGCTGGGGTAGGGTGGTGTGAGAAGCAGAAAAGGCCTTGACACTGCCTGAACACTGCTGAGCTGTAATGAAAACATGGGTTTGTTACGCACATTGATTTTGTCACAAATCCAAAACTTATCCCCATACTAGCTACTGTGAAGAAAGTTAACTCTATCCCAACCCAAACCACTACACTTAATAAAAGTTATAACTTGCCAACTTATACATAATACTACACTAGAACTAAGAGCTTCAGAATGGGATTCTCAAAAGTAAATGGGCAGAAGAAGGTTGTCTTAAATACTATTCAGCCTTCTTTTCTTTGCTGTTCAGTAGGTAGTGAAGGGCTCCTGGGCTGTCAGAAGTACATAGGAAACAACTTTCCTCCACTTCAAAGGGGTAAAACTGGTACAAAAGTTCTTACGCAGATATCCATTTTCTGTTCAGATTTTCAAAGAACTGTTTGGCCTGTTTATTGTGCCAGGCCTCATGCTTTTAGGGAAAAGGGCAATCACTGGCTTTGCCGCATGGATTTACTGAAGTCTGCAAGATCTGTATGATTTCATAATTTGTTGCCTGTATGGAAAGCATTAGTAGTGTTGGCATATTTTGTGATAGAAGGGGTTTATTCTTATCAATCATGGGAAAGGTGTGGTTTTCTTTGTTGGGTTTGTCTACGTGTTTTGTTGTTTGAAACTTGAGCTGCTGAAAACAGACTATTACCTAAGAAACCTCAGCCTTCATTTAAAACAAAAAAGTTTCTAGCCTTCCAGACTGAACATTAGTTGGAGGATAAACATTCCCAGTGAGGTACAGAAACAAACAAACTCACTAACCCCTGCATGTGCTCACTTCCAAATCTCATTGTTTGGGTGGAGTGGGCACAAGGTGTGGTATTAAAATAACTTTCGAGTGCCTGTGGCTGACAGTGGCAAAATTGAAACCTCACAAGAAGACTTTACCCATATACTACATTAAACCTTATTTGTGAACAAAAATATTTTGAATTAACATATATACTTTAGGGTAATTATCCCAGTTAAGCTGTAGCATGCTCTTTAAGTTTGTTAGTCATCTTTTCAGACACTTCTGTTTTTCTTCCTAGCTCATATGGCAAATTCTGAATTTTGCTAATAGGATCATCTGGGACCTCACTCCCATCTTCCACTTTACTAATATGGCATGTACTTTTATTCTTACTAGAATGGATGAATAAGCAAAAAAACACGAACCATTCACATGTTTCTTTTCATTTATAACATTATGAAGAATAATTCTGCTTTCTGAAAACTTAGCCTCAACCATAGAAAAGTCAAAACAGGCTTCTGGGATGTAGTACTCTGTTTTGTTATGCCTCGCCTCCTCTGAGGTAACTTCCTTCCTGTGGGATAGTTATCAGCACTATGCATGCTGTTCCTGATGGGACTTTATCAGTGTTTTAGAATTGTGATAGTACTGTTGTTTATTTTATAGAGCTATTCCCCTGTTAATGCAGTCTTCAATACCTTTCTTGATTACTTCATTGCTGTTAAGATTGGAAACTAAAAGGTAATATCAGCTTTATCATACAATTAATTGACTGCAATGGTTGAGATGACTGATACAGGATGAGAAGAGAAAATGAAATACTCATGAAAATTCATAAGCTAAAACTGGAGAAAAGTGGATGTGTGTAGCATACTGAATACAATAAATGTTTCTTTGACTTTTTCAATTATAAAGTGCCCTCAAAATTACCCACTTAAAGTGTAATGATTACTTCTGGGGATTGTCAAGGCATTCTTGAGGTTCAGCAGCATATTAAACGTACAGATTTTTGTTTTCTTTGGTCTATGAAATTAATTAGTACATACAGAGCTTTCTGAAGCATCTAAATCACATAAATGCTAACATAAATAACAATTAAATATATGAAAATTAAGATATGCAGTGAAATTTTATTTACATTATCTTGATTTGCTAAGCACTTTTTCTTTAAGAAAAAAGGTTAGATTTCAAGAAATGCCCTCAAAAGAGATTTGTTTACTTGAGATTAGTCTGCATTCAGGTTTTAATCAGAAATCTGTTTGCTATCTTTGATTTTCAGTTAAAAACACAACATTTCTAAAAACTTTTTTTGTGTTTAACTCAAAATACTTGATTTCAAAGCAAAACTGAATTAAGTCCAATAAAGCCTTCATAAAATCTCTGTAAAAGTTTCTACTTGACAACCATTATTTAAAACCAAGGAAAAGATGATAGTTTAATAGCAGATCGATTTCTTAATGAAAAGCTGAGTCACCTGTTTTTCATTGACTGCAATATCTCAAACAGTGAGGACAAACATAAAAGAATAATACAAACAGAAGGAAACAAAATCAGGATGGACATAAGGCAGACAGATAATGCTGAAGAGGTCAAAAAGCTTTATGCCTCTTCTGAATCAGTGTTCACTTAAACTAGTTTCATTGTAGAAAAATGACTGATGTAATTAAGAACAAAAAAAAAAGATAAAGTTTGCACCCTGAACAGGCAAAGAAAAGACTAGAGAATGCTTTACAGACCAGGACCTAGATGAAATTTATCTCAAACTCACAGAAATCTGTCTGAAACCATCTCAGAGATAACAGTGATAATTTTTGAGGAACAAGATGATGAGCAACATTTTTTGGATGCTGAAATAGTGAAATACATTCCCTTTCTTTAAAACTGGGGAAAAGAAGAAGCAGAAAACTAGGCTAAGCATGGAAAATTACCAGAAAATAAACAACTATTGGTGAGATTATAGGCAAATATAACTAAGAGTCAGAACTGGTTTGGCCCAACTTGTTGCTGAGCAACTGCTGCATGACATCTTCAATAGGTAGTGGACAAACAGTAGCAGAAATTTATCCAAATTATTACCAATTTATTGACATATTTAAAAAAAAAAAACAACTGACACCTGGCAAGGCTTCTAATGATGTGAAATTGTTTCAAGGTGGTTTAATGAATAGCTGGATGATCACAACGAGTATTATCAGTGGGTCAAGATAGATTAATACCCAAAGTGAATCAATCTCCAAAAGACATCAGTCCTGGAGAAATACTGGAATTGGGAGTAGATTTACATATAAACATGTGGAGGCCAAGATAGACTTAGTAAAGACAAGTGCAAGGATCTACATTTAGGTGGTAATTCAGAGCAGAAGTACAGTTTGGAGAGGATGTTACTAGACCATTAAACATATTTGTGGTTTGAATTTATATGCTACATATGAATGACCAATTTCTTACTGTTATCAAAAAGAGAATAATACTTAAGGCACCCAAATAATATATTTGCTCTGACATGTATTATGTCATTTGTAATCTCTGGGCTGCAATCTTGCCACTTCAAGTATAATTTGAACCAATTGGAAAAATGGGGAAAAAAATCCACAAGAATGATTGAAGGTTTAAAAGCCATGAATTATTAGAAAAGACTGGATTAATTGGGTTGTCTAGAGTCTAAAAAGACAGAAGAGGAACACACTAATGGAATTCAAGTACATAAAAACTGCTTCAAAGAGGAAGTGAATAATCCCTTTCTCATGTTCATGGTCAATAGAAGAAAATTAAAGAGCTTAAAATGGAGCAGGAGAGATTTGCATTACACACTGGAAATTTTAATCTTAGCAAACATCTTTCAAGTTAGCCCTAGAAATAATTGGTTGAGAGAGGAAAAGAAGAATGACTAAGTGATCTCTTGAAGTCCCTTCCAGCATTCTTTCCACGATTTTATGCTCCTCTTCTGAGGAGAAGAAGCTCTGAAGCTAAAAAGACATTTCTGTGTCAGAATATTCCATGCCGTTCCTAGGCGTTATGCACAAAATGGGGCTGTGATGACATAATGTGGTACCAACTTAGAGGAATACTATACTGCAAGTTACTTTACGTATCATTATTCTAGGAGTCAGTAGTTGTATGGAAAGTTTTATTTGTAAAGTAAAGGAAATACATTAAAGTTACTTTAAAATCTGATATTTTTTACTACCTTACTCATGAAAAATAATTCCTCAAGCCACAGCTTTAATAAAAATATGAGCAGATGAACAGCTAGTAGTAAGGGAAGTAGCCTAACTTTTGATAATTTGCTTCCTACAGAAAGTAGTAATTTGCTTTCATAGAATTTATTCTTATCTTCATCTGGAATTTGGTATAATTTATCTGAAAATCTGGATCTCTCACTGGACATGGGACACCTAAAAACTGTGAAATCCAAACTCACAATTCACTTTCTAAAATTCTGAATTAATGAGCTGTGTCCTAGAGCCCTCACTAACCTGTGATCAAATAATTGCATGCTAAGTGATGAACTGAGCATAGAAAGGCAAACTTTAAATGGAGAGACAGATGGGAGGGACAGCTTATACATGTCTAAGAAACACGTCCTGTTATATCTCCTGCTCAGAGAAGGCTGACTACTAAATTGTTATTCATAAATGCAGTTTTGTATACCACACACAAAATTGCTAAGTACTTAGCATATTAATTACTTGTAAAAAGTCTGTTAAAAAAAAAGGAAATCTAGCTGATATCTAAACCTACAGATCTTAAAAACATTTTTACAACAACCGATATCAAGTCATATTCAGGAAAAAAGGAGAAACATAACCCCCATTTTTATAAAGAAAAAAAAGGAACACCCAGGAAACTAGAGGCAAGTCAGTCTTACTCTGTGCGCAGCAAAATCATGGAGCAGATCCTCCTGAAAGCTATACTACAGCACATGGAAAATAAGGTGATTTCTGACAGCTAACATGATTTCACTAAGGGTGAATCACACATGTCAAATGACATTATAGTGTGGATAAGGGAAGAGACATTGACATCATCTACCTGGACTTGTGCAAAGCATGTGACACTGTCCTGCATGACATCTTAACCCCTCAGTTGGAGAGATGTGGATTTGATGGATGGACCACTTGGTGGAGAAAGTATTGACTGGATGATTGTACTAAAAGAGTTACAGTCAAAGGCTCAATGTCCAAGTGCAGACCAGTGGCAAATGGCATTTCTTAGGGGTTGGTATTGGGACCAGTACTTTTTAAGATCTTTGTCAGTGAGATGGATGGTGGGATTGAGTATACCCTCAGTAAGTTTGGTGATGACACGAAGCTGTTTTGTACAGTCAGTATTCTGGATGGAAGGAGTGCCATCCAGAGGCACCCTGACAGGCTGGAGAGGTGAGCTCATGTGAACTGCATGAAGTTCAACAAGGCCAAGTGCAAGATCCTGCACATGGATCAGGGCAATCCCAAGCACAGCTACAGGTTGGGTGGAGAATGGATTGAGAGCAACCCTGTGAAGGATTTTGGTGTGTTGATGGATGAGAATCATAGAATCATAGAAGCATAGAATCATAGAATGTGTTAGGTTGGAAGGAACCTTTGGAAGTCTAACCCCCTGCAGTAAGCAGGGACATCTTTACTAGATCAGGTCACTCAGAGCCCCATAAAGCCTTACCTTGAATATCTCCATCTCTGGGCAATCTGTTCCAGTGATCTACCACCCTCATGTTGAAGAACTCTTTCTTAATAAAGAAGTTCAACTTGAACTGGCATTACACATTTGCAGCCCAGAAAGCCAACTGTATCCTGAGCTGCATCAAAAGCAGTGAGACAAGCAGGTCGAGGGAGGTTACTCTTCCCCTCTACTTTGCTCTTGTGACACCCCATCTGGAGTACTATGTTGAGCTCTGGGGTCCCCACTACAAGACAGACAGGGAACTGTTGAAATGAGTCCAGAAAAGCGCCATGAAGATGATCAGAAGACTGAAACACCTCTTGTATGAAAACAGGCTGAAGGAGTTGGGCCTCGGGAAAGAAAGCCTTCAGGGAGATCTTGTTGCAGCCTTCCCTAAAGGGGAACCTGCATGAAAGATGGAGAGAGACTGTTTACAAGGGCATGTAGTGATAGGACAAGGAGTAGTGGCTTTAAACTGAAAGCAGATTGTTCTGGATTAGACATTAGGAAAAAATTCTTTACTGTGAGAGTGGTGAGGCACTGGAACAAGCTGCCCAGAGAAGCCATGGCTGCCCCTCTCCCCTGCAGTGTTCAAGGCCAGGTTGGATGGGACTTTGAGCAACCTGGACTAGTAGATGGTGTACCTGCTCATGGCAGGGGGGTTTGGAACTGAATGATCTTTGAAGTCTCTTGCTATCCTAAGTGATTCTATGATTTTTATGATGATTCTGTGATATCATCCCAGAGAAGTGAAGGTATTGCAAATAGTAAACCTATAGCATGAACAAAATTAAGGATTACATTTTTGCTTGGGAGACACATCATAGGTTTCACAGTTACTTTATGTTTGTATCCTGTCAAGGATAGTCAATGCTCTTCCTAGCAGCTGGTATACTGCTTTGTTTTGGATTTAGAATGAGAATAATGTTGATAACACACTGATGGTTTTAGCTGTTTCCAAGCAATCAAGGTTTTCTCAGCTTCTTATACTTGCTTGCCAATGAGAAGGTGGGGGATGCCCAAGAAGCTGGGAGGGGACACAGTTAGGACAGCTGACCCAAACTGTCCAAAGGGATATTCCACACGATATGACATCATGTTCCATATATAACTGCGAAGTGGTCTGGGAGATGGGACAGCTCAGGGTCTTGTGGAACATAACTTCCGGTGGTGAGAACTTGTGATGTTCATTACTTGGTTTGTACAGTCTGTTGTTGTTGTTGTTACTGTTATTATTATTTCTTCCTATTCTGTCCTGTTGTTTTTATTAATTGATGGAGACCAAATATATTATACGAAACCTGGTATGAATTCATCAGACATTGGTTACTGCAATAATTATCCTTAGATTTTTTTGTATTTATCTTATTTTATTTTTATTAATGAAGGGAAAAACCTTTTCAGCAGCAGTTCTTTCTTAAAATTTCTTTATGCTCAGACTTTGAAGTGTTTTTGTTGTTGTTGTATTTAGTTTAATACATAATTTTAAAAAGTAATAATCAAAGGCTTCCTTCTTTCTTTGGTAAAAATATCTGAGACATTTTAGTCCTCATTTGCAATTAACACAGATGAGAAAATATGCATTAGGAGCACATATGTATACTTCTATATGAGTATGTCCTCATACTTGAAAAAGAGATATGGGATTAGATATCCTTTGGCTCCTCAGTATGGATAGTCCTACATTAATCACTATACTCTAGCCTCCAACTGAATCCCCACTAAAGGGTGGGTTGTTGGACTGCAACAGGAGAATGAAGAGCTACTACAGTCATTGCAGTGGAGCTGACCATTATTTAAAGGGAAAGTTAATTTACATAGTATATGTTTGCCCTTGTCTCAAAAGGCTTTTTTATATAACACTATATGCTTTATGGACAGATAAATACCTCATTATTTTTACAAAGAATTAATAGATTGAAACTAAGTGAATGTACAGAAAGAAACCTTTGCAAATTGAAAAATTCAGAGTTAATAATTCACAGAACGATGATAGATAGTAAATAGAATAGCCCTAAATTACTCAACATAATTGAATGCTGCTCTTGGAATGAGGGTGTTGTAGAAAGAACCTGTGGTGAAACTCTGTACCATAGAGACTACTTTCTCTAGAGGGATCAGTTAGGAACTATTTCATTAAATCAAGAGGAGAAAAAAATATCCTGATGGAAATTAACATGCTGTAGAATAAGGGTTTTTTTTAAAGAGGAAGAACACTGGAGGTTCCTCAGTCTGGGATTTAATGATGTGGTATTGTATGTCTGAGTATATGTTTTTCAATATATTCCTTTTTTCTCTGCTTCTGAAGGTAAACGTTTCAGAGGCAGGAACTGATTTCTTGTATGGTTTGACTCCAAGATTGTTTGCTCTGTAAGGCAGAAATTATTTGTAAACAAAGAGCTGAATCCATGGTTACGGTTAAGGAATATCTGGACATATTCACAGCTACAGCGAATGAGGAAATCTCACCTTTGAAAGTGTTCTTATAGCAAAACTGAGTCTGAGTTGTTCAGGCCTGTTTAAAAAAAAAAAAAAAAAAAAGCTGCTTTAAATTACTCAAGCTACATATGTCTTCCAGGGCTGAAACAGCAGCTGGCAGCCAGCTTTGTGTTGGGAAATGCTGTCTGTATTCCCTTTGCATTGGTCACCCCTTTTACCTTGGCAGCAATAACTGTAATATGAAGATTAGCTCAATCATTAGAGAATTTAGTTATGCTGGCTGCCCAGTCAGGTTGTCGGCAGGAAGGCAACAGTGTATGTGCAACCCGTGCGCAGCCTCCAGAGTCAGTGGGATGATTTCTATTTCAGTAACGCTCCATTGTGCCGATTCCCTGCATGGTATCTTCTTACAGGAAAGTTCTTCAGAATAAATTGTCAGAATTTCTCAAAAGGAAAGCATTACTGTTGTCAAGTAACTGTCTAAAAAGACAAAACAAGACCATAAGGAGTGAATAACGAAAACTCATCGTTGGCATATGTGAAATTCAAGTTCATGTTTAAAACTATTTCTGCATTACTAATCAGCTAATAACATAATGCCTTCCAAGTACGTGTGTTAATAAAGACTCTGGGGAGGTAAACAAAAGAAATTACGCGTTTTCTTTTGCCCAAGAGAGGCAGGTTTACAGCAGAACCTTTGTAAATCTGTTGCGCTACAGTGGGAGAAGGAGAAGATCCTGAGTAATTGTATTTTTTTCATCCTCAGTCTTCAGCAACACAAACATCGCAAGCATTTGAATAGAGAGCAATGGAAGTTGCTTGCCACTGTGTTTCAGTTGACATAATTCTCTGGCATGTGCTGAACAACAAGGTCAAGCAGCACGATTCATAATGGCCCTTTGCATTCCTCTTAATCTATGATTTTATGACATCACAGATTGTTACTTATCCTAGAACCTGGGTCATTTGGCATTCTTAGTTCTAACAGAATAAACCACCCTAGAAGGATCTTTATTCGAGTCTTGTTTAAAATGTATCTAGTAAGAGAGCATGTTTGACTCCTAAAATGCAAAGCTAGGCCCATATTCTGTAAAATAAACACCCTCTGTCAGAAATTCATTGGCAGTTAATTGGAGTAGTGCTGCTGAATCAGTAAAACTGTGCTGCGTTTATCAGCTGAGATCCTCTTCCATGCTTGTTCAGAATCTGTTTACGTAGTCTTCCCTCAGGCAAAGATCCCATTTAAAAGGCATATTTATTTTTCTGACTTAGTTTACTTAATAGGTATGAAAGAAATCCTTCCAGTAAGGGGTGCTAGGAGGTTTCAAATAACTGTTATTAGGGAAATTCTTTAATCTCTATACCACCGTTGATTTTACAGCTTGCCTTCATTGAATAGATATTTTAAAGGAAATTATTTTCTCCAAATTTATTTATTCCATATTTTCATGCAGTTATACCAAACACTTTCTCTGGGGTAGATAGTCACCAGAGATGTAACCTGCCAATGCCAATCATTATAATAAATTCACTTCACTACCTATAGAGTTATTCCATTTCTAGAAATATTGCACCTCATTTAAATCATGCCCTCTGAAAACATATATTTCACCTCAAGGACTCGGAGGTGTTATTTTTCACCCTCAAAAATGATCATTAGAAACCCTAATTCCAGTGTTTACAATACACTCAACCCATGGCATTTCAACAGCAGCAGTATTTTTGCAAAGATTAAATCTCAAGCTGTTTGGATCAGTGCTTTCCAAGATGTGCCTAGAATATTCCAGTAACTCTTGCGAAAAATGGATTAGTCAAAGTGGACCAAGTCCATGATTACTTAAATTATTTATGGTTTTTCTATTGTTAAAATGCTTTAACATCTTTTAACTATATATATATAACTGTACATTTCAGGTTTTTAAGTCAGAAAACCATAGACTCACCTTCATTTTTGGGGAAAGATAGTTATAAAAAGTCAAAAGTATCTCTGCTTGTGGTTTAGATATTAGATTATAGTCTTTCAGGGAAAGTAATAGAAGCACTTGGATACACTAGGATTTGATTTGCCTTTATCGGGATGATATTGAAAATAGGCTATTGCAGACAGCTGTCTGAAATACTTGACATGCAGTGGTAAATCTAATGGAAAGGAGGAAGTTAGGAATAATTTGGGAAGAAATAGAGATCAAATCTAATTATTTTTTATAGAACTGTATAAATCCATAGTTCCTGCCCTTTGAATAATGTATGCAGAAATGGTCATCACATCCAAGCTTTATGCTATAAAATGGAACAAGATGATAGGAAAGTGAATCCAAAGAGTTACAGCTCAAGTAGTATACATCTGCAGAGCATGCAGTCAACACCAATTAAATTTAGTGTATCAAATTTATACATCTAATTGATTTAGTTGTAACTAATTGTAAGTCTAAAGGAGTCTAACATTGTTTCTTTAGTTATTTGATTATTAATGCCTCCTTCAAAACACTATATGTAATGTATCTTAATATGGTATTTTGTCAATTTTTGGAAGGAAGATGGGAAAAAACAAAATAAATAACAAGAAGGTGTATACCACTATTAAGGTTCTATAAAGTCAGTCTCTATCATGCGCCAAACATATGATAAAGAGTTTTAAATGTACTCCCATAGTAAATTTCTTGTGAATTTAATGATAGTCAATCATTGGAGGCATAGGAACAGACTGTTTATTCTGTCTAATTCTCCTGTTTCAAGTGTTGTAACATGACAACAAAAAGTCTCAGGACAGTTTGGATAACAGGTCAAGATGTGCCATGGATCACTTGCATAAATACAGGCATTTGCTTTTTGCCTCATATTCTGTCTAATAAATGAACCACATTGAATACATAAATGGTGCTTTTCCTTTTTAGTTAGATCCAAAAGGCCTCAATCCCTGTAACACTTTATTCCTAGAGTACCAAAATTGCCCCTTCCAGATGCCTGTCCCCAAAGACAAGCCTCGAGCCTTGCAACAAGGCTTACAGCCCCTGGCTTCAGGGAAAGCTAAGCACCTCAAAATGGTGTCCAAAGTCTTCAGCTGAGGTAACTAGTAAAAAATAATGGCAGTAGAAATGTGCCTTCAACCTTGTCCCAGAAATTGTTCAGTCAAACAATGGAGATCTGTAGCTCAGTGACTGCAGTGCTTGAGACAATTGGAGATCAGTTTATGATTCCTGCTTTGAGTTCCCTTAGGTTGAAAAATCTCTGAAAATAGGTTTCTACAAGAATTTCAACTTACTGGTTTCTCATCTGATATGAGGCAAAATCCTGCCCCACTCTGTGTGTCACTTCCCTCTTTGTTTCTTGCTTAATGTTTCCTCCAGATTTCATCAGGAACACTGCTCAGAAGGTAAGGAGCAGTTCATATTTGGACATCGGTCAGGCTTTGATGTAAAATTTACACAGTCAGTCAACCTCTACAAAACCAAGACATTTCTGGGCTTGTACAGAAGCAGAACTTCTGGAGCCTGAGGAATTTTCAGATATAAATCTGCATCTTCTAGAGAGTTTAAATTCCTCCAGGGCTTGGTGCCAGAAGAACAGGGATTTTCAGGATGGCAGCTTCAGTTATGAGTATTTAAACTCTGTCCCAACCTTGCACTTTGACTTAGTAAAAACAATATAACAAAAATAAAGTAATCACACACTCCATAAAGCAGAAGACCCATTCCACAGTTTGGTTTTGTATTAATTCTTCTCTTCTTCCTCTCACATAGAAAAATAAAACATCTCCATAAAGTACTTTGCTATATTAATGTCTTTCTCAGCTAAAGGATAAATCCAGAATTATTTGCATAATAATTATTGCTTTGATATAGTCATCCTCATGCAGAACACTACAGTGCACCATCTCAAAGAGCGATAAGGTCCAGAATATCAGTAATGGCACAGTCAGTATAAATATCAGTGTTAAATAAATTGATACATGATCACCAGCAGCCATATGAAGAATTTGAGCCAGTTCTGTGGACATTTCACCATTTGCACACTGAGTAAAAGATACATTTTCTTCCTCTTAAGATCCTTTTTTTAATACAGGTATGAAAGTGTCCTGGATCTCAGCTGGGACAAAACCATGACAGAAAGAAACAATAATTTAAAATCATACATTAGTTTTCTTCTGAGGTCTTTTACATGTGTGTTTCTAAATTTATACATGTATATTTTATATGGATATATGTGATTATATACATATACATATATATTTGTGTGTCATGTTTTATAGCATGTCTTTATCTTCATTCGATTTAGGTATTTTTTCAGTTGAAGCTTTTTGCAAAAGACTGATTTACAGTGTGATTTACTGGGGATAAAACATTTAGGCCAACACTAGACTTCCTTCTTTCCCTTCATGGCAACTGCTCAGAGTGGTTGAAGGCTTCTAATCTATGAGGTCCTAATCTACAATGCACCATATCCATGCACCCTTCTCTCCTTACCCTATTCAAATTAGAGCTATGTCCTGTTCTGCATTTTAAATGGTGTGTTATAATGGTATATTATAATGCAGTGAGCCACCCAACACCTCTTGAATGGAAGCAGAATTGCCTGTTGGCATTTGATATGGTCTACCTATTGTTCACCAAAGCAAGCATTACCTTTAAATTTGGATCCAAAGGCCCAATACTTGGAAATTTAGTGGTCCACTCTTGTGATGGTCAGTCAGTGTTCCATGTAGTACTTCTCAAGCATATTCTTATAAATATCTTGTTTTGTTAAAGAAAACCAGCCCATGCATTTTCATAAATACAGGTTTTCTTCTAATTTTATGATTGATGTTACAGGTGTTACTTTTGGAAAATATTATTAAACTACTGTTGGGGTTTTTTTTTCTTACTAAAAAAAATCTAACCATTTAGTTAAAATAAAGGTTTTTCCACAACACACTTAAAATCTGTGCCAATAAAGTCCATATCATGTGTTGATCATTAGTTTGACTTATATAAGTCTTGGGCAGCAATCCAAGTATGGTGAAGGCTTACTGTTTAATTTGTTTTATCATCGCAAGTTTTCTTTCAATTGCTGCTAAGAAGTGAAATATTAATCAATCTGCAAACATAATAAAAATAGTTCTGAAAACAGCCTTCAGTAAAAGCTGATATAGAAGCACTGAAGCATGAATAGCCATTTGCACATTAACTTAAACAGGCAGTTGAGAGAATGCGTTGCTCAGAAACCCTAGACCATAAGATCTAGAAATAGTTCACAGAAGAATCAAACTGACATGGTTCATTGTGTATTTTTATAATACATTTCTAGAAGTATTTTTAATTGATCATGTCTCTCTTTTTTTTTTCCCTTTAATAATGCCACTGAGATCTAGGATGCATCTTTTCTCACATTAGGTCTTTTACATGGCATTAGTAAGTGAAGAATAAGACTAATTCTAAATGCTTCTGAAAATGTTATGCTGTAAGGTTGAAACTTTGTCATCACATGGCTTTTTAAACAACAATAGGTTTAGACAAGCAAGTGTCAGTATGGGTATATACAGGAATATATATATGGGAAAAATATACAGGATTATCACAGAATCACAAAAATAACTGGTTGATGATAGCAGGGACCTCCTGAGATTGCCTTGTCCAACCCTCCTGCTCAAGAAGTGTCAGCTAGAGCAGGCTGCCCATGCCCATAACCACCAAGGAGGGAGATTATCCAGCTTTTCTGGGCAACCTGTGCCAGTGCTGATCAACATCACAGTAATAAAGTGTTATCTTGCGTTTTATTGCGTTCATGTAGAATTTCTTTTTTTGTTTGTTTGTTTGTCTTAACTTCTGTCCATTGCTTTTTTCCTATTTGTAGTAAAAAGAGCTTATCTATCTTTTTCTACCAAGGAGTCCTGAAACAGGTTCTACAGAAATTACCTTAACTGCAAGTAGGGGCACAGGCCATTTCTTAATCCCTAGCAATTTCATTGTATTTAAAACAAACTAACAAATCAACCCCAACATGTTGCTAATAGTTTTTTATTAACAAAAAATATATTTTTGAGAGTGCATCAGCGGTTTATGAGTTTTTAAGAAATGTCATGAGAAACTTTCCAATGGCAGGGAATTATAGTTCTTACAGAGTTTGCTCTGCAAAATGGTGTTCTACTGAAAAAAAATTTCCTTAGACTTTTATTTATGTTTATTCCCCTTCCCAAAACTGTCTTCATAAGCATTGCCCTAATCAAGTGAACATAGTCACATATGTAATTCATTCACGGATTTGATAGAATTAGTATGCTCTATTTTTCACCAATTAAAAATAACATTTACTCTTGGGAAGAAACTTCACAGTCTGGGATTTTTTTTCAGTTCTGTCTAATACCAAACATTGATGTTATGTTCAGTTGAGGACATGACCCTGTTTGAGTCAAATTGTCTTTGAGACAATCAATAGTATTAAGAAAATTTTATTCTATGGGATTACCATGGTCCTTTGCTGTTTTCATTCTAATGGAAGCCTATTAATAGGATTTAAAAAAATTCCATTTTGTTTTTTAATGTATTAGTATTATGCTATGGAATTAGTATACACAGATACTTTTACTATATATTAAGCCCTTTCTGTTTTACTTTATAGATATAATCCTTATCTGCCTCAAAGAAAAAGTGCTTTTCCATTTTACCCTCTTGGATTTCATAGTAAGGTATAGTTGATACTAGTCAGTGTGTCAAGGAAATAAATATTTTTTTTAATTATCTGTTATTTGGCTCCCTGTTATAAAAAGGACAGGGATCTCCTGGAGAGAGTCCAAAGAAGGGCTACGAAGATGATTAAGGGCCTGGAGCATCTCCCCTATGAGGAAAGGCTGAGAAGATTGGGACTGTTCAGCCTTGAGAATAGAAGACTAAGGGGGGACCTAATTAATGTTTACAATTATCTTAAGCAGGGGATGCAGGGGGAATCAGCCAGCTCCTTTTCAGTGGTCTGTGGAGACAGGACAAGGGGCAATGGCTGCAAGTTGGAGCACAGAAAGTTCCGCACCAACATGCGGAAAAACTTTTTCACAGCGAGGGTGACAGAGCCCTGGGACAGGCTGCCCAGGGAGGTGGTGGAGTCTCCTTCTCTGGAGATATTCAAGACCCGTCTGGATGCCTATCTGAGTGAAATGTCCTAGGGAGCTGCTTTGGCAGGGGGTTGGACCCGATGATCTCTCGAGGTCCCTTCCAACCCCTACAATTCTATGATTCTATTTATAGAAGGATAAATGTTACTTCTTTGCTAAATCAACCAAACACTTGAAAGAAATATTTTTTTCAATACTGATGTTACTTACATACCCATTAATAGATGTTTTTATTGCAGACAGAAATATTAGCCCTGTTTCCTCTCTTATTGTAACTAAGGTCTTATATATGGTTAGTTGTGCCTCAAATGGGATGGGGGGAAATCACCTCATACAGATATTTAAATTTGATCTCCTGGCCCATGAGTTATTTGTTGACTGGATGAAAATATGGACATTCATTATTACTTCCTTGTGACATTTTTTCTAAGATGTGCCATTCATATGAAATGTGTTTACTGAATCTCGAGACTTTGTCTGGCAATAGTCCATTCAAATCCAAAGTGGTCATGAACAATAACCATGTCAGCACATGTTGCTTAGCAGCATTAGGAGGTCAACATCTCAGACAGCTCCAAATATTGTGGAGGTCATTATGCCTAGCACTCTGTTATGTCGGGGAACTGTGTCACATGATTGTGGCATAAATACACTGAGCTTCATCTTAAAAATCAGTTCTTTCCTCCCTCACTCTCATTCTACTAGAGAATGTTCTGGCAAAGCTCTTCCAAAATCTCATTCAAAAAGATTACAAATCTCTTTTAAACATTTTAACACTAAACATACTAATGCTACTTGTTATTTTGTCGTAGAAAATGTAACACCTTACTTTTTGCATGTGGTGCATATTTATATATTCATATTACATATATATTATAAATTACATATATATATATATTATCTTCTAGTCCTTTCAGTATTGGTAAGTTTAGTAAAACAAGCTAACTCAGCTGCTTCCTGTCAATATATCTTTGGCTCTGACCACTTCAGTGGCTCTTTTCTATTCTGGTTCTATTCCACATTCATATTTCCTTAAGTGTGTATGGTATGACAGATCAACTGTCATCTGTAATATTTACAATGTACACTTCTCTGTTTCTACCCTCTGAGAATTTTCACCTCTCATTTCCTCTGTCTCTTTCAACTGAAGATCAGCATAGTTTTAAAATAAACCTTATTATTCTGTCCTTAAATTCCTTAATGCATTACACTGATGAAGTTCATCCTATTTTTCTTAGGTATCAAGATTATTAATTACACAAGAATTAATCTTCTGTCAGTGCTCATCCCTCCTAATTTTTCATCAAAGCAATAAAGCTAAACATCACTAATATGAGAGAAAACCGATTTCAAAAAGAAGAGGGGTAGAATATATTTTAATGTAATCACTCTGCAAGTCAACAGCTTTCTTGCATAGACAGAGTGTAGGTGGATCGAGAAAATAAGTAAAGAAGAGCTGTACCAAGCAACCTGTATTTAAATTATTTTTGAGTCTATATATGTTTACATTATATATATGTAAAAAATATTTTTCATTTTTTAATTTTGTCTTGAGCACCATAGCAATGTCATAACAGCAGAAGTTTATCAACATTGGAGGTATATAGAGAAGTTCCCCAATCGGGGGAACAGTTAGATAAAATTCAGCTCACATAATACCTCCTGGTATGAATATAGGTTTTTTATCACCTTCAGAGGAGAGGGTAGGTTGTTTGAAGTACTTTCCTTCCCACTTCCACTAGAAAAGAGGGAAGGAAAGGTATAAAAAGATTCAAACGCCTTTGATTATTACAAATACACATCAACTCTTTAATTTTGTTCCTGTTTCCCATCAGAAGCTGTTCTGGATCATACCATATTCCAAACTGTATTTTCAAAAACCATTTATGAAAAGCACAAAGACTCTACTATTGGGGATGAATAGATGAAGAAACATTTCTTCTTTATAGCCTGAGTTCAGTTACCTAGAAGCCACAGCATGACGGGTGGCAGATTTGAAGTTCAATGGACTTCTACAATCCAGAGTCACAGTAATTACTCAATATCATCTTCTGAAGTACTTTTAAAGGTAAGAACAAACGTTCTAGTCTACACCTGCCTGGGTCTATGGGTGAGGCAACAAAACCTCAAGGTCATTGTTGACTGATGCTGGGAACTATGTTGGCTAATCAAAGCTTGATGATAGGAATTACAAATAAACAAAATTAATATCTTGAACACCACATCCTGCACTTCTTGGGATCATAACAGCCTGAAAAGGAAATGACAATGCTCGAAAACATTACCTTTAATTCTGTAGTTATTGAAAAGAAACAGTTTTGTTTTGCATTATGCCACCTTATCCCCTTCTAAGTAGTTGCTAGATGTTGACTCATGTCTGATTCAGATATAGAGCAATATTCTCAGTGGGTGGTGCAGTAGCTTAGGAAATTTTTGCATTGTTAGAGCTTGTCAAGCTTGCATTTTCATGAAAATCTTGATCAAGTTCATTAAAAGAAAAAATATGGTTTCATAGTTATGTCTAGAAATAGCAAACTCAGCACAAATGTAAGAAAACTGAAGTTGCGCTCATTTACAGGAATAGCCAGTATAAAGTGACCCCTCTTATTACTTAGCTTTCTCCTGCATATTGAGTCTTTCTGCTAGCCCTCGTAATCATGGGTTCAAAAAATCAAGGTTTTCTCTTGATTGATGCCACTGTGATGTGGTATAACATTGGCCAAATGCACCTGAAACCCTTCTCCTTCACTGCTGGCCTTGGAAGTTTTTGTTTATTGTTAAAGAAATTCATATACCATCAATGACTACAGTACACATTTGTGCTCTTTAAATGTATTTTTTCTGACATGTGTCAATGTTAACATTTTAAAATATCATTGTTTTCATTGAAAAATTATTCAACATGTATACTTTATACAACAAAATACAAAATTCATATTCTGAGTTCTGGGTTTACTCTTCCCCATGTATGTTCAAACATCAAACTTCAAAAATCAAAATACTCAACTGACATTCCAGTTAAAAGCTGCAACTCCCAAGAGGTGTGCATGGCAATATTTTCTTTCCTTGCAATATATCTTGCAGACTACCTTGATGGTACTGGCACAAAAATTCAATATGACAGCTTTTTAGCATATCAGAGAGACTCCTGATTTATGTCCTTAAGCGTCTCTTCATATATACTTTACTTATATAGCATGAGGCAGTTGAAATAGAATTAAAATTAAGGTTCACCAAGGACATTTTTTGGTCCCTTTTGAAGAAAGAGGTAACATACCATACTACAAGATGAAATTGTTAGGAAAACAACCTCAAATACTGTGTTCAGTTTTGGGCCCCTCACAACAAGGAAAACATCGAGGCCCTGGAGCTTGTCCAGAGAAGGGCAGGCAGGCTGGTAAAGGGTCTGGAGCACAAGTCTTATGAGAAGCAGCTGAGAGAACTGGGGCTGTTTAGTCTGAAGAAGGGGAGGCTCAGCTTAGACCTCAGTTGCTCTCTACAGCTATCTGAAAGGAGATTGTGGTGACCTGGGTGCCATCTTCTACCACCTGGGGAGGTTCAGGTTAGAAATTAGGAGAAATTTCTTCTCAGAAATAGTGGTTGGGCATTGGAATGGTTTGTCCATCGAGGTGGTGGAGTCACTGTCCCTCAGGGTGTTCAAGGAAAGGCTGGATGAAGTACTTAGGGACATGGTTTAGTAAGTGATGTGGGTGGTAAGAGGATGGTTGGAATAGATGATCTTGGAGGTCTTTTCCAACCTTAATGTTTCTATGATTCTATGATCAATACTATATTCATTTATACTATTACACAAAGTAATTACAAAATAACAATTTTAAATTTTGAACAAAAGTGTGTCAGAAAAGGGTCTGCACTGATATAATTAATTTGTTCTCCTTCTTCCATAATTTTGTTTAGAAATTAATTTTAACCTGAAGTTGAATATGGGATTAATCATATGGATTGGCAGAACTACAAGAAGTACTAAAATTAAATTTCTTGTTCCTCTCTAGACTGATTCTTTAGGACACAAACCACTTTTTGAGGGAATAAAACTTGTAAGTGGCTAAAAAGACAGCATGAAACTGGATTCTACAAAATCATATAAAAGAGATGGGAAAAGTTTAGAAAAATGTTGAATTTTATATACATTTGTGTAAAGGAAGGGGATTTTTTTTCTATCTACTTTTATGAAATTTTATTTCATCTGTCCTCAGCCTTCTGATCTGTCCTCAGCCTTCTGGGTGTGTTTTCTCTCTCTGGTATCCAAAGGCTGAAAAGACACTCGCATAAAGGAGGCTGAAAACACAAGAAGTATGCTATGTTACAAATGTCTAGTTGTCTTATTTTGAAAAGAAATGCACTGAAAGTAAATAGGAATTTTCTTGGCTTTTTCTCATGGTATGTAATCATGAAAGTAATTCTTCTCAATATATTACTTATCTGCACTAATCACTCTTGATCTTAAATATCAGTGATCCAAATGAAAAGATAATGGCTTTAAAAAAAACAATTATCTAGAAAGCCTACCCAAGTTAAATGGAAGCTGAATAGAAATTGAAGAATTTATCCTTTTGTACATGAGAAAACTTTTTAAAGCGCTATCAGAAAGAGCATATTCTTACAATGATTTAGGATTTGGTTGGACATAAAGATGTAGACATAACCTTTTCTTTAGTCCTGAAGCATAATATTTTCCAAAGATAGGACAGCTAATGACATGAGTTTCTGTACACAGTATAACTTTCACTAAAATTATGTAGTTTAAAATTAATAATCTCCTTTTAAAAAATGTTGCAGAAAACACAGGCATTTTGTAAAAAGAGGCAAAAGACTCTTTCATTGCCAGGTATGGTGCTTAGATCTCTTGATTAAGCTCCTGTTTGGAATGTGCATTCAATGTAATCTCCATGGGGATCCAGGTAGTTGTGTATTATATATGTGGCAACCAGCGGTTCAGGCCCAGCCAGCATGGGTTCCTAAAGGGCAAGTCCTGCCTGAGCAACCTCATCTATGACCAGGTGACCTGCCTGCTGGATCAGGGAAACGCTGTTGACGTAGTCTGCCTTGACTTCAGAAAAGCCTTTGACACCATCTCCCACAGTATTCTCCTGGAGAAGCTGGCAGCCCATGCCTTGGACAGGTACACTCTTCAATGGGGCTAAAACCTGGCTGGATGGCCAGGCCCAGAGAGTGGTAGTGAATAGAGTTAAATCCAACTGTTGACTGGTCAGTGGGGGCTCATCCTCTTTAATATCTTTATTGATGATTTGGATGTGGGAGTTGAGTGTACACTCAGTAATTTTGCAGAGGACACCAAGTTGGGCGGAAGCATCAATCTGCCAGAGGATAGGAGAGTCCTGCAGAGGGACCCGGACAGGTTGGATCAATGGGCAGAGGTCAATGGGATGAAGTTCCACACGGCTAAGTGTCAGGTCCTGCGCTTTGGTCATATCAACCCCAGGCAACGCTACAGGCCTGGGGCAGGGTGGCTGGAAAGCTGCACAGAGGAAAAGGATCTGGGGGTGTTGGTTGACACTCATCTGAACATGAGCCAGCAGGGTGCCCAGGTGGCCAAAATGCCCGACGGCATCCTGACTTGCATCAGGAATAGCGCAGTCAGCAGGACCAGGGAGGTGATCATACCCTTGTACAAAGCGCTGGTGAGGCCGCACCTAGAATACTGTGTTCAGTTTTGGTCCCTTCACTACAAGAAAGACATTGAGGCCCTAGAGCATGTCCAGAGAAGGGCAACCAGGCTGGTGAAGGGTCTGTAACACAAGTCTTATGAGGAGCACCTGAGGGACCTTATTGCTCTCTACAACTACCTGAAAGGAGGTTGTGGTGAGCTGGGGTTCAGCCTCTTCTTGCAGATGACTGACTTGCAGTGATAGGACAAGAGGGAATGGCTGAAATAGAAATTAGGAGATATTTCTTCTCAGAAAGAGTGGTCAGGCATTGGAAACTGGTTGCCTAGGGACGTGGTAGAGTCAGCTTCCCTCAGGGTGTTTAACGTTGGATGAGGTACTTAAGGACATGGTTTAGTTAGTAATATAGGTGGTAGGGGGATGTTTGGACTAGATGATCTTGGAGGTCTTTTCCAACCTTTATGATTCTGTGATTCTGTATATTGCCTAATCACAGAATTAACCTAATTCTAGTGTATTTTGTGCACTTTGCAAGTTATTAAAACAGGTTGCTATGGTAATAACTGTTGAACCTCAGAATAATCAAGACAGTTACAGACTAAATTTGTTCTAACAGAGATAGGAACAATTGTTCCCTATTTATTTGTGCACTGTGACAGAATTGCAATCTCCAGAAAGTCTGGCAGCCTCATGATTTTTAAAAGGATTCCTAGGAAGAATGGAAAGTACAGCTCTGTAGGTGTGGGACTGAGACACAGAGTCCAAGAGATTTGGTAGTCTCACAGAAAGTCTGATGGTCTGAGAAATTATTACAAAGCAGCTTGTAATCCCAAACATAAGCATCCAATGCACTGCATTCTCCTCTCTCTCATTTAAAGTTGGTGTGTGCAAATCCAGTGTCTTTAGTTTAAAGACAGGTTGAAATGTTTTAGAATTTGTTGCTCTGCTAGTGTCTCAAAGCAAAATACATGAACAGGTAAGCAAGCAAACCCCAAAACCTCACTGAGTTGGTTATAGGTGCCCTAGTAAACCAGGGACAGGGAAACAGGTTTGAACACTTGCACACAGGTATCTGTATGTGTTAGTAGCTTTTTCATTAAAGTAAATGTAGGCATCTGAACAAGGAACTCTGAATTTCAAAGGATGGCTGTATTTAAGAACCAAGGCACATTTTTAGAAGCCTAACTTACAACACTCAAATATGACAAATTTGTTGTTTGCACCTCATCTAGATGATGATGTGCACATCATCAGTGTAAGGAAATTAAAGAAGTTCAAAGAAGGCTGTGATTTAACTGGGAAAAAAATTTGCAAAAACAACCCTGTTGCTAAGAAGGTTTTCGCTGGGAAGGGAAACAAGGAGAATGTGGCATGGAAAAGCTGTCCCCCTCCCAGCCAGGTCACCCTCTGTGGCCTTTCTGGTCTACAGTCTAATCTTTCTGCACATGCTAGAGCACCGAAGTTTGTGCTCTCTTCAGATTTTAAAAAGTCATGTCAGGTGCCTTTGGTTCAGAGAGCATAAAGAAAAGGCATTTAAAGAATTCTTCTACTTACATGATGTTCAGCAAAGACCTATTAAAAAATCATATCTTTGTAACTTGCAACTTTTCAGTTTCATATATTTTAATTGCAGTATGAAAATCTGGTTTCTTTTGTCAGCTTGCTTGCTTGCTTTCATTCTCTTTTTTTCTCTGTGTTCATATACAACAAGAAACTGTCCAGAAAGTTTTAAGTAACATTACATTTGCAAAATTAACCACACTGAAAGAAGAAAATACCTGAAGTACAGTCTCATGAGCATGTTTAGATTTTCTGCTGAGATGCATAAATATATATTGACATTATGAACTTCATAAACATAGAATTCAATTATGTGAACATGCCCTCCAACCTCAAAGTATCCACACCCACTCAGACTCATTAACATAGTAATGAAGCAGTATATACAACAAACCCCTGAATATGTGGAGATTTCAGGTATCTTGTAGCCACAAGGATTGTTTAGGGTAGTTCCATGACAGAAAGAGCTGTGAAATTGAGCTATAACTTGGGAAAGGGAAAAGAGATCTGGATATATTTGAAAGACTTCCTGATGAGATTGATAAAAATGTAGAACAGCCTGACTATGTGCCATTACAGTTCTTTTATCATGGTTAAAACTAGATACTATAAAAACAGAATGTAGAGCAATGTTGACAATTTCAAACCAGTATATCAAAACAGGTCTTACAGCTCCCCTCCTGAGACACATCTTCTTCTGAACATTGTATTTGTGTTAGCCAACAAAGAATTTCTAATCCAAGTAGAGCTGAAATAATAAAAGACAACAAAGTAGCCTTCATGGATTTCCAAACAGAGCCAGATTTTGTGGTGATGTGCTATTTTATTCTATTTAAATGTTCTTAGAATTGATCAGATAGTGGATTTCATAAAACTTCCCAAAGTGTTAACTCTGATTTTGTAGTTTTACCAGTATTGTCTGTGAACAAGATCATTAAAATTTGAAAATAACCGAAATCAAACATTGTTATGTTTTTTCTCCCCCACTCCATTATAAAATGAGAATTAGAGATCAAAGACACAAGACCTTAACAACTCCCAAAGCAGCACTGTTTGTCAATAGGATGATGTGCATGTTATTCATATGTAAACAGACACCTTTCTTGCTCAGACTGTGTCCTTGAAGATTTTTTTGATAGTGGAAAAAGAACACTGAAATATTAACTCAGCTCTTCAACAAACACAATCTTAATATTCCTTCTAAGAAAAGAAATGTTTAAAGTTCAGAATTAAGCTGATTGGCTTGTTTATATTATGTATTTTTCATCATAATAAAATACTCTGACTCTCTTAAGATTAATTTTTCTTAGCTGATCTTATTAATCACAATAGGAAGGTAATACTTGTCTGTCTGGTGTGGAGTTCAGCCATGAAAAAAGTTGACTTGTGGGATCAGTGCAGTGGTTTAGGACTTCAGGTTTCTTACAGCGGCACCACCTTTTTCCTGGGGCTAGGCAAGAATTACATGGCAGACTTCATCAGTTGCCTGACAACCTCTGAGAGTCTCCAACTCAACCACATCCCTCTATGACCCTGCTAGAAGGAGAAATTTGATGTTTTGGTGCTCCTCCCAAAGCAAAAGGGGATATAGGGAGGGAGGTCCACTTTCTGCAGCCGCTGGCTCTCTCTCAGCTCTAGCATTAGGATAAGATGTGCAGAACCATATTTTGTTGTGGTCTTCTATGGAAGTGATTCCTGACGAACATGGTCATGTACATGCTGGAAGCAAAATGGATTAGTGAAGGGATTCTATATTTTTCTTTCTCATAACAGTAAAGGTCTGCCAAGTCACAAATAAATGTATAACAAAACGAGAATCTGCGGCTTAAGCAATTGTCTCTGTGAGACGTGAGGAAAACAAGCAGAGCACATCATACATCCTAATAGAATCTAGAGTGGTTTTTCATTCTCTTTCTTACCCTGATCAACTAGTTGAAGAGTCTTAGGTCCATTAATATTCTAAGACTAATTCATCATGGAATAAGGGGCTCATTTGGGGATGAGAGGACAAAGAATGGAGAAAAGACACCGATTTAAGTTTTTTATTTAACTTTCATAGTTATCTAAAGATGATACTCATCAAAATAATTTTAGCCCTGGTTCAAAAGGAACAACTGAGTCTGGTAACGTGCATGTAAAACTGGAATGAACACTGGACCATTTATGGGACTTTGGATTTTCTATGGAGAAAAAAAAGAAAAGAGCAAAGGAAGTAAGAAACTCTGAACAATACAATAAATTTTATGTGTTATATTAAGACTGGTTAAAAGTGCAAGTAGAAAAGAAATCTAGATTGTATATGGGAAAATATGGGAAATTTCTGGTAGGGGGAAAATTGCACAGTGTCTGGATAGGCTGTCTTACACAAAGGCTTTAAGTACCTGATGGTTTCCTTTCCCTTTAAATTCTATTCAATCTCCCAATTTTCCACAGTAACTGCAGAACACAGAAGTGTTTTTTGAGCATTGTTTTAATTTAATCTTCAGTGGTTGGATCAAGTAAATTCTGCTTTCAGTTTAGGAGCCTGTTTTGGCAAAGGATGGAGTGTCAGAGAAGTATGCATGTTTTATGGGACCTTATATGCATCACCTTGAAAGTGTGCTCTTGAAATCAGTAAATTATAAACAAGAAGATTTTTTTGGTTTGTTTGTTTGTTTCAGGTTCAGTACCATCAGCAAACTTGTTGTTTGGAGCGCAGTACTAGAAAGAAGAATCTCATTCTTTTGATGATTTTCTAATGTAAATTGGCAAAATTTGGGATGGGATGTACCTATCAGGTAATATTATGATCTCAGCAGACTCATTATATACATCTTCATGAAAACATTTTCATTGTAACACAGTTGCATTTGAAAATAAAGTAGATTTTAGAAGAATGGTTCATAAACACTCCTATTGGTGCTCTGTTGAAAATTAATTATCCATGAAGACCCACCAGAAGTGATTCTGAACAAAGAGCACTCTGCAATATTTACTAACACAGTAGTTAGGGACAATGTTTCCTAAAACCATGAAAACTTTCAGATTTTATAGCCTATTTGAGATCAGTGCCATATGAATGTCCATGAGCTAGCACAAGACTGTCCTTTTCAGCTTCAAGTGTCACTATGGAACATTTTATTAGCTGTATTTTCTACCCAGATAAAGAGATTTCTAGATTCATGGAAGAACACTATATGAGCCCTATTTTTTACTGGAATTACATAAAAAAGGTCATTCATTGGATCCCCTGGAATATACAACCATAAAAGAATGCTATTGTATGATTAACCTAATAAATCTGACTCCATTTCTTGGTATCTCATGAAATACCTATTAAAGTTTCAAGGTAATCCAAATAATGCAAACAATTTTGGGAAGAAGCCATGTTTATGGATTGCAGACGATTTACTAATGAATCACTGTAGTTGCCAGGAAATGGATTGAATGAGCAAATTTTGATTGCTTTTGTAAACCGAGCCAATTGTGTGTACCAATTTGTGTACACACAGCTGTCTGAGCATACCAAATGGTAGGTAATGCTTTTTGAAATAGTAACCTAATGTTCTACATCTCTGGGAACATTGACCTAGTGGTTCAATGCTCTTTAGTGCTCTTAAAATTCTACAGTATGTGCTGTATGGACATACAGCTGAATATTGTGAGTCAAATATATAGAACAGTCAGGTATCTTAAGACAAAATGTATTTAGTTATTATTGTCTAATGGACTATTCTCTGTCATTATAATAAAAAAGAATCGAAGAACAGAAGAAGTGATCAAGGAAGCTATTCTATGACAAGTGAAAAGAAAAACTTGAATGGTGGAAGGAGTTACATAGTCACAGTAACATCACCTGATTTGTACCATGGAAATAATGCTGAGGGAGTTAATGAGATGTCTATTACTCCCTTAGTATTTCTACAATCCTTCTCATTTCTTTTTTACAACTACCCCTACTTACAACTTAAAGTATTAGTGACCCCTTCATTCCTCTAAAACCATACACATTTCTCCATTATCTGTTAGTGGTTCAAAAAGATCAAAGCATTAAAGCAGTCAATTTACATCATAAAAGACCTTTTTTATTTTTAGAAAGTCATGTTAAAACTTCGGTAAGTTCTAATAAATATTTGTGGTTTACTTCATTTGTATGGCTATATCTGACCATGTTCATGGTTCATACAATTCCCAGTCCTCCAGTGTTAAATACTGTTCATTTTTAGTCTGATAATAAAAAGTAGTTAGCTTCCCTTAGCTAATTGTTTTAGAGTTGAATTACATATTCTTAAAATTGAATGATGGATTCCTGAAAGAATTTCTTTAAGTTCTGTGTTTCCAACAAGGTGCCATTTTGTTTAAATATTTTCTATATAATTCTACTCTTAGATATGTAAACCCACAGTAGAGATAATATAAATATGCAAAAAAATACAAACAAATAAAAAGGGCAATTTGAATAGCTCATAATTCCATTATTTTCTATGAATCAATATCTCCAGAGAGATCAAATTTCTCACAATGTTCAGTACAGTATAACCTGGAAATGAACTGGGGAGAAAGAGGTCTTGTATTGTTGAAACACATAAAAATACTGAATTCCTAACACTAGGTTGTCTTTAAAATATTATTCTTAGATTAATGATTTAAGCAGGCATGTTTCCATTTTATTTATTTGAGTCTGTGTTTTTATGAAAAGATGGCACTTTCTCCAAAAGATACTAAAATATTTTATAGCTAGTGTGAAGACCTATCTATGGCATGACATCATCTGGAGGAGTATGTGAAGAAGTGCTCATTCTATCTCAAATACTGAAATACTAAAAGAAGCCCAAGGAATGAACATGATATTAATTATGAAAGAATAAAAGGCATCAGTGAAGAAAGATGTGAAAAAAGTACAATCCCTATAAAGTATCCCAAGAGGTGTCACAAGAACTATAGGATATAATGATAAAAAAACCTAATAAGGAGACTTTACTGTGCATGGCAATGTCCTTGACAAAGGTCACTGAAGGAAACTCAAAGATCATAAATCTTTTGTTACTCAGCACATACTTAACAAATGTATATCCCTTGAGATTAGAAATGAAAAGAAGAAAAAAAAATATTTAAATATATATACCAAGAACCGTAAGGGCCAGTTAGAGCAGCACAGAGACGCAAGTGAATTGGAAACAGAAGGCTTGATTTTGTTTTTGGAAAAATTAGAATACGACTGGATTTTAGAATTTTAATTAATTTCTAACTTTTCAAGGTTAGTATAAAGCTGTCATGGAGGAAGCCAGACTTTTTCCATGACTACTGGTAGGAGTTTGCTTTCAGTGGTCAGTCTGGTACTATCCACAGTCAGCAGCAGAGATCTGACTAGATGGACATTGGATATAATTTAACAGCACAGTTCCTGAGATCCCAAGAACTACAGAAATAATTGTAAGACACCCCATTCCTCCAAGCTAAGATGACAGTAAAAGGTACAGAACACATACTCAGTCACCTCTAGATGATAACAGGAAATAAAAAAAAAAAAATTAAGATGCAATGCTTAGGTCTCAGGGATAAAACTTAGGTGTGTACGCTACAATGCATTTAATCTTTGAGGATAGACATGAAGCTAGTAGGAAGAAAAATAACCTGGGGAAAATTTGGGTGGGAGTTATATAAATATTTTCCATACAAGGATTAAATAATCAAAAGCCTCCACAATTTTAGCAGTGCAAATTTATTACTTTGCGAACAGTATGAATCAGGTATATTTCATGTATGACCATTAAACATTTAAAATCTGAGATATTTTAATTATTCTCTCTCATTCTTCTTTTACTCCCTGACTAGATAGATAAAATATTATTAACAGCTGAGGACACATGTGTAAATACATCTCTTGAACAGAATAAATGACTGAATAAAATATTCACATAAAAGCATAAAAAAAAGAGTTGTTTAATCTTTACTTCCTTTGCTATGTAGGCAAAAGACTATGCTTAATTCTTCCTTCAGCAAAGCCAAAATATGTTTGTATGGATGTGCTGTTCTCACTGAGAAGGGTGTGGTCTGACATTTTCTGTCTTAACTACCTCTATGCCAGGGCCCTGGCAACAGACTTTGGGAACTCAGCTCCTCCTTATGTCCCATCACATATGAAATATACAGAGTTCATTGCAATTACCTCCCTTTAATTGTCTGTCATCACTTCAGCCTATGCTGAAAAATAATGAGTTGCACAGCCCTAAATGTGAGGACAAGATCAATCTGTGGCTCATTTAAGTGTCTATCTAACAATATGCTAAGTGCTCTGGACTCGTTCCAGCAGAGGAACTACTTTTGGACTCAGAGCTAAGCATTGGAACTGTCCAGCTGAATCCAATGATACATCCTTCTCATCCTTGAGGCTAAACAGTCGTTGTAATTGCTGGGCCTAATTATTTTGTTGGATCAGTGACAGCACGCTCAGTATTTTGTAAGATCAAGATTTGGCCCAGAAATTTTTCAATCTCAATCCTGTAGTTTCTTTTCCTTTACAGTTTTCCAGTACAATTCTAGGAAGTAGTCCAACCTTCATGTGAGCAAATAGTTATGCTCAAATTTTCCTCAATATGAATGAAACTGGGAGTATGGACCTTTCTAAAGCAAATTAATTTCTAAATTAATTTAGAATTTAAAGGACACATTGATTTTTGTAGCTGTAATTCCTCTCTGAAAAGGTATGTACGCGCATTATACAGATGTAAAGTCAGTGCCATGTATGCTAGTTTTACCTTTGATTCTCAAAGGAAAATACTTCAAAAGAAGTGATGTGTGGTCAGAATTAATCCAGTTATGACCCTCTTATCTCTTGCCTTGACTGACAACTTTGTAAATACCAATAATGAAAGATTCAGAAGAACAAAAACCTTAGTTCAAAGCAAATCACATGGAGAAACTGGTTAAAACAACCATGGGAAGCATCTGGATTTGTGAACTTAGAATTGCATGGAAAATGCATCTGTCCAAAAATTAGAACACTGGCAGCTGTTGTGGCCAGCTGTTACTTTGTAAAAAAAAAAAAAAAAAGAAAAAGCTAATACTTTTAATTAACCATTCCTTATTCCTACTTCTTTTTTCTTAGTGTAAAGATATCACTACAGTAACTCAATCATGCTAAGAAAACTTTTTTATAACCAACTTAGGTCAATTCTGCACTGAACATCATATTGATAGATACAGATTAATTATTCAGGGCACTAACAATCAGGAGAGATATGCTCTAAATATAATTGTGAGGGCTACAGAGATTAGATTTCAGATTCTTCCTAACTGAGGCGAGTTCACAGGTTTCCTCAGCCAAATCAGAAAAAAAAAATCACCTCCTGTGACTAGTGCTTCCTGGAAATAATATCCTCTGATAAGAAAGCTAAGTTAATGGCACAAATTTTGAGAGGTGTTTTTTTTTTTTTTACAGTGATCTGGCAGCTTTATGATAAACATTAAATAATGATAACACATTTTCCTCTTTAGTGAGTTGGCAATGGTTCTGGCACAATTTTACATATGTGCTTAGGCAGTAGCACAGAAAATTTCACGCATAGGCCAATTAATTCTCTCTCTGCAGTCTCTCTAAAAGTCTCCATGCAGTTGAATTCTGCTTAAACCACTTCCTGAGTCCAAAATAGCCTCCTATTGCTATTTAAAAACCCAAACAAAAAATAGCCAAAACCTGAGTAGATCTTGGGGTTTTTTATTTACCTTGGATCCTGGAAGATAAGGTGCCACAATCTGCTTTTTATTCAACATTCTGAGCCTGAACAAGATGGAATCTCTAGTTCAGCTGGCAGAAGAATATCCTAAATAGCAGAATAGCAAATTTAAGGGTCATCTTCATTTCTGCACTAAAGGAAACCTTGAAGGGAGGTTACTCAAATGAGACCTAAAATGGGTATCTTAGTGCCAAGTGCACTTAAATCAGAAACAGAAAAATGCCTTGGTCTAAAGAGCTGAATTCAGAATTTCTAATTCAAACTCAATATCCTAACCAAGAAATTACAGATTTAGAATATTTTTATAGCCCTACACCTTGGGTTATTATGGGATGACAAATGATAATATTCATTTGGAGCATTAAATCCTGACAAACCACTATTAACACATATAATCTAAGAGGAATTAGAGGAAATAATTTCAGTAATGATCCTCAGGGCACCAAAAAGCCCTTAATGGCCCTGATTAGCTTCACCTGTATCTCCACCTACCCTGATCGACACCACCTATTTATTGGCCTAGGACCACTTACAAGCTTAGGCCTGCCCTACCTACAGTGTAGGACTACCATGGATGTCTGCATCTTTTATTTGATCTAGCCTAGAACATTATATGAAACTCTGCTCAGGATAAAGTTCTATAACATCAGATTGTAAAACCTTTCTTTAGCAACTAAGTGCTTAAATGCTAACATGTAGACTTTGCCCTTCTCCAAGAAAAGAGAACATATGATATTTAGTTAAATCTGTTGCTCTGAAATTTCAGAAGATGAAATTACTTGTCCATTATACTGATTGTCTAATCTGACCAAACCCACAATATTGTATGCAATAAACCATTTACAAAAAGATAAATTGTTTTCTAGAAATCAACCATTGTTCTTTTAAAGAAAGTTTATTGGGCTACAAGATCCAATCCATACTGATCCATGTACGCAGAGATCATTACCAAAAAAAATGTAATATATGCTCTGCAGCCTACATTAAAATTTGTAGAGCTCAAATGAGAAAGCACAGCAATTGATTTGGGATTTTAACAATAAAAGAACATTTAATATCTGTTTAACCTTTTTTTAAAAAAATCTTATGAAACAAACATAATTGGAAAAGTTTTTAAGTAAACTGAGCTTAAGAATAATATATTTCATGTGTTTTATATGCTTCGTGTCCCTCTGATTTAGAGATATGCATTTATGGAGCTCTTTGCACATTACAGTAAATATATTTTATTAATAGAAGTTCTAAAAAATGCTAACGTACAACTTCTCATAGGTATATAATGAATTCATACATGGCCCACACTGCTAAAACTGAACATAAGTTTATTTAGTCATGCATGATATAAAGAGACTTACTTATTAAAGTGTAGTTTACTAAAATCAATTAGTTAATGAAAAAGTCTAAAAAATTATTCAGCAAGATGTTAAAAACTCATTAACACAACAAAATTAAACAAAAAGGTATACATAATCTATGTAAAACTATGTGTGTGTGGAAAACATTCCTTTTACTTGTTATTAAGGGACAGTTTTTAATGAAAGATTAATTTCATAAAATTTGAGTCTTTAAGTTTTGCAAATAAGCAGCCTTTTTGAAGTTGTGAAAACCTGCTTTTCTGCAAATATTTTGTTTCATGTGTCTTACTATGTAGTAAAATTGATTAACCTTTTTTAATTACATGGACAGCATATACTGAATATACTCCCCTTATTTTTCTCATTAGGATTGATTAAATTACTTTTGTTGCTGAAAACCTGTGAAACTTCTTAGGTACTAACATTATTTGAATAGGCCTGCTTTTGTAATTGAAACTCCTAATGAAGGTTACATATTTTGGCTTCCAGTTTTGAGTTTTCACTTTCCCATTTATGGTTCCCTTTTTGTAATTATGCTTATAACAATATGGGGGTTTTTTTAATCATAAGTGCAAAAACTGCAAGCCTGTAGAACTATGCACAGGATTTTCTAATTTTTTCCTCCAAAATTAAAGATTCTTAGGAAAAAAAAGTGTAATTAAACTAGAAAGTACTTTAAAATATCTTCTGGAAAAGTTAAATATTTCCTATCTACTCTCTCACACTGAAGCAAGTTGAGTATTGATACTTTGCCTTTGGAGTTTTGCAGGTCTGTGCAGTGATCGACCATAAAAAGGATCAGGTCAGAGAAGACTCATTTCACCAGTGACCTCTTTCCCTTCCTTCTTTGTGCTTGAGTAGTTTGACTAGTGAAATGGACATGGCAGTTCTCTCTAAAAGGCTACATGTTTTACAATTGAAAACATGAAGTACTATTAAAAATGTTATCCATCTCAGCAGACCTACACAGACATAATCTTTATCTCAAGTGTTTTATTACCAAAACCTGTATTTTCTATAACCATGGGTATCTTGTACATTTATGTCTTACTACCAAAAGGTATTTAGGATACCTGTTGGACATGGAGTTTTTGGAGCTCTCCAGCTGTTGGAGCACCTACATCTCCCCCAGAGGAGTGTCATGAAGATGATCAGAGCGCTATAGCATCTCTCATATGAAGACAGGCTGAGAGTTGGGCTTGTTCAGCCTGGAGCAGAAAAGACTCGGGGAGACCTTAGGGCAGCCTTCCAGTACCTGAAGGGGCCTAAGGGAAATCTGGATAGGGACTATTTTTAAAGGTGTGTAGTGATAGAAAAAGGAGTAATGGCCTTAAGATGAAAGAGGGTAGATTTAGATAAGATATTAGGAAGAAATTCTTTATAAGATTAAAGAAGACTTGAACAATTCAGAAACACAATCCAATCTCCAAAATATTAAATAGAAAGACGAAGGAGAATGATGAGGTGTCAATGCTATGATTTTTATGATTTGTTAAAAAAAATGAATTCACTTGTCTGATGAGATATACTATGACTGAGTCTCCAGGTCATATTTTGTTTTGAATCTTAGTGTGTTTCTTTTGAATGAAAGAGAAACGGGGGTGGACTGATATATGTGTTTAGAAGTCCTGAATGCATTTCCAAGAAAATAATTGTTAGTGATAATACAATGATCTTTGCGCTCTCAACATCTCTGTGCTAACTCAGGGCTATATTTTTTCTATAAAGAAATGGTGAAATACTTACTGTTAAAAATGAGGTGTTCTGTCATTGTGTCAAAACAAAAGTTTTGACAAAACTCAAGACTGGGTTGTGTCAATCTGCCTCATTGTTCTCTACAGATTAACCAAACTCCACTGCTTCTTTTAAGAAGTAGCTTCCAACTGGATGGCAAAAGAAGGAAGATAGGTCAAGGTAAATCTGTCAGCAAAGGTGACCTTTGAAATTTTCACTCTGTGGGATACTGCTATAGATAATGAGTGTCATCATTAGATTATTACTGTTTGGGCTTTCATTATTCATACTAGCTTCTTTCTTAACCTCTGATCTACTAGATCGTAAACATGACACTAATTATCTTAATTACTTGTGTGTGAGGTAAAATATTAAATGTATTCATCAGCAGAGGAAAGCTGGTATTAACTAAAAGACTCAGTCTTGGTGAGGTCAATTCTACAGAATATATCTTTGAGTAGCTCCAGCTAACTTAACAAATTTTAAATGTATCTAAAACTACCTTTTAGGATTAAATATTTTTGCGATCAATGATTTTGAGAATATTATTTTGAGATTATATTTCTCAAGTAGTACATTTCTGATTTTTCTTGTGTTTCACATAAAAAATCAAGCCAATCTTTTAAAATCTTTTGTGAGTATACTCTACAATAACTAAATATTGGCTTTTTAGTCTAGATATGTTGGAAGGCTAACGTATAGAAATGAGGATTCAAGTGTCTTCTCTGACATCATAGTAACAAGGAAAGAGAAACACCCAGGTCCTTCTCAGCAGGGCTAGTCTCAAGGAGCTCATCTCACAGTCTGTATAAATATTTGGGATTCTTCTTCCAGCCCAAGTGGAACACCTTACACTTGGCAGTGTTGAACCTCATTATGTTCACTGGGGCCTACCTTTCCAGCCTGTCAAGATCCCTCTGGATAGCTTCCTTTCCTTCTGTTGTGTCAACCACACCACTCAGCTTGGTGTCATCCACCAACTTGCTGAGGGTGCACTCAATTCCACCATCGATGTCATTGATAAAGATGTTAAAGAGCACCAGTCCCAAGAGAGTCATAATGCAACTAAATTCCTTATAATTGAATGCACTATTTTAACAGTAAGATGTGAGATATTTCTAAATATATGAACAGCAGGATATATGATGAAATAGGCAACTTGTTAATTAAATCCACTAGCCATGCCTTAACTTGATTTTATATTTTTTCTTTCTAGCAAATATAGCAGGACAATAGCCTGATCATAATGGAAGATTTTGTTGACATCAAGAAATGATGATGATGGAGACAATTAGAAAAAATGCAAGTAAATACGGATATTTTCTTCCTGAGCCCAATATAATGGTTTTCTCTTATGTATCTTATATAATCATCTTATAGCTCCAATAACAAGACCTTAGTATCAGAGACACCCAAAGATATTTACGGTACGGAAGTAGATGTAGCCTGTACAGGGAACCATTCTTATGTTAATCACTGTACAAATGATAAAAAGGATTTTTCATGTCTGCTCTCTGCTTTAGTATTTCCAACACTATGCATTTTGAGCTCAAGTTCTGCATTCTATACTGGTCTTTGGTGCAACAAATGCAATGTTTTACCAACATATCAAAAAAATCTTGGCAGTACAGTTCTTCTTAATTTTCCCTTAATGATGGAACACTGCTACCTACTCTTCTCTACATCTACATCTTCTAAAGCTACTACAGACCTGGCTCTAGCCATCACTTCATGTGGGAAATCATTGTATAAATTTAATTTATATATTTACTAAGCACTCTCTTATCTCACTTAGTTTGAAAGGACTACTTTAATGCCCTGTGTCTGTGTCACCTCCCACCAACCTGCCAAGATGTCGAAGACAGAAGGCTATGATGATTTTCTTCCACAACAGCTATTAAGTCCAGTTATATCAGGCAGCTGGGCATTTCAGGCTGGCTTCACCTTGCCAACATTTGTAATGGCTTTAGCAGACCAGTGTGATCTTGGTGAAGCATGCATGATTCTTTCATTTGGTCCAGCATGAGCAAGAGCATTTAGCTATTTAGCATTAATTTCATAATAAATCTGGTAGTGAATCTGTTTGATGTTTACTTCTATCTGATCACCTAAACCATTTATTAATGACAACTTTTCCAGCTAATGTTAATTCCAGTTTTTTGTTGCCACAATAGCAGTGAAGGTACTTATTGTAATTTTATTCTAAAGATCTAATTTTGATTATTAGTACTGATGGCTCCTCTCCCCTTCCCATCAGAAAAGTCTGTTCAGAATATTTCCTAGTCAACTGAATATTATGCTACCAAGATTTGTGTGTATATGTGTGTGTGTGTGTATGTATATATATATATATTTTATTTTTTCTTTAGGATGTGAACCTGCTAGGGAATGCCAGAAAAACAAATGCTAGTTAGAAGGTACCAGTCAGCATAGGTATAGCTGAGAAAAATTAATTAAAAGAGAAGGCGAAGCTTCAGAAACAGTGATAAAGGCAGTTAGTGTTTAAAATGTATTGTTCAAAGACTTCTTATTTGAATGAAGATACCATCGCTGTTAGTCTGCCTGAAGGTTTTACCTTGAGTAAGTATATTTCACTTAGCCTCATACTGTGGGGTTATGTTAGGTGCAAGAGCTTTTTCATCAGTGAATTTTATACAAACATTTGAAAACAACTTAAAGGTAACAACTACTACTCATATATATATGTGAATCTTTAGTGGCTGTGTTTTTTCTGTCCCTGTGGTCAAGAAGCTATATATTCCATTATATTTAAAGTTTCACCATATGTGATGTTCAAATATTTGATAAGGAAAATAATTTTATTCAGAGACCATCAACACAGTTAAATGATAAGATACAGGCATTTATTTTTAAAGACATTTACTATAAAAATATCCACAGTTTTCTATTACTTGAACATATATCTCGATATTCTAGAATTAAGTTAATCTCACAGTGAGAAAATAAATTCCTTTAAAAAGACCATCTCCTGATAAAAATGACAATAGTTTCTTTAGACAAGAAATATATTACATTATTGAATTTTTAAAAAGACAATTATTATCCAAAAGGCAATTTTAAATTATTATTTAAAAATATTGAAATATATAATATAAAAATGTGTAATTGTAAAATAGGCACAATGTCATATAATACCCAGTGATTTTCCTTAACAATATTTCTGCACTGACAATTCATATCCAGAAAATACTAACACATTGTATTGAATATAGAATGGGGATGTGTTAATCCAAGAGAAATTATTTTTACATGGAAATTATTATATATAATAGCTTGTAATTCTCTTACCTCTGGAAACATCAATTCCATCCTTCATCAGCAATTCCAAAACAAACAGCTTGTTTCAAACAAAATAAAGTGCAATAAATATAACTATTTTTTTAATAGAGATGATAGTTTTGATTTAGAATCAAGTTTTGTAACATGTTTTAATATTAAAATTCTTAGACTATCAAAATAATAAAAAAACCCATCTTATTAGGACATCAACGAGGATCTAAGCTCTAGTTTATCTTAGAAAAAGAAAGATAAGGAACTTAGAACATGAGGTAAACACTGATTTTTTTGTTCATAATAATTCAAAATAATATGTCTCACATGTCTGTGTTCTCTTCACATGTGATCTAAAAGAAACTTAATAAGCCCATAGAAACTGTTTCAGATCTTGCTCCTCTTTTTCCTTTTTAGGATAACTGCTTTGCTACAAAGTGTAACTTGTTTTCATTCAAGTTACATAGAGTTTAAAATACTGTGAAGTTTTATTAAGAAAAACGTTTGCAGTTCAATTAAAGATGTCTTGTTCATCACAAGTATTTAATCTAACACTGAACATTAAGGTCATCTTTGTGGCAGGTGACTTTAATGCTGGGAGCATTTATATGTTAAACTCATGTACACAGGCTTATAGTAAGCATCTGTCAACCAAATTTTTTTCTTCTGAGAAGCAGGATAAAGATCTCCAACTTTATTACCTGCTGTCAGCTTTTCTGGACTGCTTCACACAAGCAGCTTTGAGAACTTTTTGAAGATAGGTACATAAATGCACCCTTTCCTGTTTATACCTGGTAATATGTCTTAGATCTTTCCTCACATTTCATTCTCTGAGGTCATCGGTGATACATATATTTTGAGGAACATGTTTTGACTCCAGCAAGCATTTTAGCAATATTTTGCAGGCATGAAACTGCAAGTTTCCCTGGTCAGCCTCTAAGTGCGATGAATGATGATGAGATAGTATGTCATCAGAGGCTTTATGTGTCTGTTTCTGGAGTATGATTTTAAAATTAGATAATATTTTGTATTTTTAAGCTCTCTTTGGAACAGAAAAAGGAGAAGAAAACAGTTGTCAACAAACTTGAGCTTGAAATAGGCAAACAGGACCAGGAGATTCCTGGAAACAGGAAGCTTGCCTCATTTGTGAGTTCGAATGAGGTAAAGACTGGAGTTCCCCAAATAGATTGGTTTATATAGCTTTGGACCACATGGCTTTCCTGCAAACAAGGGAAGACTGTAGAGAAGTATGAACGTGAACTGGTATGGAGATAAACCAGATTGCCCCACTTGGCCTTTAGACTAAGGAACTTTTGTTTCTTTTTTAAAAACACTTTATTTAATATATAGACTGAGGAAATAGTCTTAGGTAAGTCAGCCTTCTCTTTGAAACCAGGGGCAGAGTGAAGCTAGCAGGTGAAAGGCTTTTTGGAAGATAATTGTATCATATTGCTGAGATGCTGTAAGAATAGCCATTGTCAGACATATTATTAAAGTGAAGATAGCTACCTGAAATATCTACTGGAGATACCTGAAATTTGCTTGATACCTATCTGCACTTGTCCAGAGTCGAGTTCACATGTAAAAACCCAGAAATCATAGAGGCGATGCATAGGGTAGTCTTGTGGTATTAGGAACATTACTACCAGCTGAAGTAACTCTAGTGAATGTCTGAGAAGCATAAATATTCAGAGAAGTAGTTGAAGAACAAAGGACAAAAAACTCCAGCTGATGAAAGGGGAGAAACAAGGTATTAAAAAGTCTGGTTAAGTAAATTCTTAAAGTTTTCCACCTAATTCCAACAGTGTTGTCATTTAACTGCTATAAAACATGACTGTGGATGCAAGCAAAAACTTTACATATGTTTCAGGCTTGTAGTAGTGAGGACACACACACAAGGGTTATCTCAATTATCAATGGTCTTAGTGAGTATTAATTTAGCAAGAGAACCTTACATGAAAATGTCAGTGATTTGCTACCGTATTAGTATTAGTGGCAGTCTATTGTCATATTATTTCTGAACACTTTACATAAAAATTAAAGGTAAATCAATGGATATTTCTTATGGAAAAATGATTAACAAGTAAAATAATTTGTTATCTGTTTTAAGAGTAAATATATGCAGGAACATAAAATATAAAAGAAAAATATGTCTATTCACATATTTTTCTGCCTATTTTTCAGACACTGATGGCAAAATCTTCTGAATCAATATGAATTCTTTGTGTCACATGGGAGCTAGAGGCTGAAATATATAACTTTCATGAATACAAAGCTTTTTTGATGTTGAAAACTTGTGGATGTTTTTAAAGTTCAGTGCTTTTATACACAATATTTAACTCACTGAAGCATTTTTTTTTCTATGACAGCTTATGAATTCAGATGAAAAACTGACTTCTTAACTGAAGAACCCAGTTTCAAATAGAACCTGCAGGAACAGCATTTCCCTTCTTTAAGTTATAATGAAGATGTTTGTTCAATTTTGAGGAAAAATCTTTAAAATGCTCCTGAGAAACCTTGAGCTGTCAAATATGTGTTTATGTACTCTCTTTGGATTAAACAATATATGTGGTTATTTTTTATCAACCTAGGATTATTTTATCTGAATGTTCATGTGACTTTCAAAAAAAACCCAAACAAATCAACAAAAAACCAAAAAAAAATTCCAAACAAACAAAACCATGAGTTTTGAGGCTCTTCCCTGCTACTGGGGCAGATAATCCTCTCTCTTGATGGTTGCATATGCATTTCAAGTTGAATTTGGAAGCTAGCTATGAATTTAACACTGACACATTCCCAGTGCCAATATGGCTTTTAAATATATTTTCAAAGTGATTTACCGGTGGGCAGTAATTGAACTACACCACAATCTGACTGATCTTTGTTGGCCAGGTTCAGCTGAAACCTTTGCTACTAGTATAGGCCAGTTGGGATATAGCAATTTTGGAAGTCTTGCTCATGACTCCTCTCCATTTGTTTGGAAAGCTTCCTCCAGTTGCAAAAAGAAACTTGACTGTTTCCACAATCCCTGGTGGACAGGATGATGCATGCTCAGTGTTACTCCTCTCCTTACTTCTTTCCTGTTCTTCTGAGCTATCTTGGGTAAAAGGTAAATAAGAAGTGTTGAATTTGTGCTAGTTGAATGCTCCATGGCCACGCATTTACCATGAGTGCTAGACAGATGATGTGCTTCTCTGCATAAGCATGCTCATTTGGAGAGGAGTGAGGTTTTTGAAGGGAATCTCCTAGTTGTCCCCACTCACTGATGTGATTTGTATCCATGGAGTATTCCCAGACTGCACTGATTTGATTTCTTGTGGATGTAACATAACAGAAAAATGCATTCCAACCCCTCAAGGACATTCAGTACCTGTAACTCCTGGATAACAGTGTGGCATCGAGTCCTTGGTAAAAAGTGTTATGCTTCACAAACAACTCCTATGATAGCTGCACTGCATGCTAATACAAATACAGTCAATGATCATTCAGAGTGGAGGGGTGCAAAATAGCAACACCTTGTGTCATTGGCTCAACAAATTCCAGTTACAAAGAATTAATTAAATGAAAAGAAATTAATTATTCACCATTCCATTTAAATGTAACAGGAACATGTTAACATTTATTCATTCTTTTATCCTCATCTTTTAAAAGCTACGTGTCACAGAATCACAGAATTGTAGGGCTTGTCATGGGCATCTGATTATAAATGCACATACATTTTAATAAGCATGGATGTTGTGTTTTTCCAACTGACACAACTACTGCTTGATGAAAAATTTTTGGGACAAAGTTAAGCAACATGTTCAAAAAAAACCCCAACCCTTTGTCAATTACAGAAATGATGACTCTCATCAGATATACAGTAGTCCTTTCTTATCAGCAATTTGTGCCTGACACCAAAGCCATTAAATTAGATGGGAAACTTTTCCAATGGTTAGCTTGCAATCAGACTTGATCTACAAGTCAGGCCATAAAGGTAATTGTATCTTGCTCTGAATACCAAACTCACATAGAGATAACATGTTTATTTCTTATTTACTTCTGTAGGCACTGAGGAAACTAGAAAAGCACAGGTTGTGTAAATATTCTAAACTTTTTGTTGCCAGATCTCATGATGAATTTGATAACGATGTGCAAGTTTCAAAGGCAGTTTGACTCTTTCATCCTAATTTTCAGTGACTGATGGCAGAGTTCTTCAACCAATATAAAGCTGCCCAGGAAAGAAAATATCTCCGAGACAAGGAACTGGTAATGAAAATATGACAATTTCTTTTTATAACAAATCCATATCATGGAGCAAGTGAAAAAAAGCAAGGGAGGATATGATTCAATTTGCTGGCTTGTGCTACACTTTGCTTTGAAAGATTTGCAATGATCGCGTAATCACTATAACCCGGATCTTATTTTGCTTTTGGCTTTTAGCACTTTGGATATTAAAGTATATTTTTGGCCCTGCCAACAATAATTTTCTAATGTGACTGTTGTTGTTAGCTAGCTTTAAAATCTTACTGAAATCACTCAATAGTATATCTCAATGAATCATATAATTATCTTTCTTCCTATAATACTTCTAAATCACATTGATTATGATTACAGTGTCTTACTAAATTAAAAGTGAATATCAGTCTGAACCAGTGTTCTTGTAGCAATCTGTTTTCCTCAATTACAAGGCTCTGAGCCTTCAAAACTTTTTCAAAGTATTTAATTTCAGTGCCTTCACTCTTTTCTATACTGCAGCTAGAAATTATTTGTGCTAAGTTTATTTTCAGTTATCACAGTACTTGCAAAACCAAAACTTAGACTATGTCTATATTCATTTTGCTGTATAGATGCAGCAAACAAAATCAGCTGTAGTAGCTTCTCCATAACTGTCATGGGCAGAACCAGAGCTGGGACAATAACCTCAATGTGAGCTTTAAGAGAAAAAGAAAGGTCATTTGATTTGAAGTAGTGTAAAAGGGAGAGCCAGATAAGATAATTTTTGCATGATGTACTAGAGGCACATCTGTAACGTTCTTGGAGGTTGAACAAAGGGTTGGATTAGATATGAGGTGCTCTTGAGTTAATAAATTGTTCTGTCAAAAACCTCTGCTGAAATGGGTATTGGATTGGGGATTAAGCAAGCTGCTACCTGACCTAAGGCAAGCTATATAATTTATAAGAGACAACTAAAATCACATCATTTCTAAGGTTATTTTTAAGTCATATTTCATCTTACTTGAGAATTGTTAGTCTTATAAGAAGTGAATAATGTCAATGAAAGTTCAAAAATCCAAGTATGTAGGCATGAAACTGTTTTTTTTATTTGGAGGTAACGATTCAAGCCAAGGACATGTTTAGAAAAAACAAAAAGCCATTGGAGGGGTCAAGAGTGACAAAGGTAGAGACAATAGCTACTTTTGGAAAATGATGAGATCACAGCCTCTTTCTATCTCTTCATTCTTGCTGAGACAATCAAATGAGAAAATCTTTATTTCACTGATGGTATAGTTGACTTAAATTGTATTTTCTTATGGATAGTTTAATGTATTTTTGAATCACTGTACCACCTCTAAAATCCTGTCAGAAAATCGCCCTCTTCCCTTCTCAAAGTGCACTTCTAATTCAGCTTTAGAGATTATTACACTTTATACTGCCTGGAAGCATTTGTACCCAGGAATGTTCTGTATAGAAAATTATGTACGATTATCAGATAAAAACTTGAGATAGGAATAAATGTCTAAAAGGATTAAGGAACTAGTTTATCTAGATGCTATAAAAAAAAAAGGTTATTTCAATATTCTCTTCCACTGTTGAGCCTGTCCATCTAGTTTATTTCAGAAATGTAGCAGACGATTACTATTTCATCGTTGTTTACTTTATATCCTCAAGGCATTTCTCTTTCAAATTGTTTTCTTCATGAAAAGACAGAGGCAAAGTTAACAACGATAAGTTTGTGCCTGGCATTGCATTTTCCTACAAAAAATTTGCTATTTCAATAATAACACCCTGCTTTCTTTTTATTTTACTTCAGCATGTTATACTATAGAAAACCATAATAGAAAAAAAAAAGTCAAAGTTGAAAATCAGGGAACATTTTAAGTGCTTACCACATAATTTGCTCTGATTTTAAGTAATAGAGTAGCTAAAATAAGCCAAGTAAAATAGCACTGATTTTCTTAAATTAATATGAAAATAGTATTAGGTTCATAACTGAAGTTTTGTTTTGTTTCTTCTTTGCTTGTTTATTTATTCTTGGCTGTTTCTTTCTGAAGCTAGGACTTAGGTCTCACAATTGCCAGCTCAGCACACTCTTCACTAGCACATACTTATACTCTTCTTAGGTTGCTACTGGTTTTGATACACAAATAAAACACATATTCATATACGTGTCTTCTGCCCTACCATATAAACTGCTGGAATCAATCATTAATAAAGCTGCCACCTATTGAAAGATCAACGTTACGGTCATTCTTGACAGCAACCTGCCAAGACAGGATCAAAAACTATCTGATTTAATGCAAATAGTATGCATGATGGTCAAAACCTATTTTGCCATTATTAATATTAAAAATGGCATATTTTGCATTTTTTGGTGAACAAGAACATGACGTTCTTTTTAAAACGTATTTCAAATTTACTTCTAGTCCTCTGGGGGGACGTTTCAGTTGCACAAGAAATTAGAAGCAAGGGCAGCTTGAGTTATATGACTGGATTTGTTGTGGAAAGATTTTATTTGCTTAAATATGGGTTACTTGATGGATTGTTAACATATTGTATGGATAGCTCTCAGCTGAATTTTGATTGAAATACAGAAATTCTGAGAATCTTTTGAGGGCTTTTAATACTAGAAGACTCTTGTAGCCAAAGGGTATTTTCTGCATTCAGAGTTCCTTGATTTGAATTTTTGCTGATGAAAGGTTTCTTAATGGAAGGCTGAAAAAAATAATTTAAACAGCTATTGTAACCTAACAGAAGCAGACTTTTTGAGTACCCAGAAATAAAAACCCTAGCAAGGTGCATGAAATTTATTACATATTTCTCCAAAACTGTTGGATGAAAAAGCAGTTTTCATCAGATGACTTTGGTTTTTCTTTTCAAATTAAATTCCTGGTCTCTAACAACTTATGAAAGCTAAGAAGTTGATCAGAGAGGTAGCATAAGGTAACAGAAAGGCAACACCAGAAAGGAAACAGTGATAACATAGTCATGAGTTAGTAACAATGACAACAGGTTGGTGAAGGGGTGGAAGGGCAAATCATATGAGGAGTGGCTGAGCTGGGGATGTTTAGCCTGGAGAAGAGGAGTCTGAGGGGAGACCTTATCACCACCTACAACTACCCGAAGGGAGGTTGTAGAGAGGTGGGTGATGGTCTGTTCAGCCAAGTAACAGGAGATAGGACAAGGGGAAATGGCAAGAAGCTGTGCCAGGGCAGGGTCAGATTAGATGCTAGGAAAAAAAATTTCACTGAAAGAGTTGTCAGGGCCTGGAACCGGCTGCCCAGGGAGGGAGTTGAGTCACCATCCCTGGATGTGTTTAAAAAAGGGTAGATGAGGTACTTAGGGATATGGATTAGCATAGGACAGGAGTGGTTGGACTTGGTGATCTTAAAGATCTTTTCCAACCTTGTGATTCTGTGATTCTCTATTGGTAATAAGTACCTTGACAGTTAACATTAAAGGAAAAAACCTTTTTTGCCTATGTTTAACAACAGTTAATAACATATTACCTGGTCAGGGGTCTCATTTTAAAAGCTCCATAACCTTGGCACAAGGTTATGTTTTCTTCCAGATTTAATTTTCCTGTTTTTTTCTACAGAGAAGTTATTCTTTATCTTTCCTCGTTTGTTCTTCTAATTGAGATAATTGTGTGCCTACAGAATTCATAAAATGGAATGTAGCCAAAGTTGGAGACCAACGTGCACAGGCCTGCAAGCCTTTTGTGCAGTCACTTCATGCCTTAGAGAACCCCAGGACTCAAATATTAGGAAATAAAAAATCATGACTTCAGGTTGCATTTCTCAAGCAAAGCTCATGAGCTTCACGTATAATCTGACAAAATCATTGTCTATAATGAAAGGCTTCATAGCATTAGAGGTTTCAGCCCTGGCACACCTTGATGCTTGCTGTGCTTCAGGTTTTAAAAAAAAAATTTTAAATCATACTGATGACAACCATTTCCTGACTACAGCCAATTTCAAAGTAGTAACATGCAGATGATTCTTGATATGTCTCAGATGAGGCCCTTTGATTTCTTACACAAATTCTTCTAGTTCCATTTCCCAGAGAAGTGGCATGTCCCACTGGTAAAGACAAATCACAGCACCTAAAGAGAAATGACAAAGTGACCAAGTCAAAGTCTTAAAATAAACCCTTTTTTTTGCTTATTATTGATGCATGTGTTCCATATTCTGTATCTGAGAAAAGGGTAATCTGTGGATTTTCATACCAATGACTGAAAGTTAAATACTTCATTGATCCTTTGATAATTGCTTCTTTTTCTAGTTTTCTGATTATTGCCAAAGGGCAGAAAATGTAATTCTTATGTACCTGAATAACATGATTTTTGAATCGCAGCTGTGTGCTGTGTCAACCCTACCCTAATGAGAATTTACTTGAGGAGATATTTCCTCTAGGTATAGTTCTTCTGTTACAATACACTATGAAGTCCCAGTTAGACTTCCTTCCCAGCACGGTATCTCTCAGAATTTTGCTTTATAACAGTTATGTGGGTTACTTGCAGTTTTGCACACTGGTGATTTGACCCTGTCTGGAGGCCAGATGCCCACCAAAGTCACTCTGTCACTCCCCTTTACAGCTGGACAGGGGAGAAAATATATATTGAGATGCTTAGGAGTCAAGATAAGGACAGGGGGAGATCATTCCACAATCAGTGTCACAGGCAAAACAGACTCAACATGGAATAAAAAAATCCTGTCTAATTTATTACATGTCCGTGCACACACTCTCTTTCTCTCTCTCTCTGAAACCAGAGTTAGATAATAAGAAGTAAAATGAAATCCTTGCATTATACTAGTTATGTTCCTACATAAGTGCAATATATTTGCCCCTCAGTATATATTTAATTCTTCCTTTTCCAGAGGTATTTATTTAGTAATCCTCACCAGTCTTTTGACATGTTTTTACCCAAATGCATAACCGCCTCATTACCAATATGTACCTGATGGTAAAGTTCAGCACCTGCACTGCTTAGGTCTGAAATCACTTAACCTAATGTTAGAATCATAGAATGTTTAAGGTTGGAGGCTACTCCAAGCCTCCTGCAGTAAGCAGCAACATCTTTACTAGATCAGGTTGCTCAGATCCCCATCAAGCCTGACCTTGAACATCTCCAGGGATGGGGCCTCTACCACCTCTCTGGGCAACCTGTCCCAGTGATCTACCACCCTCATATTTAAGAACTTTTTCCAACCTAAATCTACTCTTTTCTAGTTTAAAACCATTTACCCTCTTCCTATTGCTACATGTTCTGATGAATACCGACAGTGTGCGGGATTTAGAAGCTTATGCATGACATGGAGCCTGCAGTACTACCTGTTTAAATGCTAAGGGCATTACATTTTCAGCTTATAGACAACGAGGAGCTGGTACCCCCAAAAAATCTACTTACATTCATAATTACATTTGAGTACTTCTCTAAGATTTAGGGAATAAGATGAGAAAACAAGTTAAGATAGCAGTATAGTTGGAGTTCACAGAATCTTTTCTTAAGATTGTCCAAAAGTTGAACTTATAAAAATTGAATAATCTACTCAAAATCTTTTGTCACTCCAAAAGGAATATATAGGGCAGGGTGCAGTATAATGTAGAACATAGAAACAACATAGTTGTGAGCGATTTGGGTCATTACAGTGAGTTGTTCTGCGTAGTAAAGGCATTTATGGGCCTTTTTGTATTAATTCAGTTATCAGATAAGATTATTATTTCCTCTTACCTAATGTTTCTGTAAAGGTTTAGTTCTATAATAAGGGTGTGAAATAAGTACCTGGCATACTTGCACAGCTCCATCATTTTCTGGAAAAAGAAGGAAACGATGACGAAGATTCTTCCATTTTAAGAAAAGACTGAAACTGGAAGCTATACATTGTATAGATTCACTGATTTTAAAATATGATAGACATAATGATTTCCAAAGCTTTACATTTAAGGAGCTTATCATATGCATGGCATTCCTCTGATTTCTTTTCCTTTTATTTTTCAGCAACTGACAGCATCTATCATCTATTTAACAGTCTCTCCTGGCTAAATTTGATAAAGCTAATGAGATATATGACCTTTCCCAAAGGTTTGTGACTACAGATCTCAAAGGACTAAAAAAGGGAGAGGCGTTTCCTAACAGGTGCTTCCTTTCTGAGAACATATGGTACCCTTTACTGAAGGCAGAAAGGTGGGATGTGACCACTTGAACTTGTAGTAGACATGGCTGGCAATTTTACTGACATGTCTTTCAAATGCAAATAGTGACATACTAAATTGTGACACTCACTACAGACTATTTGTTTTCATCCTGATGTGAGAAATTAGATGTCCCCATTGTGGATCATTTGAAATTATAATGTTAAGAGAACTCATGTAAGATACAGGAAAAAAATATTTAAGACAGGAATAGGATAGGATAGGACAGGTTATGACAGAATATCATAGAGTAGAATATTTCAGTGAGAAGGGATCTACAATGAGCATCCAGACTAATTCAGAGCTGATCAAAAGTTAAAGTCTATTTTTAAAGGCATTGTCCAAATGCCTCTTAAACACTGACAGGCTTGGGGCATAGACAACCTCTCCAGGAAGTCTGTTCCAGTGTTTGACCACATCTTGGTAAAGAAGTTCTTCCTAATGTCCAGTTTAAACCTCCAGTGACACAGCTTTGAACTATCATCATGTGTCCTGTCACTGGATCCCAGGGAGAAGGGCACCTTCCTCTCCACTTTGCCCACCCAGGAAGCTGCAGAGAGCAATGAGGTCACACCTCATCCTTCTCTTCTCCAAACTATACAAGTCCAAAGTCCTTGGCTGCTCCTCACAGGACATGCCTTCCAGCCCTTTTGCCATCTTTGTTGCCCTCCTCTGGATGCATTCAAGGACCTTCACATCCTTCTTAAATTGTGGGCTACAGAACTACACACAGTATTCATAGAACCATAGAATATACTGAGTTGGAAGGGACTCATAAGGATCACTGAGTCCAATTCCAGGTGAAGCTGAACCAACACTGAATACAGCAGGACAATCACCTCTTTTGAGGGTTGGAGATGCTGTGTTTGATGCCCCCAGGATGTGGTTTGCCCTCTCAGCTGCCAGGGCACACTGTTGGGTCATATGGAACCTGCTGCCAGCCAGCACCCCCAGATTCCCTTCTTCAGGGCCGCTCTCCAGACACTCCTCTCCCAGTTCATACTTGTGCCTGGTGTCACTTCACCATAGGTGCAGAATCTGGCACTTGCATTTCTTAAATTTCACCCTGTTAATATAACGTGTAGGTAAAAGATGCCTGCCATTCTCAGAAGTGTCATATTTTCAGAAAGAAATTGCAAAGAATGCAGATATGTTGCAATATACTTGAAATGAACACTGAGAATGTTGAGCTCTAGATCACCGTAATCCCTAAATGCAGATAATCAGTCTTCATTTAAGACCCCTTGGCATGATCTGAAGAAAGACCAGAAAAATCCTGCATGTTCTTGCAAACTGTAAAATGAACTTTCTTCCAGTGTTGGGATGATATTATATTGTTCATGTGTCCATAGTGTCATGGAGTCAAATTAATACATGCTGCTGGGTAATACTTGCAAAGCAATTGGAGAGCTTTTGGTAATAGAACTTTTGAAGATACTTACTGCCTTTTTAATGAAAGACAGAATAAAAAAAATAGTGGGATTTAAATAAATGATCTTGCCAAACTATTCTAGGCCTGTGAAAATTATGTATATATATAAGTTTAAACTGCAAAATTCACGTTCACGTTATGGGTTTAGGGAGAACAAACAGTTAACTGGAAATTTCATGAAGTTCAAAGGCACAGTTTGTGAGTATAGTTTGTAGCTTGGATAGGCCAGAAAATAACAGAGTTTCGTGCCTGCAATTTGTGAAAGTCAAACTGATTGGTGTGCTCTGGTGCTAATAGTTTTACAGGAAAACACCAGGAAAAGGAAGTTCACCTACTTCCTGAAGTAACCACAGGAGGGTGAAGGCATGAACATCTGACCCCACAAAGGAGAGTTGTGTGAGCTAATGAAGTACTTGGCGCACAGTGCAAGTTGACGTTAATGTATTTGGAGTTTTATGCCTGAGAGGAAATAGGAAAATGTAGGCTGCTGTAGTCCACTTCGTAAGCCTGAAAAAGTAATCTTTTATGATTTTGAATTTCCCTTAGAAATTAAAGGAAATTCCAAAGGAAAATTTTTCTGTGCACTGCAGATGCATAGAGTAATGTATCTGCATGTACTCTTAGGAAAATAATGTCTTCTTAAAAAAAAAGCCACCACTGTACTATAAAACAACTAATGGTCATATCGAAGAGATGTGCGAAGAAGGAAGAGGTAATCATGACTGCTCAGTACTTAACAGCTCTGCTAAGTAGTTCTGAAGCTACTCTTCCATGTCCTGTTCTCTTTTGAAGAGCACTTCTTCAGGGAACCTGCTTCCATCCTGTTGTATTCATGGTGTAGTGGACACTGTGCATAACTGGAAGCCTTAGGTCCATACAGCCATAAGTAATAATAGTTTCATTTAGAATTTAAGGACAAGTTCTGGATTTAATTTTGACGTTAAATTGAACCAAAATTTACCCATGGCTACTATTTTAACTTTCTCCTATTTATACCCCAGATGTTTATTCCAGCTGAGACTCTAAATAATCAAACACCTAAAATTGTGGTGGTATGAATGTGCCACTGTGCCTCTTATTCAGCTATTTGTTGTCTCACTGTTGTGTTTTGCAGTCGCCTGGAATAATTTTTCAACCACTCGTCTTGTGATCATCATCTTTGCTGCAGCTTCAGTCCTCCTCTCTGAAGTGTACAAGCTTTTAAGATGATAACCTGAAAACAACAGCTGTATCCAGCAGTATGTCTCCCTTTTTTTTTCTTTTCCAATGTAAAGTACCTTCAATTCACTAGAAACAGTAGAAATTCAAAGCTAATTTTTTAAGAAATAATAATTTTCTGTCTAGTCAAATACTTTAGGTTTCAGTATATCCTTAACTTGGCTAAACTTGAAATATTATAGCACTTTTTTTTCTATATTGACATCTTTTAAAAATCCATATCTTTAAGGAAGAGCATTTTTACATTTTGTAAAAAATGTTTAAAAATTCCTTACTAAAACTTCAAGATTAATCTAATTTTTTTTTAATCTAAAAAATTCATTAATTCTTGGTTTAGCTATGGACACAATTAGATTGTACAGAGGAATGACTGCAGGAGTTATTATGGTTCTAATCACACCCTTCAGCAACTGAAAATACCTTTTTTATAATGTTGCATTTCATTATTATTTAATACTGAAGAAACGGAGAGAGTTATGTGGGCTTCTAATCAGATATCAATGGACCATCTTAGTTGTTATAATCAACAATTTGTTTATTTCCACATTTCTTTTTGATAGAGTCTGCAACTCACTTTTAAACAAGATTATTAAACATTTTTTTTCCAAGATCAAATTTTATTATTCAAGAGCTCCATATAAAATTTATGTGCTTATATAATGATGAAAGAGTTCTCCACAAATTAAATATTGGAAAGAGAAGCTATAATTTTGAAGCTGTAGATTCATTTCATTAAAATGCACAGGAATTTAATTTGTGTAAACAATTGTTCATAACTTCACTTACAATAAGAGAAATTATGAGCAAGAGATGGTATTAATTAGACTTTCATCTCTCCAATATTTGATTTATGTGTCTGTCTCTATGTTGATATTAAATTACAGGTTTTATTAGTGAATAAAAGGTGTAGGATGTTGTCGTGGTTTCACCCCGGCTGTGGGCTGAGATCCACGCAGCTGCCTGCTTCTTAAAGTAAAAGAGCAGGGGAAGAGGGAAAAAGGGGGGGAACAAGGGAAGGGAAAAGGAACGGGCAAATAACTCCAAAACCAAGAAAACTAAGAGGCCCGTGGGTTGGGATAAGGATAGTTTACTAAGATAACAGAAAGATAAAATATAACAATACTAACAGGACTTTAGAGCAAAAGAATATGAAACTATTGATACACAATGCAGTTTCTCACCGAACCACACAACTCAGGCCGGACCACCCAGAGCTGTCCCGGAACCGACCGTCCCCCCAAGCAGCACGCGTCCCGAGACCGCCCCTCTTCTTCTTCCCAACAGCCCCCTGTTTTCCTAGGCAGGACGTAATTGGCATGGAATACTCTCTTTGGCCCGTCTGGGTCACCTGTCCTGGCTTCGCCCCTCCTTTCTCAAGAATAGAGAAATAGAAGAAGCTGAGAAAGTCCTTGACTGTCTGACTGCAACTAAGAACATCAGGGTGTTATCAGCACTGCTTTCATTTTAACTCCCAAACACAGCATTCCATCAGCTGCTACAAATGAAATTAACTCTATCCTGACTGAAACCAGGACAGATGTATTGGAACAATCTTAAAATTCAGATGAGATCATGCTTACTATGAAAACTTTAGAAAAATATGGGTCAGCCAGTATTGTCTCAGAACTTGAAAGAATATTTTCTGATTTGTATAAATTGAAGATAAGCCTCAAATACAAGATGTAAATACTTGTTACAAAAAGCATCCCTCAAATTTATCAATTCTACGTTTTGTGGCTGTATTTTTCAACAATTCTGCTTGAGAGAAAAATATCAGATTAATATAAATTTAGACAATTACAGTATGTTTCACAACATAGATGAAATCCCTTATTAAAAATTCTAATCAAAGAATTATGACCCTCCCCATATCTTTCATCCCTGACTGATTCTGCAAGTCTTGTTTTCACTTGCGTGTTGGCAGCTCTTTCTGTCTCTTTCTTGATAAACTAATCGGCTAGTTTCATTTTGCCATCCATGTATCCCATGTCATTTGTGTTTTGGTGCTTTCTCTTGATCTTGCCATATCCCAAGTCTTGCTTTCAAAGTTTCTAGCTACTGAACATCTTTTTAATTAAATAAATGTCAAAAAAACCCACCCACCTCTGTGTCTGTGTGTGTGTGTGTGTGTGTGTGCACGTGCACCACAGCATTTGCTGCTTAGAAATCATTCCTTAGCTCCTCAACTTCAATGTTCAGTCCAAGGATTCTGTAAATCAATGGAAAGTCTCATTAGCTCCAATGTGAGATAAACTAAACTCTAAGTTCTCTTTCCGCTTCCTAAGTCTAACCTTTGAGCAATTACTCTCTATTTGTTAATATAACTTGACTCCATAAAGACATTTTACTGTTCTATAGGAAACAATAAACAGCAGAAAAAATTTCCAGAAGAAACCACAGGGGGCTATGCAAAAAATAAAAAGCATCTTGTAATTTATGGCTTGTGCATACCATATCCAAGAATATAAACATTCACACAAAGGGATTTTGTTAGGAGCTGCCAAGAACGTTTATGTAAGAGCCTAGCAGTCATGTTCACAGTTTGCAACTCAATCTGATAAGGCAGAAAAGAATTTACATTTTCAAATCATCAGCAAACAACTCATGGAAAAGTGGATAAAGTTAAGGAGATATTCAAAGTACACACTGAAACCAATCTCACCGTGTATGAACACACCTCAGGCTCCATAGCATAGTATGTCATTGCATGGATGACTGAAATTATAGTAATACTACTCTAATAATATCATTTAGATTTAAGCTAAATTTAGGAAGCCTACCCGTATCACCATAAAACTGCAGAACTAAATAACTTCATGTGTGGCAGGATTTTGCACAGATTTTCTGTCTGTAGACCCTGAGCATCCACTGAGAAGACTGCCTTAGTTGTCTGAAATTCAGTCAATGTACTGTGGAAGTAACAAGATTAATTTCTTAATATCATTGATAGCTAGTAGTTCAGATAATTACACATTCAAGATTTAATAATATAGAGAGCAATAAATTCGTGCAGGAGATCATGATAACCAGAGTAAGTCATAAGGAAATGTGAAAGCCCTCGTAATTTTCTCCTTTCCTGAAGTTTGTCTCATGCTTGTCCTTGAACATCATTTGAAATAGTTATTTTAGATATTTAAATATTGAAAACAGTAATTACTATTATCTAGACCTATGTTAATGGTGTCAGTGAGGAAGTTTTTCACTGACCTAAGTAGTATCATCTTTTTGATCGTTCCATCCATTTGTTGCTGTTTGTCTGTGTCTCCTGTTGCAGTAGCTATAGAATTATTCAAATATCTGTGGGTTTAGAGAGAGAGATCAGAAGGCTAACAGGAAGCTATAAGCTTATTGCAAAAGCAGCAGCAAAAAGCTACTTGAAGTCTAAGGGACTTCCAGAAGTAAGTCATCTCATGCAACTGAACAGATAAACCACATTAAAAAACCCTAGTAATATGAGAGAGGGACAGTAGAACAAAGTTGAGTGGCTACATTTTTTAACTCCTTGTAATATTTAAAATATCCAGGACAACAGAGTGTTCTATGATAAAGAAATAACCACTTCAGATGGAAGAAACAGGAACTCATAGGTCAGAATAAGTTGTGTTAGACACCTTTTGAAAAAGGTCTGGAGAGTGGCAGTCTTTAGGGAGTGTCTCTGGAACAGTTTTTGTGACTGGCTTTTCACTAATCTTGTATTTGTGAGCAATTAGAATGCTCACATCATTAACAGTGATGAGAGGATATGAGAAGTCTGATAAATATGACTCTAATATGCCTATTCTCTAATGACAGTTAGATTAAAATTGTTCATTGTAAATTTGTTTATTTGAGAGTTACATTGTCCAGATGAAGGAATGGAGTTTGACACATCACAGAACTTGTACAATCCTACAACCCAAATGAGAACTGTGAGCAGGATATTTGTTGTGAGTGATAGTCTTCCTGTCCAAGAAATGATCAAATCAGATTATCCCATTTCTCCAGAGCTCTCTCAAACAGGTTTGTTACCTGAGGTTAATAAATCTTGATTAGTTTTTCTACCACATAAAAAAATCTTCATCACTTCCAATTAACTCAATGATCAACTATCGTCTTAAATCTATTTTATCTCCAATTTGAACCTTGTCGAAGTCGTGTCTGTAAGATGGTAAAGTTACAATTTTCCTCTCAGTCTATTGTACATTACTTGAAATAGAACACTATTACATGCACTCTGTGATTTTAGACAGTCTGGCTGGATGCTTTGCTGATCTCAATGCTCACTTAATCAAGCTTCAGTGCTGATCAATGAGCCTTTGTACACTTTTAAGTATTCTCAAAATTTAAGGATCAAGTCAATCATTTCAATTTACTATTAAGAGAAGTTTAATATTAATTTCTATTCATTGTGGTCATTATTTTACTCCAACTTGCCCCTGGGAAATCTAAAATCTATTTTATTTTATATTTTGATTCAGTTATAGGAGGTTTAATTTCAATATGGCTGTTGGAAAAATCCTGTTGCAATTACATAAAGGTTTAGAATGCTTTTTCAATCATTCGAGTTTAGTATCTTTGGCTATGTAATCTGATTGGAAGATTTTCAGGAATAGATACCTCCAAATCTCTATTCTTAATTTCTCAAGGTCCTATGGAATGACCTGATCTTTCTTTTCACATTACAAGATAAAACTGCCAGCTAAATTCTTCATTGCAGGCAAACAAAAGCTCTTTAGCTACTTGTACAGAGGTATTTCCTCGGTGTAGCTCAAATAATAAGAGCTGGTTAAAATGAAGATATTAAGATCTATCTTTCTGTGGTGATGAGTCACAGCTGCTCAAAGTACCTCCTGAGACAGAAATGCATTTTGTATTTCTACCCCATATGGAAACCACTTATTGATATCTCGAGGATTTGATTTCATATTCTAAAAGGAAAACAAGAGGCATACTAAGGTCTCTTAAATTCAATATTTGGCAAATAATCTGGAAGAGAATCGGTTCACAATGAAGACATATAAATGTAGATGTTTGCATGTACATTGGTATGCCTAAACTTCTATTAAAGGAGATCTACTGTAGGAAACTAACATAACAATTTAATTCACCTTCAAACGAACATGGGGTATTAGTTAGCTAAGCAGATGCTAGACTATTCTGGCTGCATTGTTTAGGATGCTGATTGTGTAGCCTGAGAACAGTTTTCTAGGGGTTCTGATATGCCCTAGTTGAGTTGTCTTGATGAGGCCAGCATCAGCAAGCCACAAAGCCCAAAAGGGGATGTCCTTTAGTTGGACCTGCAAACTAGCACTAGTGCTCTATCAACTTTAAGGAAAATTAGGCCACAGCTCACATGGTAGAAACGTAACTTCAGTTAACTTAAACTGCAACAGAATTCCTAGCTGTGTCTTTCACATGAAGCATTTGTTTGATCCTGCATTTGACTCTCATCCAATGCAACTGATAAACTTTTAACAACATATGGAGAGGTGTGTAAAGCAATACTTTAGAAGCTGAAATGCTCATGTTAACCAGTAATTTTCTAGGACTGTATGTTTTTTCCTTCTTAATGTACAGGAATATGTATGTGTAAGATGCAGACAGTGACTGTAAAAAAATAAAAGGAAATTTATATGTATATATTTTTTTAAGCTTAGTTTTACTGTTTTCAAGTCTCAAGTGAGACAGAAAGGAAGGGATGAGAGTCATTTGAGGCAAATAAAAATACTTAATTTTTTTTACCCCGAAAGATATATTCTGAAATTATAATGTAGAAAACTAAAAAGAAGGTTAGATTATGAAATTATTTTCATATAACTTTGTCCTGTGTTTGGCTAGGATAGTTAATTTTCTTCCTAGCAGCTGGTGTAATGCCATGTTTGGGAGTTGGGATGAGAGCTGTGCTGACAGCACACAGTTTTTGTTGTTGCCAAGTAAGCAAAGACTGTTCAGTTGTTCATACTGCCCTGCTAAGGAGAAGGTGAAAGGCACCCAGGAAGTTGGGAGGGGACATAGCCGGGACAGGTGACAGAAACTGGCACAAAGGGGTATTCCATGCCAATTATGTCATGCTCAGCATAAAGGGAGGCTGGTGGGGGGAGAAGCACTCAGCTCCAGGATGTGCAGTTTTGGGGATGGTTTCAGGTCAGCTCTGAGCTGTATGGCCTAAGTTGTGCGGTTCAGTGAGAAACTACATTTCTGCATCACCAGTTTTGAATATTTTGCTATAAAGTCCTATTATTGTTATCTACCTCTCTCTGCTAGTAAACTATCCTTATCCCAACCTGAAGGTTTTGCTTGGGGCTTTTCTGTTTTCTTTTCCCTCCCTTTCCCCCTCTCCTCAATTTCCCCCCTACACCCTTGTAGAGAGAACGGATGCATGGTGCTTGGCTCTTGGCTGAGGCAAAACCACAACAAGCCTCACAAATCATACTGAAATATCTTTTAATGAGAACATTCTAACTGTGAAGCTTAAAATCTTCTGTCACTTGCCTGTCTACCCTTTCTCCAGTATGCATAAGCAGATATAATGACCAAAATAAGCACATCAGTTCTGATTCTGATATAAATGGCAAACAATTAATTTCACGATGGATCCAGAACTTCAAGGCAGTTTCCCATTTATGTTATTGAAGTAGCTAAGGACAGAAGAGATTATCTTGATAGTATTTTTTTTTCATATTACTTCTGAAACCTTTATGTCTGGAAAAATCTCAGTTGTGTCTTATGATGATCCATTCTTTGCTTACTAGAAAATAAGATTTCTCTCAGCCTCTTTAGCTCCTGCGTCCTGCTTATATTGCAAAAATGATTAGGTAAGAAAGGTACAAAAATGTACAACAAGATAACAAGATAACACGTCAAAATCTCAAGGAAATTTCCTTGAGAGACCAACTCTAAATATGAATGAAGACTCACAGAAGATCAACAAATAATTTTACTGTTGGAGTTTACATATCTTTACAAGTGATAGTTTTGAGAAGACAAGATGAGCCTCAAACAAATCTGGGTTTTACCTTATAGAAAAGTCTTGAAATGAAGTCAGATTGCTTTGGGGGAGTGTCAAATGAAAACCACAAAAACTGCACAAGAACTTACATACTTCTACTTGAGCCTGATTTGCTAAATTGAAAAAACTAACCTCACAAAACTTTTAAAACAATGCTCCATTTGTTTCTGAAATTTTTTTTCCATTAAATCCTAATCTTGCAATGTTTCTTAGAAGATTTTTGTGGTGTATTTCTTTGAACAATTGACAGCTCAATTAAGCAGAATGATTATAAATACTCAGAAGCAAAGCATGCCACTCAGACAGTCTATAAAGTATAAGTGAACACACAAAAAAATACAAAAGGAGTGAGTAAATAATTCACCTTAATTATTTTAACACATAATTTAATCAGTAATTATTTGCATGCATGGCTTAGAAAAAGGCTTTTTATCAATTCCAATTTGCAGAAATAATTTTCTGCCGCTCTTATTCCATAGAAACCAACTTCTTGGGAAACAAATTCATATTACCTACCCATAAAACTATAACAAGTGTCCCTCAGATTTTTCTGTCTATCTACTCTTGTAATCTATACCGAGTGGTACCTATTAAAATAGACCGTTAAATGCATGAGCAATGTAATTCCCTTTTGCCTAAGCAGGCCTCAAAAGCAGACACATTTGGTGCAGGCAGTAAAATAATCTCTTTCAAGCTATTATTGATGGGGCTTGAATTCCATTTGATCAGTACACTTTTTGTATCCAGTGAAATATTTTTCCTCTCATTGTGTTCATTTCCTTATTAATCATACCTCAACATATTTTGCCACAGACACAACTTATGCAATAGTTCCTTTTACAAAGAGATACGAGTGTGAAGGATTCTTTTTCCCCTTTGCATTAGTTACCCTTCTGTTGAAAGTGATACCTTTCAGCCTGCCAGGAAACGTGCATTTTGATTTCTTGCTATTGTGTAATAAGCTCGTCATTACAAGGAGCAGCCTGTGCAGCTGTGTTCAGGTGCCACGGCAGAGTGACCTGTACTTCCCTTGCCAATCAGAACAATGAGGAGAGAAAACAGATAACAGGCAGAATGCTGCAGATAACTGAGGTAAAGAATTGCAGAGGGAATTGTTTTTGGCAATGATGATCTTTTCCCCTGATTTAACAGCCAAAATATGGCTAAAGTTTTCCACCACCTTGTCATAAGTTCCATGGAAGGTGACGTCTGATCTCTTGGTTTGGAGCATAGTGTAAGCCTTTCCAGATTTCCAGATTTTTCACTTACACCTATATTGGAGTCATCTCAGTGTACAATATTTATAGAATAAAGCTAAACAATGTTCAAAACTGCTGTGGATAATCAAGGCAAATGTACTTAGCGATACTAAAAAAAAAAAAGAAAAAAGTTTTAACTTCTTCAAAACATTTTGTGCAGTGAAACTACTCTTTACAATTGAAGCGTTACATTTTCAAAAATACTGAAATCTTTCCTTTGCTCAACATCAGTATCTAAAACAGGATATTGACATAATGTTATATTTTGCGTTATAAACTGGCTCTGTAGAAAGCAGAATAGCACAAATATAAAGCAGACTAGCACAAATAAGATTGAAGTCATGCCTTAGAGTAAGTAAGTAAAATCCTGCACTAAACCATGTCACCATAAGATCAATACTGAGACTCTTATTTGAAAAAATATTAATCATATCCAACAAGCTGCTTCTGCAAGATGTCTGAGAAAGGGCTGATGCTGTAATACTTGTCTGCTGGCTGAAGACTGGTGGACACACAAGGTGAATTATAGACATGGAGGAGAAAAAAATGTCAAGAAGCAGTTTTTACTAGTGGCTGTTCTTCATAAATGAAATAAAATACTTTTCTTCATGGGGAAAGTAAAGCAAAAATAGACAAGATCACTTAAGGTAAACACGGGGTTTGTTCACTTAGTTATAGAATTCCAAATTGTAGAAACAAACCAGAGAAAAGCATAACTAGTTGAACCTCAATGTGCCAGTGCCTCTAAAAGAATGAATTCAGACCTGTAGGGTGTACTTTTGTTTAGAAAAACTATTATGTTGCTATGTGCTACAGAGACAACCCTGATTAGCCTTGATTAGCATCAATGTACAAATGTCAAGGTGGGGTTTAGTTCACTGTTTCTGGTATAAGATTTTCCATAATTATGGGAGTGAGAAAAAACTTTTATAGAAGTAATGAAAGACAAAGAGAGCTACTATTCCAAACATTTTTAAATGGAATTGTAAAGGAGAACTAATCTCCTGTAAATGAACTGTTCATTTACTTTTTTTTCCCCCACAAATTATATTTGATGCAAGAAGATTGAGAAGTCTGTAAGTATGCTGTCTGGATGGGTGCCAATTGCTCAAAAAAGCCCCTATATGAACCTGAAGTAGCTTTAGCTTATACATTGTTGTATATTTTTACTGGTAGATAGCTATGTTATAATCGTAAAGTGATTAATACAATTGTGTTTAGCTGACTTCCTGTACACAAATGATTCCCAATTTAATAGCTAAAGCTTCATTTATTACTAAGGCGGCATATGATGTAGGAAAGATGCCCAATGTCTGGTCCTACATCTGAGAGTATGGAATGCCAGAGTAGAGAAAAAAAGGGGAAGATTTTTCTAAAATAGTAGGTGAGAGAAGATAAAATACATGGAGCTGTGCTGCAGAATGGAGAGAATAAAATACTAATTTAGTATATGAAGACAAAATATCTCTTCAAAACTTGCACTAGGATACTACTGTGATGTGTTTCAATGTGAAGTCTGAATTCTCATTTAATTCCCTTTAGGGCTTAATTATTTTTTCTTTTCTTTTTTTTTAAAATTCAGTCGGTATTTTCAGGACAGTTATTAAAGTTCATATAGTTTTCTGAACAGACCTTTTTATTTTCAGTCTATTTCTGTCTTTGTGCTGCTAAGAAAAGCTGTGACCACTTCATCTTTCTCAGCCAAACATTGCACGTGGTTCATTCATAAAACACATTATATGTTTTCTAACAAAGAAACAAAGAACACCTGGAAGATGGTTGGAAAATGACTGAGAAGATATGGAATCATGGAAAATATGACTGGAAGAGATCTCAAGAGCTTACTTCATTCATTCCCTGACTGAATCCAGGATCAATTATCATTCCTCATAAACATTTGTCCAACCAATTGTTAACAAAATCTCTCCATATAGTAATTTGAAATTTCCCTGAACTCCATTAAATAAAGTTTCTCTTTGGTCTTTACTCCAAATCTGTAACGTGAGGCTCGTGCCACAGACTTTAAGGTTGAATCCATAGCTGATGTTGAAAACATTACATTAATTTCTTTTTTGAACCTGTCTTTTACAAACTATAAGACTTTTAATATAAAAATATCAGTGAATGTACAAGGGAAGGGTCAGTTCATCTTATTCTGCTTTGTATAATCTTTCTTAAACATTTCTTATTTTGGCTAGTGTTAGGTGGAGAATGGTAAGAGAGGTGGACCCCTGAATCCAGTATAGATAATTTTAACGTTACCTCTCTTAACTCTTTTTGTTGTCCTTTCCCTAGATTGTACGGTTTCCAAATTTCCTGCTGTCAGTTATTTTTGTCTTGCCAACTCATCATTCTCATTCTTCATTTATTTAACATTTTGGATATTGGATAGTGTGTCTGAATAGTTCAAGATTTCTTCTATGAAACACCTTCTGTACTGATGTTGAAAAGCTGTTGATCAAAATGTCCTAATACAGTAACAGTATTGGTTCAGAATCAGTCATCGGAGAAAATCTCTCTGGTCATCTTCAGATAATTGACTCCAATTTCATGAGCTGCAAGTAACTACTGCTATCCTAGATATATAGAATGGTTTGGGTTGGAAGGAAACTTAAAAATAATCTAGATCCAACCTGCCTGTCATGGGCAGGGACACCCTCCACTAGACCGGGTTGCCCAAAGGCCCACCCAACCTGGCCTTGAACACTGCCAGGGAGGGGGCAGCCACAGTCTCTCTGGGCAACCTGCTTCAGGGTCTCACCACCCTCACAGTAAAGAATTTCTTCCTCATATTTAATTTAAATCTTTGGCTTCAGTCCATTGCCCCTCTACTGATATAGTGTCCTATAACTACATGTAAGCAGTCCCTCTCCAGCTTTCCTGTAGGCCCCTTTGGGTACTAGAAGGCTGCCCTAAGGTCTTCCCAGCACCTTCTCTTCTCCAGGCTGAACAAGCCCAACTCTCTCAGCCTGTTTTCATAGGAGAGGTGCTCCAGCCCTGATTATAGTATGTACAAAAATATTTTCCAAACATTTTTCTGTACAGCTTAATATTTTCTATCTACATTGTTCATGAAATTACCATGTAAGAGAAAAAAAAAAAAAGTTTCTAAATGTATATATTAAACATAATTCTTCCACTTTTCATCAAAGCTTGTTTTTCTGCCACAGAGGAAATGAAACTGTTTTGACCTGATTTATTCTTATTGTAAGTCAAAATTATTTCATTGCCCCTGGACACTAGAACTTAGATTCTACAGACCTATCTGAGGAGAGGTTTTTGTTCAGATCCCTAAAATGTTTAAGTAATTACTCCAACCTAATCTTCATTATGTTGGTTAAATACTTGAGTTTAACAGAGCAGTAGTTGCTTTTCTGATACTACTCATGTTGCTCTTGCTGCCTTAATTTGAGTCCCATTTTATGTTTATTATCAGGACATTTTTTTAACAAAGATTCCACTTGATCTGAAGAAAACAACAGACATAAACCCTTTTATTTATGATAATGACTCTATATATTGGTTTAATGTAACAGTGAAAGGCAAGAAGATCTAATTTTGAACAGGTGCACTGCAAATCTTATTTCCAATTGCCAGAATGGGCCAAACTTGGAAATGTAGATTGTTTATTCTTCTTTCTATTCAACAGAACAAGCTCTTCTTCTTTTTGAGACAACAAAATATATATGGAAATATATTACCCAAAGGCTGTGTCATCTTCACTGAAAGGGTTTGTTTGTAACAGTAAAGCAGCTGAAAAATTCTCTAGTTTCTTTTTTAGTTATGAGCTGAAACATTTTAAAAGATAAAACTAATTAATTGCCTTGGTACCACAAAGTCATGACCCTTTGAAAAATGAATTAATTTAAGCTAATGCTCAGAAACAACATGGTGTTTTTAAGCAGGAAAGCCAAAATTTTGCACCTAATTTCTTACTGGCTCAGTAACAGACTTGATTTGGTAAAACATATCGATAACAATTCCAAACATGTTAAAGTGTAATCCATTCCAACAAATACTTAACTATAAATTAATCCTTCCTCAGTTCTTTCTTAGAATATCAGTAAATCCTACCAGAATAAGTGTATCTGCTATTTATGATTGACTGGAAGCAGATTTCTGAATATAGACAAGAATATCCCATAAATTTTAAGCACAGAATGCTAGGTTTTATTTTCTATAGACAGAACAAATAAATTATTTCCCTAATTTACCCCTACATGTATCTTTTCTACCTGCAATCTCTTTTTTAGCTTCTCTTCTGAACACTGAAGGGATGTAGTTATGAGCCAGACTGAGCCATAATGTCTCATACAAAAGCCATAATCTGGCAAAAACATACCAAAACCCTTATCTTTGCTTTTTTCACATCAGGTTCAATCCTTCCATCTTGATCTCACTTCCAATAGAAATTTTGTGCTATGTGCCATTTTTCTTTTCCTTTTCCAATGCAACAACTGCATAAGGCATTAAAAAAAGAATTGTTGTTTTGTCACTGAAGGGAAAGAACAGTAATGCGGGAAACACTTTAGACTGGACAGGTAAGTGTCAGGTCCTCATAAAACTGAATTTGAGCAAAAGTCTGACTGAGATTCTATCATTTCACATAGGCTTTATTTTTCAAACTCATCCTGAAATCAGAAGTGTGGATGCTTTAATGATAGAAAATGGCTTCTAGCAACATTTAACTGCTGGAACAAGCTCTTGTAGGTAATTGTATGCCAAAATTATCTGCCAGTATTTTGAAGAATTGGGTGTACTGAGGGTCAAGCCTTAAAAACATCTTAACCATGTCTCTTTTAGCAACTTTGACCTAAACATGTTCTACTTGACTGCAAAAGAAGGACAAGGATCTGCCCTTTTGCAGGTTCCTCTTATGTTTGCTGATGACAAATCTAGTTCTATTTTCTGTGCCCTTTGCATTTACCTGTTGTTTAAGTAAACATTATCTCTCATTAGGTAAAAGGCTTTTTTAATGGTTCTAGTAATTTAGATGCATTAACTTTCAGGTCTTAATCCAAGATACATTTTCGCTTGTTTTTTAGTTGGGGGAGGGGGCAGGTGAGAATACTCCATTTCAACTTTAAAATACATTATTCAGAGAAACTGAAGATTTTGGTTATGATTTCTGTTAGATACTTTATTGATTCAACTATTGCAAAATAACTTTCTCCCATACAATTCAGTCAGGTCTTGTGGATTATAATGCTTGAAGCTATCAAGTAACTAACAACATTGAGCTTCTTATAAGGGTCAGATTATGAAGTTCTCCAGGTTTTCCACCATCATTTGCAGCTGTCTGACAATTGATTTAATTATAGCTGACAACACAGCTTCAAACAAAAATGCAATAGTGAAGAAATCTGTGGCTGAAAGTGAGCATTGACTTTCCTTCTCTGTGAACAAAACAGCTGTCTAACATAAATAATTTTTTTTTTAGAAAAATGCTAAATATAGTGAATGAAATCTAATATTTGAAGATGCACTTCCAGTTTGCAAGTTATGGGGGTTTTGTGACTGTTTTGGGATTTTTTTGGAGAACGAGGTATAGTGTGTCAGGTTTCAGTTTGAACCAGTCTCAATACCCTTTGGCTACCTTTTTATTTTTCAGAAGCAAGATATAAACATCACATCTTTTACCATTCATTTATTTTACTTTTTTCTTGGTTTCCAGTTTCTTTTTTCTTGTGCTCTGTACTACTGAAGCTTTGACTCAAGGTTTAGTCTCAATGTTCAATCTAAATCCCTTATGGTTTGACTATGGATTGATTTTAAATGTCTTTTTCTTAATCTGTTTTTATTCTGTTTTACATTTCCTACTGTCGGTCTAAAGTTTAATTGCACACTATTAGGATTTATAGTTCTTTATGCTATTCTAGGATATTTAAACAGAAGATCAAAGGTAGTTCATCACTCAGTCACACTACTTCAAACAGTTTTTTATATTTGAGTTGGGATTGAGTCAGGAATAGTTTATTTAACTAGCTTACTTACTCAAGTGTAAACAAACAGGTTTGAGATGGAATAATTTGTGTTAAGCATCATCTCTTTTTAACTTTTTTAATCTACAGAATATTTGGCATCAAAATATTCCAACTGGAAAATTATGAGTTGCGTATACCAAGCAAACCTTGATTTCTGCTATCTGGGAGGAAAGATCTATGCTCAGTGTCTTGTGTATTCCCTCTGCTGTTGACTCATTTGCTTCTTCGTTATGACCAATACACATATTAGTTTCATTAGTCTTATATATATTTCTCCATTACTCATCAGCGGTGTCTTCATTTTTTCCCCAAAAGCTCTGGAATTTGAACCTAATCAACCAGTACTTACTTGATTGTTTCTTTTTCCTTGTTGTTTCTCTCCTTCATTTTAGCCCAGTAGTAACTGACTGGAATGTCTACTAGACATAGTAGAATGGTAGAGCTGACCATTCCCAAGGGAAAGAAACAAACAAACAAGGAAAAAAGAATTGCCTCACAGTTCAATGTTCTTCAGAAAAGCTCACTTGCTCTCTATCTGTGCTCTGTATTGTTTCTTTCTGAACTTCTTATACAGCAACAGTGGAATTACACAAGACTGAGTTACTCAATTATAGCCAGTTCCAGCTGTACAAATACAGACAGTGAAAAATTTTATCTGCAAACCAGTTGTTATTGATTACAATGAAAAGATAAGTTTGACAATCAATAATTCAGAACGGTGGCGATAGCTATCTGATGAATCTGACTTCACTCCTTCAGGTTTCCAGCTATGTTTCAGGTTATGAAGTGCCTTGCTGTGAGATGGAGCCGTATCCAGAGGCACCTATATCTTTGTGTCTCCAAGAAACTCAATAGTGTACCTATCACCAGAAGAAATCCACTTTGCACAGCGTAGGTTTCTTACTTTCATTAAAACTGATGAGCAGAAGGATGCTGTTCCTCTTTAGGCTCTTTTACCAGGCTTTTAAGCACTCTTGTGCATACATGCTAGCTTCCACTTCAACACAGTTATGTTTTTAGCTAGTGATTTCAGGGTTTGTTTAAAGATTATGGTCCAGTAACATTGCCAAGTAATGAGTTTCTTCCTGAACATTTTGTGCAAATAAGCTCTTTACAGCCAGGTTAATAGCACTAAATATACCTGCTGATATTTACATTGCTTTTATCCAGACTGGAAATTATTGTTCTCTTAGCATTTTACACAGAACATAATAAGTGCTGACTACTGCATTATAAACATGGAGGGTGGGTGCTGTTTATATCTCATCTTACTTTTAAAATGTCACTTTGCTATGTTCATATTACTGAACCGATGGGTTTACAATCATTCGAATTGTAAGGGTTGCAGTGTACTGTTTAGTCATCAAATATATTAACTGGTGATCCTGTATGCACACCAGTGCTGTATAAAATACTGAGTGAGCCATAAAAATAGAAAAAACCCAAAAAACCAAGAACCACCACCTTAGCAGGTTTGAAGAGTTTTTTATTCACTGGCTGGAGGTAATGCAAAAGAATTCTGCCGGCTACTGCCAACTGAGAAGTGCCATTTCCAAGCAGAAAGATGCGATGTAGGTTCTTCTTCCCTACTTAAATTGCTAAAGACCAAAAGAATCATTTCAAAGCCCTTTGTTCTTTGTCTCCCTTAATTTATATTGAGTTGAAACATATCGTTTAATCACACAGCTTAGTTATGATTTAAATTTAATTCCATTAATTCAGCACCCTTATGCTCATTTTCTCCAAATTGAAAACTTAAAAAGTGAAGAACTGAACTGTTTACAGTTCACTGAATAGAAGAATAAAGCAAATGCACACAAGTTTTACATTCCACGAATTTACTGCTTAGAAAAAAATAAACAGTAAAATAATACTTCATAACTACTTTTTTCACATAAATCAGGTCAGAAGGGTAAAAGAATAGAGAGGAGCCATGTTTCACACAGTCTGACATTTAGCACGAATTGGGGCTGATAGAACAAAAGGGAAAACAAATCGGGTATTCTAAGCCAACACTTTAATTGTATTTATGTACCTGTTTAAAAAAGAAGAGATAGTAATACAAAGGACTGTCCTTGCTGTGTACAGATCAAGAAGGTAAAATTCATCACTCCTCAGTTCAGCAACCAAAAATGTAACCACCAACATATCCGGTCACCCAGGTTTTCTCAACAGAGAGAATAAACATGATTCATGATGTGGGCCTATTTTGATGTGAAACTTTGATTGGAGTGAATCACCTTCCAGTGATATCACTGTCTGTAGAGAAAACCCAGAAGATAAGAGGGTATCTGCTGAAGCTACAGAACATGAGTGCCATGTTTAATTTGGCTTTCCATTTATTTGTAGTTTAACCAGTATCCGTTTTAACACTATTGTTGATACACCTGGATATTTCAAAAATCAACAGCCTCCTCTTTACATTGTGGACTTATAATGTGTTTGACTCAAAATGAGTTTTTCTCCAAACAAACAAAAACATGGGTTTTTGCATTTGTTTCCCTTATTTTTGACTTACTCTTTTCCCACCCAATGTACAGCTTTTGTCAGTTATTCTGTCAGTAACAAGCTTCAGCTGCTGCAACTGCCAGGATGTAGAAACTCCAGCCAAGCCTCCTTCCTTTTGCACAGACCATGTAGCTGCATAAAAAATGAATAGTATACTCCTAATGACTTTACTAGGATATTATTCTACAAATTATTAACTGTCCTTGCAATGTAGAGGATGTTTGGGGGAAGAGAGAGCATGTGCTGCTATTTTTTCAGTACGGTTATGTGGTGAAATGTCATGCCATATCAGTTACATTTTTGTTATTTTAGGTAAGTAAGAATATGCAGTGCCAATTGCCATGCTCCAGACCTATTTCTGCATCCACATAGATGTCTTTCCTGTTTGGATCTGTCAGTTTTCAGATACAGTAAACAAAAAATATATAGGCAAATGAACATTATTGACATATAAAGGCAACCCACATCCTACTGCCTGAGTGACATTCATTCAGAGAACATTAAAAGAATATGAGAGAAAGCATAAGAGAGAAGTAGATGATGCGAAAACTTTTGCAACAAAGTTCTCCTTAATGCTGTAATATTTTCCATCAACACAAGCCAACTTCTGCTTATCTTCAATTTGAGTCTACCTCTCACAGTTGAGCCTTCATGCAGATAGTAAGCCCACAGACTTTTAAAGACCGATTATGCAATAAGTGAAAGAGAAAATTACAGTAAATTGACTTATCCACTTTACCTTCAGTCTTTTTATATATCCCAGTAGAATCTTTAGTGTGTATATTAATAAAGTGAATGCTGGAATATTTATATTTCTAATTATTCTAACAAAAAAAAAAAAGTGGTTTTGGTTCTTCTGGCTGTAATTCCATTTAATGCAGTTGTATAGTCATATATATAAATGAATTGAATTAGAATTTATGCAGACAGTATACAAATAGTTTATTTGTTTGCAGGTATGATTAACCTTTGGGATACTAAATACAATATATATATGGTGGAGAGTTTATAATGTGTCAGATAAAAAATCCTTGAGTGGCAGGTGATTTGAAGAGAAGGGTTTCTTCTCAGCCTTTTTTCCGCACATAAATTAATACTTTTGCTTTATCTAAAAGATTAATCTCATTTTACAGATATGGTAACTCTTGTCATGTTCTAATCCAATGCACCACAATTAGCAATTACGCTGCTTTTAGAATCTAACCACATATTTGCTTTTTACAGAAACCAGGAGAGGCACTTCTCTAACACTTTTATTGTACTTGGATAAGTGACTACGTGATTTCTGGAAGAGTCAGAATGATGGACATGAGGCACATGTTGAGGAAAGATAGTCCTATGGAAACTTACTTGATAAGAACTAAAGAATACTAAATATTTGGGTTGTCTGCTTTCATGAATTGTACACGCTTCTCAAAATCACATAGTTATGAAAGAGTTTCTATGTACCTCAGCTCACTGATCTTTGAGAGTTTCTCATACAAAATAAACTATTTTGATTCCACTATTTAAAGAGGTTATTTTATTCTATTTGAAATACTCATATCTGGAATTATGTTCAAATGCAGATCTGCTATCTTGAAGTACAATGATATACACATTTTTATTTTTGCAAAAAAGAATCAGTAAATTAAATGAATATAATTCATTTAATATACCTAGTGATATTTGCACTGTGGCAATACTTAGGAGATAATTTCACACATCTGTATATAATGTACAAACATAAAACACAGTCACGGCCTCAAAATTGAATTTAAGGCAAGGCAAGAGACACAGGATGAATGCAGACTAGCAGTGAAGTACAAGGAAGAAGCGACACAGTATTGGTCAGCATGGTAGGCAATGGTCTTAGCAATCAACCAGATTTAAAAGCTTCATGTTGAAGGGATCAAACAAAGCTATGTGATTGTTCAGCACCAGTTACATCTTTGTACTATATAGTTCAATAGTCTGTGGCTTGAGAATGTCAGTCTGTGATAAAGATCTTAAAGAAACAAAGAAGAGAAATGCACCTCAAAAAGAAAATGCTCTTTTATCTGCATTCAGATCCTTTTGATTTCTCAGTTCTTTATTTTTCCTTCCTAGTGTACTTCAACTTGAATAAGGATATATCTGAGTGATACCAAGGTAACTAACAGTGGGAAAAAAGAGTCAAAGAGTTAGTAAGCTTTAAAATATTATATTATCTATTGTAAGAACCACAAGTCTTATTAGACTCAGATGAGCGTAGCTTAGAGAATGTTATCCAAAATGTACTGCCTATATGATGCAACTAATTTAATCAACACCATCTATTTGAACTTTGTTCTAGGGAAGGAAACCCAGATATTCAAAAGTGCCTAAGCTTTGATTTCATCTAAGACTCTGCTTTGTCTGGTAACTTCAGTGCTTGAGGAAACTCCTCTTCTTGTACAACAATATCTTTAAACCTCTAATGAAATAGTCCCTGAAAAATAGATTGATGAAGACTTGATGACTCATTCAAACTGTTTCATTTTGATTCCTCACTCATATATTTGTCACAAAAAAGATCATGACCTGCCATTTTCAGACATGGACCACCTCAAAATAAAGCATTAGATACATTGATTTCAGGGTACGAGTGAAGCCAGGAGCAGAGCGAATGAGTCTGCACAATTGAGAACTGCAATATAAGGTTTTTTGCACAGGGAAGAAACATTCAAAAAAAGTTAAGGATTGCAGGAACATGTTTTAGATTATTGTTTGTTTGCTTGTTTCTTCTTTGGTGCCTAACCATTCTGCATTTAACAACTACAAACAAGGAACTCGGCAACGTTATGGTGGTATTTGCTTTATTTTAGATATAGAGGACATTCAAGGCAAAGTTCAAGTAGAAGATTTAGATACTAAAATAAAATATTTGGGCTGCTGAGGGGAATTTGTGATTGCAAAGTCCTGACGCACCTACTGTGCTGGAGACACCTAATCTCTATAAGCTCTTCAACATTTGATGTTAAATCTCTTCAGGTACCTATTAAGTCACTGCACGTGCCCAGAACCGTCCTATTCTTGGCAGATTTAAGCAGCTCAGCACTTAGATCATGTCTGAGCTCAGTTTAGATTGAGAAACTAGGAGGAGTAAAGTTTGAATCACCCAAAAACCTCAATTCAGTAAACACTCCCAGAGGCCATAGAACATGGCAGGGCCACTCACTTCAATCTGCAAATCTAAAGTAGGTCCATTTTAGACCACAGACAGAGGAGAAACGAGAAACCTTACCCTTGTTCCCACACAACATGTTGCTTACCTGCATAACAGTGCACCCACTGAGCAGGTTAGACTCCCAGATTCAGTCCTGTCCTTTTCCTGAAAACTCTGATCTGCATGTTCCACCTTCAAAGCTCATGTCCTAGTCACCACAAAGTAGTCTCCTTAAGCGTGGGTAGACAATCTACATGTCTCTTGAAGATGTCCCCAGGGAGATAAGAATGCATTATATAATGGACTAGAGAGGAAGCATAGAGTAAATTTGACTTTGTAGTCTGGTGGGTAGATTACCTTTGAAGATCTTGAATCTGGCTCAAGTTTCCAGGACTAGGTGGTAGAGTCCTTCCTTTTGTCCCTCTACTGCAATCCATAATGTTATATCCATAAATAATTTTGCACTTGCTCACAACCCATGAAACATAAACCAGAATTAAGCTAACATTACAAGTGTCCTATGCATCTGACCCAGTATGTTTCTGTTTTCAAAGGACATCCATTTACTACTACCAAGAATCTGACCCTTCAGATAGACAACTCTAATTTATTATCCAGTTAAATTAAATAGTCAGAAAAGAAGTTCCTCAGTTTCACAGGTTATCTACTTACATATCTACCCATGAAAATATCAGTTCAACTGCAGACAAAATGCACAAATAAGCACATAAAAATATATAAATTAATACTCTTAGCACTCTTAAGTATAGGCCAACTTATCTATAATTCACTAGAGCTAAATTACAGCATGCTCTAATTATGTACTTAGCTCTAAAGCCTTTAATAAAAAGCATTTCTTTAAATATATCTAATTAGGTATCTGTTCCAGTTAGCAGCACTTGGCACCAAAAAGAAAAATAGAGAAAAATAGCTTTCTCTTCATGTATCCCTTAACTAGATGGCCCATTGTCCTTTTGCCTTTCCAATACAAATTAAAGCAGCATTATAAATAGATTGAGTTTCACTTACAAGCTAAGAGCCTTGGGAATGTACACAGATGTAAATATGTATATATCTGACAACAGCCATGGCTTTGACTACCTCTTTATATCTCCCCAGACCTCTCAATTGTTCTGAAGCCACATAAATAAATTTCTTAGGACTGATATATTGATTTTCTTGTGGAAAGAAAATGTATTCACTCCTTCCAAAGAGTAAGCACAATCATTTACCCTTCTGGAAAGGCTCTGTTGCTTTCAGACAGTCATAAAGAGAAGTCTGAGCTGTCCTAGAAATGGAAATGACATATTAAGTCAATTCAAACATATTCCTGACATAAAGGGTTTAATCCACACTGCACACTAGTGCTGCATTGTCTCTTTTAGATTTATTTTTTTTTAAGGTAAGACATATACAGACCTTTGCAAACAAAACTCTCTATGTATTAGAGATACCATGTTTTCACCTGTAGGCAACTCCGAATGAAAACTGTCATCTTCAGAAAGTTACTTTCATGCTGGTAATTCAGGCTTTATTTGGACCTCTTTGTTCATCTTTTATATCCAGATAAGCCCTGCTCATTCTTCTACTGTATCACAGCGAATTTCTTCTTTAGACAAAAGAGCAATATTAACATCCATAAGCAACCATGCTGTGAATGAATTTCCACCTCAAATTTCCTTTCTTTTCATTGTCTTTATGGATTTTCCACTTAGATCTTCACAGTGAGTTTATAGATCTTGTGAATAACCTGTTTTTTTATCTTGAAACATTTATTTTCAGGTTATGAGAAGCACATAAAATTAATTCTAATTCCAAGAGCAAGAATTTATCTAACAAGTATAAATGCTATTAGGTTTACAGGAGACAGTAGGGAAATTATGCAATGATGAGGGAAATCACAGCAAGGTGGTGTTGAGTATGGACCTGATGATTTCCTTTACCTCTACCATTTGTATCCACCACTTTGCCTTACCTTTCAATTTGTCTATTAGAAAGTATCTGAAATCACTGTACAGCAGGACTATTTTCCACTCCACTTGAACAGGAAAAAGCAGAGAAGGGAGGGTATGTAATATATTCACAGTTAAGGGATTACTTCCATCTAAGTAGAGATTAAATAATTTAGGAGTCCCAAAATATGTAATGGAGAAGGTTATGGCAGAAGACTATGATTTGGTTAATTCTATGAAGATGATGACTTGGAAAGGATAACCTGTTTCAAAGCAGCAAGCTGATCATTTATTGAGGTGTTCCTATAGCTTTCTTACAAAATATAGCAATCTGAAACAGCTTTTTGTAAAACAAGTAAAAATACAGAGTATTGTCATGGTCTGTAATAGACATAAACAAAATATGGATTCAAAATAGGTCTGGAGAAGTTAGTGGATCATACGTGGAGCATAACTTCTGACGTTGAAAATGTCTGAATTGCTGCTTACAAAGATCTGGGGAATTGTAGATGCTTATTTTTCTGCATTTTCCCTAAGGGTTCACCACTGGTCACTGTTCAGGACAAAACACTGGTCAAGGCAAGATGATTAATTCTGGCAGTTTGTTATGGTATAGCATGTCTTTGAGGAAAAACTTGTTCTTGGTTAAAACTGACTTTAGTTTGGAAGGTCCCTTCCACAATGGACATCTTTAGATAATAAGCTTTTTTAGGAGAGTCTTCTATTAATGTGCTCTCAGCAGAGGGATAGTACATTCGTAGATTCACAAAACTGTGGGGGTCCAATTCCCCTGCCAAAGCAGGTTCCTTAGGACAGGCCACACACATGATTGTGTGCCAAAGCACAAGTGAGATGCACGAAAAGTTAATCATGAAATTTTTAGATAGACTACTGCTCCCAGCAAAGTTACAGGGAAAGTTGGGTTGTGGGTTTTTTTTTTCTTTTTAAAGAAGTCAGGGCTTTCTCTTTAGTACAATGTTACCCAAATTTTAGGTGTAAATTAATCTGAGTAAAATATACAGTGTGACAGCTGTCTGATGATTGAGTCCAAAAAGGGAAACAAAGAAAATTCACAGTATTTTGAGAGTTATGTTTTATGGCTGTTACTTAGCAAATAACACAAGTAAGTGCAGCCTTATGACAAGTACCCCATTTGCTTTTCCCATGCCATATGTCAACAGTAAAAGTAACTGAGAAAAATACCATACCCTTGTTTGATTGACATGCATTTTAAACTCCGTGTCAAAACTGCATAATTACTGAAGTAGCATAAATGTGCCAGTCTCAAGATCTAAAAGTAATTGGAGACTAAGAGGTTGTAGTGTTTGTCTATTTGATGGTAAGAGAATTTATAGAATAATTAAAAAATAGAATTGGGGTAAGGAAAAAGCTTACTAACCTGCCCATACTTTGCCTTTGCATTACTGTAGGTGGTAATGGGAAGGACACTAAAGGAAGAGATTGCCATATATTTCCGATTTTAAGGCATTATTTTTCTTTTTCTAAATAATTGCTAATTTTTGCAAGAATTCATAGAAGCAGACAAACTTCTCAGAAAAAAAAAAAAAGGAGTAAGAAAATGTTGTCAGGATGAGGTTAAAAAAATAAACATAGTCATGTACCTGAGAAGTGTTTCATGGTTAATGATTCGGTATTTTTCTGATCATCCTGGAAGCTAACTGGCCTGTGCTATGAATGAGATGTGACCAAACCTTTACTGAATATGGAGGTCTTCTGAAAAATCTCTGATATTTTTTCAGCAAGCATATCTAGCTTAATAACTAAAATTCCATTATTTGGAAAAAAAAGTATTGGACCATTACCATTACAGTCTTTGCTGTAACATCACTGAACAAGGGAATGCAAGAAAACTGTACGAATGGCTTTAATGTCATCTTTTCCTTAAAAACTTAGAATTTGACCTTAAACCATTAACATTTCCTATTTTTATATGTAATTTTAAAGCTTTTAGTTTTCTTTCCCTGTACCTTTCAAGTAATGATATCACTTTAGGATTCAAGGTTAGGATACCATCTTTTATATAAAAAGAGATTAATGGTGGTGCTCTCTTTAGGAGGTAATTTGTGCAAAAACGTAGCATTTCAACACCTACCCCACTGCATTTTCTTGGCAAATCTTACTGTACCCAACAAGATCACAAAAGGTGGAACCTAAAAATTGTAGGTGTATAGAAAATTTCAGAAGAAACAAGGCTCGTGCTATAGAGTGCTAAAAACTGAAATATGTATAGACAGAATGGGGATTAGTGGGTACACTGGTGAGAGGTACTTCATAGCTTTCAGAATCTAGACATGTAATTTTATAAACATTTTTTCCAGTGGCAAAACCGGTTCATATGCCTGTTTCTGGCTAGACATTGCAAAGTGCTGTGTAGCAGCAACTGTTTTATGGGGTAATAATGCTACATTTAAATGGCACAGAATAGCAAATACATCTTAAAAAATACTCTTTTACTCTGAGATAAATTATTTCATTTGGTGAGGAAGCACACATAACTTCAGCATGCCTGAATTTTCAATGGTTCAATTCATGTAAGATGTAAATCTTAATGAAAACAATTTTGATTAATGCATTAAGTAAGACTGAATAAAAATTAGATTTTTGGTTTATGCGCTTTTTAACTGCAGAGTGACTTCAGCTGCAGTATTCTCTCTTGCCTGAAACAAACTTCCTCTTATTTTCTGTTCTGACTACTTATAACTAGTAATTTACATTTATCATTGTTTCAGAGTTATCAGATCTCCACAATTTTCTACATTATTGCTATCAAATATTTCCTACACTTGGATTGGAGAGCAATTTAAATTGGTAGTTTGAGGACTGTTTTGTACTTAGAGAGATAAGAAAGACAGTATTTTCTAAATCTTTTTTAATTCTATACTTTCCAATATATGTGTCAACGTATACTAAGCTAGAAATCTTTGAAGTAACTCATGTAGAAATCTGCAGCCTCTGACTTGTTTATTAGCATTTTTCTTATCTCTTTTGTGACACAATTAGTTGTAAGGAAAATAAAACCATTGCTCTAATTATGCATCTAAACAAAATTTTAAAGCGCTAAGACAGAAAGGAAAATGATATGTTGATACACAATTCCTGAATCCACAGAAAAAGCAACTCTTAATGGTATTTCATGATGACAAAGCCACCTTGCAAACATAAATGCTGTCCTATCTATTGGTAGGGCTGAGTAAGACTAAAAGCTAATTAGAAACTTCTGAAACAGCTATTTGTAGCTTTTAGGTTGTAGCTCAAGTGTTCTTCCTTCAGACTCTGCTTTGCAAAAAATGCCTTTAATGGAAATGGACAGTCTGTCTTGGAGGCAAGCTGTGAGCAGAAAGGACTGAGGAAGAAGGCACTCAGCAAGGAGACAGGTGCCTAACCTTTCTTTCCTGTCATTCCAGTTTAAGGACTGTTCAAGCTTTCTTTAGGAAAATTAATTTCAGAAAGAAGCCCATTCAGGATCAAGTGACTCTCATATAGTCAATCCTCCTGTTCCCTTGGTGGGTCAGTAGAGTCACTGAGACTATGTAAGGCAAAAGCATTCCAATTTTTCTCTTCAATAGAATGACCTCCCCTTTAATTCTGTGGTTAGATCTGAAGTATTTGAACTGCTTTTGAAGCTGATAAGGGTTTAGACTTAGGCATTCGACATCATATTACTGGAATTAAGATATTTTATTTACTTTATTCTCTGATCTGGTCAAGTTAGAGATCTGGACTTTAATTAATGTTCTACTTATTTATATTTCTCAGTTTCTTTCATATAAAGACATCAGAATGTTTTCATGGATGCATATCAAGATGTTGGGTATTTCCAGCAATAATTCTAATATTTCTATAATATTAGAAAGCGTGCAGAAGTCACCCTACTAGTAGGTAGGGTGTCACAAGGGCATCTGGATGCTTTAGATGGGTTTTTTTGCTTTTGATTTTTTCCTCATAGAGATTAAAAATAGTATTTTTTTTTTATTTTTATTGCCCTTCTAAAAGTGGATTTGAGTAAGAACGATTTATCTGAACAATTCAGTTTACCTTACTGAGGAATTCAACTATTTTTCAGTTTGAAAATGGAAAACCAATATTCCTCTTTTTATTTAATTTTTCTTTCTCTAGTGAATCTACTTTTCAGCAATGCCTTTTTTTCTGTCACAAGACCTTTCTTTTTACATATAATTTTTCCATAGTCTGAAGGAATCTTATCTTGACAGAAAATTGGGTTGGGAAATAATTTGATCTGTACTATTAAAAATGTATATTTTCATGTCTGTCATTCAAATACATGCATTGTTCTCCCCACTCTAAAACTGTTTTTAAATGATAGGATGCTAACTTTTTTTCAGTTATTAAGGTATTCAAATTCCAAATGGTCTGATTTTCAGGTCCTAATCCAGACTCTTGTGAACTTCAGGAAGAAGCTTTGAGTGAGTTAAGCTTTAACATTTGGCATGACATCTCATGGGCATCCCTGCCAGTGTATACTCAGTATGCTTATTTGTTCATTTGCAGGCCCTTAGAATTGTATAAAAACAATTGGACAGAAAACCTTACTTTGAGATTACTTACTTTTATATAAAGTCCAGAAATTCATTTTTATTTTTTCACATTATAACAACTGACTGTAACAGGAAATAGACATGATACCAAATATAATTCAGTTATAACACAGTTAAATGGTCAAAGACATGCCCTTTCAAAAATAAAGGTATTGTACTTAAAGAGAGGCAAAAAGGTCAACTGCTTTTATTGACTATTTTAAGTATTCTCTTTCAGATATTTACTTGATAAGAAGAATGGCTCAGCGGAACAGTTAAAAGCAATTTCTAGCAGTCACAGATAAAGAGAGAGCTTGTAAAGACCAAAGTCCAGAAAGACTCTTGAATGTAACCATCTGACTACTGACAGAAATGCTATGGTGGCCAAACATATAAGCCTAGATCACCCAGGATGCACAGCAAGAAAGGAAAATATTAATAATACCAAAAGGGTAAAACAAAATAATCAAAAAATACAGAGTGCTGTATTACTATGAAAAATTTGTTGCATGCATATGTGGGGTTATACATAATAAGCCAGAATGCACTGCAGCACTCAGATCTGGCTTCATGACAGCAGATATTTCAGCAGCTGTGGTAAGTCCCCCATTGCCACTTTATGTCTAGGTGACATTATCCTCAGCTGCAATTCTGCTTTTCTGCTGGAATGTGAGTTTTAGTAGCACCAGGAATATCTAGCTATTCCCTTAAAAGATAATTATGACAATGCCTTTGACAGGAGGCAAATCTTCCTGATAAGCCTCCCTTCCTAGAAGTAACTTTTCAAGGTAAAAATTTCCCTCCGTTTTTGTGTGCTTCAGAATTTTTGCTTTATACAATCTAACAATGCTCTGAAAAATCACTTACATTGTTATCCAAGTATGCCTTCCAAAAATTAAGTCTGAAGTGGCAGGTCATTGTAGACTTGTGGATCAGGTATATTGTGCTGTTGTCTGAAAATACTTGTCCTATTTTCTATGCTAATGTATGAAAGTCCAACAAAATTGGACATTTTATGGAGCAGGGATCACATGTAGGCATCACTGATTATTAAAAGTCTTGCTCTATTATCTGCTATATACACACATTAGTAGCAAGATATCCAGGAGGAAGGGTGCAATTGATGTAATTAATGTTTTTGCTTAACCATCACAGAATTATTTCCTATTGACTTCCTTCCACCTCCAAATAAAGGTACAATATAATCAAGAAATTCACTGCTGTTTTTCCCCTGGAAACTTCTGAAGTCAAAATTAATGTCAAACGTGGCAGGATGCTGAACAGCACTAAAATAGATAATAGCACTGAAAACAAAAGGATCATAAGCTGAATGTAGATCCATCTAGCAGGTGTAAAACTTTTCAAACTGGAACTTTTCAGACTGGAACTGAACTGAATTCAGGGTCCTCCACTCACTTTACTGAATCCACATTTTCAACACCTTTGAAAAGTCAGATATTTGTGTGATGTTTTTCATCAACTATAGTAGGCTTCCATATGGTATCCTTCAGACAAATTTCCTTCATTGCTTGTAACAGTAATTAAATAGTAACCTGAAAATGAAATTACATCTGCAGCTGGAAGAATATTTCAGTTAAAATGATTAGCCTTTTCCTGCTCATGAATGGTTTGAATACCACGGATTTCTGCATGTTTGCCTAATTCGGGAACACTTGCAACACTGTTATGCCAACAAACTCCATCCTATGGACAGAAGAATTAGTCACAGCTGTCACGTATGTTGTGATAACTTCCTAATAATTACAATCTGGGGAAGGAGATGGGTTGGTGAGAACAAAAAAAAGAGTAAGTATTTTTCTGTTGAGAGTTCACTGGATAATAATTTTTACCAAAAATTATATAACTTTGCATTAACTAAAATCCTTGCGCATAAATAAAATTTACTATCTGAAAAATCCAAAAATTGTTTATATGTATGGCACGAGAACATTAAATGCAAAGACATGGTTAAAATCACTGGTGTGCAATATAACATGTACAGGATACATGGTTATTCATCTGTTGTTCCCTGCAGATGTAACACCTGAGGCACTATCATCACTCAGCTGGGAAAATAATAGTTTTCAAATCCTTCTGGGAATAAGAAACTCTTGTCCAAAGACAGTCTGTTCTGTATAAAAATATTTAGGATCATTCCACCAAACAGTAGCTCTATCCCTTTATACTGAACATTTAATATTCTAGAGATCCTGAGCTAATTTATGTAGATTAATAGCATATAGAATAAATGCAAGCAATTACATATTTTGTTTCTATTCCTTATTTGACTTCAAACATTTTACCTAGCATCTCTTTGGCACCAAAAAGTTCCATAGTTTCCAAAATCTGTCTTGAGTAAACCTATGTGACTCAATCTCTTAGAAACTTTGATCCACATCAAGGAGTAGTTTCTCCTTCAGACAGATGAGCTGGTATTTAAGTTAATCACCGAAGCTGCTGGAAACAATTCTTGATGCTGACTAAGAACACATGAACTCTCGTTTATCAGGAGAATATCAGTAAAGACAGAGAGGTTTCAGAATCTCCAATTTAATCTGTCCATTCTGTATGGTATCTTTTAGAACAGGTTCGGAAGTATTCTTTCCCCATTCAGAACATCCTACCTTCTCATCATCTCTCATGCTTCTGTCCTTCCTTTCCCTTGTTCCATGAAACAGGGAAAACAATATATAATGAAATGAATTTATAAATAGTGATTACATATTAAAATCGCTATGCACCTGGTAGATGATTGCTACACTGTCCAGAAGGGTTGAGCTGTGGTATTAGCTTCTTTAACTGAGACAAGGGATATGAATCTGTGGCCTCCTCACTTCTTCAGAGCTCTTTAAATGCTGTTTTTCCACTTAGAGAAGACAGTCTTGTTTACAACAGTAATTTTAAGCAACTGACTCCACAAACTCTTCATCCAATTATGGTTAGGAATCCAAAGAGGAGAGAGGTACTTAGTTCCATAGGCACTGATTATTTGCTAGGGGAAGAAGCTCCCTGCATAAGCTGGTTGGTGTGGAATCCTCTACTGGACCTCAAACTATGGATCACAATGTAGAAACCCCATGTCTTCTTGCGGACTTCTGTACACTGTTCAATTCAATGATGTCACCTGCAGTACCTACATTCTTGGTGTGATTGTAACTTATAGCCTGATCAGTTTAGTCTTGTTCTACCCAAGCTGAGGCTTTTCCTCTGCAAATGTTTTTTCTCAGTTGTCTCTCCCTACTGACTATAGAGGGAGCCAAAAGTGGTAAAACTTTCAGAGAGATGCATCAGAATTTTGGTGGGATGAAAACTGACTACTGTGGGGTTTTTTTGTACAAGGATACCACAGCATGTTGTAGGGAGTGCCTATGAGGTCTTTACATAGTCCGGGAACAGGGTTTATTATAAGCATGTGAGACAAAACTATCCTGTTAGGTGCTTTGTGAAGTGAGTATATTCTGTGATGATGAAAGATTTTATTTGTATTTTAAATCAAACACAGAATCAGCTTTGGTTTGATAAGGTTATGTAAAAAGAAAAAAAAACAGTTAGTTGGAAATTTTAGTGGACATCTTTAGACCTGGCAGAAGGTCTGCTTCTGCTTTGCCAGGACATCGTTACACACCCTGGAATCTTCACCTGGACACTGAATCCGAACAACTTCTGTTGACCCACGGCTTTCAAATTGTTTTCCAGAAAAAAATACGAAGGACAAGCTACATGCAATCACATGTTGAAACACCGTAAGAAAGAAGAAACATCTAGGTAGGCCTGTTTTGCCTCAGGATGTGCTGGTCCACTTTGATCCAAGTAGGAAAGCACTTAAACACTTTAAGGTGTCATTTAAAAGATGTTCATTAGAGTTAACACTGGAAGAAAAGAGTGGGTAATCTTAGGTCCTCTTAAAAGCTGGGATCCCTGAGCAGGTAGGATTGAACAGGACACTGACCCATGTGGATGACACCATGCAGACCTTGTCCATAGCAGAGATTATTCTCTTTTGGTCTTTCAAGCTATTAATAGGGTATTCTTACAAGGAAGGAACTCTATTCATCATTTTTACAATCAAATAGAAACTATATTCCCGCAAAAACTTCTCTCTGCACTGTTAGATAACAGTAAGGTCACACAGGAGGCATCATCAACAAGTACCAAGCAGGAGCTGCATGCAGCCTTCCCTGGTTCAATGAGCTGATTGGTTTTCCTGCAGCGCAACACAGCACACCGTACATTATCAGCACAGCACAGCCTGCACCTGCTCCAGTTAGATGTGCTGTGAACCACTCACTCCTCCAAGCACAGGGCGCTACCGGTCAGGATCACTTTCAGCCTGTACTCTGAGGATAACAAATAAGGCAAATAATGAGATCCCAGAGAGGTATTAAAATACAAATTCGAAAATAGAGGTGTACTTGTGTGTTTCAAGGCTGCTGTTGATTCAGTCCTGAAGTGTTACACAGCTTAAAGGCAAGTGAGTACTTGATGAGTACTTATAAAAATATGAACTGGCTACTAAATATAGTACATAACTGAACTCTGGGAAATATTGTTTTCTCAGTGATAATACCTTTCCAATGATGATGTTGAAATACATTTGTTGACAGTAGATTTAAGACTCTGAATGAGTGTCAAGCTGTGTCTAGCTTTTCAGCTACTTGTTTGTATTAGGTGTCTTCCACAAAGCTGGTTCGTGCAGAGCTCCCGAATTAACATTAAGTCTGTAGAAGAATAATTTTCATTGATATTTCAGTCTTGTATTTGAGTAAAGTAAGAAGAACTCATGGAAAATGCGTATTGTATTTTTTTAAGTGGAATGAAGGATATTTTGCTTATAGCCCGTGCTGTGAGTTCACTTCATTTAGAGTTATGCTTGGTTTTTTCACTTTATACATCAGGTCCCTCAGAAAGAAATGTGGAATAGATTTCTGATGTGAAAAGAACAAAGTTAGCACTCTAACAGAGATCACTTTTTACTTGTCTCTATAGTAAATTTACCATTTCTCTGTCTGAATATTACTTCTTCCTCAGGTCTTCTATGCAGTTTTGTGATTAGCCCATATTTTTAGTTTTCTGCAATTTTATATTACAAAATATTTAATTTTGTTTATTTGAAAACATGGAAATATATAAAATTATCTTTGAAAAACAAGCAAGAGCAAACATAACAGTTAAAGATAAAATATAAGCCATGTTTACGTAATGTTCTCATAATGAGGTAAAGGTGTTAATTAATTAGAAGACAATTCCAATGTAAACAGTTGTAGTTATTTCCAGTTCTTTAGAGATGTAGGTGAATGAATTAACAATTGCCAAGGGGTAAATAGTACAGTGGGACCAGTATACTGAATACATGATATAAAGACTGTATTGATTGTCAGGTGTTTTTTGTAGGTTTGTTGGACAGAATGCTCTACAGTCATATTGTTTCTCTGATCAGCTTTATCTGAGGTAAAGAACAAATTCAAATACAGTATTTTCTTCATGGAAAATACCAGCTTTTTCTAAGAATCGTCACAATTCCATCCACTACTTGTATGCAATATGTTTTGCCTTTGATATTTTCGTCTTTAACATTACAAAGTCAGCTGATACAAGAAAGCTTGTCACTCTTTAAATATCTGAAAGTAAATTAGGTGTTACAACTATTATGCTCAGCAGTAAAGAAAATTTAATTTTGGTCTTTGAAAATATATTCATTACAGATGTATGCTATGCAGGTGGTAGAACTATGAGGGGAAAGATCTAGATTTTATAATGGTTTGATTCTCATTGCATATATCTTTACACATAATTATAGTAATTATTTATAATTTTTAGGGTAACAATTGAAATGGAATGGAATTTATATGCTTCTAAAATGGAAATATTCTGAAGCAATGACTTTAAAGTAACTATGTCTACTTACAGAGCAGTAATACCATAGAATTAAGCATTTTTCTTCTTGTTGTTTGAATCAATTTAGCAGGAAGAAGTAATATTCAGGTTCTCTTATGTTCATATGTTTTCTTCCAACCACTTCCACACTTATCTGCTTCTCTGTGTCCTCCAGTAAAAAAAAAAAAATTAACACAGTCTGAAGCTTAGGACATGAGTTCACATTGAGGATATGGAAGAGCTAATGAAGTTGATCCAAAGGCACAGAATTCTCTTTTTAAATAATTATTCTGTAATAAATTCAATATTTTGGCACCTACAGAAAGAAAAAAAAAGAAAAATTCTGTTTACCTCATTTGATAATGTGCTCTGGAGAAATATGAGGTTTGGATAACATGGGAAAAGGAATATTTGCCATAAAATATGTGCCACTAACAGGCTGAAATTTTCTTAAGAATTAATGCATAAAACACTATCTAACATTGTAACATGACCTCTGCTGTCTTATTACATTGTCATTTTCTCAAAGAAAGTGAGGCTCATTGTTTCTTATAAAACTTTACTTACTCTACAACGTCAAACACCCACCTGTATTTCAAAGACTTGCCTGGAGTGACTAAGACTTGACCAAATGGAATCAAACTTCACTAGCTACTTTTGAAATAAAACTATCTGCACTCAAAATCTTGGCTCTGACCTGACATTGCAAGCAAATGAATACCAAGAGGCTATTCACTGTCTGATACACTGGGGAAACAAAATAACAAAAACCAAACCAACAACAAAAAAATCCTAACCAAATAGTTGCTACTTGAAAAGGAGAGTATGGTGTCTTAAGAGTTTAAATTTTGTTTTTCTGCTAGGGCCTATTCTTACTCCCACTAAAGTCCAAGCTAATTCATGCTGATCTTAACAGAAATACATTTAATTAAACTTTGTAACAGAAATTTAACTATTAATAAAGCAAATCAAAGAAATGAAGGCTGCTCATCCATTTGGTCAACAATGGGAATGAAAATATCATAAGATATTTTCAATGAAGATTCATATTTTCAATGAAAGCTCACAGGAATTAAAATAGCAATAGCATGGATGGTATGATTGGAATGCGTATTTCTAAACAAGCCAATGCCAACTTGATACTGATTCCAAGCATCTACTTCAAGGTTGATAATTTTCAAGCTCACACTGGTATTCTTCCCCAATGCTCTTTAGCCTGGAGAAAAGGAGACTGAGGGGAGACCTCATCACAGTCTATGGTTTCCTGACAAGGGGGAGCAAAGGGGCAGGTGCTGATCTCCTGTCTTTGGTGACCAGTGATAGAACCCAAGGGAACATCATGAAGCTGCAAGGTTGGATATTAGGAAGAGGTTCTTTCCTGACAGGGTGGTCAGGCACTGGAACAGGCTCCCCAGGGAAGTGGTCACAGCACCGAGCTTGACTGAGTTCAAGAAGTGTCTGGACGATGCACTCAGTCCCATGCTCTGATTTGGCTGGCCCTGTGTGGAGCCAGGAGTTGGACTTGACAATCCTTACGGGGGCCCCTTCCAACTCAGGGCATTCTCTGATTCTATGATTCTAGTTTATATTACTCCAAGCCCGGCACTATGTTAAATATCAGTTTGGTTATATTTCCTGATGGATAGGAGAGGCAGAGAAAAAACTGAACTTCTCTATGTTGTCTGAAACTCATCCTCTTCAATGTGAGCTATACTGTTCCCATGAAAAGTCAATTAACTTTTATACATTTCCCTGATTTCCTAAAACAGGCAGTCTCAGATGAGAGATTATGGTGCTGAAACATATTTATAAAACTCTAACTAGAAAGTTCTACTTTGATGGCTGAAAACTCTCCTACTCTCACCAACATTTCCAAGAATCGGAGACAATATATGCTCCCACAGCTATAAGTATGGCCTTTAAGCAATCTGTGAACATTATGCATTCTTCTACAAAAGGGAAAAAGAAATCTCTGCATTACCTTACTCTTTTTTTTTTTCTTTTTCCCAAGATTTTCTTCCATTTAGTTTATGTATCTTCATATTTTCTCAAGTCTTTTCAAGAGCACTTTAGAAAGTAAGAGGTAATAGTGAGATACCTTTTATTCAAATGGCAGAAATTAATCAAGAGATGGCTGCTTTGCTTCTGTAGAATTCAAAGGAAGCTCAGTATTGAACTCTTCACTGTATCATACTTATTTTGTAACTTGCTACCGATATTAGGATTACAGTATGTTGATATCATACCTTTTGATGTCATCTAGTTTACCTAACTTCATAGGATCCAATTCTCCATGGCATCAAAACTAAAATTTTAATATTTTTAGGTAACTAAATGGTGATTGTATTTCTTTGCAAAGAATAATCATCACACCAAGACTACGAGTGTAATTTTATATAGATTTTAATAATGGGAGGGGGAAATAAATCATGAAAATGTGATAAAGCAGTCTTTTAATTAAAATGTCAGTCTAAGAATCAAACAGGACCTGAAAATGTAAACTCTGCTGAAGAGGATGGTGGAAAATAAGAAACTTCCCTCTAATTTAGATAGAATGTTTCCTATGTTTTAGATGGGGAATTCTTGGGGAATTCTATGATTGTTTTCTGAGATGATTCTTAGAAATGAGAAAACTTTGCCACTATTTTATTGTTAATATGAATAATTACTATATTATTACCATGAAATGTAGGAAACAGAGAAATTAAAATTTGAATGAATATTTTAGAGACAATTTAATGACAATCTGATGTCATGGTGATGAATTAGATATTTTCATTTTCAACTTTCAGAAATAAGAGTGGGAGGGGTGATTAGTGAGTAGGAGAGTTATATAATGTTTTGGAAAAACAGTGAACCGAAAGAACAGTATAATATTCATTGGGATTTTAGAATCATATTCAGCTTCAACTCTATTTTACTTTTTTTTTCCTAAAAACAAGTAAATTTGAGGCTTTTTTTTTTTGGCTTTTTTTTTCTCCAATTTTGCTAAAGAATGACTGTTACAGCAACTTTGTGTAATTTCTAAGAGTTCCCATGGAAACAAGGAGACTAAGTTTAAGAATACATGGAAAGTTTCAGAATAGGACAGGAGCTGAACAGAACTTTTATTGTGAGTACTGGAAGATGTTCCAAAACCAAAAGAAGACAAAGCCTGTTCTAGCCAGAAAGTTCTTTAGTTACCAAGCAATAAGGAGGACCTATATATAACTGCAAATTTATTTTGGGTCCTGATTGGCTTTTTAGGTTTTGAGTCCAAATTAATTTTAAGTCCACTCTCTCCAAGCTTCTATAGCATTTAAAATACTGCAGAAATAATGGAGGGAAAGTCAGCAAAATAAACTGTTACCTATGATTACTATTAACTGGGATACAGTGATCAGCATACAGATTGTCATTATACCAATACCTGGAAGCCTTCAGCTTTAAACATCAACCCTGAGCAAGTATGTTGTTAATATCATGATATGGAGTTGGAATATTTTGTCGCTTTTGTTACTTCTAAGTCATACACCTTATACCTGAAAAATTACAGTTGACACTTTTTCTTCTTCACTGCCTTTTAAGTAAAAGGAAAAGCCATAAATAAAACCAGATATAAGCCAGTACGTGACACATCCCATCCTGCAGCAATTACATGGGTGTACCAGCAGTATTCACTGTTGCGTCTACAGGCTGTTTTTTCACTAAGTATTTAATTCATGAATTCATTTGCTGTTTAAGAATGAAAGCAACAGATGGTTGAGAAGGAAACTTAATATCTGTTTAATTTGATTTTTTTTTTTTTGCTGGTAATTAATTCCATGCATCAGGGCTGACTGGTTGTTCCTTTTCCCACCTAGTCTGAATCATTGGAGACTGACTACTGCTAGAGAAGAGATGCTGGATTAGGCAAGATAATGCTTTTGGTGGCATTGAGAAACCTCTCAGTTACTTGGCTAGTGTGTCTTGCTCATACATTTTGATTCATTTAAGTCACACAATTTTGAGTTATGAGGTAGTATTTTCTCCATGTTAATGAGCAGTGATTTTCTTAGTTCATCCAATTTGGAGATGATTTTTCTGTTTTAACTCTCTTCAATGGTATGTATAAGTGTCTACTTCTAGGACAGTATGAGCTCATGTGTATTCTGTCAGTACGACTTTGATAATTCCTATTCTCTTTCTATACCTTTGTGGTTTCTCTTGTTCAACAATAACAGTTTTAAGTTCGTAATACAGACTGGTATCTTTTGATGTGAGTCATGAGGTGACAGATAAAGAGCCTTCATTTATAGCTATTAAAATTGCTGTCAAAACCTAATTAACTTCAGTGTCCTGGGATCTGAACAAAAATTTATAATATATGCCTGTGAAGAATTTGAATCAATACCTGAATTCCTGAGATCTTGATAGTCAGAACTACCATTCTTCAGATTTCCTGAAAGTTTTGAGCTTTTATTATTAATTGAAGTAGTGATTCATTAATGATAATTACTATTAAAATCATGCGAATTCTAGCCTCAAACCTGAACCTTTTCTTCCTGACTTTTTTTTTTTTCCCCTAAAGAAATCTTTAATGATATTTAACAAGAGGAAGTGTAGGGTCTTGCATCTAGGAAAGAACAACCCCAGGTACCATTGTAGGTTGGGGACTGGCTTGTTAGAGAGTAGTGTAGGTGAGAGGGACCTAGGGGTCCTGGTGGACAGCAGGATGACCATGAGCCAGCAATGTGCCCTCATGGCTAAGAAGGCCAGTGGCATCCTGGGGTGTATTAGAAAGAGTAATCTAGTAGATTAGTCAAAAGAGGTCCTTCTCCCCCTCTACTCTGCCCTGGTGAGATGGCACCTGGAATATTGTGTCCAGTTCTGGGCCCCTCAGTTGAAGAAGGACATAGAACTCCTTGAAAGAGTCCAGTGCAGGGCCACCAAGATGATTAAGGGAGTGGAACACCTTCCTTACAAGGAAAGGCTGAGGGAGCTGGGCCTCTAGCTTGGAGGAGACTGAGGCATTACCTTATTAATATTTATAAATATATAAAGGGTGAGAGTGAGGAGGACAGAGCCAGGCTCTTCTCAGTGATGTCCAGAGATAAGATTAGGGGCAATGGATGCAAGCTGGAGCATAGGAAGTTCCATGTGAATATAAGGGGAAACTTTTTCACTGTGAGTGTGACAGAGCACTGGAACAGACTGCCCAGAGAGATTATGGAGTCTCCTTCCCTGAAGACATTAAAAACCCTCCTGGATGCTTTCCTGTGTGATTTTGTCTAGGTGATCCTGCTCTGGCAGGGGGTTGGACTAGATGATCTTTAAAGGTCCCTTCCAACTTCTAACATTCTGTGATTCTGTGTAACCATCATAAAATACTTCATACTTAAAAGTCTGGTATAAACTGAACTTTTTTTCAGAAACTACAACAGTGCTAAATTTGATCTAATAAACAGTATTGAAGTCAAATCAAATTGTCTGTGCCTAAATATAACTACATTAGTACAACTGGATCTGTTATCAAGATAAAGAGGGAAGACATTGCATCTCTTGGAATATTTAATAAAAACTAAACGAGTTAGAAAATATGTAAACACTGTTCTGAAAGCCATAACATCATGGTCTGATTCAAAGTTTCCTAAAACCCAGTACTGTTAGGAATCTGGATTTCATTTGGGACTACCTTCAAAAATTAAGAATATGGAAGCTTCACAGAAGAGTTTTTGAAATATTTTGGTTGCAGTAATTTCCACTCTTACATAAATTTTTGTTGTAGTTTTGCATGGCTAGGTTCTGGTGGATGAGGAGGGGCTGCAGGGGAGCTTCTGCAAGAAGCAGCTAGAAGCTTTCTGCAGGCCCAAGAGAGTAAACACCAGCCAACTCAAGGCTGGAGTTATTGTTGACCAAGGCCAAGCCCATCAGCGATTGTCATAGCACCTCTGGGGGGTGCAGGGATGAGGCGCTCCAGGTGCCAGAGAGAAAGATTCCCCTGCAGCCAATGGAGAAGAACATAGTGGAGTGGGTGTCCTCCTGCAGCCCATGGATGATTACAGGGAGCAAAGATCCCATCCACAGCCTGTGGAGGACCCCAGGACAGAGCAGGGGAGACATCTGAAGGACACTGTGACCTTTGACCCCGTGGGAAGCCCACATTGGAGCAAGCTCCTGGCAGCAAAACCTGCAGCCCATGCAGACACTGACCCACACCAGAGCAGGTTTTCTGGGGAGACTTGTAACTCCATGGGAGACCACGCTGGAGCAGTCTGGGCCTGGAAGGAACCCATGCTGAGGCAGTTGGTGAGGACCCGAAGCCCCAACAGAGAGGACTCACGGACATGTTCGTGAAGGACTGTCTCCCATGGGTGGGACCCCACGCTGGAGCAGGGGAAGGGTGTGAGGAATGACCAGCCCCAGCTAAGAAGGCAAACAACTTGTGAGGAACTGAGTGAAACCCCCATTCCCCCGGTCCCTGCCCCTCCCTGTGCCACAATGTGGGGGGGGAAGAAGGGAGCAAAATCATGAATAAAGTTGTCTGCTAAGAAGGGAGGGGTAGGAGAAGGTGCTTTAAGATCTGGTAGCACTTCTCATTACCCAACTCTGGTGTCACTGTGTGTGCAGTGTAGTGTAATAAGTTAGAGAGTTTTCTTTCCCTTTATTTCGTGATAAGTCTGTTTTGCCCGTGACGCTGATTGCGGAATGATCTCTCCCTGTCTTTATCTCAACTCCTAAGCCTCTCAATGTATATTTTCTCCCCTGCCCAGCTGAAAAGGGGAATGATAGAGTGGCTTTGATGGGCATCTGGCCTCCAGCCAGAGTCAAACCACCACAAGGCTCATACTAGGATGCTTATGAAAAGACAGTGTGTTCTAGTCAAGGTTTATTGCTTTGTGATCTCTTACCTTAAGGACTAGCTGAAAAATTTTTACTTTGAGATAAAAAAAAATTTCAAACAAATTTTGTTTACAAAGTCTGCATATTACCTGAAAGAACTAATACGTTTCTTTGTATATGTAGCTCATGGTTTTTGGAGTAAAACAAATGGTGAAAAAATTAATGATATTGTGATGTCACATAGGCCTGCAACTGAACTCATAAAAATATATTTTTCCCTACTAGGCACTTAGACTCTTCTAGAAATTGTACTTTTTTCATAGCAAACAATGATACAGCACCTACAGACAGCAAACAGAAACCAAATTCAAAGAACTAAGAAATTAATTTTTTACACTGATAATATTTTAGCTTTAAAACAATTTATTATGGTCAGAGATAGGTTTTCCAGTATTATAAATACTTTACTTGAAATGGTGTGTTCTTCAGAAGATGTGTTCCAATTCAAAATAAATATTGATGAAACAACTCTATCTATAGCCTATGTTATCCAGGAGACCAGACTGGATTCTCACCATGCTTCTGTTTCTACTTATCATCTGTGAACTTTAATTATCTCCAACACAAACCTAATCAGAACTGAATTTGCATCAGCACTGACACCAGTATGCTATAAGCTAATAAGAGTATAAGATTAGTTGAATTTTCGTTCTTCCATGTATGATTCTTAAATCATGTACACTAGCCAATACAATACCATGCCAAGTAAGTATTTCCAGTATGATTGTTATATTATTGCTGTTACTGCTGCCAGCATTATAGTTAAGCACAGATAAAGATTGCAGTCTTACGTACTATTTGCTTATCATAGGCTTGATCACTTCATTCCTTCTCTCAAATTACGGTGCTTACTTTCTTTAGTGTATGCAGTTTTTCTCTCACTCCTATTGCTAGCATAGAGAGAATAAGGTCAAATAGAAGATAAGGTCATGAGTGTCCTCAAATGAAAAATAATGCTTGTCTGAAACAAGCTACTGAGATACAGAATAGAGAAGAAAATTGTTATATTGCAATGGAAGCATCCACATCAATAACATGACCATATATTTGAGTTGGCAACCACAGAATGACTTCTAAATATTAAACTTGAGGGAGGGGTTCAGTCAAGGTATACATAAATCACTTGATTTCTGGTTTTGTTTCATTTTAAGAATTCTTATGGAGGAAGATAGCCTCAATATTTGCCTATCATCACCAATAAGCAGTAAAATTAAGCTGGGTTGCTAGTTAGAAAATAATTTTAGACTGCTGTAGAGCTGCATCTGACATCCAGCATGGTTCAAGTATTCCATAGTGTTCAAGATCCAATAACTGACAAACATGTTTATGCTGTTTCCTCTTTATATTTCAGTTGCATCAGAAGACTTGAACTGTGACAAAGGTAACAGAAATAATGAGAAGCAGTCCCTGAGAGTGCAATCATATCTACTAAACTTTGGTGATTATTTTGTTCTTCTAATAAAACATATTACAAGTCTCAGGTGCAACTAGAAAAATAATTTTAAGCCCTAAAAGCTTTAGCCATACCTAAGTTTAATTCATTGAAACTTTCTTGATCATTTTGGCATGAGATCCCCTTATTTCCTTTTTGAAACTTCCCACTGAGCTTCTGGAAAGATACAAAAAGATATGATCAAGAAAAAGTAGGATGTATTAAGTTCAGTATAAAAATATTAGTAATTTTTATTTTCAAGGGTTTTCTTTGTTTCAGTTATCTGAATAGTAGTTACATATTTTACTAACACTATTAGAGCTAACCGAAGGAAGAGGAGAGAAAAAAAACTTAGAAAAATATCAGAATTAATAAGTATGCAAATGATTACTTGTCTTGCAGGAGCTCAGACTTGCACAAGTTATTTAGGGAGGGCATGATTATTTTCCTGATAATTGTCAAAGAATGAAATTATGTCAGATTTGTGGTTCTAATTGTGTGGCTTTCAAGTAGTCAAGAATGGTAACAACCTTGTTCCAGGAGAGGGCAAGTCTTCTAAAACAACACTCTAATACTGACTGTAAGAAAACAGGCACTTATTAACATTACATTCCCCTACATCATTCTGTCTTCTCTGAATTTATTGCTACATTAAGCAGCAGAAAACATTTCATTTATTTCTCCTTTTCATTCAGGGAACTGGTTACTTAATTTCCCTAGGCCTCTTTTAAAATGTCACCCTCAGAGCCAGCATGACCATCACAGATTGTTTTCCATATCATAGTCAAGACCAACCTCGGGCAGTACAATCATGCCAGAATTCACATGCCACATTGAACTGGAATGATCACAATCTGCAAAGAGAGTCAAAGAAAACTATCTCCTCTGCCCTGTTTAGTCAATGGAAGAAAAATGCCATCTACTCTGGGTATTCATATAATTCTTCAAGGGTATAAACTGTGCAGAGCAACAGTCAGCGGAAACTGGGCTTACTGTGCTCAGAAGAAATTAGCTTTTATATCTGAGCGGTCTGATCATCTTTTATATCTGATTATGTCTTCCATTCCACCCATTTCATTTTACAAACCTCCAAAGGCAAGCTGGAAGGACTAGTGAAACAACAGGTAAAGAGATGCCTCTATGGGATTCTGTAACACACACAGTCTGTTCCCTCCATCTTCTCAACCTGGACCTAACTCAATTGCTTTCATGCAGAGAGATATTTGTTCTCACTACATACTATTAAATGAACTTGAAAGACACTTCACCTGTGGTCACTCAGATCTTATTTCTGGACACAATCTCCCAGACACCATGAGGATGATAATAAAAGGACAGTGTGTTCAAAAATAAGTGCACTCAAAGCAACAAGTGTGAGCTTGTCAAATTCTGTGGGTGTGTATGTCTTGCATATGAGGTTAAAATTAGTTAGACTTTAAAGGTGTAAGGGTGGGATATGACTCATCTTTGAGAACAAAGGATGCACTGATCACTTTGATTAGAAGAGTGCCTGTTGAAGGTCAAGAAAGCCTATGATAGAAAGTCATGGAGGAATCACAGAAAACAAAGACAATTTTATGAATTTTCCACAGATACTTCTTTTACATTTTTTTTGCCAATTAACACTTCATCAGTGCATGATAAAGGGTATGGTGGAGCAGACTAGCCAATGCTGACCTGGAAAACATGAAAAAATTTGCTTTCTGAACTGAGTTTCTATGTCTGTAACTGAACTAAGGAAATACTGCTCAAGCTTTGGCTTGATCATTCCATGCTTGTTTCGCATGCTAAACTTCGTATCTAACAGACTTTTCTGAAAAGTGCTGTAATTTTAATTATAGTGAACCTCCAATCTAGTAGAAAAGCTTAAAAAGAAATATCTCTCATAGTACTCAACATAGAATTAAAACATCTGATGAATTTTATTAGGGTATAATTTTAGGTGTAGAGTGAAATAAAAATGTCCCTCATAAATACAAGTATAGTTTCTAGAAATTGAAAAAAATAGATTGGTAGTAGTGGGAAAACTAGCACTTTTGTGTAGGTACTACATGAAGATCTATGGCAAAATCTGTCCATCTGACATTTTGTACTAGCCTTAAAAGCCATTTGAAATTAAAATTATGTAGCTCTCAACTTCTCAGGCAGCTTTTGAAATAGCGGGATAAGGCAATTTCAAAGTTCTCTCAAAATCCCTGTGGTTTGCTTTCTGAAGATGAAGGAAGTTTATTTCCATTGCATTTTGAAGCAAACATGAATCCAGAAGTGTACACAAGAAAACAAAGTCTGAAGAGTGGTACTAAAGTAATATTGGGGGGGGGGGGAGGGGGAGGGGGGAGGGAATGATTTATTCTAATGGATTGTTGTTGTATAAAGCAGTGATTATTCTATGGAGGAGATCACTTATTACAATAGTTACCTGAAGCTCAGGACACTGCAGAGAAGAAATATCTCTTTGAAGTCAGGACTCTCAATGACCATTTAAGATTTAAGAATTAATCTAGTTGCCATGTGGTTTGAATTTAAGCATATTTAACATTATTTTATTTCTGAGATTTTTAAAAATATGCTAAATGTTAAAATGAGGGGTTTTGCAAATACCAGCATAAGGAGTAAAATTTGATCAGTTACAAGAAAGAAACAGGTAAAAGCAGAATTCCAGAAAAGACAAGTTTGAGTGCACATGCAAAGCCACATGGACTTGTGCAGAGTTGAACACAAGCATAGGGGTAGGCAAAATCTATCTTCTGTCCAAATGCCAAAGTTTCCAAAAAGACATATGTACTAACATACACAGTATTTGGGCTGTACCCAGAGCTCACTATAGGAGCAAAGCTTTAGCTCTAGCTAAGTATATACCTTATTTTCTTCTTTGCAACAAACACTTCAGGCTACATGTTTATAAAACTTGTGAGTTAACACACTCTGTGACCTCCGGGGAATAAATTACTGTATTTGGTTCATTCTACAGCAGGCCATTCTCAGCTGTAAATTTGGGCTACTAACAGCATTACATGGCATAGTAACAAAGCCCTCATTTTTGAACTATCAACTGATAATACCTCTAAATTATAGATAATGGTAAATAACAGCTTTAGGAATACTCCTAATTGCAACTCATCTTTTTTTCTGCTATGCATCATGTAGTACATTAGATGAAATCAGTTAAACTGGAAAGAGTAGCAAGTTGAACAAAAGACTAAATACCTACCTATTCATTTAAAAAAAGAAAAGGGAGTTACTGAAGATAATATATCCAAACAAAGCATTTTTTCCAAACATTGGTTTGGATTTTAACTAAGAAAAACAAGATTGCTTTTATTTCCTTCAATTTTAGAACTGCGGATGTTCCAAAGGTAAAGCTAATTACTGTATTAGTGAAACACCTTCTTTAATGATGTTACTTTATTAATGATGACCTCACTGCTCCTGTTCTGTTTTTATAGCTTTATTGAAATGTTAGTATTCATTTATGTGTCAGATACATTCAGATATAGCTTGATTACAACGGAGAGAAAAAAACCAATTGTTACCTGGCTCCCAAAATGAAAATCTGGGTTTAGTCCATGGGCTTAGATTTCATATAGAGCATTTGAAGTGTCTGAGTTTCTAGAGCTACCTAAAGGTAAGTGCTTAACACAAAAGACTATTAAAGCTATAAGAAATAGGAAAGCCATGTTGAGATAAACAATCATCCTGATAGTCAAAGGTCTTTCCAAGAGGAGCACAGTCACTCCATGTAATTTAATCAGCTAAAAAATGATGAGTTTAAGTAATTTTAAAAAGTATTGACACAGTCTGTCTCCAAATTCATGCAAGATTTTTACAACTCCTCTACAGAAAGAATTAAATACCATGCAATATTGCAGCAGCTAAACAGCAGAGGATTCAGGTGATGAAGACTTCTCTAACCCTAGCCCCTCCAGGTAGAATGCTCTACATTATTCCAAGGATAATACAGCTACAAAGAGGTCATTCTCATTCCACCCTACCTCCAGTCTGTTTACCTACTTTTTACCTTGTCTTCTCCAAATATTAAAAGCCATGTCTTAACATTTCAAATGTTCCTGAAAAGGAAGAAAAGTGCAACTTTTAATTTTGAAAGGTTTTTTTTTAATGCTTTTGAACGTTTGACCAACTGTCTTTAGCTGTATATTTACAGTAAGAATTGTTGTGTCTGGATCTTTCAGAAAAAGCTTTATAGTTGGTTGTGGTTTTGTCGTTTGTTTTAGGATTGGGATGGTTTGAGGCAGGGGGATATGGAGTGAGTGGGATTTTTTTTCTTTTTTCCTTTCTTTTTTTTTTAATCTAAATCTTAAAGCTTAATTCCTCTATAAGATAAAATTCTGTATCGTTTTAATTCTGGAATTATTGTTCATCAGTTATGTTTAAGCTTTGTCCTGAATTTCTATCCATGTAAACACAAGTAAGGTTATGGTGTCATGTCAGTATAATCCACAAAACTAAGCGGATGACCTCACCAGGACTTTTCAGGTGGAAAAAGCTAAGACAGGAAATGAACAGAGTATAGGAAATATGTATGAACCTCGTGTTACTCGAGGAGAACTTCGGACCTGCGTGTTCTGGAATGCTGTTTTCCTCCAGCGGGCTGGTTTTCCTTTGATTTTAGTAGGCCTCTTATGTTACATCAGTGGTGACCAGCCTTCAGATGAGGTGAATGAGACACATGCTGCCCCTGGAATTTAACACTATAGAGACATTCATGAATTATAACTGGGATAACAGAAAATTCTGGTGTCGTTTCTGACATAGATTATGTGGACATTCAAAATAAATTAGAAAGAAAACACAAGTCTCCAGTTAAAATTTGGAAGTTGTGGTTCTAGGATGAGCATATGGGATCAAGGCTGTACCAGAAAAAGGAACTTCTAACTAGAGATATTAGCATAAAGTCAGTATATGGCAGGGAGAATGATTGAACGCACACAATCCTTTTTAACCTGAACCCCAATATAGCTTAGCACACTGGACACTCTTTTTTCTCATCTACCTGTCAGCTTAGTAGTGCAAAGGAAGACAACAGCGTAGCAAGAAGGACATTTCTGTCTTAGATCTAATAAAAGAAGAAAAGGGCCTTTTTATAAGAAAACCTCAAGAAACAACTCCCATGTAGATCTGAAACCTTTCTTTTCAGTGAAGAACAAAAGGAACTCTATATTATTTTGGACAGATAAAATCCAGCCTGAATTTTAAAAAGGACAACACGCTCATCACAAGCATTTTAAAAGACTACTATTCTCACTTTGTCACTTCATTGAATTCTTGTCCAGTAAAGTAATATGAACATCCTCTATTTAGAGCTGCCAAAGAGAAGTGAGTATTTACAACAGCAGGGCTGGTTTCCTCAGCACAGACTCCCATCTGAACTTCCACACTAAAAACAAAATTCAAAGAATAAAACACCTGCCCCACCTAAGCTAATGAACAGATGCTCTTACTATTACTTTCTCCTTCCATTTCCTCAGGCCTCCTGAAATACTCCCACCTTGTTTATATCCCAAATATTGGCAATTGCTCTCACCTGCCAGACTACCAGCTCTATGTATTATTATCTCCATTTTGGACGAATCAGCAGATAAATGCTGTTTTCCCTGTCTGAGAACTTTATGCTTGCCACCCTTTCCAACTTATGTGAAGAGAAGTAATTTACTTAACAAATGTTTGTGTTGTAGAAATTTGAGCTATTCATCAGCCAGTGTTTTGCAGAGAGAGCACTTTTGGGGATTACATTTTTTTTATTATTTCCCCATAACCAGTTTAAGCTGGAGTCTAACTAAAACAAATAGACAAAGGAGAATTTTTTACTTTTATTGCAAAATATTTTATGTAAGCTTGATAGCTTTTGGGAAATTTCTGTCTCTATAAAATAGTTTCAAATCACAACAGATAGGGCAGAACAATTTTACATGTATCTACAAATTCAATTAAATTGCTGTAATTATTAAATATAATTTAATCTCTGTGCAAACCCATCTGGCATACCTACACAGGACAGGAAATGAATACCATATGCACTCGTGTGTCCTTCCTTTATAAATTCTTTGAAGCAACTTCACAAAGTATCTTTCTAACTTACTCCTTACATGTAATGCATGTATTCTGTCAGTTAGCTCTGAAAAGAACCTAAGAGAATATTTTGGAAAATGCAGAAACCACAGTGCTGAAATTTTCATGGAAGTGGCCTGATTTTGCATATGTCCTCTGTATGCATTAACAACTCTGCCTTTTCCTGCTAGCTGTGTATACAGGCTCACAGAGGCTGCAATTCATGAGAAGGGCACTCTCTGCACCCCCAGGATTTATAGGCTTTCTACACTAAAGTAAAAAGCATAGAAAACCTCAAATTCCACGTATCTGGTCTGGGATTTTTAAATGCAATCTGGTATGATTTATTTAAAACTCTATCTGGTCTGGAATGTATAAAAACTATCATATCTGTGTAAAAGTGAATTTAATAGTACATCCAGCGAGGTTTCTGAACTAAGAATTAAAGATAGATCTCCTATTTCTATTTGAACAAGATTAAAAGAAAGGGGATTTTAGCTATTGTAAATGGGGAGTCTTACATATATGTAAATAGAACAAAAAAGTTCACTTCTCACAAATCCAACAGCAAAGGTAGAATTCTGGGGAGTTTAATAGTTGCTTGTTCAAATTAGTTTACATACTGTCATGTTTTAACCCAGCAGGAAGCTAAAAAACCCCTCAACCATTAACTCACTTCACACTGCAGAGACACTAGGGAGATAATCAGGAAAAAAAAAGGTTCAACTTGTGGGTTGAGAAAAAGAAGAGCATGATAATGATGATGATGATGATGATGATAGAATATACAAAATTAATGATGTATAGCACAACTGCTTACCACCCACAGACCACCAATATCCAGCTAGTTCCCAAGCTGCAGTCTAAAACCCTGGCCTCAAGTGTATATACTGACCATGACATCATACGGCATGGAATATCCCCATGGCCAGTTTGGGTCAGCTGTCCTGGCCATGTCTCCTTCCATCTCATTGTACCTGTCTCAGCCAAAATCAGGATACATAACTCCTCATTATTAACTTACTTCATTCTTCAAAACATCAAAACAGAGGAAGAATATAATTTTTTTAAATCATATAGTATAGTAAAATAAAGGTAAAGAGATGACACAGTTTTTTCCGAGAAGTGGAATGAATTTTTTGAAAGCACACACTGTTTTCCAAAAAGCAGATATGGAAGTAAATACCCATGGACTCTTACACTAACCCACTGAAAGAGAGACAGACTTTTGTTTGCTGCATACAGCTTAGGATTTTAGAATGCTCATTCAAGTTACATGATAGTCACAGGTCACTTAAGGGTCATTTGAACTTATTAACATAATCATAATAAATAAAAAAGTCAATATACTTTTCTGAAACAGATACATTCTAATTTCAAGATTCTTAAAGAAAAGACTGGATTCAGAATAAGATTATTTTTCCTATCTTTTTCTATTGGTCAGAGTAATTAAGTTCTACTCTGAGCAACCTTTGAGAGGCATAGTGGTTCCTACTCTGAAGCCTCTAATGTATACAGTATTTTAAACTTGTTCTTGTACTGTCTTCCAGGCTGTTTAAATTGTCAGATAATTCCCCAGAAAGGAGGGTAATATCTTCCTTCTTTTGCTAGTTGGTTCCTCAATCGATTTGATAACTCAGAGAGAAGTTCTAGCTTTAACTACCTTCCCTTGTAGAGCATACATCAAAAAAAAAAAAAAAAGGTTTACATAAAACTAGGTGTTTCCATAAGGCTATTGAACCAGTGCAGGTTTATATGTTCCATGACTTTAGTAAATAGAAGTAGCAGAAACACGATCAAGACTACTCAACAAAAAGGCTCCTAGTGGAATTAACAATTTAATTCAAGACCAAAAAAACATAATGTAGTTTCCTCGAGAAAATGATTACACAAGTTGTCTATATGGCTAAGTATCCAGATAATGTCTTTATTTTCTGTCTTTGGATCGTAGTTTTGTGAAATAATTAACTGGACTGCAAGGACCAATTGATTGAGCTTTCCAGTCAGTTTTCATCTGGCATGCTACTTTTAATTATTGTATTACTAGCAAATTTACTCATGGATTGGTATTTGAAAACATGGTAGCTATCAAAGTCCCTCACCATCTTTTGTCATAGATAATGTACTCTATGTACCATAGAGTTACATAAATTTAAGGATGTCAGAAAAGACTGGCTATCTTCAATTAGAAATAATTTGTTTGAATAATTTCAATCAGCTTAAATCATCTGTTTTCCTATTTGTAAAGCTGGTTTTGTGTGTGGTAAGTAAGCAGTATCCTCAAATCTGGGAAGACCATACAGAAAAAATAGAGAAAAAAGAAATCTGGGGAAAAAAAAGTTGAAAAAAGGTTTAACCTAATTATTCATAGTGGAACAGTGGATATTTGAAAGTTCTGACTGGTTTTGGTTCATTTATAGATCTAGAAAACCACAGATATTTAGAAAGATATTCTATGTATTATAAGCCATCTCTGGGGTCCCCACTACATGAAAGACGTAGAGCTGTTGGAGCAAGTCCAGAAGAGGGCCATGAAGATGATCAGGGGGCTGGAGCACCTCTCCTATAAACACAGATTGAGGGAATTGGGCTTGTTCAACCCATGGAAGAGGAGGCTCCAGAGACACCTAATTACAGCATACCAATGCTTCAAGGGATCCTACAGGGAAGTGGATGAGGGACTGTTCATCAGGGAGTGTAGTGATAGGACGAGGGGCAATGGCTTCAAGCTGAAAGAGGGTAGATTTAGATTAGAGGTTGGAAAGAATTGATTTACTATGAGGGCGGTGAGGCAATAGAACAGGTTGCCCATAGAAGTTGCGGATGCCCCATACCTGAAGGCATTCAAGGCCATGTTAGATGGGATTTTGGGCAATCTGGTCTAGTGAGGGTGTCCCTGCCCATGGCAGTGGGGTTGGAAGTAGATGATCTTTGAGGTCCCTTCCAACCCAAAGCATTTTATGATTCTATGGTTCTATGACAATTATAATGCATTTCTTGGAAAATTGGGAGATAATTATTTGGGGCCTACATAGCAGATTAATTATTGTTCATAAAGTAGATGATATCTCATACTAAAATGTAAAAGACACTGGAGAAAAAATAAAAAAGAAGAACAAAGAAGATATGGATAATCTAGAAACTATTATAGTGACTTTTTTTAATCCTGCATTTTAGGAACTGGGTGAGAAAAGAAAAATTAAAAACCTGTTTCATTTAATTTGCTAAAGAAGTACAAAGCTAAAAGAAAAGTTTCAGTACACCACTGGGAATACTTTCATATAGCTACAGCATGCATTGTAAGGGATCTGTAAGGAAATCAATGTATGCACTGCAGGTATGGAAAATCATAAATACATGCAAAGAGAGAAAAATAATCTATTTTTAAATTGTGATAATTATTTTCATTCTGTTTTCTCCTTTGCTACCTTCAATATATGTTGTACCTCCCTACTCCAATTAAAATTAATACCAGTTACATTACTTCATCTAGTTTTCCCATTTTACATTCTACTTGCTCATAAGACTTTACATGCCACACATGTAAATCTCTATTGATTACATGAAAATCCCAGCAAATACTCAGAACAGACTTTAGCTCCAAGACTGATTTATGTACTTGTAGCAGAAGTTTTGGCAAGAAACACCTACTCACGTCATTTTTGAATTTGAACCAAGAAAATCTCACCAGTACCCTTAGATTTTTATCTTGTGCCAGTCACTGGCACAACTCTGCTGATCTCTGCAACCAATTTAATGTCTGAGTATAAATCTAATGGAACTAAATAAATGGGAATTTTTAGCGAATTGATCTATATTTTAATCATCACCTACTATTTAAATGGTTAATGAAAAGTCAATTCCTCAAGGAGAAATTCAGTTTCATGCACGACTTCATTATACTTTCATTTTTTCTCACATACCAGAAATAAGACTGCTCTGCAAGTAGTCTGTTAATCACCAAAAACTAAACATTAATCCTGTTAACCTACTTCCAGTGTTTGAAGCTTGTTAAGTTATGTTAATGTCATAGCAATAAAATTTAAAAAATAAAACCCAGAAACCTTTTTGCACTCTCACAAATGTTTTATTCCTCAGAGAGCTATTCATTGCTCTCAGAAAACAGTGTATTTACAAAACAGAAAACTGCTTTCATTTGTGTGTTTCCAGTACAGCTAAGCTTTCTCTATCCCCCTTTTTCTCCTTTCAGCTTTCAATAGGCTACCTTCCAAGAATCTGCTAACAAGTACTAACCAAACTCAATGTCACTCCTGAAACTGAAGCACACAGAACAGTCCATAAAATCAATCTGTATTGTAACTTCAACTCATCTTTAGCAGCCCAGACTAATGCAAATATATGCAATCAGTTTATATATGCAGAACTGTGTCAGTAACATGCATTTTGCTTTCAGTACAACTGTCAGGAATGAGAAGAGTTTTTAATGCTGTTTTGAGTTAACAAAGTTGTTTAATAATTTCTATTCATGAATATTCAAATAGGACGGGCCATATGAGACATAGAACTTGGGTGATAGTTATTTGAAATTTAATTCCTTCTCCCAGCACGTTATTCATGAACTTCAGCATCTAGATAGAATTTGTCCTTGTTTTTCCAAATAACTTGGTTAGCTACAATTTTTTTGGAAGCAAGATGGAGAACCTTTTCTCTGCTTCATACTAGCATATGCCAGAGAAGGCAATATTGTATTCTAGAAATAACTTCATGATTTCCATAGCAATGAAGGCTTGGAGTGTTCAGAACAGACTCCATCAAACTCTGGAGTTTTTGCTTTCATAAATATTTTAGTGTATTTTGTTTTACTCTGAAACATAGGAAATTAAAATCCTTAATCATTTGCTAGAACATTACTTTATGAATGGCATCGTACTAAATTTTATAATCCACTGCCTTGGTACTTTTTCAAAAACTTCGAGCACACAAATATTGTTGTATATGGTGTAGGTAGATCACTGTCTGGTGTCAATGTGATTTTTATTGTTATTACAATTATTGTTCACTTTCTTCTCTCCATGGAAATCAGTATGTTATAAAAGTGAAGTTAAAGACAAATTATGTATTTTCTTAGTATATTAAATAGAAAAAAGCTAATTCTATCTTTAGTATTTTTTCATAACATCTCCATTTGAATTCTGTGTTCTTCAGATACATAGCTTTTGGACTGGATTCGTGTTTTTTCCGTTTTCAGAAGATTACATACCATGCAAATAGTATATGAGATGGATTAAATGGACTTTTGATGTGTATTCACCAAGCCCACTAATTGAGCTTCAACTCTCATATTTCCCACAGCAGAACTCTCTTCCAGGCACTGGTTTAGTCATCTAATAATCCTTTAGAGAGGAGAGATGTTCCAGCCCTCTGATCACCTTCATGGCCCTCCTCTGGACTCACTCCAAAATGTTCATGTCTTTCTTGCATGGAGGATCTTAGACCTGGAACAGTACTCCAAGTGAGGTCTCAGGAGAGCAGAGGAGAAGAATCACCTTTGCTGACCTGCTGGACGTGCTGCTTTTGATGCAGCCCAGGATGTGATTACCTTTCTGGGCTGCAAGTGCATAATTCTGGCTCATGTCCAATTTTTCATCCAACAGTAACCCCAAGTCCTTTTCAAGTATTTCATATTACCTACCTGCAGCAATGACTAAAATGGGCAATGAAATGCAAGGTCTGTTCATGAAAAGCATTCCAATGGAAAATGGATTCATGAGATACAGAATTTGTGCCTATCATAAAATATCAAAGTATGGGTAAGATGCATAGGAGATACATTTAGAAGTTTCAGAAAGGAAAAAATATTCATGAAAATCAGGACATTTCACTACACAGAACACCTTAGGGTTTGACAGTCTAGCCACACACTGGTAACTTTGCAAATCTATTTTTGGCTAGAATGTAAAGAAAAGAGCTATAGATTTCCTTATCTTTTCTGTTTGTTTTGAAAAAGACTAGCACTCTTAATGCTAGCCAAGAGTGGTCTTGCTATTCAGTAGATTCAGTGAGTGGTGATGTGGCACTGGAGAAAGACATCTGGCACAGCCTGTAGAAAGCATTTTTTGGAAACTCAAAGAAGAAAAAAAAAGGTTTCTGTAATCCATGGGAAAGCCAATCTAACTGTGCTTACTTCTTGTTCCTTAGCCAGCTTTCCTATTTCTGTTCTTATGCCTCTGACAAGATCTTGTAAAACTCAAGCATCCTACGGAAAATTTTACATGAGTGTCACTAAAAGTCATTCCTTCCAAAGCTGCATAAATCCACAGAACTTGTTTTGAACCATAATACGAAGAATCCTTCTTAATTATTTTTAATTAACAAACTTTAGTAACCTCTTGTAAGAAAAGTTCCATACATAAATACTCATGCTGTGGTCTAATTTATGTGATGCGTTTCCACATCATTTTGTCTTTTGAAAACTGAACACCTACAATTGTGTGCATGGAGAAGTTAGATACTAAGTTCATAAAAACATATAGAATCTCCTGAGTTGGAAGGGACCCATAAGGATCATCAGGTCCAACTCCTGGCTCCACACAGGGCCAGGCAAGTCAGAGCATGGGACTGAGTGCATCCTCCAGACGCTTCTTGAACTCAGTCAAGCTCAGTGCTGTGACCACTTCCCTGAGGAGCCTGTGCCAGTGCCTGACCAGCCTCTCAGGAAAGAACCTCTTCCTAACATCCAACTTAAACCTCCCCTGTCGCAGCTTCATGCTGTTCCTTGACAGCTTCCAAGTAGCAGTAGTTGCAGAATAGAAGCACATGGCTGATGGGATTAAAATAAGAACTACAATGAACAATCTAGTTGTTTTACCTTTGCTTGATGTTTCTTGCTGAAATATCTGTGATGAGCAAAGAAATTATTAAAAGTATAACACTGTGTAGTACTACTGCATCATTTGTAACAGAACAACTAAATGTTAACTAATTTCATTTTACTTAAAGGTTATCAAAGTATTTACAGACCTTAGTTTGATAAAAAATACCACTGTGTAAAAAGTTTCCAGTGTATTAAAAAAAATATACTATTTATATTTATTTGAAATTATTCTGGACTGCTTCTAATAATAAGTTAAATAATTATATTACTTCTTTGCTTCCTTATCTTGACTTTTCTCTTTATTCTTTTTCCTGTTTTATTTTCTTTTATAAGATAATTTGCAGTATGATACATGTCTTGGTTTCAGATGGGAGTATGGAACAAAAGTTGCTAGAGTCGACTCATTTCAAAGAGATAGCTCCATCTAGTGTCACAGTCAGACACCATTTTAAATTTGTATCTGACTAGTTCTAAACAATTCTCACAGCTAAAATAATGAAAACTTAAAGTACTGTCTCCTGCTTGAAAAAAAAAAGAATGATAATAGACAAGTGGATGTTATACCTCAAATATTATATAAAATCAATTGTATAAAACATATTTTTTACATATGCATTCTTCTTGAAGGAGCTGAATTTCCGTCATACTGCTCTTTCTGCAGTTAATTATAAGACTTTCTGACTCCAGATCCTCTTACTTGGAACTGATGCATGGAATAATCTGTCTGAATCTAAAAATTCATGCATTTATCAATTCTTTAAGTCATCATATCCTATTTAGTTTTGGAATGCTTTAGGTCTCTGAATATGTGTGGTGCAAAGCAATTTCTCTAATGTTTCCAACAAGGACCCTGCTCAGCAGTAACAGTCTGAAAAAGAAAACAAACTTAGGAAACCAGGGTGTGGAATTCTAATACAATTAAGCAGTGGCAATCCAAAGATTATTATTTTGAAGCTGTCATTGGTTTTGAAGTGCTTACTTATAAATTAACTTATGGTAGAATAATTTGCTTCCCTCACCTACTTATGAATTAATTAATGGTAGAATAATTTGCTTGCCTCACCCTAGATTTTGCTAGGTCATATGATAGCATGTCCAAAACCTTCACCAGTATAATTAATCATATTTGCCTGGGCATAAAGGCGAACCACCCAAAGAGGAACAAACATAAAATATGCAATATGTATACATTCTGAAATATTAGACCTGAGAACTGCAATGAAGTATGCAAGGAAGCTGTAACAAAACCCATATTGTTTAACATACTCATTAATTGTCTGGAGGAAAAGATAAATGGCAGTTTAATTAGGTTGGCAAACAATGTTAAACTAAAGAGAACGTGGGGCAGAACTGGGAACAGGTGATAAATGCAAAGGGAACATGGGAATAATAGCAAAATGAAAGCATAAAAACGTGACTAAGAATAACCAAATGAAATTCAAAAAGTCAAGTAAATAATTTAAATGTGGAATATAATCTTAAAATTCCAAGCAAACAAAATTACTGCAGGTTTAGGGATGACAGTAACAACAGATTAGTTGCAGACAGGTTTTCAAATAAGAACAGAGAATACCTGGGTTAGAACTCAGTCATACACAAACTACCACGTCATCTAGGAGAAATTGACCTATTTCCTTCCACAAACCTGTGATGATCTTGGATGTCACACTCAGATTAGAGTATTTAAACTCTGACCCTCCCCAGTAAGGCCTACATCAGATTTTCTATGAACTCCAAAAGTCACTGAATAACACGTAACATCTTGAAAACCAATACAATTTCTCCAAATGATTTCTTAGATTTCAGTCAGTAAGATTGATGCATCTTTCCACAGCTTTAGGAAGAGTGCCATAAAGCAGAAATTTTAATTTTCTTTGAACTCAATGCTTTATTTGTAAATAATTTGTCCCAAAAACCTCTTAAGTTAGTTAAAATGTTTGCAGGTAAGGCATTGTAGCCCAGATTACAAATTCTTATGAGCCTTTGTCTAAAACTTTTCATGTAAAATGTACTGGTGGTATTTTATGCTAGAAAGGAGAAATATCCAGAAAATATTTCAAAAATAACCATTATAGAACTTAAAGGTGTTGATATTTAGTTTTTTAATTGGATAAAACTGTTAGTAGATTAATGTAGTTTACAATCTCAGTGGATTTTCACAACAACTCAGACACGAGTCCATTGGAATCAACAAAAATCTGACTTCAGGTTCATTTCAAAATCCTTTCCATTGGCTAAGAGTTTGACTTTCTAAAATACTAAATGTATGCTGCCAGATCACAGCAGCATCTTCATTATATCACTTTAGTTCCCAGATTTTATATTCTCCTTTTAATTTATAAATTATTAAATTACATCTTTAGCAAATAATGTGGCATATATTTTTCTATTTTTTTTCAAATTTTAAATATTTTTACGCAGTAAGTTTGGGGAAAAAAAGTAAAGAGTAGGAGTAACCTAGAACTGCAAGTTTATTGCTTAAGCATTCAAAAAGCAAGTATTCGTCATACATGAGTATCTTGTATGTGTACATATATATATATATAAAAATTTACATATACATATTATCGTATTGCTCTCTAAAACTACCTGGAAGGAGATTGTTGCGAGGAGGGTGTTGGTATCTTCTCAAAAGTAACAAGTGATAGATGAGAGGAAAGAGCCTCAAGTTGCACCCTGAGAGGTTGAGTCACCATCCATGGAGGTATTTGAAAGACCTACATTTGTAGCACTTAGGGATGTGGTTCAGTGGTGGACTTAGTAATGTTAGGTTTATGGTTGGACTCGACCCTGAAGTTCTTTTCCAATATAAATGATTCTACGAATCTATAATTTTATGTCTTGGGCTTTAAGTAGGTAAACAACTATATCTGTATACTTGGATAGATCACTGGCATATGGAAAACAAGCATGAATAAAAAAAAGTTACAAGAATTTATTCACACAGAGGAAGAGAGAGACTATTTCAAAACCTGCAGTTAAAGATGTATAAAGGAAAGACCAGAATGAGAGTCAGGAAAGTGTACAGAATACATACACCGAGCAATCAGGAGCATTAATTCTTGTATGCTGATTTGAGTAGTGGTAGAATTTTAGCCAAAGTCAATGCGTAACATTTAGCTTTATTCCAGAGAATCATGATTATAAAATGAAGATGCCAAGGTACACAGAATCCATCTCTTCCTTTCCTAGCACATTCAGTGGTTACCAGTCATGATAGGTGTTCATAAATATTCTGAACATAATTTCTCTACTGTTAAGTCCCAGAAAATTACGCTACGATTTTTTCTCATATAGATTAATACACTTTTCATATTTTCTTCTGAAGTACACATTACCCAGTGCAATCAGGCTACCTCTCTATTTGGATAAAATAAATATATTTAAATATATTGACTAACCTAATCAGTCCCTTGTCTCTCCGAGGTATGGTTTTCCATTTTGGTTTTGTGATAGGTTTGGTTTTACTAAAACACTTGAGGTGTTCCTTTCTCATTTTTCAATGTTATGATAAAAATGTAAGAACATTTTTTCATAGCTATGGTGGCAAAAATTCATTGAAAATAAGCAAAATATTGAAATAGCAGTGGAGTCAACATGTGTTATGTGAATGCAACAGCATGCTAATATATTTGGGAAAAGAATCTCTACTTTGCATCAGAGTCCTTAGGGATGGCTCTGAAAACATCTCTTGTTTCTTTTTCTTCTGGGAAAATATACAGTGACTTGTAATATGGTCATGTAGCCTCTAAACCAAAATCTGATCCTCTTTGTTTGGGACATGAGTTGGTGTGGTGTTTTGACCCTGGCTAGAGGCCAGACACCCACCAAAACTGCTCTATCACTCCCCTTGTCTGCTGGGCAGGGGAGAAAAAATAGGTGTTGAGATAAGGACAGGGAGAGATCATTCCACAATCAGTGTCATGGGCAAAACAGACTCAACACAGAATAAAGGAAAGAAAACTCTCTAATTTATCACACTGCACTGCACACTGTGCAGTGACACCAGAGTCAGATAGAGAAGTGCGACCAGATCTTAAAGCACCTCCCCCAACCCCTCCCTTCTTAGCAGACTTCACTTTAGTCATGATTTTGTTCCCTTCTTCCCCTCCATTGTGGCACAGGGAGGGGCAGGGAATGGGGGAATAGGAGTTTCCATCAGTTCCTGATAATTTGTTTTCCTTCTTAGCCGGTGGGAGAGGACATTTCTCACACCCTTCCCCTGCCCCTGTTTCACCCACAGGAGATAGTCCTTCACGAACTTCAACATGAGTCCTTTCCCACAGGGCTTCAGCAATTCACCAGCTGCCCTGGCATTGGTCACTTTTGTGGTGCACAGTCATAGAATCATAGAATGTCTCTCAGTCTCTCAGGCCCAGACTGCTCCAGCCTGGTCCTCCAAGGAGTCACAAGTATCCCCATCCCCAGCAAACATGCTCTGGCATTGATATCTCTCTCTCATCTCTGTCTCTATCTCTCTCCACAGGCTGCAAGTGCTGGCAGAGGCTTGCTCCAACACAGGTCACAGCATCTCCTGTACGTCTCCACCTGCTCCAGCATGGGACCTCTCCATGGGCTGCAGGTGGGGTCTCGGCCTTTTCCATGGGCTGTGGGGGACACCTGCTCCAACATGGGTTTCTCCATGGGCTGCAGGGGCATCTTTCTCTCCAGTACCTGAGGCACCTCCTCCCCCCTCTTCCCTGGCCTTGGTGTCTGCACAGTTTCTTATATCTTCTCACTCCCTTCTCTGGTGGCAAAAAACAGCTGCTTGTGGTTTTTTTCTTCTAAATGTGATTCCCAGAGGCACTGTGACCATCGCTGATGGGCTCGGCCTTGGTCAACAACAACTCTGGCCTTGAACCAGCTGGTATTTGCTCTCTGGGGCCTGCAGAGAGCTTCTAGCTGCTTCTTGCAGAACCCAGAAGCCCCCTTCTCCACCAGAACTCAGCAGTGCAGAACTATGACAGTTGGTAAAATTTTTTGTAGAACATTCAGAAGAACATGTCTCTGCCTGTCTACCTGAAAACTATTTACAGATTTTACTGTCACAAGAAAATGGATTTTGATTGACTATAAAAAGATTTTGAAAATAAGAGTTCATTACAGAAGACTTTTGTTTTTTAAATGACTTTTGTGTAATAAGAAGGAAAAGTATAACTACATAATTTCATAAAATTATTAAATGCTATGTTTTACATATAGCATTTGTAATAGTAAATGTTTGTGCATTAAAAACAAATCAAGTCAAATTTGCAACATTTGTACATAGAAATTTTGCACTAATAAAGCACTCAGTGTACTTCTGAAGTACACTAAGAGGACAAATGTGTGAAAAACTATTAATTCTTCTAAAGATAAGTCTACAAAACTGTATCTTTAAAACTAAAAAGAATGGTAAATCTATCTCATTACAGTGTTCGTGGTCTTTATGGAATGCCAAAATATTTCCCATCTTTTTTCTTCCTTCCAGTTAGATACCTGTACAATATTTATATTTCATTTAAAAATGCCAATATAACAGTACTTTATGAAAAAGAAAATCTAGCATATTCTGACAAAGTCTCTTTATAAGACTAATTGCTAGGCAGTGAAGAAAGAAATGGAAAAAAAAGCCCAAAAAACCCCAAGAAAATATAAAAACCAAACCACACCTGACAGATTCAGTTTTATTCTATTAAGAATCAAAGTAGAAGATAAGATTTGACCTCAGAATTTATGAGCTAAAGCTACAACTTTGTAAAATATTTAACCAAGTGCATAACTTCAGACATATTGACATTAGTGCAACCTAAGTAAATAAAGACTCAAAATCAGGTTGTCAGTGAAAAGCATGAATAGAAATATGATGGATGGGTGATAAATACACGATATACATCTGAAAGAGAAAATATTAAATTTGGATTAGTAGTCTTATTGAATAAGTGAGTTGCACTAGAAGAAGTATTGTTCTGTGACAGAATTTCGACATCTCGAACTGGAGATGATACATTAAAAATTGAAAAGTGTAAGTTTTTGGAAAACTGTGTCAAAGAAGAGGCCTATGTGGAGTCCACGTCAGGTCAAGGCCATTATTCATTGATATAGACTGGCCACCTAGTCATTGCTCAAAACTTCAAAGACACACAGATATCAAAGATGTTTTGAGATCTCCATTCTTTTGAGTCTCAGAGAGCCTGTGCTTTGAGGTTGGGGATCTTGGAAAAGCTCTGCTGGTTTTACTTTTTCCCCTCTGATTTTCATAAACAAGACAGTCGCTGTGGAAAAAAAATGCTGCTGTAGAGTAAATATAATGAGTACGTTATACACAACCACATTTTAATTTCCCATTTTCTACAAGTGTTATGTAGGTAAAATCTCATCTTGCTTATACATTCTTTTATTCATGTCTGAACTGTTTTAGACATCATCATTTGGAAATAGTGTATTTCTGTGTTTGTATGAAGTTTACTTATATGGATTTTTAATTTTATTTCATCATTTGAAAAACAGGTCTAGAGAGAAGGGAGGGAGGGAGGGAGGGAGGGAGGGAGGGAGGAAGGAAGGAAGGAAGGAAGGAAGGAAGGAAGGAAGGAAGGAAGGAAGGAAGGAAGGAAGGAAGGAAGGAAGGAAGGAAGGAAGGAAGGAAGGAAGGAAGGACTGTTGAAGACACACCTCTTCTAGCGCTTGATGAAATTTTGAACTGTGCCTTTTATCATATAATGACATTGACCTTTTTCCTAGATACTGTCTGTAGAAACAGAACCCTGACTTGTCCCAAGACTGGTTGCACTTTATTCAAAATAAATAATTGTGGAGAAAAGTGGAAATGATACTCATGTCTGGTGGTTTTAAAATAAACTGTCCATTTCCCGAATCTAATGTATTCCAGTCCTTAATATATATTTAAACTAAATAGACATGGTTTACAGCAAAGGACAGAACACTTTTTACTGTGGTGGCTAGGGAGTTTTCTCAAGGAAAGAAAGATGCAGATTTAATCAATAGGCTGAAGAGTGAACTGAATGTTCTTTCTAGGATACTGGGTGAATATTTTAACAATTAACATTTTCAGAAAAAGGAAAAGCTGCTGGGGTCTTGTACTATTTTTTCAGCTAAAACTGTTTGGTGAAGCTTAGTCAAATTGAAGGATTTTTTTAAGAGAAGAATTTTTGCATGACAGGAAAAATAACAAAATTAATAACCCCATGAAATTTTTCTTCAAGCTATTTCTTGCCTCTTAGTTGCTCACTTTTGGTGTCTGTAGTTTCAAAGTTTCAACAGTAAACAAAGAGAGCATTTTTCCTATCTCTACATCACAAGTTCCTAAGTCAGGAAAGTCCAGAGAGTATTATAAAGCTTCAGAGGAATTAAATAGATAAATTGATTTCTAGCTATGATAACTGATGGAAAATTTGAATTTTAATTTGCTTTGTGGGAATAATGGTACAAGTCCATGCTCTGAAGCTTTTCAGAGTTGAGAAACCTGTAGGAGTAGTCGAGTAGTCTGATCTGACACCAACAGAATTATCACCACCTTGTGCCACAGGAGCAGCTATGGTGTTCCTGACCACAGAGCAGCAAGTGAGCCACAGCACAGCCAATCTGAGCAAGCACATGCTGTGCCGTGGCATGCTGAGCTGTGCTGCATATAGGGTATGGTCTTCAGGCCAGTATTGTGCTCCATAGGTCCTTCAGACACATGTCAAACTCAGCCAGATCCTTGTTACAAAGAAGACTGCAGGCAGCTCCTACTCCGTGCTGGCAGTTACACCTCCCTACACTGCCTTTATAGAAAAGTAAGATTGCTTGTGTTTTAGACTGTACTTATGTTGCTTCCTGATAAGAAGCTCAAAAGACCAAAAGGAGAGAATCTCTGCAATGGACACAATCAGCACTTGGCTGGACTAGATGCTTGCATCCATGTCTTTCCCTCACAGAAATGTTTTCTTCCATATGGATATGGATCTACAATCATCAGCGATTTACACATCTCTACTCAGAACTGTAATACCATAGGAACACTGGAATTTTGACACAGACAAAATTTCCCATGCTTAGGAGAACATCTTTCAAAATAAAGCACCATCAATTTGCACTTTTACCATTCTATTTATATTTTTATTTACAACTAAACACAATAAATTATGCAAACAGCATTTAAAAGAATGAAATTAAGTAATATGCTAATCTACAAATAACACATTAATCTTTAATGGCTAGAAATATATTGTTAATATATTGCATCTTATAACATGTTGCCTGTTATTTCATTTAATATATAATATACTCAAATATATTATATAAAAATTTTAAAGAAAGGAAATCATAGAAAAATGTGGTAGACAAGAAAGACAACATATACTGTCAATGCTATTATATTTCTATTACCCCTTATATTTCTAAAGGATGATCTTTTTATGAAGACTTTTTAGACGTGAGAGAAATTTGACAAAAAAAATATATCTATACCTAAAGGGGCCACAAAGAATACTAATTATTATTCTTTGCTTTCTCTCTTATTAGAAATCCAGTAATCCTTGTAATTTTACTTGATTTAACACTGAACTAGTAACATGGAAAAAAAGCTGGTTTTGTCATCCACAAGTTTTGGAAGAACCTCAGTTTTGGAAAAACCTCAGGTAAGTGTATATTTCTCTCAAGTGCACACAAAATTAATAAATGGTCAAATGTGAAAATTGCTTAAGAAAATTTCTTAAGTAAAGGAAGTGTTATTAGTAAGTGGGAAGGATAATAAGACACACTTCTGGTCACCATTTAAAGTTTCTTTTCAAGTGGCATTGCCAAGATTAAAGCTTTATAATTAAATTCCTATTTGACAAAAATGTCAATTAGTTTCTTGGTGGTTTTATGATTTAACTGATTACTAAGACACCAGTTTATTTAAAACTTTATCCCTTTTCCTAGTAAGGTATAGTTTAGACTGCTAAATTTTCATCCCACTGGGACCACCCTGTTGTGAAAGGGCAATTCACTGTAAGACTTCTTTATGCTCAAACCTCCTCCTGTATGATACATCCTGTATGATGTGTTTAATAACTCAGTCATGTTGCAATTTCACAACCTATTTACATGTAGATGGATCCTTCTCTTTTTTTTTCTTCCCCCAACTTTTTTCATTAATTTTGATCTCCTGGTAGTTGTGGTGAAGCTGTCACCACTGAACACTCCTTGAAGAAAAATTTACCAACATATATTGGCGTCAGAAGAAAGCAATAACTTTCTGCCTTTCTAATTACTCCTTGAAAAGTGCCACTTCAATACAATGTACAGAAACACAGACAAATAAGCACTTAACGAGCAGCCATCATAAGGCACATTATTCTTTCACAGGCAGTCATGGGTTACAGTTGCTTGTTTTGCCCCCAGATGGGAGCTGAGCACCAAGTGAAGCCACTTTCTCCGTGTGGGGGGTGGGGAAACCAAAGGCAAACCTTGTGGGCTGGGATAAGGACAGTTTACTGGGACAGCAGAGAAAGAAATAACAATAATAGGACTTTTATAGAAAAATACATGAAACTGGGGATGCATAAATGCAGTTTCTCACCAAACCACACAACTCAGGCCGTACAGCTCAGAGCTGTCCCAAAACCAGACTGTCCCCAAAAAGTTTGTATCCTGGAGCTGATTGTTCCTCCTCCCCACAAGCCCCTCTTTATGCTGAGCTTGACATAATTGGCAATGAACACCCTCTTTGGCCGATTTGGGTCACCTGTAACAGCTGTGTCCCCTCCCAGCTTCCTGGTCATCCCCACATTTTCCTTAGCAGGGCAGTATGAACAACTGAGAAGTCCTTGGCTGCTTGGCAACAACTAAAACATCCATGTGTTATCAGCACTGCTCTCATCCTAACTCCCAAACATGGCATTACACCCACTACTAAAAGAAATTGACTCTAACCCAGCCAAAACCAGGACACAAAGTGAAGGGGTCTACCAAGGTGCTTATTGAACAAGACAAGGTTTAGAAAGGTTTTGTGGTTTGGGGGTTGTTTGGGGTTTTTTTATTTGATGCAAAATTATAGGTACATATTTAGTTTTCAATATCTGTGAGACAGGCTTCACTCTCCATCTTCTGATGAGACAGCAAATTGTTGTAGGGTCACAGATAATCACGGCTACCTCAATCCTATGGCACACCTAGTTCAGCATCTTCTGCAACAATGACACTTCAGGAAGGAGTCTAAGATTCTCCCTCCTCACAATCTACTGTTCAGCTTTAGGAACAACAGCCATCAGAAATACCCTCAGTAATCCTATGAATTATGGCTGCATGCCGTTATTCTTAGTCTGGTGTCTCTGCTTTTCTTCAAGCAGAATTTGGGAAATAACTCAAATGGAAATAAATATATTTCTTTTCTCTCATTTAATGGACATCACAACAAGTTCAGCACTCTGGCTTGCTTCAGGGCAGCATGAATTGTAGGAAAGAATTAGAAGATACGCATCTAGAGATTGCATGTATTTTGGGTTTATTTCTCAACTTCAAGAAATTCATGCCTCCCATGTTTCAGCTAGAAAAAAAAAGAGTTCTCAGATTCCCTGCTGTCAATTGCAAGTGTAACATTTGTTTTCAAAAAATCAGTTGTGTTTTTTTTCATGAAAGACCACCTCTAAATTCTTTTCCTGATACATGAATTATCTGCAACAGACTCTTATTTAAATTATTATTCACACCTTTATAAACTTCTTATGATCATTACTTGGGATTATTTTCATTTTCTTTGCCTCTTGCCTATTAAACTGCTTTAAAAAATGAATGAGGGAAAGGAAGAAAGAACAGTACTGAAAAACTGGAAAAGTTTTCAGGGGTCACAAAATCTTATCCTGTTCTTTAGTTCAGTCCAGCATCTCTGCGATTTTCTCTGGCAAATTCAAAAACATCCCTAACTACTCACAGTGGCAGATTATCATGTTGAATATGTGTATGGGAGAAATGTAACAGAAAACCTTTTGATTTTTGTAGCTACCATATATTTCCCCAAAAACATCATCTTACTTTTTGAACTGAAAACTGTGAGGGAATGGACATATCCGTGATGATGACTTTATAACTCCAGAATTTAATTGTTCTATGCATGAGGACTCTAGTGAGATTCTAAGAAGCTGAATAGAACTATGAATTTAAGACCCAGTGCTTAGTTATTTGGAGTTTTCCTTCATTTCTTCAAATTAAAGTCCATTCTCTTTAACTGAGTCCCTCAGCTAAACTTTGCAGACTTTCAAAGATTATTGGAGTGCTTTGGAATATACAGCAAAAATCTTCTAAGCAAATGCAAACATCTGAAAGAAGACCTCTGTTTCGTGGCTCTTGAAACATTCTTTGATTATTGAGAGTTGGAGGCATGAAAGAGATACTGGAACCTTTTTTTTTTGTTAGAAGCAACAGCATACAATGTCTTCAACAGCAAGCCTTTTGTTTCCCACTAAGCTTATTCCCATTCTCATGTGACAGGTAAAGAAATGACTGCCTTACACATTTTTAATTTTCATATCAAAACTTCTGTTCTCAAGATAAGTGTCACATTGTCTATCTACAATATAAAATATGCACAACACAGTGATACTAATAACTACATGAGAAATGTAAGCTGGTTGCTGATAAACACAAGCCTTAATGAAATATACCTACCTCGATTGTTACAGTATTGTAGAAAAAGTGGATTTTCTTTCTAAACGGTACCTCTTACTTTTAGATACATTTTCTGAGTTTTTCATAATTCCTAAAAAATTAGTATTAAAGATCTCAGTGACTAGGGAGTTTCTTTCTTTCTTTCATACAGATGATTTTTCTCAGGTTGGCAACTTTTGCTTGCTTAGAAAATCTCACAACTACTGTAAAGCATTAATCCTATGTCAATCCTACAGCTTCAGCATTTTGTTCTGCAAATGAATTTATGCAAGCTGTGAGAAAATTCTTACTCTCTTTTCACACAAATCCAGAAAAAGGGGATGATGCAAGTTTGTTTTGGATAAAGCCCACAGGTAAAAGAGAGCAGAAACAAGTTCTGATTTCTCAAATGCATATTCCTAAGGTTTTTTTTGTAGATGTCAAATTGCTGTAGATAAAGAGACAAATGTGAGCCTTAATCCAAATCTGGACAAAGGTACAAGCCTAAAATTGTGCTCTGTGTCTACGTAGCGTCCGCTTGCTGAAAATCATTTATCAAAAAAAGGGCCAGGAGAAATAAGTCCCAATGTAGTGACATCTAAATTTATCTGATTCAAGCATTGGGAATTTCAGTTTAGGCACTCCAGTGTAGATATCTAGGTGTTTAAGATGAACTAGGTGTTTAAGAACTTACTGTCTTCAAGTGAAACATACTCAATTCTGTCAGTAGTGCCAATAGGCACTACTGACTCCAATAGGAGTCTGATTTTGATCAAATTAATAGTTGCTTTTAAAAAAGAGATTGCAGAGAAATAAACTATTGTTTATATGAAAAGTATAAGGTAAATTCCCACAATTACATATTTGAAGATCATTTCTCAATGGGAACTAAACCATATACGTAGGCAAATATAGTTTTGGACTTGTGACTGAGAAAATTCTCATTTTATCAACTCTTGTAGTATTTCATTAAACAATATTATATTTAAGCAATTATTTTAAATTGTATAATAATCTCAGGTTTTTTCAGATATTGAACTATTGTACTCTCCAAGTTCTATTTAAAACAGCAATAAAATTTAAAAATATTTATCAGACTTCGATGAAAGACTAAGACTATTTTCCTATAAAATTGAGTCTAAGGATTAACATTAAAGAACAAAACACAAGACTGTATTCAGGCAACACACAAACAAGAATAAATTACTTACCTATATAAATCAGGTGGTATTTTATATAAGCACAAATTCTTCTCAAAAACAAAACCTGAAAAGGAAGTAAGAGTGATCATTTCTCTGCTGGTCAATAAGGGTTTCATGCACCCTAATTATACAGTAAAATGTTTACAGGATGTTACTTCTATCAGAAAGATGGGAAACTTTTTTCCTTACTGTTTGTGCTTTGTAAACTTACTATTGAGACATAATTAGGGTTTTGAAATAATCAAGGCAATTTCATCTGATCTTAGATGCAATTTCTCTCAATTGACTTTCTTTAAAAGCAGAAGTGCTCAGATTAATTTAATTGATATTCTCAGTACATTCCATAAAAATCCTGGTTTTTGTGCATATTAAACCAACCAGTATTGCATACTAGCAGCATACTGTCCAAGATTCTATTTCTACCATAAGAGGCAAAGAAAGGTATATCCATTTTTTTTTAATTAAATATTTATTTTCTACAGGAGGTGCATCTGATTGAATTCGGAGATGGTCTAAATCTAGGACATTAAGATTAATTATCTTCTGTAGGGACTGCAGACTCACAGTGTGGTGGTGTGATGTGTTTAGATATCAACAGCTTATTTAAACTCATCATACATTCCAAAATTATCCACATATATTATATATATACTATAAAAAATAAACTGATCCTAAAGTAACCAGAATTACTTTTGAAAGGCCATCTATCCTCTTTTGTATCAAGACAACATAAAAATAACATATTTTGGGTTTTGATAGTTTCCAGTTCTTTCAATTTATTTTATGGTAGGGATTGTTGGAAGATGAATTTGCTCATTTTCACATTTCCAGTTATGGGAGAATAAGTACAGAGAAAGGTCAAAAACTAAAGGAAGGTGAAAGACTTTGAGGTAACAAAAAATGTTATTGTAACAATGACTTTTGAAGGACTATTACCATTTTCCCCAGCCTTACTGGGGAAGCTTTGCAGTGGGATGGACCTCATTCTTGTATGGTATAGCACTTCTGATCATGCACGTTTGTGAGTGGATATTTAATGTTGTTGTGGTTCCTGCTCTCCTCAAGTCACAGTGACACCTTCACGATTGCTCTTAGGATCTCATATGGAACAGAAATCCCCACAGTTCCTTTATCCTCCTCCAGCAAGGACAAACCACAAAGTTTTTTGTGGGCCTATGCTATGATAAATGCATAATGAAACTCCCTTAATGAGGTCATATATCAAAGTTAGCTCTATGTATTGTTCAGAAATGTGCAAGACACAGTTTTGTTATTCATCCATGTTGTTTATCCAACAGGATAAACAGAAAGTTCCCAAATGATTCTACAGTAGGTCCATCAGCGCCCTGAAAGCACCCATGGGCTCAGCTCCTGGGCTGTCCTCAGCACCCTGTGTGCTCTTTACTTTCATTTAGGAGACCTATCAGTGCTCAGGGCTGGGATTGCCTGAGATACATGACAGGTGGAGCTGGTTCCAGTCCTGTCTCCTGCTGATCTAAAACTTTCCTTGGGCTTTCCTGAACGGACTTTGGACTTTTCTATGAGGTTACCTTGCTTTTGTCTGATGACACTGTCCTGTCCATGGGACCTGTTTCCTCCACTGCCTTGCTCTGCTCTCCTGTGTCCTTACAGGGGGGTCACGGCCCATCTGTGCTGGGGACATCCTTGGCTCTCAGCTCACTGGCCCTGCCAAGAAGCCTCCCTCTTGCAGCTCCTGACAGTACCCAGGTAAATACGTCCATGTCTTGATGATATCTAGCAGTACATGTTCATAATCACAAATATACAGGAAAAAATATACCTATTTTCTGTGCAGAAATAAAGACTGGGTAATTCTAAGTGAATTGGAAATATCTCTCCTTGCTTCACCTACTGAAGGCACCAGCTTGTGTCTTCACACTTCCATACTGACAATACACTTCAGAACTTTCAGTTTAAGAATGCAAATAGTCCTCTCTGTGATGGTAGGGTTTTGTGTCTGACTTTTAAACAAGAAACAGTACTGAGACTATTAACAGCCTTCAGACTTGGTAGGCTGTTGTAAATTTGTAAGGTGACAGTGATGTTTTTACTATTGCTCTTATGGGGATCTATACCACTGTCTTTTTTTTTTTTTCTTTTTTTTCCCTCCTAAAGAGATTGTATACCACTATTTTGTCCCAGAGCCAACCATTTTGCCACTCGGGGTTTCCTTTGGTTTTAATAATGTAACTTATTCGACAGTTTTTCATGTGTCACCCAGCTTTCTGCCAAATGTGGTGTTTGGTGTATCCTGCTTGTCAGTCACTTCATTTTTAGCAGAGTTTAAGTTATTTGCAGGGAAGAGTGCTGGAAAAGGAAACAGCTGAGGCGTTGTACAGTCAGCCAGGAAGAGTGGATAGTGGAGTCACTTATCTTTCTCCTCGTTCTCTGTACCTGGTTTTGTGATATACAGTGCAGAAGTGAAGTAGGAATTAAATTACAGCTGCAGAAGCACCAACAAAACGTTCATTAAAACACAGAGTTACTACATTCTCATGGAATACCCCATCTTAGCATAGCGTCAGGTAAATTATGTGGTAAGAGCAATAGAGGAAAGAACTATATTTAAAATAAGGTTGAGATTTTAAGACTTGCAGAAGAGTGGAAACCAAACATCTCTGCCTGCAGGTTTTGTATCCAGACCACATGATTCCATCTTTCCCTCTTTTTTGGTTTTGGGTTTGGTTTGGTTTGGTTTGGTTTGGGTTTGGTTTTTTTTTTTGGAGGGGGGGAAGGGGGCGGGGCAGAGGGAGAGCAGAGGGGAGTAAATTGTTGCTGAGGCTTTCTGATGTGGAGGGTTCTGTTACTCTTTGGCTTTTAACTGTAGTCTTCTTGGAGCCTTAAATCCCTGGCTGACCTACACAGAAACAAGAGTTAATTCAATTCAACTAGGTGATATCCCTGTATTAACTTTCAGCTACTTTTGTTGATCTTTTCCTCCTTGTTTATCTCTGTGGTTTTTTGCCCCCCAAAGCCATTCCACAATGCTGCCTCTGTTAGAGCCCTCGGGAAAGACAGACCTGCAGCATGCATTGATGCCAAGGAAATGGTTTCCTTAGCAACAAAAACAAGGCAAAAGCTCCTAGATTTTTCTTTTTTTTTTTTTTTTGGGGGGGGGGGACACTAATCAATGTGACTTCTATTCCCAGCTGTAGACAAAGAAAAGGTAAAGAAATGGATCCATGAACTACCCTATCGCCACATCCTCTCACATATCTTGAAAAGCTGTACATCCATGTTACTGCTACAAATTTCTGTATTTTAAATAAGAATTCTCAGGGATGAAGATAGTTTTCAAATTCCTTTTCACCACTTTGCTACTGAAAAACTAATAAAGCAATAAGTCGTAGTACACACACACAGCACTCTATTCACGTTCTGTCCAAATTGCCATGAGAAAGAAGAGGCCCACAAATAAAGACTATTTTGTGCTTTATGGCCAGGAGCTAATGCAGTTGCTGTTATCAAGATGTTTTATAATATTCAAGACTAATTATTATTAATGTTGTTTGTCCAAGAACAACAACAACAAAAAAGACAAGTCATTTGTCCATTTGACAGATTTTGGAAGTGGTTATCTCCTCAAAATTTAAAAGAAAGGTATTTCTATCCCATTCCTTTCATAAAGACCGCTAATGACAGTTAGGAACTTTGAATATCTAAAAGTTGAAAAGTAAAAGCTAATGGAAATTATTTTCTCAGAGAAACCATAAGAGCTATGCATAAAACTCATAAATTTTCTTCCTAAAATGCTTTCTTACTATATGTGCTTTATAACAGGAAAATGGTCCCTAAAAATGACATTTTCTAAGTTCACTTACACAAGATGTCATCAGATTGTAGCTGCTTAGTCCGCTGCCAAAGCTGAATTTGAGAGCTGTTGAAGAACAATGCTCATTTTCTTCTTCACTCACACTCTATCAATACAGTATTTCCTCAACCCATTGCTGGGGTGTACCATAGGGAAAACAGCCTGTTTTCAAGACAGCAGGTGGAACATTTATTCTCGTAGATGTTGCTTATTGCATAATAGATGTGAAATGCAAAGATCATTTCTACATTTCCTATAAAGAATTTAATCCTCTGATAAAAAGACTGGCCTGATATGGATACTCTAAAGTGCTGTGTTTTATGTGCTGCGATGTGGAATGTAGAGTTGATGGGAGGATTTGAAGGAAAAGTTCCCAAAAATACCTTTGAAAAGGGAAAAAGGAAACTACCATTCATATTTATTGGTATTCACACCCCTCAAAAAAAAAAATCTGGGAACTTAACACTTAAAAAATGAAAGTGTAAATCTTATTGAGGTCTAGTTTTTCTGCCTATGTAAAATTCTGTTCAAATTTGAATAAATTGAACAATTGTTATGTTCTTTATTTGAAAATGGAGTGGATTCAAAATGCATTCTGGGAAACATGAACCTTAGGTCCTGTTGACTGCATCTGGTTGAGAGACAAGATTTTGTTAAGAGCTGCTATAGTTGTATTTCAGTTAGAAACTGGATCCTCTGTTTTCAGAGAGGATATGCAATGATAATATGTGTTAAAAAAATTACCACTTCAGTAGCGCTTGCAGAATTCCCTCTTCTTCCCTAGGGAAGAATTTTATTTCTTCTCTAACTTGGATTACAATTCTGCTGCTCAGATCTCACTCAACAAAATCTGGTTTGGAACATTTTTGGTTTTTCATTCTCTGCATAATCTAGCATGGAAGTCAAGAATCTTACATAAAGAAGTTAGGCAAAGTGCATAACACTGTTTATCAGCATTTGCCATCACAAGTAGTTATGAAATCAATGCATCTTCCTCACATGCTCAGAATAGGAATTAACTGGAATGTCTCTGGATATTTCTAAGGATATTAGCATTCTATTTCAGATCATTGTGTTTATGAAGTGAATCTCCTGGTGCTGCTGCCTGCAGTGCTTTGGGCTCACATCCTGAAGGGTTCTCAATGGGATCAGTGGATTCCTTTCATATTAAATAAGATACCCTTCAGCACCACATCTGATATGCTCCAATTATTACTAAGTTTATAATCTACTGGTCAAGGCTAGACTAGTGCTAACCTAAAATAAATACCCCCAAAATACACCACAGATCCGCTCCTATCATGCTGCATTGCCTGCTAATGTACACACAACTTCATACAATGTCGTATGAGAGGGTAAGTGTTGACTTTACAGTGGTAAAATCCATATATCTTATCAAAGCATAATATAGCATAATTCTATTGACACCACCAGGTTGTATGGGAGATGCTGAGGGAAAACTGAATCAAGCCACAGAAAAGTTGTCCAGGGCACTCTAATGACTGCTCATTGCAGTCTTCAGTATTGTATGTAAACTGATTTGTCATCAGTGTTAAGAATCAGATCTCAGACTCAAAACATATTAAAATATGTTCACAAACCTGCCTTTTCTCATCACTCTTAAAATTTTATCTAGATTCAATAGGAAGACATTATACGATTGTTGTGTTATACTAACACTTAGAAGCCCTGGGAGCTTCAGTAGGTATGAGAGCTTACAAAGTAGTGGTGAAATATGACTATAGGATGCTAAAGAAAAGTAAAAAGAAAAAGAGGAGAGTCGTAAGCAAGCACTGTAGTAAGAGGACAACGGTTATCAATCAATCAATGAATCAGTGCCTAGCCACATTAAAAAAATGTGTTAGGGAATGAGACTAGATCTGAACTAAGTACATTAGAAGTGCAACTGCACTTTTTCTGAGCTCACTCTGCGTGACTCTCTGAGTGTCAGAGCTTCTAAATTGGATCAAAGTACAGCCAAGCCACACTTATTTTGCTGAGAAGTTTGCTTATTCTCACAGAACAGTTCTCTGACTCTTTTTCCTTATGACTATATGCCTTGGTATTCTGAAGCCATTATTAATACAGAACTTTGGTAACATTACATTTACTTTCAAGGGCACAAAAGAAATGCTAAGAGAAATAAGTTGCCCTAAATTATGGATAAGCATTATTTTTACTCTTTATTTGGTTAGCAACTCATAAGACTGGTAAAATTTCTACTTTACAGATTTTTTTTTTTGGACTTCCATTTTTCTCACTAAAACATGCCTGAAAAAAACACAGGCCCATCCATCAAACAGCACAGCTGGTGCAAACCTGATACATCCAGGAGTCTAACAATGTCTCCAGATGTTCAGAAATAACAGAAAAATATCCAGGCTTTTTAACAGGTGAAAAAGAATATATTTACAGAAAATTCAGACACATAATAACCCTTTAGAACCCAAATACAGATTGTTTTCCATCATGAAGAACATGCACAAGTTTGTTGCTTGGAGGTAGATACCTCTAGATAGAAGCTGGATAATACTTTATATCAACATTATAAGCTTTGAATAAAGCTATAATGTCCATTCTTAGAAAAAGGCTGTATTATTTTTTGCATCTCACTTGCAGCAAGATCATTTCTGTTTTTTAAAGCTAAAGAAGCGTTACAGAGTTTGCCAGTAGTAGGGACTTGAATGTCAAGAACTGGGCAGCTGTCAGAATCCTGCATTCCCTCCTGTGACTGAACACCCAGACCAGCTGAGAGAGTTTGGTACGGTTAGACTGCCGAGAGGTACTCTGTTCTTGGTAGAAAGAGTACCTCCAAAAACCAGGTAATTCTGGAACTAAGGTTTCAGCACAGACGTGATGATTCCTTGAGATTGTTTGTTTTAAATCAAGAATATCTACTGTTTTATCTTCTGAGCTAACACAGGAACTTGAAAATTGAGCTGGCAGTTTTGATCCACATTCTGTCACAGGAATTAGGAACTGTGCATACCATCTCGATGACAATCTATCTATAAATTCATTTGTCATGTAGTCCTAGATTCACAGATTGAAATGTTGCCTCTAAACCCCTCTCATATGCAATACTTAAAATACAACAAGGAGGCTCATCACAGATGTATGGGTTTTTTTCAAACACACATTTGGGATTGCCCTAAACATTTCCTCCATTAAATAATAAAACAAAGCAAACAATAAAAAGAAAAGAAAAGAAAAAAAAAGTTACCCTGGAAGTGTCTAAACCCGAGGCTGCATTTCCCCCAGTTTGGTTTTGTTTGTTTGGGGTTTTTTGTGTTTGGGTTTGTGGGTTTTATTTGGTTTGGTTTTCAGTTGGGGGGAGCGTTGTTTGTTTGTTTAGAAGATTGCCTACTTTCAAAAGTATTATATGCGTTTCAGGTGGTGATACTGAGTATACCACTAACTGTTGTTGGGCAGTCTCAAAGCTGATTGGCACTGTTTTGTTTCAAATAAGTGATTCCTTGTTGAGTAAGTTCCCAAGGGGATATTGTTTTAAGAAGCTATTGCAGCCAAGAGAAAGTGTTTAGCCTGTATAGATTTTCAAAGAGTGCCAAAGGTTACATGGAAGAAGACATGTATACAAAAGTAAGAGAAAGATGCAGAGGACTTACTAAGGGAAATGCCATAAGAGCAACACAGATAACAGGAGACGAAAAATACAGAGATGGAATTAGATACCAACTTACAGACAGCTTCCAGTACAACAAAGCACATTGCACAGGAAAATTTGAGCTTTTGTTGCCATAGTGAGGGAGTGCAGTGATATAGCATATTAAACATACAGTGCATGATTTTAATCTGCCTTGTTACATGAGTGTAAATAAATTCCCTGGATCAGGTCAGGTACAAGAGTGGTGGCTTTTCTGGCAGCCAAATCCACCCTTCTTGTTCTCTTCGAAAGATAGAAAGATGTTAAACCCTTCAGGAGGTTACTATTCCTCTTTGAAAAAGTGGGTTTGATTTTGATAGTGCATGGCTAAATGAATAACAACAGTGTACCTAGCCTGTGTTTCAATTTAATTAGGTGCTGGTGGATCATTACATGTCATAACTTAAGACACTGGGAGGTTCTTCCTGGGAGTAAAAAAAAATAAATAAATAAAGGCTAATCTTCCATTAGCTTTCATTTTCTGCAAAAAGAGGGGCTTTAATTAGACGTGTTTTAAACTTTTAGAATTTGCGTTTGTCCTTCAGACGGCAGTCTGTGTGCGTGAATCTCCGTGCCTCGCTAGATGGTGCTAGATGCGTTCCAGCGTGCGGGAGGAGCACGGCTTCGCGCCTATGTGCCTCAAGCCCCCTGTCACCCACCCAGATGGGGTGGTAAGCACGCTCAGCTCCTAGGAGGCGATCAAAGCATTTGGGTGCCCATTTTAAAAACAGGTGGCTTGAATTTGGAGCTGGCACTTTGCAGGCTGCAGCTCCCGGTTAAGAAATCTGGACAAGTTTTCCATCACAAGGAGCCCTCCTGTCTGGCCAGTACAGCTCTGAGTCTTCACTTAACTGTAGAAGCTATCTGAAGTTTTAGCCCCTTGAGCTTACCGTATGCCATGTGCATGCAACGTTATCCTTTTGCTCTCACCCTCATGATGACAGTGATTGTGAATGTACTGCTAAGCAATAATCTTCCTGAGAAACTGTGGAGCTAACCTCAGTGCCAAAGTCCAGGTAGTACATGCAATTGCTCTGTTTTGCAGGGAATTTATTTGTGGAGCGTGCTGTCAGAAATACAGGCTTCAGCTCAGCAAAAACACTGACCCGTGGACCTAAATGTCTTGCTAAATCAAAAACATTAGAGAGAAAGAAGAGAGAGTGAACATCAGAACAAGGTGTTCTGTTATCCCTCATTGACTGTGCTTTTATCTCCTTCCAGTCATGTGGCAAACAGCTACTAAGAAATTTATAGCTAAACAAAGTTTTCATTTTCTGACTGAAAACTCTTTGACCAGTCTGCTTTCAGCCTAACAGCGTGGTACAAATATTTGGGATATGACCTCTCTTACAGCCTTTTATACCACGGTTAACTGTTTTCATTATGTTTTATCTGAAAGTATTTTTGACATGGTTCACATGAAGTAAACTTGCCAGCTAGATATGTGGCTTGGAAGGGTTATGAAGGCCAATTCTATACTACTCTGTTAAAAGGCCCCAAACACCTGATACTAATTTCCCTAGCTATCCACACCATCTAAATTTTGGCAGCTGTAACACTGAAGACAAAACCTTGGCATTGCTTGGCTCCAAAGCATTGAAGCCATGTTTCTTCGGACGTTATTGATCAAAATATTCGGTCTGTGCAATACATTAGCCTTGAAGACCAGAGAAAGATTATGGTGAAAAAGAGAAAGGATGTATATGCTTAAAATGACAGCTTTCATAAGGCAAAGAAGGAAACTTTTGAGGGTAAACCGAAAAGTTCTGCTAGTGGTCCTCAGCAAAAAAGTTGCTGTATAACAAATGACTGTGGGTCACAATCACGAGGAACCAGTAATTACAAGGAAAAGAAAGGGAAGTGAAAGGCAGGAGGGAAACATCTGGAACATGGGTTCACCTGTGGCTGGTCATCCTCTTTTCACTGTTATGACCAATCTAGTGGCTTTCTACAATGGAGTAACTACATCAGTAGACAAGGGAAGAGCTACGGATGTCATCTATCTGGATTTCTGCAAGGTCTTTGACACAGTCCCCCACAACGTCCTTCTAAGTCAGAGAGATACAGATTTGATGGGTGGACTGTTCAGTAGATAAGGAATTGGCTGGATGATCACATCCAGAGGGTGGTGGTCAATGGCTCCAAGTCCAGATGGAAAATGGTGACAAATGGAGTTTCCTCAAGGGTCTGTACTGGGACCGGTGATGTTTAATATCTTTATTAATGATATTGATAGTGGGATTGAGTGCGCTCTCAGCAAATTTGCTAATGATACCAAACTGAGTAGTAAGTTTAATGTGCTGGAGGGAGGGGATGCCATCCAGAGGGACCTGGACAGGCTGGAGAAATGGGCCCAGGTGAACCTCATGAGGTACAACAAAGCCAAGTGCAGGGTCCTGCACCAGGGTTGGGACAACCTGCGTTATCATATCCATACAGGTTAGGAGATGATGTGCTTGCAAGCAGCCCTGAGGAAAAGGACTTGGGAGTACTTGTGGATGAGAAGCTGGACATGAGACACTGATGTGCATCTGCAGCTTAGAAGGCCAACTGCACACTTCCTGTGACTGAGTCATACCACGCAGCAATAGTTGAGCAAAGATCACTACCCAGTCAGAAATCAAGGGAAGTCTGAACTTCCATCTTCAAGGGGACTCCCTTGGCCTCTTTCATTATTTATTTGGCAGTCAGACCACTGTTTTGGGTTTGCATGGCAAAGTTTTGGTAGCTAGAAGCATCCCATATGTTCTATAGAGCCAATATCAGATGGCTCCAAGACAGATCCACTGCTGAAATGGCCGAGCAAATCAGTGATGGTGATAGCGCTTCTGTGAAAGCGTATTTAAGAAGGGGGAAAAAAACCTTAATACCTAGCAGCAGCTTTTGCAGTGGGAGAGAGGAGGGAGAAGAGATGAGAAACATTGCAGACACCAAGGTCGATGAAGAAGGATTGGGGAGGGTGTGCTCTGGGCACTGGAGAAGACATTCTTCTGCAGACCATGGTGAAGACCACGGTGAAACAGGCTGTTCCCCTGCAGCCCAAGGAGGATGAGAGGGAGTAGAGATTTCACTTGCAGCTTGTAGAGAACCCCATGATGGAACAGGATCACACCTGAAGGAAGCTGTGATCTCATTGTTGCTCCCCAGGATAGTGTAATCCCATACATAACCCCTTTAGCCTACCAAGACCCATTGTTTACTCTCATACAGAGATACTCTTGTGATGAACTCTTTTTGTAATGTGCTGCTGTGGTGAGACCAGTGTGGATGCATAAATAGTGATACCGTCACTTCTACTATCTCATGAACAGTGACATGAAAGAAGCAGATGAGTGACACCTGATATTCTGACTAGAATATCTGTAGCCTAGATATGGAAATATTTCATAGGAAAATCAAGGATAGTCCCAGATATCATGGAATTGGGAGTTTTTTTAGGAACACTAACAGCCTACTGTGTCAGGTGAGACACGACATCCTAAAGAATCCTAGAAAGTAATCTAGAAAAGTTCTATATCCATCCTGCTGGTTTTAATAGTTTTCTTTATCCAGATTTTACACTTCTGATGAATACCCACCTGGCATAAATTTTGAGTACTCTATCTGGACCTTTTGAAAGGAATAAAAGTTTTTATTTCAAAAGCATTCTTTGTGTGTTTGCCATGTCAAAGTCAAGTAGAAATTAACACCATCCAGGCATTTAGAATCCTAACACAGTGTATTAAGTAGTAATTGTCTTCATAGCCACCATCTTTTTGGACCATGAGCAGAGAACAGTTCGTAACAACACTCTGTCCCAGAATGCAGTCACTCCCAGACCAACATTAGGCTGCTGATTTCTATCAGCAGAACCAATTTACAGTAGGGTCCAGATCTGGTAACAAACATACTAACTTGCAAAAATAATCTCTTTTTTTGAAATATTTTTCCCCCAGAAACAATACCAACAGGAAGTTCACCCATAGACTATTATATTGTGCAAGGAAGATGAACATTTCTTTCTTCAAAGAAAGGATTTTCTGTGCTCAGTATTTCATCTTCAGGTATTACTCATAAAATGGCTCACAGAAATCACAGGAAACCTTCCCATTGACTTCACTAGTAGTAAATGTCTGATCATTCTATAAATTCTGTTGAGCTCCTAGCATCAAACAAAATTACTGATATGTGCCCCTGGTTTCCACCAAAAATAACAATACTCAAATGGATGGTGCTGTCCTCTGGTGGTGGCATCATGGAAACTGCAGGAAATAATATACCTCACTACTGTTAAAGTTAAGAGGTTTCAGCTTTATTAGCAAAGCTTCTTACCTTTGTTTTCAAATCTATCTATCTGTCTATCTATGTAAATATATTTATATGTGTTCCATTAAGTGAGTTAAATTCTTCAAAAACTGACTACTGAAGCTATGGAGTTTTGGTATATCTAAAATGCTGGATAGTTTCATTAATTCTTCTCATGAACTGGCAGAAAGTTTCAAGGCAGAACACTGAGTAGTCTTGCAAAAATCTTGTGCTCAGAGATATTTAAATTATGATTTTACAAAAGGTTTATAGTTTTGTGTTTTGAAAGCAAAATTTATTGTCTGAAAATGAAAACAATTATAAGAACTGTAATCATAGACTCATAAAATCATACAATGGGTTTGGGTTGGAAGGGACTTCAAAGATCACCTAGTTCTGACTCCCTCGCCATGGGGACACCCTCCACTAGATCAGGTTGCCCAAAGCCCCATCCAACCTGGCAGTGAATACTTCCATTGAGGAGGCATCCACAGCTTCTCTGGATAACCCATTCCACAGTCTCACCACACTCATCATAAGTATTTTCTATCTAATCTAAATCTGCCCACTTTCAGTTTAAGGCCATTACTCCTTGTCCTATCACTCCATGCCCTTGTAAACAGTCCCTCTCCAGATTTCTTGTAGGCCCTTTCAGGTACTGGAAGGCTGCAATAAGCTCTCCCTGGAGCCTTCTCTTCTCAAGGCTGAATGAACCCAAGTCTCTCAGCCTGTTTCTGTAGAAGTACTCCATCCCTCTGAATGTCCTTGTGGCCCTCCTCTGGATCGTCAGAGCCCAGTCATCTCAAATAGCATGTTCAGAAAGCGTCTTTGAGGGACAGACCATAGATCCGCACAGAGATGAATGAAAATGAGTCAGTGTTCTCCAGATTGGTGCTAAAGCAGTTGGAAAAAAGCACATGGCAGCATTGGTATCAACCTGAAGCTGAGGATTTGATGGAGACTTCTGTCACCTTAACCTGGAAAGTGAGTTTTCACTAAAGTCTAACAAAAACTCAGACCTTACTTGCACTTGGTACTTTTCTTTCTTTTCAGATGGGAATGCTCAAAACTTTTTCATAGAAGGGAAAAGCACCAGAAGCCTTTAAGAAATAGAATGTTTATTTTATCATTTGAAGGGATACCCAGCAATATATTCCCTTGTTGTGGACTATTTTTTTTTTCCCTACTCTCAGCCCAATTTACATAAAAGTTATGCTCATACTTCATGTTAACCTTAAGAAAATTCACAGAACTCCTTTTTAGTCCAGGGTTACTTGGAGCTTTATGCTCCCATTTCCTTGTCATTAGAATGGATTGCATGGTATTTTTGAGGTCACTAGGTTTTTAAATAGCTGAAACACCAGAGTTGTAGCTGCTTAAGTCTGAACATTTACAAATTTTCAGCAGTGGCATCTCTTCTAATTTGAAAGTCTTTTTCATGATGCTTCTGAGACTGTATTTATTCTAAAGTATCTGAGTCTCAAATCAACCAAAATCAAGTTGGGTTGATGTTTCCAGAGGAATTTTCAAGTAAGGTTTGTGCTGATTATAAGGTTTCCTTGATCTTGCTCAACCCTGACTTTAAAATTTTATTATCAGTGTAATCTGATAACCTTCTGCTCCTTTAGTGCATGCATAGGGTTAGGATCCTTTCAAATAATTTATAAGGGTTGTGATCACCTCAGCTTTTAAAATGGCCAAACTTGTTCTTCATCAGTAAATTCATTGGGAATGTGGAATCCGCTCTGCACCACATTACTGATGCTCAAGACCATCAGTCTTGCTTGGCCATCCCCTAAGATGTAGACACACACCTTCTGAAAGTTTCAGAATGCAGGCTGAGAGTATATATATGAAACCCCAACAGAACCAGTAGAGGGCTTCCCTTGGGAGATTGGAAGTGAAGAGGACTCATTTCAGAACAGGTACTTGGTCCCAGACATTTCATGTAGGAGTTCTGACCTAATGGGTATTACTGGGATTTTCAGTATGACCCTTTTCTTTTTTTCTTTGTATTTTTCAAGTCTGTTTTAGTCACATTTGGATGAAAAATTCACATATTCACAAAATATCTTCCCCTGTTCCTGGAAGTAAACCCACTACCTTGTCCCCATGGAAAAAAAATGATTGGTGAATTGAAAAATATCTGAGCTAACAGAAAAAACCCTTTTATTTCCATTCAAAAGTTGATAACATGCAAAGAAATACTGTCTACCTTGCTGTTAGTCGACATGAACACACATGGAGCATACAAATCTATTTTAGTTTTGTAGCCTTACTCTTTGCAGGTTATTCACCTGCAATGTAAATTGTGAAAAAAGGCAAGTGCAGTGATAATGTGGAATGGATAGACAGCCTTCAAATTTATGTATCCATTATTTTTTCCTATTTTCAAATTTCCTACTTAGACCCAAATTGTGCAAAAAAGTTGCAACCACAAAAGTTGGCTTTGCTTTCTGCACTTGCAGAGTGGACAGAATTCAAATGGAGATGAAGTCTCACAACATTCTCAATATTTTTTTCATAACATACACTGGAGGAATGGTTAATAAGCATCTATAATAGGAAAAAATGCAACCAGTAGAACCAATTAGTGTCTAGACTATTAGTTGTGACATTAAGAATTGTTGTGTGAGAAAAGAAGAAAGGAAGAGGGATAAAAAACCAAATAAATATTTAGAAGAAGAAGATTTTTGGAATAATTGTTTAAAGACTACACTTGGTAGGAAAACTTTTTTAAAAATAAGATACATGTCTATTGCCCACCTTCCTTTCAAATAGGTTGATTTTTTCCTCTGGGATGTAGCCACAGGCTATTTAGCTGGCAATGAGATCCAGCTGTAATTGTTACAAGTGAAGGGAATAATACAGTGATTTCTGCCTATGAGTCTGGATTTCCATAGATTGTTGCTCCATGATAGATGATTGACAGCTTGAACCAAAGTGTTTTAATGGAATGAATATGTGAAACTATGATACATTTTCTCTGAAGTCAGGTAAAATGCTCTTTCCTACAGCAACTGTTTTCGCAACGGTTGAACCCCACTCTGTGTACCCAAGTGAAACATTTCAATTAAACCTTCAAGTCTTTTATGAAGGCTGTTTCATTTTGTTGTTTCATGCATGCCAGTAAGGAGCCTTAAACTATTTGTTTGTTTTGGGTGAGCACCTTCAGGCCTACTCCGATATTCACTGGGGTGCAGTCATCTTTCAATTGACCTCAGACACAGGTGGGGCTTTCTTCAGCGGTTAGCAGGTACCGTTACTCCGCTGCAGCAGCCTTCTGCAATGAATTCAAGCTCTCTGATGTAGCGGAGATTTCCAAGCTCAGTGTCGTTGCCTTACGGTGACACCCAGTGGAGGAAAGAAACAATCCAGCTTTAAACATCGTTTATTTGCACGCACCTTGTGTTTTTGAGATACAGAGTGTGTTGAAGTCGTCTAAACCGCTCGATATATATAACACAGATCCACAAGAAACTCATGTCACTTGGGATTTTGGCTGAAAGCAAAACACTTCGTTTCATACTGAAGTGTTTTATAGTTTCCATTTTTACTAGTAGTAGCGTTTGAACACAGACAAAACTGAAAATGAGCTGCTTCCTCCTCCAGGGACCATGGGAAGGAATAATGGATTTGTCTAAGACTTTTGGAAATCTAGCAATTATATTTTCTTTCTAGCTGGCAAGAAGAAAACTTAATTTTCACATTCACAAAATCTGGCTGAACTCTGCAGAAATCTAAGTCTCCTGTACCCAAACCAGGTCAAAAAGTAGTGCTTTCTACCTTTGCTAGTAATTAGGCCCAAAGGGGTAAAACCTCCGCAAATGAAGCTAGCAACAAAATTTCTCTATATTTTCAAAGCCTTTTATTTTCAAGTCACTATAGGTCTTTCATGAAAAACTGCGTCTATCTACATTTATATTCATATGATGAGAATTTTTTGATTCATTACAGGATACTGTGCTGTCTTTTGTTTAGCAAGAAGACAGATGATATGTGTGAAATCAATACGACCATCAATATGATCAATATGATCAGCAGTGAAGGAGAGGTACATATACAGGACATGTTAGTAACTACTGCATCTGTGTTTTCTGCCTCCATTCTTCACTGATTGCAACTGATCTCTTTTGTAGGTTATCCTAAAGTTTAATTACACATCCATGTCCACCAATCCTGTCCAGTTGCATCAGCAAAGAGTTTCCACTGCAGCTTCCTGTAGTAATTATAGTCTACTTATTAATCCGTGTTATGATGAGGCATATTTTGCCTTGCTCAAGCAAGAAGTTATTTAATTTTCTTTTTAGCAGAAAAAGCTCTTTTCATCCACAAAAGCACTATAATCTGTGCCTAATGTGCTTAAGATGCAAAAAAGAGAGGAGGTCACAAGGATTCTGATTAACAGAGATCCCTCAAACAAGTTATTTTTCCATTTCTTTCATCTACTGATTTCTTTGTTTTGGCAACATCTCTTCTGCAAATTGTTGTTAAAATTATTTTTAACTTAGCTTCCACATTCCAAGCATTTTTTTTTGTGATGAATAATAGTTGGTATGACTCTGTAGTCACAAAGGAGTTCAGCTGCTAAGAGGTTATCTAAGACATACAAGAACAATTACATCGTTTTCGTTGGCAGTGCATGAGCATGGACTTTGTTAACCATATTACATAGCTTTCACAAGTGGTCTATACTGCTAAGATAGGCAGGATTTGAGTATGTTAAACAATATGAGGCAAATCTGGGCATGAATATGAATGCCTGAAATTATCCACTTTGAAGAGGCTTCTTGCTCTGAGAGCGAGCTAACATGTGGCGTGAATACCACTGAGGTGTTCAGCTTCAGACCTGAACCACTGTAGCATGCATAATACAGGACACTTCATTTCTTTTTTGTGTCTCTATGTTTCCTCACAATCCATCTGATTGCCTGACTCCGTGTTGCAAAGAAGATTTCTGTCAGAAAAACAAAGTACTCGGACTCGGGGGAAAATAGATTTCTATCATAAGACTTCATGTTAAGAGGGAGAGAAATATTTTTTTCCTCGAAAGACATGGAGGCAAAAAGGGATAAGATCAGAGATCGGAGATGTAATCATACTCTCTGCTGTCAGAGAGCAGAGTCCCAAGTCTCACTAGCCCTTCAGGACACACCACATGTCCAAGGTTTTCAAAAGCTCTTTTGTAATGGTTTCCTTCCAGGCTGAGGAGAGAAGGAATGATGCCATAGAAGCCACTGTTTTCCAAGCCTGTCCTTGTGTCTGCATCTGGGATCATGATCCCTAGATGCTACAGCAGTATGTTTACCTTTTGTGCTGTGGTTTGAAGGCAGGTGCTAAGTAAGGTCTGCTTTTTTGACTGTTGCATACTCTTAATTCATTCGGGCCCTGAGGGTTCAACATGTCTGTAAATCTGGCCCATTCTGTTTTTAAATTGCAATTCTGTCAGAAAGCTTTTTACACACTCGTAATTCAAAAACTTCTTTCCCAAACCAAAATTATGCTGGGGAACGGGATGAGTCATGGGACTGGGAATTGAATATGAAGACTTTCATCTCTAGATCACAAGTTCAAATATGCCCTGGGTCACTAAAGCTTTGCCATGTACTGGCTTTTCAGCACTGTAAGATATAATGCATATGAAAATGGCAAAATTCCATTCTTGAGGACTATGGAGAAATTGCACCAGGAGGGAAAAAGCCCCACACTACAATAAAGTCCAACTGCTTTGTCTGAAAAAAGCAGAGGGGGGATCCTTGCTGTCTTTTATTTTTCTTTCTTTTTTTCCCAAAGAGAAATTAATCTGTTTTGCAGATCTGGTATGCGTGCACACACACACACACACACACACACACACACACACCCCTATTTGAGTTAAAAGACACAGTATGAAGTTTCCTCAACTTCATATACAGGGGAGTGACTCAACATCAAGGACAATCTGACCAAAAGAGGCCTGAAAAATAAGAACAGTTAAATTCAGTTAGGGGTATGTTACTGTTTTCTTATATGTGGGGTTTTCTGTTTGGCTGGCTGAGTTTTTTAATCTTGGAAGAAATCTGAGCAAAACAGCAATTTTGATTAGGAGTGTTATTGTAGTTGTCCATAATTTTAGATTATTTTTTTTATTTACACATTATCAAGACTTGCCGACTATATTTTTGTGTAGGGAAATCATTATAGATACATTTCTTTCAGTCTCCTTGTCCCAAAACACAGAAAAAAGGGAATGAAGATCTAAAATGGAGAGCAAGAAGCCAGGACACAATATTTATGATCTCATTCAAACTCAAGACGTTATCAGTCTGCAGGAGAAATTTAATCTTGAACATAAATTGCATTTCCTAAAAAAACATAATCTTGCCTTAAGACACCAAGCACCCTGATTACAGAGAATGTCTGTGTTTACACATTTGTACAGACCATGCTGACTGTATTAGTGTCCTAGGAAACAAACTACGTGCAGCATACATGCCTGCTCCGAGCACTAAGCAGAAAAAGAAAAAGAAATTTTGAAATCAGACCCTCCGATCTCTAAATCCTTTCAAATTCCTGAAGCACATTAGCTTTACTACTGCATGATGTGCGCGGTAGTATTTCCCCTAATGAAATCTGACTAAAAGTTTAAATGAGTTTAATGCATGAAATGTATAAATAAAATGTGGCCTTGATTAAATTTAGACTTGATACATAACTTAAATGGGTAGCACAAGAGCAGCTTCAGTATCATGTGTCTAGGCTATTTTTGGCTACACTTTGTTAAAAAGGGCATTGCACATATCTTACAAAGAAACGGCAATACAAGGAAGCTACATATAAACAATAAACTACAACTCAGATTTTTTAAAAAGGAAAAAAACAAACCAACCAACCAACCAAAAAAATAGTATTTTTCCCTCTTACAATGTTTTAGAAGGGATCGGTATGTCAAAATGGATATTTGGGTTCTCCACCCACTTTAAAGTAAAGTTAGTCCAGGACTGTCTGTGACACCCAACTGACAACCTCCAAGCATCCCTAGAAGTAGTAGTATCAGCATAAGCTTTGTCACATTAGCTCACTAATGTGTCTGAACCCTGACCTTCAGGATCCCATGGTGAAGAAGGCAATTCACCTTCCGTATCCATTAAATCCTTTGCTTCTTTCCAATATCAAAACCAGGTTACTTGGGCAGTCTTCTGTCACTGCCTCTGAGAAGTTGACAGTCAATTCAATTAACTTTACAGTGATCACAAAGAAGGTGCTGCCTTGTTGTTATGCTGCAACCTCAGTGCAACCATCACTGCTGATTTACGTTCAGGTAAGATACTATACCACAATTTCCTTCAACAGCCAACTTTCTGCAGTAAAAAATCCATACCCAAATTCCCATTTCATTTATTAAATTTATATTTCGTTTATAATTAGCTACTAATTTCCCTGAGGAAATATATCCCAAAGGGAACAGGAATTTCTGGGAAGGGCAGAAAGGTATCTAATGCTAACGTGTATTTTTTGCTACAGTCAAGCAGATATGTGGCAATCATAATCCTGTATCTAGAAGTCATTTGCTATGCTTATGAAAGTTCTCTACTAGGGCTTGTTTTTATCAGCAAGTCCAGTTGCCTTCTGGTCTCCATCTGTTATAAGCTCTGTGTGGACCCAAAATCCAATCATCGGTCACTGCAGTTCTCTGTCCTGTAGACCAAACACTGATTTTGAATGAGAGACCCACTTTTAAAGTCAATAAAATTGAACCTGTGAATAACACTTTCTATTTAACTAGGAGCCTGGAGAGACTCACAAAGCAAATATTAGCTGCTGCTGAAAGCAGCATTGCCAATGAGTCCTCGATACTATTCTTTTCTCTACTTAGGATCTTTGCTGTAGGTCTTGCACCCTACAAATGGTGGAAAAGCAAATAATAATCTGCTGAGCATGAGAGATTTGACCAGGAATGTGAAGACAGCAGTGAGGTTCTCTCATCTATACAGACTGGCCCACATGACAGGGTTTTTTCCTGGGCATGTCATAGAAGCAGTAGAAATGATCTGAAACAGTGTAAATGGGTATCAAGTCTGAAAGACAGAACAAACTGCTGAAGCAATCCCATGAGGAGGAAGGACAGATTGTATTATGCCAGCTTCTGCAAAGGGCTTATTCTACACTCTGCATTCAAGTGACTTTTGCTTTTTTTCCCCGGTAATTTATAGTACTGTCTTCATGTGCACTAATAGTGCTCATCAGAGGCAGTACACAAAAATTTGCACTCAAGGCTATCATTCAAAATTTTGCTTCTCTTGAATAAGAAGCTATCCTTAAAATAAGAACTAAACCTAACATCTTCAGAAACATTCTTCAGGTTACAGCTTCATACTAAAGCTGTACCTTAAAAAAATGAGCATGCATACTGAGCAGGCTGACCTTTTTTGTTTCTTGCTCTTTCTTTTTTTCTTTTTCTTTTTTTTTTTAAAGCTCACTTTGGATTCTGCCACTTCTGAAACGATGAACACTGTAAAATTGGATTTGAAACCACAGCATTAAATGCTTAGAATCTGATCCTTCTGTTGGGACCTGGGATAAATTAAACTGATGTACATTATTTTTAAAGAAAGGAAAAAATATGGGAAGTGGGTTTTGAAGCCTGAAGGCATAGAACAAAACAAGTTATGCAGGTGATATAAACCATCTTATTTTCATTTTTTAAATGGTTTTCTGCTTCCATATGGTTACTCAGACTGGAAATAATTCTCTAGAAAACACATTTCAGTGTAATAACCAAAATGTTATATATATATATATAAATGTTTTATGAAATGACAGCAACTATAGCTATTGACTAAAATACACTTTCCCCCCTACATTAGTTTGACTTTTAGCACTTAGTGACTTTTAATATATGCATACCTTACGGAGATCGATTAGGTGCATGCACAGATTGGTAAATGGCATTAGGTGAGATTTTAAACTATGTCTCATGAAACTGAGTTAAACAGAGTATGAAATTAGCTATAATTTTAATCTGAATATTAGAAATATAAACCAAAATACCACACAGCATTAACTATCATGAATTTCTTGGTACAATATTTGAAAGTATTTTTTTTTATTATCAGCAACTGAGTCTGTAAAAATGTTTAACAAATTCTTATCAGAAATGAGTGTTTAGAATATCAAACTCAAAAGAGTTAAGAGAAAAGCAGACCTGAGACTCCATCCACTATTCCAAATTAATTACCTATGCCATTATCTTTAAGGTAATGTTAAACCACTTAAAAACACTTTCTTCACAAATTCTATTCAGAAATTCAGGATGACTGTAGAAAGTTTAATAAATTCAGTGTCACCACAGGAGTGCTATTCTTTCTTAGAACAGGAAAGAAGAAAACAGGTTGGTTGAATTCCCATCTGTTGACTTGCAAAAGGCCTGCAAAAGAGCACATTCCTCCACCTAGATCCTCTTGTGACCATGAAAGACTTAATATTTCTTGGCTATCCCTAGTAATGCAGTACCAAATCCCTTTCATGTATGTCACGCACTAACTATAGCAAATAGGATCCATGAGCGTAGAGGATGCACAGCTGAACCTTTCCACGGTGCTCCTTACGGTAATATTTTGTTCACATTTTGAAGACTAACGTATGCTCCAGCCAATAGAAGTTGCTCATAATCACAGACAGTCTTGAGAGGAGCAAGAAACACACCATGTGGTTGTTGCTGTTAAGACCTATGTTAGCCACTGAGAAAATCTGAAGAGTTTTTAGATAATCTGAAGAGGAAAAATATCCATACAAAAGAAAGGATGCAAAAGTAGCTATAGGCTGGCAATCCTTCTAATCCCATGGGAAAATGAGTATAATACATCAGTATTCAGAAGGTGAATGCCTGAGGCTTTCGAAGGGGAACCTAATGCACCAATTCTGTGCAATAAGGATAATCAGACATGCTGTTCTGGTTCTCACTGGTTCATGTAAAATGGTTTGTGCCCCTAGTCTGGTCCCAATTCCTCCATCAACATGGGTAGGATTTCTTTTGTCCAGAAACTTTTAAATGCATCTTTCTGCCCAGAAACTTGACAGAACTGGATGAGATAGAGACTATCTTGGTAGCTAGTAGGAGGGGAGAAAGGAGAATGAGTGACTGGCCAGGGACAGTAACCTCCTAATGCAGGTGGTTGGACAGAAGAGAACAGTCACCTCCTCTGGCTGGAGCTAGTGGTCTGATGTTAGCCTTAGTACATGCTCCAGATTACACCCTGGGGCATAATCCATTGAAAGTACAGGTATGATGCTGGAAAGGACAAGTTGTTCCTGAACACAGCAAATTTCAATGACTGAGATCCACTGTCTGAGTGGATCAGATTTATGGTCAGTGGCACATCTTTTAACTGTTTCACTGCCATATCTTTTTGGAATGCCTGAGGTTGGGGTTTCTATTTTATTTTCCCCAGATGGTACCTTTTAAAGTGTTTTCCAACATGTAGGAACTTTCAGTGTGCCAAATGGATAATGTGAAATTGTCATTATAAATTTTGCAGCTTCCTTCAGTATTAGAAGTTACAAGTACCTTTCATATTTCCTTCCAAAAATTACTAGATAGGGGTTAGAAAAAGCAGAAGTAATAGGGCATGTGCAGACTGAAAATGATTTTAGCTTTAGTAAAAATGGGGAAAAGAAAACAATTGCAAAATACACATTTTCTTAAATCTTTTTTTAATGTTTTTGAAATTCACATTTAAGTGCTACAGAATGATTCCTATCACTACGGTCACAAATTTTGAATAAAAACTATCTTTATTTAAAACCAACTGACACTTTAAAAATAGTGTTCTTCAAGTTATATTCATGATACATGACTACAGTGGTCTTGTTATATATCTTAGCAGTGATGGTGTTGCCTGTTTTTTGTAACACACTACACAGTGAAATCTCATTTCCAAAATAAAAAGAACATTGTAATTGCCTTCAGTGGAAACAAAAGCCAGGACATTGTCCCTTCATAATGGTGTTTGGTGTTTTACATAGGCAAATGTTAAACAAATTATGGTAGCAGTATCTTTAACAGAAAAGTAAAGCAAAATTAATGAAGAGAAAAATGGAGGAAACACCTAAACCACACTTCTACAATAAATTATTCATCTTCAAGATCCACTTGTATCCTTGTGTTTCATTTTTTAAAGCTGTGGGGGTTTTTTCCAAATCACAGAAGAGAGTTTTCAATCAAAAATTGTGACCGTAGTGATAGGAACCATTCTGTAGCACTTATGTTTGAATTGTCAGCATTTCTCTGAAGCATATAGGATACCTGTGCTGTTGTCTTGCATGTCTATATAAATCCACTAAGGTGTTCATGAAATTGGAATGGAGTTATTGCAAAAAAATTTTGTTTCTTAACTATCAACAAGAAATCATGTATTTGTATTATTTTATCTCTGCCATCATATGTTCTCTTCAGCCAGATGACAGGAGATAGGACAAAGGGAAATGGCAAGAAGCTGTGCCAGGGCAGGTTCAGATTGGACATTAGGAAAAAAAAAATTACTGAAAGAATTGTCAGGGCCTGGAACAGGCTGCCCGGGGATGTGGTTGAGTCACCTTCCCTGGATGTGTTTAAAAAAGGGGTAGATGAGGTACTTAGGGATATGGTTTAGCTTAGGATGGGATTGGTTGGACTTGATGATCTTCAAAGGTCTTTCTTTTCCAACCTTGTGATTCTGTGATTCTGTACGATTCTGTGATTTATAAAACCCAAGTCTACTTTGATTTTATAAGAGATGTCAGAAAATAAATTTAGCTGAATGTTTTGTGGGGTTTTTTAAACAAGGTTAAAAAAAATTTCCCCAAATATTTGCCATTTCCTCCAAAATTGTTTCATATGATTACTAACCCACTTTACCTAAACACCAGAATATAACTAAATTGTGAGGACTTCTTAAAATTTTGTCCAAATAATCACTGAAATATATTGTTGCCTGCAGCTGTTTCTGGTAGTTCTGTAATATATGGAAAGCCAGACAACTGTGAAATGTCCTTTGAAATGTTTCTAATCTTCTATCATTGAAAAGTGCAGTGTATTTTCCTCTTTCTTATGGAAGAAAACTGTCATGCACTCCAGCATCCTGCTCTCATTCAAGTAACAGCAATTTATAAGGCAATTAATAGAATCTACAAGCATCAATAAATCAAAATGAAGAAGCCCACACTGTCTCTGTGCTTGAAAAAAATGACAGAATTGTACAATTTCCTACTTTGACAATGCTCTTTTTGGAGGTCAACACTAAAGAGAAATTGAATCATTTTGTTGCTGTTGGCTTTGCACATGGCCCACAGCAATCTCTCACCTCATGGGCCACAGTACCTTACAGTTTCATGGGCTTAAAAGGCGACATTTGGGTTTGGGGATTTTGTTTAAATATAGTGTTTTAAGTGTATTTGTGAGGTAATGGTAGCCAAGTAATTGGTACAAGGTGTATACCCATTCTGCACAGTGTCCAACTCTCCCGTGCATCACCATTTGTCACTAGCAAAACTCTCACAGTTTCCTTCAATCTTCTCTTTTCTCTTTGTAGGTCACTGTGGCTAGAAGCTGAGTTAATGGTTGTTCATTACATCCATGAGCAAATGGCTAGAGAATAGCAGCAGAAGCCTCTTCTATAGTTTTTATATTCCAAAGGAAACTGCCCAGCCTGACTTGCCATGCTGCCATTTGTCACATCTTATTACCTTAGCTACACCGTTGTAACTTACAGCAAGGATGTGACTAACAGTAACCACATGTAATGTTACACAGTGCCATCTTGTCTGCTAAGGAAATTTGACAAGGCATGGTTTTCAGAGATCAAGACCTTTTTGGTAATTGCAGATTTTAGTGGCTAGAAGACAGAAGTGGGGAGCCTTTAACCCTTTAACAATCATCTTGTGTGCTTCAAAGGGTTTAGTGCTATTAAGCCTCATTCATATATGCAATTTCTTTGTTCGATGTGGCAAATTAACAGTTAAAAGCAGAAGGAAATCTGGAGCCAAATCTTTCTTTTGTTCTCATTGAAGTCAATGGGAAAATGAGTGCAACTTTGCTGAAGGAAAAGCATCTTGCCAGTCTTTTAATTCAGTTCTGTAAACCTGAAGGAACTGTTACCACCAGTATGGTATGAATGCACTATAGACAATATCTGATTCCAAAGTGAGAAGGACCAGATCATTAAAAATGACACTAGTGCTAAGGACTGTTTGGTCTTTAAATTAGATTTTGTTCCATGAATGTGTACCAAAGTGAAATGATGCAATATTAAGCATATTCTGATTCTAATGTCTAACATGCTCCTAACATCTGTCTTCTAAGCTTGCTATTTAATATGAAACTTGGTTGCCTGTCAGAAGATAAATAAAATCAGGAGGCCTAAACATGTGTTCTAGAAGTATTGTACCATTGGCCTTGCTTTCTGTCAGAGGTAAACTATTGCTACTTGATGCACAGAGAAGATTGAAAAGACATCTCCTGCAGAGTGGAAAGACATACACTGAACGTGATTGGCAGCTTGAGAAAAGAATGGGCTGAAAACAGTTATTGGTAACTGCTACTTTCAAGAGGTAGTGAATTCTTCCCTTGAACACAATTTCCTGTTGTACAGAGAACTTCCCTTGAATATAAAACCAGAATAGTTTTGTTATAACAGTTTTGTTTTATGCAAAGCATGAAATATGGGAGTTTCACTGCAAATCAGTTTAAACATACATGCAATGGAGAGTATCTCACCAGTAATTGGCCCTGCTTTTTGGTCTTTAGAGACATTCAAATTCCTAGACGTCTGTAATATTTTTATCATCAAAAGAATCACATGGAAAACAATAATATTGCAGATGGGACTTCAAACTTCCATAGAAATATTTCTACTTCATACAGTTCTTACAGCCTTTTTATGAATTTCTTTTTATAAATTTATTTTAGGTATTACAGGGAATCTCAATGAGTTAGAGCTTAGAAGAGCAAACTGAAATTTTGAAACTAAATCCTAAAATCAGGGCAATATGTGTTGAGTTTTCAGAAAAAAAAAATTAAAAATCAGTTACCACATTCATGTGTCACCACCATTGCTCCATCCAGCCACTCTTGCTCTGGAAACGCTGATATATCTCATATTCTCTCATGAAAGTTTTACAATGCCTTTTGATTTGTAAGGTGAACATTTTATACTTTTTCTTTCTTACTGTTTAGTTAATCCACACAAACATAGACATATTAACAACGTGGACATAATTCTCACTTTTTAAAATCTCTGCCCCACTTTGCCTTAGCCAGGGCATTCAGAAAGATATCAACACATTTGAATACCTCTTATCCCTCAGCTAATCAGTTTGCAGTTTATTTAGATAACTCAAATAAAGAAAGAGAAATTAAAATACATCAAAGCTGTAATATGTGAAGGGATATGTTGGTAGGTGAGCAAATGTTATGACTGTCTTAATGTGACCAAAATTTCCCTCTTACATATTTAGAAAGCTGTTTCTTCTCCTTTTTGTACATCAACTTCTCTTTTGAAGTAATGCTTTATTAGTTTTCTCTTTCCAATCTCCTATAATTTAATAGAGGACAGCAGAGAATACTTTAATCTTTGGATTACGCTCCTTAATTTATGTTACATGAGAGGCATATTAAACTATATTGCTATTTGGTACCCTATGTCCTGTTTCGCCTTTTATTTTTTGAAGTATTTTGGAGACCTGTTTACAGATCTTTGGAAGTTTTTCTGGTTTTTATCCAGACTTTGCAAAATTTGGGTTTTTTCTTTTGCCCAGAGAAGTATCTCCTGAGATGCTATTTTGTAGTCGCACTGGTATCTGGGATAGAGTCACTTTCCTCCATAGCAGCTTGTATAGTGCTGTGTTCTGGATTAGTGATAATACACCACTGTTTTAGTCATTGCTGAGCTAGTGCCTGAGTTAGTACTTAGGCAGCATCAAAGCCTTTTCTGCTTCTCAGCCCACCCAACCAGCAAGTAGTCTGGGGGTTCACAAGAAGTCAAGAAGGGACACAGACAGGACAGTTGACATGATCTGACCAAGGGATATTCCATATCATATGACATCATGCTCAGCAATAGAAAGTTGTGGGATGGAGGAAGGAGAGACACTTGGAGTGATGGTGTATTTTCTTCCCAAGTAACTGTTATGTGTGATGGAGACCTGCTTTCCTGGGGATGGCTGAACATCTATCAGCCAATGAGAAGCAGTGAAAAATTCCTGATTTTGCTTTGTTTGTTCACATTTTGTTTTAACTATTAAACTGTTTTTATCTCAACCCGTGAGTTTTCTCCTTTCTATCCATCAAACTGTCTCCTCCATTCCACCATGGGGTGAGAGAGTGAGTGGCTACGTGGGGACCAGCTGCCTACCAGCATAAACCCACAAGTTAGTCACCTTAGATGGTCATGAAAATAAGATAAAAATAAAATAGTTAATGAATAGTATAAGTGAATCTAGCTGAAGCCAATACATCTCCTGAGGGTATTATAAGATTCCCGTCTCATCGTTTATTGTTTTATTCTTAAGATCATTTTTCAAAAGTGAATAAACTTGCAAGGGAAAGAAGCACAACCAGTTAGTGAGAGCACAGCCTGTGAATCATGAAATGTTCATATAGGTCACGTACAGGTATTGTTCAAGAACTTTGAATTGAGTCATTGAAGATGTTCGGTGTCAGGCTTCTGCACACTTTATTACGGCATTCCATTGTAGCTCCTATACTGCAAAAGGAGAAGGAATATCTCACTACAAATTTTGGACATGTGAGGTTCCAGATAAATGTCAGGTCATGGTCTAGCTTATAGGAAAAATGTGACTGTGAATTCAGTAAGGTCTTTGTAAAACCAATCAGAATCGTACCCTAGTGCTTCCAATAGGTCAGCAGTAGTACTCTATTTCGTTCTATCACCATGCTACCCATTGCAGTATTTACAATACAGAGAGATTGTTTTTCAAATCATGTCACTCTGCATTATATGCTAGATTAATACTTTAATTGTATTCAGATTCTTGTGATATCAGGAGAAAATTATCCAAATGAATGGAAACAGTTGAATTTTGTTTTAAAGTCATCAGGCTATTGATTTGAGAAGAAAGCATCTCACCTTTTTATAAACTTTTTATAACTTCTAGTATTACTGATATATAATATATATATAATTGATACTGATATAAAATATCAGTATCAATTATAATATATATATAATTGATACTGATATATTATATCAGTATAATAAATTAGAAACAATTTGATACTTCAAATTGATACTGATATAATATATATATTTGTGTCTATATACATATACATGCAGATGAGAGTGTGTGTGTGTGTATATATATATATACTGATATATATATAATATATATCAGTATCAATTTGAAGTATCAAATTGTTTCTAATTTATCAATCCTACTTATAATGCATGAAAGTAAATTTTTGATAATTCATAGTACAGGATATTATATCTGCTAGATTCCATTTCTGTAATAATTATTTTTTGTCTTAGATTTTTTAGTGTAGGATAACTGATGGAAATTGGAAAGCTGACAAAATAAGAAAGGAGACAAATCTGATAACATCAGTAAATTCCAGCAGTCTTAAATCTTAGCCATCTGCAAACCTCAGCATATAAAGAATCTGTTGGATAAGAATCCCATGTGTGCATTAGTCTGGGGCAAAATGGTTTATTCCTTCAGAAGTAAAAGTTTCGTTCAATCTTGGATCTACACAATACCAACTATTATGTTGTAACAATGACATCATAAATGGAAAATAATAAAGAAAATGTCACAAGCTGGGGCCTATATAATAGATCTTAAAAAGACATTTCATTAATCTTATCTATGTTGAGGGACAGTTTTAGGATGAGAAGTTCTCTGGGAGTCAATATTTCCTACTATGTGCTAGTGTTGGAAATGTAACTGATTTAAGTTTTAATTACTTTTGGTTACTTGGTCCATCTAAAACAAGGTAAATTAATTTCATTACTGAAATGAATTAATTTAGAAATTCTTCTAATTTAGGAAAGTCAAAACTTCCATGCTGGAATTTTCTATATATGACTATTTGAGCTATTGAAAGGAGACTTTTAAAATATTCTATGCCAGTAAAAACCTAATTCTCACAGCATAAAATTGTTCAAATGAGGTGGCCAAACTAGGCTTGGAAGAAAGACAAAAATATAATTTTATGCTTTTTTATTTTTATGTTTCTGTGGTCTAAATTGTAATTGCATTAGAAATATCTCAGTGCGTAAAGCTGGCCATGGACTTTTCAGTAAAGGCAAAAAGAGAGTTAATCTTCTCTTAAATGTTGTTAATTAGAAACAGAGACATTACAAGAAAGGACAAATTAAGAATTCAAATGAGTGAAAAATCCCAAATACCCCTATGCAGTTTTTGTTTATCCAACAATACTGTAAATAGGAAGCTGACACCATCAGTGTTACATTTCACCAGTTATCTGATAAACCAAAACAAGAGACACATTGGCACACTGGGTAGTCCTGTCAGTCACCACTAACTAGTTCACAAATAACTCCACAGGACACCCAAACAATTTGATATATGGTTTAATCTCTATTGTGCGAAAGAAAGACTTTTTAAATTAATCTTTTAAATAAGTGTGTTTAAAGAAATATTTCAGTTCATTAAGCTAGGCCTCAAATTTAAGTCTGAATAGATCACAGAATTTTTTTCTAACCACATTTAGCAATACACAGACACACATACAAAATTTGTGTTTTGGTTTTCCAGGAAAAAGAGGTCTGCAGAAAAAAAATGCAGGAGAGAAAAACCCTTTTACCTGTGCTCATAGGGAAATAAAAACCAAACCAAACCAAACCAAACTAAACCAGAAAAAACCCAACCCACAAAACAAAAACCCAAAAGAGCTGGGCTACTTAGTGAAGTGAGTGGATTTCAATTCTTGTCACTGAATGGAATTGTAGGAAAAAAGTGTTATATGGAAGATGACAGCATGTACCTGGAGACAGGAAAATAATTCAGATTGTAAAATGCTTTTCAAAATTAACCCTTAACTTTTGTGATTGCCCTTTTCCCCTGTATTGTAAATTCTCTTGGTCTATTGAGGTTTATTCTTTTCTTTTTAATCCTATGAATTTTATTAATTATTTGGGGTTCTACCTATCAGCGTTTCTGGATACTAACAAAGATTTTTTTAAAAGGGATTGCTGAAAAATGACTACATATTTTAAAGGAAGCTTGGAACTATTAGTAAGAGACTACTGCTTACTTTAATAAACAAAACAAAACAAAAACCTAATAATGTTTAAGACGCCATAACTAACTAAACGCTAGAGATGAAAATGTCTGGGTTAACTTCAAAACAACACTCAATATACAGTCGTCATATTTAGTCACTGAATTAAGAGACAGACACTTTCCATTGACTTTAACATAAGTTGTTGCTGTTGTTACTCCTATCATATCTTAACATGACCTTCTGTTCACTAAAATTTCCCACTGAGGAACAACAACTGATATCATTCAAGTCACAGGAAGACAAACACTCTGGCTTATGATGGGTTTTTTAAGCTATTGTTTGGTTGGTTGGCTTTTTATATATATGTGTGTGTGTATATATATATATATATATATATATATACACATACACACATACACACACGATGTCATCCAGCATTTCACAGAACAGGTCTATGTAACAAAAAACACCAGTAGAGACTTCACCTTACCACATGTACCATTTTTAGTGTCTGTTCCTCAGTACTACAGCAGTGGGGAATTCTATGACTAGCAAAATTAAGGCAAGTAATGACCTGAAACAAAATCTTTAAGAAGTATAGCAGAAGGATATGAACAATCCTGTAAGTTTTTGTGCTATCCTGCAAATGCCAATACATTATACAACTTATATATAAAATTATTAAATGAGTATTTCTAGACAAATTAGAAGTACCTATCTCTCTCTGAACAGTGTTTACTTTCTTATTACACCAAAAATAATTTAAAAATGAAAATATAGTATCTAAAATAAAACATTTAAAAACCTTCAGGAGAGATTGCATTAGATTATAGTACTCTAAGTCTTGTCATCTACTGCTGCATTCTCCTCCATAATGCTGTTAAGTAGGAATAATTATACTAAAATGCTGCTTGCAAATTCCCCAGGGCAATAGCCGTAGCATATGGTTTTGAGTCTGGGCAGACTCTTCTCTCATTTCAAACTAAAGTGCTATATGGTATATATTTAGAAGGAATATTACTGCCTACAGTATAAAAGATATCTATCATTTATAGCTAGAAATTGCATAAAGACCCTTTCCATAATATATTTTTTATTATTCCATAAGAGTGAGTAATTTCACAGTCTAATAAAACAGCAATGGTATTTCACACATATGTATTACCCAACAATGTTGAACATGTTCTTTTCTTGGCATCAGCTGAAATTAATTTAAATCTCTCATTAACAAGCACATTAGCATAAACCAAAAACATAACGTTAAAAATTGTTTTTCCGCAACTAAATAGGATCTCATGCCCAGTGGTGATTAACATTCTCAGGTTTTTTCTGCATCTGAATGATTTTAATAGCTTACCACTGCTCTGGAATTTATTGATTATGTAGGTCTTTTTCACACCCAAACTATAAAAAACAACAAACACTGTTTCTAATCAAAGCCATGTTTTATCTACTTTTCTATTCTTCACATTTCAGTAACACATACATTAGAAAGGAATGTGAATGTTTATTGAAACAAGAAGTTTTCTTGCTTTAGTGTTTTCACTTCAAGTCATCTTAATTATTTGTGTATTACCAGCTAAAGTAGGTCATAGGACAATGTTTGGTTGCTCCAAGTGAACAAGGGAACAAAAAGACGTAAATCACTGGTTCTGCACTGTGATCCATGAACTGTGGGTGATCTCTGAGGTCACTGTCAGTGGTCCAGTGCTGGCCCATGAATCTGTAAAGCACAACATTTGCATTGTTTTGAGTCAGATCAGTTAAATGCTATATAATCTGATATGTGAGAAAGACTGAAGGTCAGCAGGGTTTTGGAAGTCAATGAACTGGATAACAGCTGCAAAAAAAGAACTAGATAAAATTTTACTAGGAAAAGCCTGGAGTGCTGTAGCCCAACCAGAGATAGTAAATCCTTCAATTGATTTGGGTCAGGTTATAGCTACAGTAAAAACTACATTTGACCAAGCCAGCAATCTGAATTTGGCTGTGGCATCATATTAATGTTGGCTTGTCTTCAGTAAGTTAAAAGAACTGGAATATTACACTTTCCTGGTTTATACCATGCATTAAAAAGATACAAACAGTTTGGTATCTACAGCTCTATTACATCACAGTTTGTCCTTTCTCTTGTCTCCCTTTTAAAGCTAACTTGTTGTCAGTTGGGTAGATGTAACTTAATTGTGTTTGAAGGCATGGGGAAGGAAAGATCAGAAAAGCATATTGTGAACTCTTGCATCATTGAAAGGAACAAGTGCTGACATTTTAACAAAGATATCTTTTGTCTAGAGAGTCATTGGAAGTTGGATAGCAGTCAGCAGAAACAATGGGCCTAATTGCTTTCTCACCCACTGAAGATGGAGATGACCCTACTGAGGTTAACTCATTGGGATAGTAGAAAACCATGGAGAATAAGGGTTGCAAAAGCATTTTCTTTCAAATTTTCCAGTGTTACAGTATGATTTGGGCAGACACATCAATAAAGACAACATGCAAAGGGCTGCTGACATATCTGCTGTCTCCTCAAAATTTGCAGTAAGCCGTATCTTTAGGAGATTGTTTCATTTGATCTAGAACTATTTTAATCATGCAAAATAATTTGGACCACCAGGAACGCCTAGGCCAAATTAATTCCATTATAAAGTAGGGACAAAGTTTAAAACAGGTCAGGCAAACTCTTAGTGGGGAGCTTATTATTACTAACTCAGGTATGGAAGTGTCTAATGGTTGGTGAAACTTACACTTTGACATCAGAGAAGTGTCTGCCGTCACCATACTGTCATTTAGGAGAACACAGTACATTTTGGCAATTTTTTGTGGATATGAAGGAAATAATACCACCTTCCTTTCCTCTGCAGTCTGTGCCCAAGGAAGGAGTAACAGAGACACCTTTCCTCAAAGCTGATAACGGAATAGAAAAACTGGTTTCTTTATATGAATAGGAATTTTAAGTAAATCATGTTGCTAAATCTATCAACAACATCCTAAATCCCTGCCACTTTGCCATAGCTTTGCTCTGCTGGTAATTCTGTTCAAATGCTCCTAGGAGAGCATCTCTATCACTCTTGGAACGTGGCTTTCTGTTCAAATAAGTAGTCTCCTGCATTGCTCCTCCATGAATAGCAAAGTTTTTTTTTAATTCATCAGCAATGCAGCAGTGAATATTTTCCCCGTTAATTGCCCACATTTTTATAACTACCACATGACTTATTTGACAGATCATCTGCTCCACTGAGGGCATAAAGGAAATGCGTCATTAAATAACTTTGCTGCCCTTATTTCTGATGTGAAAAATTTGCTTATCACAAAAGAGAAGGAAAAAATGAACTGAGAATCAAGAAGTCTCATTCTTAAAGTCACATGTTGACTAATTCTGGAACCTATGCATGCTAATGAGTAACTAGCTAACCTTAAAATGTATTTACAGATATGTGCTTTAAAATCCTAAATTAATAGTTGTTAATATATGTATTTGAAACCCTGTAGAAACTTTAATCCAAAGTGCATGTAATTTATAAACTAGCTTTACCTTAACCCTACAAAGTAAAAACCCTAATTCATTTAACTTGATTAACCAAACTCAAACCATGAAGTTCTTTTTGACAGTTCAGTTACTTAATTATATTTTGATTTACTATAATAACTTGATATCATGTACTGTAAGAACATTCTCAAGCTACTTTTTAATTAAAAGGAAAAATATGCAAACATGAAATTGGTTATGTAGATCAGATCTGTTTAATTTAACTTCATGGCTTTGTCACATCATTTTCCTTCTTTGAAGCATGCTGGGTATGTATAGTTTTCCTTCCATAACAGGGGTGATTCATAATAATAGAGTGAGGGAGATGGTTTTTGGACTGTTTCTTCCCTCAGTTCTGTCTGTCTTCACATCATCACATTTCCAGGAAGAAGAATTGGCTGAAAAATGACTCTGAGTAAGCCCTGCTTAGTGCTTTTTCAGTGTAAAACTTAAAAGTGACATTACGGTATCAGGCAGCTGCTTCCTTTTTTTTTTTTTTTTTCCCTCCAGCCAGATGCAAGGGCAATGATATGAAACTGAAAGAAACCACAGCTCAATCGTCTGCCTTCCACTTAATTTTTCATACAAATTTAAGGTCAGGTTGTGGCCTGGTAACCAGTGAGGTGTATGTAACATTAGAACAGTAATTCTCTGAAACTGATTATGAAGAGAATCCAGGGAGAATGGACAGAAGCCTGCTCTTGGTTAAGCTAAAACTAGATCAGCTTCATTACCGCATGAAATAATGGACTTTTTCAGATGTATACTACTGTTAAGTGCAGAATCCATCAGTGGATAACAATGATATAGTTCTGTTAGGCTTTTGAGAAAATTATCTGTTATGTATATGCATTTTATATGGTTTACTTACTTACATGTATGTTTGTGTGTATAAAAGATATCTACACATATCAAAGCATACAAAAAAGACATATGCTGCCACATATTTCTGACTAGATAATAAAATGCTTGTTTAGAATAAAATCCTCATTATTTACATAATAAATGCTAGCTTTTACAGAGCTAGTTTGGTTTTTTTTAATTTATTTGGTTAATATAAGACCTCCCCTTGCTTGTTCTTTGTGCATTTACAACTCTTTTTTAAGAAAAAAATATATATGTCAGTGCAAAATATTCTTGTGGGTTTTTTTTCATACACTTCTGTACTGACAGAAAGGTTGTTTGAAAAATGTAAGGGGACCTATCTAAATCTACCTTCTACCTAGTCTTACTGCAGCGGTGAAATAAAGTCATGCTGAGCCTAGGTTGTAGGCATATCCAATGGCTGGTGGGGAACCCTCAAAAGAAATATTATTCATGTTGCAGAAAGTAACCCTAAATTTTCAATGAGCTGAAGTTTTTGTGAAGTCTGTGAGAACAATGACAAAGGTTAATTCTAGTGGAATTTAAAATATTTTTGCTTCTATAAACTCATGAGGGAACCCAAGTAAGCCTTGAAACTATCCTGATTCTCTGCTTACTTACTTTCTCTGATCTCCTGAGCTTCCAGCTGTGCAGGCTTCCTCAGAAATATACATATATATAAATATATATAGTATTTATGCTATATATAGTAGCTTATTAAGCTCCCTAACTCTCAAGGCATGAAAATACAGCTGACTTGCGGATCGAGGGGAACCAGGAATTTAATCTCAGGAATCTGACCTACTCTCTAGTCTCTGACCTGAGCTATAAAGGGTCATGATGGTTCTCAATTTCCATGTAGCCCAGCTCCGTACTTGAAGACCTTGCTATCTATGTGATTCCTGTCAGATATCGCCACATATGAAAACTCACACAAAGTATAAGCATACTCTTAACAAAAGTCTGACAAAAGGGGTAACTAGGAGCCTGATACATATTGTGCCAGTGCCAGGGAGCCAATGCCAGTCTAAGATGACCTGACAGACCACCAGGTGCCAACAGATGATGCCGAGGACATGGGTAGGGCTGGCTCACTCTGAAAATAACACAGTCCTGTGTGAAGAGGAACTCAGTGAGATTTGCTTTCTATAAAAACAAAACAAACATAACAAATAAAAAAAGAAAACCTGTTTGGCTTTTATTCTTGTATCAGACAGGACAAAAATTCTGCAAGCATGACTATTTTCAAGGAACCATAATCCATTTTCCAAAAGTCCAGGAAGTAAAACAACCTTTTCAAATAGTAATCAATTATTTGTTATTTTTCTTAGAAACAAAAAAGGTCCTGGTACTCTCTGCACTGTTTTAATTCATTTTTAAGACAGGTCTGAAGATTGTCTCATTTAAACGTCGGTGTTAATATACACTGTTTTATAGTGATTCCTATGTGATTCCTGAGCCACCAATGAAGGGAAATATGGACCCCTTTAAAAAATCATTAGATGCATATAAAATGAAAAATCAGATTGTAGGAAACATTTCAAATTTGTGCCAAATCAGTCAGTTCAAGAAAGTCTTCTGGCTAAAGAAGAGAAGAGCCAAATAAAAGAACCTCAAATGCAATATTAACTGACGCTTCCACCCCTTCATTGACTGTAAACCAAATCAAGTTTATTTTACAGTGTTGCCTGTTTACAGTATCATTTAAGGCCGATGGAACACTAGAAGGTCACAGAAGAAGAACTCTGCAAAGGGACCTTGGTAATACACAGGATGAATTTATTACTGTGTAATAGACTCTCATATTTATTCTAGCCAGACAATGTTTATTGGACAGACCAATTTTTACAACCCAGTTAAAGACAGTGAAAAACAGGGGTGGCTGACAAAGTACCATGAGTTTCTAGTGTCTTCTCTAAATGAGTGTTCTGAAGGAAGAAAAATGCCAGTGTTAGATAATACTCATTCCTCTGTCAATGGGCAAAGTGATGGTGATTTTATTGCAAGCATATTGCCAGCCTCACTTAGCAAAACCTCAACGTCGCTGAAATAATTTTGAATTTTCCCATTAATTTCTGTGAAGCTTTCAGTTACCCCTTTGGGGTTTTAGTACAATGGGAATGTTGTTGACATTCATGAAAGGTGAAGATATCAGTAAAAAAAAAAAAAAAAAAAAAACCCTACATTGCAGAAATTCAATAAAATAATGCATCACAGATGAACAGAATAGCTCAAAAAGAGCAAATAATTTCCTGGTTAGATATTAAAAGAAGATCTAGCATTTCCAGCACTTTAAACAATGCTGTATATAAACTGTATAAATGTATAGTATATTCAACTTGTGAAAGTAGTGTATTTTATGTGAAAATAAAAAGGACTGATATTTAATAACTCATATTTTCATATTCATTCTTGCAGTTGTACATTTTGTTTCAGCTCTGCACAATGATAACTTCTTTGTCAATCACTCAATGGCCTGGAATGCAAATAAGAAATTGCATCTGTTACTTGTAATTTCCCCAATCAAACTCTGAACTCTTTCCTTAACGTTTTCAACAATTCTAGCATGTGGTACTTGAGATAATCCTGAACCCAGTATGTTTTCCTGATGGCTAGATTTGCCTGTCACTAGTGTTTGCTTACCAGCAGTATCATATGAATGAGGTGAATTTTCATTGGAAGAAGCATATTGAAAACGTGTGTGTATCCTGCTTTGTTACATCTGTGTAAAGTTTCCCCCTCCCAATTCAATTGTTTTTACTTTCTTTTAATCTTGCAAAGAAATGTAAAAGTGGAATAACTGACCCCATGTTCAAAGTCATTGTCAGAGACAATGAAGTCATAGGCTTCTGTTTTTAATAATGTCTTGCAAGACACAAAGCATCATTAATCATATTCAGAGGATAAAAGACATACAGATTTCCTAGTCTCAAACTTTCCTAAGGCCTTGAACATTTCAGTGTTGTAGATTTACATAGATAGCACCCCAGAACTCTGCACAGAAAGCCTAATCAGCAAAGGAAATGTGAAATAAAATAATTTTTATTCCAATATATAGAACCTGAGACTGTCTTTTATGTAAAGCAAAATAGACTGGAATGGCTATTCTATAATAGCTGTTCAACTCCAGATGATGTCTGTAACCAGATTCTCTTATTCTTCCTTTGGTGATGGAGTCAGTTAAACTACACCTAGGAACATAAATAAGTGTGTCCATGCAAGAAATAAAACAGATAACAATCACACTGTTTCAATATTCAAGTTCTTACTTCCTCCCAAATACTTCCACTTACAAGCCTTGTGTTTTATTTGGTTTAGAGGAATAACAGAAGCAAAATCAGACTGCAAATTCATCTAAATATTATTCTCCTATCCAATGGTCCAGATTTTCATATCGAGCCAAATTCTGCCAAATCTGATTACCTTCAATTTTGAATTAATTTTGTCTGGAAATACAGTTTTAGTTAGCTCATTTGTGCATTAATACTTCAGGAAAATAATTTTTCTCTAAAAGCAGGGAAATGTAATAGTACAGTTTAAAATTGGCCCTCTCCAACCCAGTGCATGCCAAGTTGGATCCAAAAGAAGAAATAACCACAATATTGTGTTTAAAGATGTTGGTCTCAGTTCAGCAAAGTGTTCAAGAGTTGGCTTCACTCTGGTTTAAGTTTAAACATGTGCTTAAAATACTATGATGAGTTAGGACTATGTTCTCAATATGCATGTAAACTGGTAATAAAAAAGGAACTGCATAATGCACATATAATATATGCCACAGTTATATTTGTCTAATAAGCAAGAAAGAAGACTATAACTTGCCTACAGTTACAGCTCATGTGGTCCCAGACAAAAGGAGGACCTACTGGGCTCAGTATAGTCTGCAGGGTGAAATTCAGCCTCTGTGAAGGCCATGTGAGACTTACCACTGATTTCAGAAGAACAAAGATTTCACTTTCAGAGTGACACCACTTTGCATTAGAATAGATGCATCATGTAAAAGGTTTCTCAACACTGTAAACAGTCTAGAGAACCCCAGTGTACTTTTTTGCAGTGTAATGGTGAGCTAGGGAGAGGAGTGGAGTCAGGAGTCATGAACAAAGGAGGGAATAATCAGTATCATTTTTGTGAAAGATGTGGGGAAAAGCATCAGAGGGATTTCCACAAACTAGATTTTCCTGCCCCATCATCCAGAAGCTGGGACCTCAAGACCCTCAGACCAGCACCTTGCAATTCCCTGTTTTTTTCGTATGCTCCAGTGGCCTTCACAGACAGCCTGATCCATCTTCAACACCTTCACAGAAGGAAAGTGTGTAACAGAAGCAGGTCATTCATGCTGAATCATAGAATCTTTAAGGTTAGAAAAGACAGTACTAAGATCATCAAGTTCAACTATCTCTCTAATACCATTATGTCAAATAAACCATGTGCTGGACTGCCAGGTCTATGCATTTTTTGAACACCTCCAGGAATAGTGACTCCACCACGTCCCTGGGCAGCCTGTTCCAATGCCTGAACACTTTTTCAGGGAAGAGTTTTTTCCTAATACTCACTCTAAACTTCCCTAACACAACTTGAAGCCATTTCCCAAGTAACTATTGCTAGTTACTTTGGAAAAGAGACCAACATCCACCTAGCTACAATCTCCTTTCAGAGACCAATAAGGTCTCACGTCAGACTCCTTTTCTCCAGACTAAACAACCTCAGTTTCTTTAGCCACTCCTCATAAGACTTGTTAGAGCACCTTACCCACATCTCTTCAGGAGGAGAGAAACAGTCAACTCCAACCTGCGAGCTTTCTGCTGACCACCTATTTTACAGTCTCGAGTCAGCTCAAAAATATTTTTTTCTTTATCTTCATGAAAAAAATACCCTAATCACAATTTATAGGTTGGAATGACTTCCACATAGACAGCTTTTAAATAGAAGTGCATTGCAAAATACTGTGAATTCATGACTTGTCTGAAATATATGCATAAATTAATGTTATCAATATCTATCATGATGCATATGCATTTGCATGACTTTTCTACAGTGAACATCCACATTTATTTTTCACAGAATGAAAGTACCCACCATCTACAGTTTTATGCTGCTATTTATTTACAATAACTGTTTTTGTTATTAAATTATATAATTATAGAGTTAAATGGTCCTTCCTGATAAATGGTTTCTCTGTTTATGTTTAGTAATAACTGAGAATGGGAAAACTCCTATTCCCTTCAATTTGAAGGGCAGCATTTATTCATTCCATAAAACTTACAGCACACAAGTACAGACGTTCAGTGAGAGTCATAGAATCACAGAATCATAGAAATGTAGGGGTTAGAAGGGACCTCGAGAGATCATCAGGTCCAACCGCCCTGCCAAAGCAGGCTCCCTAGGACATATCACTCAGATAGGCATCCAGGCGGGTCTTGAATATCTCCAGAGAAGGAGACTCCACCACCTCCCTGGGCAGCCTGTCCCAGGGCTCTGTCAACCCTCACTGTGTAAAAGTTCTTCCGCATGTTGGTGCGGAACTTCCTGTGCTCCAACTTGCAGCCATTGCCCCTTGTCCTGTCTCCACAGACCACTGAAAAGGGGCTGGCCGTTTCCCCCTGCATCCCATGCTTAAGATATTTATAAACATTAATTAGGTCCTCCCTTAGTCTTCTTTTCTCAAGACTGAACAGTCCCAGCTTATTCAGCTTTTCCTCACAGGGGAGATGTTCCAGGCCCTTAATCATCTTCCAGAACCCTTCTCTGGACTCTCTCCAGGAGATCCGTGTCTTTTTTTACCAGGGAGCCCAGAACTGGACACAACCCTCCAGGTGGGGCCTGACCAGGGCAGAGTAGAGGGGGAGGATCAACTCCTTTGACCTGCTGGCCACACTCCTGATGCACCCCAGGATCCCATTGGCTCTCTTAACCACCAGGGCACACTGCTGGCTCATGGCCAACCTGTCATCAACCAGGACCCCCAGGTCCTTCTCCGCAGAGCTCTTCTCCAGCAGGTCATCCTCCAGCCTGTACTGATACGAACGGTTGTTCCTTCCCAGGTGCAAGACTTTACACTTACTTTTGTTGAACCTCATTAGGTTTCTCCCTGCCCAGCTCTCCAGCCTGTCCAGGTCTCACTGAATGTCAGCACAGTGTTCCTGCGTGTCAGCCACTCCTCCCAGCTTTGTATCATCGGGTACTTGCTGAGGGTGGATGCTATTCCCTCATCAAGGTCATCAATGAAGATATTAAACAGGACTGGACCCAACACCAAGCCCTGGGGAACACCACTAGTCACAGGCCTCCATTCAGATTCTGCTTCACTGATCACGACCCTCTGGGCTCGGTCCAACAGCCAATTCTCCACCCACCTCACTGTCTACTCATCTATCCCATGCTCTCTCAGCTTTGTTATCAGGATGTCATGGGAGACAGTATCAAAAGCTTTGCAGAAGTCAAGGTAGATGACATCCACTGCTCTCCCTCCATCCACCCAACTGGTGATGAGATCATAGAAGGCTACGAGATTGGTCGAGCACAATCTCCCCTTGGTGAATCCATGCTGACTACTTCTCATGACCTTCTTCTCTTCCAATTGCTTGGAGATGGCATCCAGAACAAGCTGTTCCATCACCTTTCCAGAGACAGAAGTGAGGCTGACTGGCCTATAGTTACTAGGATCCTCCTTCTTGCCCTTTTTAAAGACTGGAGTGACACTGGCTATCCTCCAGTCCTTAGGCACTTCTCCTGTCCTCTAAGAGCTGTCGAAGACGATAGAGAGCAGCTCAGCAATCACTTCGACCAGTTCCCTCAGCACACGTGGATGCATCCCATCCGGGCCCATGGATTTGTGTACATTAATCCCTTTGAGACGCTCCTGGACCACCCCCACCTCAACCAGAGGGAAGCTCTTCATTTCCCAAACACTCCTACTTTCATCCAGTATCTGTGGATCCCGAGGGGCCTTTAACGTGAAGACCGAAGCAAAGAAGGCATTCAATATCTCCACCTTCTCGTCATCCCCCATTACCAGGACACCCACCTCGTTCAGCAAGGGATCTACATTATCCCTGGTCATCCTCTTACTATTCACATATCTAAAAAAACGCTTTTATTATCCTTTATGTCCCTTGCCAGCTTCATTTCCAAGTGGGCTTTAGCCTTCCTAGTCGCATCCCTACAGGCCCTGACAACATTCCTATATTCTTCCCAGGTGCACAGACCCTTTTTCCACAGTTCATAGACCTTCTGCTTCCCTTTGAGTTTATTCATTAGCTCCCTGCTCATCCACACAGGTCTTTTGCCTCTCTTTCCCGATTTCTTGCTCAAAGGGATGCACTGGTCCTGTGCTTGGAAGAAGCTCTGTTTAAATGCTAGCCCTTCAAAGACTAATCTGAAAAGAAGTTTGATATATTTTATTCTGTGTGTGTGTAGTCATGGATTATTGATTGGCTGAATGTATTTCTTCACATTTACAGAAACTTTTCAAAACATAGAAAACAATTTCTACAGCTGTCATCAGAATTTGTAAACATAATCTAGATAGTGATTTTATATATATATATATATATATGTTGTGTTTCTATATAGTTTTTGTTTATTCTAAGAAATCAATTTTTTTAAAGTAGAGCATTCAGTGACTATCAAAGAATGATAACGGGGAGAAAAGATTCAAAATTTTAATAGCGACTATTCTCACTGCAAATCCAGTTCTTGGGATTGTCTTTATGCATTAAAGTAGTCAATGCATATGTATGATCTATTATTAAGTCAATTTGTACAATGAGATCCTCTCAAGGTTACTGTAAATCCTTTAATGCAATAGATATGTTGCCAAGTTCATAAGATATACAAAGCTATATTCGGAAGAAACAGCTAATAATCTGCTATCCATAAACAAGTTAAATCATTCCTAACAACAAGCAGGACAAAATGCAAAATAAAACCAGATCATTGCTCTATGTTATCTATGTAACAGTTTATTTTTAACTAAAGTATATACATTTTTTGGCTCAAACCCTCCCTTCCTACTGAATGAATGAAGATAAAAAGCATATTGCAGTGTTACAACATTAAATTCACAATGATGAGATCTTTAAATGTGATCCAGATTCAACAGCCAAGTTTGGTTTTTCAATAAAAAATAAATCTGTCTCAGAAAGCTGAGTTTCTAGGGAGCTCAGAATATCCTTGAATGTATTGAATATAAGGAGCTAGCTAATTGGGGTGGCTACAACAGGAATGGGAAATACTTGAAAGTGTTACAATGTCAGTATGCTTCAAATCTTTCTTTCTGGAATTCCACAATGTTCTTAGGACATATTGTAAATTGTTTCTAATTCAAAATATAATTTTTCATTTGAAATTTGATGGGAAACTTTTTGCAGGGGGGAATAAGGGTTTCAAGTTTTGGGGTGGTTTTGTCTGTTCTATGTTAATTTTGGCAAAAAGCTCTGGGAAAACTCTTTCCGGTTCAGCCAAAGTTACATTTTCCTACTACTACATTTTTTAGTTAATTCAGCACTCAGGAGGCCATTTCTTTGCATATCGTATTTTTACCCATTATGCTTGAGTGTGTTTTGTGATTCTTTTTGTCTTGGCACCACAGTGCTCAACATCATTTTAAGGTCAAATATCAGTTCATATGAAATCCTGTGAGCTGTCATGTCAGGACCGAGAATCATTCATCACTCTTTACTTGTCATCACAATTACAACCCTTTGGACTGAGTAATACATCACAGTGTGCATGTAAACATGAAAGTGTTTTGCGTTTGCATGTATACTTGTGTGTGTGGTGGTGCATAAACAAGCCCAAAGGCTGATGTACATTCTCTTTTGGGAAAAAGAGTATACACCAGCTTTCTATATTGCTATCCAACTATACTGCAAGAAGCAATTTCGATTATTCATATATAGTCCTTAATCAGCGTTTTACTCTGTACCCCAATTCTGTTAGGATGTCTTTGAATGTTTTAGACCTGACATAGATTACAAAAAGGGTTTCCTGGGTCTCTTCATTGGGTAATTTTTCCTGAATTCAACCCAACCTGGGTTCAGTACAATCAAAACCATAAATGATGAAGTAGGCAGGCATCACAGGAATTTTTTTTTTTCTTCAGAGGTGGTTTAATTCTAACTTGCGAAAAACTTCATAAAATTGCTCTACAGCAAGTTCACATAATTAGGATATTGTTGTGTCATGTGGGTGGACTCTTTTGAATCCACATGAGTTTAAACAACAGCATCTGTACAATGAAAAAGCCTGAACAACCAAACACAAATACCCCAACACCTCACCTGGGAGGATGGAATGCCTCTCTAGCCAAAGCACTGAAAATACAGAGGTACCTTTTTAAGTGCTGTGCAATAGTGTTTTCATTCACAGTATTGGAAGGGACAGAGGGAATAGATCATCAAATCACACTACTTCCTTAAGCTGAATGAATATTTTCATTTTTGCATTTCCCATTTCCCAAAAACTAATTGTATCTGAGATTCAGTTTATTATCGATACATTTCAATATGACATAATCTTGGCTAGAATTAACATATGAAGTCAATAGTCTGTCCATTAGGCACAGTACTTGATTTCACTATGAGAAAGTGAAAGCCAAGAGAGTGAAAGTTTCTGAAATTTCAGAGAAGTTTATCTTCTTTTGAGGTTACCTGTATTTTCCTTTTTCACATGCAAAAAAACATGATTCTAAGGAACTTTTGTGTAGGTTTACTGAATATAAAAGTGACAGAGTTGTTTTTTCATAGATGGTAAAAAGGTCAGCCTTAGTCCATTGCCTTTTTCTATAGATGCTTGATTACTACTCACTGATTTCTTTAACCTTGAACCATATAAATCAGCAAATCCTTTCTGGGAGCTGAAACATTTAGTAATGCAGTGCTGAACATCTGTCTTTAGAAAAACTGTAAATTAATTTTATAAAGAGGCAATTCAGCATAGCTAATAAATATGATTTCATGCTTTTTACTTCCCAGCTGGTTCTAGGTTCTAAAGTGTAACAGATTAGTAAATTCTGAAATCCGTTGTAAGAGAATAAGCTACTAAATGCAAAAGTGAAGATTTCTGAATAATAGCCTTGTACTTTACAGAAGTATTAAGGTGTACATTTCTCGTAGGGACCACAAATCTTTGAGGCTCTGACTTGTGCTGTACATCATCCTGACTGTTTCTTAGCTGATGTAAATATAAATGGCCACAGTAACTACGGGAAAACACATTTCCACAGCTGAATATTTAGCTCTACAGCTGTGTTTTGAATATAGGTTCTCTCTATAACCTCCTATGATTATTTACATACCAGATTTCATAAGAAACCTTAGAATAGATGAGATAAATAGCAAGTGAGAAACCACAACTGAAAGAGTTGTCCAGACTTTTAAAACCAGTGGAGAAAAACCACATCCAAGGTATAGAACATCTCCTCCTAGGGGAAGGTGTTTGAAACAATCTGAGAAATGATGCTATGGGGTAGTCCAGATGTACCCCAGGGCCTGAAATGTGGGCACCAACACTTAAATAAGGTGAATTTCTTGGTCTGTGTTGAGAATGCACAACCCCCAAATCAGTGTTGAAGGAGGGGTGTTACTCTTATCTTTGCCTCAATCCTATAGCTTAGAATTTGGATATTTACTCAGACTTTTCCAACAAAATGCATATATTTTTATTTTGCAAGTAACATGAGAAAACCAATTGCAAACATTGCTCTTAGGTTTTTTTCTGATACCATTTGGAGACTGATGCATGATGGTATTCCTAAGGAATCTTGTCATTTCTCCTCATATTATTGTAGGTGTCAGTGTTTGAGGCTTAGCTGGGTTAATACACTTAGTGATGCCTCTCAGTCTTCAGAGGCATTAACCTGAATTTGCTGTCTTTGTTTTCCCAGAGGTGAGCCATCAATTAGATGCATACTAACCAGAGTCACAGAAGGACTGGAGGCATTAGCACTTCCTTTCTAAAATGGGAGCACCTGCTGAGTGCTGGGTGGTAAATGCGAACCGAGGAAAATGTCAAAATATTTGCTGGGTAGATACTTTGGGTAACTATCCATCCTGGGCTGCCCATTAGGCTTAGCTGCAATTAGAGGGTGAGTGGCTATCACTGTCCTTAATTCGCTAAGAAAACATGAATTCTAATTAGCTACAGGCAAAGGTAGTAGTCTCCCTTGAGGGTTTCTAGGTCCATGTGGAAGCTCCCAGTGGGATACAGCCTGAACATCCTCCAGCCTCATAGCAGGCTGGAGATGCAGCTTTATTAGAAACATCTCCTTTACCCCACTGCTGTGCCTTCAGTACCACAAATAACAGCACATGGAGTCCATTTTTTATAAATCCAGGATTCAGCTTGTAAAAAATCCAGAGGATATTTTATGGTAATAGCAACATCATGGGCTCTGTCTTCACAAGCTTTATTGAGGACTTACATGGGCAAAATTCACCTAGACTTGAATCACTTGAAGATGGTTTGCCTTTGAAAACTGGGCAAAGTAATTACTCAAATAACTAATTTAAATTTTCAGATTATCCATAAAAGCATTCTCACTGCCTTATTCTAAACTGTTTTAAGAGGTGTTTATAAACCACTAATGTTTTTTAAACGTACTTTCTTGGTTTGAATTATACAAAAGCACAATCTGAAGTTCTGTGATTGGACGCCCAATCCTGAAAGTATGTCTGTTCCTTGTTCGGTGAGTCCCTACCCTACTTTGAGCAAAACACCTTGATGAACGATTCTGCACCTAACACTCAGGGAATGGCACACCACTCAGACTATCAAAACACTCTCTGTTTCTCACAGTTCTTTGACACACACAACTGTACTGATTCTACATTCTAGAAAATTTAATTACTCTCTATTTCCAAACGGATTTGTATATTTTAATTCTATGAGCACAGGCATTCTGTGAAGTCATTTCTGAGCTTTAGCTGAGTCTGAGTCTAGGTTTGTCTTTATCAAAAAATACCAAGGTCTGCCACTGCCTCGGATTTTGGCTGTAGTGATTAGTGGTTTAATGGTTCTTTAACGATTCAGCTAGTGTGGTTAATAAATCCTAGGTTTGGAATTAAACTGTTTCCCCTTATTTAACAAGACCAAGAACTCTCTCAACTTTTTATGCTTATCAGAACATTTACATCAGCGCTGGTGGATCCATATGCATGTATCTGACTTCTTGGGAGCATTAAGATTGTGCAAGGCACTTGTGCTCCCCATCCTAAATCACTTCTGCACTGGCAGGACAAGCAGAAAGCGTGGCAAAGAGGCCATCCTGTCATCAAGGCACTGAAAGCAGGGAAAAGAGTGAAGGAGAAGGAGGGAGGGTCAGGGACTTGGCAGGGGAACATGTCTTCTGTAAAGGTTACTCTTTGTGCTATGACCACTCAGTTTATTGTTTCTTGAAGTTTTTACACAAGGCCTGCACTATTCTGAAATGTCAGTCATTGCAAGCCCAGAAAAGAATTGAAATTCCCAGCTATTTTTCTTGGCAACCCTATTAAACTCTTTCTGCTCCTCAGTTTCCACCATAAGCTGCTGCCTTTTGTATTCCTTCCACTTTCCCAGACATGGGAGAATGTGAAGCTAGTATAGAAAAATGACCTGCTGGATTTTTACACTCCTCCCATTCTAGTTAGGTTCTTTGTTTCAGCTCACTTCCAAATTCAAATGGGATGCTTCTATTAATGCAATACATCTTTCAGCCTAAGACAATCACCCACATAATGATCAAAATCTTTTGCTCTTCATGTAGGACCTCAGCTGAAGCCTTTCTTACTCTCCAGAGGTTCTAGATCACTGAAACTTTTTTCTGATGATAGAAATGGGGAGGTATTTATGAATCCTGTAATACTTGCACATCATTATTCAGATAGGAAGGAAGGGAACAAGGAAATGGAAGGGAAAGAAAGGTAAAGCAAGTGAGGGAAGACTTTTTACCAACATTAAAAGTATGATATCAAAATGAACTTGCTGTTAAAGAGCAAATAAGGACAGGAAGTGAAGAGTCAATTATTTCCAGGATTATTTTTGTTCTGTAGCTTTTTATATTAGTTCATGTAACATTTTTAATAATCTTTCATCCATGAAGATGACAGAAAAAAACCCTAGAAAAAATACTAGAAAAATACATAGAATATTGCAGGAGGGGATGAAATTAGATGACTTACCTAATAAACTAGACTGTCATATCTAGTTTATTCTGTCCAATTTCTTCATCTGGGATATAGAAAAATATTCAAGAAACTGGAAATTCTGGTTTGGGTAGTACAAGTCCTCTATAGTTGTCTATTCAACACTCAGTTAATGCTTTGCTGCTGCCCTTCTAAAACTGACCAGCAACAAGTGTCAGTATTTTGTAGGGAAAGATGAATGCTGAGCAGGAGAGGAAAATAGATTGTTTTCTAACTATTTCTTTTCTTTTTCCTTTGGACAGACTTTGATGCAGCTTAGTGTTTGGAATGCTTAAGGTAGTCCAAGCAGAGATGGATGAATGAGGCAAGCAAAGGTGGATGATAAATATAATTTATTTCTTGACCACATATGTGGTACATACCTCTTTTGGAACAGTCTGGCAGGGGCCCAGGTATATACCATTCATCAATATATTGCACTGTTGCATGAATGTACTTTTATTTTCATTCCCCTGTTGGTAAATTTAGAGAGTGGAAAAATTTGTAAGCACTCTTCCAACCTTTTGTATAATTTAGCAATTTTGCTATGGCAATGAAAACCTAGACAAAGTTGTTATAACTGTAGAGCCAAGTAATGTTCTTAACTTGGTGAATGATATCGCTTGTTTCAAAACTAATAAAGAAATACTCAAGTATGTTCTGCTGTTGTGTAGAAAGCAGTGATGAAATTATCTTAGCCACAGTACAGAATAAAATGTTATCATCTAACTCCAGGCCTGACTTTTCATGTTCCAAGCTGTTCCTTATTTACAGTGCACACACTGCACATCCTGCCTTTTGTGCTGGATGCAGTTACCATCAGGGATGCAACTAGCTACAAAAGTCCCATATTGGTTCTTTGAGGAGCTGAAGAACTCCATGTAAAATGTACAGTAAGCAGTAAGGTGACCAGTATCTTCTAAACGCTGTAGGAAAACAGCAGGATTATGTGCATGAACAACACCAGAAATTAGGTTTTCATGGATGGAAAATACTTTCCCAGAGGCAATAGAAACTAAATAAAATAAAGCAAAATATAGTAATCCTGGAATCAGAGGGCATAACCAAATAATTTCCTTACATGTATTTTTTGTTCAAACTTTATTTCCGTTTTGAAGGGTTGCCAAAATAGTCCAACTTCTTTCTCCATAAAGTTACGTGTGATTCCCTCTGGAGTGGGTGTGGAAAGGGGAGTCAAATGAGGCATGTTATCAGGTAACATAAATAGTTTACAGTGTTTTGAAATTATGGTGCCTTTATCTGACTACGGGAATTTTGCCAAGTATTGACATTAAAAGCAGGAGGATTATAAATAAGATTGACTCTTAGACTGCCAGAGGATAGTTCTTTATGATTTCACCCCAAACCTGCAGCCCCACTATTTTCCTTGAAAGCATATCTTGGCTTCTCTCCATCTAAAACTTTTGCTGATCCACTGTACTTGGCACATTAATTTTCTGTGATGATTTTGGCAGCCATTAGGCATTGCCTATACCTAGCATGGGGGAAAAAAAGGAAACATGAATGTCCTTGACATAGGGTAATTTTTCCTTTCTATTGCCTTACTGATAGCAAATACCCCTTTGTTTACTATTGATAAAGTGTAAGAAAATAATAAAAGAAAAGAGACTGTGATTTTTTTTCAAATACAAACTGACCATCTACGTGCTACTGGATGCTAAGAGAGTAAGAGCTGGTGTTCCAGACTGTAAAACATTACTAGTTGTTTACTCAAACATAATGAAAATGTCTTATACCAATAAGGATACAGCAAAATTTCTGCAAGGCATGACTGGCTTCATTATCTATCTATGAAGTTCACTGTACTAACAACTGAAGAGCTCATTTATCACTCCAACACAACAAATTTAGAGTTGTTATAGATTGAATCTTCTGCTTAGGTCCTACCAGCCATCTGGTGGTCTTCCACAGATTTCCATTTCTTCTTATCTATTCCTTCCTTTTTGTCCTTCCAGGATAATACTAACACATAAGGTCCAAAGACTAGAGAGAGAAACATATGCACCTTACTCCTTTAAACCTTGGATTATTGTAGAGTATTCCAGAAGACTATGTTATTCACAAGTCTCACATTTTTCATATGCCAACAAACACTGAAGATTTTAGATTAAAGGAAGGAGCAAAAAGGAAGGAGCAAAAGTTCCTTTGTGGTGTATCAAAATGCAGTAAATGAAATAATTAACATAATTTTCCATCAAAAGTATGAAACCCTAGCACAGTAGCACTGGGCCTGGGAGAACAGCACAACCTCATCAGTTTTTGAACAAACACAGAAATTGATGTAATGCACAAAAAGGAAAATGTTAAATTGGAGAGACAGTTGGAGTATCTCTAAAGTTCAGCACTGGAATATCATCCTTATTTCTGTATTTGTGCCTCCCAACTTTGGAACTATAGATCAGACTCTGATCACTACTGCAATCTGTGTATGCAGATTTATTGCCAACTACATCTGAAGTGTCGCTGGCATTGGAATGTGAACATAAGCCTGAAAGAGCAGTTGGGAAAATTGAGAATGTTTGGCTTAGTCTTCAGGAAGAGACCTCTCGTGGCAGGCACAGGAATGACCATACAGCTACAAATCTTACACACAGGGGAAAAAAAAAAAAAAAATTCTGCCCACGCCAAGTATGTAATGAAAGTAGTTCAAAGTAAGGAAAATAGTTTCATAAAACAGTTTCTATAAATATCTTTTTATAATAGCAGAATGCAATACAATCAAAATAAACCATAATTGGATGAAAGTTGGGGGGTGGGGGGTGGGAGGAAGGGCAAGAAGGAAGAGAAAGAGTAAATTTGTTGAAAAATATCTAATGTTTCAATTGAACTACAGGAGAATGTATCAAGGCCTTATGGAGAGAGATTTAACAATTTTGTGCTGCTAACCAACTCCTAATTTCCTTGTCATTGCCAGTGGTTTGTGTCTATAGTGCTGTAGTCAGCAAATACTAGAAGAGGTTTTATGCCAGAGTTGGGCTGGTAATCCCTCCACTGCAGCCAATCTGAATATGTACAGTATGTGACATCTCTCATGTATCCTGCTGATGATATGGGATGCATAAAACAAGAGAAGATCAAGCAAGTAAAATGTATGCTAAGTTTAAACAAAACACTCTGTTACGAGTAGCCTGATTTCAAACTGCCTCATTCAAACTACTTCAGCTCAACAAACGAATCACCTTCTAAACATTGTCAGTGGGGGAACCAATCAAATGTATACAGTACAGTATGCACAATTATTTTGAAACCCATAATTTTCAGCTAGTAGATGATAGAATATTGTGTGTTTGTGTGTAAAATTAGTATTGATGATACACATGCTGGCCACTGAGAAAATACCTACCTTGGCCAATTTGTACTAAAACAAATTCATCAATCTTTAAAGCAATACTCTTGCCAACAGAAGTTCTGAGTAACGAGGAATTGCCAACAATTAGCCAACTAAGAGTTTTTCTTAGAGAAAACATGGTTTATAATTCATTTGTCAGCAATGTCATTTGTAAATTTAGATGGAAGCCAGAAAACATGAATGAGATTTCAGAATATCCTAAAGGTTAGAGAAATTTTCCTGACAAGCCAGGTTTGAGCATTTTTGAGACTTCGTATTCTAGAGAAAAACATAGGTTGAGTGATGACTTTGATGTGAAACCTTTTCCTTAGTATATTACTTCACCCTGGCTTAGCAAGTGAGTTTCTTAATCTACTCCCATTGAAACTATTTGTGTCTCATTAAATATTCATCAACAGTTGGTTTCTGGAGCACTCCATGCCACAGAGCTCACATATGCAAGAACTTGCTCTGAATCACATAGTGTTAGATCATGACCCTTAATTCATGTGCTACTGCAACTCATGTGGGTGTTTACTGGCATTGTCATCCCTTTTTTGTCCTGGAAATTCTCTTTTTTGAGGTGTCCTCAAATAGAACAAAACCAATGGTTAAAACCTCAGAATATTTCAGTCACTCTTTTCCAGGCAGACGCAGCAAATGCAAATCAGATGAATTCTATGAGTGCAAAAGCAGCACAGGGAAGAAGTGCAAAAATATAAAGCATTCATCTGTCTTCCTGAAGATTTTTCGTAAGCTTCTTATCATTTTTATCTGAGGATAAGATAGTGGGTAATTTATAGAATCATAAAATCATAGAATCATAGAATGTCCTGAGTTGGAAGGGACCAATAAGGATCATCAAGTTCAATTCCTGGCTCCACACAGGGCCAGCCAAGTCAGAGCATGGGACTGAGTGCATCATCTAGATGCTTCTTGAACTCAGTCAAGCTGTGACCACTTCCCTGGGGAGCTTGTTCCAGTGCCTGACCACCCTCTCAGGAAATATATAACCTAAACCTCCCCTGTCACAGTGTCATGACATTCGCTCGGGTTCTATCACTGTCCACCAAAGAGAGGAGATTGACCCTCCCCCTCATCAGGAAGCCATAAAGTGATGAAGTCTCCCCTTAGCCATGAGGGCTTTAGCCTCTCCTCATAAGTCTTTCCCTCTAGACCCTTCACCATCCTCACTGCCCTCCTCTGGACACTCTCCAATATTTTTATCTCCCTCTTGTACTGTGGCACCCAATCTCCACACAGCACTCAAGGCGAGGTCACACCAGCACAGTGTAGAGTGGGACAATCCCCTCCAGGACCAGCTGGCAATGCTGTGCTTAATGCACCCCAGGACGTGGTTGGCCCTCCTGGCTGATTGGGCACACTATTGGCTCATGTTTAACTTGCTGTCAAATTGACCCCCAAATCCTTCTGAACATGGCTGGCCTCCAGCATCTGATCCCACAGCCTGTATGTGCAGCCAGGGTTGCCTCTTCCCAGGTACAGAATCCGGCACCTGCCCTTGCTAAACTTCATGCTGTTGGTGATTGGCCAGCTCTCTGATCTGTCCAAGTTTCTCTGTAAGACTTCTCCCACCCTCAATGGAGTCAACAGCTCCTCCTGCAAAGTTTGGTGTCATCTGCAAACTTACTTAAGACACCCTCTAGTCCTGTGTCCAACTTGTTTATGAAAATGTTAAAAAGAACTGGACCTAAGATGGAACCCTGAGCAATCCCACTAGTGACTGGCTGCCAGCCGGATGTAACTGTCACCCTCTGGGCCTGACCCTTCAGCCAGCTGCACATCTTGTCACTGGTTTGGGGAGGTCCAGTGGTGCTTTGTAGGTCTCAAAGTAGAGTGGAGGAGGATTTTGCATTCGCAGTCTTCATTCTAATCAGCCCAGATTTGACAGGAATGTTCCTCTTATTTGATAAGAACTGTCTTCTAGAGCAGGCCCACCAGAATGTATAGGTGGTAGAAAGACCCTATCATGAGTCCTGGTATACCTATGCATGCATTATCACATCTGCATTGGCAAAGTTAGGGAGTTCTGCAGATATCCAGCAGCTGGAATATAGATACCCAAGGTCTACCAGGACAAAATAACCATCTGAGATAGACTTCAAGTAACTGAAATTTGGACTTATGGACCAAATTGTGAAATTGTTGCCTTTGTTATTTTATGACTGTAGCTGCTGCATTACTTACTTGCTTTGGAAAATATTACCAGAAATCTGTGATCTGGGCCTCCAAAGGCAATACAAATAAAACCCAATTATTCTGATGTATAATGATTCTCAAAGAGAGTAGCTAAAATGCAGCTAAATCCTCTGACACTCATGAGGGTTTTTTGTGATTTGGGGCTTTTTTCACTCTCTTGTAGCTGACAAGCTTCATAAAGAGAGCAAATAAAAAAGCTATGTGACTGTGATAATCACTTATGTATTCTTGCCACAAACTCAGCAGTGTCCCTCACCAGAATTCCATAACAAAGAGCAAAGAAATAACCATTTAAATAAAAGAGTTTAAGTGCTGTCTTGCTCTGTGAAAATAAACACTAAACAAAGTTTTTGGGGATATTTTCCACAAAGTTATTTTGTCTAATTATCAGCACCCTGAAGAGAGCCAATATATAAAATCTTGGAAAGGTGCATATATTTTGTGGTACCAAACGTACTTTGATGTTTCAGTAGGAAATACAATTAACATAACTCAACTTATGAATCATCTTTCAAGTTGTTTATACTTATTTCTTCTTACTCTTCTTTTTTTCCTCCTTTAATTATTTATTCAATATTCCCACAGAGGAGTAGATGAGGGTGAAAGAATTATTTATACAATGGAGACCACATACTGTATAATGAAACATTTCATAAGTAGCACGCTCACTCTTGTCCTTCATAAGTGTTCACAAAGAATTGTTTTATCCTTCATAAGGCATGTTTATCCAAAGTAAACAATGTCTTCCTCAAGGAGTGTATGTTGACATGTTTGTGAAAAATGCACGCAGTCTGCAAGAGAGACATTGCCCTGGATTATAACTAAAAGCCAATAAAGACACAAATTTTTGCATGAGATGGGAAAAATGGTTGCATTGAGGATATAATTCACGGTAAGCTTATTAAATGGAAATCTTTATATTCAAGAACAAATGCAACATGTTACTATTAATCTTCATTTAGAAGGGGGTGCTATAATAACATTATGATAAGTGAACTACAATGAAGTTTGACTTCATTGTAGAACCAGTTGGAAATTTTTCAAACTTTTTTACTTCCTTGCTTCTCATTGAGAACTAAGCCACATATTTCTACACAGCACTGCACTGTGTTATCTAGGTGAATCTATAATATCTCTTCATCTCATAACCCTTTTTTTCCATGCTGGCTCACTTGCCCAATGGTTGTGTTCAGTGTGTTTGGAAGCAAATTCTTATTCAGTAGGTAAATTTTGGTTGGGATAAAAATCACTCTGTAGTTATAAATTGTAAGATCTCTGGGGAAAATACTATTTCCAACGGAAAACCTGAAAGTTAAGAATGGATTTTTTTAAGCCTATATATTTTTGCATTAAAAAAAATTTCACAAAATTCTGACTTTTGTAGGATATGCATATCAAAATAAATACATAGATAAGTTTTGCCAAAATGTTCTACATTGTTATTTCAGAAACATTTTTTTCTGTTAAAGTGTCCTTCATGTTGAAACTTCCCATGCTGTGATGGAACACACAAGAAATATTCAAATAAAATATTCTGTCTGAATGAAAATAAAACTTACCCGCTTCTAGCTATTTGTTTGTGGAATATATAGAAGTGCAGAGAGTTCTTAGAACTATCTCAAAAGTTTATTTACCAGATGTCATTTTTATCCTTCTGACAGCTTTTGGTAAGGTTCACAAAAATATAATCAAGTATTCACATTCACAAAAAACAATGGAACTTTGTTTGATATGTATTTCTGTTATATAAAGCTATTCATGACCATTTTTTGGGATGTGGCTTTTGGTTGGTTTGAGGGGTTTTTTTTCAAAAATGTAAATTATACAAAGAAACTTAATGGGGTTATATTTGATCTTTTTCTCATGACAAACACAGGTTCATTAAAATTATTGTGCTTTCATAGTCAGTTCATAACTGGAGGTAATCACACTAAAGAAATCATAATAGGAAATTACAGAGTTTTGGACAGCTCTTTGAAAAATTATTCTCTGGTTTCAATTTTTTGCATTCTGCACTCTTTTCTGAGAGGGCTCCCTTTCCACCATCTCTTAAGATGATCTAGTTTTGGATAGATAGAAGAAGAATGTAAGGGACTGTTTGATCAGAAACCTAGGCAGAAATAAGACACATAAACACCTCTAGAATACAATCTATATTTTATATCTAGTCTTCTGCAGTTACATGTAGGCAGTGGAAAAGCATTTACAATTCCTTCATCCTGGTGTAATCCCCTGTTAATAGCAACACTCTATACTGGAGCAGGAGTCAGTTGCAAAACTGTTGCACACAGTCCCTATCTCCACTGAAATTCCCTTTCTGGATTTGCTATCTAGTAAACAGCTACAGCATACTCCAAAGTGTGAGCAATCTAGAGAAATCAGGCATCCTGGGATGCTATTTGTATGCCACATTGTTTAAATTTATATGTACCCTAAAGTTCTGGTCTGTCGGCTTAGTTCCTTAAAACCAGCATGCAAACAGTTTAGCAGCTTACTATGTCACCAATTCTCTGTTCCTTAGAACTGATGTTTAGTCTATTATTCAAATTCTTTAGATTTAAGAAAATCTTGAACTTTGGGAAAGTAGACCCTTCTATTAAATACTATTTTGTTCATACATACAGCATCTTGTGTACTAATTTTTCCTGGAACGATGAATATTCAGTATGTTTATGGTGGGGGATCTCTTGAAACATATAACAAATACACTTCATGAGATGAATTGGCATAGCTCAAATGAAGAGAAACAAATGTCCCAAGAAACAACTTTTGGGATAGGATCAGAAGCTAGCCACAGATTGCTTGGAAACAAAGTCTTAACAAGGGTGTGATTTATGATCACAGTACAGATTATTGTAATTTACCATCAGTGGATCTAGATGGCAAACTTAAGCCAAAAAAAAAAGTAAATATGTGTAACTCAAAAGTTAGAAAAAAAAGATGCTGAATGCCCAAAGGGATGTACTGAGATTTATTTTTTTTAACCTAGCTTCTTCACTGCATACAGCATCAGATTTGTTCCCTAGTGCAGCTCACAACAGAAAAGGGTTTCACAAAAAGACCTTCACAACAGTTTCTTCTTGTTTCATGCACAACAAAGCTAAGATTTCCAAAAGGAATTAAAAGCATGAGAAGCCCATCTGTTAGGCAGAAATCCTTATGGTGTCTTCCACATGGGAAAGAATTTTACTTGATACAAATAATCATAAATCTTTTGTAATTAGTAAAGTCTTCAGTCAGATAAAATAACAAATGAAAAGGTTCATTTGTTACATTATGTTTTACCAGCAGCAATTCAGAGTATTTTTATATGATATGGCATAATTCTGTTTGACTTCAGTAATGCTGATTTTAATTCTTTGCACATCACCACGTTTATTTCAAAAAGTAGCCTCCAGTCACTCAGTTTAAGGTGAATTTTTTGAGTATTTTTTTCTAAATACATTCTCCAAACCACTCTTTGGAAACCTTCAAACCATCCTCAAACTATCCATCGAACGAACGTCTCAAGAAGTGCCATTGACTATACCATGATTAATGTACCACCCCATGGACAACAGTTTTCATATTTTGTTAGTAAAAGATGTAAGAACTTTTATAAAACCAAATGTTATCCAAGGTAAGTGTGTCTTCTTAATGCCTTTGAGTAATTACCTGGGAAAGAAAAGCTTTAGGGTTGTTTTGGTTTTGGGGTTGGTTTTTTTTCCTAATTAAAAGTCTACTGAATCTTCAACAACTAAAAATTAAAAAAAAATCAAAGTACTGTGTTATGAAGTGTTGTCATAATGGTTTTCATTTACAGCCAAATGCCCTTTCAAGGTTTGTTTATTACTTTTAAAATCTCCCAAATTGTTTGCTTGTGTGCACATGCTGGAATTTCTGTATATAGTTTGGAGGTGTTTTCTGCAGGGGAAGGTTAAATATTTCCAACATTTTCATGAACTACCATCAGATGTCTTCCAGATCACTACTGGCTCCCAGAGCACAGATTGAGGAATACTGCATTAAAAGAGACATTTCCTTTTTCCATTGCCTGTGGAGGGATTCTAAGGGGATTTGGCACCCCAGGCTAAGGTTAACCTTTGTGAACACCATCTGTAGTTTAATTTTAGACACACATTTTGAGGGAGGGTGTTATGTGATCACAAATGGTTAATGTTCATGGGTAGGCAGTCCTCAAGCAAGCAGAACTCATACTAAGTAAGAAATGTAGCAGAGTCCACCACTAAAAACTGCTACATAATACCTGTGCCATTATTACGACCTCATTGAGTTCTTCATGAGACCACAGACAGAAGTGGCAGAAGGCAGAAGGCAAGAGAATTGCTACAGTTTCTACAAAAAGCGCCATTTGTTCCGCATTCTTGAATCTCTTACCTTTAGTTTTTTGGGGACTACCTGGGCATTCCCAGACCTTTTGGAGGAGCTAGACCAGGGCTGTGATCAGCTCTACATATTTGCATATGAATTGTTGCACTTCTGATAAAGAAAGTGGCATCCTAATTGCTATGTGACAGTAGCTGTGTCTGTATTTGCCCCAGCTAAGGATAATGTAAAGTTGTAATTATGGTTTTTAGGAGTTTACAATCCTTTTACAGAAAACTTTTATCTATTGTGCCAATGCTGAGTTTCAAACCAAAAGGAAGAATTTGGAAGTCTGGGAAGAGGTAAAATTTATTCACAGAATATACTGAGTTGGAAGGGACCCATAAGGATCACCAAATCCAACTCCTGTTATTATTCATAGAGGACTTTTCTCCATGAAATGGAAGACTACACTCCTCTTACCCATGGAGTGGTTTTATTGTCTAACCAAAAGGGAGAACCACTTAAAAACACAGCATGATATGAATGAGTGGTTAATAGTGGGTATGTATACCAGATTTAATTTTTCTTTCAACATTTCCCTCTTCCCCCCACCCTGGGTTTTAACACTAAACTCTAAAGTACTGAGACAGTTACCTGCTGTTTCAAATTCCCACTTCATCTAGTCAGTAGCCAGAAAGCATGACATGAAGTGCTAGTATGAAAATCTCCAGTAAAACTATGTTTTTGGACTGTAGTTCCATCTCTATTAGAGCACTAGAGGTTAAATGCATTTTCATAAGTATTTGTCCCAAAGTAGCTTGTATTTTTAGGTAGTGAGGTCTGCCATCTGCAAAGGTCACGAAGTATTAAAAAACATAATACTTTCAGGTTACACATAAAAATTATACTAACCAACTATACATATATATATATGTTCATATACAAGCACATAGCCAACATATAGTATAATATAACATCATGTATAATATACAAATTAGACCATTTATATTAAAGATGTTGATGTTTTCAAAGCTCTTTACAAGGAAAAGGAAGAGAGAAAGCTTTTATTACTTGTAGGATAACTCATCTAAAGATATAACATGATGATAGGTACAAAGTGTTGAAACAGGCCTGAGCTACAAAAATGGAAGGAGGAAGAAACAAGCACAGATATTTGTCTTACCAGATAGATTCCAATAATGTTAACCAACAACACTGCACTGGTGAAGTGTAGAAAGGCTGAGTCGTCTTCTATAACTCACTAAGGAAATGCCATGTTTGCTGTGCTAATGGACATTAAAGCAGGCACAAGAAGAAAAAAGAAGATGATCTCTTGAACTTTAAAAAAAAATAAAATACCAGATTGCTGGTGGGTTGCTGTTTCTTCTCATATTGACTCCTGTTTTCAGAGGCTGCCCCATCTCTCTCCTGTCCAGCTAACATGTCAGAGGCAAGACAGATGGAGCAGGTTATCAGTGGCAAATACGGTCAAGCTAGCGCTATAACATACTCTTTGTAGCTACCTCATCTGACACTACATTTTTGGGTTTCTCTGAAATCTGGACATGTGCTATACATAGCTTCAAGACACATCATATGGGAAAAGAGATGAGAAATGATGAGAAACCAAATCACCGTTATTTAAAATATACCAGACTATCTACAGTTTCAAATCCCCCTTTTCTTCCCTCCCTCCCCCTCTCCCCCCCAAAAAAAAGAACAAAAAACAGAGGCAAATTGTAAAATCTTGGCTAATGGAAATGTTTCTAATGTAAATACCAATGGTACATCTGAAGGGCTTCTGGGCCATTAAAAGAACGGAAAGTTTTATTGTGAAATGGTGACAAGAAGGAAAGTGCTATCATTCTGACTTGGGTTAGAGCTACTAGGGAGCCTGAAACCTATGGAAAAGGCAAGTCAGGCTTTAATATCACTTCCATAATTGCTTTTATGTGTACCAAAGCCACATGCTGTTCCATTGACATAACATCACACACAAAGGTGTTTCATTAGATTGTAAGAGCTTCCATCTATGAGACACCATTCTCCTAGTCTGTAACACGTGTGAAATGTTTACTTGCATGAGCAGGCTTACTTGTCTTCTTGGTACAATTGATACAGGCCAGGATGAGATCCTGAGCAGGTATGTTTTCTTCTGTGGTTGTCTTTTAAGTTGATTTTATGCATTTTGGAACAATCCTCATTTCCATGGCCTTTTCTTTCTGTATTTACAGCAGGAGAGCAAAGGCATGATTGGTCTTGTTAGCTTCAGCTGGGAGAAAAGATTTTATTTAAGTGGTGGAGAAAAAAGTCAGATTCCTGCCCAGCATTTCCTCAGGTAATGTCACGTTGGTTCATATGTGCATGTTTAAACTCTATCAATAAATAGATGAAGAAAAGCAATGATTAAGTATTTGTGAAACATAAAGCAGACATTTAAAGGAAAGTCATTAAAGACAAAGACAATTAGTCAGACTAAAAAAACAAAACACTGAGATATATATGTCTAGCCTAGATACACACAGTAGCTGCAGTCTGGAAGCATTTATCCTTGGATTACTTTTTATCTATTAATAACATTTGAAAAATGATTCTTACCCCAAGTTATTTTCATGAGGCTAGTATAATGTAAAAACTTGTAAGGAATCTCATATGGAAATAAGAGCTATGGATGGTACCTGAAGAACTCTGAATATGTTGCAGTCTCTGGACTAAGGTAGGTGCTAAAGAATTTTATTCCACAAAATAAAAAATTAATCAAAAATCAAATTAAAAAAAAAAAGTTAAGCTTGTCCATTCTGAGCAATAAACTGGATTTTTTTTCTTTGCTGTGACTAGCTTTATGTAGAGACAAAGGGCATTTAAAAAGAACAATTCGATGGACAAGGAATGACCTAAAATGATATGCCCTGAAAAACATTCATAACCTGATCCAAAGCCCATTAAAAAAACAACTAGAGTCCTTTCCCTTGTCTGACTGAATTCTGAATAACACCCGTAGCCACAAAAAAGGCACAAAAATCACTCACAGTCGACTACTAGTAGCTGATTTTCTTTTTCCTGAATCAAATGAAACTGCATGATCAGATCAACAGTGACAGTATAGTAATGAGAGTGGTGAGGGAAAAAATCCCAGAAGAGTATATAATGTGGCAAGTCACATTCATTAAAAGATCAAAACCAAAGGAGAGTGCGTAAATCACGAGGCAGCCTCAGTTTGAGCTCTGGCTGTTAATGCAGGTTTTATTGCAACCCTTTTCTGTGACTTTCAATAAAAAAAAAAAAAAGCATCTGCTGAACTATCAGCAGCATTTGATACGTACACTGCCCCCAAGATACAGAGCGCCTTCTGAAAGAAATGTGATCACCCCTGAGCAATTTGAACTGCTGAATCTTTTACTGCATTTTAAAAGAAAAATATGTTCTATGTAATTCAATCATTTCCCCACTTCTTTCTTTTTCTTTTTTTTTCTCCTTTTAACATTAGAATTTAAAATGCTATTGGTTACTAAATCAAAAGCATACATATTGCTCATAAGAGAGGACACATAAGAGGAAGCCTGCAGATGCAGAACAGTAGCAATATGAAATATATAGCTTTTGCATTAATATTGAGATTATAGCTTTTTAACTATTGTCTCTGTAAACCTTTTCTCACTATAATAATGGAAATGAAGTAGAGATGTGTGCCTTTCAACAACTTCGAAGAAAAGTATTCTGTTAACCAGAGTATGTTTCCAATCTACTTTTCTGTCAAAGGCAGTCTGCTCTGCTTTTGCATCTGTAGCCTTTGTAGGAAGACACTCTCCTCGTGGGAGCACTTTGAATAGGGCAGAGTGTCATTGCTATGCAAAATGTTTGGTGCTTTTTGATAAACAGACAAGGAAAACACTCATGACAAACACTTAACCTCCCAACACTACAGGAGATGTAGAAAAGCACTGTCAGTCCTCAAGCAGACCCTCACCTTTTTGCTGGGTGGTTAGCTGTGAACTTTTCAACAGAATCCCGGTAGTGGAACAGGACCAGCAGCAGCATAAATTTAGTGACAAGCCCAGTGAAATTAAAGGTAAAAATTACTGGTTTCTTCAGGCACCTTGAGAGATACAACATTACTAAATCCTGAGGAAACAAGTACTTGTGTGGATTATTTGCAAATAGGCCTGTTAAGCATGCATAAGCAAATCTCTCCAAACACACATCACTTTTGCAGTACCTTAGTAGTCTGTAACCAATAACTATCACAAAACACTTTGAATGAATTTCCTCTTCTGGCAGCTTTGAGCTTTTTGTGCAGGGATTGATTTGTAAAACTGAAGACAAGGCTAGCATAGCTAAGACAGTAAAGAGGGTTGAGAGCCAGCAAGACCGTTTTACTCGCATGAATCATGGCAGCTAACAACAGCCAGCAAGAAAATAAACGTACAAAACAATTCAGTAGTGATAACTACCTCAGATGTGACTGTTTTTCTTCAATGAGCAGGTTAGGTTTAATACAACTTTTACAAACCAGAAGGCTAGAGTTTACAGCTGTAGTAAATGACACTTTGAAATAATATGTAGCGGTGAGACAAACATGATGTTGTCCAGTAACTCTGGTCTCCCTACTACAGCCCAAATTAAAGTGTGTTATTGTTACAGGATGATTTAGTCTCCCTGAGCTGTAAAGTTTCACTGGTTTTCATTTAAAGAAGTTGCTGGGAGACACAAGTGGAAGGCTGATCAAGAGAAGCGAATGGTGGGAGCCAAGTGTGCACACTGTTTATGGGAGAGGTTGTGAACTCAGGTAGAAAAATCAGAGCTATACATTCTAAAACAAAGACTGGGAGAAAAACAGCACAGCTTAAGCAACTGGAGTTTGGCTTGAAAAAGGGCCTTAACAATCACCTTATACCAGAAGTGATGGCTGAAATAAGTTTGGTTGTGGGAAACACGTGATTAGAAGGCACCCGTTTTTTTAATGAAAGTTGACATTTTGATTTTTCTTGTTTATAAATGGTGTTGGGAGTCTAAGATAATTTACTGTGTAATTACTCTGTCTCCAGATGGAACATCCATTTTAGTTCCTTAACTAGTCTCTTACAAGAAATTAAAATAATATAATTCGTTGTGATCTATAATGCTAGCATACCTAACATGTTGCAAAAAAGTCTTCTAGACTTACGTGCTATAAAGTGAAATTAAAAATATTTACTAATACATTTTGAAACCAGTGTGAAATCACATATCATTCAGAATGAGAGACATTAAATAAGGCATAGAATCCCTGCTCTTATAACTGTGACAATCTCTAAACAAAGAAAGAATTGTGTGCCCGAATTATCCAAAACTTCACCCACTTTTCAGTTAATCCAATAAAAGAAAATGCCTTGTATCACATTTATGTTTCATAATTACATTAAAAGGAACTATATGTAGAAAAAAAGTGACAAGATTTTTCTGACATCAAAGTATTATCAGAAAAACATATTTAGTTGTGATATAAAAGCTGGGATGATGACATCACATCTATCCCTGTGTTGCTGTTTCCTCTAATTATTAAAATAACACGCTTAAAGCTTACCTGTATTCCAGAAAATGTCTAAAAAAGATAGCAAATCCTACAGACAGTCCCAGAATGATTGCCTGGCAGTAGCGTGGTGGAAAAAATTTTAGGGACATTTCAGACCATTTCAAAAACAGTGGGAGAGTGCTTTGGTGACATCGAGTTCTCATCTTTCATATCTCCATTAACTGAATGCACAAAATATATTATTTAAAAAACAATTGCACTCCAACCATAGCTGATATTTCTTTCTTTTCAGCTGTTTAGATGCCAGCTTGTTAAGTTGACTTACTGCCATAAATGAGGTTCAATAATTGAATAATTACAGCTGAAATTCAACAAACAAGTTAGTTCATGTAATTACCTTGTAAAGCTCCTTTAGCATGCGATGAAGACAAATAGCTAGAATTGCTGATGTCAGTTTGAAGTAAAAGAAGCATTCAAAATACAGTCTTGTCTGAATGCAAATAGCTATGTTCAATTCCTACAGCAAAGGGAATTGGTGACTAAATTGAACTGATATAAAGCATTTGTAGGAAATGTCGTGGATTACATTTACTTAGAGATTCAGTTGTACTTAAAGACCAGTTTCATTGTTTAATCAAAAACTGTTGTTTTATGAGGTGATTATTTTTCCAGCACGGGATAAACCCATTACCTGACAATAACATAAGGTATAAGAAAACAGCTTTTGACTTAACTAGCATGTTCATTTTACTCCAAATACCCAAGTAATGATAGTTATTAATTTATGACTAGCATCCTTCTATAATCCAGAAGGATACTGCACACAATTAAGTATTAATTACATTATTTCCTCCCAATTTAGTTGCATGCTCCTGCATCACCCTCGGATGCATAACAAAACTAGGCACTTGGTGCTTCCAGTGGTTATAAATAGAAAGCCTTCAGCTTCAGCTTTCCCCCCCCCCCCCATTGTATTTAAAATAAAACAAAGCTGTTTAACCTGATTAAAACTATATATAGTTCTGTTACTTCTCAAGATATTTGAATTGCTGGAGACATTCTGCTTTCCTCTTCTAATGAGGTGCATTAGTCAAGAGCTAAAGGACCTTTGACCCTAGGATCAAGTGCCTGCCCTGCAGGGACAGAGCTCAGTATATGGGATTATGGGTTGACAGGAGACAGCTGGAAGAAATACCTGAGAATTCACACTTAAAGTAATCCCTGAAAATTGAATGTAGGTATGTGGAAATAACAATTATGTTCTCTAGTGAAAAACCTTATAAAAACTTAACTAGGGTTTTGGGACCCCATCAATAGCTGTACTATTGAATGAAGCAGTCAAGCATGTTTAACACTATGCTCAACGGGGACAGAAGTTTTGTGAATGAGCTTAATCTCCAGTTGATTTTATTGCTGACTCTTTTCCTCCGCTAACAATGTCTTGTGTTGTATACTAGTATAATACCAAAGGATTTACCCATTATCAAATAGCAAAAAAACCCAAATGGTTTATTTGTAAAGGTTTTCAGAAGAAAGTGATGACAGATACTTCTAAATGCTTGAGACACCATGGATTGATGGATGTATAGAAGTGGCAGAATAAGGAAAGCTCATGCTTTCTGTACAGAAGTGAGATCAGTTATTTAAAAAACATAATGATTGGTATACTGTATATTTAATAATTTAAATTTAAAATCTAGTTACCCGGTTTTTGAGTTGTTTCTCCTTTTTGTTCACCCATTGGTACTTTATGACATGAAATGTACCTTTTAAAACAATTTTAAAATCTTGTCACAGATTCTGTCAACAGTTTAGTTTCTTATTGACTGATGGAGTGAAAATACATCAAAAATTATTTTTGACTCCACTTAAGAAATTATAATGGCAAACAAATCTTTTTAAAAGCTTTGAAATTCCTGAGAGTTTAATTAAAATGGGTATGTTTTCTTTAGTAAAAATGAACTTGTAAGCCAAATATTGAAATTTAAGTTCTTAAATTTACTTGAGATTTATTTGGGGTTTGTTTGGTTTTTTCCATTAAAGTATTTGCAGAAATAATGTTTGTTTGTTTGTTTTTTTTAAATTCTGCTAACCCTATTTTTTAAATAGGAAAATAATTATCTGAAAATATTTCTGGGTTAAAGTTTTTTTCTGTGGGACAAGATGCTGTCAAGATCTTTATTCTTTACACAAACTGAAGATATTTCTGTCTGCACCTTAAAACTATACTACAGCCTCTTTTTTTTTTTTTTTTTTTGGCTTGAACAAACCACTGCCATGACGTGACACTTTTGTGTGTTTTCAGTGTTACTGAAAATCCTTATTCTGTTTCATATTACATTAATTACTAAAGGTATCAGGAAGTCAAAACTGTAGCCGGGCCTCACGCAAGATGGGAACATTTCTTTGCCATCACTCTATTAAACCAAAATGACAGAGGTGAGTAAGATGCAGCTGTCTTTCTCTCTCTTCCTTTCTGCACCAAGGGCCTGTCTTGCACTAATGCAATTTTCTAGTAGTATTACAGGACCTGCTAATGCTTTGGGGTGAAGCAACAGTAAATCCCACCTGAGAAACTGCTACCTAAAGAAATGATCATGAAACAAATGAAGTTATCAGTTCATTAAGTAGTCAGTATGTTTATTTACATTAATAGTACATTTACATACGGGTTAATTCAGATTTAAATCAGACTCAGTAAAATACCATTATATTGCTGATATCCAAAAACCATCAAGAGTCTTGGGGAGGTCCTTCAAGCACTACACAGCCTTAATCTTACCTCCAATTTCTAGTGAAAGAGGTGGTGCAAAACCAATTTGGCTGAGTCAAAGCAAACAGAGGCTCCAGGAGAAAATTTGTTTTCTTGTCAGCATGTTTTGGTCTTTTGTGTTCAATTGCTGTATGGCTGATATGAGCATAAGTTTATCTTGATAGCCTAAGTGTTCAGACATGATCACAACGGCCTAATGCTGTTTCTCATGGAAGAGTACATCATTTTTCATATATTGTATATACTTTGGAACTGCCATTTTTAAAATACAACTGTTTTAAAAACATAATCAGGATTTTGTCTGGAATGATAAATTACAATCTAAAGCTAAGTGAACTTGTTTTTTGATAATCCTTTAAGAGCAACAGCTGCCCAGCTGTCTGGCTTATATTGGCTAAAGAAACCTAAATACAAATATATATTGCCCATTATTATAATTGCAGGGAAAGGAAGCAAATCTGTCCTTCTTTCTGGAAAACAAAATAAATTTGTGGCAAGGAACACATTTATTTACAATTGCAGCAATCACAAGGATAGTAATAAAATAAATCCTGTAAACACTGCAATTATTCTGTTTATTGTAAATTTGACATTGCATTTGGAATGAGTTCCTGGGAGACTTCCCTTCCACAACTAGCAAGATGGATGTTTCTCCACATAAAAAGAAAGCTTCTCCCTTTGTGTCGTATATCTGTGTTTGGGTGTGGGTGGTTGTACCTCAATTCTTGGTACAGAAATAAGTGGGTGGAAAGGTAATGAAATTAAACTAAACAAATAAAATTCGGCACAGAAGAAACTAATTCAATAGCTGTACTTATTCTGTAAAATAAAAGAATGTGGGTAATATTTTTTTGCTAAGATAAAGTATGACAAATATGGAATATTTAGGGCAGTGACTGCCTCAGTATTGAGGCCACCCACTTTTTTAGGTGCGCTTATATAAATACCAACATATAGAAAAATAACTCTAGTGAGAGGAATAAAAGGAGAAAAAAGCATGATCTCAATTACAATTTTTTGTCCTCTCTATTTGTGAGGCACAGATGGACCAATTATGCTCAAGAAACAATTGGGGTTCGTAAATATGAACATACTAAAAAGAAAATGAAACTGATGTTGCATCCATCCTTCAAGCAATCTCCTCTGAGATATAATATGTCTTTCCTATTTTTCTGGAGCGATGCATGGGATTATGATGATAATCAGATGGAAGGGTATATAGCTGTTGGATTGTTTAATGGAAAAATAACTGAGGAGTATTATGGATTTCATCAGTCTAAAGCAGCCAGCAGCCACACAGAGGAAACCAACACAAGCCACTCTTGCTCTCACAAACTCAGATCAACCCAGAAGTAGAAGGGCATGAGCTTTTCTGCAGTATCGTAACTGTGTTCCAATCTTGACCAAGGAGAAAAACCACTAAGAAAACGGTGAGGCAAATTGGGCTGTTCTGGGTTATTTTGTTTGTTTGTTTGACTGTCCAAATATTTTTTCACTATTAGGAATATTTATTAAAAAATATTTTACATCCCTGCAACAAACTCAAAGACAATGATCATTAGATAAAAATGTATCTTAAAATCTGATATCACATGTGCTAATTAGCACAATTGAAAAAATACAGGCAATAGAAACTCGTCTACTAACTTTCCTAAATCTGTAACATCTATCTGAGCTTTAGATGTTTTCAGGAGTTGTTGAGATTTTACCCTGTCCAGCAGCTAAGCACCACCGTTCACCACTCCCCCATAAAGGGATGGTGAGGAGAATGGGGAAAAAACCCTCGTGGGTTGGGATAAAAAAAATTTAAATGGGATAAAAAAGGAAGAGAGTAATATTAATAATAGTAATAATACTGACAATAACAAAAATAACAAGTGATGCACAAATGCAATTGCTCACCACATGAAGAAGGAAAAGAAAACCAACTGAATGCTTCTGAGCGGCAATCCTATCTGCAAGCTAGCTTTTACAGTTGTACTCCAAGCATGATGTTACACAGCATGGAATATCCCTTTGGCCAGCCTGTGCCAGCTGTCCTGGATGTGCTCTCCCAGTTCCTTGTGCATCTGGCAGGCTGTGGGAAGCTGAAAAATCCTTGACTTAGTGCAAACACTAAAACTACCTAGCAACAACTAAAACCATCAGCGTGTTGATAACCTTATTCTCATACTAAAAAAAAAGTCCAAAACACAGCATTATTCTGGCTACCAGAATGAAAATATAGCCAAAACCAGAACAGGAGTGCATTCAGAATCTATCACATCCCTAAGCAAATTTCCAGTTGCTATTTGTCCTCTGTTAAGAACATTTTAGTTTCCAGCTATTGACATACATGAATGAATGATGGCTGCAATTCCAAATGTGCTTGAGGCAATGACATTTTTATGGGTGCCAGTCAAACAAACATGGTATTTAAGATCGCAGTACTATCACCAATAATTCCATCTCTTTGCTTGTGCATTACCACTTCCAGAACTGAGCTCTCAGCGTGTAAAAGCTTTAGAACAAGAACTTGCTGCTTCTATGTGAAGCCAAGAAGAAAAGAATCCTGATCCCAGCTTCCCCATTCCATGGAAATCCAAGTAAGAAATACATTCACAATGGAAGTAAGGTCACAATAAGAAAGGGACATTGAGAACTTTCAGAAAAATCGCAAAAATAAATAGAGGACTCCAGCTACCTTGTGTTTTACCTTAGCATTCTGTGTGTGCTTTAAAATTGTTTCCTCTGTAAATATAAATGGACCCATTTTCCTTTTTTCTTCAGTTTTTCATGACTTCTCCCCCTTGGTTTGCCTTTTAGAACTCTGATTTAAGTGCAGCTGTGGTTTTTTAAGAGGTGTTTATGCCATTTCTTGCACACAGCTCATCCATCACTCTCTGCTCAGATACAGCAAGAATTCAAAATGCAGCCTGAATGGCATAGCCATTTGCCTTTCATGAAGTGGCTTTGCTGGACCTGGAGCATCAGTGTGTCACCAAAAGTATGTTCCTGGAGTGAATGTGTTTCTCCCATGTCCCAGAATACATCAAAAAGCAGAAATACTAAGGTCTTATATATTCTGTATGTTATAGTTAAACTGGAGACTCATGGAGTAGAAACACAGCATACTCATCAGTGACCTTACAGGAGCCCTGTTTCAGATGTCATCCACAGTACAAGAAACTTTCCTCTGCTCCAACTTATTGTTCTTAACTGTTCCTAATGGACAGTTTCTGTCACATATAATCTGTTTTTCTTTCACATGCAAGACCATGTCTCTGGTTAAATGCTAGATTCAGATTTTTCATAATAAAAACACAAGTTTCAGACACAGTTCACTGACTTTGATGAAGTTTAAAAAATAATAAAAGAAAAAATCAGTCTTTAGTTATTCTATTATTCAATAGCTAGTAGGAAGCTTAATCATTGCATCACATGCAAGTCAAGGAATTGCAAGAACTGCTTTCTCTAGGGATTTGATTTCCAGTTTAGTTCAGGATTGGATGTACTTTGTTTCATCTCTGCTCACAAAGGTGATGATTTTGTGAGCACTACCTTTAAATGTTAGGTTGTCAATACAACATGATATTTTACAAGCACATACTGAGGCTGAAGGAAATGAAGGAAAATCATGGATAGCAGTTTTAAATAGAAGAATGTAATTTAAAAAAAAAATCAGCACTCAGAGCAGGTAAGTGTAAATTAGAGATGCACAAGTGCTACAAGATTGTCTATTCTTTACCAAACAACCTGAGTCTGTTACAGCTCAAGCTAAGAAGCCTGGACTTTTAAATCTACCTCTAAAGGCTCTGGCTTAATTCCAGGATACTAATAAATATGCCTGCTGTCACACAGGAAGTGTGTGAACAAAATCTTCCATCTAGATAAGACTAATTATAAACAGAGACAATATTTATGATATAGTCACTTAAATAAGTTACACCCTCCCAACCCTCGAAAAAAACCCCACCCTAAGATGGGTCTTTATGGTGTGGCATTTACCGTGTTGGGATCTTACCTCAAAATAAGTATGAGGCTTTGTTTTAAAAGGAAGAGCCTGCATGCAAACAAACAAATCTAGCGCGCTTTATAATGCTGCTGAGAACCACACATTACAGTGTGACCTTTACTGGTACCTGTAAGGAAAAAAAATTTAAAAAAAAAAAAACAAAAGTAGAAGAAAAAAGAACAATTTTTGAGCAAGCAATTATATTTAAAGAAATAAAGGGAATTTACATTAGAGAAACATTCTGCATTGTGTGACTATGGTGGTTTTGATCCAATACCAAGAGCTCAAGAGCTGAATTCATTACCTCACCAAAATAGTTCCTTAGAAGTGAGGTGTGTGAGAAACAGGACTAACATGGTTCCTTGCAAGAAGTTAATTCTGAACTGCAACACCTGAAATAATGAAAGCTAGCTGTTTCACTGCTGAGCAAGAAATGTGCAGTCAGATCTTGAAAAAGTTTCTTGGCGGAGTATCATCTGCACATGGCAAGTGGTTTGTGCACCATCTGACTTAGGTAGTGAAATGCAGTCCATGTTCTTCCATAGATCTTAAAGAAAAGTTAGTGGGATTTGAAAGAAGTTCCAACCAAAAAGAAAAGAGGTAACATATATTTCATAATGTTCAAAGAAAGGCCCCTAAAAATAGAGGCTACTACAAAGCTATTGAGCTGTAAATCTGCAATCAATAACATTGAGATTAATCCTGAGTCTTGAGAACAAGTAATCCTAAATAGAAGAGAGGTGCAAAACCTCTTGCATTTAGCCTGTGGGAAACAATGTAAGAATATGAGGATAGTAGCAAGAATAAATATATTAGGATTTAGGGGAGGGGTTTTTTTATTACATCTAAGTCAGGATTTAACCTTTTGTGTTCTGTATACATTTTAAAATCCTACCTCTATTAAGGAGCATTGAAATTTTCAAATGTATTCTATTCCACAGGCTTGTATTTAAGACTTTTATAAGTTACTTTTAGGGTGCAATGCAAGAACAAATCTGTGGATTACATACTACCTGGCACTAGCCTATGTAACTATTCAGAAAAGGTCTTCACAAACGGAGCAGCCCCAGACCAGAAAATGCCTCCATTTTCATGAAGTTTACTGAAAAATATGAAGCTTCAATTGCTTTTTCCCCCCACTTGCTTTATTTCAGTTCCTATATAAAGTTTCAGAATATTTCTAAACTTTAAGGAAATTCTGAACTATATCCAAATCTTGGCTGCTCTAGGATTTACAATGTAACAGAAATGTGGGTGTTTGTCCTATAGTATGGAAATGGTTCAACATCATGATTTAAGTATACAGGCCTCTTGAATTTATTACCCAGCAAAAAACTTCCTTTAAGCCTACCCAAGATTGCCAGCTTTCAGCCAATTTATCAGCAGGGGGGTTTATTTATATTGTCAATAAATCAATGTTTTCTGCCAGCAGCTCTGCAACAAGCACTACTCTATTTTCTGGTGCATGTATCTGGGAAACACAATTATGAAATTACAAAAAGATAATCGCTAGAGAATGAAGCAATAGAAGCCTTTTCCAGAGCTGCTAGCTGGGCATGTTTCTTGCCGTGGTAATGGATTAGTGACAGAGTGGTGGAATTATCTGAGACTCAGATAGATACAACCAATGTGAGCTCTGAAAGTATAGATCTCACAAGCATTTCCTTTGATTCCAGAAAACTTTGTAGACAACTAGTCTCAGAGTGAACCAGCTTGGGCAATTTTGATTTACTGTCAGTTATTTTTCTTCATATTTTCTTCATTTTTAGTGTTGCTTTCACATTTTGGGGTTTGTTTAATGAGAAGATATTGTACACTGGTAGAAACAGAAGTCTCTTTTTCCCTTCTCTCCTTGCTACTCATCTTTCTTTATTGAACTTTTTCTCCTATCCTGGTTTTCCTTTATTTCTTTTGACTGCACAAAATAGTTATTAACCAGAATTCTGTTTTTCAATAAAATATTTTTTTAAGAAGGAAAAAAGAAGGAAATTAAATCTTTGGCCAATAATTTACTGTCCAAGCCACTATCATTTCCCTTATCTCTCTTCACATATATTGCTCAATTCACCCAATCAAATTACAAATGTTGCATTTGATTCCCTCAGTTCCAGCTGAGTTGTACTTAACACAAGGACTTGAGAAAAAATACTGTTTCCAAGTTATTACTGCTGCTTCTGATCATCTAAGCACAGCTTGGGGCCTGCCTGCCTATGACATAAATTAAAGTAGTCTGAAGATCTGTGTGCAGCTGACAGTAGTAACCTTAAATAACTTCCTCCACTGTTGTTGCAAAGGAGAGACAGCCTCCTTGATCAACTCTGTGTTGACTAGCAAGTCACCTTACTTCAAAGGCAAGCCACCAACTTTAGGATTCTAGTAAATCACTGGAGTGGTTGAAAGGAGGTATATGAAAAATAATGCTTGCAGTTTCTCTCAAGCTGCATTTTCTATAATTATTGTTACCCATATATACTACTCAATATGTGTATCTGAATCACAGTCTCATAGACAAAAGTCTTAATAGTCTGCTAGGAAGGTCTAGATTTGTTGGTCTAGAGTCATGGTTTACAATATTCTCACAGCATGTGTCATATACTATATGATACTCAACTAAAAAACTAGAAAGTTTTCTATGTAGACATATTTATTTCCCTTGAAACAGAGAGAGATCCTCTTTCGCCAACTTTTCTTGATTAAACTGAGATTTTTGGGCACAGAAAGAAAAAAAAAAAAATCAGAAGACCCAACATTATATACAGTTTTGGCATAAGGCAACATTTCTTTCTGAGAACAAGAAACTCTTGTTCCTGACCCAATTCTGGAGCAGTAGTCTCCTGTCTGTTATGTTTCTTCTAAACATGGTTCTATTAGCATCTTTTTTAACTTGTCACTAGTTTCCCTTACTTGGGAAACTGAAGAAATATAAACAGACTGGATAATCAAATGTATAGTTATAGTGCATGATCCTAGGTATTTAATCTACATATGTAAGATTATATTTCACCTATCCTTAGGCAAGTTGGTAGTTTTGTGAGACCCCCTTTTTTTCTCAAAGACACTGACAAAAGAAGTGCATATGACTGTTCATGGGAACTCTAAGAGGTAAGGAATCATAAAATGAATCTAGCAAAATAATCGTGTCATGTTCATTATCGCAAGAGTCAAAGCACAGGATCAAAGGCTCAGGAAAAAACAAAGTTTGACAAAAAAGAATCAGTTGGGAGTAAGGGTCACAGCCAAACAGGAACAAAAGAATAAAGAGCAGAAGAAAACATCTGCAAGCCTTGCTTGTAGGGAGGGAGAAGGAAGTAGGAAGAGGGAGGAACCTTTCCACATACTTGCCCTCAGAGGTTTGCATGCATTTGTGTGCTCCACATTGTTTGAACCTGATTTATAAAATAGTTGCATTTCAGAGATAATGAACATCACAGATGACCTCTCCAGAGGGGTTTCCCTTCCCCTTTAGGGATAGGGGGAAGAGAACTTTATCACCACAGGAGAACACAAAGACTTTTAGGGACTTTAACCACCAAACACCCATAACTTTTGTGTGATATGTTATATATGTGCAGACCAATCCATGGCACTTTTAAAAATATAGTCCCCTTATTTCCTTCCTTGCTTCTCATCTCAATCTTTACATGTGGCTCTGCAAAACAGAGGGAGCAGCACTACAAAAGGAAGATACATAGGAGGCAGATTCATGTGGATTGATTGAGCAGAACCAGACTTGCTCTGACTCCTTGCAGAGACTCAGAGTAATGAGTCCCAATCTGAGCAACAACTGAGCAGTCAGAAAGAGGAAGCATAGAATTCATCTTATACTCTTCCCCACTGTCCATAATTAATTTGGGATGGCATGGGCTGCAGCAAGTCACTGCAAACCTAAGAAGTCTTTAATTTATACCAGTAGACATTCTTGCAATCATCTTTCATTCCCACACCTTAAAGCCAAAAAGATGTATGTACCTTCTTCCCTGTAAACTGGTGGGAAGGCTTTAATAAAACCATTACTTTCACAAATTATTTATATAAACTAGCTTCAGATAGGAAAGGCCCGCTTTCTTAGACTTCATGTACAGCCAATGAGGTGAAAAATATTGGTTAGGAGTTTCCATTAGTATCTGAGACTATCATTTTCTATTAATATGGAAGTTTTCTGAGCATAAATTTTCTTTTTTTATCACTATAGAACATTGCTGCTTCCACATCACACTTATTTGCTGCAGAAGAGGTTAGCAGCAGTAGATTGGTACATGCCCATCACAGGAGTTGGAAAGCATAACATAACTCACCTTTTACCCTTCGCACTTGGGAACACATCAGGAAGACACCTTTTATGTGTATTCTCACACACAAGCAGTTACCATATACAGAGAATGTTTAGTGGGAAGAAATAAGGTCAAAAATAGTATCCACCAATGGGATAGTTCTTAGTACTCCCTCTTGCATGATTATTATGTTTTTACAGAGCATATTTTACTCCTTGTAATATTTACTTGACTGTTCTTTTATTCAACTGTTCCTGAGGTAGTAAAATACTTCCATTTATGGCTAATTAGATGTTTAAAGCAGAGTAGTCTACTCATCAAAGACCTGTTTCTGGAGTAGTCTTATCTTCATCCCTGTAAATTTTTGGAGCAGTTTAATTTCTCACTATATGAGACCTTTGCAATGTAAATATTAGTAACTGCTGTCAGTGATTTTCAGTAGACTGCAAACAAAGGTAAAACTGTGAGATGCTCCTTCCAAGATGCAGCATTAAACTTGAAATAAGAAAGACTCAGACATTTAAAACTTCCTTTCTATCCTTTCCATCCAATGCGATATGAATGGGTATTAGATGTAGTTATTGAAATGTCCATGGAAGACTAAAGTTTCCTATCAAATCAGTGGGTATTTTTGCAAACTAAGATAGGTGAACTGTTTTGACAAACAATGCAAAAATATTTCACAACAGGAAAGACTGAGAAGTGGAATAAACTTGTCACAGACAGAAGCAGAATTTTTATCACTTAAAATCTTCAGATTGATGACTGCCTTACCCAACATGTCTTAGTTAGACACAGTTTATTGGGACCCAGAACTAATTTGTTTGCTGTGGTGGGTTAGCCTTGGCTAAGGGACAAAGTAGGTGGGAGACCTAGCTCCTTAGTCACTCCGCACCCCAAGAATAGAGGGGAGAAAACAGGTCAAGATAAAGACAAGGAGGTCACTCTACCAATTACTGTGATGTAAAAGACTGCCTCAACTTGGGGAAAATTAATTTATTATTTTCCCAGTTAAAATACATGGGGGTAGTGAGAAAAAAAATCAAAAAACAAACAAACAAACAAACCAACAAAACATATTTTCATGGAAGACAAAGTCAGAATTGGAGATTATTTTCTGAAACTGAAGCTTAAGGCTTGTAAATGTTGTGGATTCACATGGTTTTGACTGATCAACATATTACTGAGAATATCACCTAACTTGAAAAAGCCACATAGTTTCAATTTCTGCATTTTATTATCTTTCATAAAACTTTCTGCAGACAATTTGACATACTGTTTAAAATATATGCAGAAAAATTCAAACTAACATTTCATGGCAGTTAAAATATTTGCCTGTATATTTAGAATATCAAAAAACTATTTGTTATACCATCTTTGAATATTGAAATAAAAAAATTTAGTCTGGATATATTTAATCATGGTAACACTGTTTTATAAACATGGTAATAAATATCAAAACCTAAGCAATGCACATATGGAAAACACAGACTTTTTGAGACATGCAGGGTCATTTCTGCTTTGCAAATAATGAACCTTAACAGAGACATCACTTAAAAGAGACAAAGACACAGGAATTTGAGAGTAGAATCAAGGATTTATGATAGATCCATATAAGAACTGGGGAAGACCTAAGCATTTTTCTGCCATTTTGTATGCCTAAAGCTAAAGGTTACATCAGCACCACCACACAAGATGAAGCCTAACCCAAGAGGCACCTGTGTCTTCAACTTTAAAGGATTCCGGGTGTGGAGAACTCTGTTCTTGGCATGTCCTTAAAGGCCACCTTCTCCCGATACTCATGACTGAAACTTTCAGGATTTGAAAACTTCTTCGCAAAAGATAGATTTGATTTTTCAGACCATGTGAAAACCTCACACACAAGTAGGACTATCACTGGGCTTTGTTTTTTATGAGTTCAAGCTCAGCTCTCTCTCTTGCATGAAAAACTATAGTTTTTATCCAAAATCTATCCTTGTAACAAACCATCGGGTATTTTAGGGAGAGGTGTCCTTTTCTTCTCTTCGGTTGAAATCAGAAGCTTAAGACATTACCAAGCAAGGGAAAAAAGAGAATGAGAATTACTTTTATCATCTAGAAAGTAGACTCTCATCAAGAAAAGCACTCATCCTATTCCATTAATATTTGCCAGATTCCTCCATTAAGTATTCATAGGGGTAAAAACTTGAGTCCTATCTTGAAATACTTCATGAAGTGGTATTCCTTTTGACAGCCTTGAGCTGAATGATAGCTCTGTCATACCTGCTAATGATGCTTTCAGTCTTGAAAGAAGGTTCCTCTGCTTCAGATGTTAGTCTTGTGCCAGGAGCTGGAAAGCTGCTTCTCACTTCCTGTGATCCAGGCAAAGTAAAACTCATTGGGCAAATTCTTAAGGAAATAGGAATAAAATTGGGTCAAGTATAGAGAGGATAGTTTCTACCTTAAAAAATGTTATTTGTATTATTTATTTCAGAAGATGGGGGCACAATACAGCTTTATATATCCATAGGATAAGGCAGGAGAAACATGATGGATGGGATCTTTACTTAAAACTCACCCCAAAAAAGGAATATTATAATTTATTATTATTAAATATAACAGGAAATCTGTTGAGCACTGTGATATATGCAAAGTCAATCTCTTCTGTATGAATCAGATCATTTTCTCTACAAATCCATTGCATCCTACAAAAATAAGACACAAAATTTTAAAGAACTAATTTTTGGGCCAGGCAAATTATTCCATGGAAGGACTCTAATGCTCTATCAAGACTATGTAGAAAGAGCATATATGTTGCCATACAAAAACTTTGCAAACATTGGTGAAGCAGAGACAATAGGTGACAGCCAGCTTGCATATTAACAAAAAAAAAAGCAGAGATGTGTAAATTCCTGAAGAGTTACAATAAACTTCATTTTGCTTTGACATACTAAGGAAATGTAACAGAACTATTTTATATAAAAACAAAGAGCTCTAAACTCAAACTGGAAAGTAGCAGCAGCACTTTATATATGCATAGTGGATGCCAAAGAGGAATGGAGGTGGAGAAGTTAAAATAAATAAAATGTCTTCTATAGCAAGCTATTGCAGTTTATAAAATTCTTGCTGCTGACAGCTTCCCGAGGTTCCTCAGCTGAATATTGACACACAGAACAAATGGAAAGTAGTACTTTTTATCCTAGGCTATGGTTTCTGGCAGAACCAATGAAGCTGAAAGACAATGAATTATTTTTTTACAATAAATTACAATAAATGTAATTAAGCCATTAATCCACAGGACTAAATTTAGCACAGCAAAATAACATCTCTACAAACATCCTAATGAATTTTTAGGCAGAGCAAAATTTTAGGGTCAATTTCAGGATGGATTAGTGCTTTTAAAGAAATTTTGAAAGACAACTGAGTATCTTCTGCTATGTATCTACCATGCATCTTGGATGCTTCCTGCCTGGTGCAAAAGCGGAGAGAGGGACAGATTTATTTCTGTTTTATTTAGGGTTGATAATAAAACATGATTTCTTCTTTAAAAAAAAAAAAGATAAATTTCATCCCAGGGCAATAAAAATTCTCTGTGAACTTTGATTGTGCTCTTAAAGAGCGTAAACAGATGCTTACTTATAAAAAATGTGAGTCAAGATAAATAAGTGACACAGTAGTACTCAACTGCTTGTTCTTTTTTGTGATCTTTTCCTTTTTCTGTAGCTTGTGCATTTTCACTCTAAGTGTACTGGGTCTAGGGCCTGAGGTCCTGACTGTACTTTCTTACATTTTGAAAAACAGAGTGGAGATGTGATTATACAATCAGGGAAGCTAACATCAGAATTAGGTCCCTCATCTCTATGGACACTCAAAAACACCTAACATGCACTGAAGAGGTGCATGAATAATAGTGATAAATAGGCAAACGTCCTTTCCTCCTTTCTCAACTTAATAGCAGAAGACCTTGAGAACTTGACCTACTGAAGAATAAGGCATAAATCTGCTAAGCAGCTACGAATATATGTGATATCGTGCCTTCTAAGGACTTGGGAAATTGTTTTCATTGCTCTGACCTCAAAAGGGTCAGTATTGTTATCTCCTGGCAATGAAACATAGTTGAGACTGCTGTCGTGTTTTTTGAACATTAAAGAGATTCTATGATGAAGCAGGCAAGACTTGGACAGAATAGATTTTTCCTGAACTAAAATATGCATCAAGTTCTTGGCTAAGACCCATAAATGGTGGAGGATCCATGCTCTCTGAAAGTTTTGGGAAATTTGATGGCTTGAAGGACAGACACTACATATAGTTAATTAAAGCTTCTAAGTATCAGAAGAGAGAACACCTTCTCACAGTCATCCACCCTAACTGTGATTTCTAAAGTAGTAGCAGCAAAAATTGCAGTAAAATGTTATCAATATACAAAGGCTTATTGCTGTAGACTTTGAGGTAAGTAGTAACTCAGAACCATAGACTTACTGGAATCATAGACTCCTAGAATCAGAATAGTTTGGGTTGAAAGGAACCTCAAAGATCATCTAGTTCCAATGCCCCTGCCATGGGCAGGGACACCCTCCACTAGACCAGGTTGCCCCATCCAACCTGTCCTTGAGCACTGCCAGGGAGGGGGCATCCACAGCTTCTCTGGGCAGCCTGTGTCAGTGCTTCACCACCGACATGAGAAAGAATTTTTTTCTAATATTTAATTTAAATCTCCCATCTTTCAGTTTAAACCTATGACTCCTTGGCCTATCAGCACACAGCCTCGTAAATATTCCCTCTCCAGTTTCACTGTAGGCCCCGTCAGGTACTGGAAGGTGGCAATAAGCTGTCCCTGAAGCCTTCTCTTCTCCAGGATGAACAAGCCCAGCTGTCTCAGCCTGTCTTCATAGGAGAGGTGCTCCAGCCCTCAGATCAGCTTAGTAAACTTTATCTCTTTTGTTTGCATATATGACATAGGAAAGGTGAGTCTAAGGGAGCAGTGAAGTTTTTTGTCAGTTCCCTTCTACAAATATTCCGTGATTTCCTTCTTGGAGACAGAGAGGAAGTTGTAACATCATTGGCTCTGCTGGCACAACTAAGATTGATACAGATGAGAATGTATGTCCTAGAAGTCATTATAAAAGCTTTTTCAGTGATGACACATAGCCTTTTCATCTAGTGGATCATTCCTCCACTTTGCCATGCAGTCACCCACTTGGGTTGGCATATAGTCATCTCTTCCCGCTCAACAAGGTTGTCTTTGAGGCACCGAATATCCTTATTTTTCTGCCTTTCACATAATTATTGGACAGGACAGAAAGATGTGGGCCATTGTGCTTTTGTATCCATTGAAACATTGTTCCCATTTGAAAAGCATATGTGGCACAGGCTGGGGAGGAGGAGAGGTAAAATTCCTACCTGCAGTTTAAGTATCCTATTAAAAGAAGAAAGTTATCAGTAGAAGTGGGAGTATTGGCTGGTATAAAAAAAAACCTTTGTAGCTAGCCCCTGACTCTTCTTATTCTTTTTATAACACTGGAAATAAGATAGACACAAGGAATTACTTTTGTTATTCTGCTAGTGTTCTGATAGGTAGGTGGCATTCAAGTTCATATAGGACATTGTCTTCCATAGGGGTGTTTCTCACACAAAAAACAGTATAATAATGGTGAATTGAGGTGTAAATAAGTTCCTTGTTACATATGCTAAACATCAAATGGAGTTTTAATTTAGGTAGTGATCAGAAAATTTTGCCAAGAATGAAACAGCAAGGTGGGTGGACATATATCTATACAGCCTCTAGGGAGGGAAGTAACCTTATGCTATCCCAGCGTTTCTAGGTACATCTGTGATATCTCTCAGCACCCTATATTTCAGGAAGTCAGCCTGTTTGTGAAGTTATTGTAAGGTAGCAGCGGGCATAAGTAAAACACTGCTAATATAGTACTTGGCCAAAAGTAGCCTCCCCTGTAGGAGTTTGTTTATAAATTGCTTTGGTCCACTTGACAAGGTCAAATCCATTCTCTTAATGATGAATCTCATCTGTTCTGGTGCAGAAAGAAATGTTTTCTTTCACTTCTACGTGTGGTAAGAGCTCATTCATCTCTGTACGTTCTAAAGGGAAATCTAGCTACATCAGAGAGAGAAGGAGTATTCAGAGGGCAACTGATGGCCAGGAAGATATATTGAATTCACTTTCCTGGGACAGACATTCAAATGGTAACAAGTGATAGAAAACAGCTCTATATTTCAGCATGATGTGTGTTCTCTCTCTTATGATTAAACCCCCTGTGGGCCATCTGCATTTAATGGGTTAGAACTACTTTGTAGCTGCAGTTTTTTCCTTCCATGGCTCTTATTTATTTGAGAGGAGACCAAACTGCACTCTTAAAAGTGCAGCACATAGGAAACACTGCCAAAAGAATGAGAATGAAAAGGCAAATTTATGGGCCAGTGTTGTTTTAAGCATTTAGCAGTATAAATAGGAAGTGTAGATAAATGTGGACATATAAGTGACTCTCTGTTTATCTCAGTTACATTATTTGCCTAAATTCCAGAAGAGAATTAGGCCAATTAGTTTATAGAAGGGTTAATGCTCTGCCTCTGCACTAGCAATTTAGCATATGTGTAGAACTGTTTTCAAATTAAAACTCCTCCTTAGAACAGGTTTTCCTAAAAATAAAAAAATAGTTGCTCATTTCATTCTTGTCTCTATGAAAAAAAAAACAAACCAGACAGAAACATGGAAAGTACTGTAGTGAATTAGATGTAAAACACTAATTTAATGAAGTTCAGTGTTTTAAAAATAGCAGAATGGACTACCTAACCAAAACCAAAAAAATATCCATATAAACTAAGTAATGTTCCAGGACAATTTGATTTAGCATAGTAAATCTATTATGTATTTACTAGGGATCATATTCTGCTCCCAAGTGAAGTCACTGGCAAGATTACCATTAACTTCAATTCATCATAGGAAGATTTTTTTGAGTAGAGTTAAGGAAATTTCATCCCTCTGCCAATATTGAGTTTTCTGGCTCTAAATATTCAATAAACTATGAGCCAATGAGTGTATTTTCCTCTTTTCTCATTGTATATATTATTTAAGCATTTGCTAAATAATACTCACTAACTCAGATCTCTATTCCAGACCTTTTCGCAAAAGACTCAGAAAATCATTCAGTATTTTATTTACATATTCAAGTGACATCTGACAGATTTTTCCATATGTAAATATGCATTTCATTATATATTAAAATGTTTATAAAGACTAATGTGAAAACCATTCATAGTACTCTAGAAGCTGAGTTGTTCCCTTAACACCACTTAGAAAGAAAAAAATGCAATGAATGTGTTTTGTATTGTCATTTTAACTGTTAAAGGTCTCAGCTGTTTTCTATTTTTAATGATTAAAACAAAATCGTTTGAGTAAATACACCTGGGTAAATAGTCTTATACAGATTCAGATACTTCTCTCTCTCTTTCAGGACACTGTTTAACAAAGATTCCATTTTAACTGTACCCTTCTCTTTCCCAGAAGAGCCAAAACATTGTGAAAGTGTTAGCTAGGTCCTTACTCCACCTACAAGCAGTTTGTCAATCATAATCGGACTCGATTAAAAAAAAAAGCTTTGGGGTTTTAATAAAAAAAAAGAGTTTAACCCTCTTAGTTGTCTCTCTCCATATCAATAAATTGCTCATACATGGAGTAATTTTGGGTGCAGAATCTAATCCTTTTCAACTTCTGGGTTATAGCTGATGACTTGTCCCAGCTGAAATGATAGTGGGACTATACTGTCGTTGGTATGCACATATGGATATTCTCACAGGAATACAAGGCAGGGAGGATCAAGTCTACTTAAATTATTTTTAATAATTAAAGGAACCAGAGATCATCACTGCCTCAGCTTCTGAGAGACAAAGTGGATGGCTGTTAGGTTATGGAGGGTTGCTGTAATTATGGTATGGAAAAGCACTCACGTAGCAGCATCTTGTGAGACAAGTTCCACTGTGTAAGCCTGTCAGAAAGTATGATTTTTGATTGATATTATTGCCTATGCATTGATGGATTTATTGGTCTAGTCTACTGCTTATCCTTGTGGGAATAATTATCCTTATGAAGGTGGGTAGCATGAGCTAAGATGAAGTTTTGACCTATTGAGACAGCCCTTATTCTTTGAGAAGATAATACATTTTGAAGACTCACCTGTTTGGTGGCAGGGGGGTGTTAAATTATTGAAAAATCAATGACAACTCATGTGTGGACTGCGTTTAAACACCGTTGGTTAGGAACTACGCAAATTTTATATTCCTATTTAAATAGAGCAAAAATAACTGACAGGAACAGGTCAATATCTCAAATACCTTTTATATGAGAGTGTTGTGAAATGTTCCTTCATTTGCATGCTGTGCAAGGTTTAATAAGTTTGTGGTGTAAAGAGGGGCTATGCTTCAGGAATTTGGTTGACTCTCTGATCTAATTGTCCCTGTGCTTTAACTTACCTTCATGCTGCCTGAAAGATGAAGGGAAAGAATACCTGAAATCTGTGATTAGAGTATATAGATACTGGGTGCTTCTGCCCAAAATTTCTCTTTAATTCCCAAAAGGTTTTTATTGGCAGTGATAGTTATACACCTACCAGACTTGATCCTTCAAGACTTACTTTTCAGGTTCTTTATATTCCCCCTTAGACCCTTAGTCTTCTTGCAAATAGAGATAGCAGAGGTGGCAATAAAATAATTCCCATTTTCTCAGGTCCTGGTGAGATTTTAGTGAGGGAATTTAGGCAGCAAGAGGAAGGAAGGGATGCCTTGTTTTTAGGTTTCCTTCTTACATCCGAAGTGCACCATGAGTCTTTCTCACAGAAGATTATTCTGCCATTTCCAGCCACCATATCCCCATGCTCACTGCACACTCTCCTTTCATATGCATACCTCACATTCAGCACTTGCCTAGCCTGCTCCTTATTTGATGCAGTTTAAATCTAAAATATGTTTTCTCAGTTACCACAGCTTTACATTCTTGTTGTTTACTTAATAAATTTGCTTATGCTATCAAACTTTCATATGATAATCCACCAGTATACTACAGCACCAGCAACACAAAGCAGCTGTAAGCCTATTTAATCTATCTATCTATCTATCTATCTATCTATCTATCTATCTATCTATCTATGTATTTCTGTTTCTTCAGGCTACTTAAATGGGTACCAAGCTTTGGGTAACTCACGGTGTTGCACTATCATTCTGATAGCAGCCAAATCCCAAAAGATCACTGCAGAGGGATAAGAAGGGTGTACGCTGGAGACAAGTTGGTCACTTGTTAATTGGGAATGAAGAGTGCTGGGGGAGAAATCAGTGCGTCATCACAGAAAGAAATCCCTCAGGAAACATTTTGAATTTTAGCAGTATAAGTGTTTTAAATCAGTTTGAAGTCTGATCAGCTTGATTTAACTCTGGTTAATAATTAATCTAATTAATCAATAAAAAGTTAATTCATATGTGTCATTAGTATCACTGCTGATTAGATTGTAGATAGAAATAAGCTATGTTAAACTTTCCTGACCAACTTTACTGTAAGGAGACTGGGTCTTCAGCCACTAAATGCAGTGCTGTCTATCACTCACTTAAGAATGTACAAATCTTAAAAAGGACTTTTATTTTCATAGATAAATTTACATCTGTTCAAAAACGTGTTCAAGTATAGGCTTAACATTTTCAAATTGTTGATGAATCAATCATAGGAGAAAAAACAGGACAGTGTTATGTCATCACAAATTCTTCACGGCAATAATTACAACAATATTTCACTTTCCCTTTTAAAAGGATAGGGACTCTTTGCCCAGAAGTTCTATAAATTTACTTCTCAGCATTGCATGATGATCACATATCTCAAACATTAGTTAAAGTACTTGGCAGGAAGGCTATGTAAATCACCTCCTTTTGTTTTTAGTGCATTTGCCACATGTTGAAGAAGCAGCAAAAAGATTAGTTACTTGTGCTAAGAAATCATTAAGTCGATAAAATCAAAGCACAAAAACATAAGTCCTGTCAAGTGTGGGAGTACAGTCCAGTGGTAAATAAAATAATTTACCTTGAATAGAAACTTCCTTAAATTATAAAATGCCTCTTTTCTAGTATTTTCTTATAAAAAGGGAACCCTACAAAAAGCCCTGTTGGCTCTGTTTGCACTATTTGTGGAATAAGGAGCCACTCATCTTGGTTACGAAATCTGAGGCTGGCCCTAAGCCAGCACGGGCCAGATTCTGCCATCCTTAGCAGAGCTGAATAGTACCTTAAGCTGGGCCTGATTATGAACCGATTACTCATGTTGTGCGGAGTGACCCTGTGCATGAATGGGACCATTGTGAATAAACATTTACAAGTGATTCACAATTTGGCCTACGTGAGTAGTCTCACTCACATCAATGCATCTACTCATGGAGTAAAGCACTACTAAATAAAAGTGGCAGAATGTGACCCTGTTGTAGTACTTGACATCTAACATGAAGATACTTTTTCATTAGCTAAATGAAATGCTGCAACCAACAGACTATCATTCATTCTTTGAGACGAGGCTGATGCAAGAGCATGACAGGCTTAATGCAGGCCTGCAACTTATCACACCTCAGGTTTAATGAAGGGCTGAATACCTGTTTGTCTAAAGCATGAAGTTACACTACGAACTTGTAGCAAATAATTTCCATTGCTAATATTGAGGATGAACAATTAATTAGAATTGTATCCCTTTTACTTAATTAAAATCAGAAGCAAGTTGACATAGTCATTTATTTTCCCCTTTGATTTTGGAAGCTTCAAGAATCTGAAAATGTTGTAATGTTTTGAAAATGGATGTTTATTCTCTCCAAGTATTCTGTCACTGTAATAAATTCCTAGAAATTGTTTAATTTTACTCTTGATGCAAAAAGCCTTGTAAAAATGAACCTTTTTTCTGGATTTCAAAAGACAATAATAGGAAACTGTGTGATCAAAATAAATAAATAAACTGAGAGGCAACAAGAAAAAATAGCTTAAAATTTGTCAGCTAAGCTTTTGTTTCTTTATTCACTAATGCTTCCCTAATAGAAAAATATCTGAAAATAATTTTGATATATTCTAAATGCTATACCTATAAAACCTGGTTATGGGAAAAATGCAATTTAGAACTGGAAAACATTTGATTTTCTAAAAAAAAACCCTTGTATGTCCACCACTTTCATCTTTCTGCATGTAGAATAAATATGTATATAAAGCTGGTATCTTTACCTGTGCTAATATTATTTTTTTTTGCTTTACATCATAAGTGTCATTTTACTGCTGTCTAAACAGACCATAAAAAAGGAAAAGATCAGTTCTAACCAGAATGCTCTTTCCCACTTCCCCAGGCCAAAGCTGAAGTTAATTTTTAGAAGTAGAATAAAATTAGGAAACCACAAATTGGAGTATACGTATGTGTTAAACTTCTGAGTTTATTACTAGTGGCAAGTAGGAAAACCTTCCTCTCAGTTAGCGGTGTAAGAATCTGCTGTAAAATATCCCTTTTTAATTCCATATCCTTTTTTTTCCTTTTTTTTTTTTCCTTTTTTTTAACATTTAGCTTCCTGAGTGGGAGCAGAGACAATTTGGGGGTTCCTGTGAGTTTGTTTTTGTGAGTACTGGTAGTTCTACAGTTGCTGTGGTGAAATGTGCTTCCTTGATCTTCCCTTCTCCCCCCATCCACCCTCTGTTCCTAACTAATGGCCAGAGAGAAAAGCAGAAAAGCAAGAAGGAGCAGGGGGTGTCCAGAGAGTTGTATCCTGTTTTAATCACAGCCATGCAAGTCCTTCTTTATTTCAATTAATTTACTTTGCCTTTATGAACCTGAGAGACTAACTTGCTTTCAAAGAGGCTGACATTTCACTCATCTGAAGGAGCTTGGAATGTGACAGGGGAAAGGGAGGAGAAGTAAATCAAAGCAGATAGCAATTCTCCAGATGTAAAGTATTTTTCTTCTCCTTTATTTTTTTTTCCACCAGAAATGTCAGAAAGTCTGCTGACATTTTAATTCCTTTGTGATAGGCTGGGAGCTGAGAGCCAAATCCTGCTGCCACTGCAGGCAAAAAGATTTTTCCTATCAACTTTAAAGGGAGCAAACCAGTCCTACACCCCAGAAAGGGGGAGAAGCAAAGTATCAAAAACTGTAACTAAAACTAAATTAAATGTACTCTTATAACATATCAGTTACAGACCAAAACTAGCAAGTCTTGTTGGACTTGTTTCTTTTCGATTTGAACTTAGAATAACAAAAACAGTTAGTTACACTGGCTGGATTCAAAGTAAGACTTTGCTGTTGTCATGAGGTTTTTCCTAAATCTGGATTATGTTGAAAGTACTGTTGCATACTTTCTTCCAGTCACCTAAATTTCAAGATATCCCACCCATGATGTTTCATTTCAACTCTGGTTGACTTACACAATCTGTGCACATCTTTGAAAACACTTTTGAGCACTGTGATCCTGATTTTAGTTATATGCTTGGCAAAAACGTCTCACTATCTTTACACTCAGGTCCATAAAGTAAAGGTCTACCTTTTATTCTCATTACTGAGCACTGATGTAACTCAAATAAGCTCAACATGCATTTAGCAAAACATCAGAGCTGGCTCAGGGCAGCAACACAGTGCTGAGAGAGTTAGGTCTACAAATTCCACCTACAACATGAACAATCATATATTTCCCTCTCTGCATGGTGTGCTTAGAGATTTCCTTCAGAGTTTTAGTATAACACATTTATTTTCCTTTACAGAGTCATTCTCCTATGAAGTATTCATTTGTAAAACATTCATTTTGTATACACGACTGCCAAAAACCATTGGAATAGATATATTTGCTTAATAGTTTTATTCTTTTTTGCAGGTTCTATAATCATATTTCATCAACTGTTACAACAAAAAATATTTCTATATAAAAACCAAAAGGAAGAGGGCTTGTTGAGCTTGATGCATGGTAAATCTATTTGGTTTATTTCTGGTTTATTGTTAAATATTATATTGCATTTGTTTAAGCAGACATTGTGTATATTGTGATTTCTAGCATTCCACACACAGCAGCTTATTGTTGTGTCCTTTAAATATGGGAAATAAAAATGTTTTTAGTTTGCTATAAAAAAACCCCAGGAAATTAAGGGCACTGCTATATTACATGGCCCAGGAAATATTGGCAGCATGCTCTTTGGCTTTCATCCGTAGAACTGCAATGCTGGAGGACCTCCTTTCAAACTCCGGCTTGGTTTCAAAAGCATGTCCATTGGTTGCCCCAGAAAGTAAAGAGTCAGTGAAAAAATTATTGAGAGGCACGTGGCTAAACTGATTCTGGTGGTTTGAAAAGCCTGTGTAGCCAGAATCTGTCCGGGGTGAATGGGAATAAGGTGTCATACAGGAGGACGTATCTCGTGGCAGCATGCAGGAAGTAACCACGGAACCGCTAGCCGCATTCCCTGCCCACAGATTGTTCTGAATCTGGAACATATAAAATGAATAAGATTAAATTTAGATAGTCCATCTTTTGTTTTCCACAATGCTGGGTTTGCTTTACTTAACACATCCATTATCAATTCTCCTGGAAATAAGCAACAAGTACTTAACTAGTTCTCTGCAATCATATTAGAAAATACCATGAAGACATTACGGGAGTCAAAAACACTGGGTCATTCACTTAAGAGTGAGGGCTGCTGAGTCACATTCCTTGCTCTGTCTTCCATTTGTTCTGTGGCTCTACCACTGAACCTCAGGATGCCATGAGCCCAGCCAGTCAGTGAAAACAGTTGAAGCACATAAAGGATTTCAAAGAAAAGGTGTCAAAAGAGAGAGTACAATATTATAGCTGTTTTCACCATAAAAGCTTCTCCTCATCAGAATTCTTTCTCAGTGTAATGGCAGGAAGCAGTATAAAAGGGTGAATTAAATAAACCAGGATTTCTCAAATGACAAAGCCCAACAAGCATTTGCAAAATTTACTATTGAGGAGCCTTGCATAATTATTTTAAAACAAACAAGTCCATAAAATACATGAATGGTTGGTAACACATCCAATCGTTTTTCCTAAAGTTGTTTCAAAGATGGTTTTAAGATAAAAAAACTCTTTTCATGTTGTTTTTGTATGAAATTATACTTGAGGGTATTTCTGTTACCCTAACTGGCTTCACTGTGCGTCCCTGGAACACGTTGCATGACAGACTAGGAAAAAAACTTTGTGGTTACCAGCAATGTCTGCTGAAGATCTGGTGTAACCATGTATTCAAGCTTTGATGTGTAATGCCTTCTATACTTGGCAGTCACTTAAAGCTTCTTTCTGAGTCTCAGGCCCTCTTCTATCGTCTATGTATAGATGCTATTTAGATAGGTATTTTTCACTTATTTGTTACTAGATGAACAGACAGAGAGATTTTCAGTCTAGCAGAAGACAGCCCCTGTCACTATCTCAGACTGTCCATTCTTTCATTCCTCCCCTATTCATTTTGCTTTAATCTTTACACTCAGCAGCTGTCCTTCTGTGTTTTAAGCTCTCCATACCTCTCTGCCAGTACTGTATGGATATAGTTTCTGACGTACTCTAACTTCCTCTGTCATTTCTGACCTGCATTCACCATTACACAAAATAGAGCTTTATACTTCTCAACTTATATCTCTTTCCCGAAAGCTGATTTATCTTTTTTTAAGTACAAATATCATGATACAAGACTTTCAGCCCTCATTCACAGCACAGAACTTCTCATCCACTAACTATATCCTTTTCTTTTTGTCTCACTTTACTAAATTTGTCTTCATTGTAAAAAATCTGTCGTCTGTTCAGTATATCATTGCTCTGATGAACTGGAATTGAGCCCACATGTCTTTTTTCTCTGCTATACGTTGGAGTAATTGCAATTACTCTTTGGTTAGCACTGTAAAGTGAAGTCCCACTTCAAACTTAATTTTGCCTTCACGTTTCAAATCCACAGACAAAAGAATTTTGGCTTTTAGATATGTAGGTTATCTCTCAAGCTGAGTGAATTTATTTTTTTTTCTACCAAACAGAGGTCAGGGGAAGTAATGAATTATGACAGACAGACAGACATGCAGAGAATGAAAACCTGTTTCTAATGCTTAGTTGGTTTTTTCCCATTGTCCTATTACTTTGCAACAACACATACCCACCAAACCACCGACAAGCTAAAGTGATAAATTATGGTTCATCTAGCTGAGATCTTGTGCAGATAACAAGGGTGAGATAGAGTCTTATTTTAAAAGTTAGTATTTTCAAGAGTTGAACTAGCAGGGGTCATCAGGAGCCAACAAACTAATTTGGGATCCTTGGCAACTACAGCGGCAAAAAAAGAAGAACCTGTCAGTGCTCCATTTTGGTTTCCTGCATAAGGCTGGGGAAAAGTCACAGTAGAAACACATCTCCAAAAGCTCTCCATCTCCTCAACTACTTGTTCAGAGTGGACATGCATACATACAGGCATAGACACACTTCCACACTCACTCATGTGAAAGCCCCTTGCCTTTCCACATGCACACATAGGCATAGCTAGTTGGGTGCACCTCAAGCATCTGCTCCTGCATATCTTAGGTAGCCTGCTGAGAGGTAACGGAGTGAATAAGGTGTCTGGGGAAGGATATTGAGGACTTTTTGTCCATCTTTTGGGCCTCCTGAGATCTACAGGAGGAAAGAGACTGTAGTAGGAGTTTCAGAACTTTCCAGTTACCATCTTTCCCTCCTCCCTTCAGCAGTTTTTAAAAGACTGTCAAACATCAGCCCATGAGAGACTCTCTCAACTTGACAAGATCCTCTGCTGCTAGTTTGGGCTTACAGTCAGACAAACATGTTGACTTTCAGAGAAGAGGTGGTTTATCTAGGGATTAAAGGACATATCTTATCTTGACCTATTTGAACCATTGTCTTGCTTATGAAAGTTTGTTGCATTCAACCACACAGAGCACTCCCCAAAAGAACAGCACATCTCTTATGGCTCAGGATTCGTGGATTCCTGAGGGTCCTATTGCCTGGAAGGTTTCTCACATCCTACTACAGATTTACAGAATATAACAAGAAACAAGAGACCCTGAAAGACCTGAAAAGTATGACTCTGTACAGCAACTGGGAAGTCATCCATTAAGACACACAAGGCTTGCTGCCTTCTCTGAGTTAATGAGTTTGGAGACACACACAGTATATGATTAGAATATGGAGGAGAGCAGTGAGGATGATAGCAGCTGAAGGCCTGTAAGATCCAGACAGTGTCTCCACTTTGCTTGAAAACCCAAGCTGCACACATTTTGTAATCAGGGACTGGGAAAATCGGAAACCCAGTCATCCATACAAAAATCATTATCTTTCTTTTTTTTTCTGTTCAGGAACACTAGTAACTTTTAATTGTACTTTATTTCATCAAGTGGAAAAAAAAAAAAAAAGTATTTCAAACGATACACACGGAACCCTCTTCTTTTTGATGTTTTTTCCAGGCCAACTGGTTAGTCTCAGAATCTTCACAACACTAAATTTGCCCAGGGACAGACTAGTTCATCTATGCAGCATTTAATGCAGGAGCTAATTCTGAAGGAGCTCATCATCTCCAAAGCTAACTCACATGTGACAAAGTCTCATTTATCTGACTTACTAAGATTTCTTTCTAAGGAAAGCTATGCCAAATGCTGCAATCACACAGGCTGAACGGACATAATTATGGGAAGAAGTTTTCAAAAAAAAATCTTTTTAAATAGAGACATGCATGAGCTTGCCTTTATTACAGTCATGATAGGAAGACTTCAAAAGGTTCAGAGGCTTAGTTTGAAAGTCCCAAATAACCTATGTGGTCTGGAGGTATCACAAAATTGCTCTTTTCTGCCATGTTTCTAGTAGTTTTGTTTGCAGTAAACAAAGTTTAGTACCACTGATTTTCCTGATATTTTTATCATTGAGAAATCTCTTTCAATTTAACTTCAGTGAGATTTCACAGGTGTAAATGAGAACAGAATTCAACTGCAAATCCTAAAACAAACCAATGTCTTGTAAAAGAAATATGTGAACAAGCTATTCATCCCTAAAACTTTCAAAGGGGTGCCCTAGGTTTCTTCCTTAGAGGAAGGAGTCTAAATTAGTAAACTTAACTTCAGAAATGCCACAAGATGATAGAAAACTTTTACATCTTGTCTCTCAACACAGTTATGCTTCTCAAAAGAATGTTTCATTGGTTTCATTTAAGTTGGTTGAGTGGCTAAAGTTTTTACATTAGATGTTTGTTTCTTAGCAAGGGTTTATTAATATTTTGTAGTAAAATTTAGGTGCAGAAGGTATTCCTGTATTAAAAATAAATACAGTAATGTTTTACAATAAGTCAGAATTATCAGACCTTCTTCTGGTATGTTGGAAGGAAAAGAGACATTATGTACATGAATTTAAAGAAAATATTTTTCCTCTTAAACTCTTGTGTGATCCACGAACTATATAAAAGGCAATTCAGAGACTGTGAATGAGGCTATACATGCAGCACATCTCTGGTTTCTGTTAACATCACAAACAACTTGAGCTTTGCTCTTGTGGTTACCATGAAATTACCAGAGCCCTTCAATATATTTACTTACTGTATGTTTTATACACACGCGCGCGCGCGCTCACGCACACACACCCCTTTCCTGATAGGAAAAAAAAAAAAAAAAGTAGGATTTCATAGCTGTGACAAGAACATAACTGGAGAGTTATGGTTGCTAACATGTAATGATATAATTTCCTAAGTATATGACCTTCTGCTTGTCACTGCAGAAGAAAATTAGCTGAGGTAATTGGTCATCCCACTTGATGTCGTTGCTTTTTTTCCTGTTAAAATTCCTAGCTCCTAGAGCCTCACCCTTCTTACACAGCACCCGGACATAAACTCAAACCTCCAAATTTTCTGAGAGTTTTACTCTCACCCAGCTCTGGTTATTGCATCACCAAATGTCCTGACTCATGTTGCTTGAGTCACCTGCCTAAACAGACCAGAGTCTCTTGCCAACAGACAAACATACACCAACACAAATCTATTTGAGTGGGCAGGTATTTTAGTGTTTCACATGGGAAACAAAATTTTAATATCTTTTAAGATCTCTAAATCTGATAACAAATTCTTCTTGTTGTTATCATATTACATTATATATGTTCTGATATGCTATATGTTATTATAATTATGTTGATACATGATTAGAAATTACACATTGTCTGTTTTCAGGATGTTCCTGGGCATTGAAGTGGCACTAACTGAATGGTATAGAATGTACCTAATTATATAAAACACAGATTTCAAAGAAACTAATTTGCTAATTTTTCATCACTCTTCCCTGTGGGTGAAGCAATGATCCTTGCCATGGAAGGACACAGGAAGCTTGTGCTTGCACAAGCAGCTACTTTAGGCAGATAAAATGCAATAGCTGTTAAACTTCTCAAATCTGGTAGTTTACAGCTCATGATCTAGGGTGTTTCTGGTCCATCAGCACAATTAATCTGGTCTGTCACGTGACAGGGTGGTGCTTTTTTTTTTTTCTGGGGACCTCTTAAAAACATCTAAAGTGAGGCAGAGATTTGCCTGTACTTCCTTAGTTTGCAGGTTCATAGATTCTCAGAAGAATTTAAACTGAAAAGGACTTCTGAGATCATTATTGCAAATCCTTACTCACAGATAAATGCATTTAGCTCCAGTTACTCAAACCCTATCCAGCCAAGTTTTGAATAGCTCCAGTTAGAGATATTCAATAACTTCTCTAAGTAACTTGTTCCAAGGCTTTATAACTCCCAATGATATTTTTTTCCTTTATATCTAGATGGAATAATTCTTGGTGTAATTTGTGATCATTTTATAGGAGCCATCTGACCTAATGGATATATGAAGATCATCTGTTCTGTATTGGGTTCAGGTGCACATGAGAGCTCCAGCACACCATTTTCAGATATGTCCATAAAATTCAACTAGTCCCTTTATAGTGAGAGGCTTAATGCTCCAGCTCTAAAATATGTGATAGACCCCATTAGGTTTACATAAAGTTTAAAAAAAAAAACTAAAACCCCACAGGAAAAAAACTCGTTCATTTTATTCTATGCTTAAAAAATGTGTTAAGGTGCAAAATAATGCAGGATTTGAAAAGTCATCAAGCTTTCTTTCCTGTACAGGATCTTTTGTGAGTAAACTGTTACTTCTCCCTTCTGAAATGTCAGAGCCAGTTACAATAATAATTAATTATGTTTCACTTCTATGATAAAGACAGAATTTTATAATTTGAAAAATAATACTAAAAAGAAAACCTTATTTTCCTTTTAATTAAGCCCCAGCTAAAGTCACTCACAGACTTAGGAAATATGTTTTAAAAAGAAATAAAAAGAAAAAAAGCAACAAATTGAATGTTGAGACTGCAAGAAGGACCACATACAGTGATGGTTTAGAACCAAGAAAAAACAGAAGTGTGGAACAGGCGCCACCCAAAAAGATTAGATGTGTTACCCTTGTTGGAAGATGAGCCACAGCAGTGCAACAGTCAGCACATATGCAGCAAGGAACATACCATCCAGGTGGTGGCCCAGCCTGAGCTCCATGCTGTCGCAGCTAGACAGCATGAGTATATGATAAAGCTTCTTTGAAGCTAGCTCAGATATGTCTACCACATCTACTCCTACTTAATCAGTGTACCCATAGCCTTAATGAACTATTGTGATTAACTGTCATTTATATGTCTACTGCAGTTAAAAGAAACTTTAAGTCATATAACATGTGGTGTCTAATATATGCCATATGAAAGATTTAATTGGAGCATGTAACTTTGATTATTGCTAATGAGAATTACCCATATGTACTAAGGCTAGAGCAGAAGTGTAATAATGATCCAAGGACTTAGTACATAACACATGTATACTGATACCACTTCTACACTCTTTGATTTTCGAAACAAATCATGTGATGTCATGCTGTTCCACATATTTAATTTGATTTATCAGTCTGGTGGGTGGAATGTAAATTTCAGCCTCTTCCATCTTCTGTTTTTGAGATTTCAATGTTATCCCTTCTTTATGTATCAGCCCAGTTACCCTATGTTTGAAAGTTTTTATCTCCTCAGCATTCCCACCTGCACTAGGCTGGGTTTTTTCATCAAAGAAATAACTAAGTTCAGTCCTGTCCAACTCTTGCCACATGTGATAGTAAGTGGGACAGTATAATGGTGTGACAGGTTAAACCCTTTCAAAGTAACATAGAAGAAAAATTACAGCAAATGAACTAGACCAAGCAAGAAAAGATGTAAAGTATAGAAAGAGCCTAGGTGGGGCAAAAATCTTGCTCTTTATATCTGCTTTCCAATAATACAATTTAACCTTTATTTACATATTGATTCACTTACATCAGGAAGATGTAAGATAACATCCTTATAAATTTAGTTCATACAGGGAAAGCTGGAGGTCTGGGTGATAGTAGTGTAGGCTTTCTGTCAAATTTCACACTTGTGTGTAAATAAGGAGGGGATAAAGTGAAAATTTTGTCTCAGATTTTTGGTCCCTTTTATCATCTTATAGTTAAACATTAAATCTGACAAGGTCAGGTACCCTTTGTAACATTAGCCTTCTCACTAGGCATACGACAGCAAAAGTAGTCAAGACCAATAAGGGGTTAAGCAAGCACGAGGTTAAGCAACCTTTATATTGTCCCTACACATAATACTCAGATCCACCTAAGGTAACTACAGATGTCTGCAACTGAACCTGATGTCTCAAGAATCAAATCAAAGCATCCATTTTTAGAAATCATCTTACCTATTTTATACCTTATACTTCAGGAAGATAAAACTTAATTGAACAGATTTTTGCTGACTTTGAAGGGAACACATCTCTGGCATAAAAGTGCCTTTTGTTAAGTTTCCTAAACATAAATATCTAATACTTATCTGACAACAAACTGCCTCCCCTGGAGGGTGCATCCTTCTTGAATGTTCTGTTCATCATCACTGTAACAGCGTCTCAGATATCCTAAGACATCTCTAGCAACACTAGACACTGCATTTAGGTAACCAAATTAAGTCCTGCTTGTTTACTAACATTTACTCAAACGAGTTGAAGTAAATTTCTCCATCAAATGAATCTGCGTTCATTTCCCCACTGATGTTAAGACCTTTTAAGATGACCTCTGTTCATGACATCAGCAGAATATTGCTAGTTACTGAGGTTCAAAGTGTCTGGTGTAAGTTTTAAGCAGTGAATTTTTTTTCTGAGTGTGCTTATATGACTTAGGCATAACATGTTTCATTTGCAAGATACACTTGAAGCTTAAATACTGCAACTAATCAAACTGAAGCCTTGTATTAAGATAAAATGAAATTAAATGAAGGTACTTTATATATCAGTACTTTCCTAGAAAAATCTAGTTTCAACGTACTGTCAAAAGGTAAATATTTCATCTGAGTGAAAACAACACTGTGGTATTTTTAATGTTAAAGGCTAGAAAAAAACACAGGAATAGCAGATGATTGTCCTAGAATTTTGTACTAATTGTCCTCCTCTGTAATCCAGGTGTTGCCAGTGTAATTAATAGAAGATATATGTGTGCAGAATTTTGACAGTTTAAGAGATAGTGGACTTGGCAGCAAACTGAGCAACTCCTTTGTAACAATAAGCAACACCTAAAGTCAGCATACTGTAAAAATATTTAAGGATAGACTGAATTAGCAAAGCAAACAATTATGGTCTGTGGAGGGGCGGGGGGTGGAGGAGGGGGAGTTTACTACAATTTTGAAGATAAAGATGTGTAATTTAATAGCAAAATAAGATTGGATTAGAAATTGGGGTTTGATGAGACCATCTTCAGGAGTCCCTTCCAACCTTAACCATCCACTGATTCAGAGCCAGCCTTCTCTCTGAAATGAGTTGAGAAGATAATTTCCTCACAGGAAGACCTTTCAGGTTTATATAGTCACACAATGCATAGCAGCATCATGTTATTAATTTGTACTTGATGGAGATAATTGATGAAGAGACTAAGCAGGGGTCTCCGCACCCCCTGTTTAATGCAAAGAGACTTATGTTTCTGTTGAAATCTTAGTGGGATGTCTGTTTTGCGAATGTATTCATGGTGGGGCTCAAAACAGAAATCTTCAGACTCAAATTCATATAATGCACACCAGAAATTCACATTTGTTCCTGTTCCTTCTGCCATACAGCAGTAAATCTCTCAGCTTGATCTCCTCCTTTTTCAACATGCATCCTGTATTTTATGCCAGCAACAGAGGGTCTGTTTTCCCCCATGTTAATGTAGGCTTTGTAAATAAGCTCTGCTGATTGTGTTCTACAATCCTCAAGAAAAATTATTTACTGAAAATTGTGGCAAAGCTTGTCTAATATTTGCTGATGTCAGTGTCACAATAAGAGTGCTTGTACACATGGGTGGAAAAAAATGACAGGGGCAAAAAAAGAGAGGCAAGGCAAGGCAGGGCAAGATAGGGCAAGGCAAAAAGGCATGTTTGATTTCTCTTCTTGCAATAACTACACTGAAATGATGGGATTGTCATGCAGGTACCAGTTTTAAATATCTCTTTCTGCCTGAACTGCGAGATAGATTAATAAGTTCATAGCAAATCAGGTACCGCATATTTCTTTTCCATAAGTGAGGCATTTATAAATGGACACCTAGTTCAAAAGATTTGAATATGGTGGTATTGGTGGTCATTGTGGGTTTAAGACAGATTTTCATTGCCTCAAACATTCTCTTTGGAAATATCATGCCTGTGATATAGACATGCTTTTATTGAAGGTGAGGATTTAAGAATGTGAAACTATGAAGAATTTCCACTGTGTTGGTAAAAATGTGAAATGGCATTGACTGTTCCGTGATGATTGCCTGGATACCTATATATTCCAGTCATATTCCAGCATACAGCAACGTAGGCACTTTCTTCACTGAAGAGTAAAACGCCATTTTTTCATCATGCTGCCAAACTATGCATGCAAGGACTCAACTGAAATGCCTGGTGTAAAGTAGGCGCACACCTTCCTTGCGGTGCTTGCGCCTGTTCATGAAGTACAGTACAGTACAACACAATTTTCTTGTGCAGGTGACCAGATTCCATTACATGTTTGTGTCTGTTTACCTGAAGTGTGTTAGCCTGTGGCTGTAGGTGAATACTACATATGTATGTTTATGAATCAGTATATATATGTATGTTTATGAATCAGTATACATTTTATATTTCTATACATTTTAGAGATGCTTTATTTAAGATTATGGTCCCAACGTTTCCATTTCAAATTTCCTTCTTTTAAAAATATATAAATTAATGATAGAAACTTTTACTAGGCTGAAACTCTAGGTGTGTCATCAGCCTAGAAAATATGTTTTTAAAAATTTGTAAATAGAAATACAGTTAATTCATTTGTCTTTTTCAACAGTGTGAAAGTATAGAATCCATATGTCACTGGGTTTAGATTTCTTAAGACAATCTGCTACAATTCAAAAGCGTTTCCTTTTTTAAAAAACATGTTAATTTTAGGAAGACAATTTTAAGTGTTTGCCGATGACTTGCATTATTCCATTGCCTTATGCTAGTGAAACTTCTAGCAGTTGGGAAAATGTGTAGATTAACTCCTACTAAAAATACAATATGGTCTTGAAGACACAAAATTTAGTCTAGAGAACTGAGTCAGGGATAGAAAGCACAAAGCTTAAGTATTACTCTCTGTATTATCTGTGGTGATTCTAAAGAGATATCTGAAAGTTCTTCAAAAGACACTTGAACACCCTGAGTGAGATTTGTGAGTGACTGGACATCTATGTCTTTGAATCTGCTTAGGAACATGTAAGGTCTTTTTGTACCTCTCCACCTTGGTAGGTCTCAAACAAGTACAGTGTTACAGTGTCCTACTTAACCACAGACTAATCATGCAGTGGTTTCTGATGTAATTTGGACTAATGCACCACCTATTACACTATAAAATAAAAACAGAAAGACTGATAAGTGCCACCAGACCTGATAACTGCCACGCCCCTGTTGTGAGCTTCTGGAACACAAGCCAGGTCTAAGCCAGGGACCAAACCTACCAGCATGCAACTTCCTCAGAGGTGAAGCACCTTAGGCTGGGTAGATAACACGTGGACCTGAGGCCTCAGGTTCAAAGTTAATCACATTCTGCATGTCCAAAGCAAGCTTACATTAGACATAGCCAGTAAATATATAATTTTTAAATGTGAGTATATTCCTTATGTTGTCACAGAACCTGTTACCTAATGAACTAGTAGAACACCAGGACACTAGCAGCGAAAGGACTCTACCACATGAAACCATACAAGATTTTTGCTTTGTATGATCCTTCTCTTTTTGCTTTTCTTTTTTTTTAATTATGTGGTAAAAGCAATGGGAAGCTAGAGATGTGAAAAACAATGGCTTCGGAATAAAAGTATTCAATGTACTGAAACAAGCAAGCAGAAAAACAATAGCGGAGAGTGAGGCAAGGCAGTAAAGCAAAAGACTAGAGAACAGAAACAGAAGATGATGATCTTATTACCCAGTATACCTTATGATATGCTAACAGAGAACTCAAAAAGAAAAAAAAAATCTACTACTGTCTGGGAGAGCTTTATTATCTCTACTGACTCTCTCTTCCAGCTATTACTTTCAATTCTGACTGTCTGAGGCCATAATACTATTTCATGCTAGTAGAAGATTTGTTGTATTCATTTCCCTGTTGTGGTCCATATTGAAATGGCACATGTTTAATATATCAGAGGGAAGTTGCCTAGAGATCACATAGTTTATGCCTCATCTTACTAAAGCATACAATAACAGTTAAGACAATTGTGCCTGCCTATATAAATATCCCAGAAGTTAAATCCTGACCTCATTGCAGTCAAAATTGCATCATTCCTGTCAATCTCAACAAATCTAGACTTCATCCAGAATTTGTGTGTGGACCTAAGAGTCATTAAAATCCCCACATAATTTTATGTGCAGAAAATATGTACACAGCCATATTGCTAGTCATTCTGAGCATATAACTTATGCAAAATCTCTGCAGCTCCTGAGATTGTTCTTTAAAAAAATACTTGTGTTTTAACAGTTAATTATCCATATTGGATGTCAGAACTGCTGTTCACAGTGGCAGGTCCTGTTGAGGTGTCTAAAAAACACAGAGGTCTAAACACAGGAAAGTCTTCATGAATCTTCTGTGCACATGTGCACCTACGGAAGGAAGATAAGGTAAATGTAGCACTAAAGTACTACTTGGTCTTTACCATACCTGAGGGTAGCTGTCAGTCCTTGGAAGAACGGATATATCGTAGGTGGCAGCAAAATGGCTCTTAGCTTGCTGGATCTGACCATAGCGTTCTCTTTTCCTCCATTTTGCTCTTCGATTCTGGAACCAAACCTATCATGTATGAGGAAACAATCATCAAGGTAAACAAAATTACATACCATGCAGAGTTTTAGAAAAAAAGCCAAGTAGCTTTGAAAACTTCTATTTATCTAAGAAAGATAATTTCTCTGCCCAAGGATTAACTTCTTGCAGTTTCAATCTTCCCAATGTCAGATCCGCTTAAGTTATTTCTGGCTATTTTAGAAGTAGATATTATTTAATTTCTAGTATTTCAAATAAAAATAATAATGTAAAAGAAAACAGAGGAAAGATCAGTCAAGTCTGTCAGACAGTGCTAATTTTGACAAAGCTCGGTTCTGTAGAGGAAAATCATTAAGTAGCAGCAAGTGAAATTATGAAGAAACTTTCACTTAATTTCACATGCCAACTGACTTGATATGGCTACAGATGATCGGCCTCCTGAAGATATACAAAATCCTTGTCAAATGCATTGGTGAAAAGGCAGGAAAAGCTGGCACCAGGACAGTAGTCCATGTGGCACAAGTTTCTCTAAGGCTATCAGGGCACAAGGATAATAAAAGAAAATAATGAGATCAGAGTTTTAAAATGGTTGTGGCATTTTTTCACTTTTGCATTAGGTGATAGGTTTCTGAGAATCTAAAACCAAAGAATGGCACTTTACGTTCAGACTATGAAATAATTTAGACCTGAAACAATACCTTCTTGTCAATTAAAAGCTATTCTCTTTATGCTTAAAGACTGTTCTGTAATGTTTTCAATGTCATGTGTTACCTCAAAACCTATTATATTCACATTTCTTGCTGTGACCGATACCTGTCATTGTCCTGTGGTCTTCAAAATTATTTTTTTTCTTTCAAACAGTTTGGTTTGGTACAGCTAAGTCTTATTCTGAAGAATTAAAGGGATTGCTAAAAAAACTAACTGTTCCTTTAGAAAAAACAATATTATCCAACTATGCCTTTATTGTCCAGCTACGAACAAACTCATTCCAAATCTTTTTAAAGAACTCACACTACTAACTATAACCTTTTTTTTTTTTTTAATGGAAATAGTACCACTGGTTAGTCTTCCTGCTAAATGGATCATGAATCCGTTTGGATAGATACATACAGGAATAGATTTTTTTTTCTTGTTATGAGGACACGGCCTATGAGTGCTATTCTGTGGTACATTTTCTGATCCCTGATGGTGGGATATTTAAAATAAAATTGTTTGTTCCATAATTCAGATTTTGCCTTGATCTTTGGAGAGCTCAATTGTCCCTTGATGCTGCTTAAGCAACTAGGGCATAACCTTGCCAATTTTATTTCCCAAGGACTTGCAGAAAATTCAGTACATGCAACCTTTTAAAATGTACCCAGCAATCAAAGGAAGGCCCATGCATGCAACTACTGAGTCTATATTGCTGGGGAACTTATTGGTGAATTTGTATTATTTATGATGCCTGAGGCTCCACAAAAAGAAAAGAAAAAGGAAAAAAAAAATCTCCTGTCTCCACAGGAGGCATCAAGAACACGCTAAGGAAATTTAGTAATGAGGCCCTTTCATTGAAAAAAGACCTTGACAATCTCCTTAAAATGGGTGCCAATTACTTCACTGACATGCAGCAGGAAAGAGAACAACTTAGATAAATTAGGTTCAGGTTGGCGCTCTCTGCATGTATGCAGGACAAATATTAAATTGGATCTTGATGAAATGGCGGTGAAGGGAAATGTGGGTAAGGTATCCAGCTGATCACTCTGCTAAACTAAATCAAACAATTTGCTTGAATTTATAGTAACTAAATGAGGGGAAAAAAAAAAAAAAGCTCAAATCTTTTTCCTTTGACAATCCCCCAAAATGTTTCTGTTTACATCACTTTACTAGAAACTGACTCTTGGCAGAGATAAAGTAACCATTTGCCTCCACAAAGCAATGTAAAAATCTGCTGCTTGTTATCCTTGAATTGCCAGATGCTTGCCTCTAATGATGTAAGGCCTTTTAAATTGGTTAATCTTGTGATGGAATACTGTTGCTACTCTGGATAAAAATGATCACCATTTCCTTTCATATTTAGCATATGAGAAATGCAAAGATCGGTTATCTTTTAAGAAAAGAGAGAATAGGTTTAAATAAAATAGAAATAGATATTCTGCAAAATTCTGGTGCAGATGTATATGTTTTCACATCTACTTTCTTATTTCTCATACTTTTACCATATGAAGCTTCTACAACTTAGAAAAAAAAATGTGCTAAAAAGTCAGTTGACACATTTTAGCCCAGTTCTCCGCTTCCTCTTCTGCCTATTAATTTATTCTTAAAGTAATTCTCAATATTCCAGAATTACAGAGTTGTGAGAACAATGTTTTAACATTATACAAGCTTTATTTTTTTTTTGTTTTAACTCAAGTCTAAATTCCTATGAATGGAAGTCATACTTGGAAAACTGTACCAAACTCAGAGGGAGAGGGACTGCACAGAGCCTGAAGAGTTAAAAGCCTCTGAACTAAATTCTATCATTGGTGTTGTCAATACTGTATCAATACAACATACACAGCTTTGCACTGTGTTTTCTGATGACAACAATTAATATGCTGCCTAGCTGAACAGACATGAAAAGAATGCTTCTTTATAAAATTAATTAGCTGAGTTCATTTCTGAAAGTGATCTTGGTTTTATTTCAGTTGTATGCATGTGCACTGACGTCTATTTCTTTATATACATGTGCAAGTGTGTGTTTAATTACAAGTTGTGAAGTTGTTATCATATTCGAGTCGCTAAATTAAAAAAAATTAATCCCAGTCTGTAAGAATCGACAGAGTTGCTATTCCCTAAACTGAAAGGATGAGCATTACCAGAACGGGGAAGATCTCTAAAAATAGGATAAAATCACAAAATGCAGCTCACACTCTTTTCCAAGGAAAGATGTCTGAACAGGGGAAGGGCTGCATTTCCTGGATATTTAGCTTCTTTTCTCACCATTACACACCCAAAGCCATAAATATTGTTGAGATTCATGTGTGAGCACATACTGAATGAATCAACTTCGTACGCAGTTAAAGATACTCAAGTGCTGCACTAAGTGGTCAACAGTACTTTTTGTTCCAAAAAATTAGAATGGATCTTTATCCCTTGGTTATGCAAGTTTAAAAACCGGCAAATATACTTCCAAGTTTTGTGATTTTCAAGCTCATTCTACGAACAGACATGAAAGGATTACCTCCTTGCTCTACACAGACACAGATGCACATACATGCATGTGTGTATACATATATATATATATATATATGTTTATACACATCTGCGTACGCGCAGATTCACTGCCTACTTTTGGAGCTAAACAAGGAACTTGATTATGTTTTAGATTATGCATTCCATGCTGTAGAACACACAGAATCCTCTATGGCTGTGTTCTGCACCGTCAACGGTCTGCACTACATGCAACATATCTCTTTAATGGGATCTTTACATGTAACACTTCTACGTATTTACTGCCAGGAAATCTGGCAGTAAAACAGGACTACCAGAGATCAAGACAGCTTTTCTATTGATGTAGTTTCCTCATCCTTTAAACAGGTTTCTAGAACAGTAACACAAGCTACTTAAAATATTAACCAGTTATTTCATTACTGCAGCATAACAGCTCGTATCCATAAAGAGATCAAGCAAAACGAGCTTTTTAGTTTGGCTTTATGGACTTTTGTACAATCCCCAAGGGTGTCATTTACCATTTCCTACAACGCACAGCTTGTCATGGAAACGCTGAAGTTCGGTTCCTACCTGGACTCTGGCCTCAGTGAGCTCTGTTCTCAGAGCTAGCTGTTCTCTTACATAGACATCGGGGTAGTGAGTTTTCTGGAATACTTTCTCCAGTTCCTCCAGCTGCAGACTGGTGAAAGTCGTTCTGTGTCTCCTCTTCTTACTGCTGGAGACATTGCTGTCACACTTATCGCCAAGTTCATCCAGCTCCCCCTTCTCCTGCATCCCTTTCACCGGAGACATCCTGAGATTGTTGCAATTGTCCATGGGCCTGTTCAGCTCTGTGTGAAGAGGCTGTCCTTCCACTTTAGTAATCCCATAGTTAACTGTACACAAGGTGGGGGAGGGAAACAACTGGTTAAAACCGGGGGAAGGGGTTAGATTCAAGAGTTCATAGAAACCGGTTCGCAAGGAAACAGCTTCTATGTGCCTGGGAATTTCTGTGCGAGATCGTGGAGGAGGCATCTGTAACGCTAACCACAGGCAGAGTTAAAGTATTACATCGCGTCGAATTTTAGCTGAGAACTGTACCTGGAAACATCATCTAAAATCTCTCAGTGTAACGAGACTGCTCGAGGCTCTGTGCTTTATTTTTACTCTGCCAATAAAGTAGTTAATAATCCATGAAATCGGCTTCGACTAGAGCTGCACAGATAAGGAATCTTAGCTGGAAACAGATTGTAATGTAAGTGGCATAAAGCTATGGACAAAGGTGCCTTCAGGTTTGGAAGCAGATGTTAAAAAAAAAAAAAATCAATGAAAATACAAAGTAACTGTGAAACAAACTAAATAGCTGCAAACTGACAAATCGAGAAGCAAATGAAACCGAAAATTAACCTCCTTTACCAAAGCAATAGATTCCATATACCTTCCCCTGGACCCGTAAAGTGGAATTGTTTCCAATTAAGTTTGTTATGGTTACAGAATACGGAGAGTTTCTGCAAAATGTTAACTTATTAGAAAAGATCGTTTCATACACTTCGTACAAGGATCTCAGGAACTATTTGTCTCTAGGTAAAATCTGAGTGGTGGAGATAAGAAATAGTTATCTGTAGCTTCTTAATAATAAATTAAGAAATGTCCTGTAATTTTTAGTTTTTGCATATCTCACAGCACTGAAGTAGTCATGCGGTATGTTACAGGATTCCAAAGGGCTCTTTTAAACTTTCTACTTTCCTCAGAAACTTGAGCGGGGAAAAGTTTGAAACTCTACTGAAATTAAAGTCTACAAAGATGGCATGTAACATACGCTAAGAATCTTGCTTTGAAATTTTCTCGCAGCCTCAGTAACTTCTTTTATTTCCTTTCAGTCCGAGCTGATTTTAACCAAACACAATTTTTAGGTACTTACCATCAATACATACACAGATAGGAAATGCCCCAGAGCCCTCAAGGCACACATTAAATGAGCTAATTAAGAAAAAACTTCAGTGCGTAAATCAATTTTCTCTAGTTTGCTATTGGATTTGGGGGTTTTGTTGTTGTTGTTGTTGTTGTTTCGGTTGCACTGGTAGGAATCTGTCATTATTTCTTAGAAACTGTTTCACGCGAAAAGGATGTTGTCAAAAAAATACGGCAATGCCTATACGAAGTAAAAAGCATGGAAGATATCGTTAGTCTCATTACCGCAGCTGATCTGAACCACGTTTTCCGATTCCGCCAGGAAAAATACTTTTAGACTGTTTTGCCTGTACCTGATTTACATCATGTTGAAACGGTGGGGGAGAGTTTAATTGCTTTAAAAAATTAAGCCGTTCCACACTCGCCTTGCCGATCAGCTAAGGGGAAAAGAAAAAAAAATATATATATCCCAAACCCTACCAGGCTGTCGTACGAGTTACCCAAAGTCGTTTTCGCTCAGTATGAAAAATCGCTATTTAGCACTATTCCGCGGAAATAACCCCCCCCTCACACACACACACACACACACACACACACACACACACACGCACCCCATCCCGGCACAGCGTCGTGTGAAAGAACTAAACGTGACCCAGCGACCTGGAACGGTACCTCGCCGGCCGAGAGCCGACCGTGCCCGGGGTGCCGCGGCCACCCACACCCTCTCGGGGCCGCCTTTTCCGCGGGGTTTGCTGAGTGGAAACGCCGCTGCCTCCGCGGGGGACGCCGCACGCCGTCCCCGAGACTCGGCGCTACGGGGAGCGGCCGGGAAGAAGCGGGGTGAGGGGCGGCCCCGGGCGGCTGGCGACCGGGACGGGGCTGCTTGCCGAGCTCTCCCGCACCCTCCTGGCCCCGCCGGCCGCCGCCGCTACGACACGGCGCCCTCCCCGCCTCTCCCCGTCCGTTTTGTCCCCCCGCCCGCCTGGCGGTGCCCCGGGCGGGCAGCCCCGGGGCCGGGCGGGCTGAGGCTGCGTGCTCGGCGCTGCGCTCCCCGCGCCCCGGAGCTCCCGCGGGAGCCGGCGCGGTGCCGGCGGCAGGGCAGCAGCCGGAGGGGCAGCGCTGGGCGGAAAAGAGCGTTTCCAACCGTGCGGTCGCCTTTTCCAGTTGTTGTTGTTGTTGTATTTTGTTTGGTGGCAGCGGTGGTATTATCATCATCATCATCACCATCATTATTAGTCTTCAGTACTACCTGACAGCCTCTCTCATGCCGGAACACAAAGGCTGCCTTCGGTCTCCCAGGACAGGAGAAGCCCCGGCCTTCCCTATACATTTCCAGGGAGAGCAAAGCACGGGAAGGAGAATAACCCTGGGATGGCGACTCACCGTTGTTGTCTTGGCAGGGTGATGTCCTCTCCAGCCTCACATGATGCTCAGCCCTTTGCAGCGGGTTGAAGGCCTGCACGCATTTGCTGCCTGATGTTTTGCTATAAAAGGACTCATTGTCCAAAGTTTCCATAACGTGCTCCAAAGTGCCTCCTGCTCCCATGTAAAAGTCACTGTTCTTGCTCGGCTGGCTCTTCAGGGCAAACTTCTCGCTCAGAAAATCCATAATCATCTAAGGCTGCTTGAGAGCCTCTTCCCTAGACAGAGGCTGGACTGTGAACAGGGGAGGAGGGAGAGTGGGCGAGTGGATGGGAGGGAAGGAAGGAGGGAGGGAGGGAAAGACGTTCAGAGCTCAGGGAGCTGTTTTGCGTCTGAGCCTTTGATTTGTCTTGTCTTGAAAGGGGGAACCCGAAGTTGCTTTTATATCTTGAAGCTCAGCAGGACTCCTTATGCAACCTCCCATTTCTAATGAATATGAAAATAGGCAAGCAGTGAAACTCCACCCCGGGTCCCCCAAGACCTAATCCCAACACAGGAGGGAGTTCCAGGCCCATTTTCGACAGACAGATACGTTTCAGACAGACAGATGTACACAGGCGGGCGAGTATGGTGAGGGGGGTCAAGGAAGCACAGGGGACGTATACAAAGGACATTTTCCCTCTGCAACCTATTCACATTTCTCCAGGAATCCTGGAAAGACAGTAATCTCCTGCTTCCATCCCTCTCTCCCTGCCCCTCCCCAAGTCCCCCAGAGGCTTAGAGCAAGGTAATTTCAGGGGCACATACCCTCAAGTAAAGGATCTTCTTTAATCAATTTGACTGATACCTCAAGTAGCTTCAGTCCTGTTCTCTGAAGCTGTAAAATTAAGAGCCGGTGTTCCTTCTTTATTAAATAGCTCAGAAGTTTGGTCCTAGAGTTAAAGAGAGAAAGAAATATTATAGGCGGTTGTTTGTATAGCGGGAATGGAAAATATTGGAACTTAAAACTAGAAATCTCTCGCATCAGACACTGGCCTCAAAGAGAATTTGGCTGCTATCAAGCAGACCTCCAGTCTGCCTCTGAGCGTGCAAAGCAGTTGAAACGGGTCCTATTATTTTAAATCTCCTGAAATATTACCATTACCGACTTAAAAAAAAATAAATTTCTAAATCCAAGTATTAAAACAGTGTCTTAGGTAATAAAAAGGAAAAAGAAATAAGCCGTATAGGCATGCATTCCTATGGATATTGAAAAAGTGCGTGGTTTTCACCCAAAGTGTGAGCTTTGAAGTGTTGAATTCCTTGGTCCTTTCACACACAGACTGGATTTAAAACACGGGCAAAAGGGAGTGATAAGGAATTACTTAGGAAAGGCCCCAAAATATGGAAAAGAGCTGTTCTCTGCTTCCTGGTGACAGGAGTGTTGGTTGGTGTGAATAAAACACGAGTCTGCAATCACTTCAGATAAGTATTTCAGCATCGTGGGCCCGAGAGTGTCTGTTCTATTAAGGGCACTTTAGAAACCCGTTCAGTGGGCCCACGTGTGGGGAGAAGGAGTGAAGCTTTAATGAGCGGTTGATGTAGTTGCGGTAATGGCCAGTCGGCACTGCTGAGCGTCTTAGAGACCTTTCCTGCGAACCTCCCCCTTCCCCCCAAGAAGGTGAAGAGAAGGCCAGTTCAGGTCCAGCGTATTTCCCGGCGAGCAGCTCCCCTCCTTATTCCGCTGGTCTCTAGTCGGGTATTTTCCCGAAGAAAGGGGTAACTAAGTAAGGGATGCTTGTTTCAGTGCCAGTCGCGTAGCTGCGGGCATCACTCCGCACACGCGTACCCGCGACACGCCTTTCCTTGCCACCTACGCATCTCCGTCCCGTTTTCCAGCGCTACCTGCCTCCGACACCGGCCTGCGGCTGCGGGAGGCGCGGAGACCGGGAAGGCTGTCCCGCCGCTCCCCGCCTCTCACCCCCGCCACCCCCGCAGGGATGCGCGGCTCCTGCTGTTGAGGGTGTTTACCGGGACGGGGTCCTGCTTTGCCCTCCTATGAGGAGCTGTTGAGGGTGTTTACCGGGACGGGGTCCTGCTTTGCCCTCCTATGAGGAGCTGTTGAGGGTGTTTACCGGGACGGGGTCCTGCTTTGCCCTCCTATGAGGAGCTGTTGAGGGTGTTTACCGGGACGGGGTCCTGCTTTGCCCTCCTATGAGGAGAAAGAGGTGGAAGGGGCTCCCGTTAGCTCCCGGGAGAAAGGGCAGGGGCGCGGAGGGTGAGCCGTGTCCCCGGTGCGCGGCCAGGTGCCGATGGGGGTCAGCCCGCTGCCTCGCCAGGGTGAGGGGCAGGACCCGGCCCGGGGACCCGCTTCAGGGGCAGTTCCCGTCCCTGGATTTTTCTTGAAGAAGCGTTTCCTCCTTGCACCTTTTTGAGCAACGCCTGCTCCAGACCCGGGGAGAGAGATCTTCCCCCTGCCCCCGCCCCCGCCCGCATCTCCGTGTGCTGGCGTTTCGGCAGCTTGTTTATAACTATCCCTTAAAAGCACTAAATGCCTTGGGGAAGAAAAAAAAAAAAAAAAAAAGGGGGAGGGGGGGAAGGAGCTGTCGGTGTCTTTTAAATGAAAGACATATGCAACGTTGTTGCAGCCTACAATCCACTTTTATCCCAATAAATGTCCCCTTTTAAAGGCAGCTAGTAAACTCCAGGGGAGCCGAGGACAAGGCGCATCTCATGCGCCCGTAAAAGAACAACAAGAACTCCCAGCAGCAGCAGCACGGCTCTTTCCCCACCCCCCCTTTTTTTTTTTCCTTTCTTTCCCTTCCCCGTCCTAGAGCTGCCGTAGGGAGCGCGGGTGCCCGCCCGAGGGGAGACACGCGTGTCCCGCTGGCGACCAAGAGCCGCCTCGGCGGCGACGGCGCTCGCTCCCTGCCGGGCGGCCTCGGGGGCCGCGCACCCCGGCAGCTCCCCTCCCTCCCTTCCTCTCTTCCTCCTCCCTCCCTCCCGGGCGGACCTAGCCACCCCGGCGGCTGCGTCTATAACCCACGGCTTCGGCTAGGGACGGGGCTCCGGGCAGGCTGCCGCGTCCTCTGTGCTCTTCCTCCCCCATCACCACCGCCGCTCCTTCCCCCGCATGGCTGAGGAAAGAAGAGCCCCTCCCCGCGGCGCCTGCACCGCAGTGGTGGCTCCGCTCGCTCCTCGCCCTGGCTTCGCAAAGCGTTCCCCGGCGAGCTTAGCGCCGTGGTTTGTATACGCGTTTATCAATAGCTGAGTATTAGAGAGCGACACAAATTATAACCTGACCTTAAAATCTGTGTCGTGTCGTGTGTGTGTCCCCCGCCCACCCCGAAAAAAAAACCACAACCAAATAAATAAATAAACAAAATCTGAGTGGTTCCACATCACTGTCAGCTCTAGGGGCCAAATTCTGCTCTCATTCACCTCTGTGCAACCCAGCTGACTTCAAAAGGAAGGAGAGGTGTAACCTAAGGGGAGAATTGGCGCCACGTATGGCATTCGTTCTCCTTAAAAGCTTGGAAGCAGAAAGCTGACTTCAGCGGGCTAAAACCATGTAAAAGGGGTTGGACAGATCCCGGGGGAGAAGGCGGCAATTATTTTTTTTTTGGGGGGTGGGGGAGGGGGAAGAAGGGGAAAAAAAAGTCTTGTGTGGAGGTGAGACAGCTTTGAAAAGCATCTTTCTTCAGGGACTGATCCCCTCCGCCAGGCAGCCCGGTTATTGAGAGCCGCGGGCAGATGTGCCGCTGTGTTTCCAGAGATGGAGTATCTCCTAAACCTTCTGTGAAAGGGTGTTATGTGTGATGGAGAGACGTTTCGTGGCCAGAGGTAGTGTGAAGGAGCTCGCCCCTGCAGCGCAGAGCAGCTCCTCGGGGGAAGCCTGTCCCCTGCGATAAGCCGGCCGCGCACACCGCGGGAGGCTTCCCCGCCTCGGCACCCGCGGGGCTCCCCTGCGGGGAAGGCGGGTTTGCCTTCCCCTCCACCCCCACCCCCACCCCCTCTCCCTCGCATTCCTCCCCTTCCTGAGAGCAGAAGTTACAGACCTGAGCGCAGGAATGAGGATCCCGCGTAAATTGCAAGCGTCTCGCTGCGGGGAAGTGGACCGGATCTAGGAAAAGAAACTTGGGGGTCCGGTGCTGGACCCGCAGGGTAGAGAAAACCCGCCCTGGACAAGGTGGTCGCTTCTGGGTCCTCAGCCGATGCTGCCGATGCTGCTCAGGACGAGTTTCCAGCCGAAACGGTGCTACTGCATGTTTGGGGGATCTCCTTCAAAACTCTCCTCAAAATCCTGCTTCGGTGTAAATAAAGTGAAAACAGCATCAATACAGGAGAGGATCTCCCAAATGCCCGGGAGTCCGCATCCCCCCGTCCCTCCTCTCCCTTTCCAATATCGACTTTTAACCATGGGTGTCAGGACACAGATTCAGACATTTTTATTTTTTAAATCTATTTTATACCAACACTTCACTGCAGAAAACTGACAACACTAAATTTATTTAGGGACTAAATGGGAAGAAATCAGAGCTACTTGGGACAGAGCTAAACAAATTCTGGGGGTATTATTTGCTTCCTTCCCTATACACACACTCCAGTTACCCGTGGAAATGGCAGGGGAAGAAGCTGTTGAAGATGAGAGCTGGGTCTTCCCGCGGGGGCATTAGCCCCCTCAATAAAGAGCGGGCTGGCAGCAAGGGAAGCAGGGGAGCAGTGTGAATGAGACCGAGAACCCCAAGAGCCGCGAGAGTGAGGAAGGTCCATGAGAAAAGTGGCTATCTCGAAAAGCAGGTGCTCAAAAGTTCAGTACTTCCACAAGCCTCCTGCTTTCTTTGTTGGGGCTTTACCTAGCTGCTTATTTCACGTTCATACTCAGAGATTTTATTGCATTAGGTGGGTTAGGGACAGACCCTCCGCGAGAGGAGCTCCCGGGTCTCCACCGCCCGGTGGAGGGGGAACGAGCAGAGAAGAAGGTGTAAGAAGACACTCCGAGGCTCGCTCCACGTCTCCCTCCCACCGGAATGTGGCAAATCGAAAATCACAGATTCAAAATCTAACTTGGCCGAGGTATAATTTTCCAGACATCCTGTTTGTCAGAAGAGTCATGTGAAGTATCCTTACTGCCAGGAAAAAAAAAAAAAAAAAAGGAAAGAAAAAAAACCCCACAACCAAAAAAACCCCAAACCACCCCAAAAAAAACCCCAACCACTGAAAGAGGTTGATTTTGGGGGGCTGTTAGACTTTTTAAGATTTTTTTTTTCTTTCTCTACGTGTGTTAAGCATCATTATCCTGGAGCCTAAAAGCAACGATTCTGCTTCAGATCTCCGTCCGAGCCCCGCTGAACGAACTTTCTCCCTAAAGGGCAGGTTTTGCTCACCTAGGAAAACAAACACGAAGCCGGCTGTGGTGTATGTAGATGGGCAGCCTCCAGATTTTCCGCCCGGAGTGGAAGTGTTTAATTGACGTCGTGTGACTTCACCAAAAGCCCGGGACCCGTGTTTCTTTCCAGAGATAAGCCAAAGTGCAGGAGCGAATGTGCTCGGTAATTTAATGATGGTCCCGCGTGGGCAGAGCACGAGACCGTTGATCCCGGCTCATCCCCGAGAGGTGCGGGCGGGGAAAAAGCGATGTGTCGCTTCCCACTGCGCTGGGCCCGAGCCTGGAGCCTTTGCCAGCCCCATCCCAGGTCCGGGCGCTCGCAGATTTTGTCCACAAACCAGCCAAAACCCGTAAACGACAGCAAGCATTTCACGGGTCCCGCAGCTTGGCGCCCTTGACAGCACCCCGCCGGTTTGAGAGGTTTCCTGTATTGACACCTGCACAGATGCAAACGAGGACTTCGTGTGCCTCACAGGCATTTGCGGGGGGAAGACATGAAACTGGTGAACGGGAAGATCCCCTCCGTCCCTCTCGTCCTTCCCGTTAGGAAGAGGGGTTGCTGTCGGAGCTGGGAGAACCTCGACGTTATTTTTTATTTTTTATTTTTTTTTTTGTTTCCCCTCGCAACACGTAATGACTCTTCTTAAACCGTCTAACGTTTCTTTCACCACAAAATGGAACGAGATAATATTTAGTGTGTGGATTTAATCTTAGCCCCATAGGAAAACTCAGCAGAGATGCTCTATAAAAAAGCATTAATCTCTTATCTTGATCTAGTTCAAATTCTAATGAACCCTACTTACATATGTGCTATAAAAACAAATCCTACACGAATTTAATCTATACTTTATCGGGCTGCTAGTGTAGCCCTCTATCAAGTTTAGAAAGGATTTGGAAGTTGGGCCGTGGGACTCGAGGCGCCGTGCAGTTTGGCACTAGCGGGAAGAAGTCGTCTGCTCCTAAAGGTGCTGCTTGGATCCGACTTTTGCTCCGTGCTTCGTGGAAGAGGAGGATCCGTCTTTCCACTCGGGAACATCGAGTGGCACAGCCTTCCTCTGCCTTCAGCCGGAGATGGCGCAGCTCCTACAGTGGGTGTCTGTCCCCCTCCCACCCTTACAGGGGGACAAACCTGGCTGAATAAGCCGAGCCGGGTTTGTGCTCCAGCAGCTGAATCTGGTCTTTGAAATCCAAATCCTCTCCCGACCCCGCACCGCCTCCCTCCCGTCCGCTCCGCCGTGCTTTACAACAAATTACAGAGATACACGCGAGGCGAAATGCAAACACCGTTCTTCATATCGAAGAAACAGACCCCTTAGGAGAAAAATCCGAACGTGAGAAAGCAGCTCACTAGTGTGATACTCAGTATATGGAGAGAGAGCATTCGCTTCTTCCCCTCCCTCTCCCCGGGAATTCATTTCCAAGGAAGGCGAGTTCCCCCGAAGGAGCTGTTTAAGAGTTTTAAGTGTAGGAGTCTAACTAAATAAAGCTGTTTGGTTTTTTTTTGTTTTTTTTTTTTTTATTATTTACTTTTTACCAACGACCCCCTTCCTCCACCTCTTTCTCCCATCGCGAACCGACTGAGCTGTGACTGTAGAGCACCGGGCATCATGGGCGCACCTCTGCAGAGGAGCGAGCCGAAAGAAAAGCCTTCCTTTGCAAGCTACGCGGTCTTCTCTGCTGGCAGCTTGATTAATATTGGGACAATTCCGAAAATATACGGGCTACATTACCGGAGCGACCTCGAGGCTCTCTGAATGTATGGAGGGGCCTGAAGAGGGTGTGTGGGGGGCTGCCTTGTCATCTCAGATGAATTGATTTCTCCTAAGGCATGAAATATGGCTCGACATTCTGGTTTCTAAGCACGAAGCTAAAGGAAGGTGTGAGACAGAAGGGACAGGGGCTAAGAAATAGATCCCTGTTCAGGTCGGAGGCACCAACAAACGGATGCATTGAGCTGCCTTGACAGGGACTGCTGGTTTCCAAGGCGAGCTCGTTTGGAAGAAAAAAAAGAAAAAAAAGTTGCTTCTACCCCTCACTCTCCCCCCCAAACTCGATGTGTGCTAGATCCGATTGAAAAATGTAATTCAGCGATGCTGAAAGCCACAGAGCAATTTTATTCTGGTCTTTCAGCACCCGGCTCTGTACAGTCTCAGCCTTATTTTGTCCTTTGCTGCCTGTATCTTTTGGAAGGAGGGAGTGCATTAAGGAGCATCTATCCCCGAGTCTTTTAAACTCTCTGCCCTCCTTACTAGATACGGCTAGATAAATATAAAAAAGGACTTAGTGGTTAACCGATATGCTGCTAATATTTCATCCACGGGCCTCCTCCTCCTCCCCTTTTAAAACTTCAGCTCTTGGAAAAACAACATATTTTAAGCTTTCCACACAAATATTGATACTGGCAAATAAAGTCAGCCCCCAGCCTATGGCTAGAGACAGTCTTCTTTCTGTTTCTACCCCGGGCAATCAAAATTAATCCACTGTATTACAAATTGCTGAGGAGTATTTCACTTTTCCTGACAAAACCCGTACCTGGTATATGTCACCGCGGCAGAGCTTTTCCCTAGCCCGTTTGTGTGGTGGCTGTTTCTAGGGCGTATCAGGCAGCGATGGGCGGTGGGGAGGGAACATGACCAAGTAGTAAAGTCTCTTAATTCTGTTTGCGTTCGTGCTGGGACGGGGACGGGGGTCTAGTGTGTGACCAAGAAATCAGGTAAAGCGGAGGCGGCGTAAGCGTGAAGCTTCACCTCCCGCTTGCAGGGAGAGAGGTACCCGCGAAGAGAAAGCGGGTCGCCCCCGGACCACTTGACAGCACAGCCAGAGCGTCCCTCCGGGCCAGGGACAAGTCCTTCCCGCACCGCCACGGTCGAGGCTCCGAGCTTTCCCCGGCACACGGCCAAGCTACACATTACACGAACGCACCAACCTCCCGAGCCATTCATCACCTGCAATTAAAAGCGAATGAAAACGGCACCGACGCGTAAGGGCTGCACAGAACGCAGCTCTTCGCTACCGGCTTTTATTCGGCGGGGGGAAAGATAAATAATAAAAACCGCACAGAAATCAGCGGGGCTGAGCCCGCGATGAAGAACGAAGCCGTTGCTGGTAAAATAGGAAGCGAACGCATGTAACGGTGTCACGAAGACCGACGGCCCCGCGGCTCCTCCGCAGCGGGGGCGCAGCGCTGCGGCGCCCGGGGCCGGCACCGACGGCGGCAACGCCAAGCGCCCTCGCTCGCCCCGCCGCACTACTCCCAGAAGCCGCAAATTCAGAAGCCTGGTGAGGGAAAAAGCCACCAGAAACCCCCGCTTCTTCGGACGGCGTGGCCGATGCGCTCCTCCCTTCCCGCGGAAGGACGCCGCCCTCTGCGGGGATGCGGCGGGAGCGCGGCACCGCTCCGCGCCGGAGCATCAACCGAATCAGGAGTCGAGCTCACCGGCTGACTTGTGTTCCCGCAGGGAATGACCCCTTCGAACCTCCTGTGTGACGGTGACGGTGGCAGAAGACGCGCAGTTTTGAAGGGAGCAGCTCTCACCTAGGGGCCGGCACATAGCAGGAAAACAGAGCTCATTTAATTTTGTTTTTTAAATGTTTTCTTTTTCAGAGTGCGGCTCACAAGCACAGAAAGTTAAGCCGACCTGAAATGGAGGCACTTATCTGTCGGGAGAGTCAGTGGGTCTCTACAATGACACTTATCCCTCCAGATTTTTGATTAAACACTTACAGCGATCTCTCCTAAAAAACCACCCAAACCAACCAGCCAACCAAACCAAATCCCAACCAAACTGTCTTGTAGAGATACCTCAGGATACCTGTCCTGCTCGTTGGCTGTAGCTTAGGTAACAGGCGGTGCTTATTTGTGTTCAGGCTCAAAGTGATGCCTTTTGGGAAAAAAAAAATAATTAGAAATTAAAAATGCTAACCCCTGGTTTCTTTGCCTAAGAGCAATGTAACAAAAGAATGAGCTAGGAATAAAGCAAACCCAGCCCTCAGCTATTAACAAAGGGGTTTTATCACATCTTAACTTTGCAAAGTCGGCACTGTTTGTTACATATAAAATGGTTTTATCTGCTTCTTGTTATTAAAGACATAGCAGTCGCATTTCGGTCAGAAATCATTTCCCATCTACCTGGGCATTTTGGCTTCTTTAGTGTTTGGTGAAAAAACAACTAGGCAAAGTAGCTGTATAAAGAGCAATCAATCAACTAAGAAACAATGAAAAGGTTGCTTAATTAAAAAAAAAAACAAAAAACTGTCATTCAAGTGAATGACCAGAAGAGGAGCAAATGCTAGTCCTCGGCAGCTAGGTACATGCTAACCTGTTGTGTCAGCATTTATGGCACTAAGATACCTAAGGAAGTCCATCTGTGCTCATGAACAATCCATTTGTCCATCCGCTGTGCAAATAACACTGTAGTTCATAATGTCATTCAATTCAACTTCCAGACACACAGTGTTTCCATTAAAAGTCTACTTGGAAATCCAGTGCCTGTCCATTGGTCACCACGGAACTTGATGAACATCTCCCCAGCAGGGATTTTAGTGCTAACATCTCCCCAGCATGACTTGGCACCCAGAAAGTGCTTTGAGGTTGGATCCAAGGAGATATGATCAGCACGTTCCCATCCACCATATACCTTGAAAACCAGGGGAGCAGCTCTCCCCAAGACCCAACAGCTGCTGTGGACTGAGCTCTATCGTTACTTGCAGGCCATACTTATGTCTCTTTCCCTACTCTAGGTATATTTTTCTGCCTCAGTGTGAAAAGAAAGAGGTGTCCCATTCCTACCTAACCACAGCCATATCCCTGAGCAGTTGGCACCCCACTTTCATATATATATGAATCACATCACATGGGCTCTTACAAGTGCTGCAGTAGTTCACCTTTCTCTCAGACTTTATGCAATGACAAAATCAGCAGTGGCTGTGATTTGTCTGCCTTCCACAGGTTACTAACTAAACTCCTATACAGGGCTAATGCTTTTCACAACTCATAAAAAAACTCAGAATTAGTTAATTTGGTTTTCACTTATGACTGTAAAAAGAAATAAACAAAGCAACAAAGCTTTTTGGTGTAAGATGGTTATTTTTTTCAGCTAGTACAGCTAAGTACAAACAGCTTTGATCTCAGATGTGGTATCAGGCTACTCAATCTTTTATGATATGGTTGAGTTCCTTTCCTGTCTTTTGGAGGCCATGCTGTAACAGCTACTTTTCATACGTGCTTTTCTCATTAAATAAAAGCATATTAAGATATCACAGTGTTTCAGAGTGCAAAAAAGAGTCAACTTCAGTGTGTATCAAGGAAAGACTACCTCCACAAACACACACTCCCATCGCTATGATGATACAACACTAACATTAAAAGGATATCGATCCAGTATATTCCTCACAGTGTGTACAACTGTTGCAGCGGGAGACAGAATCACAGAATCACTTGGTTGGAAAAGACCTTTGAGATCATTAAGTCAAAGGTCTTTTCCAACCTTATGATTCTGTGAGACTAAACGGCAGTTCTTGACTCTTGTTTCTGAGGTCACATTTGGACACCTCTAGGGGCATGTTTTTGAAAAATATAAACATCATGTACAGGGGGCAATCCTTTAATTAATGCATGTTTGAGTTATAGGATTAAAAACAATTAATATAATGATTCATGAAGTCAGAAAGTGACACCAACTTACCCTGCACCAAAGCAGTGTCTATCCTATAGATACATTGACTCCCTGCTACTTACAAATCTCTTAAAACAATAAATCTATATGAGTAATAATGTTTTGAGACAGCATGGTTACTGTTTAAGAGTGTCTTAACGTGTAAGTAGGAAAATCTGCCCCTGATTCAGTAAGAAACATTTCTTCACAGTGCTCTGTAATTCAGGTGTGGGTTATCTAAGTACCATTAACACCTTGTTCTCATTCAGAATATGCAGTTTGGGGAGCATTTTTTCTCTTCCTGCAAGTAATCATGCTTCTAGAGCCGCCATTGAAATGATAGAGAGTTAAAAAAGCGATTGCACAAACATTCAGGCAAGGTGCACAGGAAAGGACACCCAAGGGATCCATTCAGGAGATCTTGCAGAAAGCTTTTCCATTCGGTTCAATGAATGACACTCATCAAAGGATCAATGCACAAATGCACCTGAGTTGTTTCATTCTGATTTTGAATAAATGCTTTTCTACATTTCTTGAGTTTCATACACCAAAGGAAGATTATTTTTTTTTTAAAGAGCTTATTGACATGAAGTCCCTCTTCCTTCATGTTAAAGGATCTGCAGGAAAAAGGGAAAGGTGCTGAGGAGATGATGCTGGTGAGCCATGAGGAGGTCTGGAGACCCACAACAGCAGCTGCGCATCTGGAAACATGCAGTTTTGGGGGGTCGTGGCCCAGGTTTTGCTAGGCTGTCACTGTCGCTCACAGGCATTCTGACATCAGAACAGTTTGCCAAAGAAACTTACTTTTAAGAATATGTTCTTGTCCTAAATGGGAATTGCTGGGGATGGGGTAGAAGGGGCAGTGTCAGGGAGGAGAGTGGATAGGAAAAAGAAGAAAACAAATATATTAAAACCCCCCCAAAGATTTAAAAAAAAAAACCTTCAAAAGAAAGTCAAAAAAGAAAACCCAAGAAAATACAGAAAGAAATCAGGAAACAGCTTTCTGCTACATAGGATAGGGCTTGGGAAAGTCATGTTATAACTATGTCAGGATGTGTAGCATTTGTGTTACCCCATATCTCATATACCATAAGCTGTGTCTATGAACAGCAGGCATCTGCCCCAATTTACAGTTGCTTCACCTTATTCCTGGAAATGGCACCTTATACTCTTACCCATATTTGACCAGATATGGTGTCTTTTTAACACTGCAATTCTTAAAAAAACCTGCTTTGGATACAATAATAAGACATCATCCTAGTCTGCTAACTAACTGATGCACAGCAATATCAACTTAGGTCATATCAGACTAAGCATATTATGATTCTGAAAAGGCATGTCAGCAAATATTGTCACTCAAATTTGTAATTCAGTAAGTTGTATGTTAAAAAACTACATTTTTCCTCTTTGCAAAATGAAATGCCTCCAAAAATGTTGCCAGAACATTTAATTTAGGCTTTGGAGGTATTTCTCATTCAGAAAAACCTGGAAAGCAAAAGAGATCAGGTATAATGGCTTTTATATAGCAAATCTCTTTTAGATATAGAGGTAGATATAGATGATACAGAAAAATATAAGAAATCTGAAATAAAAGTACCTATTATTTATACCTGTAGTGATGTGCAGTATATCATGGGCTGCCTAGACAAAAAGAGGGAATAATCTGTGCAATTTTGGGGTTGTGAGTGTGCAAACTGCTTGATTTTGCATTTTGATGCACCAATAACGGCAGTGTATCTGTTTCCTGACCACACTGCCACATATAGCTGCAAACATTTGGAACTGACAAAGTTTTTCCTAGGAAATTTACATTCTTGATGATACAGTTAAAACCACAGAAGCCCCCTCTTTGGGGTAGCATTTAAAAGTCATTCTGTAGCAGATCTGGAAATTAAGTTTAACACTTACTACATACATTGGGAAACCAGCTAGGTAACATAAGCATCTAATGATACTTTATACCCTGCTGACAACACAGCATTTCTATAGTCAGGCTGAGAAACCTTCACTGATCATCATTCTCCAGAAAGGTAAATTTTTTTTTCCCTGAAGTAGGCTGCCTCAAATTTTGAAAAGTAGAATGATAACAAAACCAGTATGCTGACTGAAACAAACATGGTTATTTACTGAAGGTTTTCCATGAGATTGCCCATCTTACAATTTGAAAACAAATGCAAGTATTCACAAAAATGAATATAACTGCTTTCAATCCATAGTCATATGTGCATTTTAGCATAAAAAAGCAAGTCACAAAATAATGTCACATGTAATTTACGTACATTTTAAAACCAGCCACAAGGTAAGAATTGATGATCTTTACTGATTGAAGTTTCAAGCCCCATTGCCCTCATCACCTCTTTCTCTGTCTGTAGGGGGTTGAGGCTTCAAAATATCAGACAAAAGCTGATGAGTAAATACTAAAGACAGACTTCACTAGATCCAGTTAGCAATTTCTACCCTCAAAGTGGAAAACATTAAAACAATGTTAGGCTTTATAATCAAGGAACATTTCTGCCCTGTACATTGATGGACAAAGCATTCACTAGAAGTAACGAGTCATATGAAAAGTTTAAATACTGTTTTGTCTCTTTCTCTAGATCTTTTTGCAGCACAAAACTTTTACACATGGGTCTGAAGGAGTCTGCCTACTTAAACAAATAAATTTAGGTTAACAGTGTCAAAATGAGAATTCAGTAATTTTTTTTTTCTTTAACCTGCTAGAAAAATGTTTTAAGTCCTTGAAAGTACAAAATGATAGCAGGTTGTTTTATTGCTTTCTGACCTTAGCTTGGGATGAAAGCTGTAGAGGACTTCTCATATTACTGAAAAAAAAGATAAGTGCACCCCCACCATTTGTAGATGGCTGTGAAGTTTTGCTGCTACAGTAAACCATTCTAAACAGGCTTCTCTAGGGATGGCATTGCTGGCTGGCACAGCTCACAACACAGTCTGCAAGCATATATTTTATTTTCGAGAAAATTAGAATTCAGTGTTTTGATACGTGACATACACCACATAAGCATGAGCCATTATTGCATTTGTACACCTCAACCAGTTCTTATAAGCAAATCTAAACTTGTTCACCACACAACAGGCCTTGTAGGGTTAATAGTTCTGCACCCGACACCACATGAACATGTGAGCAATTGAAAACACAAACCATGATAACTTATTGACAGGTATAAAATACTTTAACCCAAAAGACCCCCACAACAAACTTCTGCAACCATGCGTAACAGAACAAGTCAAATGCAGTTAAATGAAACTGTTGGTAATAAACAAGAACTCAAAGATTGATATTAATTGGCTTAAAAAGAAACAGCTCTCCATATACTCTCCATTTTTTTTTTTAAATCAACTAGTTAAATTATCTCCAAGATCCAGCTAGGATTTATAAGCTTTTGCCTTTTTTTTGCCTGCTCCCCATCCTCCGCTGAGCTGCACTGGATGGTCTCGAAATGATATCCGTTCTTTATGAGATGGACCCAAACATGATTTTTCTGGAGGGCATATATTCTTTTCTAAACAATAAACAGACATGCAAAATTAGCAAAAACCTGAACAAAACTCCTTAAATTTCACTGTATCATATTATTTTTTAAAGATAACAATATATATTCATATATATAATTTGATAGCACTCAACTTTTGTAATTATGTATCAGCGTTTTAAAAGTAATACAAGCATTTCCACAAAGTAGGACTTTTTAAAAAACAAACCTCTTATAAAAATAAACAGCAAACCAACTACACAAAATTACCATTTTTTTTAAAAAAAGCATTGCTATCTGCTCATTTTGAACATATTCTAAACACATACAGAGATAAGCAATGCTTTTGACACAGAAACCAGTAATGTCATTCATTCTTCAAGTGGATGGAGAACTGGTTCAGAAGATACATCTAATTAACAAGTTATGGGTTTACAATATTAGACCAAAAAAAAAAAAAAAAGGTGTGGTGGTTTTTTTAATCAAAGCCCAAGTATGCTTAAATTTTGATGCTGTGTGCTGTCACCACACATTTAAGCACACAGGGAAATATATTAAATCAATGCACTTTCATTGTTATGCCCACAGATGCTTCAGTAATTTAGATAATAGTTTCTATAAAATACTTAAGACTATCATTTAAATAAGATAACCAGTAGACCTGACCAAAGATAAGGTGTTTATTTTATATAAAACAATGCTTTACTGGTGGAAATATCTTTCATCTGTAGGGAAAAAAGCAGTTTTGGAAGACCACTCAAACTTTGTAAGAGAATTATATGTTTACAGAACAGATGTTTTTGTATATGTAAATAAATAAATATCTAAATAATCTTAGCATGCTATCTTAGGTCATCAATTTTTTTCCAAACATCTTTTTGCCACCTATCAAAGGAAAATATTAATAAATATATAATTTTAATATTTTTCTCTTTTAACTTTTTACTACAATTAAATTTCTCAACAAGAAAGATCCCCAAAACCAAAATTATAAATCATATGACTGAATATAGATCTATCTACTAATATATACAACATGGCTATAAATGCCAAACAGTGAAAACGTCTTTGGTTCCTCATGGGTGCTGTTCTGTAGTCTGCTAGATCTAAATGCCAGGAGCTTTTTCCAACATACATTCCCCTTTTTATGAAGTTTTAAATTATTGGAAATGTATCTTACTAAATAGTTCTCTCCACAATCAAGACCTTTTCACAGTTTTGAGCACAATTCCCATTCAGTTTCTTATGGTTCTACAGATATAGTGAATTGTTTTGTTTTTTTTTTCCTTAAAATGTGTAACTTACTCTAGGTCTACCTGATAAAGGTTCTAAATACTAACAGTGTTACACAGTTTCCTGGCCTTTGGATCCTTTTATTTAACACCTGAAATGGCAGCAGGTATCTCTAGAGCAGAAAAGCTTTTGTCAAAGGGCAAAGAACAAAGTTACTTAACAAAGCAGTAAACTTGCCTTTAATTCTTTAGACTTGGAACCATAATGTGTTCACTGAGGGCTGAAACCCTCAAATTAGTAAATTAAGTGGTTAATGAGTGAAACTTTTAAATAAATCTAAAATGGTAATAATATTGCATCCTTTCTTTAATTAAAAAAGATGTTTCCTGAAGTTGCAGACATTGTTAAACAACAAAAATAATTAAGACTGTAGTATGATTTTTGTTAGAAAAGAAAGAGGTGGAGGTAGCTATTGCATGTGTAGACTGGAAAAGAAGTTTGGGGCCAAATTATGCTTGAGGATGACATTCCTATGTTCTCATCATCAAGGTTGTATCAACAATAAAGGTAAACTAGACATACTTGTTATTTATTTCTACATTTTGACAAAAAATATTTATATTTCATGATTTTAACAGCAGGATAAATACAAATGCCAGAATAAAACCATTATTTATAAATTTTAAAATTAGTTTATGTAAGTGATAATGTAGCAAAACAGGAAGTCGACCACACCCTAGTTGCCTAATCTGGATTATTTCTGGACTAACATTTCTCACTTGTTGATGAGCCAGTCTGTACCGCTAAATATTATTTTCATGATGGACTAGAAAAATCTGTAAATGTAGGTTTTCTAGCCCTCCACTTATATGTATATTCAATTCACTGGAAAGGATATAGTGTCCTTCCATTACTATGAAATGTATGTTGTTATTATTATATCATATAAAAATCCCCATAGACTTTCTGTAATTTGCTGCAAGAAACTTTTGAAAAGTATTTGTAGATTTCTAATATATCCCTTTATTTTGGCAGAATATCAGCCACATCTGTCATAGCATGAATTGTGCTTGTCTACATTTCAGAGTCAAAAGTTCACAAATTTATTTTTTAAAATTTTTAATTGTAAGTGATTCATACATTGTTTGCAGGGTAGTGTAGTCAAATGTTTTGTGAGTAAAATGTAATAACTTATTAATCTTGAGTGCATTTATGCTGACAAAACATTTTAGATGTCTGTGGAAACATGGCTCAGGATTTATAGAGCATCAGTAATAGAGCAGGATAACAGCCTGAAGATATTTTTGCAACATCCCAGATACTCTAAAGGTGTAGACTCTGCTCCCTTGAATGTAGATGTAACAAACCACAGACTATCAGCCAAAGTCTGACAATCATGGCTCACCTTTGTGTCCTCTGAAGTGCTGGTTAGTCTTCCCAGGGTCTGCTTTAAACTTTACAATAGCGACCTAGACAAACTGAATCAATGCATAAAATGCTCTGTATTCTTTCTTTCCATCCTTAACATAGTCCTCAGCACTTTTAGTCAAATAAAATAAACCAACACCATTGTAGGGAATGATCAGATAATGTAGAATGAAATATCTGCAAGATAGATTTCTCATAACTCCCTACACCAAAAACTTCACACACACACACACACACACCATTTTAATGTTGTATCTTCCAATTTTTGAAATGGGCATAATGATGCTTATCTTTTATTCACTAGTAAAGAGTACCAAGAGATGGGTATTACTATCAGCATTGCTGTTTCACTTACTGGTCTAAGTGGGGTGATGAAAGGCAGAGCTGGGCATGGAGATCGAACAGCCTATTCCTTGAAGAAGTCTCAGACACAGATATGAGTCTGATTTGTATATATGCATAGTCCAGTTTGCCTATTCCTATTCATATTATTCATTATTCTCAGAAATCATATTTAGAGACTGCCAGTGGCTTAAATGTTAGTTAAGATTGAAAAATTGTGTCATAAAGCAAAGAAACACATTGTTTACAATTCAGGTATTAGTCAAATATGAGAAAGATTTTTACTGCAGTTCTTGCTCCTGGAGTTTAACACAAGAACAGAAAGAAAAATTAAAATATAGGAATGGAAAGCATTGCAAATATAGAACTGACCTTATTCATTATACATGCGCCCACAAATTATCATGCTTACTTTTGATTCATGTCTTTTACTATTTCAGTGAAAATCTAGGGATGAACACTCTCGTGGTGAAGTAAGAGCAGCCTTGTACCTAAGTATAAAGTAAGCATCTAGGTAGAGTCTTACAATAAGCAAAAATAATACATATAAATTATTACTAAGACTTACTTATGTTGTTGTCAATACTGTATTGAAAACAGGTTTTGTAGTTATACCTTGTACAAACAGTGGGGTTTTTTTCCCCTTAAAAACTATTCAACAAAGACAGCTCCTTTAGCAAATGGTTAGAATTTTGTCTAGATCAAAGGGATGAGAGAAGACAAGAGAGTCCGGTAAGGGATGACAGTGTCACTTTGAATTAAGAGACTGAAGCTAGAAATGTTCCTTAAAAATACAGCCTCATTTTTCTAAAAAAACCCAACCCCAATCAAAAGATAAAAACCCCAGCCCCTCCCCAAACATATTAAAATGATAGGTAACCGAATCATTCTTGTATTTGTTTCACTTGTGTTTGTTATCTTTACTTACATTTATTGTGCTTTACTACTTCTTCTTGGGCATAAATATATTTATAACTGCTCAGGGGAAGTTACACAATTTCACTGCTCTACGAGATTTTATATTTTAAAGAAAAGGGGAGAAGATAATAAAAAGTGGGGAGGATTCTTAGTTCAATCTACAGAAAAATAAAGATTCACCAAAATCCAGTGATTGACAGCAAATGAAAACATTTGTCCTTCCAAGCACACAGCTGAAGCTATGCAAGGTCAGATATTTAGATATTATTCAACTTTTAAACATCTCTGTTAGACCCTTCAACTGTCCTTCAGGGTGTACTTTATTGGAAAGCCTTACTTTACACCTTGATAGGTTTTTCTGAGAGAGCGTATAGCTTTCTTTTACAGCATTACTAATGATGTCAACATTTTTTCCAGGAAGCTTGGGTTTGCAAAGCCTTTGTTTTTCCTGAAACTGCAATGTGTCTAGCAAGTGAATGGTTCATGCATTAGCATACGGGAGTGAGTAAAAGTGCTGTTATCAGAACTTCCTGACTCGTAAAATGCAGTATCTGCAGTTGTATTTTGCTGTAGATATAAAGAATTCTGTATCACAGAATCACAGAATCACAGAATCACAGAATGGATTGGGTTGGAAGGGACACCAAGGATCACAGAGCTCCAACCCCCTACCACAGGCAGGGACACCAACCTCAGGCCAGATCTACACAAGGTTGCCCAGGGCCCCATCCAACCTGGCCTTGAACACTTCCAGGGACGGGGCATCCACCACCTCTCTGGGCAGCCTGTTCCAGCACCTCACCACTCTCTCTGTGAAAAACTTCCCCCTAATATCTAATTTGAACCTTCCTTCCTTTAGCTTTAATCCATTCCCCCTTGTCCTGCCATTTTCTACCCTTTTAAAAAGTTGATTCCCCTCCTGTTTCTCTGCTCCCTTCAGGTACTGGAAGGCTGCAATGAGGTCCCCCTGCAGCCTTCTCTTCTCCAGGCTGAACAAGCCTAGCTCCCTCAGCCTCTCCTCGTAGGGAAAGTGCTCCAGCCCTCTAATCATCCTCGTGTCCCTCCTCTGAACCCTCTCCAGCAGTTCTACATCTTTCTTGTATTGGAGGCCCCAGATCTGGACACAGTACTCCAGATGGGGCCTCACGAGGGCAGAGTAGAGAGGGACAATCACCTCCCTGTCCCTGCTGGCCACCCCTCTCCTGATGGAGCCCAGGATACCATTGGCCTTCCGAGCTGCAAGAGCACACTGCTGGCTCAAGTTAAGTTTCTGGCTCATGTTAAGTCTACCAGAATCCCTAAGTCCTTCTCAGCAGGGCTACTCTTAAGGAGCTCTGCATGGCGTGTATGCCATTAATTTGCATACATGCACACATAGGTATGCACGTGTGCATTTGCGATTTATGGATAATTGGAAGCATGATCTTAATAATTCATTTTAATGTTAAGCTCTGTGAATGTGTTCGTAGGGGGCTGTACCCGAAGGCAACAATAGAAAGATTCACATTGTTTCAAGCATATATGTAAGCATCTTTACTAAATATAATTTAGAACTATTACATTGGTTATACTCTATACTGATATTTTTGACAACCATAATACTACTAATAATTTTTATCCTTACTGGTACTAGAATTAAATAGAATCTGGCAAGTTTATTAAGTATAATTTGACAGGATACACAGTTATTCTAATACTCACTCATATGGGAACAAAACCTTAGCCAAGAAAAGCAATTTAATTTCTCTTATCTCAAACAGGGCTTTGGAAGACAGGCTGTAACAGCTATTTACTGTACTTTCACTTAACTGTAATATTTGACTATATGAAGCTCCAGTGAGATTTTCAGGTGACTGTATATATCAAATAACCATTTTTTTCCCCGAGCATGTGCTGAAAGCTTGTCTTGGGTTAAGTTAACATGCTCTATTTCTAAGCAGTCACTTTTCTGTTGTTTAATCTGTTTTCTGCTATTGATTTGTTCTGGTCTTTTTTGGTTAAAGCCTGGGTCTTTTAACAAATGTCAAGGTTTACATATCCTCTGTTTTGATAAGTAATGCAATATGTAAAATGCTTTGAATGAAATTCTTGGTGTCCAAGAAGAAAAGCTTTGTTAAACAGGTTATGATAGAAATTTTATGATGTATAGTAGACGTCATTGGGCATTTATCGATCCACCTAACATTGTGTGTCTGGAGATATAATTTATTTCAAAGTCCTCACCATATTGTATTACTTAAGAGCAAATACAGCATAAGAAGGCATGGAGAAAAAACTTCAACATTTTAATGAAAGTGACCAGAACGAATCCTTAGTAGCAAAGCGTTTACATCAATTTAAGTTCTGGAAAGAAGCTAGGTTCAGCAGGTCTGTGAAATAGGTAAATGCTGATATCCCAGAAAAGTTATTTTTTAATAATGGTTATATATAAGTTGGATTTTTTTTAATTGCATTGTTTACAAGAAAACAAAAATGTAATTATTGTTTGCATTTGTTTCCATTGATTTTTTTTGTATTTCACACTTATCTTTGAATAGAGAGGCCTCAGGAGCACCTTACATGAAATTTCACATATACGGAAATTTAAAGATAAAACATGCTCATGATTAATTTTTTTTTTTTGGTAAGCAATTGATTAATTTTTTCTGTAAATCTCCTTAATTTCAAGTTGGCATCACTAGAGATGAATCTTAAAGTTTAATAGAAATAATGAACTCAAATATCTTTGCTTATCAAACATTAATGCTGTTCATTGTGCTGACAATTACATACTTGAATAATCTGAACTCTAAAACGTGACTCAGTCACATGAAGGAATTCAGATAGATAAGCATTCACAAGAGAAATTTATAAACATTTGTGAATTGCTATTCAACACACTTAAAATAAACATCATAATAAACATAATGCTCCAAATAAGTTACTGAAAAATACAGTAATATCCTAACTACAAGCACCATTTATTATTAAAGCCCAATGCTTGTTTTCTTTTTAGGCTCCTTATCTATTTCCCCAATTTTGACCATTTAGGATGAAATTTTATATACCAAGTATCTGTCTTTGGCCAAAGTTTTCTAAAAGTTCGGTCGGTCACTTCTAAGAAAATATGTGAAATATTTATGTTGCCCTGTGCAGAGGGGACTTGAAGTCCGCCAAGTAACAGAGCTTTTCTTTTAGTATCTGTCCAAATTTGGACCCAGTATATACAAACTGAAGTTTCTACATGATCAGAGGAGAAGTTCTTGATTTTTTTGGCTATATTCCCTAAAATATCAGTCAGCATGGAAACGTGCTTTACCAAGATATTACACGAAACTAAGCAAGACTATTCCTAAAAATAATGTTGAAGATCATGTGAGGTCAGGGAACTTCAGAGTCTGCTTGTTACATGCTCTCTGTGGCAGATGGAGCATAGCTACAGGAACCACGGAGACAATAAGAACAAAAACTCCTGCAGAAATAAGACTGAGAAGAGCCAGAGGCCTGGAATTAAAACCTGAGAAAGAAATGAGACTGACTTGGAGTTACCGCTGACTTGGCAAACAAGTGACATAGCTGGTGCAAGAGACTAGAATGGCTGAAAAACAGACACTGAGAGCAGAGAGAAAACATGGGGTGACTTGGCAAAAGGGTGCTGAGTAAGAACGAGGATGACAGATTAAGGGGCACTAGATGAGCCTTAACTCTTAGAATTTACATAATTAAAACAAGTGAAAACACAGGTTATGATAAGAAAGGATATAGATTACGATTCTGCACCCAATATAGTACATTAAATAGTACGCAAAACAAAGTAAAATTTGGAGGGGATTTAAACTAGGAAATGATGAATTTCAAGAGTACTGGCAAGAATAGCTGGATACAAAAGGGAGTAGAGAGAGAGAGGAAAAAGTAATTAGAGAAGGATCTGTGGAAACAAACACAATACTTGATGGCATTTGTGGATAAGAAGCCAAAGAGTGGATGTGAGAAGAAGTTTATGCTGGAATAAGAAGTTGGAGGAGCAGAAATAAGAATTGTTCATAGGGAAAGGATTAGAGGACACAGGTGTGGAAAAGAAAACAACAAAAAAGAGACAAATCAGAAGAAAAAAAAACAAGGGAGGAAAGATTGTAGTTAAAAAAAATTATAGACATATCTTTTACAGTCAGTGCAGCAACTCTGTGGTAGCCCAACATTCATTACTGGATACTTCTGTGCAATGACTTGAAAATTATTTTTGAAGCTACTTGAAGAATATCCCACAACAAATTATTATTATTTACTCATATCATAAGGCAGAAATTCTTGTGGTGGGTCTATCTAAATTACACATAAGTCAATGTCTCAGAATGGATTTTTTAAACCTGATATCTCCTCAAAAAACACAAACAACTCCCTCTAAGAAACTCCCAACTCCACTAAGAGCCTATCAAGCTATAAAATTAAGAACTTAAAATTTAGGAAATGACTCTGTAGATCTGTTATATGTAGTTTTTGAATTATTTTCATAATTCAAAACACAGACGATGAAATTACATGAAATAATGTATCACTTTACTCCTAGCTTGCTAAATTTAATGAAAGCAAGTTCTAGGTGCCTTTTAAAATCTGCATTTAGATGATTTTCTAAATACATAATCACACAATGCATTAAGAGGCATCATGTAAAGTATCATTTTGTAGTCTGCTGAAAAAGATTGGGTATGTACTCTTTGATAGTTAACTAATGTTGAACCAGATGATCCTTGAAGTCCTTTCCAACCTGGTGTTCTATGATTGCATGATAATAATTTCAAGGTTGGGAAAGCAATATCTTTCATCTGTGTTTAACAAATAGAATAATGTTCTGATCCTACAGAATGTGTAAAATTCGCATGCATCAGTATTCATTCTCATTATGCAAAATTATACACAAGTACTTTCCTGGTTTAGATTTTCTTCATAAACACGCTCACCAGTAGTTGAAATTATAAAATACGTGGGCATGGAAATGGCATTACACTGATGTCCTACATGCTTGTTTCCTTACATTTTAAAAACACGTAAGTCATTTGCCTTGCACACTGCAAGAACAGGGGAATACTCAGATGTTATATATGTGAATAGAAAAGACTCCAACCCAGTAAAAAATTTGAAGTTTCTTGCATTGTGTATTAAATGCATCTATCATGCTGAAATCTGTCTTACTGGCTTTGAAGCCAGGATTTTACCTCAGAAATTCTCTTTTACCCAGATGATTTTTTGTTCATTTCTGAAAGAAGCCTTCTTCTCCAGAAAATAATATTACAATAAATAGCTCTCTACACACATAAAAGGTGACACCTATGTTGATTTACTTCACTTCAAACCCAGGATTTATATCTATTCTGAAAAGAAATGTATGGTGTATAACTGATTTTTCCTGGTTTCATCATTATAAACTGCTTGAATTTTAATAATGTTCCTTGAAGGATTACTGTACTTCTATTGTTACTTAATACATGTCCCCAGTTAAGATAAAAAAATCAGTTAGTGAATTTAAGAAACTGAAAGAATGAGTCAGACCTCCATTCATACCAATTACCTTTGTTTTCTGAATTAATCATTCCACTGTTTGACACATCCTTCAATTTTGTTACCACACTGTAACTAGTTTGTTACTGGCATTGCTGTACCGGTATATATATCCACCTGTAACATCACTCCTTTGTTGACACAACAGCTTCCAAATAGTTTATCCAGTTCACAAATGAGGAGAATGCCCCTTCCCTTTCCAAGCAATTAAACATAATGATGCTCCCATCCTTTCATCAGTAGATACACAAAGATAATACAAGGATCGTATATATCATGATTATTATTTCTGCAGATAGCAAAATTGATGTGTATAGATTCAAAATTAGAATCTTAATATCAATTAACATGCTAGTGACAGAACTGGGAAAAAACACAAGCCAGAACTCTTGAATCTCCAGTCAAATATTTTCTCTTGTTGTATCATATCAATGCTATACATTTACCATAGACAGGAAAGAAGGTTTTAGTATCTAAGTCTGCACATAAACAAGATCTGTTGTGCTGTGTGTTTTCATATAAAGGGACCTCAAGTAGAGTTCAGTGTACTGAAGAATGCTTAAATATGTAATGAAGCAAACTGCACTGATTTCTTAATTTCTAATAGTGTTTTTTTCACTGATTATTTAGAAGAAAGCATGACTGTCATGAAAGGTTTGAATGTGACAGAATATTATGAGCTTTATCTATCTGCACGGTAAGGTTGAAGGATATGATTGAGCTCTGGTTTGGAAGTCATTAAAGAGCTTCAAATTCATATAGAGTCATGCCACTTTAAATTACCCCATTTCTGCATGGCTTTTTCTGTAGGGTTCTCAGAATGAGGTTATTTTTGCATTTTTTCAGTCTATAACACAGGTTTAACTAGTTTCTGTTTTCCTGTGGCCATGTAAATATATGCTATGCTTTCATGTGTGGTAGACTGACAGCTTTTTTTCCTGAAGTGTATTTTGTATTCTGGTAAGATATACAGAGGAATCTGTGTAGAAAATAAAACCCCAACTCTGTTGAAAGTGTGTTCACAACAATACTCACACTTTTTTAGTAGGCATCAAAGCTTGGTAAATTTTAATTGCTTCAGAATTGTAGAATCCTTTCTCATGCATTTTATGCCTTCATTTTCTGAGCACAAAAATATTAATAGTACATGCTCACGTCACTCTCTTTTACAGGACAAAGTGTCTTTGCACTAACATTCATGTAGTCATATAACCACACGTGACTTTGAGAAGAGACAGTTTTATTCCTAAAATAGTGGTGGGAGCTGCGATTTCCAAGGTAAATTGGGATCAGCATTTTGCTGACAATAAGAAATAATTTGTACTTTAAATATCCTTTATAAATTGACAACATGTCTACAAATCTCACAGGAGAAAATATAAATTTTACCATTATCTTCTAGGAAGACTACTAAGCAGGTAAATGCTGAAAAACTCAAGGCATTACTAAGTACCTCAAGATTTGATCCCATATTTCTAAGATATTTCTTACTCAGCTTCTATAACATGGAGAACTTCTAATTCAGATTATGTAAGAGAAAAAAAAGACCACCAGAAACCCTTCAGTAAAATATGAGTGAAGGCATGAAGAGAGAGCTTAAAAATGAGATGTTTACTGCACACAGGGAGTTTACAAATCCCAAATGAAAGATGGAACTACAATACATAGACAATATCAATGGTAAGGAGAAAAAGGATCAGGAAATTAGGATTTTTTAAAGATGTGAAGCTGAACCATACAATGGTTAAAAACAGTTGAAGACTTTCTAAGGACTCTCATTATCAAAAGAAAGGAAGGCAACAATTCATGGTGGGGGTATTGTCAAGAGGAAAAATAAAAACCGAGAGAAAGATGTAAAGAGAAAAGTGAAATTATAGCTATTGTGTTGGGTTGTGGGTTTATTCTATTTATTTATTTATTTTTATTTAACTTTGAAGTCTTTCCATTGTAAGAAAGGCATTATTAAACTTTATTACTTTAATCTCAATGATTAACAGAATGGTAAATTTTGAATTTATCTAAGAAATAAAATTGATCAATGTTTTGTAGTGGAGATAGTATATATGAGCCATTTTTTGAACTAGGGGCGATTAAGGCATGATAAGATTCAGGTCTGAATGTTTTATTTTTTCCTAGAAATCAGCATTTTAGTGATATCAGTGGCTCCCTGAAAGAAGGATAATGAAGAGAACAATTAAGAATTCTTGGCAGCATTTTAAATAACAGAGGCTTATCACTTTCACACTTTGGGGCTTCTGGAAATCCGGGTCACAAGTCAAGAAGCACAATAAAAATAAAGTTCATGATTTGTAGAGAAAAGAAAAGCAGAAGACTGTGATGATAGGTAGACAATGTAAATATATAGGATGCTCATCTAAAGGTCCAATTTTGGTTGGCTAGAAGCAGATTAGGATGATAGAACAGAGATGATGATTGTCCTAGCCTACTCAGAAATGGGACATTGGTATTAAAAAAATTGTCCAGCTAGATACAAAAAATAATTAATTCTTAATTTTTGCAAAGTATTTCTATGTTCATCTTGCAACTTAGTACTGAATACACTACCAGTATTCAGGAAAATATTTTTTAAAAATATAACCAGCAGTTCACACCAATATTTATGGAGTCAATAAAAATACCAGAGTGTAGGATTGATACTTGAATCTTGTGTAACTCTGACTGTAGTCCACTAACCATCAGGACTCATGTACGTGTATTACAGAGAAACTGTAGATCAGGGAAAAGTATTTTTTTTCCTATCCATTTTACAAAAGCAAGGTAAATTTATGTGAAACTGAAAGTCAGAAAATATAATCAGCAAATGATCATTTTAATACACTTACTTTTTCAACTTACTGGCACAAGGTACCACATAGATTAAGATCTCAGTACTGGTCAGACAAAAGTGGACAGAAATAGCCCACCCAACAACCCACCTCAAAGAAACATCCCAAGAAATAAAAAAGAAAAGTTAGTTACCAGGGAGCATAAAGAAATAGCTATGATTTCTAGAAGGAATATAAACTAGTATGTTTGAAAACAAAACATACTGGTCATCAATAGAAACAAGGTCCTAAAATAGATGGGTAACTAATTAGTCTGACTGAACAACTGTTACTTTTTCTTTAGGTTATATAAAAATATATTTACTTTTTTAAAAATACTGTGTGAATTTAACCTGCAGTCAATTTTCCCTTTCAACATATAACATGGAAACATACAAAATATTTTAGTACACTAATACTTTCCTTAAAGTAAGATATACCATGTCCAGAACATCTCCTTTATTTCTTAATTCATTCTGTTTTGTCAAGAAACAGAATTAAGTTACTTTAGGAATAATCTACCCCATCCAAGTTTTTCAAGAGAGGGAAAAAAAAAGTAAATTTGGGTTAAAATTCTTTGACCAGGATTTCTAAGAACCTAACTTTGGAAAATAAGATACAGGAAAAGTACATAAGATGTGGCCATTTCCCCAAAATACTTCTGGAAATCTTGTCCTTTCTAAGAAACCACTGATTAAAGGACAATTTTGAAGTGTTGCATGTTTGGCTTAGAAAAACATGGTTCCTCATGTACAGTCATACCCCTGCAGCATATAAAATACATTTCATTTCAGTATCATAAATATTTGAGTCTTTTTTTTGAGTAAATAATTGTAAAAATATTTTATCCTGCATTTTGAGACCTAATTTTTCAGCCTGGAGAATTTGAACAATTTATTGATGCAATTAATGAATTATAAATTGTATAGAAAAACGTATACGATACCCCCAACCAAAATTTCTGAGATACACTAATATCTCTCAGTTATATGGCATAGTTTGAAGAAGACTTCCTACCAATAATTAAAAAGAATTCTGAAGGATAATCAAAATTATGGATGTTGCAATGTCAATTTAGTAACATTTTATTAATTAAACCTTGTAAAATCATTGAGGTTGAGTTCTCCTGAAAACATGATACAAGAAGTTGATTTAACAATTAATTCAAATGGGAACACCTCTCATGTCACAGCATTTTTTCTAAGCTCTTCTGTAATGCTTGTGAAGACTAACAAAGAGAATACACCTACTAACTCACCAAAATAGTTTTTAGGCTTCTTTATTAAATATTTTAGAAAGCAGAACCAAGAGACACTATACAACAACAAAATATTTTATAACAAATGAATTATAAATAAAGGCACATTTCTAATGTTTTCAGATTAAGGATACCACAGGGCTAATAACTTGATGACTGAAAAGCGAAAGTCTTTGGCAAAGAACTCATATAATAAATATGTCTGTATACTGTATACAAATTATACAAAGAAAATAGTAATGTTTGGTTTTATATATAACATGCATCATCATTTAATGTATCATCACTGTTTAATCTCTCATATCCATGGTGGAAAAATTTATATATAGATACACATGCAGAAGCATATATTGGAAGACATAGGCCCTGAGCTTTTTTCCTGTAGTTCCTAGACTACTGAAGGGAGAATGAATATATAATTATGCTGTAGTAGATATGTATTTTATGAAAATACATACATATTACCTGACACTGTAAACTGTCTGTGTCTCTCACAGACGTAATTCTGCCAGTTGATTTTTCTTTCCTACTCCTTTCCTAGTCTCTCCTTTTTGAAGGTATAATAAAATGACACTTCCAAGCTCCTAACATGGGTAAGTTCTACATGCCCATCTTCTTATTTATTTTTCTGGATGGCAGTGATACATTAATATAAATGCAATGCATACTATTTAATTCAGTTATGCACAATATGCATACATTCTATGATGAGTGCATGAATACAATGATAATATTGCCGTTGACATCAGTGGCATAGACTTGTCTCACCTAAATTCAGGACCCTAGCAGTTAGGAATCTCATTTAATTTAAATGAGAGGGTTTTATAACAAGCCAATGGACAGACAGGGGAAAACTCAGGACTGAATTCATTGTTTTCTAAGATGGCAGGCAGACAAAGAATTGTAATCTTTCTCCACAGATGCAATTAACCTAGACTAGGATGATAAATTTTATCTAATCTAATTTTAGGACTGTAAATCAAGTGAATTAGCAGAGACAAATTGTAATCACCATTATTTTTGCCTGTGGTGGAATAATATAATATAAATAAATCTGTATTCTAGAGATTTTACAATGTATGTCAAAAAAATAGATACATCAAGATGTTTTACATGTTTTCATTGCATTTTAGTTTGGTTTTCATGGAAACTGAAAAGTCCGCATATATGAAAATATGATCAAAAAATCAAATCCAGCAGTAACTTATAATTATGAAATAACCTGATAACCATTAGACATAAAGCATTTCAAGAAACTTCCCTACTTAAACAGTTTTAGAAACTTCAAAATTTTGCCAAAGTTATTAATACAATTGATATTTTCTGCAATGTACATTTTTTGGGGTTTGGAATTTTATATATATGGAAAAGACCTTGGACACAAATAACAAAATATAGTAGGTAATATTATTAGAAATATTTTAACATTTTCTTCAATTACATTACAGAAAATAAAACATCAAACTTAAAATGCTACCATTTTGTGACTTTGAAGTATTGTTTTTTCATTTTATATATACCCATTTCTTTATTTGTAAGATATTAGAGCGATAAAAATATAAGGCTTTGAAAGGATCCTCTGCATTGAACTACAGCAAGTTCAGTAGGGTGCGTATACTACAGCATAGTTGGTAATTCCACATGACAGAAGTTTGTGGCTTGATTAGGATATGTATTCTGGTTAACAGTTAAGAAAACATGTATTTTTCAAACCTCTTTTGGAAAAAAGAATGAAGGAGAACATTAAAAAACCCACCCTGGTTTATAACTTAGAGAAAACAAAATCTTTTAAGAACTCAGTCATCAGAGGACCTAGCACACGTCACAGGGAACTTCCCACAGGTTAAAATCACAAGAAGAAACCCTATGATGCAGTTTTTAAACAGAACAGCAGAAAATGTATGAAAAGGTTTTAGGTAAGGAAGAAATGGAAAGATAAGTAGCATGTGTTACTAGAGATTCTAAGCATGGTCAGTCCCACTTCGCATTTTAGAGTGATTTTTAAAACTGATACTGAAAAACCCCGTAACTTACTTGAAGATCTTGCTGAGTGTCTGTGTGGCTGCTTATTTTTTTCTCTGTTCTCAGTCAAAGCACTTCCACTGGCCATGGAAACATAGTCTAAATCCGTGTCTTCTCTGCTTACAGGGCTTGCCTGGAAGCAGTGGGAGAGAATGTACACAATCATGAAACAAAATATAACATTTTCTGAATGCAGCTCACATTACCCCAAATAAACAAACAGGGTCTGTCAAACAACCTTCTTCAAAATGATACCACAATCCTTTATTGTTGCCTGGGCTGAACAAATGCACTATGTCAAAGCATTTTTGTAAATAAGAGCCGATCTTAAAATTGTGGTTTGTGATCTGAGTCAGTGCAACAACAAAAGAAAACATTTTAGTACAGTAATTTTGAAGAAAATCAATCTTGCAGATGGCTGATGAAACCTTAAACAGCTTAAGATCATTTACTGACCAGTCTATAATTTAAGTTATAGTTGAATGTCAGAGATGTCATATTGGATTATTTTCTGCAATATTTATGTTTTATCCAGGACACGTATCAGTTCAGTCACTCAAGGGCCCAGTAAGTAATTTAATCTTTTAGTTTTTTGCTAATTAACCATAACCATCAGACAGCATTTTAATTATATTTTAGGTAAGAGTATTATTTTAATTATAAACTTCTAACATCCAGTGGTAGGGAATTGTGTCATGAAACATGTTAACCTGCACATAAATATGGCAAAATAGAAATGAAAATCATATATCATTTTAGCAATAGGTCCTTGTTTTGGTAACATGTAGGGCAATGGTTAAAAATACTGACCTGGAAGATAACCAAACACTGTAAATGGTAGATTGTTAGTTTTTGCAGAAACAGCTTCAAGTTTACTCAAGAAGAACTCGATTTTCTCTGAATGAAAGCTAATCAGCATCAAAAGCAGCCATCTAACAATACTCTTGACTAGATACTGAGGACCAGTTACAATGGGGGAAAAATTGGACACTGCAGAAGAGCAATCTACAAAATCCCCAGTGCAGATCCTGTCAGCTGGAAATACTGTGCACAAGGACATAAATTTTCTAGTCTCTGGGCTTCAGAACTGGAGTCCAGGAGGCCGATAAGTCATTCCTCTATCTGGACTGGAAAGCCTTAGATCCTTTCAGAAGGTTGGTCTCTAATTAAATAGAGTTAATTTTTTTGGGGAAAAAAACCCCCTCAACCCAACCAAAACAACAAAACTATCCACAAAAAAGGAGATACTATGCTAGTGGTAATGCAACCAACCCTTTGCACAGTGTCATAGTAGTTGGACTGCTCAATCAGGGATCAAGAGACTGTATCTCAGCTCTCTCCTCAGGGGCTTGAAGCTTGCAGCTCCTTTTTCCTCAGGAAAGTGCTGTAGCCTACAACTATGGAGTTGTAGGCAATTCTGGAGGAGACGATCTCCAGATTTCCTGTTCAAACCGGCTCACTGTACCAAGAGTACCACCGCACCAACGCAGACAGGCTTTGTAGTCCAGTATAACTTAGAGAACTTGGATGAAATGGAGACCTGTTTCATTTCTTTGTCTTTACCCAGTCACTGTTTAATGTAAAATTCATTAAAAAGTTCATGCATTTTCAAACCAACAGCTCCAAAGATACAGAGCTTTTATGCTCTTCCTTAGTGACTGCATACTCTTTGTGTCAGCACAGAAAGTTTATCCCTTGTTTTCTGATGCTTGCCTGTTAAACCATGATTTAAAAGTTTTGCCTAGCACAGATAGCAGGCTGTGTTATTGCTGCTAACATCAAAGTTTTATTTTCTCTTCCACAACAGTGTAAAGAAACTTTGAAAAGAGTAACAGTTTTATCCTGCCGACTCTTTAGATTTCAATCCTTAATATTTACTCACTTTAAGCTTGTGAGAGCTTGAATGTTCAAAATCTTTAATAATGCAATCACTGCAATGATCAGAGAGATTCAGACCAATGGAACTGATCATTCTTATTGCCACCTAACCTGTTCCAACACACCGTAGAAGTTTTCTAATGTCCTGATTCGCAAAGACCACAGTATTTTAACAACTAACTTTTCCACAGCATTCCTATCCAATCCCTAGCAGCATAAAATCTGAGGCTTCATCATCTTGTAGACAACAATATGCAGTGTTACATGCTAGATTTTAATAGGGTTATATGGCTGCTATAAAATATTTCTTATTTTCTTTCAAATAAAGATATGCGTTTTCACCCAATTAAGTCTGCGTAATATTAAAGGTTGTATTAATCACTGGAGCAAACTTAATTTCAGGTTTGTAAAGAACGTGATTGAAAGTCCTCTGAAGCTAATTAAAACCTTCCCCTTTACATATATAGCTTAGAGCCAAAAATTTGGAAGAAATTTAAGATACGGGTACACTTTTTCAGAATGCAGTATTGGACTTCCATCTACAGACATCACCAGAGTTAACTCTTCAGACCTTTTGCCCTTAGTTTTACTACTATAAACCTTTTATTTTACCTATTAACTAAATTCAATGAGGAGGAATTTTTGTCTTGAATACAGCTCTGCATCTGAATGTCTGTCTCTTCCCATGTCAAGTTATCAAGATATTCTGAACCTTCTAAGACAAAAAGTGCTTTTAAATTCAAGTTACATCTTAGTGATTTAGAGATACTGATTAAGAGTGAAATGGGTAGCCATCTAGGTAACTTAAATGACCTTCAAAGATGAATCAGAAAGTTTATCTTACCAGTCATTCAGCAAAATCATACCTATTACAAATGCCTAGTTTCAACTGTAAGCCAGCATGCCTTCCTAAACACTTACGTAGTAGTAAGTAAAATCATCAAAATTATTAAGGTTGCATAATAAGGTCTTAGATTTGCTGTAGGGTTTACTCCCTAATGAGAAGGGCTAAGATTTATTGCAACCACTGAAACACCATTTTATACCTATGACAAAGAACGTCTTCAATTCTTGGAATATTCACAAATATCAGTTAGGAAATGATATTAATCTAGTATTTTCTGAATGCAGGGTTGTGCAACATAGACAAATTAGATGCTTTATGATCAAGCATATGAAATATGAATAAACTACTGGAAATGCCCAAGAATGCTTTCCTTTTCTAATTTATATATATATATATATAATTAATTTTTTTAGAAGTGTATTTTTATTTTTCAGTTTACCAGAACTTTTCCTACTTTTTGATAATGATTCCACCTATGTGTTAACATAATTTTTGTCATGATTTCATAGCATTTAACTGAGTTACTGTACAAAAGCATTAGGAGTATTTTCACATTTCACATTTCTACCTTTATATGTTAAGAGAACTCATGTAAATTTTAAAACTGTAATTTTCCAGATGTCTATATGTACAAACCACATCATTATTTCAGGGCCTTTCTGCCTTAGAGATACTTTTTATTCTTTTTTCCATTTTTTTGCCATTCTATTGCATTTTTCTTTGTATTTCATTCATGTGAACAGCTATGTAATTATGTGGCACAGGCTGTGACAGTCCCATAACATTGCCAGTTATGTGAGCACACCACATAATACTGTTGTGGGATTGCAGCAGTATTTTGTGGACAGAACTGCTTACCGTACATAAGATACAATCTACCTATGAGTACATATGCTTACCGATAATTACATAATGTGTAATTTAGATAACATTATTAGATTATGATTTGCTCAAATTAGAACAATAACTGTTTTAGACTTTACCTAACAAATAACTTTTAGTGCTGCTGCAACCAAAGCCCATGACAACAGTTTCCTGCTTCATGATCTCAGCCACTAAACTTCAACAACAAACTAAGAATTGGGCACGCCCCACACCAGACAAAAAATCTTTGACAAAATATGACTTAAAGAAAATAGCAATAGCAACATCTAAGTCTTAAAAGTTTGTTTTTTTTTTCAACAGCATATTTTAGAAGAACATGAATATTGTGTATGTGGTGAAGCTAAGTATGACACGGTAAAAGGGGCAAGATTGCTCAGAGTACAGAATGAGGCATATGGCACATCATCTAACTAGGAAATACTTTTTCTGCAGCACTTTACATTCAGTATAGGAATATAAAACACTGATTTTGTGTAGTTTGCAAGGTTTTGCCCCATTGTTTAAACCCTCACGTTATTATATCAACAAGAATATTGCTAACTTGGCAATAAAATTTTAAGTGTGTGTGCATAAATATATGTAAGTACACAGTATAAATTACTCAGTAGGCTCATAGTCAAAGTTACTTCTGGGTATCACTGACACTTAGTCTTTTAATTTTACAAATTTTCAGGTCCTTAAATCACTCACATTTCCCTTCCTGACAGCCTACAGAAGTACCCAGTTCAGAAAATACTTTTTTTTTTTTAATGGTGCAAAGAACAGAACGAATCCTGAAAAGAGCAGAGGGCATTTTGTGGTGTAAAAAGCAATAAAAAAGGAATTGTAAGAGTAAGTCTGATTTCATACACTAGTTTTAATAATACTAAGATACTATGCCAACTTACTGTCTTTTAATAAATGACACTGTGGGCATGTAAAATAATTTAGGTATGTGACTTACAGAATTTAAGAGCTTTTAAACCTGTCTGACTGACAAGAATATTTTCAGCAAATGCAACTAGGGCTGAACCATATTTAATTTTTTAAAAGTAATTTTTAAAAGGTCAAAGCTTTAAAAAACACACAGTAGCATTTGATGTCTTAAAAACAAAACCAGTATCAGATTATGAAACTAGAACCCTCTGTACACACATGGATTCTTGGGGTCAAGCATTTTCTTCTGATCTCCATCAATGGGTGACTTGATTGCCAAATAGAGACAACATTAAAGAATTATATTCAATCAAAAAAACTTCCTGGTTGCTTTTACACCAAGTATGCATTTGGAAACACCATCAAGGCATAGCTGAATTCTGCAAAATCCCACAAGGAAACAAGTTCTTACCACAAGTTGTACTCGTCTACTGTCACGTTTCACAGGATCCAACTCAGGCAGAAAACGACAGCTGGGAAAAATGTAGGATAGACATTTCAATAAATCCCACTGTACTGGGTTCCCTAAAATACCTGGGTAGAATCTTCTCTGGAAACATTCCTGCTTAAGTAAAAATTATACTATTTAAAATAATTGCATTTTTAAGATGCGTCAAAGTACTTAATATTAATTGACAAAGTACCAGAGTGATTAATATTAAAATATTTTTACTTAACATTAAGATAAATTAACCAGTATTTTCTATTTCTATGCCAGAATACTAATTTAAAAATATGCATGTCAATAAAAGCCACTATGCATGAATTTTTGCATTTACTGACATGAATTACAGACAAGCTGTTACTTTACTTAGGAATAAAATAGTTTTCAGTTACATAAATGTATCAGCTGTTCTAAACAGCATACCAGTGATAGTCCAATGCAGATCAGTGGGACTTTTGCCACTTTCTAAAATGGTATCATAATCTTAAAAAATTCAGCACAAATACCAGTGCTTAGGACACACCTGCAGAGGTAGGATAACATCTAAAAAAATTCTTTTATAAATTTTCACATCCTCTTACTTTCAAACTTCATTATACGTTCTGTCCCAGTGTTTTCTTTCAAATTAAAAGTCATGACAGCTATCTTAAACAAACACTTGAAGTGTTTGTTTCAATGTTATGGAACATGAATGACAGATAAATATTTTCTAAGGAATATGTGCTGCGTATATATACTTCCTAGAGTCATTGATACAATTTAGAAATGTGGCCTATTTTTCCATACAAAGCATAACAATATGCAGTCCATTGCATTGCAAATTAAATACATTTTAATGAAAATAAAGTTAAAATGCTTACACTAAATCACTTTTTGCCTGCTGACGCCTTGTTTGGTTTTATTAGAAGTGCTTGGCATTGTGTCTACTAATGACTTCACTAAGATATATATTGAATTTATGACCAAAATATACTTACTATATCTTCCTGTTAGTTTAGGGAATTAGATTAACCCTTTCTTTAACCATGCTGATATTTTACAAGTTTAATAACCAAAATTAAATATAGAAGGAACATGTTTACAATATTTTACTAAATCATTCTATGAAGATTTAAAAGTTGGGTTTATGTTTTGAAGAGAAAATATAAATACATATTATCTAATTAAGAAGTGGGATTTTTTCCTTCCTTAATCAAATATAATAATATAGGTAATATTACAGTTGATCTAATTACATAAAACCATAACATATACCAATGAAGTTTTACAATATACGACGAATAAGCACTTTCCCTATACTCTTTATAACCTAAACCCCACTGCATCGCAAACATAAAGATAAGTAAATATTTATCATAAGATTTTGCACTGTGTATCATTTCATTATTACTGTGGAAGAAGTTTCTGTACAATGACCACTAAACCATTTCTAAAGGGTACCATGTTTGGTATCTTCTGCTAGCTACATGTCATGGGTTTTTTTAGAACTATTCAGCTAGGTTTCACTTTACAAGATCAATTTAAAATTAAAAAAAAATAATTTAAGTGCAATGACCTCACCACTTCATATTTTTGGAACTGGCTGCTTCATAATCTGAAAACTGTTCATGAAGCCATTGGTATGTAAAGTCTTTTCTCCTTTGTAATTTCTCATCTAATGTAGTATCCATCTGAAAAAAATCTTCTTTTTTACCTGGGAAGGAAAAAAGATGTTCTTGTCTTTCATTATAATTTAAAAATATAATTTAAGATTCCTCACATAAAAGTGCATTCCCTTTTAACAAAAGAAAAAAGGCAATTACTTCCTTTTCTTGCAAAAAAGTCTAACGAACTTGAATTTCTTTACATATATTTAACAAATGCTTCTAAATTAATTTTTAATTTCATGGCTTAATTTCTCTCTTGGATTAAGTATTTGCCTTCTGAATAAAAATATTTGTATTGGGAATTATTCTTCTGAGATATACATAGAAATATATATATTATGCAGAAATTATCCTAGCATCTGTGAATGTTGCTTATGTTGAATATTCCTATGCTTTAAAATACACATTAATGTATATCTATAATTCTATTTATCAATCTATAAAGTAAAAAAGAAAATTCATCATTATATGCAAGAGTAGACATTAGGCATTCTTATTCCTCTGACCTATCTCACAGTGATATGATTTATAAGGACACTTTAAGGGCACTTTCTGATATTGAACTTCAAAACAATTGTATACCTAAATTATTTGTCACAGATTACTATCTATTTTTATATCACACACGACACCCAAAGACAGAGAAGAAAACAGCGATGCTATGAAAAAACCCTGTACAATCCTGGATATCCTTCAGTTTTTGGGACCATTCCAGTGCATACCGGATATATTTGAAGCATAAGAAAGAGGATAGCAGAATTGGAAGAGCCTGCAGAAAAGTACCATTGGTGCATGGGGGCATTAATAGAACAAAACTTTTTTTTGTTTTCTGTCCTCATACATCAACTTTATAGGTTATGCTTTTATGAAACAGCTGAAAATTTCATTTTTTTTTCTACATAAATATTTTGTTTTCTCTTTAATTTCATTTTAGATTACATTTAGTTATCTTCCCTGTGGCTAATTATTCTTTTTTTTTCCTTTCAATGATTTTTCTTTCTCTTGATGATAGGTCAGTTCAGCAGCTACTAGAAATTCCTTAGTTAACTGCTGGAGCATACCTGTCCTTTTGCATGTGAACCAGCAAACAATGTAGGTCACTCCACTTTGCACTGTCCATTTGCCCACCATCAATGACTTAACTATGAACGACTATAACAGGGCAGGAGAGGATGTCAGAACTGCCTTTGAGGTGAATGGTTTTCTCATACTCCTTAGTTTAAGCCTCAGTTTCATTCATTCAACATAAACTGAAGTTACAGTTCACTGACTCACCTTTTAAGAGCTTACTGCATTACCTGTAGTATTTTAAAACCTTTTCCTTCTGTAAAAAATATAATTTGCTTTACATAAGCTACAACATTTAGTCCCTCACTTGCATTTTACCTGGCATTGCAGTGAGCTCATTGTTTTCATCTTTTAGTTCTGTTGCTAAAGTATCATAGTTTCTTATTTCTTAGTCTGAACTGTGAATGTCTTCTGGTTGTGCTCTCCATTTACCTTGGTATAGAGAATACCCATTCAAACCAGATCCTTTCCTTAGGCTGAAGGTGTTCAATTGCCAAACCCATAATTAACCTATTAAAATTAGTCCTAATACAGAACCTGAAGTCATATATGTCTTTCTTGTGAGTCACAGACTAGAATTTAGGCAGAATTGATGTGAAGAACTGTCATTTATCTCCTTAGGAAGAATGAAAAAGGAAAAGTGTGGGTGGACAGTCACTGTACCGACTGAAATGAGGTTGTGAGGGTTGACTAAAAATGTTAAGTAGTGAACTGGTCAGTCAGTGCCAATTATCATCATCTGCCTTGATTAAAGTGTGAGACATTTCTGCTTTTTCAAGTTTATGATGTTGTCTTCCTCTGCTCTTGGTTCTGGACTACAGTTTTCTGAGTGCTACATTTTGAAAATGTGTAGATTTTAAGTCTGCAACTACACTGGTACCCTTGTAGCTCCTCAGGTGAAGAAGATGCGGATTTATAACAGGAGTAAGAAATGTTCTGCATGGCTTCGTAAGAGCAGTCCTGGAGACTGAGCCTTCTGCTTTTCAGCATGTGTTCTCCAATGAGGAATAATTCCTCAATAAATCATCCTTATATTTTTTTAAAATCTATATTTACAGAAAAGTTGGTCTATTACTGCCAAACTTTGTCAGGAGCATTACTTCTTCATATTAAAAGGATCAGTATGCATTTGCTAAAATGCTTATTACCTTTTCCCGCAATAAAATGGAAATCTATGTAGGTATTCAAAACCAGTAACAGAAGTTCATATCTGAGTCTGTGTGTCCATGATGGTAAAATAAAATGTACATGCAATAAGCTATGCAAAAACTTACAAGAAACTTTTAACTTGGTAAGCTATTTTTCCAAAAGCATTTTTAATAATTTTCCTTGTTTACAGTTCAAATTTTTGTGTGAATTATTGAACAGCTGGTTTTATTTAATAAAATTTTGCTTTAAACTTATTTTAATTTATTTGTGCATTTTAATATTGAAGAATTATTGAAACAAGAAAGTGACCAAGATAAAAGTAGATACAATAGTTTTGGTTGGTTGTTGGGTTTTTTGGGTTGGTTTTTTTCCCCCCTCTTAAAATCATATGTAGTATTGAACAGAGTATTTTTATCCTGTATCAGTGATAACCATGGCTTTTTTTTCTCAAATGGACAGACAATTCAATAATTTGTTTAATAAAGCTAGAGAAAAATGTATTCTGTTTTCTTATTTGGAACATATCCGTAGTCTTACTTTTTAATAGTAACATTTCTCTTTTAATTCTTATGAAAAAATGCTACATTATGAATTAAAACACAGCATTGCCACTCTTCGTTTCCACTTATGAACATCATGTGTTTGGGGATCTGGTGTATCAGTATCATTAACATGCATTTGCTTGATAGCTTTCTCAAATTAGGGCTCTGGATTTTTTAAAACCTGGACCTGATTTTGTAGAAGTACTAACACTCACAAATTCCACAGAAGTTCCAAGGAGCTGTAAGCATTCTGCATCTTTGAAATAGATCAGACCTATAATCTTTAATTGTTAAACTCAGAAAACTCTTACAATATCAAAGAAAAAAGGAGCACATCAAAGAAGGCACAACTCTGTCAAAAACCAAATTAATCTCAGAGGTATTTAAAGTATCATAACCTCTTTAGATTATCACTTCTAAGCTTTCAATCTTTTTGACTTTTACATGACACACACGTTAATAATTTAAGATTGGAATCTTAAAGTCTTACATTTGGAATTAATACAGTAATGATTTTTAGGTGTTGCCAATTAATCATCCAAGCATGTATTATGCACTTAGCCCAGATCCATTTCAGCTTTCAGGGGCACCTATTGCCTATTTCCTATAAAATCTGGGCATCAAAGTAGAGAGATATTACTCAGATGAGCCTGGGTACCTGAAAAGTCCTTGGAACTGAACATTACAGGAAAATAAATCCTTTTCCAGGTCCCCAAATCAACATGCAAACCCATAAGAACCTCAACTTTGGGATCCAGAAAAACGTCATCTTTTGCCTGTCAAGTTAATTTTCTGGGCAGGCTCTGATACAGCATGACTCACCTTCTGTTTAAAATATGGATGCTACTTATGCACTTTAAATTAGACTTTATCTGGGTAACTCATTAAGTGAACTAAGAATCTGTGTGCTACTTCTGGTGAAGTGTCCAAAGGAATACCCAGAGGGAATAGCTTGTCATGTGAAAGCTGGAGACTCAGCAGGCTAAGAAGTACCTCAAAACCTGTTTCCCCCTGCCTAAGGAGTACCCCTTACCCACATTCAGAGTGCCTCACACCCACAACACCCAGTTTATATACAAAAAGCAAGAAGATGGTTACACAATGTCTATGTTCAAGGTGATCTTTAAGATTCTGCATTTTAATTTTCAGGTTTCCATGCCCAGGAAACACCAATCCTGATTGTTCCAAATACCAGACAGCTACTCAACTTTGTCACTGTATCTGCAAGGGATGCTAAGGGATCTAATACAACATGGTGATTTTTTTTCCAATTCTATTTGTTGACGATGGGAAGATAAAAGGTCTGACTTCAATATGTCATATGTTTCTTGAAACAGAGAAATGTGTGGAGAAGTCTGCACTGTATCCAACCTTTTATAGTTAAATTTTGTGTTTAGAGGATGATTTAATTCACTTCAAAACTTGCTTCATACAGAGTACAATACAAATAAAGTAAGAGTCTAAGAAAATTAAGACCTACAATCTGAAAGAAAGGCTTGGAATTTCTTCAGCATTCTAAGTTTTCCTTCCTTAATATAAAAAATCTGTGACCAGAGTTAATTTTCTCAGTATGTATTCTGGAAATGGTGCCCTTAATATTGGAATTTAGTAGCTGAGCTTGGGTATAAAATTCGTGTCTGTGCTGTTAATACATTGAAATTTTTCTTATCTGCTAGTATTCTATGCATTACTGGTCAGTGATATGTATTAGGAGACTGTGTACATCTCAGGGTCGGTAAGCGTACAAACTCTTAAAAATGTATGTATATATACCCTCTGAGGATTTTTATAATTTATCCTGTGTCTTCTATAAAGTTATCTTATAATACACATAATAAATAATCTTGAATTCTCAGGCCTAAAATACAGCCTCTTTTCCTCCATGTGTTAGTCAACAAACAAAACGGCATTGTTTCTGTTACAATACATACAGAAGACAAAGCCAGAACAACATGAGCAATAACATTGCTACCAAGGCAAGAAACTGAAGAATTTGGATACAGACAGGGAAATAGCAATAATAAAAATCCCATAACTACACCCCCCACACACACTTCCACCCCAAAACTCACCCAGAAACTTAGAGTAGAAACTAAGAGAAATAAGGAATTTCTTCACTTCTGCAAAAATCTTGACACATCTGTCAGAAGTCACTAAATACACCTAAGCATCACACAGCAATCATTGCATGCTTTAAGTACTGCTTTTGGAAAAGAGTGGTATGTAGAGAGATCTTCCTCTATTCCATGAATACATTTGCATTAGCAATATACATAAGACTTCTAGACAGTTGGTAGTATCATGTGGCAGAGTTCTGTTCGCCTAAAGTTATAGCATCTTCGGATAATATACATTTATCCACAACTCAGGTCTGGTATTTTCAGATAGCAAAACACATACATTTCTTCCTTAAAAAGACAAACTTGTTTGTGAAATAGCTATACCGTATGGATCAGTTAATTTTAGATGTTATTTTTTCATCCAAGTAACTTTTGACTAAATCAACTTCTGTCCTTAGGACTAGAATGAATAAATAAAAACATTTATAGCAGCCCCTGAGTTCACAGTAAAATCAAAAGTGAAGTACAGATATTTTTCACAAGAATAACAAATCAAGTTATGAAATGTAAAATTTCTTAATGCTTAAAAATGCATTATCAATTACATCACAAGGACCTGAACATGGGAGTGCTGATCAACCCACAAAAGTATGTAATTCAAAAATTCTGAAAGCAAAAAAAAACTAATTCTGAATAGTTTTTCTAAAACTTGTGCATTTTTTCTCTTTTTACCATGCATTTAAGATTTTTTCTGACTATTACTGTTCCATCTGCAAAGCTCCTTCCCTTCTCTAATCTCTTCAGCTGCTATTGTAATCATCATCTCCTTTTTACCACATGACTGTTCTTGACCTCACCCTCACACTCGTTCTTTCTTCATCGAATCCAGGTATCCACTACACTCTCAGTTAAGACCATAGTCTTTATTTTGGCTGTCCTTTTTTCTCCCTGTTTTCATTTCTATTTTTTGCTGTCTTTCACACTGTGCTCTATTCCTGGGTGATTAACACCAGTAATAAAGCTTATCCTACTTAGTTCATCCTGATTCAGTGGTTACCATATTTCAGCCAGTGCTTTTTGTGTTATCTCTTTGATGTCTTATTATTAGATTATACAATAGCTGAACCCTTTCATTGAGATTCCTAAACCACTAAAACTGTACAAATTCCAGCTTCTGAATTAAAGAAAAACAGGATTTCATACTTCAGCCTTCCCACACATTCTTTTCTATTTTGCTACTTGTTCCTGCATCTGCAGAACATACCCTCACTACTATTTATCAGTGGTAATTAGTATTTATCCATAGCTTATTGATTATGCTCAATTTGTTCCTTTGCCCACATTGAAGCAAACCTAAGTCTTACTTAATCTTCAGTGGTGTAATTTTAAGACACCTCATTAAAAGTTGTTTTTCTCTACTCATATCACAATAGCGTTGATCAAGTTCTCCCAGTATTTCCTGATTACTGACCCACTTTCACTGCAACCCTCTGATCACACAAATACACTGCAAACTACTACTCCAAATTCAATTATGTGTTTTACTTCTCTTGTGAACATGGCTGATTTCCCTTTGAGTTGCTTCATAAGCTTAACTTTTCTGGCACTGACTTCAGTGCAGCATTGATCACTGTTCCTTCCAATTTATTCAGCTCTGGCGACTTGTATGGGCTGTCGCCGCTTTCTGTACTCTGCCATTTGCGCTAAACATGGTTTATTGTTTGTCTTCTGTAACTTCCTTCATAACAATATCAGTTTCATATCATGATAATTCCTTAGACATACACCATCTTCCTGAGTTTATCAATAAACCGAAATAAATATTTCACTTGAGGAGTGTACAGGAAGCTGATTTGATTTTTTGCCTATTAATGACAGCTCTGATTTGATTTGGGTAGTAAATCTTGGGATAAGAACTTGAAGATTTATTTGGGGAAAGATATAGGGAGGGCTAATAACAATAATAATCTAAGAACAGGTTGATTGGGTCAATTAAAAATGAGTCATAGAGGTGGAAAGAAAAAATAAAGAAACAGTAGTGCAATGGGTTAATACGGGTCCAAACTGACTAATAAATTGTGTGAGATTCCCTTGTCCATCAAATCAATAATTATTTATTTTAAAAAATGGCACAGAAACCAAAAGATATATTACGCCATTTGTTTAAACTAGTTAATTTTGTACCATTTAAACCCCTACACTTACAGTTATGTAGGCTGTTCAGACACATTCATATCAAGGAAATACTCAGCAAAATTGGTTTATTTCTTCAGAATTCAACAACAGTTTCTTAACACTGGAATTAAACATACAGTTAGGGTTATTTATTTTAACCTCAGTGAATGACAAAGATCATGTGATTTTTTTTTCTCCACAGAAACGCAGAAGAAAAAGAATAAACCGCACAAACATTTCAAAATGTTAAGATTATTTCTCTGAAGCCTTCCAAGTTTGGAAATGCAAATATGAAGCTAGTGACTGCATCTATGATTTTGCATTTATTATTTTTTAAAATGAAATGCTATATAGTTACTGATTGCACTCAGTTGAAATGTATCATCTGTTCTGGGTACTTTGGTTTGTACTAAGGCAAATATTGAAGGCATCCAAACATCAAGTTCTTCAGTCCCATTACGTTGTACCCTAATCTAGTAGTAACAGTATAACAAACAGCATGACTATTTGCATAGCCAGAAATTTTAACATTGGATTTATTTTACTCAAGAATAAGGGTAAAACAAGCAACAACAGACAGGATGAAGGGTATATATAATGAAAAGTTCAGTATCTCACCACCTACCACCTACCTACACACACAGAGACATGTACTGAGCTTCCTTAGGTTCATGAAACATAAAAATAAGTTGTGTTACAACTAAAAAGAACAGACTAACATTTCTCACTGCAGCCACCCAAGGGAAGCCTTGGTTTATGTATAGATTGGGGAACAACATGAAATAGCTTCATTTTTGAAAAACTAATTTGGTTCTTTCTTAAAAAACACAAAAACATCTCCCCCCTGCCCCCCCAAACCTCACAAACTCTACAAAAATGGATAAATTACAAGGATAATATTCAACTGACATGCACACAGAGATGAATTCCTGTAATCAGCACCTTACAATACCACTTCAGGCTTTTGGAAGAAAAAGTATATGAGGAAGCTTACAGCACTATGATGTACTTCAACACTATTCTTTTGTGTAGTCTTCAATGAACAGGGTGTTTTGTACACTACCTGCTTCAGCCACTCACCATGGGCAAATACCATCAACAGCACTGCTGAGAAGTATAGCCAAAGATCCAAGAGATCTTTGGAGGCCCTTGAAGAACCAAAGAAATCAAGGAGGACTAAAAAGTTATATGTTCAGCATTTCAATGCTTAGTTATCCATTAGTAAATGTAAGGAATAAATAAAATGAAGTAAACTGAGCCTATTTTGTTTATCCTTCCCTCCTACTATCACACAATCGCCTCATCCTCCAAGTCTGCCTAGTACAGACCCTAACTCTGGTTCTTCACATAATCTTTTGGAATTAACAAATCCCCAAATTATGGATGTTTTCATACAGGGATTGTATATTGCTCAGGAGAAAATGGAGAGATGCACAACATCAATTATTTTTTTACAGAACCTTTTGATAGGTTTTATTTCTATACATTTCCAGTTCTTGAGATTAACTGACAGAAACAATTAAGAACTTGAACAGAAGTGTTTAGTTGCTCAGTAATGAAAATGCATTCCCAAGCAAGAAAAGATTATCACTTCGTATGGAGTCTGAGCCAGAGGAATACCTTTCTCTAAATTCAATAAACCAAGGAAAATTATTGAAGACATCAGATCTTCTAAAGGAATTCTCAAAAAAACAAGTACAAAGGAACACTTTGTAAGAGTGCAGGAGGTCTAACTACTATGTTGTCCCCTATCAAGAGGGCAAAAAATATGAAATACAATAAATATTATTGAGTATGACAACCATTTAAGTAGGTTTTGTTCGTATTGAAGGACTTAAAAGCACGAGAAAGGGAAAAAAAATCCAAACCCAACAAAAGATTTGTTAAAAATTGAAACCCAACAAAAGGTTTGTTAAAAATAACAATCTGAGTTTGCTTTGTGACAAGAAGACACATATGCCAAATTTAAAAAAAAAAGAAAAATCATCGCTCAGAAGCAACATGATGTTAGTCAATAAAGCTGACCTACACCATGTTAATAGTTGCCTTCTTATTTTAATGAACTAACTAAAATATAATTTTGTATCACAGCTTGGGAACGTACAGTACAAAATACTGTGTTTACTTTTGATAATAAACATTTTTTCTATATAATGATCTGAATAATATGTCAAATTGATTTTAGGAATTCTTCTTCATCAACACACATGATGTACATGAGTACCATATGTGATAGGTACTTATCAATGAAGAGTAACACTGAAATTATTTTATTGATGTCAATATGTAGTTCAGTTATGAATACCTATGAATCAGTTATTTATTCTATCTATTATCAATACATATAATTTTCAATTTAGTAGTGTTTTTTCTTATGGGGGTGAAACAATTTCTGTTTTACTTTCTGATGTTGACTTGACATACCTGTTGGCATTCGATGAAGACACTGTGGCAACAATTCAGAGCTTTGTTGGTGCAGTGATGCCTAACAGCAGAACTGCTCTACATTGTCAAATATACACACAAAGTCTACACAGACTAACAGCACGGCTGCTGTTTAATTTACTTTATAGTAAAACCCAGAGGTACCACTGAAGATCAGGCCTGTCAGTATGCCAAGTATTGTATAAACAAGGCTTGATTTAATGCTCATTGAATTCAGTGGAAAAAAAAGTCTCAGATAGACACAGTTCTTTCTCTTAAGTGTCTAGATCTGAAGTGAGTTAATCCCCAAGCGGGTAGAGTTCTTATATATTTATATCCAGCTTAAAAATAACCATAAATACTAAACTTACAAGCAACTATAAATAAATATAGACATAAAAGACTCCTTATTAAGTTATACTTAATTGGTTGATACATCATTGAAGAAAATAAACAATAAGAAATTCCAGTCTTTTGGATCTATTAAGATTAAAAAAAGGGAATTCTACTTGTAAGGAAGGACAGGTAAAAAAAAAAGCAAAACAAAACCACAATTTGCATGCAAGTTGTTCCAGCTTAAGTCTTGATTCATATGGCTTAAAGAGCTTAGTATTGTTATTAATTTCTTGATTAATAGGACTGAAATTTTCCACTTGTAAACACGTAATACATATCATAACTGAAACATAGTATTTAATTTTAGAGAAACACACACATATTCAGGAGTATTCAATCCCACTGGAATTGAACTGAGTTAATTATCTTGACTTTGAAACAGTTATAGTAAAAACAGCACAGCTTTTTTCTATCCATGCACAGAAAGTTTGAATGATTTACCTCACTGAATAAAGAAATCAGAGTTGCAAATTGAATAAACTACCCCAGACTCCTCCTGTTCTTTTGCAGAATTTTGTTGAGAGCTTTATTTATTTTTTTAAAGGAGACTATGAAAAAACCAAAACCCCAGTCCTATTAATTCAGTCTTCTTTAAGCTTGCTTGTACACATTTTAGAGTAGGTATTTTAAATTAGTTTTTTTTTTATTAACCTTTTAAGATAAACTTCCTATGAAACTGTCCAACTCACTGACATATATATATATATATTTCTAATCACATATATAAAAAAATCATTTCAAATGGAGGGAACAAGTTAAATGCCACAATGATTCTGAATAGATGAATTTTCCTCATGTGCATTCTGTTTGTATTTGCAATAGCCTTCCAGATAGCCATAACTAATTAACTTAAAAGTATAATTTGTTTTATCTGCTGCCTAACAACAGGTAAAAGAGTTGCCCATTCCTAATTTTTCTTGTTTGCAGCTAATTATCTAAGCCTCTGCAAATAGCATAGGAATTTAAAGAGTGTTAAGCACTCATTCAAAAAGGAGTGAAACCCCATAAATTCCAATTAGGTAAGCAAACTCTCACTTGAGATTAGGGAACTTCAATAGCTAATCTTACACTATTTGCTCCAGAAGAAGGGAACAGATGGTTACATTATGAGTTTTACAACTTTATAGATTAAAGAAGGCTATTATTTTTTTCTTAATTTACAAGGGATTTTGTATATGCCTAAGTATGTATATGATTCATTTATTTTTCAATATAGAAACTAAATATGCTTTAACTGGCTAAACCAAGATTTTACTTCCACTGTAGCAGTCACTGTCATGAAGAAGAATGAACAGCATTTCATTGTCAAGTTTGAATGTAACAAGAAAATACATGCTTTTTGCCTTATATTGGAGAACTTGTTCTATAAGAAAGATTCTAACAGTGTTTCCATTTCATACAAGATGAAATAATTTTAACACAAAGTCATATGGAGTGAAAAGGTGAACAGAATTCTTCAAAACAGTTGAAGAAATAGAGAAATATCAGATGGTAATATTTACAGAAAATATTTTAATTCACCAACAAAAATGAGCACAAAACATTTGTGTTACAGCAAAATTTTTCTACTTTCCTGAAAAGATAAATACATAGATAAGAAGCAGTATACAGAGGCTAGAAAAGGGGAGATATATCTGCAATGAAAATACAAAAAATGTGTGGAAGTAAATACAGAAACTTGTCTGTAACTTGTACCACAGTTCTTGAAACTTTCTTTCAAATCTTTGAACTTCTCCATATTCTGGTTCAGTGAATGCATCAAGTGATAGTAAAACTGGAGAAATGTCTGAATAGCATCAACATCCTCAAGGCAGCCAGGTCTCTGAAAAGACTCTCCTTCAGGATTCTGGCTAGGAAAGGAGGAAAACAGGAAAAGAATGCAATGATGTAACAAAATAGTAAATTAAAAAAAAAAAAAATATACATAATTTTCAATGGTATTTAAAAAAATCTCAATTCTACTCACCTTCTTCTGTATTCCAAACAGATTCTTCACCTTTCACCTGACTAGTCCTGAATAGCTACTTCTCACAGTGCTCTGGGTGCTCATCAGTGCTGTCTCCTTGTGCAAGTGTATTAATTATGCAGGGAAAAAAAAGGAGATTTGCGCCAACCACTTCTATAGTGAACAAACGTAGTTTTGATGGGAAGACACAGAAACAGAACACTCTTGTAGGGGAAATAAAACAAATTTCAAAGTAAGGAATTTGGATGATGCATGGATTACTTGCATGCTTAGTAATATAGTGAAATAATAGTAACTTTTGTTCAAAGGTATAAAACCCCCAAATCCCAAGCAGCCGTAACTGTGGAAGAAGCAACTTTAAAAATTTATTCCAAGTAAGCTTTTATAAATATTTCCATTTGCAATAAATGAAATATGTTTGGAAAGAGAATTTTGGATACAGTGCACACAACTCACATGGCATGATGACAGCCTATGCAGTATTTTAGCATATGTAGACCAGACTCCAAGTAGAGTCTGACAAAACCTAAGAAGGCAGACCTGGCTAAGAGTCAGGAGTCACGCTTATTAAATTGAACTCTCAGGGGTATCATGCAATCAGAGGTCACAATCGAGGCAACAGAAGCAATGTCACGATATCAGAGAAAGGGCCAATTCAGACCTGCTCCCTGACAGGCAGTGAGGTCACGGCTTGCGGCAAATAACTGTATTAAAAGGGAATATTCTCTGCACACTTTTAGAACTGTCATCTGAACAAACAAAGTCAGGTCATTGGTAGGTTAAATCAGAACTTTCTGGCTTAGTAGTACATAGCTTCCTTTCTTTTTACCTTTGCTGCTAATTTCTCAATTACAAAATATACATCAGCTACTAAAGCAAATTTAACTTTGAAATACACAATAGCGTTTAAATTCCTCCCTTTTCAAAGTTTCATTCTATCTTTGACAAAAGATATCCCTTGTCTGTTCATAAACTGAAATTTACTAAGCTTGCATCCTATTAGAAAACAATAGATACGCAAGAACTTCAGGGAAATGACTTTCCACAATCAATTTCTTAGTAAGCCTGATACTTAATCTTCACTTAGAAACTGAAAAAAAAAAACCAAACCCAAAACAAACAAACAAACAAAAGTATTAAACAATTATTAATAATCTGTTTGTTTGACAACCACTATGAAATCAAAGTGTTCTGCTTTTGTCTCGCTACATAGATTTCTTTATCTCCTTACCGGGGCAAGGTTATCTACTAGATTCTAAAAATGTAGCAATGTATTAAATTATAACCATGTTGGATTAGTTAACCTGACAATAAACCTGCAAAGGAAGAACTATTCTAGACTGTCATAAATAAAATTTTATTCAAAATTATTAACTCTGTATGCAGGGATTGCTTAGGAAAATGACAAAAAAAATATATTTTTATAACTGGAAAATTCAGTATTTCTACCTATTTTATACACAAACGCCACATAAAATATCTGCAGTCTTTACATAATTACAACACATACCTACAAATTTCAAACAACTACTAAAATGTTTCTGTATTGCACATGGTGAGAATTGAACTGTAAATTATGAAGTTGGAAAGTTGTACATTATAGAAATAACACAGCATAGAAGTTACATAGGTATCACTGCATGTTTGTACTTTTTGATTAAAATATTTGAGTCACTTCAATTCCTTGTGAAATCCACTAAGTCTACCATACCTACTATTTTATAGACTACATCAAATCTGTAAAAGGACTTTGCTATAAGAGTTAGTATTGATCAGAATACAATTTTTAGCACCTAGATTTCAATTTTCTAGTCATACCTTAATGGTTTGATTGAAAATCGTTGCACTTTACCAAAATATATTATGTATTTGAACATTATTAGTAATAAAAAAGAAAGACACTTCAATATATGTTCAGTATTAAACACTTGGAAATGGAATGCTGTAGATTTTTGACCTCACTGATAGTATTCTCTGTAACACCATAGTTCCCATTACAGATTAGGAAGAAAAAAAAAAGATTCTATTGTAAGTAACTTTTATACATGACATTTTCAAATAAAATAAAAGCTCTGGGGTGAAGGCCTTCCTTTAATTCATCTCTGAAAGTACTTAAAATATGTGGAGGCATAGCTATTAAAATGTGTAGCTACAGGAAACATTTCTTTAATTGTCATTTAATATGTATCACGTTGTCCAACTGAAACGAGATTTGTATTTATGAAATATTTCTAATAATATATTATATTCCTTGGTCACAGCTCTGTACAAAATGGAAATTCTTTTGCAAGATGAACATTCATGACAACTCTATTGACAAAGACTACACACTTTCTGTGACATATGTTAAAATACCATTTGCATACCAACATGATTTTAATGCTTGAAATACTCACTTTGGAAAATGTTTGAACATATCTGAAAGTGCACTTTTAATGACCCCTTCATTGGCAATCAGTTTTTTGAAGTGTAAAAAGAATATTAGGTAATGCTGGGTAAAAGCAAAACAAACAAACAAACCACCCCAATATTGACTAGAGTCCCCAGGCATCTAAACAGATGGCAACAAATTCAACAATTACTTTTAACTAGAGGTACTAAATCCAAGTGCTGTAACACTTTATTTTAGAGGAATTTAGCCAAACCTATTCCCCCTTACCCTCTCCAACCAAATCCATTTGGATTTAACTTGTTGCTAAAATTATCTGTCTTTTGCACTCTAAGACCTGGGTCACAACCTTACTTAGGGACAGGAAATAGTTATCAGGTCATTGAATGGTCAAATGAAAAAGGATTTGAAATGCTTTGGTACTCAGGGGTCTATTCATCCAAAATGACTGCCTTATGTAGTATTAAAAGCTGTGAACATTGGCCGAGATGCAGGTATCTACACTACCCAGCTTTTGAACATAAAATGTCAAAATGAGAGGCAGAACCAAGGAAGATGCAAATAAAACTATCTGAACTACCGCATCACCTTATTCAACACTGAGAAAAACTGATTTTCAGCCTTTGATGACATTTCAGGTGAAATCTCATTCCCATTAAAGTCATCATTACGTAGCTATTAGCCAAAATTGGTAAGACTTGCCCCCCACACACACTTACGTGCAGTGTGCAGTTCCTTTTAGGTTAAAGGTTGATAAACTACTATGCTATAAAAGTACAGGTGATAACCTACACAGTGTAAAATCCAAGTTTTGGAAGTTTGTTGGAACAAACACGTGTGCTAATGAAGTCCCAATGCCACTGCAAATTACAGCTATCTGCAAATCACCGGAGACACAAAGGAATAATACACAGGCAGGTGAAATACTATGTGGTCAGAAACCTTTAACACATGAATACAGGAACCTTAAAGACTAGAACCACAGTGAGAATTCATAATGTTAAGTTGAAACCTACTTATGGCAAATACCTCCAGAGGTATTTCATGGGAATTTCAGCGAAACAGAAAATCCTAAAATCCTTTTTTTTGTTCATTGACTGTGAAAAGCAAAAATATTACTACAAATTTCATATATCTTATTTATATATGTCACTTAGAAATATTCAGACACTGAAGCGCACTGCATAAATACATATAAATTATGTTTTATGTATTTATTTAAAAAATTGTACCATAATTCCAGGATTGTTTCATTCCACGTATACTGAAAAAATCCTACAGTATCATTGATGGACAGGAGGCTAGAAAATTAGGCACAGATTTTATTTTTCAGTTTTATTTTATAATAAGAAACTGGGCCACTAGAACTATGTAACTGAAGCTTGAGTGCGTGCACTGTAAGGCCCCTGCAGTCTTTTACAACTTTTCAGCGTACCGCTGTTGTGAACTGGGTTTGCACTCTGCCAGCAGAGCAGCTCTGACCCATGGAGAGCACTCCTTCAGATCAACACTGCCTCAGGCTTTACTGCTTTCTCCAAGAAGTCTTACATTTCAGGCATCAAGTTGAATTTCTTCTGGAGATGATTAACCCAAACCCATGACAGATTTTTTCCAAGATATCCAACTCCTTATGTTTATTTTATCCTGGCTCTTTTTGGATGTACTGGACACAAGTAACCTACTCATTTTACATGTTAAAGGGCTGGTGGAGAGCCATTAATTCCTCAAAATGAGAAAATATTTCAATGCGAGAGTTCTGTTGTGTGAGCTTGAACTAAATAATAAGAAACAAAGCCAAAGAACTCTGATTTTAAAAGATAGATCCTCTTCCACACTACAGGTTTCTATAATGCATTTTCACCACATTTCAGGTCAGATCTTACATTCTCTGGAAATGCTGGTTATTCTGTCATTTTTGTCAGTGCTGTGTGGATTAGAAACTGCTTTCCTAATATGGCATATGAATTTAAAGCCTGGGAGATATGCAATAATTGCCTGTTACTGTAAATATGGCAATCGAGCTATTAGGTATGCAGCAAGACCATGTTTAGAATGTGGTTGCTTATCGTTTTCAGATCACAGCTCAATAAGAGATGACTTAATCTAGAAATGGATTTTTACAAACAATGTGCTGTCTGGGAGTTCAATGCCATTTATATTTTTTCACTGAAAATAGCCAATTTCAAGAAGATGATAGCTAATAACTTGTGTAAATTGTTATAGCTCAATGTCTTTTAAAATGTTCTTAAATAGCAAACAACAAAATATTGAAAGCACAGAAAAACATAAATATTAGCATTCCACTCTCAGTACCTTCTCTTACCCCTAATGCAGACGTTTAAAAGCATCCGTGATTTGAATCAATGCATATTCTATTTAATTACTGCCTATACTTGTTAATCAAAACATTCATATTTTGTAATATGTAAAATTAAAGAAACTGCTTATCATTATGTAACAATATTTTAATGAGCTCACATGATAAACTCAAAGGTAACCTTAAATTACCACTTTCCAAAGTCTCAACTTCAGATTTTTAATTCCCATTATGAATAATCTATAAGAATGTTTTGCAACATTTTTTACTTAAGAGTACAAGGAGTTTCATAATTGTGAACTATCAGAAAGCTGGAAAACAGACCGCTTTAAATGGATCCTTGATATTTATCTTCCAATAATATGACATAATCACAAGATCGTATTACCTCTTATTCTTGTTCCAATATGAAAAATAAATGTTATTTCTACTGACAATTTAAAGAGAAATGAATAAATATTTCCAAATTAAAAGCCACCTGAGAAAGCATAATCTGTTCATTATCAAATCTGTATTGGTAAAATTTAGCTTAACATTATACCCATTACATTCTCTTTAGTCACCAATGAGCATAAAATGACAGGAAATACAGTACTGCCAATTAGAAATGTAGGTTCCCAAGCTACAGTAAACATATTCTGAAGCACACAGTCCAATGCTTTTTTTACACAGTCAAACTTCCTGGTATTGGTCATTGTGCACATTCCTGAGTGAAGTCAAATTCCACTGTTTTAACTTCTTTGGAGTATGGACATGACTAAAAGTAAGTGTACTATGTGTGTCAATAAATCACCTAAACTACATAATTAGAACATAGTCTATGAAATATTGAGAAACTAAGTGAATCATATCCAAATAATATTTGGACAGTTTGGTTGGACTCTCAGCTGATCTATTGCACTCTTCTAATTTGCTCTACAGATTGGAATTAAACTTCCCATTTCACTGAAGAGAATTTTTTTGATAAACCATCAAAATCATTGAGGTAGATGGATTAAAAAGGATCCCATAAGATATATACTGTTCCCAAAGCCCTGGGTGTGCCTTTCTTAGTTTTGCGCTGCTGTACTGGGACAAAACACTCACACTATTGGTTGGAAAAAGTAGGTATCCTTCCTCTATGTAAATGAAATTATAGACTCTTTAATTACAGACCCACAAGTGGAAGAGATGCACATTCAGCCAGGGTGAATTGGAACTTCCCAAGAAAGAGAAGGAGTCAAGGAGAATCTTCCTTCAATTCCTGATCTACTTTATCCAAAATAGTAAAAACTGAAATAGCTTCCAGGCACCAAGAGGAGAAGCAGTCATACAGCCTTCCAAAAATGCCCTTTGCTTCAAAACAGGAAACTATGAAAATTATGTGTTCCTTATAACATTTCCAAAATTTTGAGATCTTTGAAATGTCATAATCTACAAAACACACAAACCCCTCCAAGAATATTCAATAAACGAGTAAGCAGGCATATTTTGTTTATTAACTAACTAGCACTAACTGCAACTCAACAACTGTGCGGGAAGCATAACTCTATCACAAGAAAAAAAAAGGAATGCAATATACACAATCCCAGGAAATGTCCAGCAAATCATCAGAAGTGTAAATACATCAGATCAGACTTTCATCTTTCTTCAGGTTTTTGATTAGGTTATAGAATTTACACATGCATCTTCTGTGCCTTACTTTATAACCTTTGGAAGTTAATGTCACAATAAGTACATTTGATTCAAAATTAGTATTTATTTAATGAATCTGTTTTATACAGTGACTACATGCATTAAATTAATTTAAATGAATTTAATTATTTTAAAAGAAACTGAAACAGCATTAGGATTAAAAAATGCATGTTGATGCTAAAAATTACATCAGAAAGTGTCCGTAATTTACTTTCCTTTCAAAATATACAAAGAAAAAAGAGTAAGTCCTCTGCTTATTGAATTTATATACCCACTTGTACTCCCCAGAATATGCATATATATTTGTGTGTGTATACGCACATGTATCATGTGTATATGCACTGACACATACACATATGTAGACACAAGCATATATACATTGACACACATTTAATCACATTCCCATGGTTTGTGCCTTCACATGTTGCTTGTATTTTTAAATGGTAAATTCTTGTCTCTCGGAACAACGTTTCCTTATGCTGTTGATGAAGCATGTAATAAAAAGGGGTTTGTTTCTGACTAACTTCTGTGTGCTATTGTGATACAACTGTGAAATAATGTTCCCCTGTGGGGATTTGTATAACATCAGCGAGTAAAGCATGATGACTCTTCTAAAATTTAATAGAAGTTTATGAAGTCACTTAAGTTTTGAAAAAATATTTTCCTACAATGTCTATTCCCCCTCAAATAACTCATATATGTGTATGTATGAATACATACACATATATGAATTATTCCATGGGGTTAAATTTATGCATAAGTTTTCAAAATGGGTTATCAACATTTTGCATATCAGCTCCTCCCAACTTTTGTAACAGGAAAATATTCAAATATTGCATAAACACTGTGTCCTCACTATGATTATGTATTGCTTTATAGATGCTGTATGATACAGCACTATCAGAATGATGCAGTAGCACAGATGAGAAGGCAAATAATGTCACAATATAACCTTTAACTCAGAAACACACAAGAATCAGGTATTAAGTTGATTCCTTTTCAGTCTTTATTTTTATAGCTATAATTTTTTTTATTCTTTTTTGTCCTATTTGTATTTTTAAACACAAATGAAAGACACAATGAAGACGAAAGACATTCATCATACAGTTTAACGAGATTACCTCTTAAATATTCAATACCATGATGTGTTCCAGTTTGAAAATCTAAAACTGTTCTAATTGTTTCACTTCCGAGGGCATCCCCTTTCAAAAGTAGTGATTCTGTTATGTAACAGATAACACATGTGTGCATGCTGTTGATGCTATAGTTTCTCCCTCTATTTCCCAACTTAAAGAAATAAAGCAGGAATATTTAGAATGTGGTGTTTGTTTTCTGGTTTGGTGTTTTTGGGGTTTTTTTTGGATTTTGTTTTAGATTTATTTAGTGGTTTTTGAAGGAGATAGATCAGAGTTTAAATTTTTTACCAGAGCACAGACTAACAATCTGTGAAGGTAAAAGGGCTTGAATGGAGGAAGTTTACTTCCACAGTGCAATGGACTGGTCTGTGTTCTCCCTTGACTTAAAATATGGTGTCCACAAGATTTATGGATACAAAGTGAAAACATTCCACCTTCTTGTTACAGAAAGAACTCCAACGCAGAACAGACCCAAAGAAAAGTATTCCAGGCAAAAGAGGAAGAAATGGTCAAAAGGTGAGAGAGGGGAAATGGGAAACAAGCTTTACTGGGAAGAAATGACTGATAATACAACTCTGAAATTATCATGCAGGTGCTTTGTTTTGTAGTAAATATCATGCAAAGCGTTACCATATTCTAAGTGTAGATACTCTTATATCTGATGATATCTCACATACACATAAATAAATGTTCTGTGCTGAACTCTGGGTTCAAATTCACAACTCAGTGTTTTCTGGCCATACCATCTTAATAACAATGCCTCATGCAGAAGGAAAATTTTAAATTCTGGTCAAGCAGAAGAGTATTGCCTGGCTTCTCGAAGGCTCAGCAGTTTGCATGTAAGCACCCAATAATAGATTGCTGAAAAAAAATCTCAGTTTATAAGGTAGTCAAAGGAGTACAATGGTCCTTGAAATGAAAGAAAAACAAGAGTGCCACTACAGTGCTTGCCTTTCGATAGGTAATCTGCTATGGTGCCTTCTCTCCACGTATTCAAAAAGTAATTTCAGTAATATTTAGAATGCATATATTGGCTTTCCAAAATGAAGGGATATGTCTCCAGGCAGGGACAAATAAAACTAGGAAAGCTAGGCTTAACTTACACTGACTTTAAAGTACTGAGCCTGGGATCAAGCGTATCTCTTTGACATGGCTTTGAACACTCACACTACTTCATGAAGGCTTTTGGCACCCAGTGTTTTGCAGGCAGTCTGCATGTTTTCTTTCTTCAACATAGGATGCATTCTGGCATATAAGCATATCCCACAGGAACAGATACTCTGGGAAGGCTAAGTCAGGCACAGTATAGACACACTTTCTATATTCATGTGAATTCATACTTGGATCTAGGGCAAATAATACAGCAAATATTCTTCTTCTTTGGAATTCACCAAGAATTGTTTCCACCTAAATTTGAGCATGGGCTTATGAATATGAAACAAATTTGGACTTTCATATAGCTAGGTAGATTACCAGATTGCAGTTCAGGTATACTCGGATGGACTGCACACCTGTCTCAGAAAGGTTCTAGTTTCTATTTTCATTCTGTGAATGTTGATCTAGTATGTTTAATTTTACTTTGTGGGATTGGGACTAAATCAGAAAGCAAATAGCTGTGTCTTCAAAAGAGATAAAAAAGAAAGAGGTGTAACTTTCTGAGCACACTGTTAAGTTGCAAAAAGAGTAAAAGAATCCAAGCAGACTGCCTCTGGAGATGCTCAGCTTTTTACAAGGGTATTTTAAATAGACTCGGTCTTATTCTAATCATACTGAAACCAAGGAAAATTGTAACTTGAATTCCAACAGTAAGAGAGATACACAATATTTAAATGATTCTGGAAAGCCAATTTTATATTTACGTGCTGAAGATTCTTTTCTTCTGTTGAATGGGAGATTTTAAGGAATATTTATGAAAGTAAATTCCTAAAAGCATGAATATGAAGTCAAATTTAATTTTAAAAATTTTACTCTAGTGCTTTGAAGTTCATACTTCTATGACTTGCTTAGATTTTTTTAATGGTGATTATTTTTGTGATGATTTAATAATAATGATAAAAAAATAGGCACCGGTTCTTTACGAATTAATCTCTAGGACCCCCACCTCTGTCCCATCCCAATGAATTGAAATTGAAATATTTCACTTCTGTAATTTGAGATACTCAGGAACAGAGATGAACTTTAAAGTCCTGTGTTCTATTTGTGCATATTGCTTTTCATTTCACATATGCCTGCTTAAAACACATTAGAAGATATATACTCTTATATGCATAAAGTGAAATACTTGTTCATACCTTCAAAGTAACCAGCACTTATAGGCTGTGTCTTCCTTGGTGGTTTCACGTGGAGATGTTTATTTTCACTGTTTTTGAACAACGCCAGGCGCACAGCTGGGTCTAGACGACAAGAACAAGTTAAAATCAAAGGTCAGACCTGGCTCATTCATTCCTTCAAGTAGTTTTTCACCTTTTAGCCGCTTAATAAATGAAAATACCTTTTTAAAGTAGGTTTTATATTCACAAAGAATTACACTTTCTAAAAGAAAGCAGCATAAATACATGTACAACTGGAACCAAAGTCACTATTTTGCAGGATTTTAACACTTTTGACCATTTAGCTAGCTCATCTCCAAATGAAAAATAAATTCTAAAGCTAATACTTGAAAAACATGGTTCGAAAGCTTGATGTGAAAGCAAGAAATTGTAACAGAATATATGCCAAGCCGAGTTTCTAAAAGCTTTGTTCAGAATTAGTCATCAGGCCAAATCAAGTCATTTACACCTTATAAATGTTAACAGGAGGCAGTTTATAAACTGATGTCAAACTTGCATATAATAATCTAACCTCTTGGATGTCCCATCCTTACTGAAATAAAAAATACTCCAAAAGTCTATAGACTCATCTATATCTCACGATACGAAATCTTGATTAGCCTCAGGACTTTTATTTTGAAAACTTTGCAAAGAAGCAAAGATGAGCAGAGAATTATCTATAAATCCAGATAATAAATGTTTTTACACTGGAAAAATAGTTTAACAAAAGCTAAACTAATACAAAGCCACACACCTAAGGAACGGTGGTTTTCATGCATTTTTTCTTATGTGATGGAAGACTTGTTTGCTTGACACAGAAGGAAATTAGAGTTTAAGGGAAATAGTGGGTTAGAAAGATTGTAAAAATTCTATTCACAGTGCAGAATAAACCAGTCAGCTATCAAGAAGAAAAAAAAAAAAAGATCTGAGGAGAATTTAGAAACAAAAGCAATTATATGGTGACGAGCAAGAGTATATAGGCTTTTGTGTGTATGGCACTGAGCATAATAACTTGAGTTACAGAAAGCCAAAGGAAAAAATTCAGAGAAATATGTTTCACATGATTAAAAGAAAAAGACGATAGCAAAAGCGGAATATCTGAGAAAAAAATGAGGCAGAAGAGGTTAACCTACAAAGGTGACATTGGACTGTCAGAAAAGAGCAGAAATTAATAAGGAGAGGAAACAGCAATAGAACTTAGCAATAAAGTAGATATGGCAAGGAATGGGTTTAAATTTTCACATCTGCAGACGCTGCAATGGAACAATATGGAACAATAAAGGGATCCCAATAGCTCCACATCTCAGAAAATTCCCTCTTGATAGAAGTAAGATGACACAGACATACTGTATCTTTGCCTTATGAGCCCATAGAAGATCTCTAACAGGGTGTGAATCCTTATAGAGATAATGCACTAATGAAACACATAAAGATGCTATGGTATTTTGGGTCAGCCCACGCTGCAGTAGCATTTGGTTGACAGAAGGTTCTTAATGTTGCTAACCTCTCATAAAGCAGCAAACTTGACTAAGAAAGGAACTGTGGGAAATATGGATGGAAGTAATTTAGGCCATGCCTTCTTCCCAAGGCAGAATCAGCGATACTTCACACATTTTTTATCTCAGACTGTCTAGAAGAACCACTTTCCTCTTGTATGTTGCTTATAGCTTCCAAATTAACCCAGCAGATGTCAGAAGTAATTTTAACCTACCTGTACTAATTAAAGTATAAATTCAGTCAAACAACCCAGGAAGCACAATAAATAATGATTAGCTCTGTTAGTTCTAAAGTTGGATTCTGATAATGGGATCACTTTATTCACAAACTGGATTACCAGGTTTGTAGTTATATTCCTTTTGCACAGCCAGATAAAGTAGGGCTATTTCGGCACACCTCCCAACTCAAAAATAAGTCTATAGCAACCTAGTGTTCTTCACAGTACCAAATGTCCAAGGCAGTAGACCACAGTAAGATTTTTGATAAAAATATCTTGAAGTACTAATACATTATATTTTAAAACTTCTCTCTGAAATTTAAAGTAATGGAAGTTATAAAAATATTTTACGGATCAATGACTTCTGCAATTTCTTCCTATACCTGTAAGATACATAGCCATGTACTATGTAAGTGCTAATACTAAACCTAGATTAAAACGTACAGAGTAAATGTTTCTGTAATGAAATTTTTCCTTTTAGTTCAAAATAATATCTGAAATAAAATACTTTTTTTTTGTTTTTTTTTTCTGCATGGGTCAAATTGCTCCAAAAGGTTTTAAAAAAGTCAACTTTCCTGTTCAAAGTTAAAATATACCACGGACTTTTGGGTGAAGTCACATGAAGTTATTAGTGCCAACCTAGATTTTAAAAAACATTTATTTGCAGAAAAGGATATCAGCAGTAAAGAAGGTCTATGAACTGGAAAGAGATGGAAATTGTTCTTCTAAGAGATTTCTATCACAAGATTTATCTTTGAGTCTTTGCAAAATAACTTAAATAATCTACAGGGATTTAACACAGTGCCAGACTACTTGAATTTGTACCTACCTGGATCACCTCAACCATTGCCTACAGCTCTTTTGTTATTAAAAATGAGTCCTTTTCTTTATCTAGTCCAAAATGTAGGCAATATTACATAGATTACTTTATAATACTAGTGCTTTTCAGTCTTTGAGTGAGCTAGGGAAATGAACTGCACGTATGCTTTGATGACAAGCAATCAAATGTTTTAGATTTCACACAGAGAACTGTGAAAGAGTCCAATAGTTCAAAATCATACAAATATCTTCCTGGATTCTGGCATGCTCATTTAAATGTGGCTTATTAGATGATGATCTATGCTGGCAATCTAGGAACCAGGGAGGTAATTTAATGCACATTGCTTGGCTGACTCCAAATATAGAAGATAAGTTGGACAAACACGAGAAATGTTATAGAAACAATATGGAAGGAACAGTTATGCCTGATCTGGCACCACATTTGCTAAACAACTTCTTGATGATATGTGAAACTGAAAAAAATTAAGTATTTATTATTCACTTTTGTTGTGCAATATCTCTTAATTAGAAAAATATAAATGTATCTGTGCCAACTTTAAAGAATTGATAAATCAAAGTAGCAGAGAGTGACAGATGCTTATCTACAAGATAATTCAATTTGTAAAATCATTTGGAAGAAAGACCACATTTTGTTCCATAATTGAACAGAAATTAGAACTCCAACTCATCCATGGTTGGAGTTCCCAGATGATAAGGCTACACTGAATACGCACACCAACAAAAGTAGTTTGGTTTCTGCTATTAAGAAAATATGTAATGTGTAACAAGGCATAATACTATCACAAGATTTTTATTCTCACTGTTAATTCAGTTTTCAGGGTGGTGGGTTGCTCATTGTTTTCCTTTTTTTTTTTTTTTTTAATAAATTAGTATTGCACTGCTGTCTTAAATTCTAAACTAGAACTAAAAACATATTTTCTGACCTCTTAGAAAGATCTTTATAGTTTTGTGCTGGTTCTAGGAGTCAAGGCCCATTCCAGATACTTTTTTCTTTTTTTTTTTTTTTTAATACTTGCTTGGCAGCAAGATTTATTATCCCATGCTGCCAGTCACTGACAAAAGAACTTTCATTTGAGAGGAAATGGTTAAACAATCAGTAATACAACAGTGTAGAAGAGAGAAGCTGAGATCAAGACAAGGCTTCTAGCCATCTTAATAGAAGCTAACTTTCAGAGGCCAGTAAAATATTCACAAAATCAAAGAAATTCAAAGTTAAGTGAGAAATTCTGTACCACAGTACCAAGCCATCTTTAGGAAGCTAGGATTCTTATGAGCCATAGACAATTTTTAATAACAGTGAGGTGCAATAATATCTGCTGTATTTAGATTTTAATTAGAATTTTGTAGTGTTTTATGCACCCAGTATAAACAGGAATATTTCTGATATTATTCCAGTTTTACTTGGCTGCAAAGTTTCTGGTTTCTTGCCCACACTTTTTGTATTATCTTACTGCAGAGTAAAAATAGTTGAAGCAGACACAGCCTACATTTGGTATCGTTAAAATACAGCCACAACTTTATTTAACTACATAAACAAGCATACAAAACTGCAGTGGATTAGGGCATAACAGGCCTTAAGGCCATTATTTGGTGGGACTGGTCTATTGCAATATAAGCATTGCCTGAATCACTCCCTATTGTAAGGTTATGCTACTTTAAGCTCTTCTTGTAATACAAACCACAGGATTCAGTGCACTTGCTAGTATTTTCCATATTTTTTCACTACTGTGAAGGTACACAGCCAGACATATGAGGTAAGATACTTCTCAGTTACTTATATATCTACAGTTTAACTCTATATTTCAGCCAGTCACTTTAGGTTTTGTGTCCAGGTAATGGAGAACTGTAAGTGCTTTTACAGTGAGATATTAGTAGTCCATTCTTGAATTATGTTTTAGGAGGAAATGAATAGGATTTAAGGTGGCTGTTTCTTTCCATAAAGGAAGGCGAATGACTCGCTCAGATGTGGATTTCTATAATTAACCAAATGAATCCCATCATTGCTGCACTAGGAGAAGACAAACACTTTAGATGGAAAACAAAAAGGAATAAATTTCCACACCTGAAGATGCTAAGAAATGAAGCTGTTCATGACTGTCCAGTCCAAGTTCCAATCCAGCAGACTATATTAAAGAGCAGTCTTGACTGTATTAAAGAGGAAGGGTAAAACTCTCTGAATGGAGGTGAATTTGACATTCTTTTTTTGTGAACCTCAGGCCTAAGGCAAAGGATTTTGATAGCATAAGGAAGCAGACAGCATACTCTGATGGATCATTTGTTCTTACAAAATCCATCAGTAGTACCTTAGCACTACCTGCAACTAAGAGGATCATTACCATGGAAGAGCTCAATAGCACATAAAAATATTTGTGATGATGCTGAAATCTTAGCATGAAATCTATCAGCTTATTTGTTACTAGCTTACAATTTATTTGCATCTAGAACCTTTAGAAGCTGTTGCTTTGCTTTTTGTCATAACTTAGTGGATGCTGGCTTCTTATTTTCTAGTGGGTAGGTATCTGTATTACTAACAAAATCATTTTATTGTAGTTAACATACCTTAAATTATTTTAAATCAGAAAGCTAAAAAGGAAAATGTTGCAACCATAACACCAAGAACCTGGAAATTCATAAACCAGAATTCATAAACCCAGAAATAGTAATTCTAAAAATAAATTCTACAAGAATTCATATGCAGCTTCAGTAAGTATAAGATGGGTAAAACTCATAAAGGTGGTAGGATGGCTATTTCTATGGAAACTTTAAAAGATGACGTTGACATCTACTCATTCAGATGAATTGCAATTCATCCCTTATGAAATTCCTGCTTCAGTAGGGTTAAACTCAGAGAAATGGCCTAAGACTGTGAACTCTCTCTCTCTCTCTAGTTACACTGGAATTGCTGTAAGTATTCTAGCATGAGCTGTACCACACAGAGATCCAAGAAAGATACTGGCAGGCTAATGGATCTGGTTACAGTTTCCTGGTCTGGAGCTGGCTAGCCCCAGGATAAGGTATATCTACTCTAATTTAAATCCTGTAAAGTCCCTCTGTTCAACCAGACTCTCAACAAGACCCCAACTTGCTCTCTCCTCTTCACAGGAGGTAGCTGATGTAAAGCATAATTATATATGTGGACACTCTTCTCACACAGGGAATATTCTATCAAGATAATTTTTTAGTGCAACAGCTGAGTTTTAGCATCAGTTTAAGGCAAAAATACTTGCTTTGATTGATAATGTCTATTTGGTTCTCATTGACCAAGGAAGAACTGACTTTGTCAGTATACTGTATGAGGAGGAATACTTGGCTTGATAATTTTTGTACCGAAAAGGTATTGAGTGTGCAATATTTTCAGTCATATTTCTGGGTTGTGGAAATTATACTTTCTTCTTATCTGAAAAGAAGAATGTGATTTTAATGACTGCAATAAGAATCTGTATGGGAAAATTATATATACAGGTTATTTTTCTGCTTGATGTAATTGAAAGACAAAACATTCCTATATGATGTAGTTTCAAGAAGAGAAAACTTGAAGCTATAAAAACATTGTGCAGAAGGTTTTTTTAACTTTTTTCAGTACGAGTAATATACTTTGACAATATTCCATGTGATACATTAAAAAACTCAACACATATATACCATACTGAATAATCTGAAAAAAAAAAGAATATAAACATATTTTAAAAAACCACAGTAGAACTACAACAAAAGTAGGATAGCAAATCTGATATGCTCAATTGGATATTTATGACTGGACTAATTACTACTAACTTAAACCAGAAAGCATTTGGAGAAAAGATGACATAACCTAATAGGATTTATTATTTAAAAAATGATACACAGGACATCAAATGGAGCATATGTAAAAACTTAGTTGAACACACGATATTTACTACTTGTTTTTTTTTTTTAAACACAGTAGGACATCATGGGGAGCTATCAGGATTTAAATAGAATCACTTTAACCTTTTTTTCTTTTTTTAGAGATCCTTGTTGTCATATTTAGTTTTAGGCATGACATTTAAAGTAGAAAAACTTATACAGAGAAAAACTTTTCTTAACTTTATCTGTAGGTTTATAGTTTTCTCTTCCAAAAGCAGTATCTGTTTCAGTATTTTCGATACTTAATACAGAAGAGATTTGCAATGTTATACAGATTAACTGTAGCTTGTGATTAAAAAAAGAAAGAGTTAGGTCCTACTGTCAATCAGGTTCATACACATTTGAACCTTTCTTATACTAGCAGTATTTTAGTAATAATTTTATCAACATATTCCATTAACATTTGCATTAATTAGTACTATGCTAACAACTGACAATTCCAAGACACGTTTATTGACATAAGACCTGAGAAGAGCCAGAAGACAATTACAGAGAAACTAGATAAGCATTATCTCTTTCCACAAGGAATATTTTAATAAAAAATATTATTTCATACATATATATGAAAATTTAATTTTCACAAATACTTCTTGCATAAGTCAAAAATTTTAACTTGATATTCCCCAAAGAGAAAAAATACAAGGAATACAAAAGGCAAAAATATAAATTCCACAAGATACTTGAACAAAAAGAACAAAAATTTCTGTTTAACATTAGCTGTCAAATATTCAACTTAAGAATTGATATCTTTTAAAATTCTGAATATGTTTTCACCGGAACAAATTAATGTCTTTACAGAGATTTTAACTGAATTACGCCCCGCACCCCCCCAACCCCCCACTGTTATCCAAATGAATATTTTATGTTGGGCAAGAAAACTTTTTCAAAAGAGAGAGACATTATTTTGAGAATTAAGAATAAAAACATTACATCAATATAAGCATTTTTAAACTGTTGGCTTACCTAAATTTTTATTGATATATTTTCTGGGCTTCATTTTGTGGGCTCTCTTCAGCATTAGCTGTGCAGTAGAAATATCCTTAAAACCCGTAGAGGAGTAGAATAACTTACTAAACAATTCATATATATTATGTTACATCAGCTGCATATCGTTGTATAGTGGACTTTTCAAAAAGAGTACAAGTATATAGCATGGTATGAAGCTTTCTGAACTGCGATGCTGAACACTGCACTAATGCAACTTATTAACCAGGTCTCCCAGACACTTGTACAAGTAAGTAGAGCAATTTTTACCTTGATAGAAAAAGAGATTCCCAAAAGGTGCAACTTAAAAAAAGCAAGCAACAAGAGTCAAGTATACTGTACCTATTCCTCGAAGTCTCTATGTAAGCACAATAGCTTAACATACCATTCTTCCGAAATTTTCTCTTCTTTTTCTGACATGAATGAAAAATTCTTTTTTTCCTTCCAGTCAGAGAGCTGTGGCTTTATTCCCTTCTCAGACCTGAAAAGAAAGTATAAGAGCAGTATTGAAAGGTAGGTAAATTAGGAAAGGTCTTGGGTAACTATTTTGCAGCCTTTGTAATTCTGCAAGTTGTTTGTGCCTTTTAAAGGCACTTTTGAAACTTGGAAATAATACAGAAAAAGTCTATTTTAATACTCCAGGAAGACTTTATCTTGGAGAGTAATAAAAATCTGCCATCAATTTGAAATGTTTACATTTCAATTACTTGAAGCATATTTCAGTCCTTTCTCTCCAAAAGAATGCAGCTGTGTAAGAAATCCCTTTTAATCTTTATCTAGTCTTACAAATCTCTTATTTCAACATGTATGCTGTGATATATATGAAAAAATACAAGTTTTATGATTTATAGTCAAATCTAGATAAACAAAAATACACATTCTTATATTCTTAATTTTGGGAGTCAATGAAGAATAACAACTGAATTTGATATATTTTTTATTTTTATATAAAATGCTTTTAACAAGTAAAGGCATCTTAAGATCAATAATATCATATTAACCAAAAGTAGTGAAAGCACCAGAAACCAGCTTCAAGTTCTCTTCCTTTTTATTTTTGTCAAATCAAAGTGAACTACATACAACAAGGAAAAAATATTCTTTAATTTACCTTCTATGAAAGTGGGTATTTCCTGCTGAGTGTGAAGGTGGTATGTTAATATAATGGCAAACTTCTTGTGGTGACAATGGCAAACTCTTTGAATGTTCACTGGAATTTGAAGGCCCAGAATACTTCTAAGAGAAAGAAAAAGAATGTAGCTCGTAATTCCTGTAAGTTTGTGTTTAAAATGTGCAGGTAAACCTGCACTAGGGTTTGCAGAGTCCATTACTATAACAGAAAGTATTCTTGATGTTGATATGCCCATTATAGACCTTATTTTCTACTAAATAGGTCAAAGAGGTGACTTTAATTATATACTTAATATCCCCAAATATAATCAAAGAATCATAGGTATAATGAATTATACATTTATAAGAGTCCTTTCTTTTAATTGTAGGAACTAAACCATTAGCAATACTATGCTTGTAACAAGAAGAGAAAACCCTACCAAAACAAGAAGTTAAAACTTCAAAGTTTATCAAATAACTAGCAGACATTACAGTTCAATGACCTTTAGCTGTTCTGAAAACATTCAGCTGTTGTGTTATAATGCAGAGCTTGGTATTTTTAAAGTAGTGTGTCAACTAGCAATTTTTAATCCATTGCCAAATGTACAGATGAAGCACATCATCTTTTTTTTTCTGCTACTGTGAAGTAAAGTGTTGAAATAAATCCAAAATAAAGGAAAAAACTAAGCAAACGCAAGAAAATCTAAAAGAAAAATTGCATCTGGAGATGAGGAGGAAGTCTGAGACTTCTAAAAGTAATTGTGTTTTTCAAGTCAATAGATTGTCATATTAATCACCCCAGAATAGCATATCCTTAAGGAATGAATAAAGACAAGTAAGAAGTTTCTGTGACATGTTACCTTTGGCCAGTGTGGCTTGTTTGAGGGCAGGAGTGTTTTTGAAGGGAAACGGGTGGAATTGAGAGTTAGCCATTCCTTCTCTAATGCAGCCTGCAAGAATGAGTAAAGTCAAATAGTGCACTGATAAAATCAGTTTAGTTTTGATAACTTTTGCAAAGTCTCTTTTAAATTGTTTTACATACTGTTTCAAGTGTTTTCAAGTCATATATCAGAACTGCCACCTGCAGAGCAATCGCACTTAAAAAACCTTTGGAGAGGCTGGGTCGCACTGTTTTATTTTAAATAGATCAGATTAATAGTATTTGTGGGTCATGTTTTTTTTTTTTTTTGGGGGGGGGGCGTTGGTGTTTTTGTGGTTTTTTTGAATAAGATGCATCCCCTCAAATTCTCATAATTTTATCCCAACATCGTTAGTGAACCCAAGTTACTAAAAAAGACTGCCAACTCTAAAAAAAATACAGAGCTAAGGTACTTAAAGGCCTAAAGAACATGAACAGCTTTACTATTTTTGACTGAGTATTTTATATCTGGGTGTAGGTGCCTGATACTCTCAAGCTTGCATTTGTTGAGTTGAACTGAATTAGTGAAAAGCTTTCATTGAAATTTGGGGTTAAAAAAGCAAATACTATATGTACTTATTCCTTCAATTAATCAATTTTATTTTTGATGTAATGAAATAATTTATACAAACTAAAATAAATCTTGGAAGGAAGGGGGTGACAGATTTAGGTGCTAATTGGTGTCTCTAGCATTTCAAGGCAGAATTCAGTTTTCTTTCATAAACCCCAAAATTGAAATTTGTTTCAAACTCCACCTGTACATGACTTTTTTTTCTTATACGTCCTTGAGTTTTTTGACCACATGTTCTTTCTATATGTTCTGATAAGTGGGAGAAGTAATTACTCCCAGTAGATAGTAGATACCTCTGAAGAATTTGGTTTTGCTTACCCATGGCTCAGTCATTTCAGGCTGTTCTTACTGCAGCAGCAAAGAGCCTGGGGTTCATTCTTCTGAAAATGCCTAATTTAGAAAACCAGACTACCTTTTTGTGATTCATATAATATTTCAGATTACAATGATTTTGGACCCTGAGAAATCATCCTAACATTAGATACCTTCTCAGGTACTTTGTGTAAACAGGACTGCATAACCTTCAACTGATGAACAATAATGTCTTCCAAGAGCTTTGAAATTCTGAGAGACAGAAGGACCATGTTCCAGCTATTTTGGAAAGGTTACTTTAGGCACTGGCTGCAAAATTTGGTGACTCTTAGACCACTCTTTACTTACAGGGTAACTGTGAACCAGTATTATTCTTCTTGCATTCTGACCTATCTTTTTCAAATAATTTAACAATAATTTTTTACTTGATTTTCATGTCTTTAAAGGGCTGCATTCTTAAATCTTTGCCTCCTTGTTTCCAGAATTCTGTATTATTTGATTACAGTATATTTTAGTTTTCATTCTTTTATTTAATAAATCCAGAAAAATTCTATGCACTCATTATGAACAGATAATGTCTCTTTACAACTCTTCCCCTTCTAACCATTTCAATTCATGATAAATATACATTATCCTTTTTCACCACACACCCTCTCTCACATACATATGGTTGTATATATCAAGAAATCTATGTAAATAAACTGTAGAGGCATGCAACAAATAAAATGTGTCACATTCCTTAACTGCTACTTTTATCTACAACCTATTAATCTATCTCTCCTCAGTGATTACTCTTATGCTGATAACCACTGAGCGCATGATTCAAAAATTTTTCATTTAAAAAAGTTAGTGTTAAAAATCTATTCCAGAACCAGATTGTAGTAAATCAAATCCCAAAGGGGATCATTTAAATATATAAAATTGGTACGATTTGGACAGAGAAGACCGACAATTTCACACCTAAGCAGACAAAAAGTTAATGATATACTCAAGTTTTGTGATGTCCTGGGGTCTCTGGGCAGAATAATTGAAATTAATAACTATGAAAAATCTGAGCAAAAACTGTCAGTGAAATTATATTTTATTCGTCTTTGTACTATTCAAAACATATTTCTAGCTTTTCAGATCAGAGTTTTTCACTTGTTTTCTACGCATGAGCATGCAATCAGGTCACAGATAAACTCAAAGTCTGCAGTGACAGGTCTTCAAATTTGCTGGTATGCAAAGGTATATGAAAATAGCAAAATTCTGAAGTATTTTTTCCTCCTCTATTAGCAAAAGAAACAAGCTAGGAGAGAGCTAGATTTCCATTTCTTGTACAACTGAAATGTCAATCAACTTAACTGATGTCTACAATGACGTGTCCTTAATTATCTGGGCATTTAAATTTCATACATTAGCGGTGAATATGATCCAAGCTCTACTGTGAGATTTCAGGGCAAGTTTGCTATTTGTATTTTTACCTCTCTGATGAAACAGTGACAGAAATCAACAAAATAATGAAACATGAAAACTAACGCTCCAAAGCTGTAGTCAATTTTTGGGGAGCAAGAATTTCTAAAGCAGTATATTGGTTGAATCTTTTGCTTTATTGTTGTACCATAACCCAATTAAAGTTCTTTTCCCTTAATATTTACATTGAAACTTTTATCACAGATATTTTCTTAGCCCAGTGTTTGCCGTTTATTAATTTAATATTCTCCACAGTGTTTTTATTCCTTTAATAGCCTATAAAATGTCTTGCAGTGTTCTAAGTGTTGAAAAGAAATATAAATTAAAACATAAAAGGATGATTCAAAGGGATAAATATGCAAGATGAAAAAAACCCAACTGGTTTATCATTAAGTGTACTGGCACTCCTACAGATGTGTATCATGCTACAAAAATATACTGCATTGTTGTTTGTTTTGGCCAATGAAAAACCTAACACATTATTGATTTTCAAATATATGCTCTTCCTCTATGTTTATTCCTAAAGATTTTGCTAGCACCAAGCTCAACAAACTTCTGTCCGTATCTTTCCCGTAAACACAGTCCTAAGTAATAACTAATGCAAAGTTTACAACAGATTTTCCTGGATGTAACACTAAAAACTGTGTCTATTTCTATTGACTCAGTAAGAGAAAAAAACATAAACCTTAGATAAATTACGAAGCTAATAAAATAATAATGTTTGATTGTATGCTCTACATATACAGCTATAGGCATACTATGTTTATGTTGATTTTTAAAGTCAAACCAAGGAATTGATTTCATAAATACTGAAAATATGCCATAAATAACATAATTTTACACATATGTGTAAATCACATACAGTTTAGCTTTAACACATTAATTAATCCAAAAAGATAATTTATACTTTATTTCCAATGCTTGTTTCAAATCAAAGTCTATATTGATTACTTTAAAAAAAAATTAATTTTCACAAGCATACAAAATATGCATAGATCTTTCTAACGTTTTATTAAAAACATGACAGAAACAAATTCAGTTTAGCTTGCTGTTTGAACCAATTTTTATTACTTGGCAAGGTTTGTTGGTTTGGGGATTTTTTTCTTCTTCTTTCTTGATTTTATATAAACTTTCATTTAGCTCCTCCTCAGGATACAAACAAGATACTTTCAAGACTAGAAAGAATAAAGACCACCAAATACACACAATACTATTATCCCTGATATAATTTCCAAAAAGAAGGTGTTGGGGTTTTGTTTCTGAATTTTAAAAGTTCCACGGTATTAACTATTTTCACCTATCCATTAGGATCAAGAGCTTTTTTCCCTGATTCACCATCCAATTTTTAGACTTTGAGAATGTAATCCTATAGGGTTTTTTTCTCCTCTTTGATTTTATGGCTTATCAATGAACTCTGGAAGCCTAGAGATTTCTTTTTTCATGTCATATTATATATGACCTTTTTTATTTTGTTATTCCTTAATTTTTCAAATATTTATTCTATCCCTTCCTTTGCAAAATATAATGACTACCATCAAACATTAAACTTCTGTGGGCTGAGAAACAATCCAATCCTACAACCAAAAAAACCAGTGAGAATGGTTCTACTAACTTTTAACTGAGACTGAACAAGCTACTGAAAAGCATGGTTTTAGTGTAAACATTATTTATACATTCTAATTCTAGACATTTTGACATTCTGGAGCTAGATAATCTTTTATAATGACTATTCATATAATTTAGGCTGTTCTGAGTCATATTTAAACCACAAAGAAAAAGTAGCTCACAGGACAGTGTCAAACGTACACTCTGCCATGAAGCACTTCTACGAGCAACTATCCAAGCTGTGAATAATGCTTTTCATGTCTCTTAGATCATAAGCCTAATAAAAAACCCCCACAAAACAACAAACAGCCCCCTCCCCCCAAAAAAAAACCCAAACCCCACAACCACCCCTCAATTCCCAAAACTTTACTATGGTTAGAAGTAGAGAATGCAAGAAGACATTAACAACACATGATGAAAAGACAGCATTTGAACGCATTTGATAAGGAACAACTCTGCTCTGAGTCCTGTCAAATATGTATCGGCATCAGTACTCTGATTCCAGAGTTTGTCAGTAGCAAATGCTTATGGAAAGAATGAAAGAAGCTGGACATGTTGAAGACAATCCTTCCCTTGATATATTCCTTCGAGATCTTGGAAACCGGTGGTTTAAAGATCTCCTGCTAACATGTAGGAAAAAATTACTCAAAGTAGCAATCTAACTTCTTATGACAAATACAATGATCTAGTCAGTGCATTTGCAAAGTCATCTTTGTATCAATCCCAAAAGAATGCAAGTCCTTTGTATCACTCAGAACATATAATTGTTGATGTTGTGTAGATTAACTCCAAAGGACCAGCATGTTGGCTGCCACGGGAGCTGGAGCTACCTCAGGTTTTCAAACATGGTGGGCCTCAGAATCGTAAGATGAATCAGACAAAAATGTGAAACTGTTTTTGAAAACTAGTGAGAATTAATTCTTTATACCTTTGTCCTTTGGTAACTAATATCATCACTGCCTTGTTCCCTGTTTGACAGCAATGGTTTAGCCAGAAAAACTGTTTTATTGATATTTATCTAGAGATTTTATTTATATGTGGTATCTTAAGGTAAAATTAGGATAATTACCCTACAGAATATAAGCAAATAACAAATAATTAATCTCCGAAACTCTCTCTGAACTCAGAGTCCTAAATGATTCCTAAGTCTTACACAGAATAGGAGGAATGGGAGGGGGAAAAAAAGCATCTTTTATTAAAAAATAAAGACATTTACATATTAAAAATTCACAGAAATAGCATGTGGAGACTTTAAAAAAAATTTCTCCCTCAAGTTCAACTGCTTGGTTCTGCTTAACCAGTTTTTCTGGACTACTGCTCCCCTCAGCAGACCATTAGTGTATTTCTCAGTGAGAACAGCCCTTTTCCAATCAGATTTCACAAACTATCTGCCTTCTCAACATTCAAATTCATTTTTAATAGTATGTAACAAGTGAACAAAAAAACCCCAAAATAAATCAGGATGAATCTTTCCATTAGTTTTCTCTATAGAATAGAACTTAAAATAAAGTTCTTGAGGGTGGTGATGTGCCCTTGATTTTTACTTTCCTAGTTTTTGGTGAGTGTATTTTAATAGTGCAGTTAAATTCCAGTTCCTTCTAAGAAAATAAAAAAAAATAAACCAAAAAGACAAGTGAGAGACAGTGTCCTTTTAAGACCCCCAGGGTTGGCAGCTCAACCACTTCCTCAGCCAGCACACTAGGAAATTTTTCATACTATTCAATCTAAACCTCCCCTGGTGCAACTTGAGGCTGTTTCCTCTTGTTACTTGGGAGAAGAGACCAACACCCATCTTGCCAAATCCTCCTTCCTGGTACCTGCAGAGAGTGATAAGGTCTCCTTTCTGGTCACCTCTTTTTCTCCAGACTAAACAACCCCAGTTCCCTCAGCTGCTCCCCATAAGACTTGTGCTCTAGACACTTACCAGCTTTGTTGACCTTTGGACCTGCTGCAGCGTCTGTCTTGTAGTGAGGGGCCCAAAATTGAACAGTGTACTTGAAGTGTAGCTTCAGCAGTGTTGATTCCAGGGGAATCATCACTTCCCTAGTCCTACTGGCCACACTTTTTGATACAAGCCAGGATGCTCTTGGCCTTCTTGGTCACCTGGGCACACTGCTGGCTTATTTTCAGATGACTGTTGATAAACACCCCCAGGTGCATTTTTGCTGGTTAGCTTTCCTGCCACTCTTCCCCAACCCTGTAGTGTTGCATGGAGTTGCTGTGACCCAAGTTCAGGACCCAGCATAACATCATGTAATTAGCCTCAGCCCATTAATCCAGCCTGTCCAGATCCCTCTGTAAAGCCTTCCTACTCCCAAGCAGATCAGTACTCCCACCCATAACTTGGTGTTATCTGCAAGCTTACTGTGAATGTACTCAGTCCCTTCATCCAGATCATTGATAAAGATGAGTGAGAACCAGCCCCAACATTGAGCCACGGGGAACACCACTTGTGACCCCCTGCTAACTGGAGTTAATTCCACAACTCTTTGGGCCTGGCCACCCAGACAATTCACCCAGTGAGGTGCACACCTGTCCGAGCTGTGAGCAGCCAGTTTCTCCAGAAGAATGCTGTGGGGAACTGTGTCAAAGGGCTAACTAAAGTCCAATAGACAACAAACACAGCCTTTCCTTTATCCACTTAGTAGGATATGTTAGTAGGTCACCCGGTCATAGAAGGAGATGAGGGTTGTCAAGCAGGATCTGCCTTTCATAAACCCATGCTGACTGGGCCTGATTACCTGGTTGTCCTGCATGTGCTGCATGATGGCACTCAAGATGATCTGCTCCATAACCTTCCCCAGCACTGAGGTCAGACTGACAGGCCTGTAGTTCTCTGGATCCTCCTTCCAGCCCTTCTAGTGAATGGGCATCACACTGACTAACTTCCAGTCAACTGCGACCTCCCCAGGTAGCCAGGACTGCTGGTATCATGGCAAGTGCCTCGGTGAGCACTTTTGCTAGCTATTTGACTATATGATATAAGCTTCTTTTTAAGTAATACATGCCACATGACTAACGTTAGACATCCTGCAAGTTAAATAATTGCTCAGACTGGGAGGAGGAGTGGTCAGGCAGAAGGTTCATATGCTGAAGGTTAACCCTGCGGATGCTCACAATAGAAAAGGACATACCACAGCCAGCCATACTGTATTGTCTTTCATCTGGCAGAAAGCTGTAACTTTGTCTTTTGGTTCCTGGCAAACATATTTCACTCTGTGGGACATTTCATTCAAATATCATGCTACTCCAGGACAACATCCTTCATTTAGTTTTAAACTAAACTTAATTTCTGCCAAGGCTGATGTATTATTTGCCAGAAATTTCTTCTCTAAAAGCATAAGTAAGTTTTGAAAAACTTCTTAAGAAATGACAAAGAGCTGATATATCTTAGAGCTGATAACAGAAGGGCCAGATCACTTTTCTATACTCAGTTATAGAGCTGATAGCCTGTGATTGAAAACTTCCTTTGAAATGAAAGATCTGAATTTTTTTCTGTATTTAGCCTTTTCTTTCATGCAGTCTTTTTAGGAATCATATCACTCTGTGGGCTAGCTTTTCTGAGAAACTCAAGTTCATGTGTATAGCTTAGTTCAATGTTAGAAAGTTCAATTTCAGTTCAGATACAGACTTTCAAAAAAACTTCAAAAGCTAAGGTATATCAAATAGGAACATCCTTAAATGAATCATCTCTTAGTTGCATTATTATTCCATTTCCAATACCACAAAAACTCAGTGAACGTTCTGTTTTTAAAACTATATGCAAATATGTTGGTTTGAATAATTTTATATAAAAAACTCTATACAGGCTTATTTTTAATAAGACAGCTTAGTGGATATAAATTTTATACAAAACAGATCTCTGAACTGTAAGCAGTAGGAAAGATAGTCTTTTTCTCTGGGTTTGTCTTTTATGCTTTTTCACGTATTTTATGTGGTGAAGATAAATAGGTTAGCACCTTAATAAAGGTTATTTTAACCTTTGGCAATGCTTCTTTTTCAGTCCTTTCTCATATAAAAAGACAAGAGAATTAAGGAAGAAAGCTGGGCATGACTGCATTCTTACAACTGCTAAAAGCAAACAATGTTTCAAGCCAAAAATGTAATGAGTATCACAGGGATTCCAGAGAAATATCTGAATGATTAATTGACCCCGAGAGATTTTATAGACTTACAAAAGTTCTTTACTTATTAGAGTATATTCTTGTAGGAAAATTAGAAGACAAGCATAACTGTGTAGTGCACATTTATAAGAAGGATATATCAACAAATACTGAAAAAAATTACAACATTCTGTTAGGAAAAACTTACAGGAAAAATTTTTAGGGAACATCTTCAAACATTTTTTTCTGAACTCTAACAAACTCAGAAAACTAACTGTTCTCTCAGTATCGTGTATCTACATGATTTCTCTAAATGCATAAGACTAAAATTACAGAAACAATTGATTTCAGAATACGAAAAAGTAAATTAATAATGAAAATTTCAGGAACCCTAAAAATTAAAAAAATCATTCACAAAAAGGGTTGAATGTATACATACATAACTGTCAAAATATCTGAATCTTATTGTTATCCATGTCAGTCATTCATGACCTACATGACTCCAACTTTTCTAGAAATGCATTTTTCTCTTAAACCTGACAGCATTCAAGTGAAGTTCTGGGTTCTACATCTTTTTTGAATACAGGAATAAAAATTACAGATGGGTAAATGGTAACCTCAGCTTCAGAGATTAGAAATGGTTTAAGTAAGCATCCAAAACATGCTTCAAAAATCTTTAGAGATGTATACCCTCACTCATCAGGCTCCTGACACCTTCAGGCCACCCCTCAAAATGGCTCTTAACATCCCAGATGCAGTTTTTCCCCATTAAAATAAAAAGAATCTTCAGGTCTTCCCCTCTTGACTCTGTCACACTACACAAATTTTAGCTAGTATGTCCCTATAAGCCTTTTTTCAAATTCTTCTACCTCTGTGAAAACAAACACACACAACTTTCAAGAGACAATGAATTATAAAACCCAACAAACAAAAGCACCCCTCCTCCTCTCCCCTTAAATAATGTACATTCAAAGAATATATAATTTCAAAGAAAGATAACCCAAATGTTCTATCAAGCTGTGGGAATAAATAGAAACAACAGAAAAAAAAAGTTGTACTTCATCTTGCAGTTTTGTCAAAGGAACAACAGTCAGGAAGAAGTACAAGTTTATAGTCATCTAACGTTTAATGTGTTTCAAATTCATGTCACATGGGAAATTTGATTCAATTTCAAGCCAACTTTTCCTTTTTCTTTAAAAGTCCCTTATTTCAGAAATAAGAACAAAAAAGTATTTGGAAGAGTAAAGAAGGACAAAGAGTAAAGAAGGATAAAGAGTTAAAGAAGTTGTAAGCATATATTTTTTGAAGCTGCTGATGAAAAAATCTTTAATTACAATAAAACCTCTCAACACTTTAAAACTTTGGGTCCTACCCTGCTACTCTCTGGGAAATTCAAGAGCTTCAGGAGCTGGTTCTTTGGGATATTTTCCTGTTGTAAGCCCAGATTTGTGTAACAATGAACAGCTACTACTATTTCCATATCAACATAATTTAAAAAAGCACTTTCCATACAAACAAAATTACTAGACTGAGTATCAGGAGATGATGCTAACAGTGTTTAGCATTTAGGATTCCTTAGCCCACTCTGTTCAAAGACAAATAGATGTGAAGTTCGGTTTTAGCTATGTTAGGAGTACATGTTCTGGGTTTGTGTGGCAAGGTTTTGGCAGTGGCAGGGGCTCTGCAGGGGTGGCTTCTGAGAGAATCTGTTAGAAGCTTCCCCCAGCTAAAATAGAGCCAATGCCAGCTGGCTCAAGGCTGGACCCACTGCTGACCAAGGCCAAGCCAATGAGTAACAGTGGCAGTGTCTGTGATAACATAGTCAGGAGGAAAAAAACTCTACAAGCAGCTGATTTTTGCCACCAGAGAAGGGAGTGAGAAGATGTAAGAAACTGAGGAGACACCAAGGTTAGTTAAGAAGGGCAGGGAGGAAGTGCTCTAGGCATCAGAAAGAGAGAGATTCCCCTACAGCCCATGGAGAAGACCATGGTGAGGCAGGCTGTCCCCTTGCAGCCCATGGAAGATGATGGAGAGTAGAGATTCTACCTGCAGCTCATGGAGGACCCCACAGTGGAGCTGGTGGAGACACCTGAAGCTTGTTCAACCCCCTTGAATACAGCCCATCTGTTCCCTCGGAATTGTGTATGTTCAGGTGAGTTAAGTGGTGCTGTGGTTGGGAAACATCTGATATGTTTTAAACTAAAAAGGCTTCAAGCTCCAGGCAATGAGATATGAATGGATTTTAGTGAGGATAATAAAAGGAAGCTAACATCTCACTTTCCTCTTTAGTTACTCCAAAAGTACTGCTATTTAACTCAATTACAATATTAGCTCCATCAATGGCATCTTTTCACATAGCACAGACAAGTCAGTCTGAAATTTGTAAATAGATATCAATGGAAATCAATGCATGTGGACATAGTAAATAACAGACATTTAACTAGATCCTTTAAACACAATCTATACCTTCACTAAAATGTTAGTTTTAACATTACAGAAATGTTAAAAAAAAAACTTAGGGAGGTCATAGTCAATGATTTGGGATCTTCTGCTCAGCTGTCAAGAGGCTCTGGATGCAAATGCACTCACTGAGAAGAAATGATGGCTCTGTTATTGCTTCCATTAACAGTCATGCATTTGGCTGCATTTGAGGGTACAGTACTGAGTCTAAAACTCCACAGAAGTAGGATTTTTTTTTTTAAACTTTCATACATTTTTCCATTGCTTGGCCTCTTCATTCAATTCTGATGCTTCACTTTGTCTTTAGAAAAATAAGACTAGGAAGAATAATTAATGACATCACTGTGCTTTGATATGTCATATAACCTAAATAGTATTTACAAAAAAACCCTATACTGTTTGGCTAAGTACAGGTTCCAAATTAGATCTTTAGTGTCATGCATCATTAGTGGGCTTTCTTTTGAAAAGCATTTTTTTGAATCTGGCTATTTAATTAAAAATTAGAGAAATGCTGTGAAGATAGTTTTGGTTTAAAAACATTTCAGGTGGCATTAGGAACTGAGATCTCATGGTGAAAGGCCAGAAAGCAGTCAGAGAGTTAGCTACACCCACAACTCTTCATAGCTATGTTTGTGTTTATTTTATCAGATACTGACTGCAACAGCTTACTTCCTAGGTCAGGCTATCAGATAACTAGAAAACGAGGTTTTAGCATTTTAGATAAGCATCATTACTTAAAGAGGTAGAAGAAAGGCTTTATGTATCTGATGATGCCACAGACTGAGAATAACATGTGATTCATTAACATAGCAGCTGAGGAAGCAGGATCATATAATGAGATTGTTGATGCACACTCATTGAAAAGATCAGTCTTCTGATACTTAAACTTGGGAGTTTTTCCTCCCTTTTTTAATAGAAGAATATGGATCTAATGAAATTTTCTTCACACAGTATTTTGCTTTTCTACAACGCTGTCACTTTGTAATGATGAAAAAAAGGATCATATATTTGTCAGTATATAAAACAGAAAGTCTGGATTCTGATCTGACATTTATAAGCAATTACAAGAGCTAGATATGCGTAAGAGTGTCAAGATACAAGAAATGTTATGGGGACCTTCTGATCCATAGGCTGCACTTATTTCCTGGCACTAGCCAGAAAACAGCAATCACTGTCACGAGGACACAACCACAAGTTCACAGCCTGAGACAAACCACATAATCAAAAATTATCTGAAAAGAAAACAAAACATATTGTGTCTAGTTTGGACATGTGATAAGAATGCTAAAGATGTGAGATGTAAAGAAATTGTTGTTCTAATTGCTGTTTACTTTTCAGGAGTAAGGATATATGAGGTAGTTCTTATTCTCTCCCCCTCTTCCCTCCAAAAAAACCCAACCACCAGCCAAACAACCAATAAATGAAAACCAAAATAAAAACCAGTGTTCTTTGGCTGCCATGGAAGGTAAGAAAAAAATGTAGGAATGGCTATGTGTTCTGTGTGTGGATATGTTAAAAAATGTGAAAAAAATTTCTGGTCCATAATTTCAAAAGCTGTCAAAAAGAATGGGATTTTAAAATTCTACATCATCAAGTTCAGAAGCAGAGCAACGCTTTGTCTCAGGGCAACAGATTTATTCCCTTTGATGAAGGAAGCAGTGTTGGATTTCTCTTTGAAAAAGCATGAGATAGCTCTGATTCAAACAAAATTTTAAAAAAAGAAGTTTTGAATATAGAGTACTTACTTTCTGTGCCATGTAACCATCAATATTGGTACTTATATGACTATGACATATGTCCATATGCTGACTCAGTGCAGGGCAAAATAATTTATTCAATGGCCCAGGTTCTGAGTAAAGAATTGTCTTAAAACTGATGAGATTCAACTGGTTCAGCTTCCTGGCAAGTTCAGCCAGGTTGCATTTGGATCATATCATACTCTCATCAAATAAACAACACCACTGATGGTTACGTGGTACAGAAAGTAAGAGCTGTCAAGCAAATGTGTTGTCAGATTTTGTCCACCAGAGGTAAAGTGAGCTCTGCCTTGCAGATCATTTGCTACATGGATGGACTGCTGATGAAAGGTTGCCTTAAGATCAGCCTTCTGGAGCATATAGGCTGGAATTCTCCAAAGTCCACATGAAAGACATGAAAATATCACTAAATACCAGGCTCATACTTTCTGAGACATCTGTTGGCCAGATCTTTCATCTCCTCTGGGATAGCCTGCTTGACACTGCACAATACAACAGACACTACTGCCATCAATTGCCTCCGAATGTCTTTGGCAATGTACGGGAGCTGATATGAATACAAGAAGATAATAGTAATTGTGCAGGTGAAATGATTACTATTCATACTGTTGTGAGCAAGATAAAGGTCATTTCTCAAGCTCAATCACATGCAATTCATTTTGCCTGTGATATGGTGCCAAACTTATACTAAAAGTATATTGCTGCTCCATGTTCATAAATGAGGTAAACAGATCTTTGGCAAAGACTGGAGTTTTCCCCATGCTGTTTCGCAGCCTCACCTTCCACAGAGCACTGGGCACACTGAGTTGATAGTGAAGATATTAAACAGAAATTGAATGAAGACTGGTACCTAATGACTTACTGCATTGTATATTTGCTAATGGTTTAAACAGGTGCCTGCATACTAGTGATTGTGTAGAATGCTAAACAATACTGAAAAAAACCAACCCCTTTATGAAACCTACATAATACTGGTATAAAAAAATCAAAACAATGACTACACCACAAAATAGCAGACTATTCCAGAAAATTATGGATGAGATTTAGCATGTTTATATTGGTTTACAGTAAAGAAAGTTTTTCCTGCCTTGCCCTCTCATTTCACTCACCCTATCCAACAGAGAAATCTGCAGTACAAAATGGTGTCCAGATATTTTCTCTTCCTTCACACCCTAGCATATGGGATCTCTTAGCCCAGCAATATGTACTCCTCCCTACACACTTGTTTGAGGCCCAACAGATAGCCACTGGTATCATGTGTTATTACTTGGCTTTGCTTCAGCACTTTGCTATAAAACACTGAGGCCAGGAAGGAGGGAATAGGAAGTATAGACTGTTCCAAACTTCTGCTGCTCCTTTCTGCGGAAACAGAGAGTACATGTGATTTGGTATCGCTCAACTGCAGAGAATGAAACAGCTAAAGACACGTGGAACCAGGCAACCCAGTACTCAGGGTGATGAGTCTGGGCTAGGCAGAGCAGGCCCATCATAGTTTAGCCACACATTTCTCACAATCAAAGTCTTCAATACAGATATATGCTTGGGGAAAAAAAAAAAAAAAGGAAAAAAAAAAAAAGGAAGAAAAAACCAAAAGAGAAAAAAAAGGAAAAATATAAAAATATTTCAGGGTATAATTCTAATTACAGCTATTAAACGAACATTGAAATGCTCATTCGCTGAACAAAGTACATCCTTCACGGGCATATAAATTGTAAATTTATCACATACACTGCTTTGCAGAAAACAGATGTTCTTATACTCTTAATCACAAGAAACTAACGGCTTGAGTAACTAACTTGACATCAGTACCCAGTTAAGCCTCCAAGTCTGCTGTGCAAATTAAAAAGCTCATGGATCTTTGGTCATGATATGAACATACACACTTTCACTGAGAGCTGCTTCCTAAACCCATGTTTTATTTCTTTCCTAATAAACTCAATAACAATTAGAAAGAAAAAAGAGGAAGAAATGTGTGGCAACACCAGAGGGTGACACAGCACAAGCCTCTCTGAAATGAGCTGGTCTTTTTTACCTGCCTTCCCCACACTCCTTCCTTTCCTCCCTGGCTTCAGGAGCACCTGCCCAAATGTGACTGCCTTGCTGACAAACAGATGGAACAAAACTGGCCATGAAGTTTTCAGTTTAGCAATATAAAGAAAAAAATAAAAATCACAGGATTATTTGGGCCAGAGTGAAACAAGAACAACTCAATTGAATTACAGTATATAAGTCTCTGGCCTTCTGGCTGAATAATTCAAAACAGGGTATTTTCCTTCTTTAATATATGAACAGATACTTCCTTCCTGTGTGAAGAAATAAATCCTTCAACTTTCTGCTTTTTATTATTTTAGAAAAGAAGCAGGGATCAGAGAACATCAACTAATGAGACTGTTCTTTTTTTTTGTATATATATTTCAAATTAAAATGAAAAAAATCCTAAAATTTAAGCCAGATCTCTCTGTTTACACACACACATTTCCTGTCTACCAAATGATTCCTGGGAATCCTGCCTCAAACATTTTTGCATGCTCTTACAATAAGACAGCAATTCTGAAAATGTATCTTAAAATAGCTGCTGAAAGGGAGAAGAAAAAATAAAATTACTCCAAGTCATCAAGTCATTGGTAGTAATTTCATACAAAGCCCAGCTATTTTCTAAGGGGAGGGGAGTGGCAAAAGATGAGTGATGCTCAGATGATCAAAGCCTGATGAACTGTAAACTGCACTGCGCCAACTAACAACATATTTGGTTTCATAACTTGCTATGGGCCATACAAACGTGATCATAAATAGGAGCTAATTCTGTCAGTAGCAGGACTATTGCTAAGTCTTCTTTGCAAAATTACAGTGGAATATTGACAAATGGGTCTTGCAAGGATGTACCAGCTGAATAAGCACAGAGATAAGGGTTCATAAAAAACCCCTGCAGTCATATGCTCTTAGGTCTCAAATGGTCACATTGTTATCAGTTTTCTTTGCTTTACCTGAAACCAAGAAAAAAAAACCAACCAACCAAACAACCTCCCCCCCAAAATAAACTAACCAATGAATGTGAACAATTAGAGAAAGCAGTGCTCCAGAGAAATACATAGGCACATCAACAGATGCCTTACTATGCATACTGAGTCTAGAACTTTCCACATAGACTGTCTTTTGAGACTATAAAGATAAAATGAAAAAACCTTTTCCTTGCTTACTGAACGCCAGTATTGATCCTGTTTATATTTTTTTACTTAATTATTACTAAATTCAGGTTTGAATGTGATGTTATTTCTCAAAGTCCTTTGAAACCCACTTTTATTTCTTAGAATGGAAACTTCTGAGCGAATTTCAGTCCTTTGAAACTAAAAGGATATTATTACCCTACATAACTTGTAAAAATTACCAGCAAGATTATCTGGATTTTGTGTGCCACAGACTTTCTATGTGTAGTTTGTTTCTAATTTAATAATACTTCTCTTCATAATTTGCTACTTTATTCAGACTCATGAACTTTTTAGCACTTTACCTATAAGACAAAAGAGCTAATAAGCCTGCTTCACCTCTGGTTTTTGGGAGTGTGTTCTTTTTTACTGGAATCTCATATTTCAGCTATAGTATTATTGTCACTGTGTCATGAACATATGCACTCATATATTGTTGACATTATAATGTTACTAAAATACTAAAAAGCAAAATATTTTAGAACAAAAGTAGCTGTTTCCTCATTCTTGACTGTCCTTTAACTGTAAAAATATATGGGGTTCTACGGTGAGTGAGACATTAATAGCACAGTAATTACCAGAGCATCTCAAAGAGCAGGAAGCAATTAATCCGTGACAAATACATTTAAATGAAATATATATATCAAGCGCCTCTATTTCTGGACATCCAACGTGCTAATTCTAGACCTGATTGTCCTTTTGATTTCTTTTATTTCCAACACCTACGTGGTTGCTTAACAACAATATATTTTACATAAAGCGTTTTATGCTAGTGACTGCACTTACTTCAGAAAATGTGAAATCATCCACATTTATTTCTTCATAGTCATCCTCCACTTCATCACTTTTAACAGCTGCAAGAGCACTGGCCAGTTTCTTTCGCAAAATAAAACCCTTCCAAAATGCCTAAACAAAAAATTTAAAGCATGTTATACAAAGCCATAGATCAAACCCAAATCCAGATTCTCTATGTTATCCCATTAGGAAGATAAAACATCTTGGGCCTTGGATTAATAGCTCAATGATCTGTTTTTTGAACTTTATGTGACATTTAAAACTACAAGACAAATTAAATGCCAGCATATGTCTAAAGCTTAGAGTACTCAAGAGGCTCTCCACAAGTAAGCAGAAAGGAATCCTGAAACTCCCTCAACTACAAACCTGGGTCAACTAATTAATTATTTGACAATTCCTTCAGGGACTATTATAAACTGAAAGGAAAGGCTACATAAGAAAAAGCTGAGTGTCAACTTTCAAATTACTGAGAATAAAAATACACTTGTACTAAATGTCTTATAGTCTACAAGTAGCAATTCTTGGAGACATCTCATGCAATTGACCTAGGTCAGTTACTCTTTCTTAACTGTCTATGATCTTTATTTTAAGAAAAATATTACCAGTAGGCATAATCATATCTAAGAAAAAGAAGCACATTAGGAAATAAGTTCTAGGAAAAGAGGAAAGGTTTTAGAAACACATGCCAAGCCATAGAATCAGATCCAGGAAAATACTTGAGAGATCAAAATTACATAGGTGGATATAAGAAAACTAAATCCAGAACAGCAATTTTCTCCAAAATTAATGCTTGACATGATTAGAGTTCAAGATGCTCTACGCATTTAAAACACCATGCAGAAAATTTCCACTGTCCTGAATGATGTAATGTTGTCCACATTAAGTGGCTTTGCAATGAAAGCACTAAAATAGAAAAGGTAAATCTCACATTCTGGGTTGTCATATACCTTATTAATGTTTAAGAAATTATTTTCTAACTACATAACTTATTGAAAACTTTACTGTTTTTACACACACAGTTTGTGGTTATTACAAAAATTACAGGAACTGCTTTTTTATAATTTCATTTTCCTTATCACTTTGGTGTTTAATTTCATTTTCCTACAGAACTTCACAACCATCCAGATAAAATAGCCTGATATTGCTGAGTGCTCAAATGAGGAATGTATTTCATTCAGCAAATACAATTAATTTTTACAAATGCAAAGGAGAAAAGCAATCCTAATGGCATATACAGAAGGATAAACTGTAAGGCAGCTGATAACATGGATCTATGAAAGCATCAGTTCAGTGCTCAGTAATGACAAAAAAAGAAAAATTATATGTGAGTAGTTTTTAAGAAACAAGATGAAAACTGTCTTACTGTACAAGTATGTGATATATCTGCCTATGGAATTAAGTTCTAGTCACTTTAAAAGAAGAGGTTATAGAGGTAAAGGCTCAGAGAGGGACGAAAACATAGAAAGTACAGAATAATGTGAAAGAGGACTAAATGGAATAAATTTTTTATTTAGAAAAGAGCAAATACAAAAATGGATATGAGACATCTAAAAGTCCATGAGATGCACAGAAGACAAATAGTGAAAGACAATTTTTATACAAACTAGGGAAATTATCAGGTCTGAAATAAATGAAAGGAAGTATATTTTAATCACTGTATAAATTTGTGAAACTCATCACTTTAATATACAGTAGAGGTCAAATATATAGGCAAGTTAAAAATGGATTAAAGAAGTTTATGGAGACAAATTTTTAATATATTAGCTACATACTACAAAAATAAATTTTAGCTCAACTTTCCAAATAACTGACTGCTGAAGTTCTGTGATTCTGTGTAATATGTTTCCATACTTGTCCTCTTTCTGAGTATGTGCATTTGTTAAACATTTTTCTGCTTCCCATTTATTGAGTAGATATTAATGAATTACTTGGATTTTCAGTCTGAAAATGGAACTTAGGCTCCTAAATTGCTGTGGCACTGTTGATTTTTTTAGAAGACTTAGAATATCATATGTTTTAAACTTAACAGGGGGAATCAGCCAGCCCCTTTTCAGTGGTCTGTGGAGACAGGACAAGGGGCAATGGCTGCAAGTTGGAGCACAGGAAGTTCTGCACCAACATGCGGAAGAACTTTTACACAGTGAGGGTGACAGAGCCCTGGGACAGGCTGCCCAGGGAGGTGGTGGAGTCTCCTTCTCTGGAGATATTCAAGACCCATCTGGACGCCTATCTGAGTGAAATGTCCTAGGGAGCTGCTTTGGCAGGGGGGTTGGACCCGACGATCTCTCGAGGTCCCTTCCAACCCCTACAGTTCTATGATTCTATGATTCTAACTTGAAATCTGAAATCAATACAGGGTCCATTTACCGAAAAATGTACAACACACCATGAACCCTGGCAACCTGGGAGGTGAATACTGTATCTGGTTAGAAATCTAAACAGAGCCAAGGCATGGACTTAAATTTTTTCATGTAGTAAGTGATTCTGCTTAAGTCTTAGATTAGTATCTAGCATAGGACAGCCCTGGCCATTGTCTGTTCTCAATGGCAGTATGGATGAGGTAGTCCTAGGTTTGGAAGATGGGGAGAGAAGGAAAGAAAACGACAGGTAGAAGAGATGGGAAAACTAGTTAGTTGTATAGATACCAGACATGATGAACTAGTTGTGCATCGCCTATCAGTTTAATAGCATATACTTACCACAGTAAGAACATGGGCACAGTATGTCTTAAATGTAATCCTAGAATGAAGTCAAGTAAAACTAACTCAGGGAAATACGTGGTGAATAGAGGGAAAATAATTTTGTGCTCCTATAAAAATTTCTGTAATGGCGGCTCTCATTTAGAAACACCAACCTTATGCTGATTAAATTTTAAAAGTTTTAAAAATTAAACTATTAATAAAATTTTTAAAAAAATAGAGAAGATGGAAACTACACAAAACTGGTAAGATTTTTTTTTTCTTATTAAATATGCAAAAACATTAAAAGGAATACCATAAACCAACCTGGATTAGTGTGGCAGCTTCATGCTTCTGTATCAAAGGTTCTATAAACTGATGATTCTCTGTTCTGGTAGAATCAGGTTTCCTCTTGGCATTGTACTGCCGCCAAAGGGATTGTATCACTGATGCTGCCATATGTAGTCTTGTAGAGAAATAAATAACTTTATGAATGACACAGCCTTACCAGTACTAGATTATCATAGTTGCCAAGCTATAACCATAAAGTGTAGGACTATGCATGGAGATAAATGGAACTCTCTGTCATTAAACCAGTAAGAAATTACAATCCAGATGTGATGTATATGTTCAGATACACTGGAGGATATTTACATCACATACCTTTAGAAATCCAATTATCTAAGAGGACTAATCTCCATTGGGCTCTGTTCCCTGTACATTCACTGGAAAGGAAGAGTCTCCTCAAAGGAAGGATTAGGAGCAGAAATGGTTTAACAAGGACTGAATAAACTATTGTAGGGGTCCACTTATCTCCACTGTCCGTGTAATAAAAAAACTAACTCAAGAGAACTAAATACTGAAAACCGCATAAGACAAGTAACTCCAATGGAGCTGACAGGAAAAACTGGGAAAGTGCTATTTTATCTTTTGCCTACTTTTACCCACCGATTTAATGCTGCTGACCACTGGTCAGATGCGTACATTTACTAATGTGCTCATTGTTTAACAAGCACTGATTACAGACTGTTTAGATTTGTTTACTGATTGAGCATACTAAATATATGCTTAATTAATTTATATTGAGGGAAAAAAAGTTTTGTGGCAGGTCTGTACTACACAGAATTTTTTTCTTCACAAAATTCTCATTTCAATCAAACTGCGTTTAAGAAAACATAGCTAAATTTTCCCCAATTTTTACATATTTTCTTTCCTTGTGCAGTGCATCTATTTAAATAGAGAAGGGCTTTTCAGCAAAAAAGCACACTTCAGAGGTTAAAGATTTTTTTTCTAAAATGTGTTAAGTTTATCAATGTCAAAAACGTAGTTTATTTATAAGCGTTGCATCTATAAAAAAAGCAGGAGCTGAGTTAAAAAACAAACTAACAAACAAAAAACCCTCTATTGCCTTTTATTTTCCACTGAAGAGAACTGTCCAACAGACATACAGAATTAATTCAAAACATTAGCTAAAAGCTCTAAATGAAAAATTTAAAAAATACTTTTCTGAAGCATTCATCTTCCATAATAGCCCACTGTACACTTACTTTCAACTTTCTGAAAGGCAATGATGAATTCTATGGTCTTCCGGACTAAAAAAATTTATGACACATTATTGTCTTAAGTAACTATTAAGCCCTTTTACCCATTTAAGTCTAAACAGCATGAAGAAGCACACCTTCCATGCTTGCATCTCACAGTGTTCTCAAGACGTATTTTTGACACTCAATTCTTATGAAACTGTAATTTTTGTACCTTTAGGGTAAAAAATTCAGCTTCTGTTTTCCCTGACTGTACATCCATAAACATACGAACCAGCAGCAAATGCATTCCAAAGAAGTAATAAACCCGTCTGTTTCATGTGGAAGAATATTTGGGGGCAAATATAAGTTGAACTGGCCCCTCACCCCTGTCTCTACTTTCAAGAAGCAGGTTGAGATATGTTGGAGGAGTACCAAGGGCAGGGCAGGCTGTTAGGTCTTCAGTCATCACAACAGCAGGAGACTGGCCTAAGGTCAAGGGAGTAGGATGGTAGATTTGAGCAACTTTTCCCTCTTGCCTTCTAAGCGATACTGACTAAAAGCTCTAGACAGATGAATCATGAATCTCTAATGAATAGTATAGCAAAAAAGCCTTTAAAAGTTTCGTAGTTTAAACTGCCCACAAATTCCTGCAAACAATCCATTTCTTAACACTGTATGTGTGATTGAATTGGTGTCATAATTTCATGGCAAAAAAAGAAGGAAAAGGAGGGACATGAGAACATTTGCAAATTCTCCTACTATACAGTATTTTAAAATTATTTTAAATAGATATATTAGAATATAGATACATATGAACAGACATCACAAAGAATTGTTGTTAATGTGGAAGTCTAGTGTGCATCAATTAGTTTTTATCATCTAATACGCTTAAAATATTGTTTACTTTCTGCAAGTTCTGTGCATCTGTTTTAAAGAAAAAAATCCTCATCCTACTGCCTGTCCATATAACTTATCTGAAAGAAATCTGACATCTGTCTTACCCTTTTGTATCATTCTCAAAATGCAGAAGATTTCCCATATTACTCGTTACTGTCGCTGACTGTTGCAACATCGGTTGGGCTGACGAGTTATTGTTGCCTTTGCTCTCCCCACTGTAATTGATACAAGACTCAGAACTCTTCTGCTTCACTCTCTGATCTTTATTTTCCTTTTGCTGCACAGGTATGGAGGAGTTAATGAATGTGGCCTGACTATGGCCAGCAGTAATCTCTCTTTCGGAAGGATCCAACAAGACCTGTTCACTTTCTGTCGCATCCATGATAAAGGGGTGATTTTCCCGTAGGCAGACAGTGGACGTTTGCTTTAAATGATTTTGCAGCGCTTCTGGTCCATCTCTGTCAGTAAGGCTTAGCTGTCCATACTCATGTGCATATCGGTGTTTAATACTAAGTTTCAACAACTGATTAAAATACCAGCACTGTCCCTGCGCAGAATCAATGGATGAGGCAGTTCTGAAAAGACACAAAAATGTTTTTACATGTGTTTCAGACTGTATGAATGCTTTCTAAAATGTATATATTCCCTCTATTATTCTCTAATTACCCTGCATTTTCAAGTACCTGTATGTGTTTCCATATTCTTACAGTGAATACTAATTGCTCACATTGAAAAACAGTTTTGGTATTTATAAATCTTAATTGGATTTTTCATTTTTTTGGCAGCATTTAAAATATATATATTAGATTGCCTTTTTTTTTTTTTTTTTTTTCCCAAAGTTTCAGACTATTTGAAATAGGCACTAGGACATGCATTTCATTTCATTTTCTGCATGGTTAGTGGCATATGAAGCTGAAAGTTTTAGAGGATTTGAGGCAATTTTGTTATAAATCCTATAATAGCCTTAATAATCCAATTTTATCTGGAAACTATGAAAGTTAATATGTAAATAACAGTAATTTAAAAATTTAGGTTAGAACTACAGCAACAAACCCCAAACTTAGATTCAAACCAACAAACCACAATGCCCAGAGAGAATTTAGGAAAACAGAAATTTTCAAGTATAGATATATTTATAAATATAAGGGAACGTGCTAGATTGAAGCAACATTAACCTACAAAGTCTGTCTCTCATTAGTGTTACATCCTCTACACGACAAGGATGAGTAAGAGCAAATATGAACTAATTGTTACAGATTCAGAAGGCTGGCTGTGTTTGGACAGTAATTGTCCATTGTATTAGGTAGCAGATACTTTTTTGAATAACAAAACCATCTTCCTTTGATAGTATAGATAGATGCAGAGATCTGGAGCTACTTTCAGCAGAACATAACATCAATTCTAGATAGTGTTTTATATTTGGTTTATATATAAACCATCTTTATATCCTGGGCAAAATAAACCTGTGTATGAAATGTATTTCCTGAATATATTTGTCCATTTTTAAAAAAAGACAGAACCAAAGAAAACCAAAACACTGTAACTGTGAATAGAGTAGTATACTTGTGCATCCTCTCCTTTGACAGGTGCAGGAGCATCTCAAGAAGCTGTTTCACCTTTCCAGTGGCTCAGAATATGGCAAGCACAAATCGTTCAGTGAAACAATAGCTGGAAAATACAGTCTCATCTCTGTGCGCATGCCCATCTCCCAGCTGACACATTTCCTGGAAATCCACAACTATACTCTGATTTTTAGGATTTTTTGGCTGCCCTCTGTTTATCAGTGGCTTTCCTTTTAGGCAGTCAGATCAGCCTGAGTTTCAAGAAACTACAAAGGAAGCTGCAGTGACATCTCAGACAATTATGAGCAATGAAGTGACTAGGTAATTCTATCTGGGTTCTCCTGCAAAGGTAAAGCTCCAAAGCACAGGCAATAAATACTAAGTGGCATGTGGCAGTCATCTTGGTGGTTTCCTTAGGTGAATAGGGATTTCAGGCAGTAGGCTTGTGTTAGAGCTACACTATCAATGCCCTGAAGCTTTCTCAGTGTCCCAAAAGGACTACATTCTTCATACAAGAGATGTGGTCCTGAAGACTGCTTATTCAAACCACAAAAAGGAAGCTGATATAATGGAAAATATACCGGACTGATTTACTTCTTTAATGGAAAAAAACACACAGAAGAGAGAAGAATAAGTTAGAAATATGACAGCATTAGGACTTTCGATACCATAATGTTTCCTTTTCAGTTAATATAAATTGGTCCTTTGCCTTTCAGGTCAAGGGATCTGGTCACACTAACTATTCTGGAATGGTTTCTTTGTTAAGATATGACTAAGTTTTTTAGCATTAATTGGCACCTGTACAAAACAAGAAATGGGATAATCCTGATGAAAACACCAGTATCCATACTGCCTGGCTACCTAGTATACAATGAAAAGTATATAACTATGGCAGTCTTGTTACAGCAAAACTTTTATGGGTCCCAACTTTGACCAACACGTTCTCTCACATTTAATGGCTACCCACAGTTTATTTTGATCATAAATTTTAGCATAGCCACAAAGGATGCATTGCTTTTTCACTGGGAGAAGAGAAGATAATCCATAAGGTGGGTCTTTCATAGCAAATTCCCACTGACACTGTGTAGGAAGAGCATGCACAGGCTGCCTTAACAGATACGGAAAGGACAAGTTATTAATCCTTAAAGCCTTTCAGTGGAGATGGATCAGCCACAATGTTGCCACTTAAAGTTTAAGGTGGCAGTAGAAGCTTGCTTACAGAGCTGACATGCCCTTTATAGAATTTCCAACTGCAATTGTGTCTGCAATGACTGTCAGGTTATTCAAAGAGGATATTTTTTTAGAATGAGTCAGTAAAAATTGTATGGAAAAGTGAGCAGAATAAATCTCCCTGAGGCAAAAGAGACACTGGACAAAGAAGTGGGTTCTAATTAGCAGTGGCAGCTACCTCCTGGCCATTGACAATAAATCATAAATAATATTCTACCCCTTTCTATGCTAGTTGTTTAAAGTCATGTTTTTCACTGTGTGGCTCTACCATGCTTTTCATAATTGTCATACATGGAATATTCTAGTAGGACACTCCAATTGTAACTGAGCTTTTTTCTTTTTTGTAATAGAGTGGTAAAATCTGATTTGTCTTTGGGAAACTTCTATTAGCATCATTAATGATGTCTAACTACAGGTTACTTAAGTCCCTTATATACATGTGAGAGAGGTTACTGTGCACGTATCTTCTTCTGCAATACCATGTATGAAATTCCTGTAATTTTCAGTGTCTTATACATACAGTACTTATGAAGTTTGAATTGCACTAGCCAGACATCTACATATCTGATGACTGAAAGCAAATTACTGAAGCCAAGGTGCTGTATTGTTTTTTAGATTATTACTCACCTTGGGATATCTAAAAATTATGTGACTGAAAACATTTATTAGAATATATAGAAATTCAATTTTAAGATATGTTTAATTCTTAAGCATGGAAAGAACAACGAAGTTTCTGGCAGAAACAGCACAGACAATTTAATGGGGCAGCAGTGGTGTATGAAACATGGATTAGGGAAGCAAGCAGTGATTACTTCTGGCAGCTTACATACTTGAGGTTGCACCTACAGGGGCTCGTAATTCAGCAAGATGTGAAACAGACAGAAATTTGCTCTATTGTTAGCCTGTTCTTTAGCAACATCACATTAATTCAGTCATACTGAATCAAGTATTGCAGTATGTACGTATAATAGCTATACTATTAAGGCTTATATACAAAAAAGTTGTCTAGTGTTCCTTTTATGAAGTCCAGTTTTCAAACCATCCATAAATAGTACTTTTAGTCAAAATAAAACATAGAAGGCTGTAAACACACAAGAATTTAATTTTAAGGCTAAATTTGATACAAGATGCTTCAACCACGTCAAAGTTACCAGTTGAAAAGATTGTGAATGAATTTTCAAAAACTTAAAAATCCCACAGCCCTCCCCCTTCCCTCCCACGCCACCCAAACCATACATTTAGGAAAGAGAAGACATTTACATAATTTGTTCTTCCCACTACTGTTCTTCTCAAACATCTGCAAGCTTTTAAAAAAAAACTTACACAGAATCAGAAAAATTCTCAATTGAAAGAACATCAGGAAGTCTCTTAGTCCAGCATCCTGCTTCAAAACTAGGCTAGCTCTGAGATCAGACCAGGCTGCTTGGAGCTTTATTCAGTCAGGTCTTGAAAACCTCCAAGAATGGAGGCTTGGAGACTGCACAACCTTTCTGGGCAAATTGTTGCAAGTCACCACTGTCCTAACAGAGAAAAAGCTTTTACTTATGTGCAGTTTCACTAGGTCTGGCTGGGATGGAGTTAATGCTCACTATAGTTACCTATATGGTGTGGTGTTTTAGATTCATGACTGAAAATGTATTGATAAAACACGAATGTTTTGCTGAACATCGCTTGGATGGAGTCAAGACTTTCTCTGCCATGCTCAACAAGTAGGTTGGGAGTGGGGAGTAGGCTGGGAAGGGACACAAACAAGATAGCTGAGCTAAATTGACCAAAACTATATTCAATGCCATATAACATCCTGCTCAGCAATAAAACTTAGGGGGATGTGAGTCTTTCCAAGTTAGCCATTGCTCAGAGCAATGTTGGGCAACAGTCTGCTGGTGGGAGGTAGTGAATGATTGCTTGCATCATTTAGTTGCTTGCCTGTTTCTTTTTTTTCTTTTCCTCCTCCTTGTCCTCCCTGTTTTAGGTTTGTGTGGCTGGGTTCTGGTGGAGGAGGGGGAGCTGTAGGGGTGGCTTCTGCAAGAAGCAGCCAGAAGCTCTCTGCAGGCCTGACAGAGTAAACACCAGCCAACTCAAGGCCAGAGTCATTGACCAAGGCTGGGCCCATCAGCAATGGTCACAGCACCTGTGGGAATCAGATTTAGGAGGAAAAAACCTGTTAAGAAAGGAGGGGTAGGGGGAAGTGTTTTAAGCTCTGGTTGTACTTCTCATTCTCCAACTCTGGTCTTGCTGTGTGTGCAGTGCAGTGTGATAAATTAGAGTTTTCTTTCCTTTATTCTGTGCTGAGTCTGTTTTGCCCGTGACACTGATTGCAGAATGATCTCTCCCTGCCCTTATCTTGACTCCTAAGCCTGTCAACATATATTTTCTCCCCCGCACAGGGGAGTGATAGAGCGGCTTTGGTGGGCATCTAGCCTCCAGTTAAGGTCAAACCACCACACCCCCACCCCATTTTTAGTTCAATCATTAAATTGTCTTTATCTTGATCCACAGGTCTTTCTTGATTCTGGTCTTCTCATTTTCTCTCCCATGCTGTTGGTGGGTGCTTAGTTACTGGCTGTGATCAAGCCACTGCACTAGTCTGAACTTCTTGTTTCAGTCTAGGTGCTTGCTGTTCATCCTCCTGTCATGCACCACTGCAAACAGCCTGGGTCTGTCTTCTTGCGCATGAATTCTCTGACCATTTTAGGCGCCATGCACTAGACTTGTTCTGGTTTATAAATGCCTTGGTGACCCAAAATACAGTATTCTAGATGTGTGCTAATAAGAGCTAAAGAGAGAGGAATAATAAATTCTTTCCACCTAATGGCTATATATATCTACAGTTCATGTAGATACAGCCCAGGTTGTTCTTAACTTTCTGATAGTTCACATTCAGCTTCTTATCTACCCTGATCCAAAGGTACTTCTCAGCAGAGACATTTCTCAGCCACCTGGTCCCAGCTTGATTGTTGCAAGGGGTCACTCTTTCTAAGGCAAAGAACTTTGCACTTGTCCTTGTTGAATTCACAAGGTTCCTGTTGGCTTGCCTCCTCAGCTTGTCTAAGTCCTTCTGAATGGTAGCCCTACCCTCATCTGCAACCATGGTAAGTTGCACTCCATCTTCTACTACAGGTCTTTCATAAAGATGTTAGAAGGACAAGGCAGTCTCCAGAAAGCAGCACGAGCCATTAACTATTAATGGTTAAGGGATGGTCTGAGCCTGGCTACACAACAAAATTCTTACCTGTCCATTCATGAAGATCATGATTTAATAAAACATTACAATTTCTGACTATCATCTTTGCCTCCCATTTTTCAGCCTATTGGAGTAATGCATGTGAAAGTTAGGTCCTTAGATTCCACAGATCTCTCTTACAAGTCATATCCTGATTACAGATTGGCATTTTTTTTCTGCAGAGGATACTGATGAAACAAGTCCTGAATCTCAGACATAGGAAAGTTTTTTCTACCATAAAGGTGAAGAAATATTTTTTCTGCCTCTCATTTTTTTAAGAAAAAGAATGCTCTCTTTCAAAATGATAAATAGGTTAGGACGTATCAGCTTCCCACATGCAAACTTTCAAGGTTTAATGTAGAAACTTGTGAGTTACAGGAGCAACCTAGGTCATAGAAAACTGCACTACATGAATTCTACCAAACTACTTCCAATCTAATTCTTAATTTGAATATATTTTCAAATATATTTCTTTTGTGAACTATGAAGATTTTATTGTAGCTTAGTAACAGCCAATACTACTTAAGTGTAATAACCTAATAGATAATTACATGACACCATGCATAGATGGGTACTTTCCCTGAAGCAACAAAGTACACAAGGAGAAGTTCAGTCTAAAGCATTGTCAATTATAACATCCTTTACCTGCTCTGAGATAATGTTCAGTACCTTGCAGCATCAAGGAAACTATCTATCCAAACATCAGCAGACAATTTGGATATAAAAGGACTACAGAGATATTGTGAACCTGCTAGGAAATGAAAAGGAACTGAGAAAAAAGAGTATGTGCAATATTACCAAGCACAAAAATGTGCAAAGCTTGATCTGTTTAGATATTGCAAAGCAATGAAAAGGTAGCAGATATAAATGATAAATTAATAAACTAATTATCATAATAATGATAAAGGAACTAAGTGTAACAAAAATCAAACTCCTGTAAACAGAGCCATCGGATCCACTATATTAGGTGAAAAAGAGATCAAATCTTTTGCAATCATTTATAATGAGAAAAATACTGACATGGAAAACATATGCAAGAAAAAAACCATACTGTACTAATGGTCAAACTAGGTTTAATTCAGCTGAAGCTGGAAATCATGTAAATATGATTACACCACTTTTAGGATTTAAGCTTCTACTCCTTCATACCACTGCACCACATTGTGTGTATGAATTCATTCAATCACTACTTACTGAACATTTTGACCTACCTGTTTTCTCAAACTTAAAAAAAATAGTGGAGGCAAGGCCCACATTTTAATATCTGTCCGAAACACTCTTTGCACTGAAGTAAATGATTCTAACCTCTATTTTAACATAACACATTTCCAAGCAAAAAGGTAAGTAAAATTCATACGACACCAAGAACTACACTAACAATACATGCAAACATATTTCTGAATGCAATTTATAATCCTGTAAGTACATACCCCAGTTCAGCAGCCTGCTTTTTCAATAGAACATTTTCTTCAATTTGAATTTGACAAAATTCCAGAAAAGTTCTTGATTCTGAGTCTTTGGTTCTTTCAGTTGGGAGCAAAGTATGATCCCTTACAATTTCACCATCAAGACTCTCTAAACTAGGAAGGACCTCACACAAGGAAGACCTTAGAAAATAAACAGTCATAAATTACTTTCATGAAAAAATCCAAATGCTAAAACTTCCATTTTATTGATACAATAATATAACAAGACAGAATAATTATAACAGCTAAGCGTTTGTATATATTTGTCATTACTTCATATATTACTTAATATCATTAATAATGTTAACTAAAACTTTATTTTTAATAAACCACAGAACTTAACAAGATTTCTTAATATTTGTCAGTATAAAGACCATTGCTGAAATACTGACCCCAAAGAAGTCAATGGCAACATTCTCAGTTCATGAGAGGTAGCATTTTGCCTACTTAAACAAGAACAGGAAAATCTGACACATTTATGCATAGAAACCTGTAACGTATTTCATTAGTAGGCAACATGGCAAACTAAGTCATATGATTAAGATACAGCACTGATGATGTTGACACATTGAAAGGTTTAGATTTAAAAACTGCACAGAATACTAAACATTGGCAGCCCTACTCCTGTTACCTTTGTACATATCACATAAAGTATGTGTCAGTATCACTGACAGGAAAAAAAAATCTGCCTTTGAAATATTGAATTTAGGTCAGTGAAAGAGATGTCAGCAGAGATGACATTTTCTTGCTATGAAAAGGACAGCTGGGGCCACTGATATAAGAAAATGTATGTATGAGAAACTTATCTACCAATGTAAAAAAATAGCGTTGTCAATGCTCTCTCTTCTAAGTTACTGTGAAACATAATCTAGTACTGCAATTCTGCTCCATGTATTTCTTATACCAGATCAAATTTGTTGAAAGTTTCAAGACTGCAAAGTTATTTAAAACAATACATCCACACTCAGTATTTTCATTAAGTTAGTTTTACGTATAAGAGCTCTTGAAAGGGTACTTCTTGTAGGCTGTAGGTCCTCTTACTATACAGAAAGATAATACCATTTTCATAATGTTAGAACTCCCTGACTATACCTTGTGAAGGTGAAGGACTAATAGCTTGGACAATACACAGTAAGTATTAAACCAGAGAAAGTTTCTGTGACTCGGAATATTCCAAGATGGAGCTCAATACAATAGAATATTATTTTTTTAAAAATATAAAACTTCCTTCTCTAATGCCCATTCATGCAAGAATAACACTGTCTGAAATACAGTTGGAAGAGAGCAATGGGTTTAGATGGGCAGTCCCTGAAACCGAGAGAGAAATTACCAAAGCTGATACTAAATAGTGAGGGATACATCAAAAAAGTGCCATGTGAAAGTTGATTGATGCTGGAAACATTGTGTCTTAGAGCTATGGGATCTCAACACTAGTTTTTCCAGCTGGGTTTCTCCTGGTGAAGGGCTGAGTCAATATTTCATCTAGTGAAAACTTCCTGGTGAATATTCTGTCACTTAGGAGGCTCTATTAATCATTACAGCATTGAAACACATTCCCATAGGAGTGCTCAGACTGATCCCAGGGTTTAATTTTTAAAAAGCAATTTCTTACTACTTCACTTTTGTTGGTGTTATCGCTGGCTGGACATGAAAGTACAAAACCGATTGGGAAATTTTACAACTAATTCCTTTGTTGGTATCAAGGGGTTATGTAAAGTTCACTGGAACATATTGCCTGAAGTTACGGTCAACGCTGTATTCAGCAAATCCATATTTTATAGTATCCCATACTTTAAATCCTTTAGACAAATGAATCTCTTGTCTAATCACAAAAACTCTGTTGGGTCAAGCAATCTAAAGTGTTAGTTCTTACAGTTAAATTGGAATTCAGAAACCCCTCCAGGTTACAAGTGGAATAAGAATCAGTTCTGTAAAATAGTGGGAATTACTACAAGGCAAATGGGAATTTTAAATATTGCCACAGTCACTGAATTTTATTCACAGAATTACCTGGAGAAGCCATGGATATGCAAATAAGTTTGTTCATTAAAAACAAACGAACCAACCAAGTATGTATTTGTACAGCTATCTTTTAAGCTACTCAAACATTTCCAAGTTTCAGCTAGTTTTTTTTTTCTTTTCCACCAGAAAACTAATCAGAAATTTGTACACAAATTTTTAATGTAAGATATACATGTGAGAGTGGTTTTATTTTTTCTCTTAATGCAAAATATAGTCCAAAATACAGATACCCCAAACTTTGCTTCTGTTATACCAGGCAGTATAATATAGAAAATGTGAACACAATTTATCTAAATACATTCTTGTGTAAAATTGCAGTGTCAAGACTCACCATGAATTGACTTGAAAGTATACAAGGAAAAATTATGGTCATTCTTAAAAATTTTTAAGCTTGGGGAAAAAATTATTTTTCTAATAAAAAAATTAATCAGTCACCTGTTTTAATTACATCCTAAATGAAAGTCCAATTGTGCCTCATTTCATTTCCTCAGGCCTTTTATCAAGCCAACACTTTTCTATGTAAATATGGGATTTCCTTAGCTGGAAGAATTGGTAGTTATTAAATTCTTACTGATTAAATGCTTCTTTGTACGTTTAATGGAATTGTTATTCACTAAAGGAGACTTTGCCATTTCAACACATGCATTCTGGAACACCATCTAAAAATTTAAAATTGCAATTTTCAACTTGGCATTCAAGAGCAGAATGACTGTAGACTAGAAAGTATTAATTCTAAGAAAGATGAAAGAACACATTCATTCATAATTCACTGACATTAACAGCAGCACTGAGCAATTGGCCCATGTATGGACTTTCAGACCACAGAATTCTCAAGAAAACAGGACACTTCTAAAATACAAAAAACTTCACAAAAATCCTATCTGTGTACGATTTTATTTATATGGCCTGCAAAAAATCCAACCACAACTACTCATTTCAGGGATTTTGGTGACTGCATTTAATTTCATATGTTGTTTCCCCTCTATCCAGTTTTTATATATACACATATAATAATCTCTAGGACCAGCTCTTTTTTTTTTTTTTTTCAGATTCTCTCAGTATTACACATACCTGGAAGGCAAAAAACAGCCTTATTTTGATATATGTTTCTATTTCATAATCATAAGAGCTATTAATTATTGCTGTAAAGGTAAGGAATTCTTAGAATGAGAAAAAAGTCTAAGTTTTGACTACTAAGGAAAAAAATCAACCACTGATTCCAACTTTTTATTCTAAATTTTTTCCTTAGAAGATGCTATGCCAAGGATTTCTAGGTACACTTATTATAGACACCACTGTTTCTCTACCTATGTTTGAACCTGTCACAGCAGCAAGACTCTTAAGCATTGTATGGATAAAGTGATGCAACAGAGTAAAGAATAAGAAAAAACAACAAAAAAGGACAGTGAAGCAGAACGAGAAATCCTCTAAGAAAGTATGTGATTGACAGTCAAAAACTGATTGTTCTGAGATGGGCAAGAAAGCATTGTAAGAACATTAATAATCAGAGGGAAAAAACCCAAAAGTTTTAAACAGTGTAAAGGTGGTCATGTCTTTGTGTGAAAGTTTTAATGAAATGTAAAATAGGGTAATAAAGACCGGACAAAATTTCAGTCAAAAATTTAAAGTTTCCACAGATGGAAAACCTGTAAGAGGAACAACCAGAATTCATCCTGACAAATAAGACATTTTGATAAATGGACAATGAAGCAGGTACAAACAAACAGCACAAAGAAGGTCTATACCATCTTTATAATTTCTTCCTTTTCCTAAAGATATTGTTGTAAAGAAAAATACTTATTGAGAGTAACAGTTAAAGAGCATTGAGAGATGACTGTTGAGTTTCAGCACAAACTGCTTCCCATTAAGGTTCCAAGTGTTTGGTCAAACATCAAGATTTATGTTTAAAAAAAAAACAACCTGGAATTCTTAGAAAAAAAAAAGATCACAGAATTACATTTTAGTTGCTGTTTTCATATAAATCTCTCACAGTTTGCAGTAAGTAATTTCTACTATTTAACAAATACATATATACACCAAATTTTTGGCTGATTTTGATTCGTTGATTTAGCAAATTAATTTGTTTTCTCACCTCCAGTTCCTTTCTTGGAGAAGAGGATTTCCACTGAGTGACAATTCCCTGAGCTTATGACAGCCAGTGAACCATGTAATGACACCTTTAAGGTCTGTGTGGTAGTAGGAAAGAAAATTAGATATGAATTTGAATGCAGAACTATAATATTTCTCATAAAATGTTACATGAAAGTAAAATGTACCAAAAAAAAAAAAAAAGAGGTACAAGAAATTCTGCTATAGTTATATCTATATCATCCATGTTTGGAAAACTTATATTTTTCCCATATAAATGTCTCAAATAAATGGGAACAATCAAATTCAAATAAGTTTATAATTTAATTAAGAAGTTCTTGTTTGCAAGTATTTTAATGGTTTTTTATGTAACTCACCTGATAAGCAGTTATTTTTGATATCCAGCTTTTCCAGAGACATAAATGAATTTAAAGACACAAGCTCATTTAGTCTAAAAAATAAAACCAAATTAAGAAAACCATAAGGCTATTTTCAGTTAAATAAAACAGAAATTCATAAAGAAAAAACCTTTTATAATCATGACAATTTACTTTTTTACGTAAGAAAATACTTATTTAGCTATCCAAGGTGCTAGATCTAATAACAAGTTTTAACTTGAAAGCAGATCTTAATCTTCTCCATAGCTCTGTTTTTAATATTTACTCATTAATGTTTTGTTTTATCTGGTAAATACTCTGTTTCCTGTATTTAGTGCTGAGGATTGTAAAATTTACACAATTTACAAAAATCTGTTTTTCCTCTTTTCTCTTTCTTCATTTCTCATTGCTCAAACTTCTTGTCAGTTTGTTTCTCTTTTCCACTCATTGCATTACTTCCTAGATAATCATTGTCACAGTTGTTTCTTAACAGGTCAAGGCTGCTCTGTCCTGTAATATATTTTTAGTGCTTCCTCTGTCCTACTACTTAGGGCATGATAGTGTCAAATAGGTGCCTATTATAGAGTGAGTTATGGAATTGCTCTTCTTGCATGTCAGAGCTTTTCTTAAGCAATAAAGCAGCAAAGCCATGATCAAAAGTAATATTGTAAAGTAAATGTAAAGCAAATAAGCTGACATTCATTTGTGTAAAGGATTTTAGACTGCAAGATGTACATTACCACTGCTATTAAAAGATTAGCACCCAGTGTTATTCAAGTTTCTCTACTTACAAACTTGCACTGGTACAACTAAGAACAAATTTTGGTGAATGGTTTGGTCAGCTGCCAAAATATTTTAAAATATTCAGATTAAAACGTTTACTTTGCTTTATTTTAAATATGCAAGATGGGGAGGGGGAAATCAATCAAGATGCAAAATAAACCCCCTAACTCAGTCTTAACACAAAACTAGAATGTTTCTGAATATGTGCTAAATAAATCAACATTATCTTTTTTAAAAAACCCAACAAACAACACAACATGTTGAGGTAACTTATTTCATCCCTGTAAGGCCTAAGCGTAATGGCAACACCAACGGCAATGTGTGTGGTCACTTTATGACTGCTAATTTTCATGGAAAACAGTATTTTCTGAGGGTTATAGTGCCTCTGGAAGCTATAAATCAGAATTCTTATGGGTTGGAAACATGACCATGTGAAAAGCCAAAACCCACTCAGTCCACAAATTTACAACTGGTCAGAGCAAAAAATGATTATTTGTTGCTGAAATGTGTGACTATGTTGTGTTTCCAGTACAGGCGTTACAACTGAAAGACAGACCTGGATTTAACTCTGGTACACAAATTCTGGACCAAAAATTTTTTATAGATGCTTTAATCTTTTTGAAAGTTTGACCATATGAAAACCTGAAAAAAAACCCCGAACATTTCCATGTTCAGTTGACAAGTATTTTTATATGACAACAGCTGAATAGTAAATTCAGAGAAACAGATGTAAAAGCCAATTGAGTGTATGTCACTATATTTCAATTTCTTTCTCAAACCATATTGTAAAGTTGTTTTGGTTCTAGTCCTACATAGCTCTACTAAATTTTTGTCAGTTTTCCATGGAATCAAATAAATTTGAAGAAATATTAACTCTAACCATTGTTTGATCTCTACATTGTACTAAAAATATCAGCTTTTTAGGTTCTCATGACCAGTCCATAGTAAACAAATATATCTATTATTTGTAACAAATATCATCACAGATATTAGTGTCTAACAGTGTGTCTGAAAGACTGAAAAATCATGATTCAGATTACAGATTCATATATCCAAAAATATCCAGGAAAATAAATATCATACATTGCATAATGCAGAATTGTTTTATTTATAGTGAGTGAGTTCTCTGGATCTTTATCAGTATATGCTGCGGTGAATTAGAAATCATCTACTGGACTATCTTTGCCTGCCATTGGCATTATGAGAGTTAAAACGTTTCCCCGTCATTCTATAGCTTTCCCTTTACTGACATTCTTTGTTAATTTTTTTTCCTAAGAAAATTCAAACCAGAAAGACAAAGGACATTACTGAAAACTTAATACTACTTGACCTTGTCACATTAGCCCTGGGCATAAGAGAGAGATAAATTACAAAGACGACACAAAAGTAAAAGATATTCACAAAAAAGCAAGCTATAGCTTCCTCTTTCTGCTCCCATTTAAGACTGCAGCAGGACAGGACACAGATAGTCACAGAAACTCTATGTCAGAAAACAAGATTTAAGACTATAACACTTGCAAGTATGCATCAGAGAAAATAAATATAGCTTTTCTGAACAGGAATAATAGTTACTGCTCAGGATGGTCCAAACCCCGTTGTGCCTCTGCTTTTTCACAGAAAAATTAGCATTTATGTTGATAAGAAATTAAATTCATGGTAATTTAAAGAATGAAAGTTATGTTAATCTAAATCTCTAAGTAAAGCCCATATTTCTTTTTCATTCTTTAAAAATAAAAAATATTTTTGTTTGCAACATACGGTGTATTTATAAGTAGTAATCAAAGACAATGTAGGAAATCTGCCAGACACTTGTTTCTTATTTCTACTTCAACTGTATTGCCCTTGGTGTCACATACTTAGATACAAACTTACACCAGCAAAGAATCACTCAAAGTGATTAAAAAAAAAATCTAAACTGATGAGGATAGGATGGGCAAAACCACAATACATAACTACATCTTTTTCATGACTGACATTTCAACATCCAAAGACATTTAGATATACTATGGTGACTCTGGAAAAGTGTTCAAATTCTCAAAACATGATGGCTTGCAGTGATGGTGAGTTTAACTTTTACGTCTGAGAAATCAGGTTTCTATTTAAGTAGGGAAAACAATACCTACTAAGAATTGAACTGACTTTTTTTCATTTCTATTATAAACCTTTTAGGAATAGCATGTATCTAGTTGCAAAAACATGGGAGCAAAATGTTCACAAAGAATTTCATTCTGGACAAAAGGGTCTGGCCCCTGTCCCCCCCCCCAAAAAAAAAAAAAAGGAATTATTGCAGATGACTACATATTTTAAGTATAAAATTTTATCTATTGCACTTCAGCTATTTTAATGAAAAACAACAGGTAGCAAAAAAAACCCTCAAAACCCTATATGAATGCAATATTAAAACAGAAATTTTAAGAGGGATAGATTTGTCTATTTCAAAGTTTTAAAAAAGAGTAAAAAATGGCTACATGAACAGCAGATTGAATTAGTGGTTTACTGTTAGATTTTTAATTTAAAAGGGGATTAACAAGCAAAGTATAAAATTAAGTGGGATTACACGTAAATGTAAGTATGACACAAAATCTTAACACATCTTAAATATGCACTAATTTTAGTGCCAAGGGCAAGGTTTTCCTCTCCTACACCTAAATCTTTACCCACAAATAGAAGAAAAAAAGAACATGTACCTTTTAAAGACTAACCTAGCAGTTGTGTTCTCCAGTTGCTATAAAATAGAACACAGATCTTCATAGACCCAATTCTGCAGTGACCAAGTCAAGAGGATATTCATCATTGGCTTTGGTCAATTCCACATTGACCAAGAATATAATGTGAAAGCCACATTAAAATACTTAAAGCAGTAGGGATGAAATAGCTGCTATCACTACCTGTTATATTATAATTCTTTGTTGCTAGACAGTAGGGTTAAAACAATTAATTTGGGGGCTTTTATCTTTGTCGGTTTCTAGTTCATGAATGCAGAGAAACCATTTCAGGAATTAAAAGAAGCCCTGTAAATTAGTGTAAGAATTTACCTTCACTTCACTTTCTGAAAGAATAGAGATTTGCAGCATTACCATTATATGGGCTTCCTACAATCAGTAAAAAGGAAATGGCACTCAGTGCACACTTGAAAAAAATTCACAAAATTGCACTAACTGTAGGATAAAAGCAAAGAAACAGCTTTTCTTTCAACAGCTTACTCCATTACATTCACTGTTTCTATAGAACATCGAGTTCCTTATGCTACAGCACACACATATGGAGCTGCTTATAAGTGTACATAAAGTGAATATAACAGACCAAGCTACTGAAATGCCAGGAATTTTGAGGCTTTTAATATGCATTTAAGGCTATCTTTTCCTGTTTGTCACAAAGATTTGAGATAAGCTATAGATACATCAAGGAAAGAAAGGGAATTTGGAGTGGGAGGAGTTACATGTTTATTTTCAACACATGCAGTTTGCTGATGCAAAAATACCTACTCTCTTCCAGTCTGGCAGAAGAAACTCAGTGAACCAAACGCTGCACCTCAGCTTGGCCACTGGAAAACCAGAATAAGCACTACAATGGACATCAAAAACTGTAAGATCATGGGACAGGCAAGTGACATGGTAGATCTAGATTCAAGGTATGACTGTGCTCCTAAGTTTGTCCTCTCCCTAGAAAGCACATAAGGTCTTCAAGCAGTTTTGCAAACTTTTTATTACAGAAACTGGAAAAAGAAGAGGAAACTACAAAATAGAGCCACATTACTGCATGCCCCCAAAAAAGCTGAACAGGACAAAAAAAAAAAAAAAATCACATCACTATGTGTGTTTCATAAGCTAACACTCAACAAATTATCCCCTTCTTAATCGCAGACAGGAAGCACTTTCTCCAAAATCCAGAATAATGAATTAAAAACCAATAAAACCCTCTAGAAGCCCAACAACTTGAAGAATAATTATATAAATATAGCTAGGTGTTATATTTACATCTAAGAGTTTACATGCAGAACACTTCATTAGAAATGATATGAAACCAAACAAAAATTGATATAAAAATATGTCATATATACTCCAAGAGTAATAATTTTCCATGACGGACATTCCTTATAATAAAAGGACTCAGCCTTTTCTCCCACAGGCTCCTTGCTACACTTGACTCTGCTGAAATAAATGTCACATTGGATGGAATTAATCTGTTCAAATGTAGCCACCTACATATGTGCTGGTCATTACGACTCTGTTAATAGTCAATGAAGATGAAGAGGCACTTGTAAGGTACGATAAGCCTCAGGGCAAAAGGTTAAAAATGGCAGATGAATCACACTCTAAAAGCATCTCCTCTTTTCTAACAGAAGAGTAAAGTGATTAGTTCAGAGCGTATATCCTGTATATTGTGTATAATAGTGTATTCCATTTATTTAGCTGAGATCAATCTTGTTCAGAGCAAAATGGTCACAGTATAGAAAAATAATTAATTTATACTAACTAAAAATTTTTACTACTGAGAAATTTTAAGTTATAATAATTGTTCCTTATTTTAAAAGCAGAATTTATGTTGACAAAGAGAGGGTGGGGAAATAAAAATGTTGACTTCTGACTATTTGGTCGTTCTAACTCTACAGATGTATAGATTAGCTTAGAAAATGATCAGAAAGCTAATTACAGACTTGACTGCATGATCTAGTTTTACACTGCTCATCTTCATCCTTTTATATTTCATACTTCTCAAACAGAATCATAAAAGTGAAAAATTAAAGCAAATACACTTGTTTTAGACAGCATTAACATATGCGTGTAAAATAAAAAACAACTTTCTCATTTGTCCTTTTTAACTGTAGCAGTGGCACTTGAACAGCCTTCAGAGTCTGTTTTGAATAAGCTAGCTGTGAAATATGAAGTTTGACAGACACACTCTAGAAACAATTGCTAAAGAAAGGAAAAAAAGAAACACCATGGTTTTAATAATGCCACAATACTAAAAATTGTTTTCCTATAACATCTAATAGAAAGAATTACATTTCACAGATAATGCTGTTTCAAATTTTCCTAGCTGAAGGTAGCTAATGTCATTCTTTACTTGTCAACCACATATTTTCAAAGAATACCTGGAAGAGACAGTGTTATTTTAAGCATACTGAGAATTACACTTTTCAGATAAGCGTTGTTAGTAAATTCCTCTGTATCAGTTTTGTAAGTGGAAGAATATTTCTTTCTTACCTATTTTGAGACAGCAAAAGAATCTGTAACAGGGGCAACCAGTACAAAGAAAGTATTCTCACTGTAGAAATGCTATTGTCATCCAAATATAGTTCTTTTAGAAGAACATGATTTTCCAATCTTGGAAGCTAAATAGAAAATAGATGGTTATTTAAAACTAATATAAATTAGAGAAATAACAATGGAATGCTTACCAGACGCTTTTCATAAACTGTTTCTAAATAAATACAAGCAATAGCCACATTTATGATATATGTATCATTTCCTTATGTATGTACCAGGTGTCACATGCAATTTCTACATATCAGGTGATACATATTTTTTAATGTCTTCTACCTTGTCTGGATAGTCAATATAAATTTAAAAAAAAAAAAGTAATCAAAACCCAAAAGCCACAGTCTTACTATTTGGTCCATGCAGTTATTTACTGCTTATGGACACTGGTTTTCCTCTCTTAGATTCAGTAAGAGAATCGTTGTCAATAAATAGGACTAACTGTACAGTTAGAAAACTCTTCCCTATTTTAAATGCTGCAGCACAAACTTCAAGGGAACTATTACTTATACACAAGTAAAATGCTTTGTTACATTTTATACAAAGAATCACTATCACATAATACAGCATCTGAAGACAATACGCTATAAAGAAAGGAGAGAAATAAGATTAATGAGGGGCCAATTTTTCAAGGAAGCCTACCTAAGAGCATGAAACATCCCACAGCAAACAAAGAGCACATGATCAGTGTTCTTAAAAATTTGACTGTAAACAAAGATGTATGCACAACAGACACTGAATTCAAAGTCTTTACCTCCTGGAGATTATTGCCTTGCAACTTCAGAATTTGCAGTAGGCCACAGTTCTCAATGCCTTCAACTTGCGTGAGATAATTAAAAGAACAGTCTAGATGAATGAGAGTAGGTGCTTCACAAAGACCTTTTGTGCTGATTAGTTGGTTATGGTCAACAATTAATTGCTGAAGATTTTTCAATGAATCCAGACCACCTGAAAATTAAAAGATTTTAAGCTGGAATGAAATATAATGAAATAAAATGAAATAAAAAGCCTGTTGGCTTTCAAGTACTAAGAAAACTCTGAACTTTCATTATATTTATATTATCTATAGTAACAATTAATATTAGTCCTGTATATGGTTAATTAATGCGTTTTGACCTTATCAGATATACAATGCATACTGTTCACAAATTTCTGATCCTGTTAACCAAGCAATAATAACAGTTCATCACCCCTTTAGCACTTACGTTGGAGACAGAGCATTCTTTTAAAGACAAACTATACTAGTTATGCTTTAAGCATGTTATAACTGCTACTTAGAACCTAGGGGTTCTGTGAAATGCTAACAGCTTTCTCAAAATCATCCCTCAGAATGGAAATTGTATTTATGATTAAGAGTTAATTTTTCTTATTTCATTTGTAAAAGTTTTTGTGGGTTTTTTTTAAAGTTATCAGCAAGGTGAGAAGAAATGGTGTTAAAATTTATATCAGCACCACCTCTATTAAAATGCATCTTCTTCAAGGAATTATGTTGCAAAATATATTTAATGGAGAAATTTATAAAGAAAAATTAGTGCCTTTGGGTACAAAGGTATATATACTTCTATAGCCATCACGCTCTCAAGCTTACTCCTGCCAGCTAGTGTAAAAAGCAAGAATGTGTGTGAAATGCAAAGAAAAAGGTTCCTGTTGGCATCTGTTTCTTTGACAGCAAAAAAAAAAAATCACTCTTTCCACGATCTTACACATGCTAGATCTTCTGCAATGACATTGATACATCTGACTTGCTACATGTCCAAGTACTTTTTCCCTACCTCTGTAGCAAAACCTCTTTGAAGGGACATCCTTTACAAAACATATCTAAACCAAGGAAAATCTGAATCTTAGCAAGATTATTTGAAGTAATACTTTGTCTCATCTTTATCTCACCCAAATCTTCCCAATTCTCAAAAGGAAGTTGGGCAAGCTTTACAGAGGTGAATGTCTTTGTGACTCTCCTCAAAGAATAAACTGGATTATGAGATCAGAGACCACTTTGCACCCTGGATTACAGAGAATACAGGAGAGGAATTAAAAAAGAAAATTAATCATAAAGAGAAAACAGAAGTGAAAAAAAAATATTCCAAAACTAGCACCAAATTTTTTTAAAAAATCAAATATAGACTTCTGAAATAGCAATTTAAAAATGGAATGCACATAGTGGAAATCATTCAACTGATATGAAAGAGATATCATCCTAAATCTAAAACAAATTTCTCATACTGTAACTTCAAAACTATGGTTTAGGAAATAAATATATAAACCTTTAATTATTCGGAAAGAATTTCAAGCATGTCCATGTAATACTATCCTAACTGCAAGATCCTGGTCTGTATTTTTTTGTCTGTTTGGGTAAAAATAAAAAAGGAACCAGCACCATCTAGTGGTCCCAAAGCAATATCGTGTCAGGATGTTAAAATTCGCTCCCAAGACTTTCTCACAAAAGCCGTCCGTAAAGCTCCACTTTTTACGTTATCAACGTAGCAGTACCAGAAACTTTAAAAGCGCTGAATTAGTTTGGAGTGGGGCAGAGAGAAGGGACTGCAGACAGAGTAGGAAAAGGCGAGGAGTTATACAGGATCTGGAATTGTCTTAATTCTGTGTGCTGCATGAAGCACCTTTTTTACATCTTCCCATCATCTGTCTGGTTTAATTGGACTGAACATCATTCAGAACAGACATGCCACGGCTACATACAATGGGATCACAATCTGTTCTGGAACTCTCAAATGCACTTCAACGGAAAAATACACAAGAGAGAATAATGTAAAACAAACAGATGGTGGTTTAATGTTTCTTCTGCACACACACAAAATTAAAAATAAGCATAAAAGTCTTCTGCACATTTCCAGAAGATACTGCTTTACACATGATGCAACCAACAGCAGCTATAGCAGTATAAAATGCATTCTGCTGAAAAGTATATGGTTTCAGCAAGATTTGTGGAGAACCTCTAGTAGCTCTATATAGCAAATTGGAAAGTGCAGATAGTCTGTTACCTAGGGACTCGGTCTTACCTACCAATGCAGTTCTGAAAAAATGCTCTATGTGTGACAAAGATGAATGATAACAGAGGAGCAAAAACTGACAGTGACAATGAAGATGGAAAAAAAAAAACCCAAACCCAAAACCCCCATAAAAAAAAATTCCCCAACTGAAAGGTGTCTGGTAAAAACCCCTCTACATGGTTTCTTAAAAAAAGCAGCTCCAAGGAAGCTTTTACGACTACCCAGAGTTATGCATTGCTATTCTTAGCATCGCCAGGATTTTAGCCAACATACTATGGCAATATTGACATTCTCAAAAGTGTATTCTATGGTAAGTGTATTTCTATGTAAGAAAATTTTTCAGTAAAGCATTTATTTTCCAAACTTATGTGCTGAACTTTAGTGTCTTACTGCCACAGTTACTTGTGATCGTCCATTCTTAAGTGGAAAAGCATAATTGAGACATATTTCCCATACTTTTACTGTTATTTTTAAAGGTTTTCTGGCAAATATTTTTCCCCTGCTGTATTTCAATGAGAGAAGAAAAAAAGAAAAAAAATTAATCATAGCATGGTTGAAGCTTCCTACAAGAAGTTATTAAAACAGAAGTATTACAAACATAAATAAGCCTTACTACTTCAGATAAAGCCCACAGCCTTTGTTAAAGCTGAAGGAACAGAGAACACTGTGCAGTACCTCAGCTTTCAAAATTGCTAAGGCACAAACCTCCAAGACTTACAAATGGGAGGTACACATTAACTTCTTAAATCCCATAAATCTATTCTTGTGTATTCTATGCAACTACTTATAAACAATGTGTTATTGTATGTCTGGTATTATGCATCTGTTTTAACCAGACATCCTGAAAGCAATTCTGGACAGAGGAGAAAGACGGAGCTTAAGCTGATTTTTGTGAACATTTATTTACCCACTCAAATTCATTAAAGACTCAGTAAACATACTAGTACACTGCACAAAACAGAAAGTACAAAGATATTTTTGTACTCAGGAGTTGGACTCAATGATCCAGCTCAGTATATTCTGTGATGATATGATTTTATTCCAGTTGCCCTGGACAGATGCTACATTCCTGAATGTCATCCGCTAATATTATGCCATTCTTGCAGTAATCTTGCAGACACTGTTATCAAATAAGATATATCTTAATAAGAGTCTTATTCAGTATTATTTGCCACAAGGATACAGGTAAAGCTTCTTTACCCAGTTTATTTTATTGTTTCTCACTAGGGTACTGATATGCTTTTACAGTAAATGTGGATACTCAGTAACTTTATTCTCAGGTATTACTATTTTCACAAACTCTAACATTCCAAATTTGCACATATTAGTACAAAATATTAAAAATATCAATATTTTGGTGGCCTCTACAAATTTCACACTATTTCATGCACTAAAAACCACCAGTCCTTAGAGTATAGGGAGGCTGTTAGAGCAGAACTAGATTTATCTACTGTGCTGCCTTCTTGAAGGAAATTTGCTACTTTCAGGCCTTCAGAACTCCATTTCAAGTAATGATCTGGCAATTTACTACTATCTTTTCTCAACTGTTAATGTCACTTTCAACGGACCACTAATGATCTTGTCTCTGTATACCATTCCAAAACCCAAAAAATTAACTTCTCCACTTACATACAGCAAACCTCTTTCTTATTTTCACTGCACTATTCTTTCCTGAACTTTTGTCAGTAAAAAAGGCTCTAGATCCTGATTACATCTATACTAAATCTGCAGAAGACAAGGCTTATATCACAGTATTTCTGGCTTGCCAGAAACTGAAACATAGTACCTACCCCTTGGGCACTTTACAGCTTGAGTGGCAGTAGAAGCAGGGAAGCAAACACTTGTTCACTGCATGAAAAATTCCTGGCTGGCCAACAGAAAACATCTCTCTCCTGGCAGAAGCATTTTGTGTATTGATGCATGTGTTGAGTGGTTTGGGCGCATGTAAATTTTAACTGGTTGACTGCATGTTGAAGGTACACCTATTGCCAGCCAACCACTGACCTAAAAAAATATAACTAACTGCCTGTACATACAATAGGAGTTGCTGTGACTAAATGATTTGCACAATTTTATCTTAGACTCATTTATTTCTTTTTCCAGCTTTAGGGCAATGAGCAGCAATGAAGAGCCAGAGTGGGTGGAAATACAGAACAATAGTTTGGAGCCAGAATGGGCAGCATTTTAGTAGAAACAGAGGACATGGTCCAGTGTCAGCATGTTTCAGACTCAGATAACACGAGTCCTACAAAACTACTTACTGCATTAGTCAGGTACACACTGGAGCTCTCTGCAGTTGCAAGGCTAGGCTTCATATTAATTATTTCTATAGATAAACTGAATTCAGGCTACTCACATATTCCAACTGAGTTAGTGCAGGTAATATTTGGGGCCTTTCTAGAAAGACTTGTTGTTCTCTTTGGCTGATGACAGTTATATGACCTAGTAGTGAGAATACATGGCAGTGGCTAAGCCATAATAAAATGAATGTGAAGTTGAGTATGCTTCAGAATGCAGGCCTGTTCTAAATTCGCTTTCTCACTCTCGTTGGGCTTAGCAGCCGCCTGGCCCCGAATCCAAGGGAGAGATAACAGGGAATATAAATACCACAAATAGTGTTATAGAAATTGGAAATTTTTTGTCATTAATTATCTTACCAATTCGAGTGATTCTGTTGTAGGAAAGTTCAAGATTTTGGAGATTTATGCAGCCACCTAAGCCACAAACTGATGAAAGATGGTTCTTACTCAGAATCAGAATACAGAGATTTTCTAGATTTTCACAATCAACTATCTCAATGTTGTTTTCCTGCAATAAATAAAAATCAGAATATTAAATAGCATCTGAAGTGAAACAGCAGAAGTGTAAAAAATTATGGTAGGTTGTTGTCATTCCTTAATTCTATCCTAAACTTCTAGTTAGATGTAAACACATCACTATTCTTTCCATTAGGAAAAATCAATTGCTGAGTAATAGAAACTGCCTTTTGTGTCCTGCTGGGATAGAACAAAAATATATCTCAAACTTCATTCTGGCTCTGAAAATGCCCAGAAACTGAAACAGAAAGAGTAAGGTGAGATATATCATTTCCATATACATGTGACTATCTTCCCAAGTTCTGAGAGACTGAACTAAAAACTGCATAGAAAACATCATATTTGCTTGACACTAATGAAGACAGCTATGATTTTGCTGGAATCCTATTTACTAATAGTGAAAAATCTGCATTTAGAGCTCTTTTGGTCACAAACATTAACACTGTTCTCAGCTAATGTTGCTCCCCCAAGAGATCTTGTTCTTGTAACATCCTCCTCCCCAGGCCATTTTAATGTTTTCTTGGATTGCTATTTCACTCTTTGCTGCCCTTGTTACTTTCTTCTGGTTTTCACCTGCAGATGTTCAAATAAACAAAACTTAAATTCCCTGCCTTTATGAGAAACCAATTAAGTCAAAGTGTCTAATTTCTATTCCGAAATTATTATGCTGACTACATTTAGGTGCTACTATCAGCCACAGGCAGAGATCCGTACAGGTTTCCTTTGGAAGCTGTAACATTCATTCCTTCCCCTGGACAGCCCCTTCAGTTGCACCAGTAAGGTAAAGCAGAGAACTGATATGGCTTAAATGTTAACTTTTGTATCAAAAGAAATAAGGGACAATATCTAGTAGGAATGAACATCCATGGGAAACAGAGGCAGCTGCTTTAGCTATGTGAAAAATACACATGAAACAATCTTGAATTGCTTCAGCTGTCAGAGAAGCTGTTTCTTAATTAAGCTTGAATGGAAGACAACTGCCACATTACCTGGCACAGTGAAAGTGTAAAATATCATTATTAATAAAGCATATTTTAAAAGTGTATCTAAGAGTCTTCTCCTTAACTAAACTATGCTGACATAACCCAGTAAGGATATTCTGTATATTATGTAAAATATAACATTTAAAATAGAAAAACCCAAACCACAAAATCAAAACTGTTCTGTAAGACAATATTTGATCTAAAAAAACCCCCACGTATAAATAGCAATCTTAGTAAAACTGACATCTTAGGCAAATATTGACTTATACTAATATTTTGCTCTTGTATTTTGAGGCATCTAAAATTGTCAAATCCCAGAAATTATATTCTGAATAGATAAGAAAACTGAGAAATGTCATAGGTATTTTAAACTGCCATCTTGCAAAGCTCTAGTTATTGGACAGACAACACTGCTTTAACTGTAATTATTACCATCACTCTCCTCTGAAATTAATTTAAAAAATAAATAAAAATCACAGTACCAACAAACCTCCTATATTTTGGAAAAAACAGCATTTACTGAGCAAGCAGAAAAGTTCAAGATTTCTACAAATATTAAATCATAGAATCACAGAATCATAGAATAACCTGAGTTGGAAGGGACCCATAAGGATTGTCCAGTCCAACTCCTGGCTCTACACAGGGCCAGCCAAGTCAGAGCATGGGACTGAGTGCATCGTCCAGATGCTTCTTGAACTCAGTCAAGCTCGGTGCTGTGACCACTTCCCCAGGGAGCCTGTGCCAGTGCCTGACCAGCCTCTCAGGAAAGAACCTCTTCCTAACATCCAACATAAACCTCCAATGTCACAGCTTCATGCCGTTCCCTTGGGTTCTATCACTGGCCACCAAAGAGAGGAGATCAGTGTCTGCCCCTTCGCTCCCCCTTGTCAGGAAGCCATAGACCGCAATGAGGTCTCCCCTCAGCTTCCAGGCTGAACAAACCCAGGGACTTCAGCCTCCCCTCCTAAGTCTTCCCCTCCAGATCCTTCACCATCCTCATTGCCCTCCTCTGGACACTCTCCATTAATTTTATGTCCCTCTTGTACTGTGGCACCCAAAACTGCAGACAGTATTCAAGGCTGCACCAGCACAGTGTAGAGTGGGACAATCACCTCCCTGGACTGGCTGGCAATGGCAGGCTTGAAGCTCCCCAGGCATATTAAGAGCATTTTAACTTTCTTGTGAATTACTGGTGTTAAAACACTTGAAATAAGAAAGTGAACAGAGTTCTTTCATGTCAGTTGTCAAGTTCTGGAACAATGACACATCATAGGGCAAAACATCTTCTTTACTCATTAAATTTACAAGGCTATGCAGTTTTAAGTCCCTAGACATTATGCCTCTAGTACAACTCACTCTACTACTCCTTGAGCATATATGGAAGTAATTTTAATTAATATTCAAGGCATGTACTGCAAAGGACTCTTCCTCCTGCTTAAGTTGAGCACCTTGTATGGTGAACATCATCTGCCTACTAATGAATCAGAGAGATTAGGGTAACAAAAACCTATGACTGTGCAATAACAGTCTAGGGTTAGCATCCCTATTATACTCTTAATATCACTTGATTTATTTGCATGATGCTGCTTTAGTGCAGTGCAAGTTGTTACATGCAATGCAGTCCTTCTGGTATAACTTTGTTCACATTTGGGAGTATTCTGGGGATATTTCTATGGTCTTAAGGAACTAAAAGTTACATATTCATTTGGATGCAGTTGCATATCTACCTAAGCAGCAAAACTGGCTGTTGTCTCCATGTTACAATAAAGAGTCAAATATGCTTGGTACCTCCACATTTATATACTTCAGGTACTTGCAGCTACTTAGTCCTTCCAGTGCAACTAGTCCACAGCGCTTCAGAGTCAAAATTTGAAGATTTGAACACTCAGATAACGTTGAGAGGCTACAAGCTGGCAAGTCTTCGAGTGTAAGCGTTGTGACCTACATGCATTTATTGATAAAAAAAAGTAATTGCATATTGAACATTCATTGTACAACATCACATTATGGTTATTTTCTTTAAAGGGAAAAATAGACCCAAACTACATTCTAATAACACTTGATAAAATGTGAGCATTGATAGGATTCATCTGTTAAATGGGAGAAGTTATTGAGAAAACAATCTGTTCAATTCTAACATCCACCTTAAAATAAATAGAATCAACCCTTTGCTAATGACGGTGAGTTTGCATGGATTGAAGACTAACACTAAGCAAAGCAATTAATAGTGTTAATTATTTCCTATCACACTATCATAAATAGTAAGTGAGTATGCAAGAACAGATAAGAATAGTTCAGACTAAAAATTTATGTGCATATGTGGTATTATACAGTGATAGGTTTTTAAGTGGTAAGATAAGTTAAGTGCTGGCAACCAAGAGATGTTCTTGGTGGGAAAACACCACCTATAAGCTGATCAGCAATGTCTTGTTTCTGGAAGAGACTAGTATTCTCAAAACTGAAGGGGCTAGATGAGCATCAGTTGAAATACAGACCTTCATCCAAAGGCAAAACCATGTTAATTTAGCAGAGCTCCTGCCTTTTACAGGTCTAAAATACTATTGATCATCTGAAGACTAATACCATACTGCTCCGCTCCACAATCCTCACAGGAATGAAAAATTAGTTCTCATTGCCCTTATTCTGCATTTGTGCAGAACAACTCTTGCTGAGATCTGTATCTTGCTCAGTGATAATCTCCTCCTCTTCCAAAGCAGTATTCTGCTGACATACCAAATTTAAAAAAAAAGAAAAAATAGAAAAAAAAAAAAAAAAGGAAAAAAAGAGTGATGGTATGTCTTCCTATTTAATTCTAAATCTTCTGTATAGTTACCTGCTGCAGAGTACTCCAAGGGCCACTATGAATTATCTTTTGCCTACTTAATGGAGGCATTTTGTTAACTGAACTTTTCCTCGGATGTTTTTTTATAGTTGCTTGCTTTCTCTGGTTTTCTTCATATATTTTAGACCATGATTTACATGTTTTCATCCAATTTAGTCTCTTCTTTTCAATATCATCAGGAAGACTAAGTCTACTGGAACACTCATTTACATGTTGAATTCTGTCCCAGGTCTCACTGATTTCTTTATTAGCATCTTCCATTAGAAACACAGTTTTCTTCATTGTTCCAGACTGAGAAAATTGATCTTTGACTTTTATATCACTTGCATTTAGCAAACTGCTGCATATATTGTTTTCCTTATTTTCTACCATGTCATTAGCTCCAAACTTAACGGGTTCATCACTTGAACTATGATGATTTGGAGCTTTGTTAAGATCTCTAGTTTGTGAGTGATTTTCTTCTAAACATGTTACTGAATTCATGTATATGTTTTCATTATTTACTTGAGAGGAGTGTTCCTTCTCAGAGTACAGCATATTTGGTGTTGGGGTCAAATTTCTTTCTGCTGCAATCATCCAATTATTTGTTTCATTCATTATTTCAGCCTGGTTTCCTTTAAGTTTTACTTCCTTCTTCTGTTCTCTTATTATTTCTGTATTTTCTGTCTTCTGCTTATCCTTTTTTACGTTTTCTTTGTTGTTTTCTCCACTTCCACTCATCACAGTTTCTGCTCTTTTTTCTCCTAGTTCTCTCTGTTCTTCTCTTCTTATTTGAAGTTGGTTTTCTCTTTCAAGCCTCAGGCTTTCTTTCTTTTTCTCATATTCCTCACGCCTCCTCACCTGTTCCAAATATTCCTGTCTTTCAAGTTCCTCTCGTGTCTTTTTTTCCTCTTCTTTCTTTTGCCTCTTTTCTTCCATTCGCCTTTTCATTTTGTCCTCTTTTTCTTTCATTTCTCTTTCTATATCTTCTAGTATTTTCTGCTTCTTTTTTATTTCATCTTTCCGTTCTTTTAAGATGGGAGCATACTTTTTATGGACTAAAAAGGACCTAAACCTAGCTTGGATTTTCACGGCTGCTGTATTTTGTTGCTCTGCCAGGTGTTGTCTTTCTTTTGCTTTCCTCTCTTCCAACACCCTTTTTTCTTCTTCCATTTGCAACTGTAGCTTCATGATCAATTCCTAGGCCAAAACAAGTAGGATATACTTAAAATACTTTTAAAATATGACACATCTTGCAACATATTTATCATTAATAAGCAGAATCTGGTGTATTAACTGTTCCAGAATCACATCTATTCTCAAATATATGATAGTGACCTCACAATCCTTTGACAAGAGCTCATTGTACAACCTTACCTTATGTTGCAACATTTTATCTCTCCAAGCTTTCCTTTTTTTCTGTATCTCATCTTCCATTACAGCTTGCTGTTTCTGCACAACAAATTAACTTGGATGAATATTGTACAAACTACAAAACACCCTCTCTCCAATCTCCCCTACCTTCCTGACTTTCCAACAATGCACTTCAGTGAATGCCTGACTTGAAAGAGAAATGGCTGTGTGAGGATCAAGATAAACAACTGGAATCAGTAAGTCAGATTTGGTCATGTACTACCAGAAGCATACCTTCAGGGACTCTGTACCTTGGTACTGACCCAAGCAACTGCCACTTTCCTCACCAAATTCTGTACTACTACTGAAGATGAAAATTATTTTTATGAAAACAGCATTCAATCTACAGGTTAATAGCAACATAACAAAAACAAAAGCTCTGACAGTAGCATAAACAGTTATACACCTTTAATTGCACAGGTATGTTACCATTAACCTTATAATCTTTGAAACAGGGATTCTGTTCAATAAAGTTAAAGACAATTTTTTCATTTATATTGTTTCTCAATGAAAAATGAAAGTTCAAGTCTAGTTTTCCTTTATTTGCAACTAATTAGTATTTCTTCCTCCCCAACATAAAAAAAAAATAATCTAATTTTGTATTAAGACACAGTGACCACTTCTCATTTTTGAGTAATTTAGCACAACTTTAATTTCCAGTACATTGGCTGGTGATGTAATATAAAAGCTTAGTAAAGGCACATTTAAGAATAATAGAACATTTAGCAGGGCAAATGCATTTACAGTTGATCAAAGGAGTAAATGCATAAAAAACAATGGATCATCCATAAATACGTCTTACATCTCCCTTTGGCATTACAAGTAGACAGAGTTTTGGACAGTAATACCATTTGGAATGGTATTCTTTCACATCAGACCTTGAAATCAGATAGTCTAGATGGGAACAGATCGACTTTGATATCATTAATTACCTTATGAAGAAGCTCTAATTTTATTCTTTCACTCTCTAATTCCTCCAGATGCTTCACCCTTCTTGCGTGTTCCTCTTCACTCTGTTTTTCCTGTGCTTCCCTCTCTGCTTTCCACTTTTTCCTCTTCTCATCTTCAAGATCCTTTTGCCTTTTCTCCCACTCCTCAAATTCTTGTCTACATTTTTCTTCTACTTCACGATGAGTGAGGCTTATATTCATTTCAACATCAGCTACAATTTTGTAATCAATCAAGCAATCAAACAAACCTCTTATTTAATTTCCTGACAAGCACATTAAACAAGCTTAAAGTACTGACAAAAAAATAAAATAAAATAAAATAAAAGGTTCTGTGCTGATAGAGCCAGCAATATATATCCTCAAGGAAATGAGAACTACATGAGCCTTTTCTATCAGTGACATTATCATGACGTACACATACTGACTCTGCTACAATGACACTTACTTTACCAATGTGTATTTCAGGATTACACTTCTGTGACTATCAGCAAAGGTTCTATAACTGATACATTCCACCACAAAACATGCAAAGGCCATGGAGAAGGGAAACATTCCCAGCCAAATTGACTATAAAAGAAATGTAAGCAGTTGTGTCCAAAACACAACCTGCTTAGTGCCTCCAATCTGGTTGCCACTTGCATTCATAATTATTTAAATCATTTGTGGGTAGTGGGTTTTTTTGAAACAAATTTCTACCAAAACATTAAAGACTAGGATAACTTTGTTACCCTGAAATGAGATAGAAGCATGGGCATTTGTTCAAGAAGTATCAAAATATTTTTTATACTGTAACATGTAATTCTTCACCAAGAATATTATGATACTCATGAAAACAGAAAAGCAAGAAATAGTGATATGATGCAAAAGATCCACTCAACCAAATGATTAACACGTTTTCTTACCTGTCAGAAAATGGTCATCACTGACTACATCATCACTGCTAGACTTACTGCTATAACTAGGTGGTGCAGCAATCAGCAAGTCTTCATTTTCAATTTCAGAAAGTACCTAATAGAGTTTAATATTGCCATTAAGAAGCAAGAATCAAAATTTCAAAGTGTAACATTATAAAAATCTTCCAGAACAAGGATAATATTTTTATCATATGACAGGTACAATAATAGAAAATTTAACATTGATGGGAATCCTTAGACATTGAATAAAGCAAGCATGTAAGTAAAAATATTACTTACTAGAGTAATAAATATTGGAGTATTTACCAAAATACATAATCTTTGTATCTGGTTTTTTTTTAATATATTTTACATTTTGACTTAGAAAAATTCATGTTTTGCATTTGGGATTTGTTTTGCTATCTATGGAACTATTATATTTGTGTATGAATACTGTTATACACGTCGAGGAAGGACTAGTTACAGAGTAAATTTTTAAGAATTCTACTTGAAAATAATGCCGTGAGCACAAAGATTGCTCATTTCTTTCATCTTTCTATACTGTCAAGATGTAATCTATTGCTGATAATTTATCACTTGTTCATCACTCGGGGCATATATTAATATTTGTAATGCAGATGAAGTCACATAAAGTAAAGTGCTGTTTGTTCTCAACAATGATCTTCTGAAAACAAAAAATCATGTTTGCAAAAGGGCCCATTAACAAAAGCCAGGCGACAAATTAAAAGTGATTAAAATAAATACAGACTTATGTTTTTTTTAAGAACTTCAGGAAGTTTTTCAGTCAAATCCTATGAAAATATAAAAGAACCCAGGGTCATAACTCATGATTTGTCTTTGAAAGTTTTTTCTATAAACTATATATATATTTTCCATAAAATAATGGATTATCAGCAAGCTTAATAAAAGCACATCCTCCTGCTCATCAGAAAATATTGCAATATTTTAGCAAAGTTTAATAGTGCTATCATACTATTGAGATAATATTCTCTAAATAATTTTCAATAAAGAATTATTTGGTTTTGTTTAATTGTGTTGATTTTTATTCCCAGCATGTCAACCACCGATGGAGAATTTACTCCAAATTTTAAAACTTAAAGGCATACTATATTACAGCTGATGTCTCAGTTCTAAAGAATGGCATATAGAAACTCATCTTAATACCTTAGAGATAGTCTGACAGAATCTAAAATGTACACATTTATGGGTTTCATTAGGAGACCAACAAAGCAAGTGCAAATTATCTGGATTGCTTAATGGAATTTTTTTCCACTATAAATACAGTTTAAATAGAAAATACCCTTTTTTTAAATTGTTCTGGATCTTCATTGTATTCAGAAGCCAATTCTGCCAAGTAATCTGAAGCAGGGCAAGAAACCACTCCATAAATATTACCTAAAGAAGAAATAAGTATATCATTTGTTACACAGAGAGAAAATCCCTTGCCAGTGCTCAGTTCTACTCTATACTGCTTTACTACTATATTTCTTTAAACTAAAGCATATTTTTCCTTTAAAACTCTTAAACCCCTCCCCCAATTTTACTAAAATATATATGGGAGTCAATCGTCTCCATTAAAAGCAACAAATATATGTAACTGAAATGGATGTGATGATATTGCAAGAATCCAGTGACAGCAAATATGAAAGAAAACTACAAACCAGAAAATTTTCTATGTAGAAAAATATAGTAGACATTGTATCAGATAGGTCAAAAACTGACAAAGAACTAAAAAAAATATTGAAGAGTAAATGTAAAAAAAAAAAAAAAAAAATTCAAGAAACCTTCCTCAAATATCTAAAATGTATAGACAATATTGAACTTTTGTTCACAAATCATGTTGCACTAAATGAGTATAAAACCTAAGATGACATAAAAAACTAGAAGGAACAGACAATACCAGGTCTCTGGCATATAAACTATGAGCTTGGTTTCAGTCACTCAGCTGATGCAGCAATATTGTTACCAATTACAAGGTCATTTCATTTAATGCTAGCTTGGATATCTCTAAAGACAGACTTTAAATATATTCTATGCGGTCTTATTATATCTGTACTCTTAACTTTAGTTCCTAGTGACTTCATTTCACGTTCTCATGAAGAGTCAGGCCTGGGCCCTGTTTCAGAGATTGCTCCCACAACTTGCCTTGATCTATGGTTCAGCATCAGATGATTTTTAAAACAACTCAATCCATACTCAAATGCTAATCCTAGAAGACAGCGTTGCATGGCTTGTTTCCTAGAGATTTTCAGCATGCATTCACAAGCTGATGCAATAGGTTTCACTGCTTGCCCTATTTAAAAGCTTGCACTGTTTTACTGATGATTGGTAGTCTGACTTCCACTGGCAATATCAAGTGCATAAACACATATACTGTAATCCAGCTTACTTGTAGTCTCTTCATCATCTATGTCTTGCAGTATAAGCCTTTCAGCATCTTGATTGCTGCTCTTTATAAAGTTCACATAGGAGATAACTGATTCTGGCAAGTCATCTGAAATCTAGAAAGCAAATAAGTTCGACATAAATTCTAGATTTTCATCTCACTGGCATAAACAGAGGCATGCAAGAATGAAGACTCATTTTGGCTTTCCCTGTAGAGCACTGACGGAGATATGGCAACAATTGCTACCAAAATTGTTCCTGATACCTATGCTCTTCCCATTGTCCTATCACCCAAAGAACAATTCTCATTTTTAATTACATTATAATTAAATTTTGATTGGAAAACGTTTTAGTAACTTCCACTATCTTCAGAAACATGTTTCAATTAAAATTGTTTTTTCTATTTTTGTTGGAGCAAGAAATTAAGGAAAAGATTGAAACAAATCTTAATGAATATGTATGATGCACATGATCCTTTTCTTTAAAACGTTCAGACTTTTCAAAAAACAATTTAAAATTTAATATTTTTTAAAGCGTGCATGTAAATTAGATGCTTCAATTTGCTTTACTACATAGATAATTTCTATTAAAAAGACTGTCTTTTACTGAAAGTATTTGGGACTGCCTTCTTTCTGTGTAAACTGAGGTAAACATTGCTGGCATTCAATACATGGGTGCATAATTACCACTGATGCCTTTGCTTATCTTTATATCATATTAAGCATATAATTTATGGTTAAATGCAAGTATCATATATCATAATAGCCTATTGTAACCAATCCTTTTTTATGAGTCTGAAAAATTAAAATAACTCAAAAGGACCCAGATAATTGATTTAAGAGGAGAATCTTTCCCCAACATAAGAAGTCATGCAAAAGAGAGGACTTGGAGCACCAATTTACATGAAATTAATTTCAAGGAGTCTTGAAACATAACACAGTTTTTTGTAAGATTTAAATAGACGTTTAAATTAAGTTATTGGTTTATTCATCCAGATCTAATCTACCTCAGCTTTAGTAAAATCTTACAGTGGCAGAGGATTCTGATTTTCGCCCTTAAGCAGAATGCTGATATTCATTTCTTTGCTTGTCTTTTCATCACTGGAGGTTAAAATTTTTTTATGAAGCAATACTACTGGGACTACTTTTCAGAAGAAATCCTTGGGTTACGTACATCAGAAAAAAGTTCCTTCATCAGATAGGCTTTCCAGTACCTGTACCACTTTCAAGCAGAAACAGAAGTAGCTTTAGTGCTCTGAATACTTACTGTCTCACTGTCACTCAAAGCTTCATTTGATACCTCTGTGTCAGAATCATCTTCAAAGGAAGAAAAACCGATTTGGCCTAATTCAATTTCTATTTCTTTTTCAATTCCTTCAATATCTTCTGACATTCTCCTTTCCACAGTGTCTTATCTGCTTTCAAAGCTACACAAAGAAAATATTAACTTTCATCACTGCATGAACCAAAATAAATTGGGTGCTCATTTGACGTAAGTTTATTTAGAAGTACTGATTGAACAGTTGTCTTAAAACAAGAAAAGAGACAGCAGAAGTCTGTTCTGAACACCTCACTCTATAGCAACAAGCAAACAATAAGAAAAGTGTTAGCTTGTGATAAGAGAATCCCCCCTCAGTCTACACCTCTAAATTTTGAAAGATTAGCAAATCTGAATATTAAAAACCTCTGCCTGCTCTCTACTCTACTCCCTATGGACAGTGTCAAAGCTATGATCCAAGCCTCACAAGAGTGGGGTTTGGGTTCCCTTCCTCCCCCTCCCCCCAGTAGCTGGGGGTGGGTGTGTGTGTGGAAAGTTTAAAATAACAAATACATATTAACAATTACAAAATAAGACCAAGACTCCAGAAAGCACTCTATGAAGTTGTAATGTTACAGAGAAAACAGTGCAGCGATGCAAACAGTGAGAAATTACCTAACCCACAGAAGTAATGACTTGTAGATGGATCCCGGCAGGACGGGAAGGGACCCCTTTGCGTGTCCCCCAACCCCGTCCTTCCACAACCCGCACCCATCTCCTTACCCCTAACGCCAATTAGGGGACAGGGGAGGCAGCCCAAAACCGCTCCATGAGAAGCAGCGAGCAAGTTCCTCTCTGGCTCCTGGAATCATAGAAGGGACATGCCGGGCAGATCTCAGCCGGTAAGGCATGAAGCAGCCGCTCGCTGAGAGAAACTACACCTCCCAGAGGGCGTCGGGGCAAGGAGGCCGTTTTCCCTACGCAGGGCCGCCCCTTTGCATGCTGGGAGCTGTAGTCCGCCGCTCAAGGCACCCATTGCCTTCCGGTCCCCGCGATCTACTACCCTGTAGCTACTCACTTCTTGTTCAAGCGGAGCTTCTATCGGAGCCCCCGCCTTCCTGACCGTCTCTGGAGGCAGCCCGCCCGCCCGCCCTGAAACGCGGGAGCCCCCAACAGCCTCCCCGTTAAGTCCTCCACGGTGAGAGCCCCGCCACCGCGCTGTTCAAACGGGACCGTCACCACAGCAACGGGAAGCCGCGGCTCGGAAGGCAAGCGGGAGGATCCAAACTTGGTGAAGGGCTTGCATTTCGCTCCCGTGCGTGGCGGCGCCCTTCGGGAGGGTGCTGTGTCGCCGTCGTCAGCGTGGGGCGAAACACCTCGCAATCTTTAAATTATTTTAAGTAATGGACTGGAATTTAGTGTTCAGCATAGACTGGAATCAGCACAATAAAGGTTGATTAAAAACCCATGGTTTTGCACCCTGTTTACCAAGAGAGCTCTAGAGGCATGGAATATGCAAACCTGCCAGACAGCATCCCCTCAGCCTTCACACGCTGGGGCCCAGTGGTGGCTGGAAAGGCTGGTGGTCGGCTTCCATTCGGCTGGCATTCAGCTGGCAGGTGGCAGTGCCTGAGTAGGGCAGGCTGGGCCTGGGCTGGTTAGCCTGGCTAGGGCGACTACCTGTGGCGCAGGCAGGGAACACAAAAATAATCGTTAAAAGGTTAAGAGAAAGGCACACACAAATTATTTGAGAGCTGGAGAAAATGTCCAGTAAGAGCATTAAAGAGTCCACATGATTCAGTCTAGCAAAAGTGGTGCGAGGCTTAGACAGTCAGCACTGTTGTGAGCAATGGGGAGGATCACCCAAGTGGGGGGAGATTGCCCTGTCTAATGAGTTCAAAACGGAGCACCCTTCTGAAAGGCATGTGGATGTTAACCACAAGCTACTGGAGTCAACGGCAACAGTCTACCATTTTCTCACCTGTACTATGGATAAGTAAGACACTTAATGGCAACTGATCCACTTGAAATCCACCATTGCAGTGCCTGGATGTCTGGTACTTCAAAAAAATTATGTAACCAAGGAACTTTTCAGTGTGGTTGTATCTTCAGGAACTGAGTTGAATGGGCAGTTAGTGCTTCTTTTGTAATGTGAGGTATGCTGAGATAATGGTGACTGAAGACCATAAGCACCATGTCATGCACTGAGCAAACAACTTTGCCTATAAACCCCCCCACGTCTTTTTTAAGAAAAACCCACAACTTTGCCTATAAAAAAAACAGGCCCATTGCCTGTATCCAGGAAGTCAGTGTTGACAACAGAAGAAAACTTAGCTGTTGCAAGGATGTGGTTAAGTTAGACTTGAGGAAGAAATGCATCATTATGAGGCTATGCTCTTTAAGGTAGGATGGAAATATTCAGAAGTGGTAAGGATTTTCATGTGAAGTAACAATGTAAATGTAAAATGTACGTTGTTTTATAAAGATAATATTTCTATTTTTCAGATAAGATAAACTGCATTTTTATTATTCTTATTATTCAAATGGCTCAAAATTAAGCAATGGAATTGCATAGTTATTACAACAGAACTATTGCAGATGGCAGTTTTCAAGTGAAGTATGTAACCGTTAAGGGATTTTTACTAGAACCATGCATCACACCAATGTTTTAGTACGCTTTGGCTTTGAAAATTCTGATGAAGTGTAATTCATCTTAAAAGTAGTGAATCTTCTTCAGGAAAAGTGCAAAACCAGGTATGTAATACAGTCTAAGTTTACATGGTGCACTACTAACTGAAATCCACTGTGGAGCTAGTGTGAGAAGCTTATAGCTTTCTTTAATCTGCGATTTTTTTCTACTCCAGGCAATGACAGGACAGGGAAAGTTTATATTTCTTGAATCTTTTCCTCTAATCAACACATTTGATACGTACATAATGCATGTTTTGTATGCAAATTAAGTTGCTCATACAAGGTATTTTTTGACTGCAGCAGCTTTATATTTGTTTTTTTTTTTCTGTTTTAAAAATAACAGAAGACATAACTTCTCATTGTAATCAATCTATAGTAATTCTGAGAGGGGACAAAACCAATTCCTTTCAAACAGATCCCTTCGCTTCAGAAAATACTTTCAGAAGAGTACCCCTATGCTGGTCATGTTTACATGTCTGTGCACATTTGTGTGCATGCCTGCTTTACACCTGAGAAGTGTACAACTGCAGTCAATTGCTGTTGCTGAAGCCATTGTCTAACACTGTTGCTCTTGGATTCCTCTCAGCTTGTACCACAAAACCAGGCAGATCAAAATGCTAGAGTATGTTTACGAAAGAGGCAAGGCAGGTGAAAGGGAACATGATGTGGGGGAAAGATATAAGAGTTCCACTCACTGTGCAAAAATTTTTATAGGCCCTGAAGATACAGTGTCCAATTGCTATAATAATAGTAATGGCAAAATGAAAAATAAGTCCTGCATCGGAGAGTTTACAGTACTGGGGGTCCTTTCTGCTGATACAAGCAAAACTAGACTCAAGATGGGAATGCCCGTGTGACTCTCCTGCATTCAGGTTGACATTTGCAAGGATGATAAAGTTGATCCTGAGATTTTGTGGTGGTTCAGCCCCAAACAGCAGCTAAGCACCACATGCCATTTGCTCACTTCCAGAGCAGAAACAGACCCTCTGTGAGCTGGGATGAGGGCAGTTTACTGACAAAAGCACCATGAAAGGGGAACAATAACACCCTGTGGCAAATTTCACTTAGTCATGGAGATGACATGGAGTACTGCACCAATGCCAGGACTGACCTGACACCCTGGTGATACTCAGATTGCCCTGGAGGGACCCAGGACCCTCTCTACCGGACCAGCCCCATTTATGGGACAGGGATGTCAGGTGGTGTGGAAAACAGCCCTGGCTGACTCAGATCACCTGGGCTGGCTGCTTGGGGAGGTTAACTCTGTCCTGGCCAGAACCAGGACAGGTTTATGTGTGTTTCCGTATAGTTGCTATGGGCAGGGTCCCTTCTTGTTTTTCCATTGATCAGGAACACTCTTGGGGGCCTATTTCATGGCAGATGAAGCGCATTTCTTGACTTAGTTCCATTTGAAAGGAATTAAACTTTTCACATTCTGTTACACTCTGCAACAAAAAAAAAGAGGAAAAAATAAGTGGGGGGTGACTGGGAGATTCACTTAAAAAATGTAAAGCGTACTCCAGGGTTTAGTAAGAGACGGTAGCACAGTTTGACAGCTCTCATGTCATGGCTTAGCTAGAACTACGTGCTGGATCACACTGAAATCGTTAGGGTACGTCTGCTGTTTTAAACAAAAATTGAATCAGGATGTGTAGACAAAGGAGGCCTTGCATCTTTATTATGTCTCTCCTTCTTCATTTCAGCTGAAATTGTTACAGTAAAATCAAATGTGATATGAGTCAAGTCATGCCGCTACAAAAATCCATTGTGTAGCCTTACCCTTACTGGTCTAAGGCCAGACAAGAAATATCTAAATAATGTAACTTTGATAAGCAGCTTGTGATTGTTAAAAGCTGAAATTTAACTGATACTTTACTAGTTCAGTCAGCAAACCATGAAGACCCATTTGGACTTGCCAAAAGTAACAGGTAACTAGAGGGAAGGTAATTCTGGCAGGGGAAATTATGACTATCAACTCCTGGACCACCCAGCCCAATTATACCACCTACTCAAAAGGTAAAGATGGAGAAAAGAACTGAGCATGCATTCTAGTTTGCATGCTAGATGAAGAAATCTAAACCAATCATTTAACAGAATGCATATGTATTAGAAAGATTGATAAATTAATGTTTCATGTGTAAATAACCACTGATTTGGAGCTTCACTGTGTTGTCTTGGGACAGACACTCGTACCTGCACAAATATGCAGATATGTGTATATTGCACACGGGGTAAAGAAACCCCAAGGTTTTGGACAACAGTATCCTTAATAACTAGTAAACCAAGTGTATTGAAGAATGTAAGGACAAGGGTATGCCAGGCTATGTAACTGTTGCCATCTCTGAAATTTAAATCTTCCTACATATATGCTGCTGCCAAATGTCTTTGGTAGTTAAGAAAAAGAAGCTAAAAAAAGAAATTAATGTGTACAATATAACTTTAGAGGCCATTGAGACCAGACATAATTTTGATGCTTCTACTGTTGCTGCTTTTCCTTTTGTTCAATGTGTCAGGAGACTGTTTATAAAATATTATCTGAAGCAAATAAATCCCACTGTAACTAACAGGCTTAGCTATAGCTGTTTCATATTGAACTGAATATATGATTATATTTTCAGCTGTGATTCATAACTGAGAACAGAAGAATGAAAATAAGACAGAAGGTGCTAATACAGAAGTACTACTTAAATGTCTTCAACGGAGTTTTCTTGGTAAAAATTCTGTTTTCTTTTTCTTAGCAACTTGAATTATTATTATTTTTTTAATGTTTTGAATTAAGACAATAATTATCCTGTTTTTCAGGCACTGGGTCTTATGCTTTTAACATTTGGCCTGTGGCTCTTATTTGACAGAAACAATTTATTCAGTGTGTTATGTGAGTATAAATAGAATTCCTTTGTTTCACATGACTGCAGGAAAAATCAACAGAAACAGTGATCAGTTTTTTTCTTCACAAGGTGGCAGTATTGGATTGAAATGTATAGGTTATTTCTTTTCTGTTGTGTATATTTTCCATCATTAGACAGTATGATTATAAAGATAAGGGGAAATATATATCACATCTCTAAAATTTGTATATGATAATAATTTATATAATTTATTTCTATTGGTGTACTGCTTATAGGTGAATCACTGAAATATAAATCAGCTCTATTGATCTTTCCTTTATATAATTAGCAGACTGCATTTGGCCTGCATTTGAAAAGATTATAGGTCCTTTTGGTGGATACTTGGGTGGAATGAACACTTTGGGCCTCTCCATATAGATTTTTTTTTCCCAAACTGTCGATTAAATTGTTTCACAGAGAAGTAAGATTTGGTCATTGTCTTGGTTTTGGCTGGGGTAGAGTTAATTTTCTTCCTAATAGCTGGTATAGTGCTGTGTTTTGCATTTAGGAAGAGAATAATGTTAATAACGCACTAATATTGCATTTTTTGCCAAGCACTTGTGTACTTTTTAGCTTCTCATGCTGCTCTACCAGTGAGAAGATGGGACACAGCTGACCTCAACTGGCCAAAAGAATATTTCATACCATATGGTGTCATATTCAGTTGGTTGGGAGGGAGGCAAAGCTCAGGAACTAACTGAGCATCAGTTTCTGGTGGTGAGCAATTGTGCTGTTGATTGCTTATTCAGTATATCAGCCTCAACATCATCATTATCATCTTCTTTTTCTGTCCTATTAAAGTGCCTTTATCTCAACCCATGAGTTTTACCTTTTTCTTTTCAATTCTCTTCCCCATCCCACTGTGTGGGTGTGGATGTGTGTGAGTGAACAGCTGTGTGGTTGTTTTAGCTGCCTGCTGGGTTAAACCAGAACAGTCACATCAAAACAGCCGTGTTCTTATAGAGTAGTCTGCTTTGGCTGTGTTGAGGACCAACAATTCCCAACTGATGGGGTGGGAACCGTCCAATAAAGCAGTTCTGGGAATGAAGCATTTTAGATGGAAGTAGTGAAAACCCCTGCTACTTTCCATATCTATGCAAAAATGGTTAAAGTGGAAAGGGGAAAGTGGTTGGTCACAAAGAAGAAGGATGGCTGTGAATTGGAGTATGGATATAATGAGAACTAAAAAATTAGTGCCCATGTAGGATTTGTACATGTGCTGCTAATTTTTGGCAAACAGGAGAAATCTGTAAAGTTGTAATTGTTCTCTGATTTCATCATCAGTGGTTCACATTAGTCAATTGAGTATGTTCTGTTGATAGCTTGTGTGTTGTTACCATCTGAATTAATGAAAATAGATATTTTTTTTTTCTGTGATTGTAGATAGCCTAAGTAACAATGATACTCTTTAATCATTCTATTATTTCCATCCTTTCAGTAGTGACTTTTGAAAGATTTCATTGTTTTTCTGGAATAGATTTTTAAAGTGGAAGTCTCAAAAAAAAAAAGGAAAAATAGAGAAGTGACAATATGAATGTGTTGTGTTACAGTTTCTTCAGGTGAAAACCAGCTATTGACATATATTTCTTGTATATTACTTGGAATTGGATCTCTTATTAGTTTTACATCAGCTGTGGGATTCCGTGGAAGTGTTAAGGAAATCAAATGTCTGCTACTTACAGTAAGTAGAAATCAGATGCCAACTTTTTCATAAAATGAAAGAGAGTTTTGTATGCATGCAGCTATGATCCTGTCTTGATGTTGTGATTTCCACACACAGCTCTTAACAAATCTGTGGATAGAAAGATATTTTTAGATAAAATCCTAGCTCAAATGAAATCTGAACAAACCTGAATATCCTTCCATATAACTGCATGAATGTTTTTGATGACAAAACACTTGCAGTTTTATGCAGCAAATATTTTAATCACTGTATATATTGACTTATTTGGTTTGAAATTATTTTAGTATTGAAACTGCAGAGTAACATCTGTCAGTGTGTGGTCACATGCTTAGTATGTACTGAAGAAATTAAGATAGTCTGCCCCAAAATATTGCAAGTTGAAGGCACAGGCAACTATGATGTGGCTACAGTATCAAAACAAAAGAGGGTGGTTAAAAAGCTGTTACCTCTATGGACCTACTTGGATACTCTACATTTATCTATAATTTCTTCTAAGGGAAGAACACTCAAATTTCTGAAAAATTACACTGGAACTATACGCTCTTATGATAGCCTTGATTGATTTTTTTCCTTTGTCTATTGTTTGTTGTCAATCTTTTTGAGTGACATGTTTTAGACTATGTGAAGGTTGAAGCAGCAAACTGTTCTACTGATTCATTTGTTAAGCACTACAAAGAACAGTTGGCACAGCAGTGAGAGGAGCCCAGGTGCTGTAACCAGGAATTTGTTCCTCCTTCCTTCCTGCTTCTGCCCTAGGTATTTAGTGTTGGCCTCACAATTTATTAGATGATGAAAGAGAAAGAAATGTCTCGTTTCCAACTTCCATGGAAATATCTAGTATCGTATATAAATATACATATTTATATCTAGTATCATATATATATAAAAAACTTATTTCTTGCTTTTGTTAGTATTGCTCTAAATAATGGTCATGAAGGATTATAAATGAGCTTCTGGATTTTTTTGTTTCATTGCTCATAGTTTGTTGGTTGGTTTTTGTTTTGGTTTTTTTTTTCCAGTATATGAGTTTTCAAATCCTGGTGTTTGTCACCCTGATGGCAATATTGGTGCTGGTATTTGTGAAGAAAGAAGAGGTAGGTAAATAAATTACATGAGATTGCTGATAATTTCAGAATAGATTCTTGAAATTAATTAAAAAATTCTAATACTTCTACCTGTTGATCAGGCATAACAGAAGACGTGGAAAATTATAATTTGAGGAATTCAGCATGCTTCATTAGTTGGGGAGTACATGGAAATACAGTTCAAGTTTCTCCTTTGCAACTAAACATACTCTGCCTGTTCAGGAACGTGGAACCAACAATGTTAGGGACCTCCTTTTTGAGGGTCCCAGCAGGACCCTCTTTCCTGGACATCAGCAGAGGTAGAAAAAAGAATTAGATGCTAACCTGTGTCTGCTAGTATATTATAACAGTAGTCCACTGTGCAATTGATAGAGGGAGTCATTTGTATCATAGCATGTAAATAGCTTGAGCAGTCTTCAAAGGATTATATGGAAGGTAATCTGTACTGAATCCATACTGGTCACTCTCCTATTCTGCAATTCCAAAATATATAGTTTGAGAAAACCTCTCATACACTGGTCTCATGAGGTTCATGTAGTTCTCTAAATCCTGATGCTTGTCAGGCAGGATACAGGGCAAATAAATAAGTTTTACTCCATCAAAGTGAACCTGTATCATCAAGATTTCTTCAGTAAATGTTAATTTATAATGGTAGAGTCCTCTCTGTTTTATATGATCGATTTACATATTAAAGATTTGAACTGTCAGGAATGATGCATTCTGGAATTAGCTATTTGTGCTAAGAAAACTGGTTGAAAGATTGCAATTAAATTTATTTTAATTGCACTTGATCTCAACATTAATTAAGTGTTGCTGAGTATTATAAATGATGTATCATCATAATTCATTGTGCAAGCTTTTGAATTTTATTTTTAGGATGGCTGTAGCAAGGGGGATAAGTTGGAGAATGAAACCTTTCAATGGCTTAGGAGTTCTCCTCTGCATATATTCCCTGCTACTTTCACTATAATAAGAATCTTTGTGATCAGTTTGTCTACTTCAGTTACTGTTGATGGTTATTTAACAGCCTCTGCAAAGATTATCTAGGGCCAACATGAGCTGCTAACTCCCCTCGCCCAAAGCAACACAGGTCACAGCCACTTTGTATGGTGCTCACACAAGTTTGCATCACATCAGGTATAGCATCAATTTTGGTTTTGTGCCTATTTTTATATGGTGCTGTTATTATTAAAAATGAGAGGCAAGACTTAGTATTTCATGTCAGATCAGGTGCACCCAAAGTATGTTCCCTGGATCTTTTGGCTCCATTTGGGCCAAACATTTTCTGTCTGCCTGTGGTATGTATGTGATTTGGGTCACTTCGTTACCTTCCCGTTCTGCTTTCAACTTTCCTTTTAGTGCAGTGGTTATGGCATGTCTTAGATTGTATTTGATAAATTGATTAGAATGCTGCTGCTTGCCAGTAACCTGTGAAGAAACCTGAATATCAGTAGAAGATCAAGGATTGTACTGTCCATCCACACTTTTACCAATATGCATATACCAAAAGCTGTAAATATTTATGAACAGGTCCACAATCAATGGAACAACAGAATTGATGAAGTTATTGCTGAATACGGAAATGAGAGTCTGGCTGAGCAGGAACCTCTGTGGAACATTCTGAATGCTGTGCAGCAAAACGTAAGAAAAAACCCAAACATACAAAATATCATCACCAAAAATACTACATCAACCAAAAAATATTTATACCAATCAGAACTTAATTCTAAAAACCCAAATCCTTTAGTAAAGGGTTATTTTTTTCAAGATCTGCTGCCAATATCTGATGTGAGTGGGCAGATTCCTTGCTGTTATATAGATTATTATGAATGAGATTAGGTTTTTGGAGGACTTGTCAATGTATGTACGAGCAGACAGTTCCAGTCACTGAAATTTACTGCAGCTGAAAAAGCACTGGGTTTCCTAATATCTTTGACAGTGTTAGACATCATGAAACACTTTGTCTGCTTAGGTCTCAAGGCTGACTTGAACTGTGGACAAGCAGAGATGCTGTTATGAGGTCAAAGCAGAGCTACTCCTGCAAGAGCATTTGAAAAGATACTGCACTAAGACTGCCTCAGAAATAATTCTTAAAGCCTCACATGAGCTTGAGAATAAATACTTTCAGCACACATTTAATTATTAATCATAATAATTTTTGTTGGCCTGGCAGCATGTAATTTGTTATCTTTTTTTAGAAAAGTCTTTTAAAGCATTTGTATAGGATAATTTTATTTTTTTTTTTTTTTTTTTTACCATTATCCCTTCAAATTAATTCTGCATCATGAGTTTTTAATTGCAGACACTGCAGCTTAACATTTTAATGTAGTTTAATATACTTCTAGAGGCTAGATGTGATTCCTTTAGTATGACTTTTTGCAGAGTTGAGTTCCATAGTTCTTGACAAATGCTTGAGATAATGTATGATTCCAGATAACTCATAAAGCACATATGTCTAGACTCCAGATTACAAATGCATTTGTAATGTATATTTAAAGGCTGTTCTTTGAAAATCCAGTCTTCTCTCATTGGATTCATGATTTCTCTAGTGATTAATTGTGACCTCATTATGTCAATGGTGCAGCTAGACTATGTGCTGATCTACTTGAGCTCAGTTTCACTGAACTGTTGTGGGAGCACAGATTTCAGCAAAGCTACCTACTCACCACCTACTGTGGTGGTATGTTTGAATTGTGGCATAGCCCAAAGTCCTGGGTATATTTTGCTTTTTTACCTAAACAAGATAAAATGGTATTATACCATAAAGTCATAAATCATAAAGGTGAACTCTAATCACACTTATGAATGAGAACTACCATCCCCAAGTCTTATGTTACATGTTTCCAGCTCTACAACATCATCAGTGTCTGCCATGAGAAAAATAAAAACTCTAAGATCATGAATAGCATTAGAAAAGAACTAGAGCTTGATATATTAATGGTTAAATTTAATGTCCAAATTAAAGCTGGTGATGGTTTTGGTGAACATACAGGGTTGTTGAAATTTAATATTTTTACAGAGAAAGGACAGTTTTTGCTAAGTTATCTATTTTTTAAAAATTTAGTAGCAGTATATTTTGGATTAAGTCTTCAAAACACCAAATGAGGTGCTTTTGTTTTGCATCTCTAAACCAAACTATGGCAGACTTTTCATCCCACAAAAAACCAAACAATGACCAACACAACAAAACCAATTATTTATGAAGTTTCATCCTGATTCAGAATGAAAAACTACTTGAATTTCCTACATGACAACTCCATTCTCTAAGCTGTTTGATGGGGCTTGTTTTGGTTTTGTGCTACTGGTATTGAAACAGATTATTGAGAAGAACTAGCTGACAATCCATTTGAACAGGGTACAGTATTTACTTTTTGCTTTGAGTTTGAGCTGTGTATTCACAGGAGATGAAGTGCTGCTGAAACCCAAGCTGAAGTAAGGCTATCTTTCTAGATCTTCTCTTGCTAAGAGTGGAGAATTTTTGCAGATACTTTGGAAGTGACAAAGGAGCAACTAAAAATATCTTAATTCTGGTCCTTATTTAAGTTCCTAGATCAGAATAAAACAGTTTCTGTATTTTTAACTGTATTTATTAAAATTCTGATAAAATCTGCCCCCATATACTGCATTCATTATGAAATCACATTCATTATGTTCTTTCCAATATTTTTTTATTTTTCATTTTTCTTTTTGTTGTGCTTCACAGTGAAGAGGTATTCAATATACCTTACTGCCTATACACAATTTCTACACTGAATTTACTCGGAAAGGTTAAGGGGGATAGCTAGTTTGGGTTTGTATTTTTTTTTCTCTGTTTCCATGTGTTCTGGAATAATTCAGAATCTAAAAGAAAGTTAATTTCAAAAGTATGTGTTAATATCATACTCTTTTTTTCTATCATATCCTTTTTTCTATCATATCCTGTAATGTCCACTGCATATAATGGGAAATTCTACATACATAAGGCTGAAACTTCCTCTGCAGAAACTTCTATCTACTAAATACAGAGGGACACTACCTAGATAATTTAATCAACTAAATCAAATAGCTAACCCTTATTGGGGTGGTAATTACTCTGTGTGACGGCCTTTATCTCTGTTGGAGTTACAAGTTGTGGGATTTCTATTCTAGATGGAATGCTGTGGAAGATACAATGTCACACAGTGGGAAAGGAATAAAAATAAGGAAAATCATACTCAGATCCCATGTTCATGCATAAAATCTAGTGTGAAGAAATGGTTTTGTGATGTCCCAAAGGATTCAAAGTACAGTATGGTAAGAAATTAAGAAAAAAAAATGTCTTGAAGAATGTAACTTTTGCTACTAAATGGTCTTTGGAAAAATGTATAAAAAGTTCTCCACCAAGACTTGGCTTACAAACACTAAAGTATTAATAATATTAATTGTTTTGTCTTTTGTCACTCTGAAATGACCTTTTACTCACAAGGTGTCAGTCATATAGGCAGTTCTAAATTAAGGATATTTCAAGAAAACAGGAGTTGTGAATATCACAGGTCAATAACACAGGGACATTTAGTAGTGGTTTAAGAAGTAGTAAGCATCTTGGCATTCAGAAATCCATGCTGTGCAAATCAATGATGATAATGGAAAGTGACAGTACATAAAAAGTATGCAGTACATTTTCCACTAGTGGTTCCTATTCATTATTTACAGAATATCAGCAACATCTCCACCTCTTTGTATTCTCTGCTTCTATTGTGTCTTTGAATGTTTAAAGGCTCACACATATGAGATGTGTTTCCAGAGACCAATTTTTGGTAGCATTTACATGTCTTAATATCAAGGGACCAGGTTGCACAGTAGCATCATATATCATCACTTGATTACAGAAATCTGGAGCAAAGTGATACATATTATGCTCTTCTATCAACCCTCCAGTGTTAATAGGACTATCCAATGGAACAAAAATGCAATGGCCAAAGGTTGTTTCCTGACAATGCAGGACAGTAAATAGTAGGAAGGATGTTGTCAAATACCATCTGGCATTGTCTATCTTCACTCATCACTTTGGAATTGTTTCCTGTTCTTACAAACCATCGTCACATCTAAAAAAATCACTTTAAAATATAGAGAGCATTCCTTTATATGTTTCATTACATTTATGGCTATTTTAAGCTATGTAGTAATTTAAAATTTATTTTTAAAAGCAATATAATAAGAATAGACCGTAATCTGGAGAACATGTATGTCTATTTCAGGATGTTTGAGAATCAGTGAAAACTTGAAAATATTCTTTCAAGCATTTACTTGTAAGATAGTCTCTCACTTATACTCACTTAAAAGCAAATTCCCTTTTAACTAAGTCACAAGCTCTGGAACATTTCCATAGAAAAAAAATCAGATTTTCTGATCTGGAATGTTTCCATACAGAAATATTGGATTTACTTAAGAACAGTCCATTTAGTTCAGATAATTTTTAAAATTTTATAGCTAACTCTCTTCAGTACACATTGTTGATGTATTTGGGTTTTGGCAAGTAAATACCAGGACCCATGACTGCATACAGAAAGTTCTATTCTATACATTTAAAAATATATTCTTATAAAGATGCAGTATGAATTCTAAAGTTGAAGTTATTATTTTTTTTTTAATCTGTTCATCTCTACTTGCTTAGGGATGTGAAAAATTTTTAAAGGCATGGTTTGAAAACAATGTTCTGATCTTAACTGCAATTACTGTCAGCCTGCTAATTATACAGGTAAGACTACTTTTAAGCAAAATTTACAAAATATTGATATTCTGTTGGTGGTAAAAAAAAAAATTCAGTGCTGTTTAGCTTTGTCACACTCTCTAAAATTTTACAGTTTTCCGTTAATTTTAACTAGAAGTAAGATTAAGCCATATTTACTAACAAACTGATATATTCCAGCACCATCACAGATGCTGGTGTCCAAAGTTTGTTGAATGAAATGTTTCACCTGACTGGTGAAAGCAAACAGAATCGCAAGCACAGGAAGCAGTTGAAGAGAATTTAAACCCTATAGAGCAAAAGACCTGTTTGCACAGATCCTAGTCCATGAATAAATTAAACAATATAAAATAATGAAAATGCTCCCCCCATATATCAATGAAAAAAAATTACTGGGTGAAAAAGGAATAAGGCTTTAACTGTCCAAGCAATCTTGTATGAATTGCAACAATAATTGATTGTTCACTCCACAAACCCTGAAGGTTGAGTACCATCAATCAAGAAGAAGTATTCTTGATAATATCTAAAAAATATGAGTTTGAAAATGAGTTCATTTTTACTCAGAGAACTAAAAGGATCATGTATTTTACTTCTCCCATATGTAGTACCTACCCACAGACGTAGGTAGTAAAAGCATTCCAGCTATAGAGTGGGCCAGTTCAGTGGTGAAAATGTTTCTCGTTCATTCTCATCTAATTCTCACTAGCCCAGTACCTGTGCTTCTCATAATCCTCAGTGTACTATCACTGACACCTTGTCAGCTGTGAAAGAGCTGTTGTCCACCTTCAAGAGTTTAAGACCGAGATTCACAGGGCACTGAGACACTTAACTGAATTACGTGCCACTTGAAATCGATTTCAAGATACTGCTGTGGACGTGGGCCCAAGTGATTTGCTGGAGGTCTCACGGCAAGCCTGTGGCAGAGCAGATAATTCAGCTTCGGTCTTCATCACATGTCATGATTACTCTTCTTTATAACCTTCTGTGTTGTCATTCATGGGAGACAGGTTAGCAGCAAGACTGACCATGTCATGAGTGAGTATCAAAAACAAACCTCTTTGCTGTTTTTAACTCACCTTTTGCCCTTTCCCAGATATTTTTGATCAGACTAACCCATCAGCTATTTAGAAACATCAGAAAGAACAATATTTGGCCAAATGAATCATGAAGTCTTCTGAACATTGCTATGGTGCAAGAACTACATGATTTGACAGTCAACGAAATTGCTTTCGCTAAAATTTGGATAAGCCTCTACATATTGCAATCACTGGCATATTAACATGTGGACTTTAAAACATTTGTTTATTGTTCGTGGCTCTGGGCACGACAGTATCCTACAAAATTATGTGTGTTAAAGTCTGAAGTACTATGCCTTTTACTAGCTGGTTAATAAAACTTCTCAATAAGCTGAAAAGTAGTTCCCTGAGGCTCTGGAACAACTTGTTTGGAGTGTTGCAAATAGTATTGCATAGTATCCTGCACTTTGAAACAGAAGGAAACCTTTACAAGGTTCAGTCAAGAAATGCATTTACTAAACCTTGCCAATACTTCTTTAGATCTTTACCTTTTCTTCCAGTTGTCTGTTTTGTCCTGGCCTGTTGTGGAATTTAATCACCAAAATTTAACTTCTCCCTTATAAATATTTGACTCGTATCTGCTCTTTTCCAAGAAGTTTTGTAGACATCTTTAATTCTTGCTGGATGGCTCTTAACATTAATTTAATCTATCGGTTTTAGTGGTTTAGGTGGAGTAAGCTTGAAACCTTTCTTTATCCCCTGAGCACTGAGGTGACCTTCAATGTCTTGAGGAAAATGGAGGAAGGTGTCATATTACAATCTTAGGTGGTAGCATTGTTAATTTGTTTCCCCTGAAACTTCCCATTTCAGTAATCCAGTTTTGCTTGTAAGTATGGTAATTCTTTTTACGTAGTCTAAAAAATTGACATTTCAAGTGCCTGCCACAAGCTGAATTTCTTAGAGAACTTCAAATAACAGAAATGTGTCAATTCAGAGGTGAATGGCATGCTTGTAACAGAATCTGTATTCTAAACTTGTATTTTTTGTTCTGCCAGCAGAAAAAATCTAAGGAACACAGCAATGAAACCTCTCTTCCCACTCTATGGATTCTTTGCATTAAGAATGGCAGATACCGGTTACAGTGGTGTCATGATGAATTAAGAGATTTTAATCTTGGTTTTGATGTAATTCAGTCTAATAATATAGTTTGAGGAGGATATTAAATCATAATTAAACAAGTTTTTTTTTCAGTAATCTTAATTTTGTACTTTACAGAGTATTTCAGAAAACTAAGATCAAGAATCTGAATTTTATTTCATAAATATTGTAAAATATAAAGATAACCTAACTTAATTGTAAGAAATGTTACATTTAAAAATCCCAACAATCTGGTAAAATAACAGAAGGTAATTTTTCATTAGAAAGTAGATCAATTTCATTGAATATCTTTGTGATACAGAGCAGGATATAAAAATTTTTTTTCACTTACTTTTTTCCCATGCATCTAATATTCAAAATTGAAACTAAATACAGAATCATAGAACCATACAGTACCATACAGGTTCAAGAGAACAGAACCATACAGGCTCAAGTGGACATTTGGGGGCCACATAGTCCAGTCCCCTGCTCAAAGCAAGTCTGATTAGATCAGGTTGTCCAATGCCATGTGAGTGTTGAGTATCTCCAGGGATGGATATTTCACTGTCACTTTGGGCAAGCCGCTCCAGCGTTTGACCACCCTCACAGTGAGAGGTTTTTTCCTTCCATCTTCCTTACATCAGTGTGAAGCAGCTTCTGCAGATATACAAATACATCTATTCCGTCCACGCAGGGTGGTTGCATCCAGATCTTATAAACACCTATTCATGTTTCTTTGGTTTGTTATATTTAAAATAATTACTTATGCACTCCCCCTGTTTTAGAAGGATGTTAAGGATAGGTTTATCTTGATAAATGCAGCCATGTAAAAGGTCAATGAGTATGCTAGCATATGTGGAGAGAAAGGTATACCCATAGAGTAATTCCTCCTACTTTTCCTAGGTAGGTATTATAGAATGACATCCTCTAGAAGTACCATTATTTTTCTGGTTTGAGTGAGAGGCTAGTTGCACTAGCTTACAGTTTCTACAACTTGAAATGGTTAACACTAGGTTAATGTGGATCCAAATTTAATATTATGTAGTCAGGAATTCATAGGGCCCCAGATAGTTTCACCTGTAGAATCTGAATTTTTTCCTAATGTTCCTGTACTATAAAAGGGTTGTCAATTATGTACTCACATTCTGGCATTCAACAGTAGGCTAAAAATCACATTCTATAAAATTATACTTTGTCCTGTACCCCAATATTATTTTCGGATTAATAGAAGCAGTTGCTTTGTCCTCAGTGACAGTTTGGCATGCCCAAGTGAGAGATGAATGTGCTTCAGCATGTAAGAAAACACTGCACGACACCTCCCAAGACCTGTCATCAACATTCCCAACAAAATGTGCCTACTGGCTGCTGCTAAAATTTCCAGCAAGCACACAGATCTTTAGATAATAGACATATGTGTGTGCAAAAGGACATTATATATAAAATCAATAATACAGGCACACAGGCTGCCGATGCTTATCAAGAATAATTCTAAAGGACTTTGTTAGTAATATAGTAACATTTAGAAAAGGAATAAGAAAGAATAGAGGAGAAAATTTACAGGATGGAAAATTAAAGCTCTATTTTAATGTTTTCAGATAAGGAAATGGAAATGAGTGTTTGCCAATTTGTGCAATGCTGATAGGTAGACGCTAGAGGACACAGAGAGCTTAAGAATTACACAGGGCATAGAACAATAACTGCAAAATTTACAGAATGCCATAATATACACACTTTTTACATAGTTCACACTTTAAAACATATTGAGTAAGTCTGATAGCCATGTGGCACAGAGCTGTCAGAGAACACAATGTTCAGAAACAGAGTGCTTCACCGGGCTGCCATGGGAAACAACTCACAGCAGCAGTTTTATTGAGCATCTGCAGGCTCAGTAAGGTAACAAGCTCATGTAAAAGTATCATATCACCAAAATTAGACATCCCAAACACAATTATTAGTGTGAGAGTGCAGGGAGAAATCACAGCTGCATAAATTCCCTACACAAATCAGCAGAGGGGAAAGAATGTAGTTACACAGTCACTTTCATGTGGCCTAAAAGCACTCTGTGGCTAAAGAGATGGTCCCCATTGTCTTTATGTTCAAAACAAATAGAACGGATTTGTTCTGATACAAATAAAAAATTGTAGCTATTTGGTTTGCACTTACATCACCACATCACTTGTCTCCTGAGGGAACAGGCTGCAGTTCCCACAGGGCATTTGTAATTTGTGCTCTGCATGTCGTGTATGTTCTGAATGGGAAACTACTGTAACACTATAGATAAAGGTAATCCAGTACAAAAGTCACAGGAAACAGATCCAAATATTCTAAATGTTAGATTGGGCTTGAACAGGCCGGATAATTTCAGGTATGATCTCCAAGAATTTGAGGATCCAAGCTCAAAAGAACAAGAGAGATCAGAGAGTTAATTTGTAATGAAAAGTTATTTGTAATGAAAAGTGGAAATAACTTTGTAATAGTAGAATACTAGCAGATAGGACAATATTATCCATCTACAAACAGAAAAAGAAACATAGAGCATGAAATAAAAAAAAAAAAGGTATGAATAGGCTTTTTTTTCTTTTTTCTAATGAGTCAGAGTTTCTATCTCTTTGAATAATCACTAGCCAAGATCCCATTTTTCATTCTAATAAAAATATTTAGAATTCTAAAAAGAGTACAGTAAATAATAATCGTTTTGCTTTAACAAATGTAGACATTAACATATGATCCCAGTGATCTAATGATATTTCAAAATGAAAGGTGACCTTTCTTTAAAGAACATTCTTAAGCCTCAATTATGCTAAATACACATGCAGACAGTCCTGCACAATGCTTTGATCACACAACTTATGGAATTTATCCCTTATGACAATAAGGTGATTAGAACAAATTGTGTATTTCATATTTTGTAAAACAAAGCTTCCCAGCTCGATTCTCATTGTGTATTTTCCCTTGAAAATAATATAGGTTTATATTTCAGTTTTCCCCAGTCTGAAATATTTTTTAGTAAATAATTTTTATTTAATGTTGACTTAAATAAAGATTTTCCTAAGATAAAGGGTATTTTTTTAAATTCCAAATCAACTAGATAAAGCATATCACTATCTTAAAAGACAGAAATTCTTTTTTTTTCCCCTGTAAATGGTTGAAATTTGGAGCTCATTAAATGAACTTTAAAAATTCTTCTGTCTGTAAATAAAAATTAGTTTTCATACTCATCGATAGTTTCAAAACTTTCAACTACTGCAAAGTAGCTATTTATCTTACAGTAAGCATTGTCTTTTAGGTAAACACATCTTACACTTTGGCTTTATTTTACTTAAGACCTAGAGTGTGTTAATTCCTAGGGTTTGTTGAATGTGGGCTAATACCTGATGTTCCCTATTTTCATATGAGAATGGTTATTTCATTAACAGTTCATTTGTAGTCCTCTTGGCTGAAAAGTTTACAGTAAAGCATGTAGGCTTAAGGCTGGGGAGAGGGGAGCCACAGACTGAATTTTTAAAAAAATCTTCTATAAATTGATTTATTTTATGATCATTTGGCTTGGCTGGAGTTGGCAATACTGCATCTCTTAGGGTTTTGGTATAGCTGCAGCTGTTTTAGATTCATATTACTGTTTGGGTTCCCACTTAATCTGAATCTTTTCAGGCACAACCCACCTCATTATTGCAACACACAACAGGACACTTGCTGCCTAGGAACTGTAACTTTAGATGCAGAGAATGAGAGGTCAGTGGTAATGCATATCCCTTTTTCTGTAAACTTTCTATTGGGATCATCGTAGAAAACATACAATTTACTCAAATTCAATTCCATTCAAATGTGCCCAGAGGTCATGAAGTGCAGGGGGAACTTAGATGGCCTCTCAGGGGGGCAAAGGGCATGACAGCTTTACTAATGCTCAACATAGACAATGCCTGTGGGAAGCACAGCAAACAAGACAATTCCCACGTCTCTTGTTTTTGCTGAATTTAGGATAAAGAATATAATGATGTCCCAAATGGTTTGGTGGTGCAATCCCTATCCTCTCTGTTGTATGAAAAAATTCTAGGTGATTTACTGGAGACTTAGTCCTACTTAGATCTCTGCCTGTAGCTCCACACCTTCCCAGTGCTGGGGAAGCTGCAGGTTTACTATGTGGCTCCCTGTCCTGTTTTGATATAAATTGCAAATGTCAACCTGAAGTATTGAAGTCTAGTACTGCATGTAATTCTTAAATGTTATTTGTAGACCCCATGAAATAGCAATGAATGTGTGATACTGAAAAGCATCCTTCTAGTGGAGAGTAACATCCATATTTTTGAATGGCTACATCAAAACTGATTGTGGTTCTGGAAAGTCTGCAGCACAGCTTGGCAAAGCACTGTTTCATTTAATAGCTATAGATTTTGGACACAAAATATTGTTGCAGCATGTAAATGAAACATTTCCCAATGGCACTTGAGTCTGTACTAGGATTTAGTGCTGAATTATTTAATGAGCATGACTGTTACAACCTTCATGACCTTCATCTCTGTTTTTCCTGGCCCAGTGTCTGTTCCCATATCATATCCATCATGCTTTTAATAAGTTCCATTCCTCAATCATTATCAGAGTGATGGAGATCTTAGGTTTTCTGTCTTATGTTTCTTATGCTCAGGTGGATTAGATACACTTTCAATGTTTCCATGAAACTGGCTTTGCTTCCTTCACTAACTCGGACACAGATACTTAAAATTCATTAAGCAGCTGAAAAAAATGTAAGAAACCTTTCTGGTAACATCCCTACAATCACCACAGAAAGTAAAGGCAACAGGAAGCACAACTGAACTTAGCCTCAATCTCACATGCATTTTGCTCCCTTAAGCAAGACCTATTTGAACCTTTTCCTATGCTTATGCATTCTAACCATTTCTTTTCTGTATGTCTTACTAGTCAAGGAAATGTTTCCTGTAATAGGCTTTCTCCTATTCTCAGTCATCCAATTTCATCACTATAATAGGAACCTGAAGTTTCCCAAGACTTTCAAACCTTCCTCTTGCATGTCTGGTTCAGTTGAGAGTGGCAACAAATGAAAAGACACAGGGAAGGAATGACAGGTGGACACTCAGGCAACGATGCTCATGTTCCTAAGAAATGCAGATGAAGAGTTAGACTGTTAGCATACTTTCTAAGTCAGCTGCCCCATAGCTCTACCTGACATGATCTCCATGCTCATTGCACTAGGGTATGACTGTATGTAAATAGCTTGAAATCCTAGTAATCCTTTACTACAAAGGAAAGTATTCTTTCTCATTACCTCAGACAGATAGCTGTGTTCAGTAATAACTTTCAAACCCTCAACGGAACCCTGGTAAATTCAATAATCTGTGGGAACTCACACTAGCTAAGGCTCTGATCCCTGTGTTAAAAAGGAGTTACATTTTAAAGAAACTAAACTAAAATTAGCAGGGGTTATCCAATATTTTAAAAGCAAATAGCAGAGTTACTGGTATGCTCTTTCCAAAGTGCTGTGTCATGTCACTGCTAAAGATCACAGATTTCTTCATGATTCTTTCTTTTATGGACTAGCCCAAAGCCTTCAGGCAGTGAGTGTTTTTTCCCCTACACAGACATTATGTTTTGCAGAAATAATAAATACAAATGTAAAATTTAAGAGCAAACACATTTAGAAAGTTGGCACAGCTCTGCAAACAGAAAGGGAAAGAGGCCACTGGAATATTCCTCCATATGTCTTTATAGTCTTCTCAATTTTCTCCCCCTCAAAGACATTTAGTCTAAGTATATCACGCATGTATATCTATTGATAGACTCAAAAATGCTGTAATTGGCTTCTTAGCATATATTTCATTGTATCCCACATAGCTGTAAACGACAAAGAGGAAATTTTCAGGAAGAGAAAGGGCAGGTTCTTTACTTCACACCAGTTCACATGGGTCTAACTCTACCATGGTTTGTGGTGTTCCTCAAGATGAACAACAGTGCAAGCCTGAATCACAAAGCTTTCTCCAGCTTTTTTTGAGAATAGAGGAATGCCTAAAGAATTGAAGGCATATATTCTCTTTGCTGCCTTCATAGCATTAGATGAATATTGGGTCATGTGTCAAAATGGGATGAGAACTTCTTTAGACTGCATTCTCTATAAAATATATCATGTAATATACTGAGTGGGTTACAGGATGAACTATTGTGAGTATTAGAAATGTAAATAGAAAGGATAGGTTTAAGCTAAAAATGTTATTTGAGACCACACTTGGCTGGATCTTGGTTTCATAATTAAGCTTGGAAGTCAGCTTTGGAATGCTGTTCTAAGGGCAATAGACAGGGACCCAGAAGTCCTTGATTAATTTTTCTTTATTTTCTTTACTCATTCGTTGTCATATCAGGTCATTGTAAGTAAATCTTTTAATCTCTTATTGTTCCAAATCCCCCTCTGTAAAATGGAATAAAACTACTTCCTTTTTGTCTTAATTTGTCTGACATTTATTTTAGATTTTATGCTTTTGGGTATAGGCCCTGCTTTTTCACCCTGTATATTTGTTTAGTTGTCTTTGTTGGGAATTACTGGACACTACTCTACTAAATAATAGTTCCACTGTTACTGGTAAGATTACTTGAGTCAGGTTCTCTGATGGAAAAAGTCAAAATTCACATGCTAGCATCACAATAAGCTCATTTATAAAGTTCAAGTGAAGCTGCTTAAAATCCAGCCATCAGCAGGCTATGTCTGCTCCTATTAGCAACTATCAGTGCTTCTGCTCTCTATCACTGAGAGAGGTGGTCAGCTCTTTTGTTGAAGCCCACTGAATCCAGACAAGGGCCAGACAGCTCCATCCACAGATTTGCACAAAGCTTATACCATCAATAGTAAACCCAGTTTAAAAAGACACAAGTTTGGATAGCATTTCTGTTTATATTAGGTATCAAGGTATTTTTACCAGATGCATTTTAAATCTGTATTGTCAGTGGAAATTTCAGTAGCCATTTTCTTCAGTATCTGCCAGAGAATAGCAAGGAGTTTATGGAAGTACAGAAAATAAAATTCTTCTGGGGTATGTACCATCAGTGATAGTACAGTGGAGTAAATGTTGAGATTAATTTGTGTTTCCTGGTTGGAATCTCTAGTATTTTTAACTGTTTCCTTCTGCTTTCTTAGGCAGAAGTGCCTTTAAATAAAGAGATTATTGATTGCAATATCCTTGTGCTGACTGAGGAGTCTAGTGGAAGAGATCATTTGAATGTTAAATTAACTTACTTGTGGTGGGTAAAATCCAGATCTATTTCTTAATTAATTTAGCCATAAAACAAGCCTGTCTCAACAAGACACACTTCTACAGTAATGATTCAAAAAGAGTAACTCTACAAGATATCAAATGATACATAATCACTTGGTCTTGTTATGAATTCTGACATCCAGTAAGGGCAAGAGAGAGGTAGTTTCAAGGTTAAATCTGAATCCTTGACTTTTCATAGTTTAAGTCAGACTCCTGACATTTTATTTCATAGAAATTATGATCATTCTTGACAAGTTCTCCTCAAAGGCTGGAGAACTGGGCCAGGTAAGCTGTCCAAAATACAAATTTTAAAGATCATCATAATGAATTAGGTTTATAGGATTTTTCTAGACGACTCCTGACTCACAAGAGCTCATTTGGAAGTGTAACACCGACAAACTGGGAAATACTTTATTTTATCTATCAACTAAACTCATTAGGATTATTCCATTAATAGTGGCCAGATTTGATTCAAATCACAAAATCTTTGACCCCATCTTTCAAGTTTTCTGGACTTTTTTGCTTAGTTCTTAAACAAATTTTCTTTTCTCCATGGAGAAATACATGATCTCAAAAAGACCCTCACACCAACAGTTACTTTCCAGTTTTCATCTTGTTCTTCTCCAGTTTCACAAGGAAATGGAAACCTGCAGCTCAGCTCTGTCAGTTTAGAGTCAGAAATCACCAACACTTTTGCTTCCTACTTATCTGCTGCAAGGTGAGGGCAAAGCAAGTACTCAGGATGTAACTAGGAGACATACGAACTGTAATTCTGTTGAAATTTTACTGTTAGAACCTGCATATTGCTATAATCTCAGGTCTAATACTTGTATAGGTAATGGAGTGCTATAAACCTACATACTTTTGCATCCCCTACTTGGGTGTGCCAGGACAAATATTCTCCAAATCAAAGGTGTGTTAGGATTCTATTTCCTAGCTCTGTAGTTTCAAGTTCTTTACTGTAATTTATGGTATGACTTGGGGATTTTTCTTTCATTTTTTTTTTTTCAATTCTAGTACATAAGAAATGGAGATATCAGTTTTTAATTTTTACACCTGAAAACTTTTTCTTTCATCTTTTGACATTTAAATGCATTTAAGCATGACATTTTATACAATAAATAAATGTATTTAATCCCCAAAATTTTACTTCATGCAAAATGGAAGAAAACATCTGTGAAATACGTATGAAACAAAGCTTCTAGATGTGAGAGAAGTCATCAGTCAGCAACTAACTTAACAGGATAGTTTATTGAGCTGTGGTGGAAGGTCAGCCCAGCTAAGTACTCAATACTCATCTGCAAAGACCAACCTTACAGAGAAGTTGTAAACACACATAATATCAAATATTTCCCGGCACTCCTTGATGGCTACGATCTGTGGTTCAAGAGGGTGCAAATTATTTCTGTAGGATCACATGGAGAGACTCAGGCCACGGGTCCGTGTTATGCAAGAGCCTGTGCAGCTGGCAGAGCACGGCAAGCAACGTGGTAGCAAGAACAAGCAGGTTTCAACAGGGAGTGAAGAAGCAAAAGAGATTCAGGCCATCTCTACCAAGAGATTGTTCCTTTAACCTGCGCCTTAATAGCCGTGAAAGGAATTATAACCTAAATCTAATGATTAGGAATTTCTATTTAATCCACTTGGCTATGACTGTAGCCAGTACTGTACATGAGAGGGTGTGTTTGTAAAATGAGAGAAATTTGCCTATGACACAAAAATGAGGTGCTGGCATTAATGAAAAATGTTTTTATGTGGTTTCTAATGAGTTTTAACCTGTTCAAATAACATCACATAATAATTTAACATATCTTGTAATTGTCTTCAATAATTATAAACTAGCCTTAAGGGCAGCTGACTAACAGCAGCTCGCAATGATTTTCTTATGTCAGCAGCTACAGAAACAATTTTAAACCCTAGGATGAGAAGATGAACTCTACTGAAATAGAAGAGGCCACATTCAACCCAGGCCCCATACTTCACAGAGAAACATGTATATGTTTCCTCTCTAGCTCTAAGTCATTTTCCTAAAAAATAAGCAGTCTTTCTTCCACTCTCGGTATTATCATGATTCTTATTCACATGGCAGCCTTGCCAGAGTTGTTGGATTCTTTGCCGGTAAACTCATCGTTAATAATTTTAAGGTTTTCTAGAAATTAATTTGGAGTTAACTTGCACTATACCCGTCCTGTACAATAAAACAAGCTTGGGCCTCTGCTAAATGTTCTGGAACCTTAGTATCTGACTTGCTATGGTGCATTGAGGGCTTTGGATCCTGACATTTTTTAAGGATTGATGGAAAGATCTGTTGACAGTCAACAAGGGTTTTTTCAAAGGAAGTGCTTAGCTATTTAAATTAGAAGGTTTGAGTTACCTCTGGATATCTACTAAAAATTTTAAAACTGTCAAGATCCCTGAAATATGGAATAATAAGCTGTATTTCTCCCAGTCAGTCCACTGGTACTATTAAACCCCCAGGTGTTTGTAAAACACATCTGAAATCAGGTATGCATAGACTTTCAATCCTTCTGCCACAATCCTGGACTCTCTTCAGCATCAGGAGTCAAAAATGAACTTCCTCATCTTTTAGGAATTAAAGCTAAAAAATTACACTTACCTAAAAACATAAAAGGTAAGGCCATAAATACTAAGGGGGCAATCAAACCCCTTGTTTAGTTAGTGTAGAGTTCTGGCTTTGGTTTGAGTAAAGCTACGTATTTTAAATGGAGTTGAAACAATTTAAAATCCAAGAATTATGCTATATCATGCCTAAAAATCCTGACAAGTGAAACTAAAAACAAAATAATGAAAACATGTACCATCAACTTGTCCTCCCTAAAATACTTCTCTAAATTCCTCCATAAATTTATGAGGAAGCTCAAAACTTTAGTATCTCATTTTATTCCTGTTCTTCAAAGACTAAAGGACAGCATACATCTTGTATTCTTAGTGCATTTGCTATCCCTTTATAAATGCTGTTGTGCAAGACCCTTCATATCTATACTAGTAGTAGTTTCATGAAGATTAATTATAATTCAAACAGTTTCAGTTATAAAGATCTAGGACTGGGAATTACATTTTATTTGTAAAAAATACAAAACCCAAAGCAGTTAAAATAATTTACTATAATGTGCCCACTGGCAGATGTGTCATGAGACATATTGCTTCACCACAGTTCATCACATCATTTAATATCTGACAATGATAACACTTGTAAGTACAAGAAAAGTCTTATTTTTTGAACAGATCGAGCAACATCCAGGCTTGCAGGGTCAGCTGAGTGCCCTCAGGTTAACAAATAACATGATAGCCCAAACTTTAAAAAAAAGGAAAAAATCTATGTTTAACCAAAATTAGTATCAGAAAAAAGAAACAAGCTGTAGAAATCCAAAGTTGTGGGTCTGAAAAATCGTTAGATTTTTCTTGCTTTCTTTTGTTTATCTTGTGAGGTACTTTGAGGGTTGCTTGTCTCTAAGCCTAATCTTAATTCACCAATGACCCAGCATGTGAAGAACTTGTGGGTGCTTGCAAACTGGATGTGGTAAAGACGTGACTAGGGAGTGGAGCTCTGAAGAATGGGACAGAGAAAAGTAGGGGGTTCACGGGTTTGTTTTGTGCCTTTTTCCCCTTTGCTACTGCTCTTACCAGGGTAGGTAATAGCTCAAAAGGAGAGGAATAATCCCAGACTGGCCTCAAAGTTAGGGACATGCAGGCCAAGAGCAAAGAGGGGAAGGGAAAGATAAAAAGGATAATCAATCCCATTTTCCACTGCAGAAGTTTGAACACCCTCAATGGCTAATTTTGTATCTCCTCACTATGTGAGAGGAGAAGAGCAACAGAAGCTTCTCACATGACTGACTGCACAGAGAAGTATCTGGAATACCCGGACTATCACATGGCAGTAGGTAGGAGTAAATAACTAGGGTTAACGGCCCAGTGAAGAACTAGCTCACTCCTGGGAGAGTGCCCCAGTAGCTGAATGAGACAGTTGGGCTTTCACTTGTCTCCAGTTTGTGCCCCACTGAATCTGGTGTTATTATCTTTCAGAGTGTTGCTCTTCCAAAGGCTGGGGTGAAGTTTGCCCTCTTGCACACTGTCTTGGAAACTTAAGGAGCCATAGGCAGGGCCCCAGACGCAGCTGGAGGTCTGGTAGGGTATAAGGCAGCCCTCAGGCAAGCGAGAGTGCTCTAACCACTGAATGAACAGTCTCTGTAGCATCTTTAAAAGGAAGACAGAGGTAACTACCTTTAGGAAAGGATTCAGGCGCTCTGTTTCCTAAGAGGGAGAAAATGCTTTCAGCTAGTATTAAATAAGGTGGAAACATATCCACTCAGCCTCCTGACTGGCCCTTCCGCTTTCCCGCATGTTGTTTGTGAGACTTAACTGTGAGGGGCTCTGAAGTGCTGGCACTGGGCTGAGAACCTGCATCCGTGTCTGGATCTGGGCTGACTCATTCATCACTCATGTCAGTCAAGCTTGATAATAACACACGTTATAAAAACTAGCCTCAGACACGGTGTCTCTACCATGGAAGGATCAGTATCGTAAGACACAAAAATAGATTCTTGGTAGACACTGCAATGATAATTAATCCTTCAGACTGCTTTCCATGTCCAGACTGCAGTTTTAATTTTGCTTCAAGTCATCTTCATGTGCCTGACAACAAAGGCTTTTTCACGCTTATCACAGAGATAAGGAAAAATGAGATTCAGAAAGCCCAAGTAGAATTCTCATACCTTTCAAGTTAAGCAAATAGGTAAATGCTTTCTGAGTAAGAAAATATGCAGTTTGCCTGTAATCATAACAGGAGGTTCTGGCAGAGCACATAGATTCTGGAATGAAAACTTGAGCCCTAGAAACCAGTAGTAAAGCATTTCTTCAACATACTTAGCTTTCATCGCACATCTTTTGATGCCCAATACAATATTGATGCCTTAATCACATCATCCCTCCCGGCATGTGTGAGAGTGAGGCATGTTTTTCTGGCTGAGAACTTAGTTTATGATTTTATTTTTTTAATATATAAAAAAAGATTTAACATGTACAAGGTTATCCAGGTCAAAAGCTAGCTAGCATTAGATTTTTTAAATTTCTTCTGTATGCACAAATGTGTCATATTAAATCATTCCATTAAAGGTAATGTCTTGGATTTCTTTTCTCTCCAGCCAGTGCATCTTCACAAGACAGTGGTTCTCTTCAGAGAAATGATGCTCTTGCCTTGCTACAAATTTCCCATGAGGATGATCTAAAGCTCATAATGACTTCCACTCCTAAGAAAAAACATAGAGCAGAATTAGGGGGAAGTTACTTGGCCTGGGCTGCAGAGCCTGACAATGAAGTAAGCAAGAAAATGATACCCATGTAGTCCTCATTAGTTAGCTGTCATATGCATACATGGAGATATATCTTTCTCACAAATAATGCAAAGCCAGAGCTATTCAGACCACTTCATTCAGTGTGTTTTTCAAGGGACCTTCTCTGTTTTTCAGAAAGAAATGTAATGATTTAACAGTTTGGCCCCTCCAGACTTTAAATGGACTTCTGTATTTCAGCCTCATGTATCACTTCTGAGTTTAAGGAACAGATTTTGGCTGTGTCTCAGATTTTTATCTGTAGAGTGCATCTGAGAAAGAGCTATTATTCACTAAGGAAGTATAGTACAGACCTGTATAGTTTCTGAGGCAGGAGCTATTCCTGTAAACCCAAGGCAGTGATAATGTTTAGTAGTATGAAGCAGAATTTCCTACTAAACTATTTGCCCTGTCTGAGCTGAGGTTTGAAAGGTGGTTTCCATTTTAAGAAATCTGTATCCACTTGGGAGCAGGAAAAGAAGTTGAACCTCATGTTGGCCTTGCAAGGCAACAGGCATAATGCTGCATCATGGAGGTAATGGTAGCAGTATACCTGTCTCTCCCTTCTGCTGATGCAGATGGTCAGGAAATGGGTGGCATGGGAGATTACTTTTACCATCTGCAAGAATGTGAAAATCATAAGTAAAGCATGAAAATACCATTTGTCTGACTTGAAGCTCACAGGATGTAAAAAAAAACAAAACACCCAAACATTTATTTAATTATTTATTTCTGAGTCTCCAGGCTACACACAGGTTCCATGTTCAAGCTTTTTTCCATGTGTGGTAGGATTAGAGCAATAACCTGTTACAAAGCAAAGCTTAGCTTCTCATCTAGTCTTACAATTTTTGAACAAGAACTTTAAGTAACAAATATGAAGTTTGTAATAAGGCAATAGGAACTGTCAACATAGAGAGGATGGAGGAACAGGCTGCCAGCCTTGCTAAAATGTTGATGAAAGGGGACAATTTGTCACCACTACAGTACATTACTATCTCAGAGAAAACTGAAAATCTATTCCTGTCACTGTTAAGATTAAATTCTACAAGATCAGAAGTTTGCTTTTACAAGCTTGCTCCCAGATGCTCACCCCTCTCCTCTGTCTTGAGCTCTTTCCTCCATGGCTGCAGCAGCAGCAAACAGGCCAGACACCATCACCTCCATGCTGGAGTTACTGAAGCATCAGCAGCTCTCTCAGGCTCTGCTGCACCTGCACATCATTGTAGCAGAGAAGGGGATGTGGAATCTGGGACCAGCCTTCAGCAACTGTCCCATATGCTTCAGCTAGAGCAGTGAGCAGAGAATCACCTCTGCAAATCTAACACAGAGCAGAGAAGATGAAGATGTATGTTGTTATTCTCTGTTGCCCTAATTATTGGAGTAATTACTGTCAGAAGCACAAGAGAATAGATTACATTTTAAATCAGGGAATTCAATTTGGGCTTGAATTTGCATGTTCTTTTTGTGTTGTATTCCCCACATTTCCGGAAAAAAATGTATGAGAAAGTATTATTCTTTATCCTAAATTGAAAAATCTTCTCTAACAAATTACTAGAAAGAAATGTAGTGGCAAAATTTCCTTTTCCTAATGAAAACATTCTTAAATGATCAATATGGCTAGAGGTTTATTTTAAATTAATCCCTTATAACTTAATTTCTCTCAAAAAAACTTATGTAAATGTAGATATTCTCCTGCAAGGACTGGAATTATACCCAACAACATATATTATCAAGTGCCTTGCCATCCCTAGAAGAGTTTTGGATCTGACTGTTATGTGAGTTTATGTTATGAAAACAGAAGAAGACATGGTCCTTAGGCCAAAGGTGTATTATGGGATGGTAGACTGAATATAGAGCTCTAGCCCTTAATGAGGGGGAACATATAATTACTGGCTCTGAAATATTAATTTTTAGATTAAAATGTAATTCACATTCTTGTCTTTCTTTCCTCCAGGAGGAAATATGCTGCATAAGTAGATATGTTTGGTGATGCTTATTTACCCCTTTTAGTTCTTGACTGAGCTGTAGTGGTTGGTGCATTAGATTGGAGAAGAATCACATTTCTCTTACATCCTGTCTTTACCTGCAAATGGAAGTTGATATATTTGTCTGTTCGTAATGGGGAAAGGATTCATTAGGGATGAAAAATAAAATTAGAGATTTCATTTCTCAGGAAAAAACCACAAGATAGTTTTACCCAGGGGGTGACATCAATGGCCCAAATAGTAAACTCCAGGACTTTATCCTATGTATGGGCAAATGAAGGCTCCAAAAAGATGGAAAGCACATATATATGAGGAATAAAAAGAACTGTGGGAAAGCAGCAACATTCAAAGCTAGAAGTACTTTTCACAAAAAAATGTTCATGACAGATTTCTGCAGTAAGCCACTAATGTCTTGTATGTGGCTTTGCCCAAGGTGTTTCTGAAGCCCTTCCATGGAAAGAAGATAGGAAGTATTTATCCCCAGCTGAAGATTATTTGAAATTAATCTTTGACTTGAAAGAAATCCTGGTTTAGGAGGGTTATAGACTTATACATCTGAATTACAGTTTGATCAAATTTGGGTTATGAATTTAAAACCATGGTTCTACAAACACTTCGAGGTTTGGAGAAGCCCAATACACTGTTCTAAAACCATATTACACCTATATTACAATTCTCTTCTTAATTTCATGTAATAATGGCTGTAGTAATGACTGGAAAAATACAGTCTATTGTCTTGCAGAGAAGCGTAAAATTTTGTGTCATAACAACACGAATCACAAAAGAATTGTGTTACAAAAATGCTATCTTACTGAGAATGAAAGAACAAAATCACATACCTGTAGCTTCTTAAAGATTCAGTGAACGTAAGCTTTCCAACATGTATGTAGTAGTGAGGTCATGAGCTTTTTTGTTGTCTCTGTAGTGGGGGCTGATGAGTTTGGGTACTACTTTGGACTGGGTGAGTGCCTTCTTATACTGTTTCCTAAACTTTTTCATTCTTCCCAAAGCTCATTTTTACCCCTTCCCAGGCACTGCTGGTTTGCACTAATGTTATCAATGGAAACCTCCTCAAGCCTGAATTCTTTGAATCGTTTGTCCCATGATATGCTCTTCCACAGAAATCTCTTAGGTCAGTATTACTAAGACAAAAAGTGCCTCTGGAGGCCTAGACTAGTGGAGTAGAGCAGCGGGGCAGGGAAGTAAAATGTAACAGTAGTTTACCAGATATTACTTGCCGGTTGTCTTCATGAAATGCACAAATCACTAAATGGACCGAGTAGGGTGGCCCAATGTTTGTGTCAATACACTGTGATCTCATTGTGCTCAGCATATCTGCAGTGGTTTTTCTACATTAGTATGTAATTTTCAGTGCAATTCATGGAATTTCAGTTAATTTTAGCTATTGACCCTCAGTAGAGAACTGTTTTTTTGTTAATCCTGGGCATTGTGTGAAGACTCCAACCCTTAATACTTTCAGTGAGAAAGTCCTTTAAACTTTTACATAGATTACATTTATGTTGTGAGCCACTATAGCTTGGATTATGAACCAATTAAGACTTCTTAAATCTTAAACTTGCATGAAACGTAATAGTCACTTTCTACAAAGCAATCTCTTTGACAATCCTCTGGTATTTTTTCCCAAGAGCTGTTCTTATTTCTCTAATAGGATTATAATTTACAACACATTATCTGAATTTTTCACTACTATGACCCTTGAAAATGTCTGGGTTCATCAACATTGTCAGATCAACTTTGTACCAATTGGTGAGTAGGATGAGGGAGCTTGACTAGTTGGTTGTGGCATCACTAATGTAAACATTCAAGCGTGGTGTAAGTGTGGGTTTCTGCAGATTAAAAGAACACAGTATGTTTCTTGAACTGGATTCTTAAAGTTAGTGAGTATCTTTATTACCAATTTATCAGATTCATTGATCTAATTCAGTGATTTAAAGTTACACAGTGACTGTCACCTTGATAATCTTTATACCATTAATAAAACCCAACCCTCTTAAAAATATTCCACAACCTTTTAAAATTCTTCTTTAAAATTCTTTCAAAATATTTTGGTTTTCTGTCACCAATGAAGAAAAGGGGTATTGAAATTTGTCCTCATTTAAAATTTTTCAAATTGATACACTTCCAGTAAACCTAAGTATAGGAGAAAGACTGTTGTGGTAATATCATGAATGACAACATGTAATCAAATGGTGCAGTTGGGTTAAATGAGCAGTGCCTACACAGTTAATGTGTCATTTATAATGCTTTTCTAGGTAAAGTGTACAGTTGCAGCTTTATTTGTTATCCATGTGAAGAGTCTTATGTTAAAGAATAATCTATCCATGTGAGTAAGGAGATGAAGTTTTAACAAATTCTGTGAGTAAACAAATTCTGCTTATAAAAATCAAGGTGACAGTCACTGTGTAACTTTAAATCACTGAATTAGATCAATGAATCTGACAAATTGGTAATAAAGATACTCACTAACTTTAATAATCCAGTTCAAGAAACATACTGTGTTCTTTTTAATCTGCAGAAACCCACACTTACACCATGCTTGAATGTTTACACCCAAAATTTAATCCTCGCTGTTGGTTTTATGCCAGTGTGTTTTCAATAACCAAAAAGACCACTAGGCTCTCAGTGTACTGCAAAAAATAAAACAGGTAATTATAATGGACACAGATATTTTTATGCTTGTTTTTACATAAAATAAAAAAAGTATTCCTGAAAAGACAACTGGTTTAAGGGTTGGCAGGTGTTATTTGAAGAACCATACTTTCTTATACATCCTGGTTTCTTCTCACCTAGCATTGAGCTAGGATTTTTCAATGAAATCAACTAGAATAGGATTTAGGACCTGAAATGCCAGTGGAACTACTTTGTCTTTGAAGTCAAGAAATTCAAAACAGCTATTATGTTTTTAAAATTAAACAATGCAGAATTAGCTTGAATAGGTGTTTTAATTATGTTTACTGACCAGAGGTACTTAAACTGATTTACTAAAAAATGGTTAGAAAAATCAAAGCCATCTATGGTGAAAGAAAACCACTTAGGTCAAATATTGGAACATGCCATCCAAAAGCTAGGAGATCTCCAGCCTTGGAGATCCTCATTTTTCCATTTCCACAAAACTGTATGACCATATAAATAAATGACCGGACATTTCTTGTATATGAAATTTTTCATGAAATCTGAGGTCTTCAAAGTGGTGTGTGGCAAAATGCTAATTATGTATTTTATATCTTAACAATTATTTTCTTTCATGGACATCTTTAATGCAATGAAAGATGTTCCATATGCAGAATGAACTTCAAAATATAAATAAAACCCCAATTTAGTCCTCAAAATTAAAAGAGTGTCCAGGGTTTTGGTTTTTTTTATATGTTTGACCACTTAAACATATGTATTTTATTGGAAGCTTATTAGAAATTACTCTTAAGAATCAACCTCTATGTTACATATACCCATGTGGATGGAAACAGAATGGATGAACTCCCAGCCTCCACCACTAAAAGAAATCCCTAGCAATAACTCAACCATTTATTCTGACAACTCTGTGTATATTTTTAACTGCCTAAATAAAGGTTGACCTTTCAAATTAAATCCATTTCATAAAGAAAAACATAACTTCCCCTTTTGGAGACTTGCTTGCACAAATGATCAGGAAAATTATTCTTTCAGTCTTTTCTGCTCTTTGCTGTATCAACAGAAGCACTTTTATAGTTATTTCACTGTACATAGGAGAAAAAATACGCAATGTTCAATCAATAATTCAATAAACAGTCCATTCATCATTAAATAACTGTTTTTCATGAGGTCATCTGTCCAGTCATCTGCAGAACACCAGTATTATGATTTCCTGGGCAGCCCCAGCCATGCTAGAGATACAATCCCAGGGAAACACAGCTGTGAAGAGCAGTCAACCAGCAGAGTCCAGCAGCTTTGGATTTTACTCTTGCAGCATTTAATGTCTACATTTCCCTTCTGCACTGGAGACCAAACAGAGTGTTAGCAACCAGCTGTGCCTCTTTTGGAGACATCACCTTGGTGGAGAAATTCACACCTACAGTGAGTCCTCCACTGCTGCTCTCCTTGGCTGGCTTTCTTGGGGAGGGGGGAAGAACAATCAGCTCTTGTTCTTCCTGACAGCCATATATGTATATTCTAAATCTCCCAGTATCAAACTGCCTAGGACTGCATGAAGCAACACGGAGCAACTTTAGCTCTAAGAAAAAATAAATTAACTATCTTCTGAACTAAGGTCAGGGTAATAAAGTTACCATCTTACTGATGTAGAACTCAAGTAGTGTGAAAAACACATATTTCATCCATATTGAATTAACCTCTGACGTTTAAGTGCCAAATAGGCACTGACCTGAAGGAAACTGGTATTAGAATAAATAGCTCCCAGTATTTCCTAAAACCAGGCGGAACCCAGCTGCGACTGTTTGCTGAAGAGCTGTGTCAAAGATGATGGTCGATTTAAGAACAGTCTGTCAGTTGCTCAAATGTTTCTTAATTTTCTGAAATTCAGTTATCTCACTGCAACATAAGTTAGTCGCTAATGAAATTACAATCGATTTTTTTCTTAAGGGTGACAAAATTTCAAGTAATAATGATAATTTTACAGTTCATGGATACCTCTTGGCCTTGCAGTATGTTTCCAAGGCTCCATCTCAACCGGTGCAGACTGCGTATTCCCTTTCTGTCGCCTTACTGTTTTCTCAATGATACAGGTGAGAATGTAGTATTTTTTAATTTATCAAAGAAATTTTGAGACTCTACTTCTCAAGAATGACAGAACCTTCATACACAAATCTATTTTTCAGCGAGAATCAGAACTATTTTCTATTTATACCATTTCCATAGCACTGTTGACACTCAGTAGTCTGAAAAGTGGTAGACCAGTTCAACATGATTAACATGTTGTGCTTTCCTTTCTGTAATGAACCAGTATTTTAAAATTGTCCTTGTGAACAAAACAACTGAACAATAAATGCTCTTATAATTGTACCATCCCAATGACCTTTTCCTTGCTCACCTCTGTCCATCAGATTCTCCTATGCCCAACAAATTCTTTAGTGAGGACTTGGTCTAAGGGAGCTGGCCAGGAGCAGAAGGGGACTATGCTTTGTCAAAGATACAGTTCATGCCAGCCCTTTCCCAGAGCCTGCTTGGGAGCAATGGGTTTATTCCTGTAACAGACACTGAGGACAATCTCAGTACTTGGTTCTACACCAGCATTTGGGGCTACCATGCTGCCCATGCTACTGTTTACAGCATATGGCAAAGGGCCAGATCTAGATTGCAACAGTCCATAACTTTCCAAGAAAAAGTATCACTCTAAGCATTTAAAATCTTTAAGTTTACTTGATAGTTCTCTAGGTATCTAATTCTAGACACCTACACTACAAAATGAACAAAAATAGTGTATCGTAGGGCTGAGGTCACTTATCTCGCAACTAATAATCTCTGTAATACATGTTTAAGCACAGAGCTGCTTGTATTCAGCTTTCTTCTGTGGGAAAACCTGAGCATTTAGTTGCAGCTTGTGGGAAAATTATTCATCTGATCAGTTATGGTTATTAATTTGAAAAATGTCCGCCGGGGTTGATGACAACCTCTACATGACATCAGAGCAATTAGAACACTGACCTGAAAAAATATGACTTCTGCTGTTAAGGAGTAGGTGGGTTTTGGGGTGCAGCTTTGCACTGCTGTTTGGTTGCAACATGTAGAAGGATAGAAAGCAACACTTATTCTACTTACTGTTTATTGTTTCTGATGTCAGGCAATTCAGATATTCTGAAGTCACTCCTGAGAGGAAGCTACTTAAATAGATCTCTAGCTCATAACACCAGGGCTTGGCATAGTTCTGTTTAAGCCAACTAACTAACATCTGAGTTACTCCAGTTAGCTGTAGATTATTACTATTGGGTTTTTGGAAAATGGTCAGAGAAATGCTCCAGTCCTTTAATCATCACGGTAGCCCTATTTTCACAGACAAAAAAAGATCACAATTGAGAAACTGAAGTCACTTGTTGTACTTTTAAAAAATTATTTTATTTTGAGTATTCATCTGGGCTTGAGATAAAAATGTGCTATATTCATAGAATGAGAAGCATGGCATCGAGTACTCTGCCTGACTGCTGCTGTATCTTAAAACATATCTAGGAAACTGTAGAAATGTATCAGAATGATGTCACAAGATAAAACAGTAGGGCTGGCACTGGGAAGTCCAGATGGCCAGTGATCACAAGGCAGTAGTATAACAGCAGGTGATCAGAGGAATTTTAAGACACCAACTGAGAGGAAAGCAGCTACTACACTGCCTACTATTTTAGCACAGCAGTTGCAAAAATGGCAGGGAAAATACTCAAGGTATCTCCCATAGTCTGATGTCTCTGTCTGGAATAAGTGTTTTACATTCATCCTGCAAAAATAGAATGGAGCTAGGTACAAAACTGAAAGCACATGTGCTGAAAACATTCTCAACCAAAATGAGGTTACTGCTTAAGCAAACTGGGGTTAGTCAACAGGAGGCTTAGAAGTGCCAATTTTGATCAGTAATATTCATTTCAATACAATTTGCAGTTACTCCATGGTGAGAAGTGAGTCTCACCAGGTGAGCTCTCCAGGTTATCCATAAAGTTAAATAAATCAGCTTCTTACATAGTACACATGATATGAGTTTGACACAAACATGAGTTTGACTTCTGGTGAAATTGAGGGATAAACTACATTTAAAAAATATTTTTTTAATAATGTAATATATATTTATCAATGAAAATAATAAAAAAAGCATTTCTTTTGTTGTCATTCCAAACAATGAGAGAATGGGATTTCAACTTCCACAAGGAAAAAGAAGAACATTCTATACAGTAATTCTTAAGGTGCGAGTGCTTATGGAGCACATTCCCTTCTTTTGAATCCATCTTTAGCTATCAGATATGAAAGAGAAACAGAAGCTTAATTGTCATGTTCACAGAAGACCAAGTTTTCTGAAAATAAACAACTTGCACAGAGGAAAGTTTCCCCAAACTCTTCTCTCCTAAGTAGACACCAAAAAACCCAGTCCTCATACACAAATACATAAGAATACCGGCTTCATAATTTCTAATTCAGATAAAATATTAAGCTCTAGTACAAGGCTGTCAGATAATACCTCTGTAAAAATCCAACAGGGTTTCTCTCTTTGTTCCTCCCTTTTTCCACAACTGATGAGCAGAGTGCCTACAATATCAAAATCAGAAAGTTAATGCAGACTAAATGTGGGCAGCACCTTTACTACTTAGGAGCGATGTAGTAGTGGTATCAAAAGAAGTGGCTGAAGATAAAGACAGCATAAAAAGTACTCTATAGAACACTTACAATAAGAAATTTAACTTCCTTAAGCAATAAATACACCACCCATGTTAGTGTCATCAGCAAACTTGGTGAGGGTGCTTTCAAGCCCATCATCCAGACCATTTATGAAGATGTTGAACAGCGTGGGGACCAGCATTGATTCATGAGGGACCCCGTGTGTGACAGGCTGCCAGCCTGAATGAAAACCATTGATTGCAGCCTGCAAGCAAATTTCCTACCTGTCTCGCTGACCACCCATTAGGTCTGCATCTTGCCAGTTTGTCTAGGAGGATGCTGTGGGAAAGAGTGGAAATGCTTTGCTCAAGTTCAAGCTCCTGAAACTGCTTTAAATGTCTGTTGTCAGCTTGTGAACTCTGCTGCTTGTCCAAAAGTCTTGAGAGAATTTGAGAGGTCGCTGAAATTTTAACAGAAAAAGTTAAGGAATATGATACTTTTCCCCCTCCTTTTTTTGTCAGTTTCTCACATTACTCCCATTTGGTAATAATTTGCAGGACTGGGAACAAAATCAAGATTTTTGATGCCCAATCTTGTGTATCTGGAGGTACACTGAACTGAAATTAGGATTCTGGGTCATGCTCTTTTCTCATTTTTTGTTTTTTTCATTAATCTATACTTTGCACATCTAGTTATTAAGTCCCTCCAAACATTTGGCATGAGTTTCTCCTAAATAACAACTGTTATGATTAGAGTCTTCAAATTTACTAGCTTGCACTTTACCTATATAAATACAAATCACAATTATGTTATATGGTTTTGGCCAGCTACCCCTACAGTTTAAAATTCCTAAGCTATGAGAAATAAGTTCAGAATGCATGTCAGGGAATGTTCAGGTTCTTTCTTTGTAAATTATTTCATCTGTAGGTTTTCCAATAAAATAGGCTAAACAATAGATGATTTACTGATACCATTCTGTCTAGCTTTAGACTATTAAAAAACCTTTGGCTACTGCTCATTCTTTTAAAATATTATTTTCCAATGAAACAACTATCCAAAGGTACATGATAGTGCTTGCACAAGGTAAGCAAAAAGTCAAGATTCGACATATATAAATTTGGAGGTTGATCGTAATGTTGTCTACATGAAGCTAACTGTTCAGACTTTACTGAAGGTTAGGAAGACATATGAACAAGAAATGCATGAAGGAAAACTGGAAACCTATATACATGTATGAACATGCTGTTGTCCATTGAAATATTGTATCGCTGAATTTAAGTCAGCCTCCCAGACTATGTAGACCTTTTAGAAACATTGGACTTATTACACTCGCATGCTTTTTTCCTCCTTGATGACTTTGCCAATTATATGATACCATTAAGGAAGGAAAATGTTAACAGAAGTGGTGACAGCATATTTAAATCAAAGCACTCCTTTAGAGTCCCTCTTTGCTACTCTGAAATCTCTGATCTGCAAACAATCAAGAGAATAATCTTTATGTGAGATATACAAAGATTCACCGAATTAAACTGCATATTACTGTGGCTGAGTGGTTGTGGAGGAAAAAAGCTATAATCATTCAATTTCAAACTGGCATTTCACTGTCACTCCAACCAGCCATTTGAGTGCAACTGTCTGGATGTTCGGCATCCAAATTTCTCTTACAAGTAATTTCCAGTAATGATGGCACCAAGAAAGCAAGGCTAATAAGGAAGTTATCTAATTTAGAAAATAGCACAAGGCTTTCCACATCACAAATATTTATCTTAGATATAAAGTAATATTTTTTAGGGTTTTTTCCTAATTACTTCCTTTGCACACTTTACAGCATTAAGCCAGGTTCTTTCCAATTTTTGAATCTCTGCATTTAATGAAGAATTATGTTTAATACATTAAAATATGCATATTGAATTATATTTTAGGCATTTTTCCTTGTGGAAACTAAGTTTTTAGTGAGGCATTTAGGCTTCCAACAAAGAGGAAGATGAGAATTAGCAGTTTCAGAATGGCATCCGGAAAGAAGACATTGGGAAAGAGCCAGTCTGCAGAGCAGTACATTTTAAATACTGGTTTGCAAATGAAGAGCAAGGGCTGCTGAAAGGCACTTTATTTTCAAAAGGTCCATGTGAATACATGCAAACTATGGCAGACACTTCTGTACAGTCTTTTAAATGGCTGTGGGGATGGCTTATACTTCAGAAACAAACCAAAACAAAACAAAGAGAGAAGTAGGAAGCGAAAGAGAAAAAAAGAGAGATAGAGTAGTTACTTGTCTTTTACACTTCTGTTTTAAAGTTTCTCCCCACCCTGTAGGTTCAAAATTCTCCCTAGTAAAACAGGTTCAAAGCCATAAAATTTCACTATATGGCAGAGAGGTCACACATTCACTGAGCAATGATTATTATGCATGTTTAGATCCAATTTTGATTTTCCTCTCCCATGTCAGCACCGAAATTCATGATGCATGTGAAAGAGGGGCTCAGTGCCATAAGCTGATGGCCAGGACTTGAACAGTGCTGGAGGTTTTTCTTGGTCCCTTCTGCAAAGACTTTCCACACACTAAATCAAACATGGCACAAGCTCTTGGCATTCAGATGGATGCCCAACTGTGAAGCCATAAACCCATCTGACTTCTAGTTTTCATCTGCAGAGGTAAAATGCAGGCAGAATATGCAAAAAGCACCCCTTCACATACTTTGCTTCTGTTCCCTCAAATAACCTATGGCTTCGTTCTTACATGACTCTCCTGGGAGGTAGGTGATATGAGTTTGAGTCCCTCAGGCAAAGGAGAGAACTCAATCCAGATCGCTGGTTTCCTGGTTGAATGCTTGAAACTCTGTCGCTACCGCCTCCCCGCTCTCAGCTGTGGTTGGAAAGAAAGCAGCCACAACATTGTTGTGAGGTCCTGATAGCCTGGGTCAGACCCTGAAGGAGCCTGGCAGCGAAATGTCTCATTTCTGGATCTTCATCAGGTTTAGGCAGGAGATAAGCATCTCCCAGGACTAGGGAAGCTCTGGGCATGCACTGAAACAAAATTTGAAGACTTTAGAGAACTTGAAAATGAAACAGGGAGGAACCAACTGATCTTAACAGCTTTCAGGTTCAGACAACATTGAGTGGGAGTGTGAGGGGAATTTTTTTTTCCCTTTTAGGCATCTTAGACCTGCCCAAGTCCTGCTTAGGTCCTCTGCTACATCTAATGGAACGATCCTGTTGTGGGCTGACTTAGGCTGTTGAATACTTGCACAATGTGGTGGTCAGGTGGCATAGGCTTCTATGATTTGCATGTAATTCTGTTCATGCAAAAAAGAAATTTCTGGGGGAAAAAACCAAACCCCAAACATTTAATCAGAAAATTTTATATTTTAAAATAAAATAATTAATTTGTGGCAAGTAAGCCATTGTTGTTATAAATATGGCTCAGATGAATGCAAAAACCTAAAATTGCTCTAATCTAATGCTTTGGAAAAATTTACTTAAGTGTTTTATCTATCATACATCTGAGTGATTTTTGCTGTTGCCGTTTGAACACAGTCTATAATTAATTTTTGTGGTACATACTCATTAACATATACTCATAACAACCTCAAAGGTATAGAGTTTAGGTATTTCTGTCAAATATATACATTTTCAAAAAGTATAAGGCAAAAAGAAAACATTATTCTGTTTTACAACTTCAAAAATAAATTTTTGCTGCAAATGTAAGGTTATGAGAAGGAAAGGACTGGAACTTCTACAGACCTTTGGCAATATAAATCTTTTCTGTTTTGAAAAAGAAAATTAATATGAAATGAAATTAAAAATAATTTTGAGTTGCTTGAGCATCTAAAAATTTTTTGAACCAGAACTAAAAGTAATATATTATCCAGTATAAAACTTTAAAAAATGTATAAAAATATAAATATGAGAAAGAAAATTGAAATGTACAAAATTTCCAGCTTGTGGCATTACCCTGAATTCTTATATTGCAAATAATATCTCATAAAAATATATTGTGCAGCATTTTCTGATATAACGATATTCTACTTGGAGATTTGTAACTTTCTGTACACATAAATGCTTCTAGATATCTACAGGAATTAAAATGAATGAAAAAATAAATTGATAGTTTTGAGTTTCTGGGATATGCCAGGAGCGTGCCATTCTGACAAAGCTGCAGAAATGTGGCATATACATAGTGGGCTAATGCAAATTTAATATCTGGATATATTGACTGAAGCCTATGAGCACTATTTGTCATTTTTGTTATTTGTTTTATCATTATTTCAATTCCTGGGGACAAAAGTACTCTGGAAAATGAATAAATCTTACCTTTTCCTCTTGAAGCTTTATACATTTTACTTCATTCTTTATTTTCCTTACTGAATGTGTAATTCCTCTATTAATACCTTGGCCATTCTTTCTTCTTACATTTTGACATAGTAGACGAAAATGAAAAAGACACCAAGCTAGTGTTTTAAATGTGAAGATAAGTGTACCTGCTCTTTTTTTTTTTTTTTTTTTAAAGAAATAATTCTTGGAAATACATCTTAGAAAATTAATTGGTATTTCTGCCCACAGGTTGGAATTTTATTTTTGGTGGGTCTTTTTGACATCTGCCCCCTTTTCCACCAGAATTATCAATCCGCATTACCACTGCAATGCACTGGGAAACTCCAGCTGTCCGAATCAATATTTCCAGCCCTCTCAGTTAAATCCGAGCTCTCACTGTTGCTGGGTGGCTGTTAACACACCGGAGCCATCACATGCCTCCCTGTTGCTACAGGCAACGGTGTGGAGGGCGAGAGCTGGTCCCTGCACATCACATGGCGGGCTCCAACATCCCACGGTTTTAGACTTAGATGGCCTCTCCTTCATTTGCTTAAGCCAATGTTAAGATCATATGATCTTCCAAGAACTGTACTAATGCCAGTCAAAAATGAAATTGTGTTTTCCTTGTTACCACAGTGGACTTGGGGAGCAACTGCATCAAAGCACACGCCTGACTTTTTCCACTAAAAGGAGGGGGTAAACTGCTAATCACAATTTATTGTCCTACTTTGGCTCTATTTATTCATGCTGTGAAGTTATCTCAGATTTGGTTTTATCAGCAAATTATGGTTTTTTTTGAGTACTCACTTTAAAATTGCAGCCAGCTGGACACCAGTGATTAGGCAATGGTGTTACAGGGTGGGGAACACTGGGTTACATCTCTAAGATACCTTATCTGGAGAATTGCTTTAGGCCACAAGTGGAAATTTATTTCTTTATGTTGCTTTCTGGTTAACTGGCTACAGATACACATTGCCATAGTTTGCATGACTGTCAGAGTTTGCTCAGGAAAGGCTTAGGACTGGAATAGCAAGGGTATTGCAGGTCAAGCATGCTGTGCATTGGCAGAAATACAAGACCCAGTTCTAAAATGAACTTCTGTCACTGCCATGAAAATTGCAGTATCATTGGAAAAAATCTATTTTTCAGATTTACATTCTTACTTTCCATACCAAGGCATAAGTAAAAGCCAGCAACCTGATATATCAATAAATACATTCTTACTCTTTGAGTTGGTAAAAGTTTTTTTTAGGGGGGAAAAAAAAGTTTAATTTCTTAATACTTGCTCACTTGAAATGTTTCATTCAAAAGATCTCCAGGTTCACCAATTTTCAGCACAACTAGTGCCACTCAGAGAGTTCCCAGCAGGCGATTTCTAGTATGGGCATCCCAGGACACCTGGCTCTCATTATCCAGGGTAAAAAGCACTGGGTCTACCCCAGACTGGGGATGGCAGGTGCTGCTGGTAGCTGCTTTTGTGGTGTTTCAATTGTAGGACTAAACATAGGTACCAGAATGCTGGAAAACTGAAGAACAAGGCAGGAAACCACGGTATTTACAAATTTTTGGAGGGTGCATACTGAATATTTCTTAAGTTCTACTTTAATTTCAGGAAATGTAAGCACCTTCTGAATGTGAAATCCTGCTTTTCAAGAAATAGTGCTTATCTAATCATTTGAGCTGCTCTTCACGGTTTATCATACATAAATAGCCATTTATACTCTAGATATCAAACCTCGTCTTTTCCAAACGTCAGTATGAAATGTCAGTTTGTAGTTGATTAAGTAAGTGGCTGCAGGTAAGAACAGGTATGCCCATGGCAGGAAGACTAGAGGACTCATTATCCACACTGAAGTGTTAGTCATCTAATCTAACACATTTTTAACTTCTACTCTTTCTCTAGTTGAACTCCACAGGTTATGCATACTTCTCCAGGAGGGGGTGGGAGGAGAAATATAGAAAGAGGACTTTTTGTTTCTTTCACTTCAAGACAAATGTGGGGAAAAGTTAAATAGTTGCAGTCTCTGAATTAAGCCATAACCCCGGATTTGGAAAACAAACAAACAAAACAAACAGCACCAATTAAAATCATTGCTCTCTCCAAGACACAAAAACTCTGTGGGTTACATTTGTTTCTTTTTAATCATTCCTGCTGCATGCTGGGGCACATTAAAGCCATTTCTCTCTATTATATTTACAATTTACTCACAACAAATTTCCAGTAAAAGCGAACACAATGTAAAAAAAAATTCGCTGTCCATAATCAACCACCAACAACAAATTTTGCATTATCAGATGTCCAGCCTAATTTCTTTAGAGCTCTTTTGTGTTTGTTTTTATATAAGTTATTCCATTTTCTTGTCAAGGAACAGATGTTCTGTTGATAGAAAAGTGAGATTAGTATTTTCCAAAGCCCTTGGAATGCAACTTTTATAACCCAGTTGAAGAAATTACTCTAGGCTCCAGGTGTGGCAGGAGGAATGACAAGTTCTAAACTGTACTTATTTCACTAAGATATTCACTTCTCGTTCTACATATTTTCCCTACATTGCCAGTATCATTTTCAGGGAAATCAGCAGTAAAATTCATGGGAGATTAACATGTATGGTGAAAGACCTAAAATACTGTGGGAGCCGAGACTTGCCCTCTGAGACTGATGAATGGCTTTCACAGAATCAAATCTCTAGGATTTTTGCTTAGGGAATGTACTTATCTTTTCTTTGTAGGGTTTTCTGTAGAATATGGCATGATGGCATGTAAGTAGTCTTAGATAAATCCAGTTAGCACTGAAAATATTAGAACTTGGACTTCCTGAAAGAATCTGGATTTTGGCTCTCCAAGACTGCATAAAGCTGCCATGCACAGTTAACATTTGAAGGCAGAACTCTTCCAAGCACAGGAGGAAGCCATCATATGAAACACTTATTAAGGAATTTAATAAGCAGTTACAGAAGAAGAATTTGTCCAGATTACAAGTATTTTGTGTTTACTGTGGTTAACTCTACTTCCCTCTTTCCTTGATGTATCACAAGAGAAGGTACAGCCATTGATGTACCTATGTTCTGTCTAGCTCTGACTGAGAAATGCTGGTAAAATCCTCATAAGCTGCAGCTAATAGTCTTGCAGTAAAGACCTTTAACTATGAAATAGGAGTCCCAAGTTTAAGTCTTCATTTAATGATTTCAAATGAGGATATAAACTTGTATTTCTTACATCTCAGGATCCTATGAGTAGCATCTTTCTCAAAACAAATTATGTATGTAGCTGTAGAAACTGGGGAATTCAATAATCTGAATCAGAAAGAACAGAATATTAAGCCCTGTTCCCCACAGGCAACACAAGTGTGATAATTGTAAAACTATTTCTTTTTAAGTGGAGAGGAAGGAAAGTACTCTTACCCCCACCCAGACACCCCACCTCCCCAAATCCCCTCACCCATTCTGGTAGTCTCATTCCATTCTATAATCCTGAATGTGCTGCAGAGCTGAAAATATTATTGCTGAAGGCAAACCATTGATATATTCTTGAATTTATTAGGAAGCTGAGCAATGCAACTTACTGGACAGGAAATGGGAAGTAATCAGGAGATGATGGATGAATTAGAGCTACAAGAACATAGTGACTCACCTAAATGAGAAGCTGGCTGTCCCATTCCACCCAGCTGGAGCTCTGCCCCCATTCCCAGCTAGAGCAAGAGACATAGTGGCTTATAGTAATGCAGCCTTGAGGTGACAAGAATGTGGAAGTGACGAAGAATTTCAAATGAGTATGCTATCTCCTTAATAATAAAGTATAAAGGAACTTCTTTTTTGTTTGTTTTTCCAAAACCAGTTTCAAGAAAATAAACTACTGACAATGGCAGACCAATTGCACTCAGGGAGACTGAACATAGACAAACCATTTTTCAAAATTAAATTAGAACTAATAATCTACCCTATCAGTATCAGACCAAAAAAAAAAAAAAAAAAAGCAGAACTAAGATTTTCTTTTATTTGTTGCTGTTGTATTAATTTTTATTTGTACCTACTAAGTTCTGTTTCATTTTGCAGTGAATCTTGTACTCTGTATAAGCAACAGAAAGGTAAATCCTTGAGGCTTCTAATTTCAAATTGTGGTCATTATGTAAATGGACCAGAAGCCAGAAATGTTTCATCCTACCCCACAGCCTCAGAAAATCTCTATGATTGTTGACAGAGACATACTTAATTATGGGACAGCTTCACAGAAGCCTGAGCTTAGGAGCACAGAGTGGACATGACACGCTGTCAAGGTCCCTTTGGCAATGTTTCAACTGCCATGGGCATCACAACAGATCAAAGACTCAAAACTCCTAATCTCTGTATGAAAGGCTTATGCAGTCCAGGCTTGCTGGCAGATCCTGATCAGATTATTATTCATTATTACTCTTGCTATTTCTACTTATAGAAGAAAAATGAGGCTTGCCTATGAATGTTTTAACAGGAAAGATGAAGGGATTCCCAAGAAAATCTTATAGCCAGGGGATGAAAGAACATTTTCCCTAAATTATAACTTTTCAACACTGAGAGTTTCTATTTTAGAGTGAAACTTAAGTCTCTTGTATACATGAGATTTCATCAGATTTTTCTTGTTTGCTTTAAGTCCTGATAGCCCCAGTGAAATAATTCTTTGTTGACTCAAATGGATCCATGTGGCAGCTGAGTTTTAGGAGAGAAAAATTGATGTTTCCTTAAGTTGTTGCTCTCAGCATAAACTAGCAGCAACCTGTAGGTATTAGCCTGCTGAGGTGTTTGTGTGTAAGCTGGTAGCTGGTGTGCTTTATTTGAAAGCATGCATTTCTTTAGGGACAGGGAAAACAAAAAAAATGTTTGTTTCAAGAGAAGGGGGAGAGAAAGAGATCCCCTCCCCTCCTGTCTCTTGCCCTCACCTCTCCATCTTTCCTCTCCCCAAAAAAGGAGAGATAAATATGCACTTACCCCCTCCATTCCTCTCTTGAGGGTCAAAAAAGCCTACAAAATAAGAAGATGAATACATTTGCATAACCTACTCTTTCTTTCCTCTGAATCAGAGCTCAGCTGACAGAAACACAGGCTTTTTGTACCTTTAGTCTGCTTTTAAAAAGAATTTAACTTTCCAAAATTCAAAATAAGCTCTGAAAACTAAAGCACACGTATTTTGGAACATATTTACTCAGACGCAGTTTTTTGGTAGGGAAGTGTAAGATGAAATAAGCTTCAGCATGTTTTTCTCATTTGTAGTATAAAAGCTTTGGCATTCAAAGGCCGAGGTCAGTAGCTTGGCTAAGGTGTATGTGTATGTGTAGGTGATTTTTTAACCACGCTTGGGGAAAGAAAATAATTCAATGAGATTCTGGTCTCTCCATATTGTATGAAGTCCAAATGACCTTTCACTGTTGCTAGGAAGTTCTCTGGAGGAATTCTTTGTTTGATATTAACTAATCCTGCTACTGAGAGAAAAGTAACATGGCTATACTAATGGGACATACATGATACTTCCAGTGCCTTTTGGCAATTACAACACTGATGCATTTGGTTTCTCCTGAGCATATGAGTAAAATTGCATGGTCATTAAATTAGCTTATTCTCCTTATCCAAGTATTTTCAATAATCCCTTATTATGAACTTTCTAGGTGTTTCTATAACCTTAAAATCTGAAGTAGCAGAACTAATTTTTGAAGTTGCATTTGAAAATGAATCATGACATTTCAATACGATACACGTCTTATAAAATAGGCTTTGGTTCTGTTTCTCATGAAGCTAGTGGGAATTTTGGCATTTAAGTTTGGTGGGAATAGGACAAGACCAAAAAGATACTCTGTTTCCTGGGGCATACCTCAGAGTGTATGTTTCCTAAATTATTTTCTTATATAATTTGACTTTTTATTTTTTTAAAACATGATCAATATTTACTGTAATTGGCAGAAAACCACCTTTACTTTTTCTTTAATCATTCTCTCATCTGCAAAAGCTGGAGCTGAGAAGGGGGATTCCCTGTAGTCATCCGGCCCAATTTTCCTACATTTCCAAAGGGCAGTATATTCACACTGTCTCCTATTCTGTCCTTCCATGTTTCCTTTACTTCTCCTTGCCATGGCATAAGCATCCTCATCCTGGTCCCTCATTACTGAAGCAGTGAAATTCTCTTTTGCCCACAATGTTGAGAAGCCTTGAGACAACTCAGTTTCATAACTGATATGTGATTGTTAGTTACAGGATCTGATACTGCTGCCAAAGTAGCAATTACTAGACTTTTTTATCACCTTACTTTTAAATGTTAAACTCACATTTATGCTTTCCTTCTCTTTTTTTGGTTTGGTTTGGTTTGGGGATTTTTAAATTCTTAATTTATGAAGTTTCTAGCAAAATAATATGCCTGTAACTTTCAAGACAGAATCGAAACCCTAACTCTTATTCTGTAAATGAAACCTGATAATCAGGTGACAAATGTCATTTGACAGATGGATACATACACACCAGACCAGATTATAAATTAGTCTCCAAAAGGGATTTTTATGTGGTTATGTCTGAGCCTTTCAGGCTGTACAAGGAGACCTGACAGAAATAGTTTATATTAGATAAGTATTAAGAATAAATCTTGTGATACAATTGGATTTCATTTTCACTAACTGAAAATCTCTTCTTAAAAGAGGCAGTTTAAAATATCCTAGAATGTGTGAATTTTGATTTAAAAAAAAAAAAAAAGACTGTTTGCATATGTTTATCATGAGTTCTATTCTACTATTTAGGGTATGTCATTTCTGGTTTTGTTTTTTCATATGGCAATTCATCAGCAGTTGCAGAAACAGTCTCCCATTTACAGTATGTCCAGTATACAACCCAATCATTGTTCTGAGGCTGAGCAATAGTGTCCTACTCTTGGGTCCTCCTTCCTGGGCTGTGTCACTGGGTGATGAATGAATCAGCAGAACTTAGAAGAATGGTGTTCAGGTATAAAGATTAGCAAGACTATAAAAACATTTCCACATTTACTTTGAATACTGATAGTCACATTGCCACAGGTTAAGCAGAGTGAAAAGTTGTTGTACTCTATCTCCCAAATGCCGTTCTGTGGAGCATGTATTTTATGTTATTCATTCTCCTGAATTTATTAAAATATCACATATGATCAACCTTCTTGTATGGCTCTGCAAGAGAAATACTTCAAAAGTGTTCCCAGAGGAACAAATGAGAGAATTTGAATTGTGGTCTCTCAGAGGAATGTTGAACATCATGTGAATGTTCACTCTGCAGATGAAGAATTATTAAGATGACCTTAGGAGAACACTTAAAAAAAATCTGGTAAAGAATGTTATTTTTCTGTGGACATACTGCCTGAGAATGATTAACTGGTGTTTTAGGGGAAGTGAAGGAAAAAAATATGAGGAGAGACCAGTATGACAGAAATACTCAGCTCAAAATAGTCAGAAGGGAGCAAATATTTTATGTTCATGTTATGGCTCTGAATGATGGAAAGAGGTAATAAGCACCTTTGAATCGCAGATGCCCTGTAAAATGGGAGTTGCTGTAAACATATTTGGTAGCATGATTCACAGATAATGCTCAGTTCATCATGTTATTCAAAGATGCATATACTTCTGTCATTTAATTACACTATTAGTACTTAAAAAGAGGAGAATTCTAAATGACTTGAAGTGCACTTACTAAGTCAAAACCATAGACATCACCACTGAATTTGTGGAAGCCATCCCTAAAACAAAAGCTCTATAATTTCTGCTGCAAAGTGCTGGACAGGCCTGGCTTTACATGCAGCGTCAGCTGAAGGATTTCAACCTAACCTTAAATAAAAGAGCACAGACGACTGCTCTAAGTGTAGCTAGTCTCAGGTTGAAAGTAGCTGGCTGAGGCACTGCTGGCAGCACACCCATGCTGCAGCTGGGCACAGTGCAGGCAGGATATTCACTTTGCATCCCAGGAGATCTTCAGTTTTTATTTCCCCAGCCAGTTAGCTAACAATTTAGTGGTGACGGAACAACTTGGAATGACAAGAGAGAATAATTAGAGGTATCTTGCCATTTCTTTTTATTGTACAGATGATAACTGGAAGATCTGGGAATTAGGATGGCAATTCAGTGCTTAGAAGCTTGTTCTTGTTGCTCAGTTGGGGAGCATCACCCTCAACTCCCCAGTTCTGCAGCGCATCAAGTTCAGCATGAGTGTCCTGGAGCAACCATACTGAAGACACCTCATCTGCTACTGATTAGAATAATTATTTGCCAGGTGGAAGATGGAGCTTGACTCACTTTTAGGTTGTGTGGGGTCTACAACTCAATTCCCAAGAAAGTGGTCTATCTGCTGAGCTGTAAGATAGATACAGTTGCCATGCTTCTCTCCTGGCAAATGAGATCCCAAGTAAGCAAAGGTTCCTACCACCAACAGTGGTTCCTTCAGGGTAAAAAGGGAGCATCCAGGTTAGTAAGACTTCTGCATCCAGTGGACTTCACAGAGTTTATATTTCCTCATCTAGGGTATATGAGTTGTTCAGGCTACTAGTTCAATAGCAGGCCAGACACCACACCTGTGAGGAAAATAGGTTGCTTCAGTGAAGTGCTATCTGGGAAAGCACTCAAGTATATTCTTATATTTTTCATTCTGTACCAGCATAATGAGTTCAAATACAGCGGTGTTTTGAACAAACATGAGAGCTAATACGGCAAAGATCTGCATGCAGTATAGAAAAAAGCCCAATGTGCTTTTTCTGCTGTTCTTACAACAATTCCCCAAATTAAATAAGCTGTGTGATTGTAAACCTGTTTAAACCATGACTGCTCATGGATCCATTCCAAAATTTTTGTAAAAGGCATCTCCTCCCTGAAAAAAAATTACAATAATAAACTTCTTTCCTGCTGCAGCTTCTGTCATGAGCACAGCTTTTGTTGATAAGGTATTTGTATCACGTCTCTGAGCAGAGGAAGAAAGAAAAAGTGTGATAGAATGGGCATTGCTGATAGATTGTCAGTGTAATGGAGAAGGAGAACTTCTTTATCTTTGAAAGTTGGTAGCTTCCTAGCAAGTTCAGCAAAATAAAGATTATTTTTTTTAGTTTGCAGTAAGAGGATTAGGTTCTCTCCTGCATTTAATTGTTCTAGCACGTGGGTAGTTTTTTTGGTTTTTTTTTTTTTAAAGAGAAACCATAATGAGAGAAATTTATCTGTAAGATTTTTTTAAGGTACTCAGAGTATTTGGGAATGAAAAAGAGCTCAACATCTTACTATCTTGACCTCTAGAAATCAAATGGAATAAAATTTCTTCCATAATGCTGAGCTAATTTTAAAGTAGTATGTTTTTCTGTGCTATAAGTACAAGTACAGCTGCAACTTGTCAAGAGCTGTAGACACATTAAGATGTCTGAAAATTATACTCAATTAGAATGCACAATAATAGAAGTATTTAATTATTTTGGCAGGCAAATGTTCCTGAACGTGTAGCTTCATGCACCAATAATGTATTGTAATTAATCCCAATTATCTTTTGTACCTTTAATCCGAACGTTAGACCACAGATCTGTGTAAATGTTTTGGAGGAGACATTTGCCATGGCAAGTGAGTGACACATGAATATTACACTGTATTTAGGGCATTTCCTGAACAAGTAACAAAGTCAGAGAAAATGCAGCCACAGTGACAAAAGATGGCACTGAACAACTGTTCTCACTCCAGAGTCAGTAATTAAACAATTCAACAAGTCTGGGATTATGAGGAAGAATTCAGACAGTTTAAGTTAAATCAAATGCTGAAATCACCGAACTGCCTGTTGTAACCTGCCTCCAGCACGCTGTGCCACGTGCTCTGCTTCCCCCTGTTCTGGAAAGTGGACTTTGGGGAGCATTACTTCAGGCCAGGATGGCATTGCCTTGCCCTGGAGTTTTGTTTGCTTACCTGAGTGGGCTAGAAAAACTATATCCTGACACCTTGGTTCATAATTTTGCTGAAAGGTAAAGAAGCAAGAACTGAAAGGTCTTGAAAAAAAATTGTGCTGATGAAAAAAAAATGGTAAAGCAAAAATAGATATTTATCTTGAAGCAAAGCAGATACCTCTGCTGTGCAACTTAGCCAACTGTGCCTGTATATGCAATTTTACTTGTAGATATGAAAATACTTAGCTCTCAGGACTGCTTCATGAAATAAATACTGCCCCCCAGCAACACTGAAAAGGATTAAAAAACAGCAATGGAAAATTAAAACAAAACCCAAAACACTAAACCAACAGCCATCAGCATACCTTTTCTAAACTTTAACTAAAACTGAATAAAATGCCTGTAGCTATTCAATGGTGTTCTCTGTAACAACAGGTTTGCTGAGTAGGTTCATGTGTGTCAGGCATTTGTTGCAAATCTTGGTCCACACACAAGAAACTTTTCCTAATGGTTCTAAGAATTTCTGCACATACCACCTGGAGGAGGTCCCATGAATGTCTGTTCAAAGAAGGATCTTTTGAAAAACTAACTGTGGATTTCTGGATTCTTCATCACAAAACAAAGTGAAGTGAATTGATTCCAAATTGCTGAGTAGAGAAAACCCCAGGAGATCCTTAAACATGTAGAATGAAAACAAAAAAGCATGGTGGTTTTTAAAATTATATGTACCTACTTGCATACATGCATATAGGAAAGAAAGCCTAGAAACGCTAGAATACCTATTAACAGCTAACTAAGAGTGAATCCTGGCCTTTTCTTGCCATACTGCTCCATTTCATAACTTGTAAATGACTTCCATTTTGGTACAAACTTAAAGAAAATAAGAACTGCAGATATTTCGAAACATTTTATGTATCTTTAAATTGCTTCTTTCTACAAGTTGCCAAAGGGCTGCCATAGAACTCATTGAGGAGTAATACACAAGTCAGCATGAGTCATGGAGGCATAACAAAGGAATAAACTTTTCATGGATGAATGATGACAATGTTTATTCTGTTCTCATTCAAAATACTCATAAGTACTTTTATTTTATGTAAGAAGAAATAAAAATCTATGTAGGAATATTGACAATAGTTAGCATATATATAAGGGTATAAAGTAATTAAAATCTTATGGGTAAAACTGGGATTATGATTTCCAGTGTCCTGGTCAGGCACTCTTAAATTAGAAACAAATGTTTTCTTGCTACATAAGCACCTCTGTCTCAGAAGAACTGCAGCATATTTGTGATACACAGACCACAAGCAAATCATTTCTATGAACTTATATATACCACAAAAGTCTGAGACAACTCGAGTAGGGTGAGGAACAGAGAAGTAATTTTTGTAACAGACAAAGAAGTTAAATGTCTAAAAGGTCATGCTGAAACAGGTAAAATGATCAGGATAAGGACCTAATCATGTTCAGCCTCTGTACAGTCATAATCAAGCTTATTTTGCTCCTTGAAAACAAACATTCTCATACAAGTTTTTAGAGATGAAACTCCAGTGGGATTTTCCCCTGAAGATACTAATTTATTATTTTCACCTGCATTTTTTAAACTATTTTGTATTTTATATTTATATGGGGTTCAGTGAATGTCATTCTTGGCGTCTTTTTGGCATGGCAGCCATACAAAAAGCTTATGCAAATCCTAACATATTTTAATTCTTTTTTGGTGATTAAAAGTGCCCTAAAGCCATCTTGTTCAGGAAGTTGATGTTTGGATGTTGGAAATAAAATTAAGGGAATTGGAGTTGAATGTAATTTAAGTATGCATTTTTTCCTCACTACATGTCACTGTTGAACAGAGTGATGGTGCCCAGGGCAAATTTTTGAAGAAATTGCTAAAGAATACATCCCTGTGAGCTATTACCAGCGCTGTAGTAGAACTGCAGCACAGCAATCCTAAAATGACCCTGTGGCCTTTGAGAAATCAGGATGAGTTAAATACATTTGCTAAGGTACACACCACTTATGTTGGCGGTTCTGAGTGACCCATGCAGCAACCATTGCTCATCGAGCTGTGACTGAAAAATTGCGTATTGTAATAGCTCTCATTGACGAATACTTAAGTGAATAGACACCAACATCAGGAATCCTTTCACCTGACATGCACAATACATCTCCTCTTGTCATTCATACCTCCCCTTGTAATCAGTGGACAGACACTGGGGCATCTCAGAAACAGATCACTTTGTACTGAGGTCGAAGGACTTGTACCGCAAAATTCACTTCTACTGTCCTTTGGTTACAAAGGAACAAACCAGCTGTTAATGTCCATATTGCAGCCAACTAAATTCTGCTGTGAACCACCTTAGCAGTGCTATCTGCCTTTCAGGTCCATAGCTACCATCAGGCTCCATCCATCTTTATCCATTTTCAGGCATAAAAGTTCTATTTTGAGCTTTTTATTTTAGCTATTTAGTCTTCATTTTAGCACAAGTATGCATGAAAGATACTGCTTAGATTTACAATGGAGGAACAGAGTCCTAAAAGCAGTTAGGTCAGGGTTTTATAACGGGAAAGTGGTGGAAACAAGTCACATCTTGAAATGTTTGTGTGAAAAATAAAATAAATTTAAAATTAAATACCACACAGTATTTATGTTAACTTAAATGTGTTAAATCATAGGTATATAAAAATATAATATACATTGTGTATATAAGTAAGGACTGTTTATACTCCCATATACAGAATAATTTTCATTATGAAAACAATAAATATTTAAAATCCATGAACAAATACCCAGACAGAAAATACAATTAATTTTAAAACATGTCTTCCATTTCATACCTTAGTACCGACATTTCAGCCTTTTTGGTCATTCCACTACACACATGTCATCTTTCAAGCTTTTCTGTAGCTGAAAAATTGGGAAAATTATATGGGATTTGGAACTAGACTTACATTTTCTATAAACACTAGTATTTTTTTATGCAAAACTGGGATTAAAATTATTAGTTGTTTATGATTTATCTAGTTAGAATATATGCACTGCTTCTGCTTGTGCTTGTCTCTCCCTATGGCACACATATTGACAGAACCTAATTAAAGAGAGCTTGGATTTCAGCTGCAATTATTAGTAATGTTTATAGTGCAAACACAAAATTACAGTATTTTGAAAATTTAAAATATAAACTAAATTATTGAAAATCTATAAGGGAAATGTTTTCTGGGTTACTCTGTTACATGTCTGGGCGCATATCACAACTCTTGAACAAAAATAAGATATAAATATTTTTTCTGAAATTTAATTTCTTTCAAAAAATATCTGTACTATATCAAAGTAGTCCATACCTTAAATGCTTTATATGATCTACCTTCCTCTAATAACTGCAAGAAGAGAATTAAAGGGAGATCAAAGACCATGTTCTCTACGACACGCCATCTCCTTTCCAACACTTACTGTAGTAATAAGCAGCTAGAGCATTGTGATGCACCTGGGCCTCCAATCCTTCTCTATGTGTAATTTCAAATTATGTCTCACATGTAATACAGAAAACTTAATTCCAAATCAATATTTTAATATTATGAAAGACCATATTAGAAAATATTATGAAACCATATTTAATATGCATGTGATTATTATGGATTTTACAGAGAAGGGGCTTGTGTTTTCAAGGACTGAGAGATCATGAACTGACAAAAAAGAGAAATAAAATGCTTAGAACCTTTCTTCATGACGGCAGCGTGTCAGTATAGATGTACCAAACTGAGATGTGAATTTGCACATTGCTAATTATTTGTACAGGTGGGAATCACATTTGATTCAATAAAATTGTTTTGCTTTGGCTTGTTTTATAAAAAAAAAAAAAAAGATGGTTTTAAAATACCTTGGCTTCAGTTTTCACCATAAAGTGAGTGATGTATTCCAAAGTGAAATTATATGTACTAGCCATTCGGAATGGCTGAAGTACTGTCTTTCTGTGGGGTAGAGATACATCAGTACCACCTTTTTCTTTTTTGTTGGTTCAAATTAAGAGCAAAGTTGTATGCACTTGGAATCATATGTAGGTTGTCAAGGGACATATCCTCTTCTGAATGCTTAATCATTAATCAAAGAAATTAACTAGAAAAGAGAGGTAGGTGTGCCAGAACCAGTGATTTTGCAATAATCAAATACGAGGTACATCTCTACAAAAAAATGTGTAGGGTTAGACTATTATACAAAAGCAAGCATAGCCTTTAAAAGGATCCATCCAGCTACCTGCAACACAGTGATCTCTATAGTTATTGTGGGACTAAATGTGGAAAAAAGACACATGTAACAGATAGGAAGTAGATAAATTATGCATGCCTAAGCTTCATTGTGCCAAAAGGATGGTTACTTCACAGAGTGCTTGCCAGGGAATGCTTATTTTTCCCATGACTTCTCAAGATCTGAAGCTATTAAAAGAAAATAATACAGATGGATTTAGATTGTCAAAGGGGCCTGATTTTCATAATATAATTGCTCATCACTTTTTAATAATCAGGATCCTTTAAAATAAACTACTAAAAATACTACAATTGCAGAAGCCTGGTCACGTTTAGAAAATGAGGCTGTTATAGGAAACATTCAAAAAACCTAGCAAGATACTACCTTAACCTGAAAGATATTTCGTGATAGAGGAGGGGGTTAAAGCTTCTTCAAAGATTCAGTTGTACTTGAATATTACTTTGGAGACCACCATGTGCACCATCTGCATGGCTGTCTGAACACTACAGCCTTTCTTTGTCCTGGGCAGGTTGCCGGCTTGAATAAAGTGAAAGATAACGAGATAAAATGATGCCTCCATTTAATAACTAATTCAATTAATCAGTGTATGAAAATCACTTGCACCACGTAATTTGGCATGCAGAAATGAGACCATGCAAAGGAGAATGGAGTTAGCAGAGAATAAATATCACAACTTAAAGAAACACTGATCAGGGAGGCATGCACCCCTTGTTACTGTTAGAATGAAAGCAATAACTAGATGGACTGTAATTAAAAACATCAAGGTCTTCAGGTCACAGAAAAATTGACTTCCTACATTTCTCAGTTCGTAAGAATCAGGATTAGTGCTAAACCCACACCTGCAGTCCTTGGTGGGAGTAGATGTGTTGTTGTAGTGCCCGAGCCTTGCGGCTGCATTTGAATTCAATCACAAAAAATGACAAACCCAAAATCTCGAATGCAAAGACACTCCTAAAATATGATAATAAAACCAAAAAGTAAAACAAACAAACCCAGAAACTATAATTCAGCAGAAAAGTGTTCTGCAAAAAAACCTGGACTTTCAGTATGGGTCCTCACACTGTGCTCCTCATCTTCTCAAAATATGTTGGACATCCTGAACTGTGATCACTAGTGATATTTGAAGGAGTAGGTAACAGAAGTTTAAGGAAAGCCATGTGGACAAAAAGGCCATCTATTTCAATATCCTTCTTCCAACAGTAGCCAAAAATGGGTACCTAGTGAAGTGTGAAAGAACCAGGAAACATATACCTTCCTAGAAGAGCATGGCAGTGCCAGCCACCCTCTCAGCATCTGGTCTTCTCCTGCATCAAAGGCGTGTGGCTTGACCTGCCTCTCCCTGCTCCTGTTCATTCCCACCAGCCTCTGGGGCTGCTCAGCTGCTTCTGAAACAACCAACCACAGCAGTTTCCAGCCTGTCATGTTAAAGCAGACCACCATCAATTTCAGTTTTCTGTAATATGTTAGGTTGTCTTTTGCGGCAATTCAACAGCAGCTGCCAGAGCAGCTTAATGGACTCTGCCCCACTGCCCCCTGCACCCATGCTTTAGGGTTAGCTGGCAGTGTGCTGTGGGTTGCGCATGTCCTGCTGGGGAACTTCTTGGCTTCTTCAGGAGAAGCAAGTATGCTGCTAGCCAAGGGCAGTATTGACATGTAGATATGTAGTGACTAAAAAACTCTACAGCAACACATAATAGCGCTGATTTGCTACATCATTTTTGATGAAATATTTACGAGTTGATAATGCTTGGTAAGTGTGATAGCTCAGCTATTGCAGTTCTCTGTGATGGACATAAGAATGAATATTTTATCAGCTATAAGCTGTCAAGAGGCTGAAATACTGCTGCCAGTTACAGCTACTAGCTTTGCTTCACAATAAGGTATTGTTATTGGCTTTAGTATACATTGCAGTGAAAGGGATATTATTTACTCCATGTAATGGTCCCATATAATTTTAAAAGGATTACTATCTAGAATATAGAGTCCATTAAGGTTTCATAAAACAATTTAATATCAAATACATTTCCACATCCCTTTGCTGTGAAAGAAAATGTAAAATATTTAAAACAACCCATCAGACTTCCCTTTACTTACAGTTAGGATAAACTGCATAACTTCCTTTTGTCCTATTGTAGTCTTTATAGTAGGGTGTGTTTTGTAGACAAAAATTACTTCTAAACTATATAAGTTCCATATAAGCATATAGCCCAGAAAGGTACAGTAGAAGTATAAATGCAAATGTTGACCATTTCTCAATGAATTGTCCATCAAAACTGAGTTTCCTTTATTCCTCATCAAAATGCACATATGGAAAATTAGTAATATATGGGTACCTAAATATTTTACCGATGAAATAACATATTGTAAGTAATATAACACAATTTACTAAAATATAAGGACAGAGTAGTACCATATAACGAAACAGGAACTGAAACTGAATCATATGCTTAAATGTGAACCTTAATGTGAATTTAAGATCTTTAAAGATTCATGAAGAACTTCTAACTGTTAAGGTCTGTATTGAATTGGAAATTAGTATTTGATGTGTGAAATGGTATATGATACTGCAATTTTCTACTGCGAATATTATCTAAGATGTATAAAAGATTGTATTTTTAACAGTATACAAAATCAATCCCCGTCTGCCTCAAAAATGTAAGCCAAGAATGAGAAGTAATTACAGGCAAGTTTATTCTTGTGCCATTGTTTCCCTCTCTTAGTATTTTACACCACTTTTATAATTCTTATTTTTCATTTCCTTCTTTTCTTTTTACATCTATTACATCTTTTCTCATAAAATATCAACAAAGATTTTTTGGTTTAGGTGTAGCTTAGTAGAAAACCCAGAAGTTTTTGTCTTAAACCTTCAATGGATTTGAGTCTTGTGACACTTGAGTACAACTGAAAAAGGAAAGAAGCACTAGTTTAAAATATCTAGTATAATATAAATAATGAAAGAATATATTTATGAGCTTTAATGCTATACTCTGATAATACAGGCATCAGATTTTCTGATATCTATTTACCTTATAATTCATGTCAGATTTCTGGTAGTAGGAGAAAATCTTGAAAAAAATTAGTTCCCAAGAGTGTGATTATTTATGAACCACATATGTTATCACAAATGTTTGTGTCTTCTCTATGCCTACGTTCAAAAGCAAAAATAATCTAGATGAAGTGAAGAGCATTGTTTTCTTATCTGTTCTGTCAGTTTTGCTTATGCTATCCAGTATGTTATTGGGTAAGCTAAGAACACTAAGGAAATGTAAGATCTCAAAGGCATCTTTCAAAATGCCTTTGTCTTGACAGCTTGAGGTTTAATTTGACTTCTAGGAAAAAAAAAAAAAGAAAAAAGAAAAGGCAAAAATCCCCAAACCAACCAACAAAAAGAAAGACCAGCCAAAATCCTGCAGCCCGCTGTCATCCTTTGAAAATAATGTTGAAAACAGCTAGAAGTTTTCTTTTTTTCTGTGATGAGAAAGAGACTATCTTTCATGTTACCCGAGAAGTCACGCTCGGAATGTGTTAAATAGAAAACTGAAGGTGAAATATTCTATTTTAGGAAGTTTCTAAATTAACGGGAGATGGCCTGACTGGCAAATAGGAGGCTATTGATCATCTCAGAGGAAAGGAAGAAAAGAAAAATTGAAGACACTTCAAAATGCATCCAAAAAGCTTATGTTAGCTTTTAAATCAACTAGATAAAGGATTACATTTTTCCTGTTACACCTGAAAGGTAAACCTAGTTGACCTTTACTAGAAAAGCAACTTAGTTCTATGAGATGCAGATAAATTAGTGTACCTAAATATAGTGCAATACACCATAACTATTACGTTATGGGTCACAGTGTAAGGCAGAGGAGCTCAAACTACCTTCCCATGACCTGGTTGATGGAAGGGAAGAAGTTCAGCTGCAACAACTTGGAGAACAGTGCAATTGCCCATGGACATGGGCTCATCTAGGAAACAGGAGTTGCCCCAGATGTATGTGATTCTGCCTTTGCCAAAAGTCCTCACATCCATATCCCAGGATGAAGTGCTTGCTCCCTGACTATGTTTTTGAAAAGTCACTGTGTCAAATTGAATAGCTGACAGACAATTCTCAGCAGAACAAAATAAATCAATAAGTTACATGGTAGAAGCAGAAATTGATGAAGAATCAGTTTGATAAATACAGCTGACCCTCTAAATATTGCTTATAAAGGTAAAAAAGACAGAAATAAAGTCCCCACATCCCATCCTTTAAACTGAGATATTATCCTAAAATTTAGGATTTATCTTGAAATGCAATAAATAAAATTATGTTAGATAGATGAATTTTAAGGCAAAATGAATCTTGACAATTATTAAATGCAATATGTTTTGTTTATGTGCTGAATAATGCTGAGCTATTAAAAAAAACCCCGATATTTTTCTGTACATTACGTATTAAAAATGTTTTAATGTATGCTAATAACAATTTATGAGAGACCATATTAAAATTTCACCTTTTTTCTAGACTAAATAAATACAGAAATTATGCCTTTAATTTTTCTATTAGCTTGGTATCCTTTGAAAATGTTGATTAAATTGTTTAAGGCAACAAAATTATTGTGAATCATAATTATAATGGACATTAGTTGCTGGCTTCCACCAATGAAAATATTATGGGTACACATTAAAAGATTGAGAAAAGGGTTGTGAGTTTAGTATATATTTAGCTATTTTAAGCAAAATCACTTTGGTTTACTTTTACTGAATAGTGACTTTTAATAACAGGTCTTTTCCACCATCTGAAAAGTTAAATGAAAGATAAACTTCTCTCTTTTCTGTACTTTGTTTTGGCTTATTTACATGTATTTCTTGAAATGAAACTTTGATTTGCAATAGTTTATGGCTGAAGCCAGTCCTGTAGAACTCTTGACTTTGGTGGGATTACACACAGTAAAGCTGAAGGACAGTTATGCCTGGTTTCTTTGATTGCCTGTTATAAGAACTACCAGGTTTATTGACAGCATAGAACAGCAGACAATCACTTTGATGCCTACTGCATTTGTCTTCCTGGGGAAGTAATTGGAAGGCCAAAATCTTTAGAGTTGCATTCCCTCGTACTCATTCCACTAACGTGCCACAGAGACAGCATGTTTTTTTCAATATAACATTTTGTATAAAGCTGTAACAAGGAAAGTGGTACCTATCAGGTTGCTATCAGCCGGAAACAGATGGAAAAAATTGTAGCTGTGATGAAAAATGTATAAAAATGTGGATTTATTTTTTGTGCATATTTACCACAAGTTTATCCAGTTGATTTGATTGTTTCATCTAGTTTCATCTAGTTTTTATGTCTTATCCTTCAGACTAAAAGCTTTTAGGGACACAGTTTTTCTCGTCAATTATGTTCATGCACTTTTTCAAAGAGAACCAGACTTGTTTTTGTGGTAACAAATTAAAAGTGAATTGTAAATGCAGATAATAATTTAGCAGCAGTGACTACAGGATGTCCTAACATGCATGCATGCATTCATACAAGGGAAACTCAAGTGAGCTCTAAATTAGACTTGTGATCATTTTTTTATATGTCTGCTGACATGCCCAGTGTTTATTTTTGAGTATATCTCTGTGATCTTTTGCAAACTGACATGAATGAGCATTGCCTGACTCCAAGCGAGTCAGGTGCAAGCCTGCACTGACATAGAAGCCTCCACGGAGCTGGGGATCTGCCTCACAACAGGCCTATTTGGGCAGAGGTCACTGTCAACTACCTCCAAAAGAAGTAAGAAACTCTTGACCTGTTTTGAGGTCTTCCTTGGTTTTGAGAGGGCTTGTACTTGACAATGTGACATCAGGTGGACTGTCTGGAGAGAGGTTACATCTTTCCTCTGGGAACTCTGGAGGAAAAAAGGCGACAGTGAAAGCTGCTTAGTCTCCCCTAGAGACTAAAAAGATTGCAGTGGGTAGCAAGGGACAGACAGATTTCTACCTTGCCAGAAAATGCTTCCTAGGGATCAGAGCAGAGGTTGTGTTCCTCAATAAGTCATTGAGGGATCAAGAGCAAGGACTGATCATCAAGAACACAGCTGGCAGAAGGAGAGGTACAAACAAGGTGTAAACCTTGTAGTTTTTGCTTTCTGCCCTTATTTCAATTTTCTCTTATTTCAAAGCTGCATGTCTAGTTTCAGAATGGAATTTCCATTATCACTTTAGCCAAATAAAACTTTGATTTTAGTTTTTAGGTCTTGTGGAGAAATTTAAGCATTTCTAAATCACGTTTTGTTAGCCTAGTAGAAAATATATAAAAGAATATGAATCTGTTACTAGGAGATTGCAAAATATATAAATAACAAGAGGTCAAATATTGTAGGAGGAATTTCTTACAGAGAAAGCCAGAATGTTCAAAACCACTTAGAACTGGTCAATTCTGCACTCTGTTGGGATTCCCCAACATTGGACTTTTCTAAGATTTGGCTGGATGGGGGTCTGAGTCATGTTACCTAGTTGATGCTTTTGTCTAGGCAGGCAGAGCTTTTGCCAACAAAGTTTGGACCAGCTGATCCTTGAGGTTCCTTGCAACTGTTATTCTATGATTCTGTGATTAAATGTCATGAAGACTGTGGTTTACACTTGCTTGGCTGAAGAAATACAAGCTTGCTTATATGCACTCTGGCAGTGTGAAATGTTCTAAGTATGAACAGAAGAACCATTGTTTTTCCCTTCACTTAGAGCAGAAGTAATTAATAAAAATATTTTAAAAGGACAAGAACCTGCATGAGACTGGTATCAAAGTAACTCATCTTCTCTTTCTTTGAATACACATTTTAAAAGTCAATGAGTTTTCTTCATCTCTGTTTAGAAAGTCCTACTAATTTGTACCATTTGATGTCATATTCTTATGATTGACATTAATTTTACATGGCTAGGTGAAAAAATATGTCTGTGTAGTCACAACATGCATCTGCTGCCATTTTATGGAATGTCCTGTGTCTGTGTTCATGCTGTTTTGTGGGTGAGCACACTACTTCACCACAATCCTTTCATCACCACACATCTCTGAATTTCCATTCCCACTTTATGCGCAGACCACCTTGGCAGCATGGTTGAGAGGAAGCTGTGCACTGAAAAACACTTTAATAAAAGGATGGCAGGGTTAAGGGAGAAAATGTGTGGACCGTGTCTGTAATTTGGAGCGATGACTATGAATGAAGATGGTAAATAGAGCTTGGCCTTCCTCAGATGTTGATACAGATCTTGGCCTGGAGTTTGCAACATTCAGTGCTTTTGACCCAGTAGCTCAACAGGAGAAAACAGAGCCTAGCAGAGAGGGAGGAGCTGGAGAATCGCACTGGTAAAGGATGGGTTATGCACATGAAGTAAATACAGCCTTTCTCTCCTCTTTTCTTAAAACACAACTTTAGCAATATGGGTCTCAGTCTATGCCTTTTCTTTCTCAGATGTAAAAGGTGAGAAATCAATGTGTTCTCAGAATTTCTGGATGAACTTGGTATAGTTTCCTGATACAGTTACCAGGCATGGTTTTCCAGTAGACAGGAAGGAGAAAAACTAAGAGCTGAATTTTCCCAAGTGGTCTGTGTGCTGCTGTGAGTGGTATTTGCAAAGTACTGTTAAAAACAGAGGGTCATTCTATAAATCAGGAAACTTTCAATTGAGAGTTGAAGATTACATAGCCAGTGAACTCTTCCTGGATTTCTGTGAACTAAAATCTAATTTTGGAGCATCAGGAAGGTGGTATTCTTGCATATGAAGTACAGTACAAATTTATTTCTTTTTGCTCTTCATAAGTGATGTAGTTTTGCCCCAGCCAAGAGCTGAGCACCATGCAGCCACTCTCTCTAAGAGGGTGTGGGGTGGAATTGGGGTAAGGGGGGTTGGGGGAGAAGAGAAAAGCAAAAAAACCTAAACCTCACAGGTTGGGATAAGGAGAGTTTACTGGGACAGCAGAGAGAGGGAGAGAAACCAATAATAGGACTTTATAGCAAAATATACAAGACTGGTGATACCCAATGCAGTTTCTCACTGAACTGCACAACTCAGGCCATACAGCTCAGAGCTGTCCCGAAACCAGACTGTGCCCAAGACAGTGTGTCCTCGAGCTGTGCGCTCCTCCCCCCACCAGCCTCCCTTTATGCTGAGCATGACATAATAGGCATGGAATACCCTCTTTGGCCAGTTTGGGTCACCTGTCCTGGTTGTGTCCCCTCCCAGCTTCCTGGGTGTCCCCCACCTTCTCATTAGCAGGGCAACATGAACAACTGAGCAGTCCTTGACTGCTTGGCAACAACTAAAACATCAGTGTGCTATCAGCACTGCTCTCATCCTAACTCCCAAACAGGGCATTAAAACTGCTGCTAGAAAGAAATTAACTCTATCCTAGCCAAACCCAGGACAATAAGGGTCCTAAGACCACCCATGTCTGTGCAAACTGGGAAACCTCCATGGCAGAGTAGCACCAAAGCAAACCCAGCCCCTGCAGTTCTGGTGTGGCTGCTAAATGGAAAACAAGGAAAGATAAAGGTCTACACAGAAGCTTCCGGAACCACTATGCCTGTTGCATATCTCTTTTTGCTTTAGCTTGCTCTACATAAAGGTTTGTTTCTCAGACAACCATAGCTCAGCTCCTATGTGCACATGCATTATACTCCACACTTCAGTCACATGATCAACAGAAATGTAAATACAGCATAATTATCTGCTATATTTTAGCTGCTGTAAATTTGGTTTGGAATACAGTGAATATAAGAATAAGAAACTCTTTTTTTTTTTTTTTCTGATGTTTTTAAATTTAAATTATCAGCACCTACAAATGATGGGAAGGGAGTCAATAATAATGGGTATTTTGCTGAAGCCTATGAAGTAGGGCAGTGTGTGAACCAGGAGCAGAACCAGATCTCTTTAAACCTCGTGCCCTCTTAGAAGGAATCCGATTTCCTCTCTGTATATTGTGAACTGTTTGAAATAAAGTTTATGTTTATGCAAGTCCAGGATCTTACACGCTGCTATTTATCAAGTATACAAGCACCATGAGCTCTGTTTAACTTCCCAATCTTCCTCATTTTTTTTTCTCATTACTAATCAACACCCAGTGCTGGAAAATTGATTTGCAATCATAGCAAAGCGGCATTATTTTCTGGCACCTTTTAAAAATTAAGCGTCTGTAAGATTACTTACATAAACTGCTTAGAGCGGTAGAGAAATTAAGTTCTGTTCTTAGGTACATGTATTTTCTTCTAGATTTGCACTTACAAAGCAGACAAAAAGAAAAGGAATCTGTTGTATATCAGGCAACTTTGGCTTTGCTGCTATTTATTCGACAGACCACATAAATTTTAAAACTTCCAGTTTTAAAACTTCTATACAAGAAAATCTCGTAGCATTTTCTACAAGGTGGAATGTAAAAAAAAAAGAATACATTGTAATTACATTATTCATAGTTTCTTTTTTATATTCCTGTGATTCAGAAATGGCTTAGCATTTCTTTACTTCACATCTTCCAGAAATGACTGCTAGAGCAAGTGAATCACGGGAAACATTAGTAAACATGAGTGAAAGAAAAGCAGGTAAATTTGATGAAATACTAGCAACATCACTGCAAAGAAAACTCAGAAAACTCAGAATTATTCTAAATCTAATCTGAGAATAGCTCTGCTAGATGATAACCTTTATAGGTCTGTTTCCCACCAGGACTTCCCAAATCTCTGAATAGGAATATTTCCTGTAGATACAGCTGAGCTTAGTTAAGAGTCAGGTTCTAATAAAGGATTAATCTACTCCCATGTGAGAGATTTTCTTCCAAGCTCTGCAGTCCAAGAACTTCATTCTCTCCTCATGTCCAGTCTTTCTCCTGCTCCAAACACATCTGGTTTTGCACTTCTGTGCACATGCACTAACTAGATGGATCTGATCCGTAGCATCCTGAAGGAGAGCAGGGAGGTGTTTGGAGCTATGATGGTGGCTCCCCAGATGCACACGGTTCTCTTAGTAAACAAAACAGCATGCAGCACAGTGTATAGTGCCTCATCAAGAGGGAAGAAGAAAGTTCAAGGGTATAGAATATAACAAAGTAATCTGCATTAAAGAGCGTGGATTTATCACCTCCTGATGTTTGCTTGGGATTTATATGATGACCTAATGTGGTGAGACATGTTGTTGGCTTTTATTATTTGGAATGGAAATACCTTGTAAAGAGACATGTGCTAACCAGGGTTTTGGTCATACTGATGGAGAGTGGATTATTTTTCCCTTAGTCAAATGTATCTGCAGATTTTAATTAGAAGGCAAATATCTTCAAAGTCTGAAAACTGTGGATTCTAAATTTTCATTAAAAAAAGGAAAATACTCAAATAACAGAATAAAAACTGAGGAAAATAAAGAAAAGTGTCATTGTCCTGTACTGATCAGAACAATACTCTTACCTGACTAAAAATTTGCCTTACTCTATCCATATTCTAACATTCAGGTCAGAGCAAGTTTTGACAGTCACATAAGGAAGCTGAATGAGGTGGGAGGAGTGAATGAAGAGGAGGATGACTTTAACTGTAAAACAGAGATAGCATCAGATTAATTACTGAACTTCATAGAGGAAAGAATATTAAATAGCGATAACTGAATATTCAGCTGAATTAAATAATAAAACAGTTTTAAGAGGCTTGGGTTTTTTTAAAGTAGTCTGTAGTCATATATGCATATTAAAATGTGTGTCTTTAACCTGTCAGCAACATTCTGAAATCTCTAGTTGATCAGATAAACCACTGATTTATTGAGGGATTCCTCAGTTCCTGTGAACTTGCCACTTTTTTCCAACCACTTAATATTGTTCCACCAGCTTTGGTCTAAATTAAAATGTTATTTCAAGATAGTGTGGCAATACCTTCCTCTGAAGCAGGAAGCTGTAACAAGCTGCTGCACTGAAAGAGGAATTTGCATGGTAGGAGCTGAAGGTAAATTAACGAGCAGGAGACCGCAAAGGCACACAGTTAAGTTGGTGTCACTGAGTTCTGACCAAACTGCTGCCTCAGACCTAAGGCTCTTCAACATGAAATCAAAATGATATTGAAGCGGTGATACTGCCTACAAACATAAGACTGGGTTGTGTTCATTCCTTTTTCTTAAAATTTTTACCTTTCTGAGCACAGTTCCAAAAATGACTTGGTGGCAAATTAGTATTTCCCTTTGCCTTTCTTGCTGCTATTGTTAGGGTTTATGGTATAAGTCTGTTTTACCTGCTATTCTCCAATCTTTCAGAGTCTTTAACTGCTTTTAACTTTGACCAATTACTTCGCTTGTTTCTACTGCATCTCTCACACAGAAGTGAGTATCAGTACAGGCTTTGTAACCCTACACTGAAAGAAAAGATTGGATATGATAATGTTCATATCAGAGACAGATAATTGAATTGGAAGACAATATATTTCAGTTCAAAGGGGCGTTTTATTTGATGTGGAATTTTATTAATCTTATTCAGGTATATGTTAACCCCCCAAACTTATGGATTATATTAATTCAAATTGTTAAAGCTGGTTAAGCTTTAATCACTTCACAAGATCTAGCTAGTTTGAAGAGCTCTTACATTGAGCCTCAGTTACATTTACTCACGTAAGAATCCTCTAACACCAAATATGAATGGCTCTACTAATTTGATATTTCACATGCGTGTGAAACTCATAAAAAGGTAATGAATTCAAAGATTTTTTTTTTTAGCCAGTATAAAACTCATAATCCTTTCATTCTATGATCTGCTGATGATAGCTCTGTGACTTTTTTTTTTTTTTTTTTTAAATTATCTACAAGGTAAAGCATGTATTACAGGGGAAAAAAAATCCACTGTTCCAGTTTCAGGAGCAAAACTTAATTAAAGTTGAACGGGGACTTGTAAAGGAAATATGTCAAGGGAAACTAACAAAAAAACCTATGTTATTTTTTCATTCACCTTTGAAGTTTCTCTTCAATTGTTTCCCTTCACCACTAAGCAAAACTACTCGGAGTGAGTACTGGCATGTAAACTACTCAGAGTGAGTACTGGCATGTAAATGGGCCAGAAGTGGCACACATTAGGTTTTATATCACTGGTTGCTTTTCATATTTTACTACCATCACCCTTATAGGGAATACTATCCAAGTAAGAACATGTGTGTGCATGTGTAGGTGTGTATGTGGGGGTGTGTATGTGAACATGTGTGTAAACAGAGGAACACACCGCAACAGCAGCCTCACTGCTAGAGGTAGGCGAGTCATGACAGTTGCTCCACTTCTTCTCAGTGTGATTGCCCGCAGGTATCATGCTGTGGGTAGTCGTGGGCATGAGGATGTTCACACAGACGGCTGTGCTGATATGAATCATATGCAAATCAGTGTAAACTCATGATGAAGAAAAGTGTGCTGCTCTCCCAATTCAAGGATGCGTGCTTTGTACATGTAAAAAAAGGTAAGAGTTTAGGGTGCAAGCTCTCTACCGCAAGATTTACTTTATCTGTACTTTTATGATATATCCTTCTCCCTCTAGTGAGGACCTTCACAATTCATGAAATTCTGCTATGTAGGAGTAATAACACCAAGGAGGATAGCGTATTCATAATTTGCTTTTGATCGCTCTACAGTGCTTGAAACGGTTTGAAGTAGATGTCTAAAGAATACATTTCTTGATCCCAAAATTCTGATGATAATGGAAAACTTACCCTATACCTGTGTGTATGTAGTAACTGGTTAGTATCTTTAGTATCTCAATATGTTTCTCAAAAGGGAAAGCTAAAAAGCAGAATATTTTTGGCATAATTTCTCAACACATGTTTAATATCCTCAGGAAGCAGAAAATGCTCTAAGTAACCATTTTGATTTGAATTTCTACTAAATTTTACAGACCAAGTTAGAGAAGAGGTTGAACATCAGGATAGGTCTTTGAGAAACAAATTGTGGAACAAGCAGCAGAGAAAAGAGAATGAAAGAGAGGAGGATGAGATAGGAGGAATAGGCCTCCAGTTTTCTTCTGGTACTAATGGAGCTGTATCGGAAACCAGTTTACTCTTGTTACCAAAATGCACAGTACCAGCTAAAGATAAACAAACCTTCAGCTGGGGAAAGGATAAGCAAATGACTAAAGTGAATTAATCAGTCAGGGGGGAAAAAAACAAAGACAAGAAGCTCTTTCTGCCAGGCTAAGACACACAGAACAACATGTGATGTTACCCTGAACTTTGAGCATAATGAAATATTCCTAACAAGATGTTAAAGCAGAAAAAAATAAAATAAACACACTGCTAAATTAAATATTACTTTAGATGCACTCTCAGATTCTCCACAAGAGTTTAAAATTGCCAGACTTGATGTGAACTATTTCACTAAATTATACCTTTAATGAAATATATGTTTTAGCTGACAAATTTCTGTGAATAAGTATTCAGTCCACATTACTGCTTTTATCTTTTGCTGGTGGCTCTTCTCCTCCCTCTTTAGAGATACTCTTTCTCTCTGTGCTCATTAATATCTGAAAATATCTTGTATTTTGCCACCTCCATTATAGCAGTGATCATCTGGTAATGTATTCAATTATTTCCACTTCTTATTGTTGCTAACTGCATTCACAGCCACGACATAGATGCTTTTCTGTGCCTCTGCATGTGTTTCAGTATCAGTGGTCTTTGGAAGGTAAGAATGTCCATCCTCTGACTTAAATTTCAACTACCTTTTGGCCAAGAAACACTTTCTGATTTATGAATTTTATTTTGTTTTCAGACTTACTTAGGCCTGATACAAAACTGTTTGTAATTGCTAATGAAGTTTAAGCTTTCCTGATCCCACAATACACTTTGTTGGATTTCACTTTTCTGCTTTTGGGTTGCTATTGTTTAAGCAAGCATTATTTTGAGAAAATTTCTGAGCCGGTAGAGTTTTCAAACCAGTTCTTTTTTAAAGTGTATATCTTTTGCCTTCAGGTGTCCTCATTGTGAGGAAACACAGCTGTACGTTTGAAAATCACTTTACTCTCAGTTCCTTTCTGAAGGGCACAGGGGAGAAATTCTTTTTCACAGTAAATTTCAAGGTTTCAGACTTTGTTTTTTTTTTTCTGTATTAGAACAACCCATTTTTTTAAAACTGTTAATTCAAAAAGCATTCCAGCATTCCAATTTATTTCCCATATTTTACAATGCAAGAACATAAATCTAAAGCTGGGCTATAGTAAAGCAAGGTTACATTTTAAGTCATTGCATAACCTTTAGATGAGTTGGGGGAGAAGTAAAGAAGGCCTGTTGTGTGTCCATGCTACATAAGCAAATAGGTGCCCTTGTCCCAGATGATTTGCAGTCTACTGAGGGATGAGTGAATTTTAGACTCTATACTTAAATATACCACAAGATTTACACTTACATATTGTCTTAGGATTTACAGCAATAAAAAGAATTGCAGAATTGAAAATTTTGTTAAATGATAAGGTCATTTTCATGAAAGACTAGTTGCATTTATTTATTTTTTTTAGATGTCATTTTACCTCTTCGGCCTTTGAGTGGACTTATACCATATCCAGAGCAGACATATCAGCCTATTTTTTGAAAAGGAGGCAAAGGAAAGGAAGATCCTGAATAGCTGTCAGTCTGGTAATGGCTTTGGGATGCCAGAGGTGTGAACTTTAAAGAAACACAGATATTGTTTACTTATCTAGGCTATAACCAAAGCACTGGTGAATTTGCCCACCCTAAACTGCTCACAGAACAGCGATTATGAGCTGGTAGTGAGCAGACATAGGTGAGGAAGGTGACCTCTTTCCTTGATACCAGGAAGGGGACCTTGTACTTGTTCTTGTGGCGTTGGAAAATGGGTGCACCCTGCCAGAGCCCTTGTCTAGGCTGCTGATGAAATTCTGGACTTTTCTTCTGGTTATCTTACATTTGAAGGATGCCTTGCTTTAGCACACAAAGTTGCAGCCCTGAGACAGTCCCTCATGGTCCATTTTTTCAGCATAGACAGTAGTGGCCATAGGTTTTTCCACTTCATAACTCAATGGTCAACTTACAAATAACAAAGAAGAAAAAAATGACTGCATTATGTATTAGGAAAAAAAAGTATCTTTAAGATGATGTATAAAATGAGTCCTGCTACCCACACGCTGAATGCTGAGTATTTAATTGAATTTAATTTCCATAATAAAAGCAAGTTCACAAGTTTCTGTGGTCAGAAACCCATGCCTGTTTTAAGTAATATATGCTTTTAGCTTACTGGACAACTTAGTCATTAAAACAAGCGGTTGAGTAATGTCTTCATTTTATTGTCATCACTGTTTTATCTGAGTTGTCACAAAATGGCTATTTCCCCCAATGGGACAAGAGTGGGAGTAGTCCCAATGCTATCATCCTACAATGATATATCAACCAAAAAATTTGTTTATCAGATAATAAAGAAAGGACTGTGCAGTATCAAAAAAGAGATGTATTTTTCTCATATATAGAAATGGTTCAAAGATAAAAAAGTAATCTATGTTCATATATAAGAGAAGTTGAGTGTGCTTTAGTAAAGTGAAAGGAAAGCAATTTTAAAGTACCTCCATAATTCAGAGACACAGCTCCATTCCAAAGTGATAAAGACTGTGCTTTGAAGTAACTTACATGCTTCTGAAAATCATAGCCAGAAGCAAATACCTATTGTCAGGAGAATAGGATTACATCCTAAGGGAAATGATTATTATCTATATAACAAAACATGCCAGAGGAATGTATAACTTCACTGCTTGCTTTGGACAATTTTATTTCAGATTTCATTCAGCACTAATTCTCATCCCCAGAAGCTTTCAGGAAGACTTTCTTCTACTCCATAGGAAAAGAAACAAGTGAACAATAATAAAAAAACTCCAAATGGTAAAGTTTATGCTTAGTCTAATGAGATGCAGAAAGTAAATAATTTCTGCATATTTGCAATTTATGACAACATTTTAAATCTGAGATTTGTGTAGCCAGAGGACAACATTCATGGGTCTCAACTGGGAGGCTGACAGGATATCATTCTTCTTATTACATACAACAAGCATAATGTTGTTTAATATATGCCCTAGAAACTGGTATTAGTTGTTCCGTTAAGCCAGACAAATAAAAGAAACAAATATATCCATTAAGCAGATTTTCCTCATGCTGTTTTATCATCACTCTACTTTTACCCGTTTTTAAGTCATATGAGAATGCACTCACACTGCCACTGAAAATGTATAGCGTTTCTACTTGGTGGATTGAATGAGGCAGTCCTTTATTCTGATGTCCTTTTTAGGAGGCAGAGTCTCTTCATGACCCCTGTAGTTATGGGTAGAAAGAGGCTCATCCAGAAAATGATACAGAGTTCCAAATTCAATGTCACCCTTGGACCAACTCTCTCAGATGACCACACTATTAGTCCTGATTGATCTTCTCACCATCAAATGTCACCATACAATTCCTGTGGTAAATCTGTATTGAGCTTAGGAACATCATCTTGTCAGTCCTAGTCCTCAGGCAAGTTCAGGTCTGTGAGGGTTGGTAGACCTGACAGATGAATATCCATCCCTCTCTCTGTGATATAGGATTGATATCTAGGTGAGTGTATGTATATACACAAGCACGCAGGTAGACAGATTTACACACATATATATATATATGCGAATGTATATATACAGGTGTACATATATATGAGCAGTTTATGGATGCATCTTTATATAGAGAGAATATATGTCAGTTCTGGTAAAAAAAGACAGTTTGTAAGTATTAGGTGATACAAACACCTGCCACTCAACAAGAGTTAACTTTTGAAGCTGTTTTCATGTTAGTCCATCATTTGTAGGATAATTGATCTGGTCACTGCCAGGCTTGCAATTAAAAATAAGAAGCAAGTGATATAGTGACAAGTAATATAATGACTATTCATTTAAGTATCTCAAATGTACAGCCCTACTCTTTCTTTTGCCCCTCATAAAACAATGTCAGTTTGCTAAATTAAAACATTACATATTAGATTGCTAAATCATTTGTTTTCAATGGACTTGAATTTGAGCCACAGATGTTTTATTTTATACAGAAGCATTTCATAACAATATTTATTTATTCAAAACTTAATTTGATTGCATATAGTTCATAATTTTCAAATACGTTACATTTTAAAATACATTTATAGAATGATAACCTGTCTTTTGTACTCAGGATTTTTTTAATAGCCTCTCACATCATGAATTCAGACCTATTTCCCTTCACCTGCTAATCTGTGTAAAAACTATAGCTAAATCTTGCTCATCAGGCATTCTGTACTTAATAGCTATTATCCTTTGGCTGTGATGAAGCAGTAACAGCTCACTCTTTTTTTCTCCCTAGAACACAAGCTGTTTGAGTTTGGGTTTCACAATGTTGCATCCAAATTAATTTACACAATTTTTCCAAGGGACTTAATAGATTGCCTTTGCAGGAATTCCCTGATTTATAATCCTTCTACTTCTCACATCAAAGAAAATTACATCGAAAAGATTACAGTGATTTAGCTCAAATGTAAGAGAGAAAATTCTAAGGTAGAAACCAAACATAAAATCTGCTAAACCACTGTAAGAATAAAATAAGAACATATGGGTGTTTGGGGTTTATTTTTAATATACTTTCTAAATAACTAAACCCAAAATGGCTGAAATCACCTTTCCATCCTCTAACCTCATTTTAGTTTCTAACTGAAAAGTCCAACCCCTGCAAGATGAACTGTACCATAACTCTAGCCAGATTCAAATGGCTGGAACTAGCGAGGTGGCCCAGTGAACTCATACAACATATAATTTGCTCTTTAAAATACAAGGCTAAATCCTCAAAGATATAAATATTCTACTGGTATGGAAAGCAGCTTGGCTAAAATAAGATTTTTTAAAGCCTTGTCTTTAATTTATTTTGCTTTCAACAATTGTGGGTTTTATGTATTAAATGTCTGTAATCTTGTTACTTAGAGCAGTGTTAAGGTTATCAAAGTAGATTGAGATAAGGAAAATAATTAGAGGAGTTCTGATGACGGGTATCATAGAATCACAGAATGGTTTGGGTCAGAAGGAACCTCAAAGATCATCTAGTTCCAATCCCCCTGCCATGGGCAGGGACATTCTCCACTAGACCAGGTTGTCTAAAGCCCCATCCAACCTGGCCTTGAACACTTCCAGGGAGGGGGCAGGCACAGCTTCTCTGGGCACCCTGTTCCAGTCACAGTGAAGGATTCCTTCCTTATATCTCATGGAATCAGCTTAAAACCATTACCCCTCATCCTATCACTCCATGCCCTCATAAACAGTCCCTCTCCAGCTTTCCTGTAGGCCCCTTCAGGTACTGGAAGGCTGCTCTATGGTCTTCATGGAGCCTTCTCTTCTCCAGGCTGAACAACCCCATTGTCTCAGCCTGCCTCTCTTCGCAGGGGAGGTGCTCCAGCCCTCTGATCATCTTTGCGGCCCTCCAAAGATTCTCTCAGTTTGTAGAAGTCCCCAAATGATGACATAGTTTCTATTTTCAGCATAGGTCACTATTGGCTTTTCCACTAAATGCTGAACTGAGCCCTGGGTGCTCTTGTTTCTCCATACCCATCATTTGTGCTGATCGCCCAGTGGGTGCTATACTCACTATGCATGATGGGGACTGCCAAAATGATGCAACACACAAGTTGCCATCATGAAGTATGTAGCAAACCTCATCCTCCCACCCTCTGTAGTATTAACAAGCTTATTCATTTAGCAAGAAGCTCCGTTCTCTATTCACTTTTTCCAGCTTTTGAGAAACGATGAAAAGCTTCTGGAGATACATAATACTCCATGGAGCAGCTGGAAAAACACTCAGAGTAATTTAGTAGCATTTATCACTTCTACTGGATACATGTGGTTCTAACTCTTTTCCTCTAATCTGAATAAGCATTTTCCACAATTAAAGACTAAAGTTTGATTGTGTGTAATCATTTTACAGGAAATATTATTTGCATGATTTTTCATTGGGATCCCTCAGGAAATAAATATTTTTTATAACAAAATTCATCCTTTTCATCGTTTAAACAATGGTATCAACACTATGAAGCAGACAAGGCTTGTTTTGCAGAGTCTTGTGGTCCCCGTTTGTCATGTCCACATAAGACCATTGCATTTTAAAGAGAAGAGACCAGGAAAATCAGCTTTCTAACTGGTGCTTTCATGTTCATCCAGCATTGTCTCTTTGTGCCTATTCGCAACAGATTCATTACTTTGGACATAACTATTTCTGTGAACAAAACACGTATTTGTAAAGAAGCTTTCTGTCTCTTTAATCATATACTCCACCTGCACGAAGATATCAAGCTTGCCAAACCTTCTTAACCTGTAACTGCAGCCTGAAATGTTGGTTCTGCGCACTGACTTCTGCAGTGGTTTTAGATCAAAGCAAATCTGATGCGCAAAGCAGCAGCGCTCACAGGTACCCTGACTGTCTGCCCGGAGGCACACGTTGCAGCAGTGCACAGTCCTGCCTGCTTCTCTTACTTTGGGGTTCTTTCTTGGTTTTTTGCACCTGCAGCAAAGTAAAGATTTGGTTCATAGGTGAAGGTCAGGGAGACTGTTACTTACCATGGAAATTTTGCCAGGGACTTCGCTAAGCACAGGATCAATCCCTGCTGTCACAGCCTCGAACCGTGTAAGACAGGCAGTATCATAAGAAAAGCACACACACAGAGAATTAAACTCACTCTCTACTCATCAGTTAGTGATTTCAATTCCACAGTGTAACACCTCACACTGCTCTCAGGTTCACAGCAGTGTCCAGGCTAAACCCACAGCTCTAGGAACAAGAACCCACCAGTCAAAACCTCCTCAAACTCTAAACCCTGGTCTTGTGAGCCAGCATGGACAAATCACTCTAGCATCTCTGCATTTAAGTTTTGCTTTGGATTCTCAAGCCCTTTATATCTGAATGTCTTTCATTTTTAAACTTTAAACTGCATTGTTAAATAACTCTTCAAACTTCTGGTATAATTTCATAGAAAAATCTCCCCAAAGTAATACAACTTCCTTGATATATCATTTCTCTATCACACCAAACTAGCGTGACCTATAAAGAAATCATCCTACAAGAATATTAGTTTAAATATTACATGTTTTGATTTCTTTATACAGGAAATCGTGTTTATTGCATTTTCAAGCAAATATTATTGATTTCTAGCAATTGCAAACATGGAATAAGTTTCATGACCAAATTGAATCATAGTAGTTTTTATACAATATACAGATTAATGTAATACATAGAAAATGAAATAGCATGTGGAATCCAATGTAGTCTGCACACACATTTTTTCTATGGCCTGTTATTTTTAAAACAGCATTTTTACATAGTCTGGCAGTAAATGATGTCATTCTACCTTCACCATTCTTTTAATCGTTTCTTTTCAGAAATTCTCATAATATGGATTTAGTCAAAACATACAACCAGTTAGTTTGAATCTCAATTTATGTCAGAATATTTCTGTCATAATAACACTAGTTTAAGGATTCAGGATCTCAAAACTGTGCCTATGTAAGGTGTGAGGGTGAGAGCTGAAATGTTTTAAGCTGCCTGGAAGTTAGGTGTCTGGATTAAGCTAAATTTTTGTCTTCTCTCAGCTGCTGGACAGAACAGGTATCCACAGAGCAACTTCTCCCATCACACAAGAGGAAGGTAATTAACAATAATTAACAATAATGTTGGGATGGCTGGCACTGTGTTGGATAAATCCTGCCTTTGAAGTAATTGTGGTACACCCCACATGTGATGCATTTCCCATAACAAAAAAGAAACAAAAAATGAAGAAATCATCTGATTTTGAAGTGTGAGCTTGTGTTTGATGTTTGAAGGTATTATTGACTTTTCTAGTCCAAACTAGACCTTAAAGGTATCACGGAAAACCAGAATTTGGTTTAAAATCCCCAAATTATAACGAACATTAAGCAAGATTAAGTTAACTGAAAAACCACAACTAGATATGATTTATTGTAATTCACAAAACTGAAAAATAATTACTAAAATCAGCAGTTTTGTAAAACACGGTTCTTTTCCAGGGTTATAACTTTTACTCACATGTTAGTAGTTAAACCAAATGCATCTATTTACTATGAAAAATGAATTTCCAATATGTTAGTAATTCTGTTTTTCCTTGTGATGTCATGATGTTAACTTTATTGTTAAAGAAATAAGGTACCATCTCATCAAGGAATGAAGTAGTAAAGCACTAAATAGGCCTTTAAATCAACATGGACGCAGCCCATATGCAGCTGTAGCAACTATCTTCCCTCATGGAAAAATTAGGACTATTTGCTAACATGATAAATTGAGTACTATTTGCTAACACAATAGTTTCCAGTAGTTTACAGACAAAAAAGTGTTTTCTGAATCAAAACTTTATTTTCGTTATTGTTCTCGTAGGCCAGTGGAAATAATGAAACAAAAGTAAAATTATCAAAACCAACTTTTGGATAAATAAACTTGCCTTGATATTATTTAAGGCCAAACCTTTTAATTAGTATAATGTAAACCAGCACTTTATTAGTTGTGGTTTTAGAAGAGCCACTATGATTAACACCGTGTGAAACACAGGGAAACTGAAAGACAAAAAAGTGAAAATGCCTGTTCAAAAGATACGCAGGAAAGTGATAAAAGCAATAGTTTTAAGTAGCATCATTTAGAATGACTATAAATCTGGTGAAAACTCTAATGCAGCTTTGTAGATCAGTAGCAGTAATGTATCCTTATTTCTAGACAGGGTGTCATGGATAGAAGGAGGGGAGCTGATCTCAGTAGTAAAATGTAAGGGGAGACAATCGGGAACCAGATGAAAACACAGGATGATATGTAGGAAACATCAGAACTTCTACAAGGCATTATGATCCTTAGACAGAAATACAACAGATGGGAGAGAGTCTGATATTCACTACATCAAAAGTCTTTGTGGTTATAATTTAAGAATAAAGAAGCCTGCCCATTGAGTAGATTCAGACACAATAAAAAATTTAATACTGACCGTAGGCTGAAAAGAATTCAAATGCAGAAAAAACATTGACTGCTCTTCATTTCTGGTCAAATAACTTTCCTGATTTCCACTGAAAACCATGAATAAATAGCAGACGGGGCAAAATTCATACAAGTGGGAAGCCGGTGAACACAAGAGTGCTGCTACTCCGGCGGTTCTCATAGCAGTCATCTGATCACAAATGGGAGGTTTAGGACCTTTAAGACTCACTTTCATTATTTAAATTGGTATTTGGGGTTATAAACCCTTTAGAAGTGGAGCCTGCAGGCAGCAGTTTTATTTGGAAATCCAGATCTAAATAATGAGGCTAAACAGAATATTTAAGGGAGGTGTCCAGCTTCTGGGAGATATTTGCAGGAAAAGGTCTCTTCTCAACAAACTGAGTTGATTCTAAGCATGCAAGTAAACCCAGGTATCTAACATCAAAGCTGGTCCCTCAGCTTTTAATTTGTTAAAAATTTTTTTACGTTGAAATCTGAAAGTCTCAGACAGTCAGTCTACTTCTATTTAGTAAAGAAGAGAAAGATAGATAAACGGAGTGGTAAAGGATATGAAAAAAAGAACAACAGTATTTTAGGAGAAAGAAAAAAATGAACTGCGATGAGAGTGACAAGCGCAGAAGAGCTTGCTTGAGTAGTCAGCAAAATTGGTGGTCTACTCTTGGTGGCAAAGGGAGCTTTGCTAATGAAAATTACAAATAAGTAATTTACCTCAACAGTTAAACTTTCTTTTCTGTGTAGCTAGAGACAGATGAGAGAGCAAAAAGCCAAATTAATTCCATCCCAGAATACCAAAAGTACTATCTATGTATGATACTTTAATGCATGCTCACAAAATTTTCTTAGAATTTAAAAAAAATGAATAAATGAAAAGATTGCAAATATGTCTGCAAATAAATGTGTTTAAGGAGAAACAGTGAGACTACTCATTTGATTTCAGTCATACACAGAGTTTTCAATCAAATTTGAAAGAAAAGGTAGTCAAGGAAAAAAGAAAAATCACTAAGTTCTGCATGGGTTTACTAAGGATGATTAATGCATATTAGCTTCATTATTTCTTTAATAAAATAGTATTTTCTTTTAACTATACGAAATGTTGTCTGAAAATTATTAAGCATTTGATATAATATGGGGAATCATACCTGCACTGTTCTCAACACTCTTCTGTAAGCATCTACCATTTACCACTGCTGGAGGCACGTACTGTTTGGGTGGACCTTTGCTCTAGTCCTATATATAACTGGAAACAACACATGCTACATTGGTGCTGTGTTGTACATGGGCTACTTAGTTTTCCCCAGGGATGTAATAAATTACCTCAGGGATAACACTTCACTATTAAAATATTGTAGTAAACTACCACATGCTGGCTTCTTTTAAGACACAAACTAATATCTCTTCATGATGTGAATGACTAACATGCGTGAAGATAGTTGTAATTTATCTTTCATTGCTCAGAAGACCTCAGTTTTATCCACTCTACCAAAACAAAGGGGGAACAGGATAGCGTTGCTCTCCATAAATACCTGATGGTACCTAAAATACGAAGACAGAAAACAGTTTAAGAACTTCTTGGCACAAGAACAAATGATGATGAGTAGGCTGTGACCAGATGTTCTAAGAAGGTCTTTAACCATTACAGGAGAGAAGTTTTGGAGAAACTTTTCAACAAGATGCAGGAGTCAAAACTAAGTAGTTTCACGACTGAACATGATAGACTTAGGGATGAGTTTATAGATGTAGTCTGACAACAGTATCACAGCACTGGATTTTCTAAGGCAAGCTGTCCCCTTCAGTTTCTTACTATAAAATACTAATTATATGAGTATTCCATAAGCTTGCTTTTCCTCACATTTGCTTCATGAATGTAATGTATTAAAATGAAATTATTTCAAATGAATTGCATCTTTTCATAGGAGGACCAAGTGGTGGTTGATTCAACAGGTTGATTCAGTTTGAGGCATATGGAATATACAAGTCCCTGAAAGCACAGATTGCAAAGAAAATTTCATGCAGGAATAATAAAGTAATTTCCACCCCTGCTCATCAATAACTAAGTATGAAACAGCATGTCTAAGACGTGGGCAAAATCTGACATGGATCTGATATTATTATGAAATAACCCAGTTATTTTGCTGCAGGTAGAGAATGATAGCTTCTGTGGGCAGTGATGGCCGACAGGATTGCAGACATGAATGAGCAGAGTCTTACATTTGCCCTTGACACTCCTGAGGTTAAGAAATGTGCTTGGATTTTCTCAGCTCAGCAGCCTGTGATCTGAAGTCTCATGTTAGAACATACTGCCAAACCGGTTTGCTTTGAAATCTCTTTGAGACAACCAACACAGCCACAGATATTTTGCAACCCCCAGGTTTCTTCATGCAATGTACAGATTAACATAGATTTAGCCTGTGTTATCCGAGATCCATGAATTTTAGAGTATGTTTTGATGAGGCTGGGATTTCTGGCTCATCTCATTATGAGATGATAAAACCCACCAACACATAGCAAAAGTATGTATTTAAAATAGTCTACCTAGTTCAAACATAAGTAATAATTCAGAAGATCATGTACAGTTTCAGGCAAGAACTGAACAAAAATGCCATTCAGAACTGACTCCTCAGTATCATACTCAAAATGCATTTCATAGAATCATAGAATCATAGAATCTTAGGGTTTGGAAGGGACCTCGAGAGATCGTTGGGTCCAACCCCCTGCCAAAGCAGCTCCCTAGGACATATCACTCAGATAGGGGTCCAGACGGGTCTTGAATATCTCCAGAGAAGGAGACTCCACCACCTCCCTGGGCAGCCTGTCCCAGGGCTCTGTCACCCTCACTGTGAAAAAGTTCTTCCGCATGTTGATGCGGAACTTCCTGTGCTCCAACTTGCAGCCGTTGCCCCTTGTCCTGTCTCCACAGACCACTGAAAAGGGTCTGGCTGATTCCCCCTGCATTCCCTGCTTAAGATAATTATAAACATTAATTAGGTCCCCCTTAGTCTTCTTTTCTCAAGGCTGAACAGTCCCAACTTACTCAGCCTTTCCTCATAGGGGAGATGCTCCAGGCCCTTAATCATCTTTGTAGCCCTTCTTTGGACTCTTTCCAGGAGATCCCTGTCCTTTTTATACCAGGGAGCCCAGAACTGGACACAATACTCCAGGTGGGGCCTGACCAGGGCAGAGTAGAGGGGGAGGATCACCTCCTCTGACCTGCTGGCCACACTCCTCCTGATGCACCCCAGGATCCCATTGGCTCTCTTAGCCACCAGGGCACACTGCTGGCTCATGGCCAACCTGTCATCCACCAGGACCCCCAAGTCCTTCTCCACAGAGCTCTTCTCCAGCAGGTCATCCTCCAGCCTGTACTGATACAAGCAGTTTTTCCTTCCCAGGTGCAAGACTTTACACTTACTTTTGTTGAACTTCATTAGGTTTCTCCCTGCCCAGCTCTCCAGCCTGTCCAGGTCTCGCTGGATGACAGCGCAGTGTTCCTGTGTGTCAGCCACTCCTCCCAGCTTTGTATCATCGGGTACTTGCTGAGGATGGATGCTATTCCCTCATCAAGGTCGTCAATGAAGATGTTAAACAGGACCGGACCCAACACCGAGCCCTGGGGAACACTGCTAGTCACAGGCCTCCAGTCAGATTCCGCTCCACGAATCACGACCCTCTGGGCTCGGTCTGACAGCCAATTCTCAACCCACCTCACTGTCCACTCATCTATCCCATGCTCTCTCATTTGTGCTGGGTTTGGCTGGGACAAAGTTAATTTTTCTCCATAGTAGCTGGTTTGAGCTGAAAATAGCATTGATACCACAGGGATGTTCTTGTTACGGCTGAGCAGTGCTTAGGCAGTGTGTCAGAGCCAAGGCCTTTTCTGCTTCTCAACCCACCCCGCCAGTGAGTAGGCTGGGGGTGCACAAGAGGTTGGGAGGGAACACAACTGGGATAGTTGACCGCAACTAACCAAAGGGATATTCCATACCATATGACATCATGCTCAGCACATAGAGTTGCAGGAAGAAGGAAGCAGGAGTGTTTGGAGTGATAGTGTTTGTCTTTCCAAGTCATTGTTACATGTGATAGAGCCCTGCTTTACTGGAGATGGCTGAACACCTGCCTGCCGATGCGAAGTGATGAGTGAATGAATTCCTTGTTTTGCTTTGCTTGTGTCTGTGGCTTTTGCTTTACCTATTAAACTGTCTTCATCTCACTTCTAGTCTTCTGATTCTCTCTCTCATCCCACCATGGGAGGAGTGAGTGAGCAGTTATGTGGTGCTTAGCTGCTGGCTGGGCTTGAACCACAGCAGTGGTGTACAGTGTGGTTCTACAAGCAAAAATAATTTTCTTTAGAGTGCTATTATGCAACATTTTAAAAAAAAATGAACAAACATACATCCATTAACAGATCACTGTGCCAAGATCTATACAGGACTACTATGTGATTCTTATGGGGGTGTGGCCTGTAACGATTTATATTAACCCAAAACTAAACATATTAAAGCTGAGTATATGACAAGGTGAAAGCATTAGATTTTATTAAAACATTAAATTTTTGAATTCATTGTTACAACACATCTACACAGACTTCTGGTGTAAAGAAAACAACTCACTAAATTGCTGACCTCTTCATTTTCAAAGCAATTACTGTTTTAGCCCAGCCCTAGCAATGACATCTGTAACTGTGCCATCTTTCTTCTTCTGGTTTTTGGAGCAGAGGATCTATTCATTCCCCCATGTCCTGGATGGCCATATAGAACACTCTGTACTAATTTGCATTTACTAGCCTAAATACATGTAAAAAATCTCTCATGGATGCCTTGCAATTGAACATCCTACAATATTTATTCTTTGCTGTCACAAAAATTAATTTGTCATTGACTCAATCTGTAAAAGAGTCTTTTGGGGATTTCTGAAAACAACCTCTCTTCCTTTGTCTGAACATTGCACTCAGTGATTTATATGATATTCTGAGCAGCAGTAATTGAAATAATAGTCCCTACCTGTTGCATTCTACCGTGAATTAATTTATTTAAAAAGTACATCCCAAACCATTTTATGGGAAATGTGTCATCTCAGATACAATGCATCATAAGAGGAAGCTCTTCTTAATTCACATGTGTTTATGAGGTGCTACGATCTTTTTCTCCTAGTCTCAGTGAGTTTTGGGAACTAGAAACTACTTCCCCCGGCTATGGATTTATTGGTATGATTTTATGGTAAGCACATCATTCTTCTGGATATAAATGGAGAACATACTTTCTGAGTTTCTCATAATGTCTGTCTTAGAAGAACAGAGCACATGGAGCCATTCCTTAGTAAGCAGTATGCTCTGTATTACTTCCAAAACCAAAATCCATGTTTATGGCTACATTTAGACTTCACACTATACTTTGTATCTATCTGAACAATATTTTCAATGGTATTTCTTCCTTTTTCTGAATAAAATAAGGTACTTCTTTTAGTTTTCTGAAGTTATGGTCAATGTACTGTCCCATTAATTATACTTAAACATTCAATTCAGTGAAAATTACATTTCAAAACAAACCCTGAACTCACAGTGTTCCTGGAACTAAGTATTTTAATCTCTATAAGTGCTCAAGTCTTGCAATGCACTTTGATTTGCCCCCGGACTGGGGAGAATAAGGTGCCTTCCTGAATGTCTCCAGAACACACAACCAGGTGCACAGTCAGCAAATCCATGCTCACTGTGTTCAAAGAGATTAAGTCATGTCCCAAGGCCAAAGGGATAATTCATGTTCAAGGGATAAGGAAAAATATCCTTCAGAATTTTAATCAGATGCTGTCTCCTGGAGAGCTCAGAGCAGATGGCACGATGCTACAGTAGTATTAGTAGTAATAGTAGAGGTAGTAGTAGAAGTCATGGTGACATTTGTCAGTGGATCTGCACTGTTCAGCGGAAGTTCCTCAACATACTATCACAAAATCAGTGAAAATAGGCAACTTACATTAAAAAAAAAATATTTAGAATAGGTCACTAAAGTTTTTAATGAAACGGGACATTTAAAATTAAGATTCTAAGTTGAAATTGGTCATGATTTAGAGTTACTGTATCATGAGATTTTTGGGAAAAATCCAGAAAAAATAGGAATGGTAGTCTCTTGAAAACTGTAGTTAAGACTACCATTCATAGCATGTTAAAGAGTTCACATTTGAGCTTTGTCCAGGATCTCTTTCAGCATTTTGCCATTGTGGCTCATGTTTACGTCACTTCTTTTATTTTTCTAGTTGCTGAGCATTTGCTGGGGAATTTCCTAGTTTCTTAACCTCAGCCTCATTCTCAACCCACTCTACAACATTATTTTTAAAATTTTGGTGTCTTGAAATTTGCTTTGTATATAGACATAAATTCTTGTAGCTATTCCATCTGCTGTCTTATATTCCAGAAAAGAAGTTGTAGCTGGGTGGCTGTTAGCTTTCTACACTCGTGTCGTCAACCTAATTTTGGTGATTTCCAAATTGTCAAAGATATGGAGAATGGCTCCATTATCAGAACTACATCTTCATTTTCCTCATTTTCACCAGTAGCATAATCATATATCTAAGATACTAAATGAAATATGACTTTATAAGTTTTCTGCTTGGTTTGGATGCTAACTTCAATATATGTTTTACCTGCGATGAGTCATGTGGCTTTCTGAGCATCTGTGATTTGCATACCCTTCAAATACTCTTTTTCATGAGTCAATATGATGCCATCATTTCACATTTGGAAGTATTTACAATAGGGCTTTTTCTTCAATAGGTAACAAAAAGGGACATTTATTCTTGCCAGATTTCTGCAATAGCTCGGAACTTCCAGGACTTAATTTCTCATGCTATTCCCTACTAGAATGAGCTACGCTGCAACTTCCTAAATTAGCAGCCAGAGTTGCCTAGATAGAGATATTTAAGAGACAATGCCTGAAGGCGAGATTTAACTTCTAGGACGTTCCTCTCTCGGTATGATACACACACAGAGCAGCGATGGCATGAATCACACCATCCACTGTCTTTCATGCTGTGAGGCCACACAAGACCACAGCTGAGAGGTTATTAGCCTCCAAGCAACAGACAACGGCCTCAACCCCTTCTTCCTGCAGTGCTCCTGTAGAGATAGAGAAACCCTGCACACTGAAACCTTCATGCACCTTCCAGCCAAACAGCGAAAGTGAGGGTGAGGATATGAGCTTACTAGCTAACCCTAAATACTCCTGTGCCCTGCCACTATGGCTAAATGTGCCAATGATACACTCAAGAGGATTTTTCAACTGATTTTTCATTCTATGTCACTTAGTGTGACATTTCTGTGTGCAACTGTAAAAATGTTTCAGTGATCTTCTCCAAGGACTCTCAAATACGGCAGTGAAGTTATACACTAAAGACAACACACATTTTTGATGACATAGAAACAGATGTGTCCTTTGACAAAGCCGGCAAAAAGTACAGATCTCTTGTATCTGTTAGTATTTTAGAAGATATTTAGAGATGAAAATGTAAGAAACTGAAGAAGTTTTTCCAGAATTTAAGGACTCCATAATTGCTGCAACATGTAGGAACAACTACTGTGGCTTGAAACTGCTCACAGTAGTTGGCAATACATCAACAGATTGCTTACCATATAACCACTGTCTGGTATTTCTTAAATGACAGTGGCTTCCAACCTCATCCAAGATATACTGACATATTGTTCATGAAATAACCATGTTGAAGCCTATGATATTTTTTTGTAGATTGTTCATGTTTGTTTGCCCAAGGAAGTTTGCTTGTATCGTCAGGTTATTCTACAGCGAGAAACATTGTAGAATCAGACTGAGAAATTGCCCTGCCTGGATTTTTCTCATTTTTGAAGGATAATTTAGACAAAACTCCAAGATAGTTCTCTCTTCCATGGAGCAGTTCCCATTACTGCACTCATAAATGTGATCATAATAATTTGGACATATTTTAATAAGCTGAAAAGCTATTCAATTGACCAGGACTGGAGTTTCAAAACTAGATGAGAGTTTCCACGTGATGATACCTGCAAACCTGAGGTGCACGTACAGAGAAAATTATGACCAGGTTTAAAGAATGCTAAAAAATGTAGGTTGGGCATTAACTTTGCACTGAGTTAAATGCTGAATGTAAAAATATAAATAGCAACCCAAGGCAACGTAACAATTTTGTATTGTGCACAGCACACTATCAAGTGATGCTGTCTAAACCTGAAGTTGGTGTTGACAAATTAACAAAGTCAAACATATTTTCTTATTACAGGACCAAAACTCAGGCTGAACATGATCCTTTGAACAGCCAACTTGCTGTGCATGCACTGAACTCTGGACTTGCTATTGACAACAAACATGAGTTTTTAAGGTGTCTTGTGTGTAGCATCTGCATGCTTACTGTGCCTCAAATCACAGCTTAAAAGCTGTCAAGTGTAGGTGCAAAGCAGTCTTCCAGAGACTTAGGTCATCATGGTACAGCTACAGCAGACTGGTCAAATAGCTAGTGTGGTTCATAACTACTGATGTAACTCAGTTTCCAATCCACAGTATCCTGAATTGCAATAGCTTAAGTGAAAAGTCAGTGCTGAGCTAATTCTGAGACAAAGAGAGAACATTAACAATAGTAACAGATTCAAAAGTGCAGGGTGCAATATTATTTAATTTCCCATTTAGTCATCCTGGGAAAAAGTGTCATTTATATGCACTGAGACTATTAACAGCACTTCTATGCAAAAAGCACATGTAAGAAGAAACTGTCATTTTTTATTAAACCACCAGATTTTATGGAGAAGTCCAAAACACTCAACAGTTCTGTCTGGGAAGTTTAAGCCCTGGACTGTGAACCTGAGGTATGATTTTTAACCAGTAACAATGACAACCACTTACCATCATTTCCCTTCAAATTTACCAGTGCATACTGACTCATATTTATTCCTGTTTTGCATGTGCTTGTCTACTTCTTTCTAGGTAAAAGAACGTTATTCCTAACTTTCACTGAATGGCACACCATCAACCTAAGGAGTATAAATAATTACGGGCAGGAAAGATTTTTAAAGGACTTGATACATTTTTAATTAGATTGCAGTTATTGAATAGTTAGAATATGTGTAACAGTATTTTTTTATTAAGTGGCTTATTTCATACATGGTTACTTCCAACAAAGCTATAAATTAATGTGTTCTATTTGAAATCCCTACGCAAGTGGCAAGACAGTAAAACCTAACAAAAATACCCAAAGTTTGCATAACTGCTACCTAAAACATTTTCTTCCAAACTGCCTACACTCATTTTTTTCTGCTTGGGCATTGTAAAAATTTTGACAAGGTAGAGGCTTTGTACATTAGTGCTTCAGCTTTGCTTTAGGACAGTGTTTTTTCTCATGCTGGGGTTTCCTGCCTTCCACTTAGATACTGCCTGTCTTCAAACCTCCTGAGCGACAAGCAAAAGATAAACCAAGAGTGTGACCAGAAAATGAGACTTTTTCTCTCTCTCTCTTTGTAGGCCTGTAACTCAGCTTAGATTATGATAAAGTCCCCTCCAACATCAATCTTGTAACAACTATATTGCAAACCTTGTGTCCACCAGTAGTTTCTTGTGTTTAAAAAAATGGCAGAAATTAGTTACCTTTTTTGTATCATATTTTTGTCATTTGAACCCAGAAGTGAAAGTGGAAATACTTCAACACTGCAAGTGGAGTTTTTTTTTACAGTTTTGAAGACAGAAATATCTGCACTTTGAATACTAAACAAATGCAAAATTTAAAGACAGCTCTTAAATTCCAATAAACCTAATAAAAGAGATTACAAAGGTGATTACAAGCACTGAAGTAAAAAAATATCCAATTTACAAGAGCTGCAGTAAAAATACCCTAGCCCATCTATTCTGAATGCAGATTGCTTGCTTGTGGAAAGATTTAAGAAAAGATTGCTACTGAAAGGTAACCAATGTGGTGTTGTACATGGTGTTTGAGGAACTGCGGAGAGCTGTAAATATTTGATGGTATATTTGGTGGATATTGGAAGTTTATATGACTACAGATCTAAGCTCATCATTAACTGTACACAGAATACAGAGGGATTCAGGAATGACCTTTTCCTGTTTCAATTAACTATGCAGTCATGTGGTAACATCATTAGTTAATTTACTAAATAAAAGTATCACTCATGACCTGGCAATAGAAAGCACGAATACTTCCTCTCATTAGTCCTAGCATGAAAGAAGTTTAGTTCACAATTAGAAACTCACTCAAGGTAAGTTCATTTTTAGAGTTCCAAGTAATATTCAACCACCAAGGGCAAAACATAGGGTTTATGGGACCACTCTTACACATAACGTACATACATTGTGGAAATTATTAGTGAAGTGTATCAGCAACAATAATGAGCACTGCACAACCCTATGAAAAATTGATTTCCGTAATGAAGCAGAAATACAAAAATAAGTTTGTATCACAGCTTCCTCAGTAAAATATGAAGGCAAAGCAAACCAGCTAGGCAGACTAGCTTAGTAACTCTTTAAAGTAAAATATCTCCTGGATCCATGACGCTCAAAAGTTACATATTTTGATTCAGTGATGCGTTAAGATTGAAGTCGTTGCAGCAATTTGGAGAGTTCACTCTCCATTCACTCATTCCATCGTGCCTATCTTCACCAAAGACAACGTGGCCTTCCTGCCTGACTCACGCACTGCTGAGCAGTTTACTTTCTCATCTTCAGACCATTCTACCTTTCCAGCCAGAATCGATCTGCTTTTCAATTAAAAAAAAAAACAAACCGCCAAAAACAATGCAAGAAAGGACAAAAAAGCCTGGTAGAAAGGCAGTGGGCAGACTTCGTGACAGAAAGTTTAAAGGGAAGGAGGGTGTTAAAGCAGGACATGACATTTATGTGGCTGTGGCAGCGCTAAGCCTGGGAGACAAGGCTTGTGCTCCATCACCACGGGTACTACCGAATGGTGCCTTCCACCCACCTCACAGCCGCCCTCCATCCCTTCAGCCTCCAGGCTTGCCCCTGCGAGGGCTCCATCCCGGGCCTCCTCCAGCACTCACTGTGCCCGCCCCGCCGCACGGGCTCTCTACCTTCCTGAGGCCCACACCCCTCGCTCCCACTCACCCCCTTCTTTTGGAAAACTTCCACGTTCGCCACTGACTCTGACACCCGTACGCCTGCCTCCCGCCTGCCCGCAGGCCGCTCCGGTGGCCACCTGCCCGCCTGCGGCCCGCCATCGCGCGGCCAAGGGCGGGCCCCGGGCGGCGGCGCCCACCGCTCGCAGCCCATGTGTGCGGCACACGGGAGGCGGTCACCGTCATGCGTCCAGCGGGAAGGGACAGGGCACCCGCGGTGCCGGAGCGCGGCCGCAGCGCTCTCAGTACAGCGTAGGGGCCGGCGGGCCTCTCCCTCCTTCTCCCGCCGCCTCCTATGCCTTCTCCTCGCGCGCCTCCGGCGAAAGAGATGCTGCTGCAGGCGGCGAACGGGGGTGTGGGTAGCGCTCCTCCCTGCGTCAGGAGGTGCGGCTACCCCGGCCCGGCACAGCCCTCCCCTTTCCTCTCCCCCCGCCGCTTTTATGTCTGTCTTTAAACGCCGCCGCAGCGAGGGCTGGGCACATGTGCCTGCTGCCGTCTCCCGCCCGCCGCTGAGCTCCGCGTCCGCACGGCACCGCTCGGTACCCCGCGCCCGCGGGGGGACCCGGTCCCCCCTTTCCTGCGTCTGGTGCTCGGCGAACCCCGCGGGCGGAGGCAAGGGGAGGCAAGGCAAAGCAAGGCAAGGCAAGGCAAGGCGCCCGCCGCGCGGGGCGGCGGCTGCGGGGCGCGGGCGGGTGGGCGCCGCCGCCGCGACCCTCGCTTGCCCAGCCCAGCCCTGCCGTGCCGTGTGGTTGGGGCGCGGGGCGAGGCTGGGGGCGCGGGAGGAGGCTGGGGGAGGAGAGCGGGGGGTGCGAGGCATAGACGGCCCGCAGTCTCGCTAGTGTCGCCGGGCGGAAAGAGGCAGGATGTGCCGGGGGGGCTGGGGACGGGGTGGGGGGTCCTTTCCGCCCGGTGTCCGCTTTCCTGCGGAGGGTGGAGGGAGTTCCTCCCCGCTACCCCCGAGGGAGGCTGTTTTCGCCCCGGCACCAGCCTCTTGCTGGCAGGGAGGGAACCGGCCCCTCGGCAGACAATAGCGAGCGCCCGCTGGAAGCCACCCATGTGTTTTAACTCGGCGGTAGGTTATAAGGATGTACGGGGCTGGAACTATTATTATTGTTATTATTATTATTATTACTATTATTATTGAATTTACATCCTTTTCCTGCCGTGGGTGATAGAAATTTCATTCATCTCCCGCGTGTTGCGTGCAACACCTTAAATGCGTGTGTAGCGCGTGCGGGGCGGGGGGGGGGGGGGGGCGGAACGGGGCTGAGGGTAGCCTCCATCACTCCGTCACGGAAGCACCGCGTTCATGCGCCTCGCTGTGCGGATGGCTCCGGGCGGGAAGGGAGCGGGGACGAGTCTCGCCTCGCCTCGCCGTTCCGGCAAGATTGAGGTAGCGGGAATATCGCCAGTCACGCCGGGAGCGGCCCGCGCCCGCCCGCCTTGCGCCGGCGGCAGCGTGCGAGGCAGCGGGAAGAGTCGCAGCGGGAAGAGTCGCAGCGGGGCGAGGGCTGCGGGCGCCGAGTGTGAGGGCTGGGCGGAGGCTTGGGAGGTAGGTGGGGAGGGCCGGCGGCGGGGTTGCCCGGGCGCGGCATTGTTGCTGAGGAGCGTGGGCGTCGCCCGGCGGGGACCGGCACCGGTTCCACCACACACCCCACCCCGCCCCCCCCCCCCACCGCACCGCCGCCCGCATCCCTCGCCCCGCGCGGGCAGGAGCAGCCCCGGGGGGCTGGTGCACCCTGGTGTCAGCCATGTTTGGGTGGGTATGATAATGAGGACCTTTTCTCAACCTTCGTGCGTCTGGGGGTTTGTTTTATGTTCAGGTTTTTAATGGTTGCAGCTCTCTGCCTGCTACGGCGTACCCACGGGGTGGGTTCATACCTACAGTTTTGAGCCAGTGGTGGGTTCTTTTTTTCCTCTCTCTTCCATTTTTTTTTCTTTTTTTTTTGTTAATTCTTATTATTTCCCATGCACGTATTGGCAGGTTTTGTTCCCTTTTTTTCCTAGTACTAAAGCAAACAGGAATTTCTTGCAAGGCTTTGCTTTTGTTGTGGAAATAAATGAGGTGATTGAAATACGCCTGCACAGTCACACTGACCTGCCACATGCGGGGCTGCAATGGGATTCCTTCCATTTAAGCACATTGCACCTGGTTTTAGTTGTAAAAGCTGTTGTAGTCAAGACCTCGTCTTCATCAGCCATTTTATTTTCTGTGTGGTATTGCTACATAACAAGCACCCTGCTGTAGTACTGATTTCTGAGAGAAGCCTAATTATTTTAGAACAGTACGTTGCCATCAGTATGTCACCGTGACATACTATAGGACAGGGATCCAAATCTCTTCTTTCCTCTCCAATGGGAAGTGTAAATGAAGTAAAGGTTATCTGTTGTCATGTACATGTGCACTGGGTGTATTATGGAGACAGCTTACTCCATTTGATTAAAAAATGACGACAGCATACTTTTTGTAAAAAAAAATCTATTTAGCAGTGTGCTCCCCGTTATCAGCACCCTATTAAAAAGGAAACTTTACAAAACATTTACAAAAGATTGCTCCTTTGTCTTGGCTAATACGCAAGGTTTTGGATTACACGCAGACCATAGTAAGATAATGACAGAATTACAGCCTGCCCTCAGTGTGTATCAGACACTCCCTTTAGGCTCAGCTCTGCACTTCAGATTCGAGAACAAAAAAATCCCATTGGTTTTGACGTGTGCATGAAAAACCAAACCGTTTCATAGCTGTTCGGATGTGCCACCAATAATGAAACCAAGTAAGGGAGACAGCTAAGCCATCTTTATACTAGTTTTGCAGTATAAGCTGATTCCTGTTGACCTTTAGTGTCTTGTCATTCTTATAATTTTCTTTTTTCTTACAGGCAAGGAAGCAAGAAGCAACTAGTGTAGATATGGATAATATAGATTGAGCAACTCTGCCAGGTCTCTTTTGTCTGCCGTGTATTGCAAAAGCCTGTATGCAAAAGAGTTTGAAAATATCAAATTTATCAGAAATAAATAAAAAAAATCACAGGTTATTCTGAAACAAAATCTACTAATTGCAGCAATGCCTTTTTGTATAAATTGGATTGCTTACATATATTGACATAGGTGCTGCACAAGTGTTAGGAAATTGCATCACTTGGGAAGTATTTGTGGTAGGAATCTTTTTTGGTTTGTTTTTTCTGAAATTCTTTGGTTTACGTCCAAAAGTGTCCTCAACATTAAGGACACGTTCATCTGTGTCCCCAACTGCTTTTCATTGCACTGACTTACGTGTGTCAAGGAGTAATGTTCTTGATCCAAAAGAAAAAAACAAGTACTGATATTTGGAAGAACAGCTTTGGTTCCTTTGCACAGTTTATAGATCGATGTGGCAAGGGACTGTAAATAATGGTAATACTAGTAGCAGTTTTTCCAGGTATAGAGATGTTTGAGGTGTGAGTTGGTTGCAGAATAATTTTGGCGTATCAGCAGGTGGCATCTCAAAATATAGGCCCTTGAAAGTTGATCCAAAGTAACCTTGCCATTACTCAGGAAATGTTACTGAATAAGTTAGGAAAGAAAAGTATCATCGACAGATGATAACTGGGCGCTATCCTGCTGAAGAGCTGGATGCACAAAACCTGCCAAGCCCATACAAAGTAGTGTGAAAGGGTAGTGGCAACCACCAGAAAGGTTGCTTTGGGCCGTGGCAGTAACTGGGCTGAGCTTCCCAGCAGCCTGCACTGAATTAGACCTCTTTGTTCTTATCCTTTGCGCTTAAGACTTATTTTCTGTATGGGAGAAAGAAAAGGAAAAAAGTTTGTGTGATGCTGTGTCCAGCAATGCCTTGAGTCTAAAAGTGCCACTAGTCGATTTCCCACTTTGGGAAAACGTTTTTTTTTTTTTTGCTGCTGGCAAATGAGACAATTTTTGCATTTCAGGTGTGGGAAACGTGTACTGCGGTGCTAATGATTCAGCATGCTCTTCTTCAGCCAAAATGGAGAAGAAATGGGAAATAACAATACGTTATGGTGTTTGATCCTCTATAGTAGAATTGATATTAGTAATTTTCTTTTTAAAGACACAGGGATTTACTGTAATATAACTTGAAAGCATAATTTACATAATGAAATTAAACAACCAGATTTAAGGAGAAGCAATATTTCTGCTAACCTATATATGAACAGTGAAGGGTTTTGGGTTTTTTGGCTATAAAAAACATGTGTATATATATATGTATAAAAACAACAAAAAGAAGTAATTGCATAAATTCTTGCAGAAGACAACTTGTTTTACATGTTGATCCATCCAGAAGTGTAGAAGGCAGAGAATTAAGGTCACAGGGCAACTATATATCTGATGTCTAACTTTCAGTACTTGATTTTATGACTTAATTACAACACTTGAATGGAATATTTTATATCTTCTTCCATCTCAGAATCAATGTAAGTTGCTGTTTTGTTCTAGCTTATATGGTGAATTTATAAAATGGAGATTTTTGTTTCAAATTGCCGCAGTTACACGTTTTGAACTTGAGCATTCAAGGACTGAGCATTGCCAAAATTACAGAGATTATTTCTTTTGGCTTCAGTGGGCAGAGTGGTAACTACTGGGTTTGATGCTTTAATACAGGAAAGGACTGCAGAATAAGTGATATGCTTTCTCCATCTGAACATGAAATCACAGTTAGCATGTCATGTAAGGTGCTGAAGTATTTCAGGGAAGTTGATTTGTTAGAAGAAAATACGGAGAAATCAGTGGTGGTGGGTGAAAAACTACGGCAAGGCCAGTAAAGTCTTTAGAGATTACATCTAATAAAAAGAAAAAAAGAAAAGACATTCAGGAGTCTACGTTGTACCATTCTCTCTCAGATGTTTCTGTTTGGCCAGTGATTTTGGAGAAGTCATAGAAGTCGTTGAGATCGAATCTATTGACAGCAATTCCAAGAAAGAAATTTTACTGTTCTTGTGAAATCATTGTGTTTGTCTTACAATAGGAGAAAGCATTCTCCAGAACTAGAATTTAAGGAGACTAGTCTTTGAGAGAAATTATCTGCATTTGAGACTACTCAGGTTCTTGATGTAGGATAAAGTTTGGAAGAACATTTTGTAGAAGCTGATATGAAAGAGATGAGGTGTCACTGAAATCTGTATAACTACCTGTATTCACAGCAGATGTGAATTCAGTCTTGTGTCTTGAAATAGTTTTGCCGTAGTCTAAATGATTTAGTATGGAGACATCAGAATCAAAACCACTCACATTTTCTAGTGCTTTCAAGTCTTCTATAGCCCAAAGAGCTCTTATTATTTATTTTTGAGATATAATGTAGTATGTGCAGCATGCATTTGCATGCCTCAGATAATATCATTGAAGAATGCAAAGAAATCTACGTTTCATTATATAGACTGTAATTACCTGGCATTCTGATTAAGTACCTATGGAATCTATATGTGTTACTTGATGGACCATATTGAACTAGGTGGGGCAAAGTGCTGGGTCATGTAGGTCACGCTGTAGAGTAGCATAGTGGCAGCTTCAGTAGATAGATAGAAACGGGCTTGACTAGGCAAAAAGGCTACGGAGCATATTCCTGTTTCCGCCAAAAGAGCACAATGCTGCATTGCAGCAGTAATTCAGCCTGTGCAAGGAGTAGGGTAGCACAGTGTAACTCTTGCTAAAATAATTACCCGTACACAGATTCCCCCAGCGGTAAACCTTTTTCACAATCGCAGTACCCCCACGAAACCTGGTTCACTCCTTCAGTTGTCTTTGCCTCTTTCTCACTCAAATAGGATGGGCATGAGCCATTCCCCCTATCCTGTCTGCGCCAATGGCTTGATTCCTTTTTGCAGATTCACAGCAGTCCTTTGCTCCCAAAACTTTGATTTTCCTTTTTTCATATACTGGTTGTTCCCGTCATGGTTTTTATGCCTAGCTAACAGACTTGATCCTGAGGTACGTTTCACAGGTTTGCCCTCAAGGTGCAAAAGCTCTTCTTCACTTTTCCATATGATTCTCATCCAGTGATTTCATACAGACTGAAGCCTTTGGCAGGAGTATTGGTCAAGATCTTTTACAAACGTCTGCCATGGTGAGAATCCTGACTTGCAGTTCTGTGCCCTCTGCTGTATCATGCTGGTTGCTTCACTGGGAGTTGAGGTGGGGATTTTGTGAACAGAACATGAGACACCAGCCTGTGGGACTGGACTGGTACATTGCACTATCGCAGTCTACCTTCAAAGCAGAGATTATGGTAATGTGAACTGGCTGCAGCTTTATATTGCGTTTTGCTACTCCCACAGCAGCGTGTTGGTACGTTGCCTGCTTCATTGGAGAAGAACACAGGGATCTGAAAAGCGCAACGTTTATCTTTTTCTCCATTTAATGGCAAACACTGAAGGTAAAAAGGTATCCATTTCCTTTTTCTATTTTTTACGATGTTACAGGAGACTTTAGAAAGTTATTTTCTGTCTGGACTTTCTTAGTAGTCTATTATGAAGTATAAACTCACTATTTTAAATTTTCCCCTTCTTCTAACTCACATCGAAGACAAACCATTTTTGATCAAAGAAGGATTGAGGGTTATTTGTAATACATTAAAATTTGAATGGAGATAATTTTGCCAGACTGCTGTGTCTTCACCAGATGAATAAAAAAAAAGATAGTAAACGAAATAAAATATACTGTGTTAGAAAATAATGAAGGGTTTATTGGGCTTTCCTTTTCAGAGGGAAGTGCTCATTTTAAAAAAGGAGCACAGTGTAAAAATAATTGTTTTAAATTATGTCAGAAAAGCATTGCTAAAAGTTCTTTAACATCTAGTTACATTGGTTGCTGGAACAATATTGTGGGATGTTTTAAACATGAAATTGCTTTACAAATGGCTTTTCATAGAGACTTGTGCTGTAATTGCAAGAACATGGGGCAGTTGTACTCATTATACTTTCAAATTTGTAAGCAGGCGAGATTTTTTTGTGCCTACTTTTCTGTACACGTTGTGAAAATCTCCAGCCTTGTAACTTTTAATTGTTTAGTGGTACTTAGCAGCTGAGGGAAGTATGGCCTTGGTCTAGTAGTGTCTGTATGTTGCTATGCAGATGTGTCTAATAGAGATGGGGTGAAAGGAAGCCCAACACAAGATTGATTGCTGGAGTAACGGTGAAGAGATTGGGCACTGTTGGACAGAACCAGTACAGCTCCTTTACTAGGCATTGTGTGTAAGAAAGATGGGGAAAAAGGCTACGCACCATATTTTTCAGTGTGTCTTTTGATCCTTTGGCTAAGGAAGTTCCTTTGAGCCTTAATGCAGATGCATGTAGTTTGGGCCGCAGAGGCTTTACAGGTCCTTATCTCCCTGTGCCAGCGTTTCAGAACGCGGACCTGAAGCTGAAGTGAAAGTTCTATAGCAAGCCTACGTCTCCCAGGGAGCTAATTTGGGTCTGAATTCCCTGTGCAAGGGATTATTATTGCTTAATCTGCTAATAATGTGGCAGTCTAATCAGGTTACTTTACTTCTGCATGCCTCATGTGTTAAGGCTTGATTCTTCTTCTGTAGAAAAAAAGCAGTACCAAAATTCCCACTGTGTTCTGACAAGAGTTTGGGTTTGCAGTTTGCTTGATGTGTCAAAGACAGCCTCAACTGTTCTATCTTTCAGTCTTAGAAAGAAATAGAGATTTTAACATTGCAAGGACAACACTCTTAAGACATCATAAAAATCTAGCTGATTTGTTTGATTTAAAAAGTTGTTTCAAAAAATCTGCTTATGCTAACTCCGATTATTGATTACTGTTATTTCAGTGACAGAACAATTTTCTACATGCTTTTCTAACTGAACCATGCACAACTTAGCCATTTCTATTCTGTTACACGTTCCCTCAAAAAAACTAGATAGTTGCCAGGCCTGTTTGAGATTTGTTTTAGAGTTTATAAAATGCAATTATGCATAAAGAGATACTGTATTTCTTCATTTCACTAGTGGAAAGGTCCAGACAAATATATTCTCCAGTAAATGTGATAATAAAAATTTCCCTTCAGTGTTTTCATCTGACACATGATATCATTTGAGTTACGAAAAGGATGACTGAAACTGCCTGGAAACCGGAATTAAATCAGTTGATCAAATTCCATGATCTTGATCCAAGAGAAAAATAACCCTTCAGAGCCCTAAAAACCACCAACCCCCAGACCAACAGCTTTAATAAGGCTGTTATATTTTAGACATTTTACTTTTAATCTCGGGTACTAGTAACAGTATGGCAATATTTTAAAATACATGGCAAGAGTTAGTATAAAATGATCCCAGTAATGGCTGAGTCTGTGATACTGAATTCTCCAGTTCATTAGTAAATGCAATGAGTGGTTTGTTACCTGGATTTTCTAGTGATGCTTAGGAGAAATGGTCCTATCATATAATGCTGTATTACTGCATGAGGCTGTGTTGAGGGTGGAACTAATTGAAAGAACAGTATAATGGAATTTGGCATGATATTTCCTAATGGCTATTTGATGCTAATGACAAACTTCAGTACCAGACTATATCCAGATGATGTGGGAACCTGAAATACCGTTTTATAGATAAAATTCAATACTGTGATAGTAAAAAACCAAAACAAACAAAAAACCCCAAACTTGGTGATTCATAACTGTGCTGTTGAGCAACTTTACTAGGTATCTCCCTACTCAGTCTTCACTCAGGAGCACTTACAACTTCGCTTAGCTTGGGCTGAGTGGTTTGGTGTCTGCCTTCTGTGCGGGTGTGATTTGTATCAAGGAGAGCAATTCTTGTGTTTGCCCTCGAGCGTGTTTGGGGAGTGCCGAGCACAGGACAGGATGGACAGGATGGCGGGTCCTTGTGCAAGCTGTTTGGGACCATGTTTTCCACGCTTGTGCCAGATGGTAGTGTCTGGTGAGGTAGGACTCCGCTTCGCATGGTTCAGTGCTGACCCTCTTAGTATGGAGGAAAAGTTGTTCAATCTGACAGTCAGAGATTACCTGTGCATTTGTGATGTATTCTGAAGGACTGTCCTGCATCCTTGAACCAGCCTGGCCAATGATACACACTCAGTGAGAAAAGCAGTATTGTTAGGCCAAGCACCAGTCTGCTGAGTATGCTTCCCATGTTTTCTCAAGCCCTGCAATTACTGCAAGCCTAAAGAGCGATAGCAATACTGATAGCATCCTGCTTAATGGAAAGTTATTGAAAGAGAAAATAATAGGATACTGTGCTAGGAATAAAAGCATCAAGCCCAGTTTATTCTGAAATGTAGTAATGTGATGGTTAATGTGTGACGGGACAGAATGATGCAATTTCTGTTGGAATTGACTCATCTGTGAGAGATCCAGATAAATCATATTGCTGCCCTGCAAGTTACTATATCTACAATAATTAATACAGATAGGACCTTTTTAAACATTTTACTAAATACTGATAGATGGCTTGTGCGTTTTTGACTGTAGATATCTTCTATTTATTCCAGTTAGAGAAGCAGTTCAGACCTACAGACAAATACTGATGAAGTTTCACTTGTGCAGCTGTTGTATTAAATACGTAGACACAATTGTTTCATTTTAACGTACTCCCTAAACTTAGTACTAATTACTGTAACTGAGAAGTTGCTCTAATTTGCATCAGCGGAGAAAAAGAAAAGTTTGAAATGTGACTGAAAGCAGTGGTTGAAGTACCAGACGCTTCATTTATAGACAACAAAGCTCTATTAGGAGTGCTTAAATCCTCGCACTTAATGTATTTTTGATGTTTGCATTCTGGTTTTACCTAGATACCTCACTCTAAGAGTACTAAACCATACATTGAGCAGAAGAGGAAGTCCTTCGAAGAGTTTACAACCTAAAAGACAAAAGAGATAAAAGGAGACCTGAGAAGACATTCATTTAGTGCAGATATACAGTAAAAAGTTTTCTCTGTTGTCTGAACAACTTACAGTACATTGTTCTGTGTGTAGCTCATAAATGTCATTTTTTTATAAGACCTGGTATCAGACAAACCAAAGCCTGATACTCGTTCCACCACATGCCAGAAGGAGGGTTTACAGGACCCTGAACCCTTCCAGTGTCAGCTGTGAGCATGAAGCAGATACAAGCCAGTAGGCTCTTCCGCGCTTAAAGAACTTGGGCTGGATGCCAAGCTTGAGCTGAGAGGAGGCAGGAACAGGAGGGAGAGAAAAAGTGAGAAAGGCAGTGATGGGAGCCTAGGGAATGAATGAGAAGAGGTTAGAATGGAGTTCAGTAGGCAACTGGAGTGAAATTTTACTTCCACATGCTTGGAAGCTATTGAAAAAGGTAACTATCCTGGGGGCCACAAGGGTGGTTGGTAGTACTTGCCATGACAGAGGTTTTAGTTCTGTAGTTGTGAAGTCTCATCTTGCTAAGCTGTGGGAAGGGTTCCGGTGGGTTAGCATCTTCCCTTGTGCTTTGTGACTGAAGCAGCCATGAGGTGCTCGATCTCTCAGTTATTGACAGTCTGGTAATACCTTCCAGTTCCTGCCCACATGTGAGTTTACTGGACCATGGTACAGCATTTATCCTATGGACCAGATGTGGCAGCAAGTACACAAATAAAAGCTGAACGGTCAAGTGTATCCGGGAGTAATTTCTGATTCTCATCAGTTAGCAGTTCTTGATTATCGGCTCCTTGTGTATTCCCTTTTTACGGTTTTCATGAAGCTTAAGACATAATCTAAATCCTTTTAAGACTCTTAATTGGGCAGATGGCTTTGCACATGCTAGTTTTGTCCCGTGTGATAAGAATTTCTCAACTAATATTCCTCCCCAAAATCTTACAGTTACCTTCAGTATGACAGCTGCAAGCAAGTCAGTGTGTCTTTTTAAAAGATTCATTGTTGTAAAAGAAAAACACATATTCAAAGGGAGGCATTTTGTGTCTGCACATACACGTTTGAAACAGCAGGCTTTTAAAATGAATTTGGTTATGGCTTTTCAGATGTTTCAGATCTCTTTAATTATTTCCTAATTCCAAGAAACTACCTAAACCATCAAAGCTCCCAAGAGATGAGCATCTCTCCTTCAAAAATATGGTTGCCGTTATATATTCGTTGACGAAGAATACAGGAAAATAGACACCTCTTTGACTTTTGAAGACCTTATTCTACTTAGTTTAAAGCATATATTTAATAAATACAGCTGTTTTGTCAGGAAGCAATGGAATTGGGCTCCTGAATTTTATGTGAAGTGCATATCCCATTATGCCTGATAAGGAGAATCTTGTATTGCTCTCAAAATATGAGCAATTAGCCTATCAGTCTTTGGGAAGTAAACCAAAACAAAACCCTCAGCAAGTGATTGAAACAAACATATTCTACATAAATATTGAAGATCAAACAGTGGGCTTAATCCCTCCAATTTGGAAGTGGATATCCCCTTCTCTTTTTCTTCCCTTGTCAAATCATGGGGATAAGCAGAAATGGGTGAACCAAAGCATATGACTTCTAAATTAAGTTTCTTCTGCATAATAGTGTAATTTTCCTTTTTATTTTCTTCACAGATACTTTCAGTAGAAAAAACGTTCAGAAACAGAAGTCCTTAATCTTGATTCCCTGGTATCAGACTCTTCAGGCATCATCTTCAGTCCATTTCTTCAGTATTTTTGGCCAAGCAGAGGGACTTCAGCACTTGTCCACCTGTCTCAGCTGAACTTGACTTCCTTACTGTTTTTCTAACATTACAAATGCCTAAGAACAGCAAGGTAGTGAAAAGAGAACTAGATGATGAGGTCATTGAGTCAGTTAAGGACCTTCTCTCTAATGAAGACTCTTCGGATGATGCCTTTAAGAAGAGTGAACTTATGGTTGATGATCAGGAAGAAAAAGATGTAGATGTCGAAGAAGGCTCAGATGTAGAAGATGAAAGACCTGCTTGGAACAGCAAACTCCAATATATACTGGCACAAGTTGGATTTTCTGTGGGATTGGGGAATGTGTGGCGATTCCCATATCTGTGTCAGAAAAATGGTGGAGGTAAGTCTTGTGATAGCTAGTTGTGGCTAAATAATGAAGCTAACCTTTCAGATTTCAAGGTTAGCAGAGATATCCACAGTAAAACCTGCTCCAGCATGTCAGGTTTTTCTTTTAATTTCTGCCAGTGCCTGTGAGGAAAATCCCATATCCTCTTTATTCCGGGAGACACAGCTGTTAATATAGGTAGCAAATTATTCTAAGATTCTATTTCCTTATTTTAGGGGAGAAAGTTCTTGGTATGACCTTAACTAGTGGTCAGAGTAATGGGCTAAGCAAAACACGTGTTTATGGAGCGGTTGCATTATTTAGGGCCTGGCTACTGTGCTAAAGTGTTATTCATAGTACTTGGATAATAAATCAAGGCATTAACTCTACATCCTCTTTGAAGACCGAAGCAGTATTTGTTCTTAAAGATTTAGTGGTACTAAGCTTCACACCTTTACTTTTAAATTTCTATTAGATCCTAGACCATTTGATCACAATTTACTTTCTGCAAAACCAGCAAGATAACCGTGGGAGTGAAAAGGATTTTTTCACTCATCGTGAATAATTTAAATCATTACATCCATTTTGTTACCTCATATAATTAACTATTTTCCTAAATAACAGGTTACCTTTCACTTACGACAGTGACATCAAGCTGTTTGTTATCTGTCCATCTATGGTCTTGAATGTGGTATGAAATATGAGGCTGGAGACCTTCTTTCTATGAACACAGCATTAGTGTTTTATCCTAATCTGTACCGTATCCTACTATACTACTTTAATGTACATCCTATTGTAGCTAATTGCTTAGCAGAATTCAAAACAAATTTGTGACTTTATATGATACAAAAAGTGAATCTGTACTAGAGAATAAAGTACATCATTTTATTCATGCTGGATCTTAAAAGTTGAATGACAAATCTGATGAATATAGAAATGAGCCTATAGAATATAATCAGAGTGAAATTTTGTAACTCATTTGTTTTCTTTCAGTTCAAACAATAAAAATAGAGCTTATCCTTTCAAATATTTAATCTCCAGGATAAAGTCTAAATTCTTTTATATCTAGTTACTGTAAGATTTTTTTTTCATTGTCATTTAACTTCCTTTTTTTCTCCTTTATTCTGGAAAGCCATTAAATGGTTGGTTTAATGATTTGTGGGGAATCTAAAATTTTCTTCATCTGTAACTTTAATATTAAACTAAGAAAACACATTGAATGTTGTTTCTCAAAGATCACAGCTTTTCAGTGGGTTTAAGTCTCATTTAGTCATGTAGACACGATACAGAATGGATCCCCTATCACTAGTTGTTGAAAAAAATGTTAAAGATTTAAAAAACCCTACAATTATTTAAAAGGTGTAGCTATTAAAATGTTTATATTCTGTATCATTTCATCCTAAGGATGGCATCGAGATGTAGTCTCAAAGGTAATGCGTTACCACAGCTTGTTATGTGTAGTTGTGTCCCTTTTGAGAGTCTGTTGAATGTAGTTATTTAATGATTTTGCAAGCCCATTGGATTCTCCTTCAAACCACCAGAAATTATCTGTTGGTACACTCCTTAGGCTCTTGGTTTCACAGAATCATTAAGGTTGGAAAAGACCTCCAAGATAATGTAGCTCAACTATCCCCCCACCTCCTATGTTACTAACTAAACCATGTCCCTAAGTACTTCATCCAACCTTTCCTTGAACACCCTGAAGGACAGTTACTCTACCACCTCCGAGGGCAACCCATTCCAATGCCTGACCACTCTTTCTGAGAAGAAATTTCTCCTGATTTCTAACCTGAACCTCCCCTGGTGCAACTTGCAGCCATTCTCTCTCATCCTATCGCTACTTATCTGCGAGAAGAGGCTGATCCCCAGCTCACTACAACTTCCTTTCAGGTAGTTGTAGAGAGCAATAAGGTCTCCCCTGAGCTTCCTCTTCTCCAGACTAAACAGTCCCAGTTCTCTCAGCTGCTCCTCATCAGACTTGCATTTCACAGTATCAGGCACTTTTAAAGTTACTCTGCCAGTGAGTGTAAATTTAATTCAGATCAAATATAAATGTATTTAACTAATAATTTCTAATTTAGAAAAAAAACCCCAACCCACACCCAACCTTTGGGGATTATGGTGCTTCATTGATCAAACTTGACAAAATAAATAGGGAGTTATTCCATGTTGAAATGTTTTCTGCCATGCTGTGATTGTAGGAACATGGATGTATAACATAGTCTGCACAGACATAATGTTTTCTGTACATGGCTGAGACAAGCATGTATGTTGCTTCTAACAATTTTGCATGATTTTAGCTAATTGCAACCTTCAGAACAACAGAGAAGATCAAGTGTTCATCGGAGCTAAAGCTTTCTTGGTTTTCAGGTTAACCATAACACAAGATGGAGAAGGTGACAAAAAACACTGAGATGTGTGAACTACCTTGGTGCCTGTGCACACCCCTGTGCAGATCAACAGATAACTTTCACAAGTGTCTAAAAGAATAGGGGGATGGAAGGAAAAGTTCAAATACATGGTAAACCTCCCCCCTACACACATTTTGTATGAGGTTCCAGTTTTCTGCTACAAATATTACTTCAATCTAGGTAAAATTAGTGGTTTTATGCAACCCATTCTAAATATCAGTGTCAGAACTTTTCCGTAGTGTTTTGTTGAGAAACCTTCACTCAGAATACCTGTCTTTGGAGTAGAATGTAAACAGCATTTCTGTGGGTTTTTGTTAGAACTGTTCCAGTGAAGCGTATGGCTTGGTCTCCACCTTCAATTTTGTCCAAACATTTTTCATCTTCTTCCCTGCATTTAAGAAATTTGTATCTGGCAATTACTGTCAGACGAGGCGAATATATTGAAAAGTGGCAAAGCAATAAATATACTTAAAATTAAACCCCAAAAGAGGTAAAAAACATAGTTACTCATTAGGGTTCATTACTTCCAACATTAGACATTCCAAAGCCACCAGTAAAAAAAAAGAAAACACACACATTCTAACCACATAGTAATCTTTAATTTTGTCTTTAAAAAAAAAACAAAACAAAAAACAAACAACTTCTGTGGTGAGAACAACAAAGCTAACAAAATAAATACAGGAAAGACGCAGAAGTTAGCCTACATAGATGCATATTACTAGAGGATTTTGTGGAGGAAAAAAAATGGGTGTTTAGTGCCCTGTTTTCTCCAGAGATTAGGTTTGTTTATGGCTGTGGCCTGTGGTCTACCAACACTCCTGACTTTAGAACTCAGTACTGCTTCAGTGAGGTGTCCGAGATACCATCTTTAAAGGTAATGTGTAGAGCCACACTGCTTGGACGCCCATAGGTATCTTTCTATAAACTCTGTTTCTTGCTCTGGTTTATACTACTGAAACAGCTTCACTTTATTTCTTGTGATCCCTTGAACATTTTTTTCTGTTGCTTCAATTCATATAAACTTAGAAATATTTAGAGCAATATCTGCTGTTTTTTTAATGCTCAACTATGTTACAGCTAGACTGGGTGACTCTTGGCTGGCCTTTATACTTGGCTCTTTCCCAGAAAGAGTTTGTCGTGAGAAGTGAGAGAAGAGGCTAGTACGCAGCTGGGGTGAACCTTGATCCATACCGGGGATGTTGCTGTAATGCAGGAAGCATCAAGAGAAAAAAAGAGGCAGAGAGGAGATGGAGAGTACTCCCGAGTGGTCATTTTCTTGACTTGGGATGAGAGGGATGGTCCAGAGGAGTTTTAGGCTCTGTGAACAAGGGGCTGAAGGTGTTCTATAATGTTTTGAGGAACTGACTGTAGATATCTCTGCCTCATTCACCTCTGTCCTCACCACTGGTCCTCTTTACTGCAGTAGGCAATGCCCATTCCCTGCTAAGTGCCCATCTGGCACTGAAAGCACCTCTTGTACTCTTATCAGCCTAACTGATAAAAAACTTGATGCTTCACAAGGGTGATTTGCGTTTGAGCTGGGTGTGCTCTTTTTAACTTTAGAGGTTTCTTAAAATTTTTACACTGTATATTTATTACTCCTTTACTATAGGAAGATGAATATGTATGTTTGTTCAGGTGGGCACAGTTCCTATATGAAATATTCGTAACCTATGTTAGCACAGCTTCCTATGATTGATAGTTAGCCTTAAAAATAAACTGCTCTGGTCTACCCAATCTTGCTGTGAGGCTCTTCAGCAGTGACAAATGAGTTGTGTTTTCCTGCTGCTCATTGCTGTCATCTGGTAAATAGCTTGCACAACTTTCACTTTTTACACACAAAGGAAATACTTAAAATGTGTTCTGTTTGGTTGTTGTTTTCCTTTGGGATTAGCAGAAGTGAAAAAGTACTTTCACATATTCCAAGCAACTAAAAGCAAACTAAATTAGCTGTTCTAGAACAAGTGATATATGAGAGAGTGTTACTATGAAAACAGGTGAACTCATCAAAGAGATGCTCCTAGTGTTGCAGGTGGTTTTGGGAATCTGTGAAAGTACTGCGCACTCAAAGATTTTCTGTTGCATTTTCATGAGCAGTAACTTAATTTTACTATTTTTTTAAGGCCATCTTTTTAATATCTTTGTGATGTAAAAATTCAAGAGAACCAGTAGACTGCAATAAATAGATAAAAGCTGTGAGCAGCACAGGGAAGTCGGTAGTAGATTATCTTACATTTTGAAAAGGTTGACATGGGTAGAGTCACATAATGAGCTTTTTACAGTTAAATAGTCTGGATTTTATACTGATACACCCGTAAATTGAATAGTTAAGTTCTGTGGTCTTATATAAAACACAGCAGCTATTTCTGAGAACTGCTGAAGAAATAATGAGTAAGACTGAATAGTCATTAGAAGCTACAGTCTGATTGTCTAATACAAGCAGAATTGGAGCAAGGCAAGTATTCCCTTGTATTTCAATGCTGAGTATGGATTCATTGGCTTCATTATTTAGTTTTTGATCAATAATATATAATCAGTGCCTTGAATTCACTGAGGACTTCCAAGATTATGTTGTGAGTTCTGATTTAAAGTGTTTTATCAGACTCAAAAATTAATTCTACTTCAGTATGCTAAAAAAGTCTTTGTTTTTATTTTGGAAGTGTAATGCCTCATTAAAGTTTACTGGCTTAAGGGGATTTTTACCCTTTAAATGCAGTTCTGTGAACAGGCATACCTAAACATATTTAATCTGTGAAAGACTAGTGACACTATGCTTTCAGTACGATAGATTGCAAACCTACAGATAAAACATAAAAACTTAAGTCAGTATTTTCCTGATTAAAAGCAGTGTATATTTTGTAATGGATAATTTCACTTATAGAAGCTTAGTAGATTGTAAGCCTGTAGTGTTTTGTTGACCATTTGTCATGACTTAGAAAATACTAACTTTTGACTTTGAAAATAAGTTGATCTTCATCTGAGTATCAGGTTGTTGCTACCTTTCTATTAGCAAGTGACCAGTAAGCTATAAGAACTGGGATGTCTCCTCAAGACAGGGGTAAAGCACACCTTCATTGAATAAATGAAGAATTAAATGAAGGACCAGACAATTAAAACCTAGCAAAGCAGCAGTTGAAACAAATCTGGAAAGTTATTAGATTTTTCAGGTTACATCAAAAATAGCTAGGAGAAAAGTTCTGCAGTATCAAGATGGTAATAGTTATGTCATTTTGTATTATTGCTTCTGAAATTATTTTCCAACTCTTTAATCACTATGTATCATGTAATTTTGTGGGTTTTTTCCCCCTGAGAATTTATAAGAACTTAAATCAAAGCCAATGTTAATATATTCCATTTCTATCACTAATGTTGCCAAATATAGTACATATTGTAATATGAAGAGAGAGAATTACACAGTCATTCTATTATGTTGCTTGGTTAAATAAAAAAAAATAAATAAATCAGGAATTAAAGCAGTGCTGTGCACAATTTTCAGTTCCTGAAATCCTTTGTATCTTTGTTACTCATTCTGGTGAAGAAGAATATTTCTTCAGATTTTTTTTTTCCATATGAAGTTGAGTTTTTTAATATGAAAGCCAGAGTTTAAGGCCAAAATATGCAAGCCAGTGACTACAGTAGAATTATTTTGAAAATGTGGAAAGGAGACCTGGGCATCCTGAACCACATAGAATTGTAATATTCAGAAGGCTGCTTAGCTGGCAGATTTAGCAGACAACATAACTAATTGTAGGATGCTGTTCAAGGCCAGCATGTATAGTTTATTGTTCAAATAAAAATTATCCTTACTTAACATTGTTAACTCCAAGGAGACATGTTTTTTCACACACTGGCAAATAAGAGACATGCTGAGCTGTTTCCATAGTGATTCTGATTTACGATGAAGATGACTTACAGTTCTTTAAAGTATGTCTAGCTTCAAGGGAAGGCTGAAACAAAATACTTTTCAAAGATGCTGTGGTTTCATGTGGACTTTAGGGCATAGAAGCCTTTTGCAAGTGTGACCTACAGTTGTATAATCCAGCTCTGTCCAAACTATATTGCACTGAAACTCATGTGTGCACTGTTTTCCATTCCTTCTTTTGGGGAGGGGCACAGGATGGGAAGGGAGCTCAACAGGTTCAAGCAATCAGAGGACCAGTGCTTCTGGTGCTCTCCACAAGCCCTGCAGTGTAGAGGTGAACTCTGCTGGCTACCCACACTGAATTACAGGGTTGTGTCATGTGTAATGTGATGTGGATTTAACACCACATTTAACTCATTTAGTTGAATCTAACTGATAAATCTTGCAACTTACATTGATACTGCACCATAAAACACCCACGTCAGCCCAGTCTTTAAACATGTGCTTAACTTTGCAGCCTTGTGATTAAGGTTGTGGACTGGGACACTGAAGAGCTGGGTTCAGTTCCTGCTCTAGTAGAGTCATCCAGTGGGATACAGGGTAAGTCACTTAGGCCCCAATTTTTTTGAGCTGTTTAGGCTTGTCTCTGCTCAGCTATGCAACATCTGTCTAATTAAGAGATCAGGTATGATTTACAGTAATGTTGCTTATTTAAAAAACTTTGTACTGTTGGCTCTCAATTGACTATATGACAAAATTTTTAAGGATAGTGATGCCAAAGCTTCTCATTTGCAGTGTGAATTTACAGTATGTTTCTGTCTCACAGATCTTTTGAGAGAATGATAAATCAAGGGTATTTAATAGTATTATTCTTAAGACATATAATTCCCCTCATTTTGGAATGTGGTTGTTACTCTGTTCCTCAGTTTTCCTCATGTTTCTTTCCCCCTGTCTCTGTTGTCTCTTCTCATAGTAGAAAGCAAGTCCCTTGCATTCCTTACTGAATGGGAATGTTGCTGCTACGTCAGTAGAAATAATACTTATGTAGACAGTCTATACTGTGCTGACATGGGTAGGTAGACTGTGATGTTGGCTCCATGAGGGAGCACTGTAACCTCAAAGCCAGTACCTTGTTCAGCTCCTTGCATAGGTTTTGACCAAATGCTGCTTGAGCAGTATCATTGCATATATCATATTCTCACACCATGAAAATACAATGCAAAAAGCTATTTCAATGTTAACAACAGACAGTATTTTCTCAGATTCACTTTCCTCATGTCTTTTTTTCCTGCTTTTCTTAGGACTACAGTTACTCTGTGCTTAGGATCTTTGTAAGATCTAGGTGATGTCCAATATATGTGTATTTCACGAAGTGCAAAATAGCTAGTGAACCTAAACAGAAGTGGATGATACCAGAAAATGTGAGGCCTCCTGCACCTTTTAACTTTTCTAAAATAAATTATATTCCATGAGGTAGGCTGTCTACTAAGGATATGACAATGAATTATGATAAACTCCTAAAAAAGCCCTAGGATGTGGACGCTGGATGAAGAAAGTTAAAGTAGGACTTCTCTGGAGCTGAGGATAAATCCCAGATTGGGTTTCTGAACTTTACCTAGCTTCTCTCTCATCATAGAGATGAATGGACTGATTATACAACTTCATAGCTCTGAGTCTAAGCCTCTGAAGTTTTTAGATCTTTGCTTTGTAGCTTGCTCTGACACGCCGCAGCTTGCATCCCTCAAGTGCTTTTCTTTAGCCTTACAGCAGTTGCAATCAAAAGTCCTAAACTGTTTGAATTAGGTGGCCAGAGCAGTACTCTGCATTGCAACCTAAGAGCCATGGATTTGAAAATTAGGTGCCACACTGCTAATTTCTGATGCCTAAACGTTTAGTTAGCCCTATTCCTAAACACTTGGCAAGAGCATGGAGGAGGTTTGGCTCTGAAGTTGTCAGTGCAGTTAGGTATGGATATACTTGCTTGCAATTAGTTTTACTGAAGCAAATGGGGATATGGCCTCGAGTTAGAATTGTATGTGACCACTTCCAGGGAATAAGACCTTGAAAAAAGTAATTGTTTTAACATAATGTGTGTCAAACAGTGAAGTAACAGCTACATTAAAAAATGTCTGCAATGTGTGAGTACTGCAAGATCTGGATCTACAATACTCCCTTTCATATCCACCTCGTGTCTCTAGTCTCTGTCTGGAGCCTGATAGAAATGGACTGATTGAGTTTTCTTGCTTAGCTGGATAGAAACATTATTCTGCACATTGTGAAATCACCTTCCTGAGCATCTGAGGTGCACATGGAGAAATGAACAGGACTGTCTCCTGAAACTGCTTAAGATAGATGAAATTCAGAATGTATTCACAGTATGTTCTGTATTTTCTTTATAAATTCAGTCTTGCTGCTCCGTTACAAGTCAAGATGTAGAGGGTTTTTAAAGAAATGTTCAGCATGTGATTGCATCACTGTATCTCTAAAAACAGTTGAATCAAATGCCCAAAACTTCACACAAGCAAACAGCTAGATTAGGTAACTCACTTTCAGTAAGATTTGCCTCAGAATGTTACAGTGCTTTAGAGAGTCAATGTCTGGCTTTTCTTATAAGACTATGGCCAAGGTTCAGGTAAAATTAGTCTTTGCATGTGATCAAAGAAGCATTGCAGTGAGCGACACTAATTTGAACTGAAGCCTTTAAGAGGGCTTCACGTCTGTTGTGTCAAGTTCTGCCTCTTCTTCCTCTCTCTCTGATTTACACTTTGTTCCTTTCATAGGTGCCTATCTTGTGCCGTACTTAATATTGCTACTGATAATAGGCATTCCACTCTTCTTCTTGGAGCTTGCTGTGGGACAGAGGATCCGACGAGGGAGTATTGGTGTGTGGAATTACATCAGCCCCAAACTTGGAGGAATTGGATTTGCAAGCTGCGTGGTAAGTTCTTTACATTAATAGTGTGGTTTGCTTTCAGTCTGTGTAATTCAGCCTTGCTGTTCTGCTGCAGGAAGGGGCCACTGATTTGTAGCTGTGCTTCAAGGTCCGTTGACAGAGTTTTGGAAGAGCTTAAGATTGGTGCATTAGAAATATTACTGTATGTCTGTAAAATATAGATATGTCTGTAAAAATAGTCAACTGTTCTTTGTGATTCTTTTGACATTAGGATCTAGGTAACAAAGTAATCTTCTGGAGGAAAAAGAAAAGGTGAAAGTATAGGTGTTACATGATAAATACACAGTAAAGTGATGATTTAGAAATGCCACATGCTTTAATGGGGCAAGTAATTCAGTTCTTATTTTGACTTATTTTTGTTAAAATTTGGTTCAGTGGCTGATGTGCAGAAAATACAGTACAGTGGTTTTTTGTTGTTTTTTTTTTTTTTTTTTTTAAATGTAGTTAACAGTAACTTTTTGGCTGCTTCTCTTTTCTTATAGGTATGTTTCTTTGTGGCCCTCTACTACAATGTTATTATTGGATGGAGCCTGTTTTATTTTTCCCAGTCGTTTCAGCATCCATTACCATGGGACCAGTGTCCTTTAGTTAAAAATACATCTCATACCTGTAAGTTTATCTTAATGTTATTAAAAATCATATGAAATATACAGATGTTAAAATTTTCAAGTAGAAAGGAGAAAAAATACAGTTTAGAGATATTTGCAGGGAAGAATGTTATGTGCAAAGCCAGTTTTGCATCTTAATAAGACGTCACATTATAATAAAAAAATAATTAAGATAAATACACTGTATTTGGAAGGCAACATCACTGTCAAGATTTTGAAAGAGTGCTAGTTAGTCTGTTGAAGAAAAAAAGTCTGACTTTTTTTTTTTTTTGAAACTTCAGTGATTTCTTGGAGAAAAACAAAGGTTTAAGGAGGATATTTCTACATTTCCATTAGTAGGATACTTCCTGGCAACAAAGCAAGAAGTGTTGCATTACTAACAAGGCAGAAAATGGAAAGTTGTAAACATCAATGAAATCCATGTGATAAAAGCATTGTTTGTTTTGTAACCAGTAGAAGTTAGATAATTGGTCATGGGTTTGTTGCTGTACTGAGATGGTCTCAAATTGAGGAATTATACAACAGCATGGTTATCTCATAATAATTACATACTTCAGATTATTCTTGCTCTTGAAATGTGAAATATTTCTTTTAATTTCTTTTTATTTCAGATCTTAAATTTTCTTTATTGACCTTTGATGGTTGTTTTTTTTTTTTTTTTACCCCTTAATAAAGGACATAACCAGAGACATTTGACAAGTCGTACAACATTTTTATAGTGTCTTTGCCAGGATTGCTTGCTTTAGTTGTTTGGAATAGTCAGTATATGTGAATGTTGGCTCACACTCAAATTGACTGCTTTTCACAAGCTATTGTCCATTGGTTGAGCCACAGTGTTTGTTTATAGACTGTTATCATTCCTTAATATTAAGATAAAGTGTGTCAGCCTAACTTAAGCAGAGGTCATTTGAACTAAGCTTAAACACTGAAAAGTATTATATTAGATAACATGTAAAATTCTTTGTAGTTTATTTCAGTGAAGATCTGACACCTGTGTTAGGTTTCTTAGAACTAGCATACTTTTTCCCTTTTCATTAATTAAGCTTGACTTTGGACCTAGGTAAGAGGTATGGTTGGTTATCAGATACAAATAATTTGTAAAAAAGTTAATATTTTTTTTGAAGAATTCTTTCTGTTTATATTTGTTATATGTCTATCCAGGCAGAATTTCTTAAACTGTTCAGTAATGTGAGTAAACCAGAATTACACTATAATTAAAAAAATGACTTCTGTAATACATGTAACTTACATTTAAAGTACATATTTAGGAGACATTTTTTCCTTTTTTCATCACTTTAGTATCATTATGTTGTTATAATTTATCATAGTAATTGTCTGTTGATTGGAGTATCATATCAAAGCAGACACAATTGAGAACTTTCTTTCCATACATTTTCAAAATTAATACAAGTCACTGTTTAATTTCAGAGAGATACTTTTCATTCTATGTAAGTCACAGTATCATATGTAGATAATCTAATCATGGTATCACAGAATGATTTGGGTTGAAAGGGACCTCAAAGACCATTTAGTTCCAACCCCCCTGCCATGGGCAGGAACACCCTCCACTAGACCAGGTTGTTCAAAGCCCCATCCAACCTCCAGGGAAGGGGCAGCCACAGCTTCTCTGGGCAGCCTTTGCCAGTGCCTGACCATCCTCATAGCAAACAAGTAATTCCTTAAATCTAATCTAAATCTGCCCTCTTTCAGTTTAAAGCCATTACCCCTTGTCCTATCACTCCATGCCCTTGTAAATAGCCCCTCTGCAGATTTCTCGTAGGCTCCTTCAGGTACTGGGAAGGCCGCAACAAGGTGTCCCCTGCAGCTCAGGACACAGTAATTGTGCTTGGGATTGCCCTGACCCATATGCAGGACCTTGCACTTGGCCTTGTCAAACTGATCTTATGTGTGATAACTGTGTGATCAATGGAACTCATGTCTTCATCTAGGCCTGTCTACTAATTGAACCTCAGTGAAAAGTAAGTTTTTGTCTTTTAGAGAATGATTTAAAATGCTTTGTGAGTTTAGTTCCTCAGTAAATGATGATGGCAGAATTGTAGATTTTAAGAATTTACAGAATATTTTTATGAAATGTGGGGATAATACTTCTGTCCTGAAACCATTCTTTGCTTGCTAACATCTCTTGACAGTTGTGGAGCCAGAGTGTGAAAAAAGTTCTGCAACCACTTACTACTGGTACAGAGAGGCACTGAACATTTCCAGCTCTCTGTCAGAGAGTGGGGGTTTGAATTGGAAGATGACTATCTGCTTGCTGGCTGCCTGGGTCATGGTATGCCTAGCCATGATCAAAGGCATTCAGTCATCAGGCAAAGTGAGTATACTGTTTACCTATGTGGCAGTGTTTTACTTTGAAACATTTAATGACATTTTTGTTCACCACACCCTCCGTTTCTCATGTAATCTGTAGGAGCAAGTTAAAAGCAGTGACTCACTCCAGTATTTGTATAATCTCAACTAGAGGAATGTTAGCAGTTACGCATTAAAATTGTAGCAATTTAAGTGGGAATTGTAGTAATTTCATGGGAATTGAGATCTGAAGAAGAAGCATTTCTGTTCTCATCAGTGTAACTGTTTCAAGTAACTGTACCTTTATTGAATTGTTAATGCAGTGTAACTCTGTGTAGTTTTAATGTCTGAAGGATTAGGTTTCCATGTATACTCACAGCATGATTGCAGTGCACCGAGGTCCTCAAAAGTCCTTGGCATTTTGCTTTTTGTCATTACTGTCACTGGTATCTGTGCTTCTGTCATTCACACAGCTGCTTTTCAGGATTCTGGATTGTTTCTTTTGACTAGTGACTAACATCCCTTTGCATCTAAGTACCATCACCTCCATTGTCTTTCCTCTCCTTTCCATGCAGCCAGCCAGATTGTCTAGTGAATTATTTGCTTGCTCCTTTCATCTCAGTGGGACTTCCAGATAAAAACCAATGTGTTCTAACAGCAAAATTCTTTGCTATTAGAATATTTGGCACTGAGGTGGAAATTCCTGTGACCTCTTTAGTGTATTTCAGTTAAAGAAACAGCTAGCAAGTTTAGTGAGAGAATAATTTCACTAAACTTCAAGGCACAGAACAGGTTTGTTTTCATTTAGGTTGGAGAATGAAAGTTTGTATTTGGCTACTAATTTTTGTCTAGTCTTTGTAGATAGATGAGTCAATCAGAGTGTCGGAAAGGTATTCTGTTACATAAGTGTTTAAGGGATAGAGAAGTGTTGGTCCAGTAGTCAGTGGAAAAGTATTTTCTAGCTTTTATGACTCAAACCTACTAGATCTTAAAATAATTTCTGTAGATGGGAAATATCCCCATCTTTTCTTCTGTTTTGTCAGAAAGAATTACTTAGTGGTTATATACTTTCCACTGACTCTTATTTTCTTTCCCTCTGAAGACAGGATGATTCTCTGTTGATGCTGCATGTCTTTACCTTGCCACGTACTTGAAGCAGAGTGTTTCTAAACCAGTCTACTTCTGTCTTTCTTGATGTCATCTCATCGAATGCATACTGAATATCCCTGGAAGCTCAGCAGTTTGTTATCATTAGTCAACGCAATGACAACTGTATTCTTTTAATACAGTACAGAATTTCTTTTACAGTCACGTGATTTTCCTTTCTTCTGCAGAAACGTTGGGAATGGGAAGTGTTCTGTGTATTTCTTAAGAGTGCATGATTATTGAGTCAGGTATATACTGAGTAACAAATGAAGCTATTGAAAATAAAGTCCATGGGTGTCATTTTGAATTCCTTTTTAATGTTTTTCAGATCATGTATTTTAGTTCCCTTTTTCCTTACGTGGTACTTTTGTGCTTTCTGATCAGAGGACTGCTCCTTAATGGCTCAGTGGATGGAATTCGTCACATGTTCACACCTAAGGTACGTGCTTAATTTCTGTTAGCAGTGTATTAAAGTTTCAGTGGCAATTCGAACATTTATTAATTCAAGCTTATTGTTTTCATAGAACATTTGACATTTCCCCATTTGCTTAAATTGCAAATTGTTGTTGACCTCAGTGGCAACAATATTAAGCCCTGAGGTCCAAAATTTCTTCAGTGTTCCAGGGGTCTGTGTAGAGTTATCTCCTTTAGCTGATGAGTTCCTAGAGTTAGATGCCGTTAGAAAGCTAAGAAACTGGAGCTATTTCCAGGATTTAGGATGTTTAGAAAGCTTCAAATACTGGAAAGAGAAATAAATCTTAAATCTTGCTATTCTATAGGGTTAAAATGCCTAGTTCTGGGACATCACAATGAAATGCCTTACCTTGAATGCTGTCACAGTTATACATAATTAACTTGTCCCATTTGAAAGGGGGCAAACTTATCTCTTTTTAGAAATAAATTAGTGCTGTTTGCATAGTACCCCAAAAGCACAGGAGCCCTGTCTTTAATGCTCTGCCCGTCTTGTAAAAGTAGCGTAAATAGTCACCACTTGGCTTTCCTTTCCATGTTCTGTATTGCTGTCCTGCCAAGGCAGCAGCAGGTCTAAACATAACACTTTTTAACCTGGAAATATATATTACAGAACTTGAGATTTTGTAACTGTGGAGGTGAGAAGGGATGTAACGAATCACTGTATAGCCTGAAGGTCTAAATTCTACTCACACCCATCTCAAATGCTTCTAACTGTATCTATGCTACGGGAACAGTGTGTTTGAGTAGTCAGAGCCATACTTGCTCAGAAGTGCATCATGTTGGGGCTCATGTGCCTCACTGTATTATGAAATGGACTTTGCAACAGGTGTGTTTCATAATACAGTTCAGCAGAACGGGACTGATGTTTCAAAAATGAAAGCTAAATAATAAGATCATTAAAATCAACGGCACATAGTGGTTAGTTCCAGATGACAAGAGGTGGTGTCAATTGATTTGATTTCCAGGTGGTTTGAGTCTGTGGATAGCTGTCATCCTATAAAAATGGCCTTTGTTAGCTACCACACTGTTACTTCTTCCACTGTGATATGCAGTTGTGCTCTGCTTCACTCGCTGCCAGTGCTCGAGTCATGGTTGTGCAGGAGGGAACCTGCAGTCCTCTCAGGCAAATTTGGTCAATCTGAGGAACTGAAATGCAGTGCTCACTGATGAAGGGGAAGTCTATTGCAGACACAGAATACAGACTTGTTGAAGTTAAAATTCAGTTTTTCAACAACAGCATTAATCCTTTAACTATACAAGTACCACTAGATATTGAGGGAAAGTAAATGCTGAAACTGCCTTTGAATACCAGAACCTCTTTGCTCTTCACTATTTCATCTTTCATGAGTTAGACCTAAAATAAGTTGCAGCTGATGCTTACTTTATAGTTATAACTTAATCAGTTGTTTCAGGTGTTCAAATTAACAATCTTGGAAGAAAACATGTTTTTAATTTCTTCTGCTGGTTTCCAGTTCCATATCTCAAAATCTAAGTTGTGGCTTAAATTTGTGGTTAGGAGGCCTATATGTCACATGCACTATATATGAATACAAACCTTCAAAGGTATATTCATTATAAACTCTGATTTTTTCTGTACTTGAGCACTAATGTGAGCTGTAGGTTGGTATGAAGCTATCTGAAGTTCAGACTCTCCCACCTGTTCTTCCCGTTGGCTCCACTGTGCTAACAGTTTGTTTGGGCAGGCAGATATCAAAAAGAATTGCTACACTGATCCAGGTTGAAAATAATCCAAGCAGATTGACAAGAGCAGGGGAAGGAGAAACATCTTTTCAGCCTTTATTAGTTCAGCAAATGACCACATTTTGACCACAGACAAACACAACACAGAAGGGTTGTGTGAGCACAGCAGAGGAGTGGCATATGTTGGCCCTGTTGTGAGGCCACACTGCTAACGGAGAAAGGGAGAAATTCTCTCTTTGCCTTGGTTGATGAACAAAGCAGAAATTCTAAATAACCTCAACGAAAACCTGAAAGAAAGGTATATGAAAAGGCGCTGAAGTCACCTACTGCAGTGAAGCCGTTGGACTGTGTGTAGCTTAAATACAGAGCCCCCACAATTTAAGAAAATGCAGCCCCGTACTAGCTACCTTGAAGAAAATGAACCCTATCCCCGCCAAAACCAGCTCAAACAGCACATCAATTGCAAGTTTATTTTGGAATGCTAGGCAATGTGCATGTGAGAACACGTTGCTACCTTGGATGATACCCTGTGATAGATGGCAAAGAGCAAGAAGCATTTCAAAAGCTAAACCATTAGCGTTTGGTAAAATTAAAATTGTTCCTCGAGCTCCCTCTAGTGGAAAATCTCCAGCATGACTGTGCGCTGCAGGCAGGTGGAACCACGTGCAGTAGCTACATGTGCATTGTAACAAAATGAGAACAAAAATTAGAAGCAAAGAACAAGTTTATTTTCATCAGCACCCTTTTTTTCTTTCAAATATGTTGTATCTTAGCGATATTTAAAATAATAAAGGAAGTACCTGATACTATATATAATAAGTGTTACACCTTTGTGGGAAACTGGGACATTTTTAAAAATGGTACCTAACAGTAGAAGACAATATTTTTTTCCCTCAGAATAAGACAATCAGTCTTTTGATGCAGGCATCATTCCGATACTTCTTATTTTTACTGTTTTCAGTAAGCCTAGGATAAGCCCAAACTCAGCAGAAACCCCCAACGTGTTCACAGAAGTAAGGTCTTTCACTGTAAAATGAAGAGAGGCCCTGAATCAACTTGGGAAAATCTAGCTTTTAAATTTCATATGTACATCTATTTTATGATTTAGTATCTAGAAGGATCTGTGACAGATTATGACTCATAACTTTTAACAACTATTTTTTGAAATGTGATCACCTGAAAGATCAGTGCAGTTCACTGTGTTAATGAAAGGCCTAGTTGTACCTTGAATACATGATCCATTTAATTTAGGGTAAGTTTGAAGTATCTAGCTTAAGGGAGATTTGACATGTGGGCTATAGAGGTTGGGGTAGCTGATGTTTATTTCATAAGTTGCATTTTGCTTTACATATTTGCATGTAATAAAATTTCACAGAAGCATGTTTATCTCATGGTCACTCTTTAAGTAATAACTAAACAACTTTCAACATTTGTGATCATTACAAAAAAAGTCAAAAAAGTCTTAATAAAAAAAGACAGTAAATACTGTAAACTCCTGCCCCCCCCTCCAAAAAAAAAAGAAAAAAGAAGGGTGTTCTCTCTTACTTCACAGTTTAGCTAGCTGCTAGTTCAATAATGATAGAGCTCCAGTAGTGTCTCATGTTCAGAACATACTCTGTTTCTCAAGGATTATTTAAGATAAAAATAAAAAAAATTTCTGGATTAAAAATTTGCTCAGGTTTAGGTGTCACATTCAGCTTTCATTGTATCATAAAGAAAATGCAGTTGTAGTGGAGTATTTTTAGCATTTTATGATATAGGTTGTCTTCCTGTTATTTTCTGTTGTCTTTTCATATAATAGAAATGCATTTTATAGCTGACATATATTATATCTAATTTCAAACAGCTTGAAATAATGCTGGAGCCCAAGGTCTGGAGAGAAGCTGCTACTCAGGTGTTCTTTGCCTTAGGGCTTGGATTTGGTGGAGTCATTGCCTTTTCAAGCTACAACAAGAGAGACAACAACTGCCATTTTGATGCTGTACTGGTGTCCTTCATCAATTTTTTCACTTCTGTGCTGGCAACTTTGGTGGTGTTTGCAGTTCTGGGCTTCAAAGCCAATATCATAAATGAAAAATGTGTTATCCAGTATGAATATCCATTTATTTTTCTTTTTTTTTTAATGGTATATTTCATTTCTGAATTAACACAGATCATTGATTTCCATGTTTTGTTGTGTTTTACAGAAACTCAGAGAAGATTTTAAAACTTTTGAAAATAGGCAATCTGAGCCAGGATATGATCCCACATCATATCAATTTCTCAAGCATTACAGCAGAAGATTACAATTTAGTTTATGACATTATTCAGAAAGTTAAAGAAGAAGAGTTCGATTCTCTCGGTCTGAAATCTTGTCAGATTGAAGATGAGCTTAACAAGGTGAGAGTAATAAGTCACTCTTAGATACAGAGGTTATGAATGGATGAATATTTGTAAGCCTGAAATAAACTGAAGCATGCTTACAGAGAGTATCGATACAGTGTACCTGTCAGCAGCGCACATACAGAGTTACACATGGAAACATGAGCATTCCAGCTCACCTGAAGACTTGGGCCCAATGTCCTCTTCTAGTCTTCGCTGATTTGTAATTTTCTGATCATTATATTGCTCTGACCAAGAGGTTTTAAAGTTCTGTGGGCTTTTAGAAAGTTTATTATGTTTTTTCAAGTCCTCTGATTTTTCCAAATACTAAGCAGAAGTGTATGTATTCAATATGCATACCTGTGTGAGCATATTTGAGCTTATTTACCTGTGTGACCTGTCCTAGGGAACCTGCTTTGGCAGGGGTGTTGGACTTGGTGGTCTCTGGAGGTCCCTTCCAACCCCTACAATTCTGTGATTCTAGTGTTAAGATACAGTTATTAAATACTACTTCACTAGAAAGCAAAAATACTCTTATTATAGAATTGCTTAATGAATACCATCCTGATTTGAAGTCTTTACAGTAACATGGGTTTGTAAAATAAGATATATTTTTCTAGGTTTTTCAGAGGGACCTCCAGTTTTAGACAGCGACCTCTAGGTAGTTGCACCAGTATCTGAAGCTAAAATGTGAAATCTGTGACTTAGACATTTAAAGTTCCTGGACTATTCCTGCCATTTAAATTTGAAACAAATAAGTATAGAAATGAAATCCTTTATTTACTGGAGTGAACAGAGTGTGTTTTTCTGTAGCAGTCCTGTTTAATATCTGTCATGCAGAACTATCAGTGAAGGAGAGGATGAAGTATGTTCTTAATATCATTGAATTTACAGATTCTCAACTAAATCCAACACTCCAGAATGGTATTAATTAAGCTTACAGGTTTGGAAGAATCCCATGTTAGATAGCAACTTCCTGGCACTGCATGAACATAAAGTCAGACTGTCAAAGTCAGGCTGTCAAACTAGGAAAAGAATACTGTCCGTGAGTATAACATGGATTTTTTTCTCACTGACAGGCAGTTCAAGGAACTGGTTTAGCTTTTATCGCCTTTACAGAAGCAATGACCCACTTCCCTGCTTCTCCATTCTGGTCAGTGATGTTCTTCCTCATGTTAGTAAATTTGGGGCTTGGAAGTATGTTTGGAACCATTGAAGGCATCATCACACCCATTGTTGATACCTTCAAAATCAGGAAAGAAATTCTTACTGGTGAGTTGCACAAACTTTCTTTTCTCACTACAGTAGTAAACTAAAATGGGGTTTTTTTGAGAATATGAGGTCCCATTTTAGGGATCAGTAAATCACTGTATTCCAGACTCTACTTCCATGCAGAGGCACATCTGTATCTGCAGGTAAAATCTTTTCATGAATGCTACAATAGAAGGAACATCCTTCTCACATTAATCTCCCATTAATCCTTAATCCCATTAAATTTTAATGGAGGATTTCTATAACAGGTTCCTGTATTATCAGTCCTTTTGAGCTCTTGTAGAATACTTTCTATTCAAGCCTGTGTCAAAGATCAGAGAAACTAATGAAAAGGAAAGAATGGGAATACATTGCAAATTACTAAAAAAAATTCTTAAGTAGGCTAAATGAAATCTTAATGTATGATAAGATGTTTAGTATGTTAAAAATCAGTACAGTTACTTTCTAGAGGAATATATTTTTCCCTGTTGAATGTGGAAAGGGTCTTAGATAAGTTGCCTAGGTGTGGTGTTTTTATTTAAATGACCAAAGGTATTTGAGGTGTAGCCTGTTCGTGTAGCTCTGATGATCTTGCATCAGTTTCTCTTTTTGAGATAGAAGGTGAAAGTTAGGTTTCTGAAAATATTCGGGACAGCTGCAAGGGACTCGATGTATTGTGCACAAATTTGGGTTTTGTTTCAATACCCATGATAGGCATAGGGGAAAAAAGAATAACATTATCTAACTCTATAAAGGAAATATTAATACATTTTATAAGAGTTAACCCCTGATGCAGAAGAGCACTGCTTTTTCCTGACTATGCTCCTTACCCCAATTAGATAATAAGTAATATTTAAAAGAATACATTTTTTATTTACTTTGCTAGGTCTATGAATAAAATTACTCATAAAGGTAAAGAAAATTACTTTTTCAGAAGCCCTAACCTATCAAGCACTTTAAAAAAAATTATTATTCAGCTCTAAAATTCTTACTGAATAACCAGTGAGACAGTTAGAAATGAGATGCTTTTCCAAGTATATATAGTCATTACTCTGGAGTAATGGAGCATTTTACAAGTAATTCCTTGTTACTGTGTTTGACAAAAAACCTATTAAGATAAAGGAATATTCAAGAACTGCCTTTCTCTGATAGTTTTTTGAGTGGTAGGCATGCATGCATGATTTTTTGCTAAACTCAGTTGTACACAAAGGATTACAACTCAGTGTGGTGCTTTTATAATTAACTTGTAAAATTGAAATACTTGGGTTATGCTTCATACAGTATTGGTGGGATTTAGCAAGGATTATGTCTGTACTACACTTTGTGCTTAAAACCCGCAAATCTTCAACTTCTGCAGAAGTGTGAGAACATTTGCAACTTTTTGCACCATGGGTCCAGCTCAGTCCCTCTTGAGTTCGGGGAAACCAGCTCATATGTGTGAAGTTATTTTGTATACAGTGTAAAAAACGAGACTCAGGTGGAGGAGATTTTATGTGTTCTGTTAGTTTTGTTATCTTGCATTAGGAGCCTTTTTATTTTTTAAAATCATAGCCTGAAACTTTGGTCTTTTTCTCTTCTAAATTCCCAAAAGCAATCTAGTGACCAAATAACTTGACATACGATATTTGACTCACCAATTCAGTTTATTTTAGCCTTCCATTGACATTCAGTTAAATGTTTAATGAGAAATAGTCACCTGACTATTAATCACTCAGGACTGCTCTAATGGGGCAATTCTAGTAACTACTAATTTCTTAACTTTTCTTTATGCAGGAAATAGGTGGGATTTCTTCTGCTTTTAACACTGAGACCCCATAGAAAGAAATACTTTGACTATATGAAATCATGTGTTAATGTGTCTCTTTGCTTCTGTGAAATGCCTTTATTTCCTTGTTGTCTATGGAACTTTGTTGTAATTACAGCTCCCATTTCTACCTTTTATTCCAGTCATCTGCTGCTTGGTAGCATTTTTTATTGGCCTGATCTTTGTGCAGCGTTCTGGAAATTATTTTGTGACGATGTTTGATGACTACTCAGCTACTCTGCCCCTGCTTATTGTGGTCATTTTAGAGAATATTGCGGTCACCCGAATTTATGGAATAGACAAGTAAGTGAAGGAAATCTTATTTCCCTGTCCCTATCAACAGTAATACTCACAATAATTGGTAATACTTGAATTATATGGTACAAAGTATTTGTGATGTACACATAAATGCAAGTAAGTAGAAAGTGGGGTTAATCTGGGTATAAATACAGTCTGCTTTTAAGAACAGGTTTGGGGCAAGATAAACTATGTCTGGACTGTGCAGTGAAACCCAAAGAGCAATTGCAACAGATCCAAAGAGAGGAGAATGTAGGAAAAGAGGCAAAGTTGGAGAGTTAGGAATGAGGCTGGACATGCAAGCATGAGGAAATTATATAGAACTAAGAGAGCAAGAGGAAGATTTTCAACCATGGTGTAAGCATCAAATAAAGATGAGTATTCTGAACAGATCAGTATTCCAGGAAGCCTGAGAGTACCAATTCCAAATGACAGTGACAGTAAGGAATATTCCGTTTATTACTATTTTTAATTTGGGTTGTTGTAGCAGTTAATTGTTCTTTGCATTAGTGGTGAGAGAGGAAATAATAACATAGAATAGGGTCAAAACTAACTTGCAAGCAGCACAGTTGGCAATGAAGTTGTGACCTTCTATCAGTGATGGCTGAAGAGAAAAGACCATCAAGTCCCTCCAATTGATTTCTGTTCCAAGACATAAAAAACCCAGAATGTTTTTTTTAAGGAATAGAAAAGCTTGTATGAAAAAATAACTCATGCCATCCACAGATAAAACAGAATATGCTATACTAGCATGTTGAAGTATTTAAACATCTGTGATTCCTTTGCATGTACAAAGGGTGACATAAAATGGGTGGTTTTTCATTTGACTTTTCACTTGTTCAATCTTGACTAATCAGCCAGTCCCTCTCCATAATGAAGTAAAACTATAATAGGAAAATTTAATTTTATGGTTTCCAGACCTTGTTTCTGGTCTACGCAAGTAGTGCTTCGTCTGCTTACTCACTAGGGAGGAATTCCCAGTTGGACCACATGTATAATCTTATAATTGATCACATAGACATGAAAAAAAAACCCAAGTAGATGATTTTACATATGCAAATAAAAGTTGAAATGTATGACCTGGGTATCAGGTTGCTAATGTCCTATCAGAGAGAGTTCCACTGTGAAGGGAAGTAAACATGCCAGACGTCAGCAAGTTGCCTGTGAGGAAGTTTAGGAACAGCTAAAATATGGTAATAGTTTGCTTCTGAATCAGTGTGCAGTTGGTTCATGTTTTCAGAAGGGCTTTAGAAAGAGTATAGGGAAAGTTAACAGCCAAATTTCTCATTCATATTGCCACCTGAACCTCCCTCTGGAGGATACCTCATAATTATTCTGATGTATATTTCTCCCAAATATTCTTCTTCAGGAACCTGGTGTTCTTGTTAGCAAAAACTGCCATTATCAACAACTTTAAGTTGTTATTGGCTGTGATAGCACATAGGGGTCATACTTAGAGATGAAGATCCATGTAGATATCTTACTAGCTACATTGTCTTCTATCAGATGGATGTTTTTGTTTTTTGTTTTGTTTTGGTTTGGTTTCCAAAGGGATCACATGAAAGGACAGAAAAAAGACAACTTAGGAGTTCCTGTAGTCAATAAGGAAAACCTGCTATGCTGGAATCAGTGCTAAAGGAGCTTGGTAGCTTTTAAAAGAGGATAAATAGGATGGAAATGATGAGACTTTAAAGGGAAAAGAATAGATTTATTTCTAACTGGATGAAGAACTAGAGATCACAGAAAAAGAAAAAAGCTGTCTATAGAGAGCACAAACACTTTGTAAATTAAGCTTCTTTTTAACAGAGTTGTTTCATTGCATTGTAAACAAAGGACAGAAAACCCCAAACTGCACAGTTGGAAAAAACTTTTGAGAGTTTGTATGACACAAGCTTCACATGTGTAAATGCTTTGAAAATGTATTTATTGCTATAAGTGCTTTTTTGAGACACACATTTCAAAAGGAGTTGGGAACACAAGGAAGTTAAAACAGAATCAGTGCTTGTGCACACTCCAAAAGAATTAACTCTAAAAATACTCTCTCTTTTCTACTGGGTCTGGAACCACATACTCCTCCATCAACAATACAAAAATAGGAGTTTTGTTCGTATCATAACTTGCAATTCTGAGGCACGAGGAGGCAGATGTAAAACTTCACAAAGTTTTATTTCAGCAACTTCTCTGATGCAAGCCATAGCTTATGTGTAAAGTTCAATCTTTACACTGCAGCGCACATGTGGGTTTGAAATAAATCTTGCAGAATCTCCAAGATGTGCAGGTTATTTATGCCTTCAAAACTAATGATACATGCCTCAGTAAAGAACCCAGTAGACAATATAAAAAGATGTAAAAAAACAGTCTTAGAAAAGAAAGGTGAGTTTAAATATCTTTCCAGCATGGTCCAGCAAGCAGTTTTCTAAGTCACTGTGCTGCGTAGTGATTTCTTCTGCTCATCTGTTGCGAACTCTTAATAGAAGCTCTATTTTTCAGCCCATCAGGTAATCGGAATTGTAGCCATATATATGTATGTGCATTTTTCAGTGTGCATGTTCCCTCAAATTAGGTGCTGTGTATTGCTTATAGTACTTGAAATCTCGGTGTATGTGCTAACCTTCTCTTGCCTTCACAGATTTATGGAAGATCTGAAGGATATGCTTGGTTTTTCTCCAAGTCAGTATTATTACTATATGTGGAAGTATGTTTCACCTTTAGTATTGTTATGTTTGCTGGTTGCTAGCATTGTCCAAATGGGATTGAGTCCTCCTGGCTACAATGCTTGGATTGAAGATACGGTATGTATATCACAGGTGCCATCACCATTGTAATGATCATACCTGAAATATTTCAGAAGTAGGGAAAAGACAAAGAAATTGAAATTAGAAATTAAAAATCAGTATAGATAATGACAGGGTTTTTTTTATCTCAAGTAGTGTTGATGTAAACCCAACCAAACTTTTAGAGTAGTTCTTCTTTACAATATAACAGCTTGACACGAACACTCATGCTTTTTGTGACATTTAGTTTGTTGATGTTAAGAAGAAATTCTGAAGGGTGGCAGAGGTTATTCCATTGCATTAAGTTTTATTTCAGTGCAGAAAATAGTTGGGTGATAACGCTGAATAAATAATTTCGGATGTCACTTCAATTTTTTATGCGGAATTAAATGTTGAGATTAGCTGTGTCATAGCTTTTCCTTTTTGGGAACACATACCACGTTGTACGTAACAGCTACATTAAAAGCTTTCTCTGATAAGAATGTTTGATTTCTAAAAAAACTTCATGTAGCTCCAAAAAGAGTCGGTGAAGGTGACTCCTCTAAGAGTTTGCTTAGCTTGTAGGCTTGTCAGCTCTCAGCCGTTTCTACAGGCTTGTCATACAGAATACAGAGAGAGTAAAATGTCAGAGAAATGAATCTCAGGGACCCTTCCAAATGGATAATTGTCCAAATTAGCCAGTTTTACAATAGGTAGACACCTGCCTCTAGCCAGACAACCAGTGCTACTTTCTTGGGATTTATTGAAAAGCGTGCTTCTTAAATTTGATTCTCACCTTCAAAAGTTAGAAAGAGAAATATTTTAGAATAACAAACATGCTGTTCCTTTCTGTTTATAAAATTAAATGTTATTTGAGCTACTGTTAGCCAGCGATTCATTGATGCAGTAGAGGTATGGGGTGCAGTCACTGCCCCAGAAAATGTTATCATTTACATGAAGTTTGTGCAAAGTGGAACAGTTTTCTGTCTAGACCAGCTACCGGCCTACAGAACAAGAACTTGTTTTCCATGCACAGTTGCACATACCACTGCACATTTGTCTATTCTGAATGTCTTTTAAAGGATCACGCAACAGCTACAGACAAGTGTAGCAGAAAGCCTAAGGTGAAAATCTTGATCTGGGTTCTGCTAGAGTGCTCTGAGCATCTCAGAAACTGGGGGGCAATGTTGTGGTCCTACTTACTGGCAGTAAGATAGCAATCCTACATCTCCATGACTGAGATATCTGTAGTGGTGCTCACATTGTAGGCGCACAGTCACAGAAGGATGAAGATGTGTTTGAAAACTGCAGGCCTTGGTGAGGACCTGCAGGTTTGCTCTTTTTTAAGTAAAGATGTATTAACAGTTTTTCTTTTGGCTTGCCTAGGCTATGGAAGAGTTTCACAGCTATCCAACATGGGGAATGATTGTCTGCATATCTCTGATGGTATTGGCCATACTGCCAGTCCCTGTAGTTTTCATGGTGCGCCGTTGCAACCTTATCGATGACAGCTCTGGTAGTTTGGCATCTGTATCCTACAAAAGAGGCCGGATAATAAAGGAACCTGTTAATCTGGAAGGAGATAATACGAGTCTGATTCATGGGAAGAGTCCAAGTGAAGTGCCATCTCCAAATTTTGGCAAAAACATATATAGAAAACAGACTGGATCACCAACTCTGGACACTGCTCCAAATGGACGTTATGGGATTGGGTACCTAATGGCAGATATGCCGGATATGCCAGAGTCTGACTTGTAACCACAGAAAAATAATACACTCTTTGTTTCTGCTCTCTCACTGATCATGCCTCTCCTACAAGAAGTGGTCACCTTCATTTCTAGGGTGCGATCTCAGGTGCTCCGTAGTGACAGTCCTTAAAATGTCACGACTGTATGTACAGGTTGAGAAAACTCCCTTTGGATTAGTTCTCTGGGTTTGCGTTTGCACTGACAGGAACACACTCAAAATGAATGGCAGCCTGCATCTGCCAGCATAGCCAAGCATTTGATTTTCTAAATTAATTTCCAAATTTAGAGCTTTCTATCTCTGATGACCAGGTCTCACTCAAATGATTGAGTATTTCTGAGGTAATGTCATAGAAAATCCAGTTTTTCAGCTTTCAGGTTAACTCCCCAGTATTCAAAGTGAGCTCAGAAGTAGCTCACCAAACCTGTGTTTGTGAAAACATTTGTATATACCTTATGTATATATGCTGTACTTATTTTGTTAGCACTGATAATTACTTAGGCTATTATTTGAGTAAAAAACAAACCTGCAAACTATTTTCTTATATAATAGCTGTATAGAGCAATAGTATTAGAAAATCAAGGAGTAGACTTACGGGAAGGTGAGGAAAGATTCCCTGTTCACTGGGGACTGCATAAACTGTGGTTGTATATTTTGTGTAAAATATTTGCTTTTTTCAGTGTGAAAACAATGTAAGAGTGAGTCACTCCAAGGATCTTAAGGATTGTGCAGATTCTGCATTTTTTTCTATGCTGTGTGCCTAAAGAAATACCTTCTTGATATTTATTGTGGTTACAAGATTACATATATATTATATTTATATAATATACTTGTAATGTAAATATGTATATTATTCTGTATGTAATCGTTTCAAAAGTTGAAGTAAGATGGCTTTTTTTAATTAGTCTCCTTTGGTTTTGCTTCTGTTTTATGCAGATATTTTTTTTCAGTCAGTAATTGTTAAGAACTGTATGTCATTACATTTTAATCTATGAATAAAGAGATTGACAAGGTGTTTCTCTGTGATTTCCTAGTATGCTTACCATAACTGTGCATTTATAGTAACTTTTTTTTTTATAAAATGAGTTTTCTCACTTTTATTCTTCTGTTTCTCTCCCCCTCCCAGCAGGCAGGGGAGTGAGTGAGCAGCTATGTGTTGCTCAGTTGCTGACTGGGATTAAAGCACGGCAGTAACACAGCCTGCTTTTCCCTCAGCTGGACCACCTAAAGGGATGTTTACCAGCTGAACAGAGATGCTAAAGTAAGCTGAAAACAAATGAAAGAACTAAATTGGTCATCGTAATAAAACTGTTGGGCAAGATCTTTTACTGTGAATGCAGTACTTGATGTAGCACTGTAAGCTGGTGTGATACTCTGTAAGCTCCTACACAATGTATTCTTACCTTAAAGGGCTTTAAGTGTAAGTTCTGACTACTATTTTTAATGACAAAGGGCAGAACCTACATGTGTTTTCCTAGCATCAGACACATTAATCAATCCGAGGAAAATGCAAGTTTCAGAATCCCAACCAGAGATGGATGTCTCACCATCCTACTCTCCGTTACTTCATTTTAACACTGTTTCACAGGCCAGAGACTGAACTGGGTCTCTTACATAGCTCTGACCATCATTCCTTGCCCACTTTCTGCCCTTTGATGCAGGAAGAAACATTGTGAAAGATGATTTCGGATGCTGGTGGCCCAAGAGGTAAGTGCCTTACGCTTGTCCACAAGAGAGCAACATTGTTCTAACACATACTGTAGCTGTGTGCTTCAAGGGTACAGCTTTGACCATGTCAGTGTGGAAAAGCTTTGCCAAACAAATGAAAAGGAAAAAAATCACATCAAAATATCTTAGCAACTTGAAAAAATTCTTTAGGGACAAGCCTCTAGTCTTTGGGAGGATAATCCCAGATAAATTTCCATTGTTAACCTGGGAGGTTTTGAAGTTACTTCAAATCATTGAAAGTTCAACTAGTAGCATTAATTGAGAAAAAGCTACATATAACTACCAGGCTTATTTTAACACTTGTTAGAAGTTGTGCACATGGAATAAAGTACACCTCTAGCATGCCTGTATTAGAACATATGGGAGAGAGCTGGCGCAGTTTAAGCAGTTTATGTGCATGCTGCTTGCCAATTGGCAATATGGCTAGGTGTATAAGGGCTCAGCATTAGAGACACTGAGGAAGTGTGTGCTGTGGCAGAACAGCGGCAGCAGATTTCTGCCATCTTGTCAGGCTTCTGAAGTAATTTGACTGCTCAGCGTAGTTGTCATGCATCCCCTCTGCCCAGTCCTCAAAAGCACAGAAGTCAGTTGTTACAGACTCCTTGCCTGTAGTGACACCTCCTTTTAGTTATGCAGACTCTTGTTTTAAATGTGAAGCGATGTGCCCAGATGTCTGCTGCTACCCAAGGCTTGTTAAAAAGGATGTGAGCGAGAGCTTGCCATCAAAGAGCAATAGCTCCTTCTGCTTAAAACATCACAAAGGGGACTAATGCTACTGCAGCAGACTGCTGAAGATTACTCTGCTGGGGAAAGTATGTCTTGTTTCTGCCCTTTTGCCTGTCTCCTTAAACACTTAATGAGCATTTAGATTTTCCACTCATTTAAAACACTGCTTCTTAATCAGTTTCTTCCTAATAGCTCCACTTAGCACATCTCACCTCTGCTCCATGAAATCTTTCAGGCTTGAGAAAGCCCAGAATGCATGTCCCATCTACTGCTGGATGTTTGGTTCATAGTTTGATCCCAGCTGTGATTGAACACCCTGAAGGGCAGAAGTTCCTTTAACCTGGTTTAGTCTGACTGGCTAAGAATGAAAGTGCTGTCTCTCCTGCATGAAAATGCAAGATTGGTCAAAAAAATAACTAGATGCGGAGATTTAAAAGCATTAAAAAGAATTACTATAAAGTGTACCATCCAATAATTACTATTAAGTGTAACACCCATGTCCTCAGATATGACTGAAACAAAGTATGCACAGTTGCTATTAAAACCAAGGAAATTCACTCCACTTTCATATTTCAACTTTGGGAGCAAGGTGCTACTGGCTGTCTTTATTTATGGATGAAAAGAAGTAAAAGAATAGAGGGCAGAGGAGAGGGGTTTCAGATATTTATCTACTTAAAAGCCAGAATGTCTGTGCGTCATGTCAGTAATAACCACAATTAATTTTTTTGTTTTGTTTTGTTTTTTTTTTTAAGGAAAATATCATTGCAGAAGGCAGTCATGCTTAAAATTAAAGAAAATCCTATTTGTGTCTTACACAATCAGAAATAGCCTAAGAACAAAATCATCCATGTGGAAAGTGAAAATACGTTTCCAATATAATTTACTGCAGAAGGCCTAAGGTTTCTGAAACCAATATGCTTTGTGAGATCTGATTTCCCCAAAGAAAGATAACATAATCAGTCATCATCAGTATGGCACAAATGAAGGCCAGGCTGTTACCTCCGTACTCTTCAACATGGGTTCTCAAAGTCAAAATGCAGGATGGATTAAACAGTCCTATTGCCTCTTTTTAGTTTTTTCTGATGTAACCAGAATTTTATCGATACCGGACAGAGTATCACACAGAGAAAAAAAAGAACAGAGAGAGACAGAGAGAGAGAGGTGAGAACAAAAAAGGAGATTAAAAAAAAAAAAAAAGAGCACAAAAAAAAGTTCAACAAACATAACCCTATTCTCTGAAAGCAGCAGATGTTAGCTGATGAATCCTCATGCTGGGATAAGGGGAAAAGTGCTTTTGTCCCACTAGGGAGGAATCAGTTATGTTTGTGATAGAAATAGCCAAGAAAAGAAGGATGAATTTGCAAGGGTTTTACATACTCTGAAAAAATATATATTGACCATCATGAAAGACTACCTTTCCTTGCTCAACTGAGATACAGCGTAACCAAAAAACAGCTTCCTACTGCTAAATCTTTTAGAAATGAGGAGAAATATAGTTATTTCAGTTTTTAAAAATGCAGGAAATTTAATATAAACATTTAAATGCCTAGTTAGATTCTGTGGTTTGGGGAAAAAAGAGGAAATCGAAATAAAAGATGTGATTTACTGTCTTTGCCACTGGATGGTGCTCATATATCACGAGTGCTGGTAAAACGTCACGTTCAGGAGTTTTTAGAAGGGGAGAATGCTGTATTTTATTTTTTTTTTTTTTGCCAAGGGAGAGAACTATTCAGAATGATCATTTTCTTGCTGAAACTCAGAACTTCACTAATCTTCTGTACTTTCAGCGGCTTTCGTCCATATTTGATTTTTTTATATCCATGAAAGAAAGACACAATAAATCTTTAACGATAGTAAAAGCAACGCCACCACATTGTCAGTATCCCAGTGCCGAGCAATACGCTTTTTTGTGTTGAGAACAAGCAACTCCTTCTCGGTTTGCTATCTTTATATTGGTGATTTTCTAACTTGCCTTTTCAAATCTCCTCTTACTTGCTATTCTCATTTCTGGAATTAGCAAAGCAATTAGATGGAGAATTAGTTAGTGGAATAAGAGAATCTCAGGCTACAATATTACTGCTAACACTAATACCAGTATTAAAGACTTCAGTGCTTCTCCCTGCCATCATCATTAAGTGCTGAAAGTTGCAAGGAGGTAGACGAGAGCTGGGGGAGGCAGCAAGGAGTGCTGAGAAGAGATAATGAAGGAGATACTCAAACCTGAGATTTTGCTTCTGAAAAAAAGCGACTACTGTAATATCTGGTAGTGTTTTAAAAGTGTTTTGTTACTAAAGCATGTCTTGGGCAGCTGTTTAACCCTTTTGGCAAAGAGGGTGTTAAAACATTGCTCACTCAGTCTGACAGAAACACTATGTCTTTCTTCTGCACTGTCTTCATCAGTGCAAAGTACTAAATGAGTGAAAATGTTAACTAAGACACTGTTGTCTCAAATAGGCATCAGGAAATGCCTTTGTTGTAGATTGTTTCCCAAGAAAGCTCACAGAGTGGCAGTCCAAGCTCCCATGTCGTAGTCTTTAAATTATGGGGTTAATATAAAGAATTTATTCAGTGAAAAAAGGATGTAGACATTCCCTTTTTGTTCAGTCCTATACCTTTTGAGATGTCCTCTGGATGTCTCATGTCTAATCCAAACTCAACAGGTGGGAAAAAGAAGAACACATTTTCCATCATGAGAAGTTCAAAGAGATACACTCTCTTGACCAAAAGAAGTAGAACTGATTAGCAAAAGGAAAAAATTGTAAGGAAAGAAAAAACAAATTTTCTTTAAAGCAAGTCTGGTTGATTTTCAGATTTTTGATTTAAGCAAAAAGGAAATACATGCAAAGGAAGAGTCAGGCTTGCAATCCAAAGAATAAGGAATTAAGAAAAATGTTGAAAGAGTGGTGGAAGAGCGTGGAACTGAAGTGGAGCTCATTAAAAGAAGTAAGGAGGAAAAAGATACTGTGGAAATAAGACTCTCTCAATGAATGACAAAGGGTAAATTGTCACAGGTAACAGGTGACTGGAAAGATAAAGAAGTATGGAAAAAAAAAAGGACTTCAGAAAGAAAACAGGTTTTGATGGCTATGTGAAGTATGGTGTAATCAAGCCTTTAGAAGAAATAGCCTATGGTTAGGTATAGCTGTTAGAGAGATGTATGAATCAAAGGTTGTTGAAGTTTTGTTAGCATAGGAGGAGAGGGAGAGAGGAGGAATGAAGCAGGACAAGAGAATGCTGGGCTGCGAAGAAAGTCTTGGGTTGTGTCAGAATAAATTTGCCTTTAAGTACTCGAATGCCTTTGACATACAGAAAATGTTGGTTATTTTTCATAAAGTGTTTTGAGATGGCCTGGGAGGGAAGACATTAAAGAAATGCAGCCTTCCAAAATTATTTTATTTTATCTGTCTGATTCGAAGACAAAACTGTCAGGGTAAAATAACAGGTAAACTTTGACATTAATTTAAGGTTTAAGGAGAAAAATAGTTACTTAAAAGCACAGAAAGCCTAATGTATGAGGATATGAAGTGAAGAAAAATGAGAGCTTGTGTCTAAAAGCTCCGAGTTGGAGACCACTGTGTTACTGTGATTTAACATTGTAGTAAATCTCCTGAGCATTTGCCTAGCGTCAAGGATATGAATAGCCCGAGCCATTACTCACAGACTTGAAATTAGCCAAAACCTCAAAGCACCTAAATGATATGCATTTTACTCCTGGTCCCTGGAATGGAAACCAGATACCCAGCCTCCCATATGCAATGCATCTGGACAGTAAAGTGTTCCAAAATTATAGATCTAAAAATGGGCAACATTTGGTGTGACACGTAAGTGTGACAGAAACCCTTGTTCTCCAAAAAAAAAAATAAAAAGAGACACTGAGGCACTCTGGAGAAACTGCCAAATCAGATAGGTGAGACACTGACATCTGTGGGTCCTTCCAGAAATTGAATGCTCAGCTCTGTTCAAGTATCAAATATTTCATTTAAATGAAAAGTGTTCAATAATATGGGTGGTTTGTTCGATAAAGGTGTCATGAATGTTCTGCTCTCTTGTAGGCAGCAAACACATAAAACTGTTTACCTGGCATAAAAAATGAAGTGGCTTGCAAACATTCTGTAAACCATGTATGTACACATTACCTGTACCTATACATATATGAATATACGAACATAAGCATATAGCTACAACTCAACTGGCTTCCCAATGGAAGAGCAGAAGAGGCACTTAAGGATATGTCTTTACTCCTCAAGAAGATTTATTTTCTAAGAAGTTTAAGATTGGCCCATAAAGAGTCTTACAAGAGGAAAATGGCTAAAGGTAAGGTCACTAGATAAAGAGCTTCTCAATTAGGGAAATAAGAGGGTTCTTAAAACCACTTAAAAACACTTACAAATTTCATACGAAACTGTAAAATCTTCCCCAGATCTCAGATCCTCTAGGGTCAGATTCACAAATCTCCACGTGCCCCATAGATGCCTCAGTAGAAGATCAGTCTCTTTTACATCTTAATTCACACGTCACTATAGGCTTCCTTTTGATCTTGATTCCTCTCCACTGCCCTAGGACTTCTCAGATGGTCCCTGCTTTCACCAAAGCAGCCTAACTGTTTATCACACACATACAAATTACATTCTAACTATCTGCATTGGACTTTTTAAATTGCCTTTGTGGTTTGAATGCAGAGAAGCTGAGTCTGTATTGCTATGCTAGACAGAAAACACACTGCACAGGTCAGAAGGAGTCTTGTCCAGATCTCACTCCAAGTGTGTGGATATGTTGCCTCTCCCTTACTGGCTCTGAGTCCTGGTTTCAGCTGAGATCGTTTCCTTCATAGTAGCTAATATAGGGCCATGTTTTGGATTTGTGTTGAAAACAGTATCGATAATATAAAGATCTTTTTGCTATTGCTGCATCATGCAGCAATAGTGACTGGATAGCCTGAATTTTGGCCTAGTAGAAACAATTCCCAAATCCATGATATCATTAAGAAGCCTTTATCATGTGTACATAAACTTTCAAGGTATCTATTGAATCCATAAAGCTCATTCTTGTTAAACCTTGTTAAAGCAAGGTAATAGTCTTCTAGAACAAATTGTGAGGGACATGTTAGTGCTTTATCATGTCTTTAATGTGAATACAATGATTTGCCACTCCTTTAGTTTTTAACTCTGCTTGCTTGCTTGCTGCTGCAGAATTGACTCAGTAGTGCTTGAGTGTGCTGCTGACCTCTCATCACCACAGTCATAATTTTACAGAAGATCATTATTTCACTGTGGGAACCCATTTCTTCAGAGACAATGCAAATGTGTCTAAGCTAGGTCTGAGATTTGACTCCTAGCACATTTACAGGCATACCTGAAGTTTTGAGTGCTGCCCAAGCAAAATGCTTGAGAAACTCATTATGTGGTATAACAGCTTTTAAGACTGTGTTTGCAAATGAAGGAAAATTCATAATGAAAATGTAACACTTCAGTGTCCTTGCTGGCTTTATGCAAAATTATTTATATGCTGTACAACATGTAGAAGACCTCACTTGAAGACACAGTGTCAGGAATAAAACTAGAAAGGTTAGCAGCTATGCTAGTTGAGTTTCTCCAAGTGGAATATTTGAAGAAAAATGTCAACAAGTATCACATTGTTCTCAGAGGTATAAGCATACCCTGTCTCAGCAGCTTCAGGAGGAGCTACTGGGCAGAAGGTTAACCTTTTCGTCATCCTAGAATTAATCAGCTCCTAAGGAATATGTTATCTGTGGAAAATAGGCAAAAAGAGAGAAAGCCACTGAGATCATGGTATGGTCATCACTTTAGACAAGAAGTTAAGTTAAAAGCTACTTAGGTAAACATTCAGGTGACTGGCCACTGTCAACTAATGAAAGGAGAACTGTAGAGTAAAGCTGTGGAAAAGGAAATGCAGAGGGGAAAATAATTTTCAAACAGTAACATCTCAATGATAGGAACTTAAAAGATTTGATTTATTTTGATTAATAATAAGAAAAACATTTACAATTTTTCTAACTTTTTTGAGCATCAGGAATGAAGATTATTTTTAAGCATTGCTCACTTGGAATAAGAAAACAGTAATAGAGAAGTCAAAAATTTTCTTTGTGCTCTGCCTCTGTAAATTCTTGTGCATACTATGTGTATGTTGCTTGGTGCATGCTTCAGAACCCTCTTTTGCAGCTTCACAGAAGACAAACAGATCCAGACAGCTATTTATCTATCCTGCTGGCATGTCCCAGGATCCTGGCTAGGATATAAGCTCCACTGTGGAAAGCAGTATAAACCCAGAAAAACCCCTTACCCCACTGAAGTGGTTTAGGCCTGGTTGGAGGCCAGATGCCCACCAAAGTCACTCTGTCACTCCCCTTTTCAGCTGGACAGCGGAGAAACTTTACATTGAGAGGCTTAGGAGTCAAGGTAAGGACAGAGAGAGATCATTCCGCAATCAGCGTCATGGGAAAAACAGACTCAACACAGAATAAAGGGAAGAAAACTCTCAGATTTATCACACTGCACTGCACCCACAGTGACACCAGAGTTGGATAATGAGAAGTGTGATCAGATCTTAAAGCACCTCCCCCCACCCCTTCTCTCCCTTCTTGCCATGTCCCACATGGGGGGGTGGTAGGGGTGGTGGGCAGGGAATGGAGGAATGGAGATTTCAGTCAGTTCTTCATGACTTTTTTTCCTTCTCAGTCAGGGGCAGGGGGACATTACTTATACCCTTCCCTGGCTCCAGCATGAGGTCCCATGCAAGGGAGACAGTCCTCCATGAACTTCTCCAACATGAGTCCTTTCTGTTGGGGCTTCAGTTCCTCACCAACTGCCTCAGTGTGGATCCCTTCCATGGGGTGCTGACCTTCAGACCCAGACTGCTCCAGCCTGATACCCCATAGTCACAAGTGCCCCAGCAAACCTGCTCTGGTGTGGGTCAGTATCTCCCCGGGCTGCAGGTTTTGCTTCCGGGAACTTGGCCCAATGTAGGCTTCCCACAAGGTCACAGCATCCTTCAGGTGTCTCCAACTGCTCTGGTGTGGGATCCTTCATGGGTTGTAGATGGGATCTCTGCTCCCCGTCATCATCCATGGGCTTCAGGGGGACAGCCTGCTTCACCATAGTCTTCCCCATGGGCTGCAGGGGAATCTTTCTCTCTGGCACCTGGGGCACCTCTTTCCCCGCTCCCCACCTTTTTCACTGACCCTGGTTTTTGCACAGTTTCTTACATCTTCTCACTCCCTTCTCTGGTGGCAAAAAGTGTCTGATAGTGTTTTTTTTTCTCCTAAATGTAATTCCCAGAGGTGCTGTGACCATCACTGATTGGCTCAACCTTGGTCAACAATGACTCTGGCCTTGAGCCCAGCTGGTGTTTATTCTCTTGGGTCTACAGAAAGCTTCTAGCTCCTTCTTGCAGAAGCCACCCCTGCAGTCCCTCCCTTTCTCCACCAGAGCCCTGTCACATAAAACCACAACACCCCCACACAGGTGCAAAGAGATCAGTCTCTTTTCTCAAACTGTCTACTGGCAAAGGACTATAGCTCACAGTGCACCATCTGGCCTGACAGTCAGTGGTATAGGTAAACAGATGCAGTTGGAGATGCCTACTCTTCTCTCAAAACAGTGTTTTACTGATCAAGGAGAAATGAGTACTCAGTTATAGTGAGGCTTGGATGTAACTTGGATGTAATTCTCTAATATGAATAGAACAAATGCCAGGGAAACCTCATCTAGTCTCAGAGATTTTGAACATTCTTACAATTGCCTCATGACAGAAGTAACTTGTGGTATAGCACCACTCTCTGCACCTCCCTAACCCCAGCATATTTATGACAATTGTTGAAAAAGGGAGAGAAATGCAACAGGAATAAAACGAGATACTAAATTGGATGCTCATTTATATTGCTCTTCATTTTCCTTTTTTTAACAGACAAAGTGCAGGAGTAAACTCATCCAAACTTGGGGAAATAAATCCTCTGTTCAGTTTTTTATTACTTCTATGATGTTAAGAAGGTGAGTCAGGTGGAATTCATCTTTGCTGGCAAGTGCTTCCTTTCTACTCATTGACAGGTGCTATTAGGACTAAAGCATCCTATTTGTAAAAAAACACTTTTGCCAAGACCGTATGTTATGTTAGAGGGAAGACGACCATGACTTGTAGGTAGGTGGCTGTATATGTGGTATTTCCCTACCTTCAACTCCTCATCTCTAACTTTTTTAAAAGGAGATGGGAATAAAAGCAGTTTTGGGAATTGATTCCAATGAGGCCAGATTTGTTACCAAAACTGAAATTGTCAACTCTCTGATGAGTTCTTCATGTTTGGTAAGGTTTAAAAACCTCTAAGCCATCAGGGGTGAGTATTCTTCTGGTGCAGGTAGAGCCTTCCAATTTCCATGAGAGACACCTCCTTCTCAGCAAGTGTACTAGTCCTGGTAAGGGTTGGGTACCAGCCTAGAAGAGGCAGGGCACTGTCAGCAATTGGGAATGCAGGAGTAAGTGTTGTGAGAGCTGCTGGAAACCATTGTGCAGCACAAACAGGGTTGCACAATCTACACTGGACTACCCTGTTTGCTGAAATTGGGTTAATGCTGACTCTTTAGTAGCTTAAGCCTGGGAGCATGAAAGAATGGTTTAGATAATTTTAGCCCCTTTCCAGAACTGTGGGGCCCGTGATGCACATTTTGATTTTGGTTGTATTATCATTACTAACCTTAAATCTGTACTTGCACAAAGCTGCCATGAAATAGGGTATGTCATCTCCATTTTTACAGGGAATGCAAAGAATAGAAAGATCACAAATTAAGTTTGTGACAGATATAGGTTCAGACATCAGATCGTACTCATTGGAAAGGTGAGGAAAAAGCAGGCACTTTCCTTGTGAAGCCAAATAAAGAAATGTGTCCTTAATTTAAATTATAGTTTGTTGAGATTAGGAGATACTGGACACTGATGCAAATTCACATAGCTAGTGCAGAGCTGGCTAGCACTATAGCCCTTGGCCAATGTGCTTACCTTAGGCTTTCTCCTGTACTTGTTACTAATTTTTTTGAACTATTAGCAAGGGCTGGTAGTCACCTAATTTAATTGCGGATTTTAATTATATCTTTTGCTTTTAAGGTGGAAATAACCCCAAAATTCAGCGTTTTTGCTTTAAAAGCCTAAAATTCAAATGCGTGTTGACACTTCCTGGTGGTGTGTAGTTATGTGTAGCACCTGGCTGTCCTTCAGAACATGAGATCGTGCATAGCAGATGCTGTACAGACGATGCACATGCAAAGCTGTGATATAAGGTGAATGAATGTCTGAACAGCTGACCACCAAGAATGCTGTTACAGGCATTCAATACAAGCCCAAAGCCTGTTTTGTATATGCAACAAGTATCTACAAAGTGCTATAAGTAACTGACAGGAGAGAATTTTGTAAGGTTCAGAACGGAACTATGCACCAGGGAATACTAATTCTAAACCTAACTTTGACACAGGTTTCTTGTGTGATATCATATAAATCATCTCTCTTCATATGTTATTTACTCCATAAAGTATGAATATGTTGCAACCCATCTTAACGTTCCCATAACACTAAATTTTTCAGATTTGTGGAAGACAGTCAAAATAGGATGCTATTCTTTTTCTAGTTAATAAAAGTTTACTATCTTTTAGCATTGAAAGTTTCTTCTCAAGAAGACATAAGGGACCCCAGCTGCAGTCAAGTGAAGGAAATCTTTAACCAATCAGCAGTGATACAGTACTAGATCTCCTGCTGTCAGTGTTTGACTAAGGCAGCTCTGCAGGCAGCAGTGTGGCTTTTCCTTTCCACAGAAAACATTCACCGGTATCTAAATTAGCCAAAACACAGAATTTTTGTATCGTGGCATCTCAGGCAATGCTCAGGTTGTTTGTATCATAAGCTGGGTATTCTGAGGTCCCCTCGGAGAGATGAATATATGTTCTTTCTTTCTCTGAAGGAAACTGGCTTTGTAATTTTGTAATTAGGTGTATATTTAATTTTTCTTTTTTTTTTTTTCTTTTAATCAGTCGATGCCTGGTCAGGAGAGAAATCCTCTTCAGAAGGGCAGAAGTCATTGATGCAATATCCCAATTTTCTACCAATACTACTACACTGGGTGTGGAACAGTACAACTGTGAATCCAGTCGCTGTAATAACAATAATAAAGACCTGATCTGCAGATTAACAAAATTATGCCACTTCATAGGCAGAAGGAAATTCAGGTAAATTTTATGGTTTTAGTCAAAAGCTTGCTCATATTTTGAAAACAAAGTAGTAAAATAACAGCTGACATGGTGATATTTGGTAGCAGAAGTACATTTTCATTTCTTGTAGGTGAGTCCTTCATTGTATACTGCTAAAGTGCTTCTGGTTCAAAGATTTGCTGATAAGAGAACTGATTCCAGTCTGTGCAACACACCTGGCAAAACACTGCATAGCTCTTGGGAAATAGATTAATGGAGACAGAAGGATGGAGAGGTGCAAAGACAGATAGATTAGCCAATCCCCATGAAAACCATTTCTCTCAATGACAGAGATGCCTCAGAATGGTCTATGACACTGATCTGTTTCCTCTGCTATGGTAGTACAGAGCACTATATTCTGGGTAGAGAGTCTGCCCATTTCATTCTCTCAAGTGTAGTCATAAGCATGCATCCAGCCCATTCAGTACAGTGTGATGCATAATATTTCAGTTTTATGGAAACAGGCTTGAGGTAATCAAGTGCAAAGTGGGTTAGACAGAATGATGCATAGTCCTGCCCCATACAGAACAGGAACCTGAAAAAAAACATCCACCAGGAACATTAGCTAGATCTCTTCTCAAGCGGTTTAGCACCATAATTTGGCACCCTTACTCCAGGTTCGATTCAGTCATCATCACCGAGAGTGAAGGGAATGCAGGCAGGCAAGGCTGCTTTCATTCAGAGGACCACAGAACACAAAGAAAGGTTTATGTGCAGGTTTCAAGGAGGAGGTTGGTATTTTGCAATCATTTTGCAAAGATGACAAACTGAAGTTGGTAGCTGCTTGGAAATTCTTTGTGCAAGAAAGATGCTTCCTTGGTACTGAAATTTTCTTGAAAATATCCCATTTCTTCCAGCTATTTCCAGTAAAAGTAATTCAAAGAATTGGGGTGAGAACATCACATTTTGCAACCTTGTACTAAGGTCTCATTTTATTTTAGTGGCAGGATATCTTCCTTTTTTTTTTTTTTAGAAAATCTCTACCATGTGTAGACTGATGCAAGCAGTTTTGGTTGATTTTGTATTCAGTGAAATAGTACCCCTGTAGTTAATGTATATTCAGATGTTGAGACCTCAGCTGGAGTAGCTCTTCTTAGACAACTGCAGGCCATATCAGGTCTGATTTTCTGAGTAGGACTATTATTTCATGGGGAACTGTGAGGACTCAGCTCCTCACAAAACTAAAGCCATTGTTTCTCCACAGTGTTGCGGCCAATAATCATATTTAGAAGCTGGCAGGTTATATGGTAATAAAAATGAGGCTATTTTTGGCAGTTGGGATGTTTTGATGCTCGTGGGAATGAGGTGTTTTGTTGATAGTTTTCCTCAACCCTCTAAAGAAACTGCTGGTGATGGGTAGGTCAGCCAATTGGAGACACTTGCCAGACCTGTGGATTTCGTGAGGCTAAATTTCATTTGAAATTAAGTTTTCCCTGTCCTCATAAAATGTGTTTGTTCTTCGGAATGATTTCATTCTAACTGATAGGCTTGGACTTCAAATAAAAGCATCAGTGTATTAGTAATATCCTTGCAGATAACTTGTCAAATGGCCACCCACGCAAAGTAATAGGAGTCAGAAGTCATGGCTCAAATTCATCACAAGCCATGGAAGATAGTGCAGGTTGCCTTTTCCACTGCCTGTGTGTTTTAATAGCTTCTTTGATTCAGACTTCTGAGCTTTGGAAAGATCCAGCTTATGGACAAAAAAAGACACAGTACAGCACAGTCATGAAACTGCTGAAAATGTCCAGTACTGCTGGCCAAATATGTTAAGCAGAAAAAAAATTACATGTAATGTAGTGTTCTGTCTAGTACCAAGGGGCTACAGAAAACCCTCAAAATGCATAAAAAACTAATTAGTGATGGATCTTTAGATTATTTTCTCTGTATTTAATTTTAGGATATGAAAGGAGACACATTTCTAAAGGCAAACAACACCCTCAACCTTGAGAACTTTGCAGGTATTTATTTTGATGCACAAGCACAAAGCAGAAAGAGATTTGATTCTCTCTGCTGCTGCTGCAAAGAAAGGCATACTTAAAGACTGGTCACATTTTACTACGAGCAAAACTCAGTTTTCCTAAATCAACTGTATGGTTTGTTTGGCAACTTTTCCAGGGAAATAGCTGGTTTTGTGGAGGGAGATGAATGATTTGATATAAAAATGATCTGTTCTGTTTTCATTCTTGGAAAGTACGAAAATCTGCATTTTAAGCAGGGGCCAAATATTAAATAATTTGAAGCAAACACATTCACTGCTTCATATTTTCTTAAAAGCACCCAGTGTGAACCCTAGTGTATCTTTTTATATTTCACAAGTAGTCATGTACTTTACTGCAGTGACACCCACAGAGGCAAAACTTACCAATCAGTGCAAACACATATGAAAGACATTTTTTTTTTTATTTTTTTTTTTGGGATGGTGAAAAGGTATTGAAAATCAACTGATGCATTGCATGAATGCTAAAAGACTTCATGATGATGTTGATGTACAGGTATAGGAGCAGGTATAGCATAGAACTTGAAATTTAGCTAGATAATCATGTAGAATGGTCTCAGGGTGGGGGGGCAAGACAAGTCTGTTTTTCTCTCCTAGCAGAGGGCCTGTGATAACTTTATGCTAACTCGAGGAAAAGGTAAAAGGCAAGAATTCGAGGACAGAATGGTATCACCCCACGGCTGCTCCCTCGGGCGAGCAGGGCCAAGGCGCGTCGCGTATCTCTTCGACAAAGAAAAACAGAGGGCTGAAATACGTCCATGGGCCATCAATTAGCACAGACTGATAGAGGCACTGCAAGCTTGCCAGATCCTTGCATTCCAGGCAAGAGGTGAAAATACATCATGAGGAAGACATACAGCCTTCCTCCCAGAGACCCCTGTCTGCAACCCTCACAAGGATCTGCGCAAGCGCCAAGAACTGATAAGCTAATTAGCATGAGAAGTGAGAGTAGGCGGGTTCAGGTACTTCATATGTATAGGCGTTGATAGAATATTCATTGTTTTACTGTATAAATGTAAGACCGGTCTGCTGCTTCAGGATGCACACTCGAGGAGGAAGGATCCCCCGTGCATCTGCGCGCAATAAACATACCTACTTTATAACTTTCGAGTTACAGAGTCGATTTCCGTACGTCAATGTAGGATTCTGTATGGTGAAAGGGCTTTACAGGGTAAACGTTGCCTAGAAGTGGGATATAATATTTGAATATGAAGGCTGCAAGTCCACCTATTATTGCACAAGGGAAACATCAGCTCCACTGATGGGGATTGGTGGCAGGTTAGTTAAGCAGCAGAATTAGTGGATCCTACAAGAAGAGGGAGAATCAAGTGATACTTGTCATAAAATTACACCAGACACTCCCCGTATTTGAGTCTACATTGCTGTGGTTTAGCATTACACCTCTTCCTTGCAGCCAAAGAGAAAATGAAAAAAGGGTTAAGGTTTCTGTACTGGTACATCTTAGTTTAGCAGAGCAAGACATCCTGGTCAGCATCCAGCTCTGTCTATTCTTAACAGACCTTCCAAAATCCACTTAACAAAGGTTCTAGGAACATTTGAGCTGTCTATTCTCAATTCTGAGAGAGGAGAACAGTTCCAGGAAACCTCTACTCCAGTGTGGAGGTGAAAAATGAACTGCCTGGAAATGCCATCCAGAAAAGGAAAGTTCACAGTTGGCTAAACTAGGTAGACTGCTAATGCCTCGGGGAAGAAAGAGAGGGAAAGAATTGAACTAGAACTGCTTGAAACTGGACTTGATACCAAGTAACTTGGACTCCAAAATCTGACCAGCCCTCAAATGAAATGGAAAAACTCTCATTTCTATTTTTCAGAGCAGGAACTGTGGAGAAGGAGAGTGAAAGATTCAGGAAAATTCCAGACACTGTATTTCCACAGAACACAATGTCCTTAAAAGAAAGGGGAATAATAGTGATCAACTTGATCAGCCTTGTGACAGAATAGCTCTTACATGCACAGGTACTATGTGAAAAGTTTGGCCTTTTTTGACAGCTTTCCTTGCTATTCCTTGTGTGCAAAAGCAAGCTTTGAGGGAAGTGGACTGAAACTGTTAGCAATAAAGCTGGAAATTATATGGAAGCATAGTAAGAACCACTTAAGGTGGTGTCTGGAACAATGGCTCATCAGTCATTAATCACTTTTATTTTCTGGAGCACAGCATTACATATAACAGCATATGGTTATTGCGATGAAAGATGTAGACTGGAAAGAAGAAACCATGCATGTTGCCAGACATAGCAGTCTATTAGGGTTATTTCCTTAATTGTAAATTTGCTTCAGGGTGAATGGTAGACACCTTAATTTTTTGCTGGTTTCTGTTGCTGCTGCTGTCAGCAACTGCATAAAATTCATCTTTTTGTCTAAAAGATCAGGGAGAAATAGTGTGCTAGTTTTTCAAAGCTGGACAATGAGCAATTTCTTCTCTAGGTACTCAAAGCACTCTGTAGACATCTCCAAAAATCAGTTGAAGTTTCAGCCTGAATGGAGGCACATTGCTCTCTATAGTCATAACAAACTACCTGGGACTACATATACACAGTATGGTTGGTGATAAGTATATCATTACACCCTTTTTATTAGCTGTTTCCCCAGGAAACCTCACTTGAATTACAAAAATTGAAGATATCAGAAATCTGGACATGTTGAAATGCTAGTGATACTGCTTTTAAAGTAGGTTTGTGTGTAGGTTATTATACAAAAATAATTTGTTGATGAGTATCTTGAACCATCTCATTCCTTACTTTCCTTGCCGTTTGTACACTTTTAATAAATACTTCCATTACATCACAATTACGATTCAGACAGGGAAAGTATATAGTTACATTCGACTACCTCAATACATGAGGCTCTCTGCCTTGTGGAATTATTGATTTTCTCCTGAATCTTTCCAGTTTCTCTTTCCTACAAGATAATGCCTGGAATAAGATGCATTAAAAGTAAATCACTAGTCATGCACAGAATCTACACGTTTTGTTTGGATGGAGACTTCAAATTATAAAACAAATCTGTATTTGTCTTTTTTCCCCTTGCTGTAAATTTGTACCCAACTTTTCTCAGTCATCTTGGCAATTGGTTTTCCAACCTATCATTCACATTTAATATTCACCTTAAGAATTAGTATAAATTTCACGTCTACAAGGACTGCTTGCAGAAGCTGCAGACTTTAAAGTGGTAACTGCTGTATCCAGCCTACAACTTCTGAGACAGAGAATTTTTTAGAAAATGGTTTAGCCTTTATTTAAAAGTTGCAGATGATGTAGAATTCATTGCCTTGCTAGCAAATCTATTTCAATGGTTAGCTACTCTGTGTTAAAAAATGTATTCCTCGATATTTGTCTGAATTTGTCTTTTATTAGCCTCCAGACATTGCATACTGTGAAGTTTCTGTCTATTAGATTAAGGATGCTCATACTTTAAGAAATTTATTCTACACTTACCTACAGAGTGTAATAAAATCATCTTTATTTTTCTCTTGAATAAACACCAGATGTGGACAACATCATCAAATAATGATTTCATAAATGCCATGCAGAGAGAGGCAGTAGGAAATCACTGTATCTACTCTTGCACCCTCCAATTCTTATGCTCTGCTTACACATAAGAGATTCACCGTGACATTCTCAAAAATTGCATTTGCCAGAAGGCAATTTCAACTGATTATCCTTCAGCTGATTATCTCAGGATCTTTTTCTTAGTCACTACTTTTTAAAAATCACCTTTCAGTTGTATAGCTTATCATCTTTGCTTTTATCTGCACAGACTTTTCATAGAAGTGCATCAATGAGGATAATGACTAAACCTAATTTTTCATTATTCAGTACTGTAGCAAGTTGACCTTGGTTGGCTGTCACGTGGCTGGCCAGCCACTCAATCCCTCCCTTCTGCTCCTCATAGAACAAGGGGACAATGCAAGATGAAAAAACTAGTAGCTTGAGTGAGGAAGATTTCTCACTAATTAACATCACATGCAAAATAGACTCAACTTGAGGAAGATTAATTCAGTTCATTGCAAATCAAAAATAGACTAGGACAGTGAGAAACAAAACCAAAACTAAGCACACCTTCCCATCACCACCCCTTCTTTCCAGGTGTAATTGCTATTCTCACTCCTCTATTTCTTTCCCCCAAGCTGTAGCAGGGGATGATGAATGGTGTAGTGATCACTTCATAACACTTCAGGTCTCCTGCTCCTTCCTCCTAATATTCCTCTCCTGCTCCACTGTAGGGTCACTCCCATGAGATACAGTCTTCCATTAACTTCTTTAACATAGAAACTTCCCACAGGGTATAGTTCTTACAGAAATGCTCCAATGTGGGTCTCCCACAGGCTGTAGCTCAGGTCACATCCTGCTGCGACATCGGGTTCTCCACAGGCTGCAGAATGCATATCTGCTCAAATGGACTGTGGGGCAACAGCCTGCCTCAACATGGTCTTCTCCACAGGCTGCAGGGGAATCTCTGCTCAGGCACCTGGAGCACCTCCTCCCCCTCCATCTTCACTGGCTGTGGTGTCTGCACAGATTTCTTTGCATCTTTTCTTCTTTGCATTTTTAACTGTCGCCTCAGATTAATGACAAATTCTTGTTATGTTTACATCTGCTCATTTTCCTGAGATAACTGACAAATGTATTTAAAACTTCCAAATCACGCACTGGCTTTGTGACAAGCAGACGTTAATCTTCTTTCTAGAACTTCAATACCCTTTTTCATAAACCTTTGACAGTATTCCTTCAGACACTTTTTGTCCAACATAATAACATTTGATACAGACGATTTAACTTGCTGTGAATAAGAAAACACAGTACCAAAAGTTATGCTAATGCACAGGGCCATATTTAACTGTCAGACTTATTAAGAATTTGAAACTTTTTGCAAAACCCCTCTCTGGCCCAGTTAGTCTGGACAGAAGAGAAAATGTATTTTTGTCTTCCCACTTCTACCTGCAAGTTACAAAGGTTTTTCAGGATCTGTGTTTGAGGCAGTGGATGCTGCATAGTGTCCACAGCAAACATTCCTGTCTACAGTGAAGGATCTAAGTTAGGGACACAGTTGTCACTGTTAAAATAATAACTGCACAGCAAAAAGAAACCAAGAAAAAGGTGACTATTCCTGCCACCTAGTTGGGTATTTTGTGGAATGTATCCTGTAGGATTTTGCCGAGGAATCTGCAGATGTCCATCCTTCCTTTCTCTCCTTGTAAGAATATTCTCTTAGCCTGTTACTGTATCAATGCTTTTATTGCTGTGATGACCCTATGACCTTGTAAGTGAACCCTGTGATTCATGAAGGATTTGCAGTTCAACTGTAGGGTTTCCTTAAAGTTTATCTTTTTCAACAAAATGAAAGTTTACGATTTTTATCTATCATGAGTCTTTGTGAGAGCTGAATTGCAAGAAAGAAGATGTCTCTCAGTTATGAAAAAATCTACCCGAATCATCAGATAACTTCTATTTCTCTAATTCTTTTGCACTGTGCCAGCCTGGAATCTGGTGCTGTACATTTAAGGATATGATCATTAAGAACAGCATCCTTTCTGTTTTGTTTATACGAATTTAGAAATTTTTCCATAGTATGGAGAGCAGCTATCATCTGTTCCATGTCGGATTAAGTAATCTTTCCTATTGAAGGATATCTACTCACGTAACTGCTTGTTTCATATATTGCAGAGTTTTCAAAGGAAACACATGTTCACTGTTATTGTCATCAGAATGAGTTTTAAAAGGTTCTTTAAAACCTTTGGGGTTGCTTCTATAATCGTAACCGAAGTTAATACTCTTTGAAATAAAATACTCTATTTAAAAAGAGAATGGTATATTATTATTTGAATAGTAGGAAATACAATACTCGTTAATAAGATTTTATGTCTTGAAAGTCTCTTTGTCACACACATACTTACTGTAAATGTGGATCAGAATCACTTCATACTTTATTCTTATAGGTATTTTAAGAAATTGAAAGTGACATGGTATTTTAATTTCAAAAGTGTTGCTTTTCTTCTGTTATGATCTATACATTATAAACTGAAAATTACTCTGAAACAAGAATTAAAGCTCTTTATTGTCGAGATACTTAATATAGGCAGCAGATTCAAGGCAATACTATGAATAAATAGTCATTGGTAAATTTAAAGCTTTATATCCAGAATAAGTAAAAATATCTGAAACATACTCTGGCAGCCTTATTTTACCAGACTCACACTCAGTTTCTTATTTTTCACTAGTTTTAAATTGGAGTTAATGGACAGTTTAAGTGAAAAGAAAGGGCATTTAAGAACAGATGCGTGTCTCTCAGTCTTTGGAATAATACGGTCTTCAGAGCTCTCTGAATTACTGAAAACAGAAAAAGAACAGAATCCTACCTCAGGTAGCATGTAAGAGTACTTTGGTCAGTTAAGGAATGATGTGATTTAAATGGCAGCTTCCATAGGTCTTCAGGAAAGTTGCTAAAACTTTTATCTTTCTCATTTTTCCTTCTACTCAGTGAGCATAATAATAATTTTCTCCTTCTCTTTGAAAACACATGCAAAGGAAACCTCAGCTCCTATATGAACAAACTTCAATGAGCAGGCATAGCCACTTGACAGACAAGAGGGATCTCTACAGGATACCCTCTTATTTGAAAATGGGTTTGAAATACTACAATCTCAGTTTCTGGGTACATATTTGCCAATGTAATGCCAGTAACAATAAAAAAGACATCTGGTTTTAGTGTGACTTTCTTCAACTTCTATCTTGAGAAACTGTGAGGAGAAAAAAACAACTTAACTATATTGCAAATAAAAAAAAAGAATGACAGCTTTGTTCTTTGCCTATGAAAAAGAAATGTTTCCCGTTTTGATTTGTACATTTATAATGAAGGTCAGAACTCTTCCACTGGGGCAGGTTTTAGAAATGAATAAATTCAAGTCTCTTGCAGCTTTTCATGCCATATTATTTTTGCACTTTGAATTAAATTCTAATTTTATTTATTTGGGAGTTTACATTTCAGCCACCAGTATTAATTTTTATTGTTTAGTTTTTTTCAATTTTTATGTCTTCAGTTTTCTTTTTTTTTTAAATAATAATAATATTTCCAACCACTTTACTTTTAATTATTTTTCCAGTTTTAACTACACATCATTTCACTTAGGTCAACTTTCTTTTACATTTCAGATTCCTTTGAAAGGCCTTTAGTTCTCAAGTAAATCTGCTTCCTTTTATTTCCTCCTTCCCTTGTAAATTCTGCTCAATTTATTCTAACCAGTCTGGTTCTGATTTATGTTTCATTTATTTACATTTCATTATTTTCACCTTTTAAACTTTTTTCACCCTCTGATTTCTCATTTTCCAATTCTTTTAAATCGGTTGCAAGTACCTCCCCCCACCTATTAAAAAAAAATAAATTATTACATTATATTTTTCCCTGATGCTGGAAGAATTCTTCCTTCAAATAATTTTTTCTTATTTTTGAACATACTTTGTTGGGTTTTTTAGCCTCTCTTCTTAGTGCTTTCTAAAAGGGTCAAAACCCAATGCTCTTTAAAACATGGCTTGTGATTTTCCTATTAGGTTTAGCACCTAAGATGATAGCTAGCTTTCTGTAACTAGCACTTTGAAATAGTTTAGGATTTTATTGATGTCTCATTTTAAAAAAGAAAAAAGAGAGGGTGGGAACATATCAATCTCAATCTGGCATGTTTCTTCTCACCATTTTACTGTGTTAAAAATGAAAAAGGAAATGAGGATCTGTCTTGCTCTGTATTGAGAGTGGCCCCAACATGGAAAGAGAAAAAAGGCCTTGTTAAGAAGGGAGAGGACTGATAAAAATCATGACGGAATATTGAAAATAACATTAAAGTCCACATTTTGGCTCTAGTACCTTTTTTCAACCTATTAAAAGTAGACAAAGAAGTAACCTTGTTCTCTGCTACATTTCACACTTTTTGGAAAAGTCCTCTTGACTAAGACAAAAATCTTATCTTCATTTCTGTTTTCCAAATCTATTTACTATTTCAAGACTGTATTTTATTAACCATTTCTGAAGTCTATTTGGCTTTTCTACACATACAATACTATATTTCCTTTTAGATTTCAATTTCACACCTTTTGAAAGAGGAGATATTTAAAACTGAACCTGGCAATGCAACTGTGAATACACATTGTGCAGCATGGGGCAGGGGACAGTGTTCAAAGCAAAAATCCCCATTTCTTTTACAGGACATGAAACTGATTACTGTTTTTGTTGTGTTACAATTACTCTATGACATCTGGAGTATGCAAAATCTTTGACAGGAAATTCCCCTTCCTGTTTATATTCTCTTTATTTCCGCTTGTCTTGTACTGTCAGAATACCTCTCTGGTGAAAAACAGGTGAATTATTTAAGAGTTTTCACATCACAAGGTTGGTGCACAGTTGTTCCCCAAACTATGGCATGAATTAAAGCTACATTGGCTGCATACGGCAATATGGTTTATCCAGCCCTCATGCTATGAAGCAAAAATGGGTGAATATGTGTTGTTAACCACTCATTATGTTCATGTCTTTCACAGCCTCATGTAACACAATACATTGCTTTATACAGCATGACTCCCAATTTGATTCCACGTTAATTCCCTGTTCATGCCATAAAGCAGAGATGAAATCTGCCTCACGTTATTACAATTTGAACAGAAGGGTGTGTCTAGACCACACAGTGAAATGTTTCTTGAGGTCAAAACTGGAAATATTATTTCCTTTATTTTGGGATTTAATCCTTGCACTTCTATAGACTGAGAAATATTTACTTTTTTAATGTTTAATTAAGAAGAATCTAAATTATACGACTTCATTTATAAAAGCAAAATACAGGCTAAAGTAAAATTGTTGTGCAGACTTCAGGTAACTACAGAACCTAAAAACTCAAAACCATCTTTGCTTGCTAAAGTATTCTAGTATGAAATTTAAGACAAAATGAAATATCAAACTGATGCTTGTGTGTAATCAAAACTTTCATTACAATGACTTGCTTCCTCTTTTTTCTTCTTTGAAGCTAGTTTTTCCCTGAAGTGTTTCAGCTGCAGGGAAATAAGGAGAAAGGTTCCAAGGCTCTTTAATAATTCAGAATAGAATTGCAGAATGTGAAATCTTATTATCCTGGCCAGCACTGTCATTAAATACTTCTCAAAACTATGTTTGATGGCAGAGAAATTAATAACCAGTTGCTCCTTTGGGTGGACAATGTAAATCACACAGTATTTGGCTTATTATTGGTGCTAAGAAATACTTTCAAACAATTTTTTGTAATAACAAAATTAGTTTTCAATTAAATGAAAAGAGTGCATAGTTTCCTCAAACCCTCTTCTGACAAACACCCGTGTTTGGCAAGGGTGCTGACTCTTTAGCCAACACATACATTTTGGAAGTTTGTGAGCAAAAATGTACAGGTTTAAGTTTCTTAAAGTACAAAAAACATCAGTGTTTGGGTTTCTAGGTTTGGGGGAAAAAAACCCATTAAAAATGTAGAGGAAAGGAGAAAATACACTCATGAAGAATCTTCTCCATCTTTACTTGCCAATTAACTTTAGTACTTTGCAAGAGGTTGAGTTTATAAAGGTCTGCATGAAATGAAATTTTACTCTGCAGACTTTACCATTTGAACTTGTTGAATTTCTCAGTTGTTTTAACTGAAATCCTGAGACTTGAACATTTTTCTTACTGATTCACATAATTAGGATTAATAAATATTTTAAATTTATCGACCTGCCTAAATTTGATTATTCCACCATTATTAATAATAATTAAAATATGCATTATTCTGCTAATATACATGAATTCTGCCTTAGGAGAATAAACCATCACACAATTCCTTTCCTTTAGTATTATCAGACTTGCAGCAAATTCAGACGAGCAAGTTAGCTTGCACAGGTCTCAGCTCCCATGCCAGCATAGATGCTAAATAAATAAATCAATATTAATTTCACACTAAGAAATATATTTCAGAAATTAATTTAATAGCCATTCCTTTAAAAAAAATGCAACTTAATAAAAAATGCCAGTTAATCAATTTGCTCCTCTATTTCTCCAGACAGAAACGTGTGCAATTACATGGATAACACAGAGGAATTATATTTATATTCCTGAGGGCATCTACGTGAGGTTAGGGAGTAAAATTGTAGTCGGCTCATCCATGTACATTTCAGTAGTATCTGTGTACTGACAAGAAAAAAATGTATTAAAACCAAACAGGTATGTAAACAGCTGTGCTCACTGTCAACACCTGCAAACATAAAGGCACCCCAAAAATTTCTTCAAGATCAGGAAGACATGAAAGACACTGAGGAAAAAATAATAGTTAGAAAAGGAAATGTCTATAGTTGTTCAGACTCAAAATCCTACTGGTAACCAATCATTTCCTTCATGCTAGCTTAAGGCAATAGAATCCACATAACAAAATGTGTAAGTCTGATATATTATATAAGAGCTCTGGATGAAAACTCATTGCTTTATGTTTCTATATATTACATACCCACACATGTATGTTTCTATATATTACATACCCACACATATGGACAGAAAGATAAACAGAAACATAAGGTAGAGACATTCAGTGAGGGAGTATTCTAACATCACAGCAAGAGAGAGCTCAATGGAAAAAGGCAGTAAAAATACTAAAGAAAAAAAAAGTCTGGATAACATGAAAACTTGAATTTGAAGTTTACTAAGGAGTTCCAGCAAAGACGGGAAACTGACTGTAATATATTCCTGCAGGACAGTATTGCCTGTTCCTTTTGCTGGGTGCTCTGGATTTCATCTGCACTAAAAATTTGGAAAAATCAGTCTTTGCTTGAGGGCAGCATCCCAAGGGACAAAGTGATACAGAAAGTACTGTTAATTTTCTTCTTTGAACAGCATCCCGTTGTGCCAGAAATGTAATAGTACAGTTTCATATAAAAAAGGAAAAATGGTGTGTTTGGGTTGTTTTTTTCAGAAAGACTTTTCTTTTTTTTTGCTGTTTGCTGGTGATGTAACTCTTATTAAAGAGGGCATAAGTGTCTGCTCTGCTCTGAGGAAAGCATAGCTGTTAGTTTGTGTTATTTATTAAACAAATTTCCTGATTCAGATTCGGGTTTTTAAATACTTCAAGATGCATTCAAGTCACCATGAAGTAATCCCACAGTGTTCTAACTCCACTGATTTCAAGGGAGTAAAGCACCAGTGCTATGCTAACATTGTCTTTGAGCAGCTGTCTAAAAGCTGTCTTGAAATCACTGTACCTGACCATGCCCCACACAGGTTACAAAGGGTGTACTATCAGGATACACACAGAAGCCCAGTCTTTACAGTGGTTGCAAGCTTGTGTCAGGACTACATAACTAGTCGCCCTTACTAGCTTGATTTCTAGCTATGTAAGCCATACCCCAGCATCATACTATTCACACTCAACATGCTGCAAGATTGACAGCAAAGAAAAAAGGGGATCTCAAAATTACTGTTTTATAGAAGTTGGTTTAGTATGAATATGAGTTGAAAAGGTGGTTAGCCATATGATTAAGAGGGCAAGGTACTAACGTGATTTTGGATAGAGGCTGGATGCCTTCTCAGCTCTAGCATCAGATGTCTTGGCAAGTTTATAAAAGGAGTACGTAACATCTGGATTTGATAATACACATTTACACATAGGAATAGTACCATATATGGATTACAGAAGTGAGACACATGAATGCTGTTGCTGAGGGTGCAAAAGCACACTGTAATAAAGGCTTTGTGGACCAGTTTTTACAGGGAGCTCTTTTAATCCAAGCAGATGAAACAACTGACGCAGCATCCATCCATGACTTTTCTAGTGTCAACAAAAAAAAAATGCATAAAGATGTCAGTTCTGTTGAGTTCATCACTTCTGGGGAATTCTTCCACTCCTTTCTTTCCAAGGCCTAGATACTGCATATTCAGGAAAACATCTGTGGGATCTATCTGTGGGATTACTCTTGGATCCCTCCAAAGTCATCCTAAAAGACTGTTGCTTACATGTAACAATCCACTGGAGGTTTAGTGGAGAAGGAAAACAGGAGTGTCAGAGCTTACACTCTGATGTAAAGGTTCAGATGACAAAACCAAAAAAGTATCATCTGTACCAGTCACAGCAAACATGTCCATAGTAGTCCCCATGTCTGCTTTTGACCCCTGGTCTTGTCCATTAGCCAACTCCCAGTGGCTGAAAAAAACTGACTTAAATAAACATTTGCTATTTTTTCAGTGACATCTGAACAGCTTTGTATACAGAAGAGAAGCATGACAATTTGACTTTATGCTAAGCAATCTTATCTCAACTGCCATGTTCAAACTAACACTACTGGAATCTCACATTGTTTCTGCTAGGATTAATAGATTCTGCCCTACTTTGAGCTTGGTAGAAGTTTACATTAAAAAAAGCCATAGATTATCTTTACCACTTTCAAAGGAGACTGCACATTTACACCATTCTCCACATCTCATATGAAGATTAAAAGTAGACTCAGAGCATTAATGTACCTTTTATTTAACTGCTTCTTGCAAGAAGGGCACTATGTCTAGACTTAAAAGAGGAAGATTTCTATTCAAACAACATTTTACATCCCCAGACTCCTTAGTCTCACCTTCACCTACCTGCTCGTCCTACTTAGTTATCTAGCTGTACTACATACAGATCTGCCAAGCCTGTTCATCTAGAGCACTGAAATTTGCATTATTATCATTCATTCTAGGTTGTCCTCTCTCCCAGGCTAACAAATACCCACCTACCTCAGCAAGGAGCAAAGGCTAAAAATCCTTAACAGAAAAAGTAAAACTGCAAATTTCATTGAGCTGCATTACCTTTTAGGTCTTTGTGTACATGGGAGCATCCCTGCAAGAACCTATGAAGCTGGCATCCTTGATTACAATTTTCAGCAGCTGTGCAAGACTCAGCCTCTAAATTACCTGGTGCTGACACAGCGATTCATCATATTAGATAAACTTAATAGTAAAACAAAGACAAGATTTATTTAGGAAGAGAAGTCTTTAGGCCTTTACCTCTGTGCCTGACAAGATCATGGAGCAGATCCTCCTGGAAATTATGTTAATGCACATAAAAAATAAGGAGGTGATTGATGACAGCCAACATGGTTTCACTATGGGCAAATCATGCTTGACAAATCTAGTGGCCTTTAACAATGGGGTCACAGAGTTGGTGAATAAGGGAAGAGACACTGATGTCATCTACCTGGACTTGTGCAAAGCATTTGACACTGTCGTGCACAAGATCCCTGTTTCTAAGTTAGAGAGGCATGGATTTAATGGATGGACCACACAGTGGATAAGGAATCATCTAGGTGATTGCACCCTAAAAGTTTTGGTCAAAGGCTTGATGTTCAAGTGGAGACCAGTGACAAGTGGCATTCCTCAGGGGTTGTCTTGGAACTGGTGCTGTTTAACTTCTTTGTTGGTGACATGGACAGTGGGATTGAGTGTACCCTCAGCAAGTTTGTCAACACACCAAGCTGTGTGGTGCAGTTGACACATTGGAGGGAAGGGATGCTGTCCAGGGAGACTCTGACAGGCTTGAGAGGTGCAAATCATCTGAAGTTCAACAAGGCCAAGTGGAAGGTCTTGTACATGTGTCTGGGCAACCCCTTAGAGCAGCCTTCCAGTACCTAAAGGGGGCATAAAGGAATGATGTAGAGGGACTCCTTAACAGGGAGTGTAGGGATAGAACAAGAGGTAACAGATTTAAACTGAAAGAAAGTAGGTTTAGATACATATATAGAAGAATTTTTTTATGATGAGGGTAACACTGGAAGAAGTTACCCATAGAATTTGTCCTTGCCCCAAGGGGTGTCCCTCCCCATGGCAAGAGGTTCAAGCTAGATGATCTTTGAAGTCTCTTCCAATCCAAACCATTCTTCTAGTCTATGATCAGATGCAAAAGATTACAAATCAAACAACCAGATGCAGATGCCTCTTTGGTATTTTTAAGCTTGCCTCCTTGAGACACTTCAGAAAATCAGACCTGCCTAAATGCCTCCATTAATTCTGAAGACAAAACTTGCTAGGAGCTGTGGGGTTGTTGGACCAATTACTGGGCATCCTTTTCTATGTTGTCCATAATCTCCTCTTTAACCTGGTTTCACGTATAATACATGCATGCTTGAATATTGACATCTGTATCTCCTGGTTACTTTCTCAATTTTATGTTTTGGATATAAATTCAGATTCCTTTAATTACTCAACTGTGGTGAAAAATGGCTATATTTTTACCAACTGTAAAGTCTATATAACTAAAAGTACTTTAAATTTTTCTGGGAGAGGGTTACTGTTTTTTTGTATGAACTGCTGGAGCTTCCTGCCAAGATGGAATAGTTTAATTATACCTCTAAGCCCTGTTAGAACTGCTATTAACATATATTAGATATTTTATGTAAATAATTTACTCATGCATTTATCCAAAGTTATGATATCTGTTTTTGACTTTCTTCTGAAAAAGCTTTACTACAGAGGCTTTTAATGTTATTAACCAACGTGGTAGCCAAACCCTTTTTTCAGGCTACTTCACTGGACTGACATCTCCAGAAATCTCTTTCTATTTAACTGTATGAAGTTCAGAAAAGCCAAGTGCAAGGTCTTGCATATGCATTGAGGCAATCCCCAATGTCATTACTCTGGGTAATGAACTGATTGAAAAAAGCTCTGCAGAGAAGGACTTAGAGATACTGGTAGATGAAAAATTGGACATAAACCACCAATGTTGACTCGCATCCCAGAAAGCCAACTATTATCTTGGGCTACGTCAAGTCTTGCCAACAGACTGAGTGAGGTAATTCTGCCCCTCTACTCTGCTCTCTCTCATGAGACCCCACCTGGAGTACTGTGTTCAACTCTGGGTTCCCCAGTGCAAAAAAGACATTGGGAGGTTGGTCCTGAAGAGGGCCATAAAGATGTTCAGAGAGTTGGAGCACCTCTCCTGTGAAGATAGACTGAGAGCATTGAGGTTGTTCACCTTAGGAAAAGGGGGCTCCAAGGAGACCTACTGTGGCCTTTCAACATGTTTGGACCTATATAACCAGGTTAACTTGACAAGTTAACAACCAACATGTCAGGAAAAAAAAATAATTAAAAGAAATCAGTCCTCACTCTCATATATCAATTTTAGTAAAACACCCTTTTGGTCCATTTACACCTACCTTAAAGACATTTCTTTTCATTTATTTATTTACTTTACAGGTTTTAAAGATTTTTCTTCCAATGTTCTGTTGTATCTTGTTGTGAGGAAAGGAACACACCAGATATTTGGAGATAAGAATTTATTGTTACTACTATTATATTTTTAGTAATATAATAGACTAAATACAAAACAACCTTCAATAATAGTAGGGTTAGACCTATTATATATATAAAAAAATCTATTTCTAGCTTCTACCCTTTTTCTCTTGTGCTTTGCTCACCTGAATTGCCTCCTCCTGTAATAGAAATGGAGAGGACAATGCAACAATGATGTGTCCTCATCCTGAGATCTTTGCTTAGGAGGAATAGGATATGGTTTGAATTTATTTGCTTATTTATGTTTCAAAACACATTTTGATGCTTTCTCTTTGGCCCAAAGATAAAGTTTGAAATCTGCACAATAGCCTTCCCTAGCCTTATTTGATGAAAGGGGCAACCACCTGTTGCACAGGGATTGTCAATTCTTGTCAGACCTTTACCATATTGCTTAAAACTGGCTAGGCAACGGTGACCTGGCAGCTGGACAGTTGTTAAAATGAGATAAAACCAAGTCAGGCCAAGGCAAGCCTGGGCAAGTCCTGACACCCTGCACTGTCAGGCTGGAGAATATTTGTGGCCTTTTATTACAAAGGAAAAAATCATGTTTAATGGGCTCTATCTACACTGCCATTCCCTTTTAGCCTTGGTTGCTCAGTTCCTATTACATGTTATCACTAAGAGAAGCACTCTTCTATATGTCAGTCATTTGCCTAGCAGCAACCATTAAATGCCAGTTGCAACAAAAAAATCAATGATATCTTCACTCTTTCACAATGATTCTCATTAAGGTGACTTCTAACATTCCTTGTTTCTTATTGGAGTTAAAGCTTGTATTTCTTCTCTTCCAAAGTCCCTGTGGTTTCTCATGGAGAAAACAGGTGTTTGGAACATACATATGACTAAATTGGTTAGCCCTTGTCTGGAAGATGTGAATAGCAAAGGTGATTAGCAATGCATCCAGGCTATGTTGTGTGAGCTGTCAAGCATGTATGGTGCTCCAGAGGGTGACAACAGGGAATCCTCAGCTTTGTAAGCTTCTCTCCCCTTATTTTTCTTATCCACAAAGAAAGGCAATGCACTCTTCAAGAGTCTGAATTAAATGAAACCTTACTTCGTTGTTCTTGAACTGTTACTCTCCCAGGAGAGTATAACCTCTGTTTTGCTTGGTTTCAATTATTTTAGAACAAAGATAAAACATGCACATCCATTTTTCTGTGAACTGGCATTGTGAAATGGTAAAAGAAGAAAGAAAATGGTACAATCAGCTCAGGACAGGATGTTTATCGAAGTCAACTGAAAGTAAAAACATGTAGTTGAAAAGCAATTAAATTATATTCATTCTGAAGATACACAGTCTTCTTGCAAGTGAAAAATATAAGCAATCCTTTGCGATATTAGGATAAAACACATAAAAGAAAGAGACAAGTTAGTTCTTGGAAAATGTCTTATTCAAGACCAGTATTGGTGATTGCAAACATGCTTAATTCTTACTCATCTGATGAAAGATAAAATGTAATTATTGTAATACTCTGAAAAGTACTTTGGAAAAAAGTGTCTGTATTATGTATTTGGGAATATATTTATAACAAATACATGTTTTTGTGGGGTTCTTTTTGTTCCCTTTGATAAAGCAAAAAGTTTTGTTAAAACACGGGCAGTGTTACTTTTTTATTGACCTAGGTTTTATTTTTAACATCGTATGGAGGACTGTACTTATGTGAATATGCATATTTCCTTGTTAAACTCAAATTCTTTTATGGACAAAAGTTGAACTGCCTTACATATGGAGCCAAGAACTTATTGCTTGCCAAACAGTATTATTAAATTGTGAAATTAAAATTAAAAAAAAAATAACAGCAGTTATTACTATTGTTCAGTTGTAATAGAATGCACTTAGAAATACAGTTAAGGCCGAGATCCATAAATATCCCAGTATCTACTATGGAGGTTACAGTGAGTGGTGCATGACTTATTCTTTGTTAGGAGCACTATGATGCTGATGGGGATTTCTTCTTTTTTCATCTTGGATATTTTATTATATTCCCTAACACAGTCTGATTACATGCTTTTCCTTAATTGATTCATAGGTAAAGTTTGACCATTTTTAACTATAATTTGAACAACCTTAACCTCAATTAACACAAAAAAACTATTGTCTGTTGGTTTGTTAGACTTTTGTCATGGTGTTCACAGGGCTAAACTAAAACTTAATAATAGCAATTGATCACTAGAGAGTTGTTGAAATTATCTCAGTCCAAGGCAAGTCCAGATAAATTCAGGACCTCACAACCCCAAGACATCTCTCAGGTCAATTGGCCTTTTACTAGCTGAGAAAGAAATCATATTTCTTTGGATATAACCTTTTCAAAAAGACTCTATACATGTAAAATTACCAAAAATCTATGTGCTTTTTACAAAGGAAAGGCAAGTTTTATCAAAAGGTACATTACTTTTTCTCATATGCTGAAAAGATAAGCCGGTCCCTCTGGCAAACACACCATTAAAAAAATGTTTTGAGCCATAATGTAATACTTAAGCACAGATCCAATTCAGGGGCTACCAGTCATATATATTTATTTTATCACATTGATTGCTGTTGTGTGATAGCTGTCTAAGTGAAAGAACCTGAAGAGCTTCCTTCATTAACCTCAGAATTTCTTTGGGCATTTTTGAAGCTTAAGTTTCACTTTGTTAATCTGTAGGTTTATTGTTAGAAATTTAGTCAGAAAATTTAGCACTGAAATGATTTAGTAAATTATATGCTTGAAATAAAACAGAAAAACATGAATTAATGAATACAAAGTACACTTCTATCTTTTTATCACATTTATACTAGCAACATAGAATTTTCTCAAAATGAAGTTACAGGCAACAGTACTTGGTCTGCACTGAAGATATATCTTTCTGTGTAAGAGAGATGATTTGAGAAAACTATTCTAGAAGCATTTTTGCACTGTCTTATGGGAAGATTACAGCAATTAATATTCCTGGTTCCGAGTTCCCATAATTTTGGAAGATGGTGTTTTTAACAACATAGGAGTCCATACCTTTTTTTTATCGATCTAAGGAATGGAAACAAATTGAGTCCTGTTTTCTTTACAATTTTTTCCAGCAAAGTTTTAATGCATCATTTGGCTTCTATAAACAACTGGTTATAATGCCTTCAAGAGCAGCAAAAAAATGTTTCCTGGAATGGGTGGTTGTGCAGCAAGATTGGTCTTATTAGCATTATTTACATACTAAGCAGGTATTCTGTGTGAGAGGACTGACTAGGAAAAAAAAGTAACAGGGTCCTGAGCAGTAAGTTTGGATGGGTGACATTAAAGTCTTTATCAGCAGATTTGCTGTGGAGATTGTGAGTGATATAGACAATTACACCAATACAACTGAGAAAGCACTAACCGTGCTCTGTGTAGGCACAGAGTACTATTGCTCTACTCTGTGTGCATAGAGAAAGACCAACAGAGAGGAAGTGATAAAAAAAATTGGGATCAGGATGACTTATAAATGATTCTGTATTTTAATAGGCAGGCTTATAATTAAAGACATCTCTAGTGGAGAGAAGACAACATCCTAGATAAGTACAGATTAACAGTTATGAGTACGAAACTGGGATATCCTTAAAGGATGTCATCCAGCTTGAAGGCAATCCTTTTATAAGCATAGCTACAATTGAAGACTTCATTTGGTTCCAAAAACCGGTGAGACAAAATTTATGAAGATAAAACACAGACTATTAATTCCAAAATATGACATCCTACTTAAAGATATGTGCTACAAATCACCAGAAACAAGAACATTATCAGAAAAGTGTCAATATATCCCTTTATTGTCTTTCTTTAGGCCTGACCTCTGCAGAAGGGTTCTTAGGTGTATGGTCTGAACCATTACAGATGTTTTATATTCTTATGATTACTAAGATGGCATTAAAAAAAGGTCAGAGGATACATAGTAACCTCTGTCCAGTTATCATCCATGGATCCAATGGGAGATACTTTTCCTGACTAAGTTTCAGAATATGACATTTGCTACCTGTGAGAGATGGAACTGCTCAAGAAATGGCAGGAAAGTCATTTTAGCAAAGAAGAAATCTCTTCTAAAAAGGACTGGAAAGAGCTTATTTTATTGTTCCATTGTGGAAAGAGATGTCAGTTACTGAAATTTTCCTGAGACATCATGGAAGTGAACCTGGAATAAAATCTTGTTCCAAATTTCTGGATGATATAAAAGACTTTAAATTGCCCATGAATTTAAGATATTACAGAAATACATAGATTCAGATAGTAAGGTAAATCAGGGATTGTGTAGCTAAGGGGATTTAAATAAATATTTCAAGCAGTAGGTGACAGTAAAAAATGTCACAGTATGTTCATTTGGAGAAAAGAGCGGTTTTGGCTCCAGAACTGTATTATGCTGGCAGAAAAAATAGATTTTTTTCTCCCTTTTTTCTAGAAGTGCTTTTCATAGAAAACTGAAAATTCAATGCTCCAATTCAGAAACCAAACTATCTTTGTTAGGAACTTTGTCTTATATAATGCACCAGGAAGTGATGAATATGTGAATGAATAAACTAACCACCTTTGGTTGATGGAAAGTAAATATACTATGAATTCTTTCTTTGCAACTTCTCTTTTTAGATCATAATGGGAGTACAGTTGCGAAGGAAGAATTTCTAGTGTATTCTGAGAAGCTGACGATATTGCAGGTCTAAGTCAGCAGTCTGCTCTAATAGATTGCCCTCAAAACCACCCACAACTCAGAAAATAGGGTGTACGACATTTAAAACTGCATTATTAATATTTTCTCTATGAATTTTACTCTAACTTTAGCAATTAGAATTTTCAAACCTTAATTATACAATAAATTCTTACCTCTGTTTTTAAAATTCATCCCGTTCTGTCCACTGAAAGACAATGAATGAAATACATACGTTGTTTATATCAACCTGGATATCTCTGCATTGTTCCTTTCTAGTCAAATAGAGTACTTGAGCCAGATCAACACAGACTCTTTAGTTCCCTAGACCAATGGAAGTCACGTAGCCTTTTTTCCATCTTTTCAAACTCTTTAAATATTAATCTGTGGGAAGAAATTTAGAATTATGATGAAGTAGGTTGGACAGGAATTTAACTGCAGTATGTAAGGGTTGGAGCTCTTATATATAATGTTCCAATAATTGACATGTATTTCTTTAATCAGCTATTACAATTTACAAAGACATGTTAGGCTTCATATAAGCTAAAGGGTCTTTGTTATCTAAATCAGTTTTTATAGAGGAAGAATTTAAAGCAATGATAGACTGGACCTCAATGCTTCCTCATTTCAAATATTATGTCAAAAGTTTCTTAACAGCTAGAAAGAAAATACACAGAAAAAAGCTCAAAAGAACCATTTACAACTTGCTGTTTAGATGGTATTTTCCCCTTTTGAACTTGTCTGCTTGCTTTACTGCTTGAGCTGTGCAAGGCGAAGATCAATTTTTTCCTGCTAAGCAGCTCTATCCTTTTAAAGACCTAACACCCCTACTTGCATGAACTTTCACATAAACTAGGTGTTTCTCATGAGTCATGAGAAGGCATAAAGATCACTTCCATGCTAAATTTCTAGCAGTGGAATACTTTGCTAACTTTCATTTGGAAGCAGTAGATTAAACTCACATTTCTTTCTCTCTTTCTGATGACAACGGATAAAAGAAAGGAAACATATGGGTATTGTCTCTGGTTATCCAAAACTTTGTTTATATCTTATAATCATATCCTGTCTCTTGGAGTGACTTTTCATCATGCATAAGGAATGGCCAATCTTTTTCAAACCTTAATTATAAAATAAATTCTTACCTCCGTTTTAAAAATTCATTCCATTCTGTCCAAAGACACTGAATGAAACACATTCGTTGTTTATATCAACCTGGATATCTCTTGTGTTTGACAAGGCCTAGACTGCTGTAGAGATTGACTTTCTAGAGTATGTTAATAGTCAATTAATTCAGTAGGAGTATAATAATCAGTCTTTTAATGCTTTGCTCACACCTCTATCATAAAAACTTTTTTTTTTTTAATTAAAGTGGAACAGTTTTAATAAAAGGGGTTAACATCATCTTCACACACACAAAAAAGACTGGTTAAGGTACTCAAAGACAGTGGAAGCTAGACCCTTAAATCCTGTTTGATTCTTGTGTTTTCTTTCAAATCAATGGTCTGACCAATAGCTGAAGAGTCAATATTCAAACATGATATGGTACTGGCACTGCATCCTTCTCCTCAGTCATATTTTGAAGAAAACTCATAGTCCCAACTGCATTTGGTTTTGTTGGGGTTTTTTTTCTGTTCCATATTTAAATTCTGGAAGCCTCACACATTAGGCAGTTAAAATGAAAAACTACCTAGAAAAATTTGACTGAGATGAATAACCAGCTACTCAGCTTTGTCAAGACAGTGGCATCAGTACTCACTGAAGCTGAAATTTTTAGTGCCTTCGAAAAAATGAGGTGCCTAAAAATGTAGTTACTGGAAAAATCATATGCATTGTACCTGTTCATCAGTTTTGAAGGTTGCAGTCCTGCTGAGAATTGGACTTTAAGTGGGATTTATCTACATACTTTGTGTACCTGGAATATTATTCATCACTTGTCCTTGTTCCCTTCTGATTTAGAAAAGCTGTCCTTCAGCTTTGCATGGTTCATTGGACAAAGTCTGGTATTTAAGCCCTAGAGACTGGGGAGTTAAATGTATGCTAAAAGCCATGACAGATCATACTGTAATAAATGGGGGAGAGGAGTTAAAATTAATCATAATGAAGATTAACTCTTTATCAAGTATTCCCAAAGAAGGATTCTGGATTCACAGCTATTGCCATGATTCTAAGGCGAAGTAAAAATGATTGCAGCAGAAATTTATGCCTGATATTATGAATTTTAAAAGAATTGGCAAGGAGGAAAGACGCACCAAGTATTGATTGGAAATACAAGCTATTTAATATTTTCCTCTGTGGAGATCACTGAGGAGTCATCATAAATAATTTATTTCAGTCTTCTCTGGAATCTGCTATGTCAACTAGCCAACAAAAACCAGCAAACTGACTTTGAAGAAATAATAGCAATAATTTGGTTGTCTGTCACTATTTCAATGAGAAATGTAAATCACATATACGAGAAAATATGTGATCTTTCAAAGACTGCAGTTTAAAAGCATTCATGTGTAAAACTATCATGTAGCAAGTGTCACTGTTCAAAAATTAAAATCTAAGTTGTGATTTAAATGTTTGTTACTGATTAAAGAGGAAGATAAATCAAAGTGATGAAGGTCTACTGTAAAACAATATCAGTTTGTTTGGTGATGGGTATTCCAATGTTATATCTGCAAGGTCTAATAAACCACAAATACTTTTAGAGTAGGAATTTGTTTTGAACTAAGTTGATTTACCCATTCACATAGTTTTCATGAAAGTTAATCAGCTAATGAGTGGGGAGTGTTGATTTCTTGAGACAGACAAATATGTTGAGAAAATATAAAATCCAGAACATTATACTCAAAGAAGAACACATAACCAGTGCAGTAGCTGAGTCTTAAGTGAACAATATTTCTCTGCATACAGTTAGATAAATACTATTGCTTGAAGGTTGCATAAGCATCAACCTGTTTGCAAGCTATAGTGCAGAAAGGATGTAGACAGCAATACAGGCAAAAGTACAGAATGATCAGTAAATGCTAATACCTCCAGAAGTAGTAAAGTACTGCAATTGCAGTGGTACACTTCACATCTAGAAATAAGTTTTCCTTAAATGGGATAATTTTCCATAAAGAAAGGTGTGTCATTTACAGTTAAATAGCAGAAGATCCATGAAACTGATTATGCCCATTTTGGAAATACTCAGGGATGACACCAATAGTTTAAACCATCCCTGGTTGAGTTTTTTTATGACAGGTTTTATACATCCTCCTTTTTTGTGTTGATAAACAACATCCATCATATTGTAGCAAGGGAGTCACTTTATTGACCAGATACTTCTTAATCCCTTTATTTAATTGTCCTGGGAGCTGTATACATTATCTGTGACAAATGCCTCTTTATGACTAGCAGAACTGGAACATTTAATGAAAGTTAAATTACCGTGCCTTGGTGTGCTTATGTGCAATTTTCAGTAAAGATAATACAAATGTGACATTATTTGTGACATTTTAGAATTTATAAGAAAATAGGCTTAATAATTACATAAGCAACAGGAAATATTTAAATTGTTTTTAATCCTATATGTCAAAAGAGAGAGAATGAATTAAAAAGTTTGCTCCACTGGAAATTTCATATATTTCAGGATATGTTCTTGGCCTATACTTGGACAAGAGACATTTTTGTACATAAGGAAAAAGTAGAATTTTGAAAGGTCAATGTATTCCATTTCTGTTTACTAAAATTATCTAAAAAAAAGTAGACAGGTTACTGAATGTTAAATCTTATGGTCTCATTGTATTTAAATTTTGGAGCTTTATTCCCTCTTGTCCATGAACCAGATCTTCCCAGACTGTGTCTTCCATACTAAATTATGCAGACTAATCTCAATCAAGAGAACTAGCACATTGGAGAGATAAAAAGTCAAATCCTAGCCATTCTGCTATAACAAAAATATGAAGTAAGGTTATCAAATGAATATTTTTTGTTCATTCAGCAAAAAGAGCAAAAACAGGTGGGAAAAGTCTAAAGCACTGCTGAAATGCAATAATTTTAGCTTTTGTGACACAAAAGTTTTTTTATTTATTTTATTTATTTTTTGCAAAAACGTGATGCACATTAAAAATGTTCAATTTAGATCATTTTAGTCAGAAGAATGGTTCAATGGGTTTCCAGTAATTTTCAAGTGCACCTGGGAAGTCTCATCAGATCATGTCTGGGAGCAGCACGGCCACTGCCCCGCACAGGCCAGCACCTTTGGGTGAAAAGCACATATCCAAATACTCGAGCTTGCTCCCTTAGGGCCGTTTGCTATCTGTGTGTACTGTTTCACTATATTGTGCAGGCATACCATTGCCTAGTAAATCTTTGTAATTAATCTGATCCCTTTTCTTTGAGACCAACCTGAAAGCATATTCCAATATCCTTTTCATTTGTTTTCCATAAGAGAGCTTATGGCAAAATTACGCTTGCAAAATTCAAGCCTTAAGATTATTTTTTTTAACACATTCTAATGAAGGCACATTCTACATTTACTTCATTGATATGCAAAGATCAAAGCACAAGAATTCTAGTACAGCTTTCTGAATTGTAAAGCCTCTACTGGTAGAAGACAGATGAGTAAAAAAGGACTCAAAATTGTAAATCCACCCTCTGATATCATATGCCCAGGTCCTGAACCAAAACCAGAAATTCAATATAAAGACTCCCAGCAACTCTGATGAGCTTGGAGGTCCAATTGTAACTGAAATGTGTGTTCTGAGTTACATTAAAGGGAGACATGCTTTTACTGCATCTTGCCCAATAAAAATGCTTTCTGGGATGATGTGGTTTATTTATTTTAGAAAATAGAGATGTCAATAGTCTTTCTGGCATTCTAAGACAGAAATTTAGACATGCAGCTTCAATTTAAGTAAGAGATCAAGTATAGAATACCACTTTAATGTTTGAAATAAATTTATTTGTTTCATTGTATGCCCAGCTGTCTAAGTCTCTATCAGTTTCTGAATATTCAGTGACAAGCATAAAGAAGATACTAAATAACCTTTAAAATTTCAGAACAATTTAAAGAAACATTGGCAAATCTATCAATCTTGGTATCAAAGGAGGATAGTTAAAACTAAAGAGTATTTAACAGAAAAAGCTCAAGTCCCATATATGTTTTTTATAACTCAATTCATAGTTGTAATTCACTGGAAAATTATTCCCACTGTGTATCCTAATTGTGGCATAGAAGATCGTCTCAAATTTTAATGAGTGTCATCTGTACAAAAGAAGACATTCAACTGATACTGTGTGGATTCTTGTTTTACAGTTTAGTGTAAGAGCAAAAATCCCTCACATGCATGAGGAAATTCAGTTTTGTTGTGAAAGAAAAACGAAGAGTGCTGTTCACTTGAGATAGATACACTTAGACAGCTCTACCTGTCTTAAAAAGAAACCTCTTCCCCTGTTAGGCTAGTAGGCTTATCTGTTCTCTCTAGATGGTTGTATTTCTATAACATTTAAGAATAAAAAAAACATATAATGGGACAAAAAGTCATCTAGGATAAAGCTACAGGTTAAATATATATTTATTAAACATTGGTCAAGGAAGTCCTGTTGTCACAAAGATGAACACTGTCACTTTTATGACTAAATTGAAATTTCTTTCTTCAAATGACCATGTTGCAATTTCTTGGGAAGTCACGTAATTCCCAGTGCAGAATCACCTTTGAATTACTAAAAAGTTATGTACTTCTTGCCTCTTTATCCTGTTATCATGATATATAGATAGATATATGCTAATTATCATGCTGTGTTTTAGACTTTCAGGACTTGGTGCCCTTTTTTCCATATCCTAGGAAGAAAAATCCTTACATATGTTCATATAGTTTTGTGTGTAACTGTACATATATACTTACAGCACATACAGAATCACTGAGTCTTACTTCATCTTCCTGCTAGGTGATATAAGATGTTCAAGGCCATACAAATCAGGTAAGATCTGGGGATAGAACCTACGTGTAACATTTCATACATTTTTACAGGGACAAAACCAAGCCTGTCTCCACTCATAAGAAAAGGCAGGACTCCTTCCCTTTTAGTAATATCAGCATAACAGCCATGTCATGAAATGTTATGTTTTTGTCTCCAGTCAGTGCACAGTCTGAGCCAAGAAGATCCCTGGAGAATTGCACAACTACTTCAGAAATCTGTCTGTTGACAAAAGATTTGTGTGGCCAACTAGTATTGGCACACGTCTATCTAGCAATCAAAACTTGCTTCTAGGCTTAAACAAAAAAAAAAAAAGCCTTTGAAGGCAGTGATTACTGGAAATGCACTATATACATGCCATTCTTCAGAATGAGATCATGTAATCAGTGTTATTACTTTCCTGTTTAACAAGGATTCATATTTTTAATGGAACCTTTAAGGGACAGTCTATTCTTTCCTTTCAAACATCCAACAATGGGGTCCACTAGGAAAAAAAAAAAAGTTTCTTTTGACCTGAATATTGCAGTCTCTGGGAGATGAATGATGCTCCATGGATGATGATTAGACCAGGTGCTCTGAAGAAACAGAGTAAATTGATTGTCTAATGCTGTAATAATTGTAGTTGAAGGGAATGTATGTTTATGTGTGTGTGTGTGCGTGTAAAGAGAGAGAGCGAGAAAAAAAAAGGTCCCAGAAGGGAACCAGAGACATCAAGTATGTATAAAAAGACAAGGGAAGCAGGGAGACAGTAAGGAAGCAATGGTTGCCTGGCCAGTGACCAAGTATGGGGAGCATGGACTTATACCAAGCTAATCATTTTCAGATATCTTCTATTCCTAAAAGAGAAGGGTTTTAAAGAGGAATTTGAAGGGGAAATTGGGACGTTTTATGAATGTTTACAGGAAATTATTCCCAAGAGTAACAAGCAGTACATACATGTTTTAAAAGTCCACCAACAGTGATGGAAATGAAGTTTAATGGCTAACTGAAGGAAGACATTGACTTATTAAAATTGAAAAAAAGACAGCAGCAAAAAATTTAATTTTGTAGGCCACTGGAATATATTTGAGGCCATAAAGAAGGTGAGGAGAGTGATTAGATCCAGTGAGAAAAGTGGTAAGAGTAGGCAGCGGGTTAGCAAAATGATCTTTTGCCAAAGCAACCTGCCCTCATATTAGGAAGACAGAAGATTCTGAAATAGCAAAATGTTAGTGAAACAATGAGGCCTGTTCTTATGATGTATGCAGTTCTTTTCAGAATGATGTATTACAGTGCAAGAAAAAGGAGGCTCACTCGAGGTTTGTGCACGTAGTACATTGGCTGTGCCATCTGCTCACCTTCTGTACTGCACTGTATCCCACAAAGCTCACTTTTCAATGAAGTATAAGTGTCATGTTGGAATGCACACAAGGACAGCACAATTTCATATCTGGAATTATGCGTAAAATCTGCTCCAAAAGCCCAGTCTCTGTTCCAGTAAATATTTGATACATTTAAACAGGGACATTTAAGAAGGGACTGGAATGAGGTCTTTCTTCTTCATTTCATCCCTCTTCCTCCCCACTCCCACCCCAAAGTCTCATTTCAAAACACTTCCCTCACACATATGAACACTGCCCAAACCTTCTGGGAGGATCTGAATTCAGGCCAGAAACCTGAGCCAATGTTTCTGAAGCTGGAGGGAGATTCACCCAGTAACACAGGAGCTTCAGGCCCCTTCCTACCTTCTCAGATCCTTGATTTTGTGAACAGAAAGGCAACAGATGGACTAGTTTGCAAGGACAGTTTGATTGGAAGGTGATACAGTGGAAAACAGGAGCATGATATTAAGAAGGTGTTTGGGGTGATGATAAGAAGAGAATTATTGACTTCCAGGGAAGATAGATGTCGTGTGAAAATATAAGATTTTTGCCTGGGAGCTTAATCAGTAACTAAGAAAGGACAGAGGGTGGAAATCAGCGATGACAGAGAACCAGCCTGGGAACTGCTTATACAGTTAGTCATAATATTGTCCTGAATTGTGTCACAATCAGAAGATGATGAAAGACAGCCTGGAAAAGTCTGCCAGGCCACCAAAGCTAGATGCCTTTCGTCTGTGTCTCAGTTTCTTCATGCTCATGGATGAGCATGATACCTCATGGATGAGTAGATGCCTTACTGAAGCTAGGGCTGTTGCATGAAGTCAGAAATATTAAAGATGTCAAAAAAAGTCACATGGAGATATCTGTTAGAAAAGAAACCCACAACAACTTAGTACAAAATGTAAAAGGATGAAATGAAAAAAAACATGTTTAATTAATTCCAAACAGAAAAATGCAAATATTAGTGACCTTTTCTATTATTACCTTCTTTGCGTGACTGGACTTTTGCATTTTTCCTAATTTATTTTAATCCTTGATGCAGTAAAGATGCAGAAGCCTTTGCTTCTAGAGTTATTTTCTCGTGATTAAATTTTATAAAAAAATATTAACTTTTTAGAAATTCTACAATATAATAATAAATTGGTTTAATGTATTTGTTTCAAAAAGCCATATGTCAAATCTATCCTATCTCTTATTCTATATTGCCTGAGACTTTTACTGAAACACATACTGTTGGTTTTAAATTGCAGTTTAAGATACTAATTATATAGAAATGAAATAAATCCAGTCATTGCAATTTTTTATTTTCAGAATATCATTACTATTACTTGCATAATTACTAGAAGGAGTTTGACAACAGTTGTCCATTTCCAATTCAGAAATTTACAAACCCCCATACATTTTAGCTGAAGCCTAATGAATGTTCAGCCCTGCTGCATTACGAATCTTAAAATTTTACCTGACAAGAACTTCTTTTTGCATTGTCAAAGGCATATAGAAATCATACCAATGTATTCTATGAATCTAAAAATTAACAGCAGTGACAATCAGTCATAAAGATTAAGAAATATGCATTACATTAATACACTCATTATATTACTTTTGGTCAGATACAGAAAAAGTTTTATGGTAAAATATATAATTTGCTGTTAATTGTTGGAATTTACCAACATTTTATTTGTGCTCAAATTTATTGTATTTTTTCCCTTTCTGAAATTACTTTTAATTTTTTTCCTCTTTTTTTTTCTTCTGATTTAAAGAAAGCGGGAAGTGTAAACTGGTGCACACAGCCACAAAATTATTGTATTTATTTTTTACATAAAATTCAAGTAGATCAATACTTCCCACTGAGGAGCATGTACTAATGTGTACTATTGCAGTCAAAAGCACTACGTTCTATGAAAGGAGACCACAGGAACAGTTTGTAGGCATTTAAGTATGATAATTTTAATGTGGATCTACCGTGTAGATATTCAAATCTTTATTCTTCAACTTTGTGTGCCAGAGCTAACCTTTAGAGTTGCAGTTGCCATTTTAGAGCCAATTCTTTGCTAAAATACTCAGAGGAGGTAAACTGCATCTTGACCAAATTGTTGACAGTCAAATGAAAATTATACTAACATCTTTAGTTACTAGAAAAGCTATATTAGGGAAGATAAAATACCTTTTTTTGTCATTCCACATTTGTTTTGTCTCAGGAAAATAACATATATATTTGAAGCATGAAACCATTAGCAGTTTTACTTTCTGTTAATTATCCCAAACAATTTCCTTTTAGTGGCATTAACAAGAGAGAAGTCAAGTTTCAAGTAATTCTTCTCCTCACTGTTTACTGTAATAGGAGATGAGAATTTCAGTAATTCAACTGATGTATTTCCTATTATACAGCTCATGTATAAACCAAAATATTCTTGTATAAAATACAAGTATATCAATTCTTTTGTAGTTATAGCTTTTCTGTAGTACAGAAATTGTGACCATTTTTTTCAAAACATTTTAACTTGTTTCAGATGCACCATGTATATATGTCCTAAAATGTCTTATGTTTGGTATGGGTCATTAATAAATTTTTGAAATGAGCAGACATCTAAAAATTATGAATTTCTTCCGACGCCTACTGCTTAAATAGAACTTTTCTATGGACCTAAAATTATATACATTAAATCTGTGTACATTATATAAGTACACAATATTGAAAATAATCAATGCCACAGCTACAGGTTCTCTTTTGCCAGACCTAGGCATAAATTCCTTCACTAAATTCTAATGCATGCATTAAACTTGAAACGTGTTTGCCATTTTGATGGTTCCAGAGTCAGAATTTATGGGACAAAGATTTCATTTGAATAAAGCTAGGCGTACATTTTGGAGACTGAATTACAAGCAACATTAAATGCATGAAATGAATTACAAGGTTTTCTGATTTTATTTCCATTGAAACATGCAATTAAGTAATTAATATTACAAAATTTAGTGAACAAATTTGTGATATTTTCCCCCCTTTGTTCATCACATAGAGAAGTCTTGGGAGATCTTTATCATAGAATTATCCTCTTACATTCTACTGTCATAAACATGAATACACTCACTTCTTTATCAAATTACTCTTAGCCAACTGGGAATTTATGGATTAGGATTAAAGACAGAAGAGGTAAAGGTGACATAATACTGGGTGTCTATTACGGGTTGCCTAACCAGAAAGGAGTGGATGAGGTGTTCACAGGCCCTGGAATGAAATTTAATCTGACCAGGACTTCTGTAACTACATAGGAGACAAAAGGAAGGCTGGGGAATACGTGGGCCCATTGCTCAACAAGATGAGGAACCTGGTTACACAAAATATGGAAAAGACTGAGGCACAGAATGCCACCTTTGCCTCGGTCTTTTCTAGGAAGACCAACCTTCTAGAATCCCAGGTCCCAGTGACCATGGGAATAAGTAAATGTACCCCTGGTAGAAGAAGATATATATAAATTCATGGACATATATAAATCCATGGGCCTTCCTAGGATGCATCTACAAGTGGTGAAAAATTTAATCCAATGCCCTCCAGAGCTCTCTTCCAACCCCAACCATTCTAAAATTTTGTGATAAATTTACAGAGTGACAACAACTGTATGACTCTGTTGCAACAATGAATGAAAAAAAAAAAAACAAGCCCACACTTCCTTTTTTGTTGTTTGGATTACAGTTGGCATTTACAATGAAACCATATCAGTCTGTTAAGAGTTTTTTTAACTTTTGAGCACAAAACAAGTCCGATGCAGAGCCATCAAGCTAGTGATTTTATTCTAGAAAAGTTGAATATATGAAAAAAGACAAATGTAGTTTCATTACAGGACCAAAACAGGAGAAGAGTCATTAACAAGAGAAATTTTGACTGGATACATGAAAAAACATTTCCACAGTTAGGGAAATTTTCAAAACCCATTTGGACAAATTTGCGGGCACCCTAGTTTGACTTCAGAGTTGATCCTGCTTTGAACAGGAGGTTGGATTAGACACCTCATGAAGTCCTTTCCAGACTGAATTACCTTAGTATTCTATGACCAAATTGAAAATTAAATCATAGTACTGTGGACATTTTTATTCATTATCATTTAAGGGTCTTTAAAACAAGAAAGAACTGTAGATATCCTCTGTAAAATACACAATGAGGATGGGGGACATTAAAAAAAAAACACCACCAAACAAAAAAAGCCCAACTGTTCATATCAGTGAGGAAAAGCAACACCGAAAAAAAATCATTATGATTGCTTACTATGTGTATTTTTTTTAACTTGTCAGACACAGTTCTCTGTTCACATCGTAAAATCATTGAGTAGCAATAAATGTATTAATTTTATCTCCAGGATATGTTTTACCCCCATTTCATTGTCCTAAGAAGAGTACAATAAAAGAAGAAAAGTACAAGAAGAAAACACTGTGAAAATATTACTTTTGAAAATGGTAATAACCTTAAATTCACTTTGGGATTTGAAAACCCATTTTATCATCTGTAAGATTAATATGTACTAGAGAACCATCATGGAAAGTGAATGGCTCACCCTGCTGGTTTGTTGCTAGATAACTGGCACATGGTGTTTTTCATTCTTTTTTTCCCTGCATCCACTTTCTCCATCGCAATAAGCAGAAGCTATTTTTCCTAATTTTTAAAACCCAGCACAGCAGAGTGTACTGCCAAGGAGCATGCATCTCTCTGTCTCTCTGTTTCTGACTAGTGTTCCCAATTTTTCCCCAAATCTTTCATGTCTAATCCCATTGTTCATGAGGCATATGTGGTGAAGAATTTAGGTTCACGATCATTGTCTCCTTTCTTACCTATGCCTATTAAAAACACTTGATGATGCTTAGTTCTGTGGCATTCTGTGATTTTTCTTGCAATATTAATAATATTATTCATTATTTATAATTTTCACCTTTATGTTTTCATCTCTACCTGTTGTTTTCCGTCACTTTTCTAAAAAGTCTCAGCTGCAATGTATGTATTTGATCAGAGAGACAAAGCTGTCCTGAATCTGTCCAGTGATCAAATGAGAGACCTGAAGACCAAAGTCCTGAGGCAAGGAGTTCTGATTGAATACAATATATTTCTTAGCAGCAAAATGGACTCAGGTTCTGTGGCAGTCCTGTCCTGAGATACCAGATAACAAAAGGAAAAAGAAGATGCAAGTGAGCAGAGATGCAGTGTTTTTTTCTGAAGTTTCATGACTTCTTTTCCTTTAGGGAAATTCAGAAAAATTCCAGAAGCTAGTTTAGTGACCAGCTTCCAGTAACTTCTCATGGCTTCTTACTCCTGGTGTCAGTTCCAGGTGGATTTTTCTTCTCAGAAGATTGCTATGCATGGTCTCCCGTAGCATCCATAGCTAAAATGGTGAGATATGCACTAGATAAGGAGAGGGTAAAGCAGGTAAAAATTGGTTGACTTCCTGGGTTCAGAAGGTTGAGAACAGCTTACAAAGTCCAGATGTGGTCTGATTACCAATGGCATCTTCCAGGGATTGATATTGGAGCAGTATTACTAAGTGCAAGTGTTAACTACCTGAATAATGAGGCAACATATTCTCAGCAATTTCATGGAATGTAACAGAGAGGATCACCCAATACCCTGGATGGCACTGCTGCTATCACAGAGAGCTCAGCAAGCTGGTGAAATGATTTGACAAGATACTTCATGACATTCAATGAGAGATGTATGAAGTCCTATACCTGGGATGGAGTAACCCCTTGTAGCAGTTCAGGATGGGACATGGCAGTGGAGATAGCAGATCTGCAGAAATTTTCTGGGATTATTGCCAGACAACAAGTTGAATATGTGCCAGCAGTGTGCCCTTGCAGCAGAGGCCAACAGCCTCACTGGGAGGCATGCAGCCAGCAGGCTGAGGTACATGATACTTCCTTCTATTCAGCGCTTGTGAGGCCATATCTGGAGGACTTCAGTTTTGGCTTCTCCAGGACCTGAAAGACATTGACAGACTGGAGTAATTTCAACAGAGTGCTGCCAAGATGGCTAGAGGGCTGGTGAAACACAATGCATATGGGGGGATTGAGAGTAGGGCTTTCTCACCCTGCAAAGGAGAGGACTTAGGGAGAACTTGTTGCTGTCTTTGGCTAAATAATACAAAGTATGAAGAAGACAGAGCCTGATACATTTCAAAGGTGCATTGATTAGACAGAAAGAGTATCTTTTTCTCTATGAGGATGGAGTCTCAGTCCTTTGAAATACTCAATGCTCACATGGGAGAGTTGAGCAGTCTCATCTGAGGGGATCTGCACTGAGCTGATCTCTCTTTCAATAGAAATTATTTCATTATTTCATTCTTCCTTTTCACTCCCTTCCCCTTCTTCCTTCCTCTTCCCCTTCTCCTTTCTCTATCTAAGATATGAGGTTTTTGGCTATTCAGTAATATAAATAATAATGAATTCTTATGACTAGTTCTATCCAAAATAAACAATGTTTAACACACACTAACTACAATTTCTGTCAGCTTCTTGGATTGTCACAGAAGCTAAATAGTAAAACAAAAATGCACTAATAACAAACAAATGGTTATGAATTATCTAGGATCCTATTTATGGCAGAAAAAAAGATTTTAAAACAGATTTGTTTAATTAATGCCTTACCACATGGCTTAGTTTCATTAACTCTGCTGAAAAGAATGCAGCAGCACAGAGCACTTGTGGTCAGATTACAAATTCCCTTATACATGTACTGAACCCTGTAGTCAGCATTGAAGTAATGGTCTTTTGAATGGAATATAATGTGAGTTGTATTTTGAACTTGTGGATGGTTCCCTAATTATATGTTCTGTAATTATTGCAATAAGCAAGGATTTTGTTTTTGAAAGGGAGAAAAGTTTTGTTGGGAGAGAGGATGCAAAGTTTTCTGATAAACAACTGAAAAATAATGTGATACTTATAACTGGTAAAGGGTTTTTATATATATACATATGTATATATATATATATATATATGTATTACAAAAAGTGAAAGCTTTAAGAAGGAATCTACTAATTTGGCAGGAAATCTTACAACTGACCTGATCGGCTTACAACCATTTGATAGAGCCAAGGTATCAGATGGTAAGTGAATAGCCCATCGCTCCAGGTAGTCAGATAAGTTAGAACTGGCTGTACCATGAGGATATTTCTTGGAGAAGAAATGCTTATGGTTGCATCAAATTTTCTCTCATCAACATTCATTGCCATAGAAAAAATATAGATTGTCTTTCGTGGTTGCTTGCAGAAGACTTGCAGAATGTAACCAAAGAATAGCCAATGCACAGCATTTCATTCATCATACCCTTCCTTCTTAGATAAAGTAGATGAAGTGAATAGGTGAAAAATGTGCATTCCTATTTCTTTTCCTTTGAAGGAGATAAGAAATCTTTCATTGTGATTTCCAACACAGTCTGTCTCACTTGCATTCTTAACAGCTCTCCAAAAGCACACAGAATACCAAAGTACTTTGCTGTTTGAACAAAGTATATGCCTTTGACTGATACTGAGGCAGAAACTCTTCAGCTTTTTACTTCTATCCAGAGTTTTCACACAGTAAACTGCTTTTCAGAACTTATAACATTGAACACATGGAAGTATGTTTTGCTTTGTTTTTTTCCCTTCATAGTGTTGAGCAATTTACAATGAATTACAAACCACCCTTAGTCATTTGAAAAAAACCCAAAAAATTCACTGTAAGGCTGCCTGAAGTTAAAAATCACCATGTCCCTAGTGGGCATGGTTAGTCATAGAATCACAGAATGGTTTGAGTTGGAAGGGACCTCAAAGCCCAAGAAGTTCCAACCTTCCTGCTATGGGCAGGTACACTCTGCACCAGACCAGGTTGCCCAAGGCCCTATCCAATCTGGCCTTGAACACTGTCAGGGAGGGGACAGACACAGCTTCTCTGGTAGCCTGTGCCAGTGCCTAACTGCCCTCTTAGTGAGGAATTTCTTCCTAATATCTAACCTAAATCTACCCTCCTTCATCTTAAACCCATTACCACCCTATTCCCTTGTAAAGAGTCCTTCTCCATCTTTCCTGTTACGGCCCCTTCAGGTACTGGGGGGACTCTAAGGTTTCCTCGAAGCCTTCTCTTCTCCAGGTTGAACAAGATAAATGTTTCAGCCTGTCTTCATAGGAGAAGTATTTCAGGACTTTTGTGTTACAGTTCTCATTCTTTCTGTACTAAGTCTGATGGTGGTGGTGAATCATTGCTTGGGAATGCCCAAGAAGGATAATTTTAGAATAGAAAGCAAAACTTTTCGATGATAGGATACATTCAATTGAGTCGCAGTTTATAGTTGTGGTAGCAAGTGGTAGCAAGGTTTGTGTGTGCAATCCCTTCATTCTCATACTTCATTTTTGACTGCAGTGCGCATGGAGCCACTGCCTGTTTTCAAACGGAAAGCCCATACCCAGAATTAGGCTGAAAATATTTTATGCAGAAATTAATATTCCACTGGTTTTAACAATGAGGCTAAGAGAAAAAAGTGAGATTGTCACCACAGTGACAATGTTTAAAATACTTTTTTGGTGCTGGAAAGCATACCTGAAAATCTTTTTCTTACAAAACTCTTAATTCTATAGCAAAATAGACCTAAAATAGCATTTCAAATTCAGTAGAATTTCCTTGCTCGCAAAAGAAGGAGCTGTTTAAAATTGGGACTTAAAAATGGGACTTAAAGGGCTGCATCAGACGGATGATACCTTTCTGTTGGGAAACGTTCACAGTAATTATGCTTATCTCGCAGTACATTGCTATTAGGAACACCCCTGTATGAAGGAACAGATAGAAAGAAATTTATTCCATAGGTTAAATGGTAAAAATGATCTGGAAAACTAACGTAATCCACCACAAAGTCCTGGGTGATCCCATCAGGCCAAACTGGGGGATTGTTCAGCTATGCCCTGGAGCTTGTTGGACAGTTTGATTGCTAGGACCAATTCATCCCAGCACAAAGTTACATGTGCTTATGGGAAGCAAATCCCAACTCTGTTACACATTGATGGGTACTGTTGTGTATTCCCTTTTGCTAGCATCAAGAATTTAGATGAGAAGAAAACAGGGGGTAACATGCTGATTGCATCTGCTGTCTGTTTTGCTTTTTGTGTTCCTTTAATCTTTCTGAAGTGATGACTGAACATTCTAGTGACAAAATTAAATTCCTGTAAGTATCCCTCTGTGACTTTCTGAGAGGGCTCATTTCTAACACCCACAGAGACTTTTGTGGGACTGTCTTCACCTAAGAGTCACAGACTCAGATTGTGCAATCCCATTTTAGGGCAGACTCTGTCACACCCTCTTTCCCAGAACATTTCAACAGAAAGCCACTTGGTGTGAGACGGTGTAAGTAAAGAAGCCACTCATTTTATAAGACATTGTAATACAGCTAATTTAGTAAGAAAAATATTGCTGCAAGTAAATAACTACAAGAATCTTAGGAATATTTTTTCTGGTAATTAAGTTCTAAAATAAAGTATAAATACTCCATATAAGATCTGAAATATTTTTAAATACTACAAAGTTTTCCATCTTACAACATACAGCAGCACCAGCAGCAGCGGCAATGTTAATGCATGAGAAATGTTATTTACCCATGAGCAGTGAGACATGCAAATTATGGGAATGCCACATAATACATTTTCACAGGGGCTTAAATGTTTGTGATTAAAGCAGTTTACGAGAAGTGCAGCATGAAGCTCCGTTTTTATACAGCTGTCATGATTAGAGCAGTGCAGCAAAACCATGATTTTTGCTATGGCTAATTTGCAGGAAAAGCAGAGGGCTAAAGAAATACAGAATTCTGCAACAGTTGCTTTTCCCTATCAAGTTGTAATACAAAAGCCAGTTAGGTGGAATTAGAGCTCTATAAATTATAGCTCTGCAGGATCTCAGATGATATGGGGACATGGGTACAGCCGCCTTCTCTGTGTAAAAATATTACAGAAAGAGTGTAGCTCAAAAAAAATAGTGCCAAAAGAAGTGGGTGATAGGTGAGATTCAAGTAGAGGACTCTCCAAAAAAATTGTTCACGCAGGTTTTGGTAAGAAATAAAATTACCTCATATACAAACTATCAGGAAAAGATCAAGTTGTTAAAAGAAGGATCAGATTCTCATCTAAATGAAATGGTTATTTCCACAGAGGTCATTAGGTGCCTGCCAAATTGCAACTCTGATGCTTAGATTTATGAACTTTGTGTGCTCCTTTGCCAGCAGGCCATAGGAGGTAGCAGCACTGAGCAAATACTGGTAGGATGAGCATGTTCCTTTCACCACTGCTGTAGGACACCACACAAGGAGACGGGGATGATAGTCTAAAAATACATTATGAACAGTGAAATTAACAGGAAAATCAGGTAACTATTCAGGGGAAAAAAAAAAAAAGAAAAAAAAGTGCACTTGTCAAATGGAAAACAAAGCCAATGCAGTTTCTAAATAAACAAACAAACAAACAAACAAACAAACAAATAAATGTTTCTCTGAATTTCCAATTAGTACCTAGAGCAGCATCTTTCAGGAAATATATGGATCTAAGCCCACAAGAAGCAAACCAAATGCCTGGTGCTGGTCAATTCTGAAAATAAAGGTGCTGATTATGCTGGCTTTAACCACACAAACAAGCAAGCAAAAGTGATGCTGCTAGGCAGATGTTGCTTTTAAGCCCTGCACTTTGGGTTCCTGTATGGAAGTGCAGTCCTGCACCCCATTTTAAAGTATCTTTTTCTTGGGTTTTTTCTTTCCCCCCACAAGCATTGCATGTGTAATCATCAGACATGATTTTCAGAGGATTTGAAGCCTTGTGCTGGCAAGACATGTTCTCTGCTGCTGGTGGCCTTTTGGAATTTCCCAGCAGTGTTATCCAAGCTCAACAGACACATGAATTTTTTAAAAATTCAAATTTTTCTTCAATATTTTAACCCTACAGACCAGGAGTTACATAAATCTCATCATCACAGCAGCTGTGCAATTAAAACTTTGTATCACTGAAAATTCAGAAGAAAATACAAAGTTCATATAAAAAAACCCCATGGAACTGGGCTCCAGTTAAATGGGTGTGAATGGAAACAACTGAAAACATAAATGTATTCACAGAGTATGTACAGCCAACTGCATGCAAGTAAAAAAATTACTTCTGGTTTTGCTACATGTCCCTGCCATTCTTTGGTAGAGGGAAAAAAAAAGTCTTGGATACCTCTATATAAAAGACAGTCTTTAAACCTAACCCCTGACTTCTGCAACACCTTCTTGGTGACATATTTCACAGAGTATTTACCTTGAACTAGATGCAATCTAACAGAGGACATCCATTTTATATACCTTATTGCCATACTCTGTCTTCCTTCCATATTACTAGCACAGCCTGATTGATTTGACTGTAAGAAGCGATAGAATTTATCCTCGAGTGTACTAGTAACATGAATCTCAAAGCTAACAAATCAGTTTTTTGCCCATTTCTCCAAAAAACATGGTTAAAAAAAATATTTTCTTATAAAAATTATATTTTTAAACTGTATCTCTTCACAGCATGCCATGAAATTAGCCACAGTTTAAACCATCTGCCAGGTGACTGGAATAAAGTTTCTCTTACGTTTCTCATTTCTGGTTGCTGTTGCACCCCATCTGTGGTGACTTCTCAGACAAATTCATCACAAGAAGGAATGTATATTTTTATGCAACCTTACTACCCATCAGTGGCTTAACTATTTCTCTTCATCTGAAGAGTGGAACACTAGTGGTTGTTAGACATCTATGTGTCTAACATTATATATATACACATAAATTCATACAGGCTTGTATGGAAGTTGTCTGGTCCAACCACTTCTTCAAAACAGGGTGAATTTAGCTTAGGTTGTTCAGGGTTCAGAGCAGCCAAAAATGGTCTTTTGCAAGTAATATTGTCTGAATGTTTCTGGTAAGATAGAAAATTGTTGAGTATGAGGAAATTTCCTGCACTGTTTTATTGCTTTTTTATTAAAAAAATATGCATTTTACATATAGCTTTGGGGAAAGAACTTCACATTAGGTCTTGAAAAAGAGTCCACTGATTTGATTGCAGGACCCTTTGTCAATTGTCCAGCAGACTTTCTCTTGATGGATTCAGGTTAAAAAAAAAAAGAGAAACTAAGAAGTAGTTATATGAAAAATGTTTGACTCCTTGTGATAAGTTCAAAATGTGATTAACGCTGTGTCCAGCACTTGTATTCAAGGTTACCTTGGACAGACAAAGGTAATAATTTCTGGTTTGTATAAAAGCTTAAAAATCAGATGTTAAGAGACAATCAAAGCCTGGAAAAAGTGGGGTAAGGTATCAATTTATAAAGCAATAAAGGATGAATATCCAGAATGCTACTTGCAAAGCCACTTAAAAAATTACACTCCCATCTCTTGGCTGAGTGTGATTGACTGTTGGCCACAAAGATCTGACATCCAAGCTTTCATATACAGCACCTGTGACCTGCTCCATTAATATCTTACCTGAGTTAAAAGAAAATCTCATTAAAGGAGCCCTTTTCTCAAGACAATACTGCCTGAAAGCTGCAGTCTCCTTGAAATGCTGAATGGTGATAGAGCAGGGGAGGGTGAGCGATGAGAAGGGGACACTAAGCAATGACTCTACAGCAAAAGAAGGAACAAAGGAATGCTACAGTGATTGCCATCAGGAATACATTATTTCAGGCAAAGGTGGAGGTTTGAAGAGATAGGGGATGCATCTTACGTAAGCTGCATCTTAGTAGAACTATTGTTCAGGTTATTATTAAATGCTATGGAAAGGGTCCTGCATTTGTATGTTCTAAATTTTTTGAGTCATTACTTTCGTAGCTGCTAAAAAGTTTTTAAATGTTAAATATTATTAAAAGTGCTGCCTCTCTATCTGTCAAGAGCCTCTTAATATTAAATATTAAACAGCAAAAGTTGCCCTTTCTAGCAATTGACTATTTTTGCTAAATATTTTATTGAAATATATTTTTCACTACTAGTGAACATGGCATTCTTTTTCCAAAAATAAGCAAATTCTTATTCAAAGATTAAAATTTAACTGCATTTCTTTAGATGCCTCTTTTCTATACTGCTTAGCACATTAAAGATTAATCAAAATATTTGGTTTTTATTCATTGTGGAGTGCAAGACTTCACAAACTGCACTGCAGTAAAAAGCATTTTTCATTAAAAGGTGTTTTTTCATTTACTGTGTGATATTCTATGTGAAATTCTAAGACAGTTATATATTTGCCTAGCCCCTTCTGCTGCTGAACATCTTTTTTCTACTAGGAGATGTTTTTAAAAGTGACTGGTCTTGTTTACACTTGAACTCCTGACTCTGTGATGGACTATTGCACACAATCCTGTATATAGTCATGAATAGTGTAAGAAAAGATACAGCAATTTCATAAAGAAGCATAAGAAAATAACCTTATTAAAGCCTTTATTTTTTTTTAATTTTTGTGTAACACCATAAAAAGTTGGGACTGTACCACTTGCAATTGGATTTGATCTAATTTCTTACAATATTTTCAAACTTGCAACTAATACTGCTCATCAATACAATATTGTTTAGCTATGTGATGCTTTACCCAAGATGAGAGCATCTGAGAAAAGCTTTTATATATTTTTTCTTCTTTTTGTTCTATAATTTTATATCAGGGGGTTTTCATAACTCAGCCAAGAATAAGCCTTTGTTCTGCTTCACACTCTCTAAATAACATGAAGTAACACCAGATTATACTATTCCCCAAACATCTCATAATGTCAATAGAGATGACACATGAGCAGTGAAGGAGAGGTCCAGATCAGGAAGAGGAGAGTTTGCACACATAGGGAAACCTAATTTTCTGTGTTTTAAGAGAACAGCAGCATGTGAGACAGTCATGGGAAGGCTATTAATTAACTGAGTTGAGGCAGTGTTAACTGGAGAAAGAATGAGATTTTTGTTTTTTAAATAAGGTCAACAGGCAGGAATTGTGCATCACATGAAGGTGAGTAAAGACTTGTGTGAACAAATTTTTGATTTTTATTTTTTTCTTTTTGAAAAATACATTTATGATGCTATAAGGTATCATTGATTTGTTTATGGGCCTGCCATGTAAAAACATAGATTAAGCTCCAAGGGACTGATTGGAAAACAGAAGTTACAGTGCTAATCAGCTAGCATAATAAATAGAAAACAAAGCCAAGTCTTTAAGTGAATTAAGTAACTATAACCTCTATGTAATTGGTAATTCATAATTGCCCTCTAGAAACATTCCTAAACAATTACATATTAATTGACCTGAAGCAATACAGCTTCCTTAGTTGAATTATTGACTGGGTTTTTTATTGCTTTTCTGATTCTGCTGAGTATGATAAAATTTTTAAAGCTATCATGAACACTGCAGAGCATGTACTGGCACCTTTACACACTGTCAGGCAGTCCCTTGCTTTTTTCCAGCCTCCTAGAGAGTCGGTTTCTGACTCTTGGGTCTTGGTTTCTTTGCAAGTTCTTTCTCACTCTGCTCGATGGGTTCCTGTCCCTGGGGTAGCTTGGCTGGCCCATACCCCCTTCTCACTGATGTACATGTCTTTCTCCTTTTCTTTGATACAGCATCTGTAACTATTTCAGGCAGTTTACATCACTGTAAGGTCAGCTGTGGGAAAAGTATGGCTTCAATTCCTTGTAGAGGGTCTATAAGGTGTGTTCTGGTCTAGTAAACGTGTTAAACAAAATGAAGATTGATGAGGGTAGCAAAGGGTGATACACTTGTACTACCACGAGGAGTGAAATAAGTATCTGGAATCTAACTAAAAGACCTCTCAAAGTTGGTCCTATCATCTGCACATAGTCAGTACACTGGGTGATTTAAGCAGTGAAGAATGGATAAAAAAACACCTTTGACTTTCAGGTGTGGAACTTTTTCCTTTTGTGACTATAATTCTTCTAAGTATATATAAATACACTTATACACACATAAATCACTAAAAATAATATGGATATTTGGGAAAAAAAAAACAAACCAAGGGCTAAGGATGGCTAGAAATCCATAATAGCCTTTAGCTGGAAATGTATTTACAATAATCTTCAAATAAAAGGAAATATGATAAAATTTGGCTTTCTTTAATACCTTGCAAATGCAAAAGTGAGCCAAATAAAATAAATAACTATTTGAGAAAACCCTAAAAATGGCTACATGCGTTCACAGACACTGTGTTCTTCAGAAATGTAAGGGTTGATCTGCAGAGTTCAGCTAAACTTAAATAAATAAAAGTAAGTTTAATTCATATTGCTTGTCACTGCAGGTGTTTGCAAGGGTAAATTATGCTTTGTATGTGAAAGGGTACATGCCAAATCTCTCCTGCAATTTGGTATTCAGAGTCTGATTAGGTTCATCCGAATGTCTTGCAATATTAATTAAACTAAATTTTTTCTGACATCTAAAATGTCTAGAGTTAGCATTAAGTTTCTGTTGTAAGTACCTCTCTGATTTGATTCAGACATTCTTGTAAATATGACGGTCCACAGGGTTTTTTACCTTCTTATTACTCCCTTTGTCACTTCATCTTCTGAAGAAAAGGAAAATTCAGTGAGTTAGGAAGATATTAATACTTATAAAGCTTTTGGAAAAAAACCCCCACCCCTTATTCTTGGACAACTGAAAATCAGGTGGGAAAAACAGGTAAGTAAGTTCCTTGCTGTAAGTTACTTACCACTTCTGTATATGCACAGTCATGAAACCAGGAAAACCGTTTCGAAACTTAAGCAGAGTTCAGTCTGTAAAGGATGATGCTATAGTATGTGGTAAACCTCAGGATACAAACTGTAGACATGAACATTATGAAACCATTCATTGGCTCATAACGGCTGGTTAGGAATGGCGCCACTGGATTGACGGGCACACAGTAGAAAGTCCTGTAGTTTTAATTTCTTCTCTTTCTTGCCATAGTAAACACTGAAAACTATTTCATCCATTTCTCGTTCAGCAGACAGAAAACCCCTACCTAATGTGAACAAGACTGTTCAAAAAGTGGGTGGAAGTCAGACTGCCTCTTACGCTGCTCTTTCTTTTGCCTAGCACCGTAGCCCCATCTGGAACACAGAGGCAGATCTACTTGCATGACTTCTGAGGAGACTGACAGCCTCAATAAAACCCAAAGACAGGCCTGGATGGCTGTGGCAGAGATTAAAAATATTCTGAAGAAAAATATGAGGTCATTGAGGACACTTATTAGACAAAGAAACTTAACAAACTTGCATTTTGAAAAAGAACAGGTTTTAGGTGAGGATGAATTGGAGAAGAAGGGACAAGAACCAGATTTTCCATTTCATAAAAATTTCCATGATTTTAATGTTTTTTCTTGTTCCAAATCAAACCAGTAATATTTTAAAAAAGAATTTCAAAGCAAGTTAAAACCCAAAAAGGACCAGGTCTATCAAATCAACACATTTTGGTCATAATGAAGCTTTTAATTCTGATTTTATGATTTTAAACTAAATTTTGGGCTTACAGGTAAAGAGTTTAATTGGGAAAGGTTATATCACTGAATAAACCCCCCAAAACCTAAACACATCCCATTTATAAAATATGAAATTACTAAAAATACATTATTCATACAAGGAAAAATTTAAATAATTCTGATTATGCTGATATCTTTTGTAGTTCAGCATACAAAGACAGTATTGATTGAATCAGACATGGAAATGATTTGAATATAGCAGTAGTTTCTGTCCATACATGGCTTTAATAATAAATTGATGCACCTTTCCTTGAGTATATGCAATTAGGAGTGTGTGACTGATACAATAGACTAGGAGCTACTAGAGCAGACACAGGACTTCCTTTAAACTCCTCCACTATTTCATAGATTTCTTTTCCCTGATGCTTTTCTCTTGCAAGGGTATCTGTTTCGCTAACAAAAACAACCGTATGTGTCAAACCATATGTCACATTTTTCAAATTAACAAATGGCCAAGATTAATAGCAAAAAATGAGTTTGTGGTTTAACTACATAAATTTAGAAATTAAATGGCAGGAAGAGCAATAACTTTTCAGATTCTACCATTATTTTTTTTAAGTTGCTTTTAACTGTATTGCAAACTGACATCAAAATGCCTGCATGCTTGAAGTAAATGTTTCTGAGAAAAGCTCAAATAAAGAAATAAAAATGTCAGTAAAGAAATAAATCTGACTGATGTTCCAACCAACTTATCTAGTTTCTAATAGTCCTATGCTCTGTGTGACCCCCGGTGTGCCTTTCAGATCCTGAAGTGTCATATGGCTTACCTGTGACCTCACTGCATGTCAGGTTATATTTGAGGTGCACAGTCCTGCCCATTCTTATCATGTCTGAGTTTCCATGGGAGTAAAACCAAGCTGTGCAGGCTATAAATCAGATGTACCCTGCTTCAACAAGTCCTCTGATCTGAATAATGTGGGGCACAGGACATTTAAGCATGACTGACCAAAGCTGTCACATAGCACATCCTGAGATAAAAAATATCTGCAGAGCACAGGAGAGTTGTTTAGCTCAAAAGATTATGAATATATCATTCCATCTACCCTATGTAGTGTGTTTCAAAGCGTCTAATTTACTTTCTCCTAATCTTGAATACTGACTTCAGAAACACTTTGACAGAGGCAAGGATTAGGACTCTATGTCCTTGTACAGTAGTGTAAGTGAAAGACATGCTTAAGCCCAAATGGATTGGGCAGAGGACAATGCAGAAATTCTGTTAAGTAAAGAACAACCTCCTTTAGGACAGAGAAAGTAACAAGTTTTGAAGTATACTTTGCTCCGTCAATGGTTTTATTGTGATGCACAGTAGTTACGTACTTCATCAGTGCTGAAGAACAAGTAGGCTGTGGTGGTTTGACCCTGGCAGGAGGCCAGATGCCCACCAAAGCTGCTTTATCACTCCCCTCCTCAAAACCAAATCTTAAAATACCTCATCCACCTGTCCCTTCCAGGGCTCAACTTTTTCCTGAATTCTCCCCAACCAGCACACGGGGTTGAGGAATGGGTGCTGAGGTCAGTTCATCATGAGTTGTCTCTGCCATTCCTTCTTTCTCAGGGGAAGGACTCCTCATGCTCTTCCCCTGCTCCAAGGTGGGCTTCCTCTCACAGGAGACAGTCCTCCATGAACTTCTGCAATGTGAGTCCTTTCCCATGGGGGCTTCAGTTTTTCATGAACTGCTCCAGCATGGCTTCCTTGGGGTCCAGACCTTCAGGACCAGACTGCTCCAGCAAAATCCCCCATGGGGGTTCCAAGTCTCCCTGGAAACCTGCTCTGGTGTGGGTCTCTCTCTCTCTGCAGTTCTTGCCAGGAGCATGCTCCTGCACATGCTTCCCACCAGGTCACAGACTACTTCAGTTGTCTACCTGCTCCATAGTGGGGTCCTTTATCGGCTTCAGGGGAATCTCTCCTCCTCCTTCTCCCTCTGCACCCTTCTTAAGTCCCTTCTTAAATTTGTTATACCAGAGGTGCTATGACTGTCACTGATTGGCTTGGCCTTGGTCAGCAACAAGTCTGTCCTTGAGCTGGATGGTATTGCCTCTGTCAGGCCTCAGGGAAGTTTCCAGCTGTTTCTTCAGGAGCCACCCATGCAGCCTCCCCCCACTGCCAAAATCTTGCTACTCAAACCCAAAACATAGGTGCTACACATAACAAAGAAAATCAAAGCAGGCCATGAAGAGCAAGTGTTTAATGATCTCTTTATTTTCCCTGGCAACAGAAACAAACTCGAACATAGTTTTTCAAATATAAACTCAGATTTTGAAAAGCCAAAGCAGATTGAAGATTTGTTTATTTCCTTCATCATTTTTACTTTTTTGAAATACTAAACATCTCTTTTACCATACAGTTTTTAAGCATCAGTTGAGTTTTGTACAAGTATTATCTGTAAAACTGATTTGTTAATCTGGTTTCCTCTTGGCTACCCAAATAATTCTGTCAATACTCACCCATCTGAAATGTGCTCCTAAATTAAGGTAATGCATGCCAAATTTCAGCCCACAGGAAACCCTCTGTTGAATGTTAACAGCAGATTGCAGATATGCTTGGAACTCTATTATGAATGTTGACACCATACTCTACTTGGGGGCTGTTTGAGCTTAAAGTCTTTCATGTATTATGGTGCAAGTTTCTACATGCGGAAGTCCCAGGGAAGTTTATGGCAATAGATTACAGGAGTGAGATTATGGCATGTGATGAGAAGATTCCTCAGGGAAATGGGGTTATTATATTTTACTGAAACAAAACTACCATGTTGTATTACATTCCCCCATATAGAAAAAATCTTCAGTATTGAATTACTTGTTATTTTCAGGAGGGAGAAAGGAGGAGGGTAGATGGTTGGGCAGGCAAAAAAAAAAGTTGTAATGTTACTCAACTAAGTAAGGAGAAATACACCGTTGCCAACACACATGGAGTCACAACATTGTTGGCAAAACAGAACATCATGAAAACTGCAGTATGATTTTAATTTAGTACTTTTATAAATTACCCTACAATCCAAAAAACAGAAAAGCACCAAAATAAAGCCTATGTTTTAATTTTTTAAAGCAACTTATACCTTTAGTTCTATTTAATCGCGGGTACTTTTTGACTTTTAACTGACTCACAGTAATATATTTAACTCTTTTAATTTATATTCTTGTAAAATTTTCTGGGTGTTTTGCAGTGTTCATTTATTTTAAACCAATAATTCCTTGGCTGTTCTCACACCGTGATGCCTTTGGTGCCATCTGTTCCCATCATACTTTTCAGCCTTTGATTTTTGTACGTGATGATTTACTTTGGGCCTGACCCCAGGTTTTTTAAAGTAAATTAACTGTCTGGTGTAATTAAAGAGGAGTTAAACTACCAGGGAATGGCTGAAATAGTCAACCATCTGCTGTATTTTTTGGTTCCTAAGCAGGGTAGAAGATCATTTGCAGATTTGCCATGACACTTACTTACATAAAACAGGAAACAAAAAAACAATTTTACAAATGTTCACACCTCTTTCAAAGCATCCTCTTAAACTCTTCCTGATGTAATATTGACTAACCAAAACATAAACTCCCCCAGTAATGATTAGGGCAGCTGGTGTACTATGACCATATCCTGTCACACTGACTTTCTCTGGAAGTCCTTGCTCCAGTTCTGGATGTCCTTTCTGCAGCTGGGTTAAAGGCTTTGCTCAGAAGTGTTGTCCATCTCTGGAGACTAGACTAATGTTTTGGAAACTTCTGCTTACCATAGTGAGACACATACAATAGCACAAAGAAGTCTGGGCTAGACTGAGGGATAATTTTATCCCTGTCTTATAACCTAGGGATATAATTTTAAATCAATGGAATCTTATATTATTGACTACACATTTTTGACAATACAATGAGGTTTGTCAGCCACAAGAGCCAAGAATTCTGGCCCACACTGCTTGCATGTTGGAAACAAACAAACAGTTTTTCCAAAATACGTCAAGTTCTCTGTTTTGAACTTGTAGATCAGGGTGGTCTACACTCTTCCATAAGCATTAAGAACCTGAGAAGGTTAGAAAAGGAGAAGAAAACTCTCTCTCTGTAGAGGTGTTTAGTGGACAGGTAAATGATCCCTCTGATGGTGGACTCCAGTATAAATCACTAACCTACTCCCAAGGGAACAGGAATAAAAGCAGTGCTTCTTACAATTTTAGTCTAACAAAATGACCCAATTTTGTGGAACGCAAGATTTAACTGCCAAACTGTAAATTGCAAAGTTTTGGAGTGTCACATCAAAGCTCAGCTCATTGGCAGTCGTCGTCTGAGCATGGGTCCAGGTTAGGTAATGGCATTTCAGTTAACATTTTCCTGGAACATTCAGTGCCCCACAAGTTTCCTGTAATAGGCTTCAAACTCACAGGTAATGAAAATCTACATTCATAATGTCCAGGGTATTATCAAAAAACACCTTCGCATCTCCACGCACAATCTACTTGCTTTTCTTTCCTCTGCTACACAGGATGTCAAGGCAAACACTGGCTAACCAAGCAGGAGAAGAACAAAGAGTTGTTTAACCTTGTTCTGATCTGGCCCCACTTTCAACTTTGCCCAAACTGTCATAGCCTTCTGACCCCCAAGAAGTGATAAAATGGGTGAAGACTCTGCTGCAGAGTCAGAGGCCAGAGCATCAGGGTGTCACTGTCTCCTGCTTTCATATTGACCCCATATTTGATTAGTGGAGGGAAGTTTGTTTGGGTTTCTGCCTCTGTGGTTCAGATGGTTTAGAGATGGATCCAGCTGGCAAGCCTCCAGTGCAACTGTTGGGTTATGTACAACACTGTTAGATATACTACAGCACACTGCCTTTTAAGGGGAGGGGCTCCAATCCTCATTTTCTAGATGAGATTTTAAGGATCAAACAGTTGTTTAGAAAGGTACTCAAATTTAACACCTTCTGCTAATTAAAAGCTTTCAGATGTTCTAGGATCTTTCTGAAGCAAGATACTATCCCAAAAGCTTGGATTTATGGTTCACTGCTCTCTCCCTCTTCTCCTTGTCACTTAAGACTGTACTGCTTATAGCAGAACCCTTTTTGAGTTTGGTATTTTAAGTTAATCCTGAGATGCCTTCTCCTCACATATGCCCGGGGAAATTTATGTAAGTAACACAGATTACTAATAATCCACTCTCATTTGATCTGATTGCTTTGCAGGAATGATATGTGAGATGTGATGTCGCTGGCTATCTATCACAGACAACTTTCTACATTTTTGCCTTTGATTTATAGAATTCTACACCGCTTCCTTCTACATCTGAACAGGGAAATAGCAAACAGCTTTTTTTCTGCAGCTACTGACCTTCTTCAACTGCACATTTTCAGTCTGTCCTGCATTTATTTCTATGTTGCCATAGTAAGAAACAGCATTTCTGCTCTCCTTAAAACTCAACTCCAGTGAGTCCTTCATCAGGTCCCATGTACTGTTCTACGTTAGCTTTCATTTTAGATAATTTCTAAAAGTTGCAAGCTACATTACACCACTAAGTGTAACTTTGTGGTTATAAATCACTACAATAATTATTTTTCTTGTTTGCAGAAAATAGAGCCCTATCTAAATTCCTTCTCATATCAGCAAGGGTATGAAATCGTTTACCTAATTGTTTACAGGATGAGCACCTAAACCAATACCGTTACCTGATAAATATCTTTTAAAATGCCAGACTCCACCAGGAGAGTTAATAAGTAACATGATTTCAAGTAGCTTTATGTACTTCAGAGCTGTTTTTTCCCCTGAATAAATAAGTAATTCAAACTTGCCTTTTTGTTTTCTATTACACAGAGGGAAAAAAATCTAATTACTTTAAAAAGTAATTAGGGAGATAATTACAGATTTCTCAATACAAAAACAAGTGATGAATTCAAAATTATTTTCCTAGTGTAATCAAAACTCAAGTCTAATGACAAGGATTTCTTCTGCAAGATAAAATTACACTCTTTTTGGATTGGAAGGAATATTTATGATACATGTTAACTTTGAAGTTTAAAATAAATATGTGTTTTCTAAGTCAGGAGTGATAAATATACAAACACAACATATACAGATATTCACCATACCCATGTGAAAGATATTTCTATGTATCAAATTAACAGTTTGATTTACATTAAAGCAATATTTAAAAAAAATAGAAAATTATTTACTTTTAGTACAGTGTATCTGCATTTCTTCTTGGTTCCAAGTAAATAAATTGGACAAAATATATGAAAAGTTATGAAAGATCTTTAACAGCTTTCAGACAAAGCACTTTCTATAAAGGAAAAAAATAAGATGAGATTTAAGTTTCTTTTAATACGGCTTGAAGGTTTTTGCTTGTTTTGTGTTTTTTTTTCCACTCTGGAATGTGATGTAAGAGGTTTGAGCCTGCAAGCTTGACATTTGGATGTTTTGTTTCAAGTTTTTCCATTCCTCCATCAGCCAGAGGGAGAGGAAAAATAAAATTATACTCCTGTCTTGAAATCTTCCTGTAATCATACAAATCTTTTTAGATTTTTTTTTCAGGCTCTCTGTTGTAATGTGGAAACTTATATTTCAAGTCAAATGAGTTATAAACCCTGTCAGTTTACTGAACTAACAGACAAATTTGTTATTTATGTATGTATGTGTAATTTTTAACTCCCTGAGCAATGAAAAGAAAAGGAAAGTTCTCAGGTTTTTCCTCACAATAATTTTATGTTCCTCAACTAGCTGTCTATCAGCGTGAAACATTCTGTCAAGTACAAATAAATTAGAATACATTTACTCAAGCTGGCAGAAAACTTAACATTGTAAATGAGTATTTGGGGAATAGTGTAGTACAAGGTCACCTTCTAGCAGAAGTTGACTGTGCCATTATTAGAAACAAGTTTCTTTTTCCACTAAGTTGGAGTAACTGCATCAGTGGACAAGGGAAGAGCTACAGATGTCATCTATCTGGATTTCTGCAAGGCCTTTGACATGGTCTCTCACAACATCCTTCTTCCTAAATTGGAGAGATATGCATTTGATAGGTGAACTATTCAGTGGATAAGGAATTGGCTGGATGATCACATTCAGAGCAGGATGGTGAATGGTTCCAAGTTCAGATGGAAGATGGTAACAAGTGGAATTCCTCAAGGGTCTGTGCTGGGACTGGTGCTGTTTAATATTTTTATTAATGATATTGACAGTGGGATTGAGTGCACTCTCAGCAAATTTGCTGATGACACCAAGCTGAGGGGTGAGGTTAGTGTGCTGGAGGGATGGGATACAATCCACAGGGACCTGGACAGGCTGGAGAAGTGGGCCTAGGTGAACCTCATGAGGTTCAACAAAGCTAAGTGTAGGCTCTAGCACCTGGGTCGGGACAATCCCTATTATCCATACAGGTTAGGAGATAATGTGCTTGAAAGCAGCCCTGAGGACAAAGGCTTGGGAGTACTTGTGGATGAGAAGCTGGACATCAGCCACCAACGTGCATCTGCAGCTCAGAAGGCCAACCGCATCCTGGACTGCATCAAAGGAAGTGTGGCCAGCAGATTGAGAGACATGATTCTGCCCTTCTACTCTGCTCTGGTGAGACCTCCCCTGGAGTGCTGATTCCAGCTTTGAAGCCCTCAACACAAGAAGGACATGGGCCTGTAGGAGCGTGTCCAGAGGGGGACCACAAAAATGATCAAAGGTCTGGAGCTCCTCTCCTATGAAGACAGGCTGAGAGAGTTGGTCTTGTTCAGCCTGGAGAGGAGAAGGCTCTGGGGAGACCTTTTAGCAGCCTTCCAATAGGTGAAAGATGCTTATAAGAAAGCTGGGGAAGAACTGTTCATGAGGCTATGTAGCAATAGGATGAAGGGCAAACTGTTTTAAATTAGAAAAGGGGAGATTTTGGTTGGATATGAGGAAAAGGTTCTTCAATATGAGGATGGTAGATCCCTGGAACAGGTTTCCCAGAGAGGTAGTGGAGTCCCCATCCCTGGAGATAACCAAGGTCAGGCTTGATGTGGCTCTGAGCAACCTGATCTAGAGAAGTTGTCCTTGCATACTGCAGAGAAAGGTTGGACTAGATAACCTCTAATGGTCCCTTCCAACCTTACACATTCTATCATTCTATGAAGTTAAAACTATAAAATTAAATACATAAAAAAGGAAAAAAAGAAAGCGATCAGTGTGGAGTACAGGTTAGATGACATTTGAATTCATAAAGACTCTTCTTATATATAAGAAGTAAAAAATCAGTTTATTTTTTTAATAGAAAATCTATTCAGATAATTTACCACAAATGCTAAGGGTCTGATCACATTTTTTAAAAAAAAGATTTTCTTTCGTAAGGAAATAAATTGAGACTTGAATTTAAATGTAAAGCGTAGGAGATAAAAGTCAGTTGAGTTATGACATTTCAACCCAAGCAATATGAATTTTAAACCTAGACATATTTGTTGTAATTTGCAGTAGATCTTCCATTTCCACATGAAATTACTAATTTTAAAAACTGTATTTTGTTTGTTTAATTTACAGACCTGACAAAATACTAATTCTGTGAAAAATCCACTTAAGTAATTGTAAGTATATACAGTAGGCACTGTCATCCAGTGCAGTGCATGTGTGTAGGACTGAACCTTTCTCTTGGACTTGGTTAAGTTTTAGAGTAGTTTTCTGGACTGTTTATTATGTTTTATTGTCACTTTGGAAAATGGATGGAGAGTTACCGAACCTATTAATGAGTGGATATTTTCAAGTAGAAACAAGACACAAAACCTGAGTTACAGAGGCAACTATAAAGAAGAATTTCTGTGGTAAAAAATGTGAGAAAATAAGAGCAAAGTTCCAGTATCTCTGTACAGATAAGTATCAACTATTAATATATTAAACATAGTTTAGTATTCGGGGAAACAAAAACACATTGTAAAGAGAAAGTTTGTAGTAACTTCCACTGAAATCAGATCAATGATACATCCAGTCCAATTCAATGTATCTACAAGTTGCAGATATGTGATACTAGGAAACCTGTAAACAGACTCATAATTGAATGGGGAAAATGTCTTCAAATTCCCAGCAGACTTGGATTGATTTATGTCTTGAATGATGAAGGGCCTGCCTTACAATCTTAATATATTTATCAATTTTATAATCTCCTATTATTTTGGATTCTGAGATACTTGTGGCCATTTTGTGCCTGTTGTGTGGTCATTTGAATACATGAACAGTGGCCATTTGAATGCTTTAGATTAACAGTATGAAATGAAAAATTCTTACCAGATTTCAAGTTTTTACCTTTTTGTTTTATTATAGGAATGGGTAAGTAGAGATCTCTGATATATTGTCTTTGAGTGTTTACTATTTTTATTAACTGTTATCCTATTCGTCATGTCTTATTTATGTCTGCTCTGAATTAAACTCAGCAGTTTCTGTTTTCTCAGACATCAGTAATTACTGATGTCTCTTGCCTCAGACCTTCTGTTTCTAATGGCTCCAAAGACACAAGGTTAATAAAGGACAACAAATTATAATTGCAGCATTATGCAAAGATGTGTTTATTGATTAGTCAAAGGTAGGAAAAAAGCTGAGGGGAAATAGAGCTATGAGGAAAATGTGATGTAACTTCAGTACACATTAAAAAGAAAGAAAGGTATAAGTTTAGTAGCAAAGAACAAAAAAAAACAATTGCAGTAGGTCTACCTTAGAATGTGTAAGTGAGTGCAAGGATGGAAGCAGTACAGCTGTGACAGTACTGAGATACATGGGTATTTTGATATTTCTATTTCCTATTCAATTTGTAGATTAAGATTGGAAGCTGAAGGACAAGATAGTACAGTCATTCTATCTTCCCTCCATCAAATCCAGAGCAACATCCCCCCCCCAAAAAAAAGAGAAAAACCCCAACCAAACACAGCCCAAAGTGGGGTTCCTTCCACTTTTGTCTTCTAAATAAATATGTCTTAAACTTACTGCCTTGTATGCATATCTCTGCATTCAATGGAGTAACAGATGTTACTGAAGTTGTCCTTTGTCCTAAGTTTGGAAAGAAATCAGTGCCACACATGTGAAGGTTTGTTATTCAGAAGTGATTTTCTGATAGAAGCACAATAATGCCTCTGAATTCAAAGGCAAGCAGATCAGCTCTGCCCATTGAGCACTACACATTTGTCCACACCAGCTAAAGGATCTCCAGAAATGACAGGAATTATTTGGGTGTTTGAGATCTAAACATAAAGAGAATTAACTTAATATTAAATGCACTTGCTTCAGTGGTTCATTGGTGGTCTTTAAGAGTTTATCCCAAGGTTCCCACACATTGAAAACTTTTTTTTTTTCCCAGAATTATACACTAAATCTCTTCAGAAGAAAGTGATAGTCTTTTAGCATTCTGGTGAAGGTCTATTTTCCTGTCCTTTGCCCCGTCCTTTCTCCTGAGGAAAACCATATTAAAGACTGGACACTTAGATCTACTACAGCTCAGCACCAACCGGTCGCTAATGAGGTCAGATAGTCATGACAATCAAAGATAAGTTCACAGCCTGCCCTTTAGCATTGTTATTTCTCAGAAGAGTCTGAGAAGGAAAAATGCTCCAAAGGGCCAGAATAAAGGCTAAGGAAAGTTCCTGAGTAAGCAGGTCTGTGAGAAGAGCAGAAGAATTTCAAGTTGTTCCTTTTCGGTTCTGCTGAGAGGGCCTCTTTTGGCTGATGAGTGTTTAGAGCAAGGGCAGAACTATGAAGAATTTAATTTTAAAAGGCATCATTATTTAAGAATGGGAGGAGATTCTCAAGAAACCTCATATAATTAGTTATTTGGCATGTTTTCCATCTCTCTGTCCAGACACAATGGCATTTGTGGCCTCTTTTGAATTTACTTTCAAAAAGCATGCACACACCCAAGTGCTTTTGGGGAAAATTTTCCAGACTTCCCTTGTGTTTTAACTTCTGTTGCAGAGAGTCATTAATGACTATTATAGAAACCTTACTCCCATTGCCTCTCCTCACTCAATCCTTGTTATTCCTACTGTACATGGCTAGAAGACGTCAAAGATCTTCCATTTCTCCACATATCACGTTATTATTGTAACAGTTTATCACCCCAGTCTGCTTCCATCTTTTTTCTGAACTACCTGTATTTTGAGACTTACCCCTCTGCCACTCCCCACCCCACAGAGTGCAGGCTACATGCTGTTAGTTTAAATTGATCTCAACAGACCTGGCCTTATTCTCTTTTTTTCACTGGTTTTCCATGGGCATAACTCAGTACTGCATGAGCTCCTCCTGACTTCCACATACATAACCAGAAAGACAGCTGGAGTGTGTATTATTATAATCTACCTGAGCAGCATAAAACTTTTGTGCATCTGCCAGATAAACTGTAGAACTTTGACAGTAATACAGAAGTTACATAAGAAGTCAAGGCACCTCTTCTGTGAAGAGTTTGGGAGAATGAGCTGCTGTTACATTTTCATTATCATATGAGTTTGCTTTAATTAAGTTTTTAAAATGCATAGTGTGTTCAAGTACTCAAGAACCAAACTGTCATAGGATTGGTCCGTCCCTGATTTATTGTAAGTATTATCTAAATTTACAGTCCTGCTGTGGAATTATTTATGTAAGTAAATCTAGAAAGATTAACTTTTAAAAATGACAAATGTTCTTTTTTTTTTTTAAATGTTATGTGCCCTGCCAGCCTAGACATTTCTTCAGAAGTAAAAAAAAATCCACTTTCAGAATTAAAAGGTTAAACTGCCATAATGAAGTCTACTTACTGCCAACTTCTCATATATATATATATATATATATTCATTTGTACTGTGTACAATGTCTTAAGTAATTCAACTACATAGAAGCGCATCATTGAGTTAAGTGATTGTCCATTAAGCTTTTTATCAGTTTTAAAGGTTTTCTTGTGAAAGCAGAAGGTTTGACTCCTGTTTATGAACTGCAGCACAGAATTGTTTTTGTGAAAATGGAATCTACCACTGGGTCTTGTACAAAAAAATTGTTCAATTTTTTCACACTTCTTTAAAAACAACTTATCTAGCTATGCAAGAGTTTGAGTTCCCATCTTTTAAGAATTACTGGGTTTTTAATATATTTTTAAAAATTTTGTCTGCATAATTAATCAGAATAGGATGTGAAGGCTTAGGTAGACAAGATATTAATATGCAGATGAGGTTCTTTAAATCTAATTTAACCACCAACTACTTTAGTAGTTAGTCTGATTTATTTCAGCTAAGAATGTTGAAGGTGAACTATCTGAAAGTACCAACTTTGAGTTGCAAATTAGAAATCTAGGAACTTATTAATTTCAAAGTTCAAAATAGCGTATTGAATAACAACATTTCAGAAGTTAAACACGAAAACAGTATTATTAGGGATTAGCTATAACTTATAGAACATGCGATCACACTGGTACCGTATAAGCAGAACACATAGAGGGATTTGTGTAGAAAATGGTCTTCTCTGATATTTGTGAATTGTAGATCTTGTATAAGAAGAAGTAAATCAAACCAAATATGCCAGGTTTACAATCTTTGTACATTGACTGTATGAAATATAGCAGCACCAAAAAGATTGTGAGCATCATGGAAGTCTTTTAGCATCGCTAGAATGTGTAGACTAAAGAAAATAAAATATATTTTTAGAAGACTATGGTAACATGTGGTTTCATCCCACTGAAGAGAACAGAATTTTTTAAAAAAAATCAATGAATTTTGTGATGATTCTCTGTACTTACTGACCCATCTGAAAGGAAGGACAAAATAGGTCAGGAAGGCAGCATTTCACAACTGCAAATGGCTGGCTGGTTGACAGCAGAGAAATCAAATGTTCTCAAAGCTGGGCATGGAGACTGACCATCAGCTGTAGTTGATGGTAGAGAGCTGTAGAGACAAAGAGGATGTCCTCAGATCATGCGCTAGAACCTGGGTCAGTCCGATGGTACAGTCACTTTAGGTACCAGGAGATCAAAAACTCAATGCCTGGTCAGAACTTGGTGAAGAAATTCCCATTTAACAAAGGGTAAGAATGATAGCTCAGTGCTGCAGCTAGATTTGTATCCAAGGTTTGTCCAGATTGCATTCTGTATCTGAATTTCTGTATCTGAATATTCATTTCGAAGTCTGAATTTACAAAAAATTATGAGTATTTTTTAATTTTGCACATGGGACTAAATTGATGTTTCCTTCTTACGAACAACAGTATGAAAAAGATGACAACTGTCCCAAAGTAGATGTAATGCTGCTTTCTTAATAGAATTTACTCATGCTCAGTTTAAATGTATCTCTAGAGCTGTTAGCTATGACTTGCTGGAAATATTTGAATTATGACAGTTAAGTTAGCTTAAACGTTTCATAGTTTTTATTTCGTATATAATATTTGCAGTAAAAAGCATTTTGTCTTGTGAGTTTATATGGTTAGTGCTTCCATGGGTTTGTGTGAGTAAAATATAGTGTTGCAATGATTCAGACTGACCCGTGGAGCTGTGGTATGTTGTAGCAAAAACAGAATCCAAGATTTTGTCCAAGTTCCTACCCAACCAAATGCACCTCAAAGCAATATTTAAAAGCTTAAGCAATAAAAATTTATTTCACCACAAACAAACCACTTATGATTAAATATATTGAATTAACAAGACAGAAAAAAGAGTCTATGTTTGGAAAACAACTTGATTGATGACGTACAATTGGGGAAAAATATTCAAGTTAGCCAAAAAAAAAAAAAGAAAAAAAAAGAATTAAATTCCTGTATATGCCTTGGTCATTATTGAAAAGATGTGTTTTTGTGTTATTTTAACCATCATGCAAATAATAACTTGGCAGAAAATAATCTCTGTGGGATATTTTAAGTATAGTAAAAACATATGTCTTGAATGGGATGGTGTCAGGTATGATTAAGAAAAAAAAATGGGCTTAAGCTTTCTTAAGAAACTAAACTTTCCTTTAGTGAACTTATTACAGTTGGCAAATGTCAGAACTTGTTTCTGCAAAGGATTGCTTTCCGTGTTCAGAATATTAGATATGTGAGGCTTTTTGTAGCTATTTTAAATCATCTTCCTAACTATGTTCATGAAGAATCAGAAATTCCTCATTATCAATATTTACAAGAAATATTTAAGTCCCTTGAATATGCTTTGTCACCTTAAGGAGGTTTCTAGCTGCAATTTCTTTTGTCATGTTATCAGTGATTTTTTTCTTTTTCTTTTTTTTTTCCTTTTCCCTTTTTCTAGGTGTAGAGCCTATTATTACAATCACACTCTGTGAATATTAAGCTATTTCTTAAACCAGCTTGGAAATGCCTGTGTTTGATGTGCACTTCCATTCTGTCTCTGTTGCAAACTATAGTTAAATACAGACTTGACTAGGCTAATGTCCCTAAATCTCACTCAGCTTTTCATCAGGAATATGGTTCATAGACATATTTTAATGTTTTCATCTTTGTGTATAGGATGCTTTCATCATTGGAACTTTCATGAATTAAAGAGGGTCCATTTCTCTATATCATAAACAGAGTTTTAAGTGTGTTCACCCATCTCAGACCATATCAGCATTGCATTTTGCTCTCTTTCCAGCACAGCTAAATCCTTTGAACACTTAAAATCACTGGAAACATCCTATATATGCAGTCCAAACATTTTCTGCAATGTGTTGAAGATAACTTTCTGATACAGATGGTGGAGGAGCTGATGAGGGGTGGGGAGTGGAGGGGAGCAGGTAATAGGTCTTGTTCTTACTAATAAGGATGGGCTTGTTAGGGAAATGAAGGTTAGGGGCAGCTTGGGACATAGCGACCACAAGATGGTGGAGTTCAAGATCTTGAGTGGAAGAAGCAAAGCAAAAAGTAGGATTGCTACCCTGGACTTTAGGAGAGCAAACTTCCAGGACCTAATAGGAGCTATCCCATGGGCTAGGCTGTCAGAAGGTAAGGGGACCTATGAGAGCTGGCTAGCATTTAAACAGCGCTTCTTCCAAGCTCAGGATCGGTACATCACTTTGAGCAAGAAATCAGGAAAGGGTGGCAAAAGACCTGTGTGGATGAGCAGGGAGCTCCTGCATAAACTCAAAGGGAAGCAAAAGGTCCATGAATTGTGGAAAAAGTGTCTAAGCACCTGTGAAGAATATGGGAAAGTTGTCAGGCCTGAAGCGATGTGACAAGGAAGGCTAAAGCCCACCTGGAAATGAAGCTGGCAAAGGACATAAAGGATAATAAGGTTTTTTTTAAGTATGTGAACAGTAAGAGGAAGACTAGGGATAATGTAGGTCCCTTGCTGAACGAGGCAGGTGTCCTGGTAACAGAGGATGCTGAGAAGGTGGAGATACTTTGCTTCAGACTTCCTGTCGGGCCTCCTGGATGCTGGAAGGAAGAAAGAGAGTTTGGGAAATGGAGAGCTTCCCTCTGGTTGAGGTAGGGGTGGTCCAGGAGCTTGGGATGAATGCACACAAATCCATGGGCCCTGATGGGATGCATCTACATGTGCTGAGGGAGCTGGCGGAAGGGATTGCTGAGCTGCTCTCTATCTTCAACAGGTCCTGGAGAACAGGAGAAGTGCCTGAGGACTGGAGGATAACCAATGTCACTCTGGTCTTTAAAAAGGGCAAGAAGGAGGATCCTAGCAACTACAGGCCAGTCAGCCTCACTTCTGTCTCTGGAAAGGTGATGGAACAACTTGTTCTGGATGCCATCTCCAAGCAATTGGAAGAGAAGAAGGTCATGAGGAGCAGTCAGCATGGATTCACCAAGGGGAGATCATGCTCGACCAATCTCATAGCCTTCTATGATGCCATCAGCTGCTGGGTAGATGGAGGGAGAGCAGTGGATGTCATCTACCTTGACTTCTGCAAGGCTTTTGATACTGTCTCCCTCGACATCCTGATAGAAAATCTGAGAAAAATGGGATAGATGAATGGACAGTGAGGTGGGTTGAGAACTGGCTGTTGGGCTGAGCTCAGAGGGTGGTGATCAGTGGAGCAGAGTTCAGCTGGAGACCTGTGACTAGAGATGTTCCCCAGGGGTTGGTGTTGGGTCCGATCTTGTTTAACATCTTCATTGACGACCTTGATGAGGGAATAGCATCGACCCTCAGCAAGTACCTGATGATACAAAGCTGAGAGGAGTGGCTGACACACAGGAACACTGCGCTGCCATCCAGCGAGACCTGGACAGACTGGAGAGCTGGGCAGGGAGAAACCAAATGAGGTTCAATAAAAGCAAGTGTAGAGTCTTGCACCTGGGAAGGAATAACCTCTTGAATTAGACCAGGCTGGGGGATGACCTGCTGGAGAAGAGCTCTGCGGAGAAGGACCTGGGGGTCCTGGTTGATGACAGGTTGGCCATGAGCCAGCAGTGTGCCCCGGTGGCTAAGAGAGCCAATGGGATCCTGGGGTGCATTAAAAGGAGTGTGGCCAGCAGGTCAAAGGAGTTGATCCTCCCCCTCTACTCTGCCCTGGTCAGGCCTCACCTGGAGTGCTGTATCCAGTTCTGAGCTCCCAGGAAAAAAAAAGACAGGGATCTCCTGGAGAGAGTCCAGTGGAGGGCTATGAAGATGATTAAGGGCCTGGAGCATCTCTCCTACAAGGAAAGGATGAGTGAACTGGGTCTGGTCAGCCTTGAGAAGACTGAGAGGGGATCTGATCAATATTTACAAATATCTGAAGTGCGGGAGACAGAGAAAATAGCCAGCCCCTTTTCAGTGTCTGGGGACAGGACAAGGGGCAATGGCCACAAGTTGGAGCACAGGAAGTTCTGAACCAATATGTGGAAGAACTTTTACACAGTAAGGGTGACAGAGCACTGGGACAGGCTGCCCAGGGGGGTTGTGGAGTCTCCTTCTCTGGAGATATTCAAGACCCATCTGAACACCTATCTCTACTCTCTGTCCTAGGAAATCTGCTTTGGCTGGGGGGTTGGACTCGATGATCTCTTGAGCTCCCTTCCAACCCCTACAACTCTATGATTCTATTTAGTTGCGAAGGTTTTGAGGCAACTAAGCATCAACTCAGGTATGGTCCAGAGAGAAAAGATAGGCAAATGCTCTGATTACACACCAAATATTGCCATTAAATCCTCCAAAATTCTCAGGAGTCTTATCAGGTAGTGATGTTCTTGGGGACTTCAACATCTGTCCTTAAATATGTGGGACTGAAGAATATACCATATAAATGTCAGACCAAAAGTACATAGAAGGCTTCACAGATTCACAGAATCACAGAAAGTTAGGGGCTTGGAAGGGACCTCTGGAGATCATCAAGTCCAACCCAAAGCTAAAGCAGGATCACCCAGAACAGGTTGCAGGTATTGTTGAGGTGGGTTTTGAATATCTTCACAGGAGGAGACTCCACAGCTTCTCTGGGCAGCCTGTTCCTGTGCTCTGTCACCCTTAGAGTAATGAAGACTTTTCTCACATTCAGACAGAACTTCCTGTGTTCTAGTTTGTTCCTGATTGGTATTTCAACTCCTTTAATTTAAGCATGATTAAAAAATAGAGAATCAAAAAGCAATCTGGTTAAATAATTAACAGCAAGTTTAACTGTGAACAAGATAGTCCTACCACACAGCAGGGATGCAAGACAGATGAGAACAGTTAACGAAGAGGAAGGGATATGAAAGCGACCTGCTTGAAAGAGTGAATGGATTTGGAGGGGATAGGAGGCCAGGTTTCTACACTGAAAATGAGTTTCACTGGTAAGTATTTTAACATTTCTGGGTAATTACTGCTCATTCAGGGATAGCTGGATTGACAAGTCCTGCCCAACCAGGAATGTGTGGAATGATATTTGCTGCCCACCCAGAGCCTTAAAGCTCCTCTAACAGTGACAGGGCACACTTTCCCTCACACTAATAAGTTTTCTCAACCTGTCACTGCTCTAAGTACATCTTTGAGCTGTCCTGACGTACCGGTTTTCACTCAAGGAATTATCTTAATCACAGATATGGGGCATAAATCAATTTAGTTGATTGTAAGAGACATCAGGAGTGCCACCAAGATAACGGTGCCTAGTGATCATGATAGAGTGATTGGTGTGCACATGTGAAACATGAAGAACTTTGATATCATGCCACTGGCCTGCTTGGTGTGGTTAAATACCTCATGCTGAGAAGAACAACTTCTTTTGTGACAGGCATAGGGACAACCACAGGTATATTCAAGAAAAAGAGCAGACAATGACAAAATTTTGTCACCTGGCTTGGCAGACTGAGAATAGCCAGGGAGACTTAACGTGGATGGACCAGAGATTCCAGAACACTGGACATGAAAGAAAGGTGAAAAAAGATGTTCCAGGTGGAAAGACAGCAATGAAGAAGGGATGGCAGTTTGCTGATTAATCACATGTAATTAATGAGCAATCAGTAAATATGAAATACAGAATCAACAATACAACAGGTAAATCCCAATATTGAGACAACCAAATGTTAGACCCAAAAATCTCTGAGCACCAGTTCAGGAACTGATCCAAAATATTTCTCATCCCATCCATCCACAGTTACACTCACTGCCTGCCCCCTTCATGTTACAAGCACACACCCCCTTTCCTGAGAGTGCAAAATCCCAGTGCCACGTACCCACAGGGTGCTCCAGTGTTATGTGTACCTGTGCACCTCTCTGCAATCTGCTAACACAGGCACTGGTGAGGAACCACCTAGGAGGTGACTTACACATGCCAGAGTGTGGGTCTCTACTTGTTGCTTTTGTACCACCAGTCCTTGGTTGCAGTGACAATGCTCACTGTGTTCAGCACAGAGGAAGCACACAGATCTGTACAGATAATGTGGATACAGTGGGGATGCTTCTGGCAGTTCCAGATCTCATTTTACTTACTTCTATTTCCAGGTCTGCTTTCTCTTTCCAAGGTCTTTAGCCTCTCTTACAGATTTTCACATTTCCTTTATTCTGCTTGGTAAGCTGACATCTTTGTTTCTGAAGCAGCTTTGTAATTCCCTGGTTCCTGCAGTGCAGCTCCCTCCTTACCTGGCTGTCACCTGGCTCTCATCTTCACCTACAGACATTCTGCAGCTGGGGCCATAGGTGCTGCAGAGATCACCTGGCCTGCAGTCCCAGCCAGATCCAGTTCTATGAGAAGGTCTATAGGGCACCAACGTGACCTTCAAAAAAAAAGAACAAATTTTGACTGAAACTATTTCAGAGGCTTGAAAAATACATTAATTTCTCAGGAAACAAGATTATATTTTAATTATCTAGGTGCCTTCTTTGAACTAAGGAGCAATCACACCTTTATATCTAAGCCATCTATCTTGCTAGCAGTACTTCATGTAACAATCCTTTACAGATACTTGTTGACTGTGATTTGCATTAACAGGAGTGCTAGATGAAGACATAAAATGCCACACAAGCCAATTACCTGCTTTTACTGAGGTTTCATTAGGGGCGAGGACATTTGTTAAAGCTTCATTTTAAATAGGTAGAATGGATTGGCAGCTCGTACAAATAGTAACAGGTGCACTGCAGCAAATCTTGCATAAAAATAGAGCATGAAGAAAGAGAGGGTTCATAAGAATATTAAAATTTCTTTATTATTAAGTTGTGCTGAAAGAAAAAAAATGCACCTGTACAGGTGGAATATCAAGCATGTCATAGCCACTGAATGTGTAAATCTGATTCTGGTTCAGTATCAAAGAAAGTAAGATATTTTTCCTATATGCTATATGCTAAAGTACTAAATGAATAATAAAGCAAATGTAGGAAAAGAGGATAAAGAACCAGTAGAATAAGCATGACAAAAATATACTGAAAATTGTATGGGCAAACATACTTGGAACTCACTTTATTGTCAGTGAATATGAAATTAGTTGTTATTTTATTCTTACATTTTCTTCTTTATGATGTTTGAACAGAAACTTAAAGATGGTTATGTGTTAAGATTTCAATTGGGGAAAGCATAAACCATTGTAGAATTACTCAACTATTATTAAAGATCCTACTGGGATTGCTGGTGCTTATGGTTATAAATGAAAAGGATGGTCTAGAACTAGAAAAAGAATCTCTTGAAATGGGACTTATGATTCAGAGTAGTCTTGAGGGAAATAGCTGACATATACCACAATAGTCTTGCAGAAAGAAATATGTTAGCATAAGATATCCAAAAGTGAACAGGACCAATTTCAATTTTGAAAAGGGCAATATTTAATTTTAATATTTTTATGGAAATGAAAAAAGATGAGCAGAGCCAGACTGGATGATAATTGTTTTGGTCTTATAAACCACAGATTTTATTTTATGCATAACAAAGATGCTATTTTTAATATTTAGCATTCTACTGAGAAAAGAGCTTTAAGCCTAGCATGACATTTCTGTACAGTAAGCTTTCCTGCTTCTTGGTTTAAATCAAAAGCATTTGCCTACCATAGGCAAATGAATAAAAAACCAAAGGATAATTTTTATATACAAATAAGAATCAAAAGATTGCATGCAGTAATGCAAAAGATCGAGATTGCAGTCAAGATCATTTATAACAGCATAGAAAATTCTTGGTAGAGGGTATTTACAGAGTGTTCAGTAAATCAAACAGTTCACTGAATCTTTATTCGGATGTAGTCTCAAATGCATACAAGAAAGGTGGATCATTTGAGGAACAACACATGATTCCAACCAAAGACCGTTAAGGGATCTAAGTGAGAAATATCTGATAGAACAGAACAGAGTAGTTAAGATATACAAAGGACTCTGACATGTCAAACCTTATGTTGTTATAAATTGGTCATATGCATATGCTTATATCTGTATAATTTAGAATAAATCCCTGTATAATTAAGAATAACACTCTGATGTTTTTAGTTGTTGCTAGATAGTTGTAGCATCTACACCAAGTCAAAGACTTTTCTTCTTGTGCCCTGCCAGCTGCACAAGAACCTGGGAGAGCACAGCCAGGACAGCTGGGCCAGGCTGGGCAAAAGGATATTCCATGCTGTATAACGTCATTCGCAGTATATAAGTGGGGAAGGGAACCAGGAGGTGAGATTGCTGCTTAAAACTGGGCACAATGTTGTGGGTTGGTTTTTTTTCCTTCTACACATGGCGAGTTATAGCATTTGTGCGTCATTTGTTTCAATGTTATTGTTGCTATAGTTATTGTTGTTATTACTATTACAATTCTCTTCCTTTGTTATCCTATTAAACTTTCTTAATCTCAACCCACAAAGTGTTTTTTTCCCATTTTCCTTCCCATTCCCTTTGGGGGATAGCAGGGGTAAGTAAGAAACTGTATTGTCCTCAGTTATGGCTGGGGTTAAACCATGACAACCTCCAACAACAAACACCATCTTCCTCCAAAATCTTTAAGCTGTGCATATTTCAAAGAGAAAAAACAATTTAGTGATATCTGATGAAAACTTTCTGTGGAGCCTTGTGGTGAAGTTCTGCCTATTAATGATTATCCAGGTTAGCACAACGTCAGTTTCTTTTATATTTCTTCATAAACACAGGAAACACAATAATCAATAGCTCAAAATTGTATTCTCCAAATACACTGTGATTTGTTTTCAACGATAGAAAGTTTTTCTTCTGGATTTGTTAAATACAAAAGCCACCTAGTAGTACCACATTTCATCCCACAGAAAAAACAAAGATGTGTAGACTTCTGCAATTTTTTATATGGATAGAGTTACTATCTCCAGAAAGAGATAATCCTTTTCAACTCTTGCAATTTGTGAAAAGCAATGCTACTGACTAAGGATGTGAATTATGTTTTGAATGCAATTAGAAAGGAAATTAAAGACAATACTTGAGGGAGCACTGTGTGACAGATCTTGTTTTCTCTTCTTACTTTGAAAAAATAGAAATAAATTAGTCACATTAATTTGTTATATTGTATAAAATTATGAAACAATAACCCCTATGATGAACATAAAAAAATAAATAAAATTAGATATTTAATGACAATTTCATTTTGCAATTTGTTAATTTTATTGAAAAGCAAATCTTCTTCAAACTTGCAGGACTAATCAAAAGAGCAATATACCAACATAAAGTATTTCTTCAGTGGAGAAAATATTTTTGGGTCATTTGGGTGTACTGTCACTAAATCCAAAGGCAAACTGCCTCTGACTTCAACTACCAGAAGCAGAACTGTGTTCTAGGATTCATTATTATTCTTCTGTTTTCAACATAAGTAACATCACAATCTTATTTTTATTTACAAGGCTGATTTATATTTATTTGATTTGCTGAGCGCTTATTTCAAGTATTTACTGTACCATTTCCTGTTCCATGTGCTTGTATTACTTTATTCTCTTGCTAGTCTTGCTCTAGATTAAGAGCTACATATTGCTTGATGTACATTTTAAAATCCAGATACGTATTCTGACTTTAACATTTTGCAGTAGTAACACCCCTTTGGTGTCCCAAATGCTGTTCATTAAGGATCATTCAGATGAAATGGGAATGAGAGCATGGTTACCTTTCCCTCTGCTGGTTAGTAAAACTAGTACTTAAGAAGGAAAGAAATTTAAAACCTAATCCTGGTAAGTGCCACTGATCAGCTTGGCAAAGCAGAGCACAAAGTTGTCACTCTGTGGGATACATTGCCAGTAAGTTCATTGTCTGAAAGTATAAATCTAAATCATTCCTCCAGTGATGCCTCTGTTATTAGTTAAATGAAACAGGCACTCAGAGAAAGGGAGATGACTGATCCTAAAAGCCTCTATCTTCACTGAAGATTAAAAGAGGTATCACTTAAAAGAGGTATTCACCTCAGCTGTACAACTTTTGGATGTCTGAAATGGGAAAAATGAATGCAACTCACTGCTCCCTTAAGAATCTGGTGCTAAGCAAGGAAGCTAATATGTTGTATAAAGGTCTCTGTACATCCCTTTCCTTTATAAAATGATGATCCATGGGAAAAAATATTTTCAGACCGGTTTTAGGGTTTAACAGCTAATTGCTGCTTTCAAGTGTCATTTTCATATTTATATATATTCTCTGACACATTCTCTGACACATGACATTCTTCAGATGTGAATTCTGTTATGTGATCTGGAAAGCCTGTGGGTTGCACCCTTCCTGTAGTCCCATATGTTTATATTTCCCTTCTAAATCATCAATGAATCAGAGAGTGATAACTTTCTCACAGAAGGGAAAGACAATTTTATGGCATGTGTATATATTGCAATACCAGTCTCAGTCTGTTATTTTTATATATATTTATGAATATAGGGTTATGAAATAATGAATGGAAACTCAGCAATGTACAAATCATAACTCAAAAGATAACATCTGACTTGCAGGAGCCCACAGAATATCAGGGACTGAGAGCTATCCAGCTGCTGACTAAGGTGAAACATCATCTCGAACAAAAGAGAAATTGAATTAAGCAATAGTTCTCTTCATTGTTATTGCTTTCTCATAATGTGCAAAACAATTAAAGACATTCATTTTGGCTTGAGCTGAATGCTAGATAAAGTGGAAGTCCAGCAGAGTGCGTCCTTTCTCAGTTTAATTTGTTGCTTAGGAACCTATACAAATCCTGCAGAACAACAGCATCTAACGAAAAAATAAAAGCTTCTCAATAATATTTCTTGTGGCACCCAGATTTGTGATAAGCATTTGACACTGTCCTGCACAACATCCTTGTCTCTAAATTGGAGAAACATGGATTTGATGAATGGACCACCCACTTCATGGATAAGAAACTGGCTGGAAGACTGCATTCAAAGAATTGTGGTCAATGGCTCAATGTCTAAGTGGAGACCAGTGATAAGTGGCATTCCTCAGGGGTTGTATTGGGACAGAAGCTGTTTCACATCTTGATCAGCAACATGGACAGTGACATAGAATGCATCCTAAGTAAGTTGGCCGATGACACCAAGCTGTGTGGTGTGGTTAGTATACTGGAAGGAAGTAATGATGTCCAGAGGGATACTGACAGACTTGAAAGATGGGCCTGTGTGAATGGCTGAAGTTCAACAACGGCAAGGTCCTGCACATGGTTTGGGACAATCCCAAGCACAACTACAGGCTGTGCAGAGAATGGATTGAGAGCAGCCATGAGGAGAAGGACTTGGGGGTGTTGATGGACAAGATGCTAAGCATGAGCCAGCAATGTGTCCTTGCAGCCCAGAAAGCCAACACTGTCCTGGACTGCATCAAAAGAAGCATGACCAGCAGGTCAAGGGAGGTGATTCTGTTCTTCGGCTCTGGTGAGACCCCATCTGCAAAAATCTGTCCATCTCTGGGGTCTCCAAGATAAGAAGGGAATTGAGCTGTTGGAGTGAGTGCAGAGAAGGGCCATGAAGATGCTCAGAGGTCTGGAGCACCTCTCCTGTGAAGACAGGCTGAAAGAGTTGAGCTTTTTCAGCCTAGGGAAGAGAATGCGCCAAGGAGACAAAGCAGTACCTAAAGGGGCCCTGTGGGAAATCTGGAGAGGGACTGTTTGTGGAGGTATATAGTGATAGGATAGGAGGAAATTATTTTAAACTGAAAGCAGGTAGATTTAGATCAGATATAAAGAAGAAATTATCACTGTGAGAGTGGTGAGACACTGGAAGATGCTGCCCTGCTGTGGAGAACCTGTGGCTTCCCCCTCCCTGGCAGTGTTCAAGGCCAGGTTTGATGGGGTTTTGAGCAACCTGCTCTAGAGGAGGGTTTTCCTGCCCATAAGCAGTGTGTGTGTGTGTGTGTGTGTGTGTGTGTGTGCAGGGGGGTTGGACCTAGATGATCTTTAAGGTCCCTTCCAATCCAAACAGTTGTATGAATCTGTGGTCCTATACATGGGGCCTACAGGACTATCACTTCCCTATTCACTTTCTTTCCACCAAGTCAAATTAAGTAAAATCTGAAGATCTCTATGGAAAGTACTGTAAGTCATTACCATTGAAAAGAACTGTCAATACACTATTATATAGAACAACGGTTCTTGTAAAACCTTTAAACTAAGGATTTACTCCCAAAGATAACTCAGCAAAGATCGGGAACACTGGTTCCACTTTGAGCCACCCTAAAGCTGTACTGAATTTTCTGTACAGGCACTGATGAATCTGAAGACAGTTATTTAATTTTTACTGTGATGGAAGACTAATGATATGATCCAAGAATTTAAGACAAAAATGTCTAAAGGAATGATGTCTACGGGTTAAAATCCTCCAAAATGTTGGAGATTTTTCTTTTCTATGAGCTAAAGTAGTGAAGGAACAGTGGAACAGTGATCATTTACAATGAAAAGAGGTGGAGCATAAAGAGTCCTTTACGATTTCAGAGGAAATGGAGAAAAACAACAGAGTACTTACATATTTATATTTTTAACTGGGATGTACTTGCACCTCCCTTATTTTTGCCACATAAAGCATGGTAAGATTTAAAATCTGTATGCAAATAGTAAAGAAACAGTTTTTGTTAGTTTTCTAGAAGTGGAAAACAACTATTATATTTCCTAAAACAACTGGACAAGGAAATGAAGATTTCTTTTAAATTTTTTATGTGTTCTGAAGAATTCTGCTGAGATTTCTACCTTAGCTATTGTTAGCACAAGAAGATCTTATAAATCTTTTAGCTTACATTCTTGTTTAGTTTTGAGTTTCTCAAGCAAGTTCAACTATTATGTGACTTTTGTGAATGAAATTTCTTTATATTAGTTTAAATGAATTCTTATGTTTTAACAAAATTAATATTTTATATATATTAATACAATTAATAAAATTATTGTTGAGTCAGATAATATAATTGAAGAAAGATAATTTTTTAAGTCTTAGAGGTTAGAAAAGAATATTTTACAATAACTGAAATTGTGCAAATATTGTAGAAGTGAACCCCAGGATTTAAATTCAAATTCAATTCTTCACTGATCAAACATAAACCAGACATACATATATATATATATATATATATATATATATATATACACACACATACATATACACACATGTAAATAAAACAAACCCAAATAATTGATGTCACTTGTAAGGAAGAAATTGGGTCATTTCTTTGCCTTATAAGAACTTCAAGATCTTTATTTTTTAATTCTTTTCACCCTAAATATTTTTTCCACAAGAAAGCAGTAACATATTTGAGTGTGCTGTGACTGTGAATGAAAACATATTGCAGGTTCAGAATGCTGATTGCATATTATGCTCTCTTCAGTACTCTTCATTCAATTTCTAAGATGCAGCCTTTGATGGGCTCCTTAGCTTCTGGTATCTTTTATTAGAAATGTTCCTCTTCAGTAATTTCTAATGTATTTGCCTCAGTGTCTAAGCAATCTGATTGCAGCTGAGAATCTTCCAGCAAAAAAGTAACTGAAAGTTCTGAAAATGATTCTAAGTCATGAAGATCTTCTATGGAATTTTCAGTTTCTGTTCAAACCACGAAAAATCCTTGAATTTTCAGTCCACCTCCTGTATAATGCCTTTAGGGATTGTGGAAAGTGAATATGGAGGAAAGCAGCAAGTCATGGTTTTATTAAAAGGGACTACTTTAGAATTTTCATAGAACACGAGTAAGGTTAAAGAAAGTCTCAGTTTTCCTTTCATGGTATACAATAGAACATTTTTATCGTGATGCAGAGTACTTTCTAGCCAGAAGGAATGTGGTGTGCTGTTCTGGTCTAGACAGAGCAGGGCTAAGGAGTATTACCTCTTCCCACACCATTATTTTGAAGCAAAGGAAATCCAGGCACATAGCATACATGCAAGGCATAGCATATTTTGAGATTCTCAACATCACTCTATGTGACTTAATGACTCAAAGGGACTCAGTGACCCTGGAGAAGTCTACTTGGAAGCTACTTTGTTGTATCTGGTGTTTATGCATGAACACAGAGTTGTTAAAATGTCCCTTACACAAAGAAGTGTAGCAGATCAGTTCTTCAAATATATGTATTAGGTCTTTTAAAACAGAGGCTGCAGGAGTAACAACTTCTGAATAGGACGATTCAGCTCAGAACTTCCACTTTTCTTTGACAGCAGTATAGAATATATATCTAATAACATGGAGAATTTTACAATTTACCTCTTTGAGAATCACCAAATTAATTGAAAAGAAAAAAACCCAATAAGCAAACCCATCAGTTCAGACTGGTTATGTTTTTGTGTGACTCTCATCCCTAAGACTGAAACACAATAAATAATGGGAAAAGGTTTAATTTTCTGCTTGCAAAAGAAGAACACCCTGTAGGCAAAATACAATACACCAGTCTAATCTTGCCTATCATTTACATTACATTAAATATTAATATATAGTTTTGTATAAATTTAGATCACTCATTTTGAAGTAAAGAGTATATAGCAGTAGAAATAATCATCCTGTTTGGATGAAGTGCACACTCAGCCTTTCTTTTAAAGCCTCATTTTCTATTCAGCATGATTTTGAAAGCAGGGAAAGTATGTATTCAGCCTCAACAGAGCTTTCTTTACAAGCTTACAAAAATAATGAGAAAAATAAGAAAAATTGTGATGCTAATGTCAGTATAAAAATGAAAAATATAGTAGTATTTTATATGAAAGCCTGCAGAGACTGTATTCTTAGCTTCTCTACAGATTTTCTCAATTTCATTATTGTTGTAAAACAATTAATTCTGTATTTATTTTTTAATATTTGGCTTATGTCACAGCAATTATGAAACTAAATATTGATGGCATACAGCAAGAGTGTGATGTATGCAGGGAAGGTATGAACCTGAGCTTTTGTGAACTAACATTGGGTAAGAAGGTCAGAAGAGCAAGTAAAACAAAACAAAACAAACCCATAACCGTAGTACCATACCAAATATTTCAAGACAGAATCTCCCTTGTAAACAAGGCTACTTCTACTTTTATCGTGTGTATACTGGAAAAAATAACAGTTTGTTCTTCATTTTAGTACAAAGAATATTTAATTCTGCATGAGGAAGTTCACATTTTGTGAGATAGACTATATAATTCCATTTTGCTCCCATCATTTACGTTCACTAATTTGAATATCCTCAGTAGGTGTAAACTAATTCCCAGAGCTGCTAACTTTTCAGTCATAGAAACAAAGCTGGTGCTTCCAGAAAAAGTAACAATTATATAAGTAAAAATACTTGAGTATTTTCTTCTTCCTTTCCTGTACTTTCCTTCAGCTCTATCTGATATATTTCTCAGTTTAGAATATCAAGAGAATAGGCTAGAAACATGATTTCAGTAAAAAACATGATTTCAGTAATTTTTTTAAACCCACACAGAATATTCTACTTACATAAGTTTTCTTCACAATAACAACAGCTTCCGGTTTGGTGTTGAGGTACCTGTCAGTGTGCTTTCAAACACAAGTAAATTCTAGTGTAGTAATTAAAAAGATACTATTATTGTATCTTTCTTAGAAATTAAATCTAATTATAATTTAAATATATTTGCATAAGTATATATATGCATTATCTATAATATGTATGTACACATACATTATGTATAGTGTATCTGTATTAAGTATATATTCCCTAACATAACTTAATAAAGTATACATATAAAGTGTGTGTGTGTGTGTGTGTATATGTATAAACATAGTCACATTCTTTTGCAGTTTTTGTCAAGTACTGAAATTCAGTTTTAGCTCTTCATAGGCTTCCTATCATCTAAAACAGTTGCAGGTGATGTTTACTCTGTATGATCTAACAAATGTATTTGTTTCATTATGCATATATATATATATATATTTATATATACACTTATTAGCTACTTTTAACAGCCACTGAAATCCACAGTTCTCAAAAATCATACCAAATAACTGCTTGAAAACACCAGTGTATGAAGGTCCGTATATTCAGTATATATAGTGCTTCATTTAAGTAACCTTACTGTCACCCAGCCTCTGAATATTGCGCTGTTCACAGTGTTGATGCAAGCAAAACCAGTATGTTTTTCACAGTGATGCTAACTTGCCAGGGTACTGTACTGTAGTAGTGTTGGTCTGCAGGATTGCCCTGGTTAATTTAGGAAATGTACTCACTGGTAAATAGAAATTCTGGTTTAGTAAGAGATGATACGGTGTTTAAGAAAATGTTGTAGAAGTTTATGGCCAGATTTCAGTAAGTGATTGAATTAGCTCCTACCATGGCAATGTCACCTCTGATGCATCAGTGTACCTGCTAACCTACAGAATAATTACACTCTCATCATTCATTTTGGGCCTTGGGGAAACAAAGCTGTCATCTGCCTTGTCATGCAGGTTGTCTAACTGTGTGTCATTTAATTTCTGATCTAGATTTTATAATAGAAGTTTCTGGTTGTCCTTTATTTCTTTAGTTCCTAATCTGGTCCGAAGTACGATGCAGGCACTGTTTGGCTTTTGCAGTCTGGAACCACAGAGCAGACCAGAATCCAGTCCCTAGGAGTTATCATCTTTGACTTTAAAATTATGGCTATACTTTGATACATGGCAAATTCTGCTTCACTGGTAAGATGAAAATATTCAGACATTCAACAGCTCATCTTGTTGACAACTGTCCAAATTCAAGTTGTATTACAATTCCAAAACAACTTGAGACAGTAAATACATCAAGAGGTCACTGTGTTATGCTTCATGGAAATAACGTGAGGGAAGCACTTGCAGCAGTTGAGGGTATGGATGTTGTTAGCAGTTCCCTAGATGTGATACAACGCGAGGTTTTGCCAGGGTCTCCAGGTTGTGCTTTATGTTTTTGTTTTGTTGAATTGCCATTTGACTATGAATTGGTTGAAAAATGTTAGCACAGGTTCCAAAGCGAAAATGAAGACTGTGAAGGAGAAGATAACATAGCAAGTTCTGTGGGCATGAGATGTTAAGGCCCCAGTCAGCAGCTCTGTTTAACAATGACAGAAGGGATACGTAATGACTTTGTATACAGAGTTGCCCAAATAATTACCTGTTTTCCTGAAACTGCAGTCAGTCAGCAAATGCTACCATTCAGTAAAGCACGAGTATGGGGGAACGATGATAACAGGCTAGCTCTCAAAAACAAACATCAAAATCAGTTCCTAGCACTCTTAATAGATGCACCATAAAAAGAGAGTTAGACGGACTGAATTAGATGTTTGCTGAAAACCGGCATGGAGTTTAGGTGGGATAAGTGAAGTGAGCAGTTTCTCTGGCTAAAACAGATGGGAAATCTTGTCCATCAACCAGGTTTTGCAGATTGAATTTAAGTAATTGTGTGTGTGAATGCTTTTTACTCTATAGGTATCTAAAATCCATATGTGTCACCTTATTTTGCAATCTGTCACCTGCATAAGGCTTCTGATGGACTTTCAGATGGGATATAGGAAAAAAGGACTCATGATCTAAGTTTTAGACACATTACACAAATATAAGAGAATAAAAACTGAAGTAGATTAGATAATATTATTGTTGCAGAATGAAAAGAGAGGACTTACATCTGTGACAACTAGGCTTCTAATCATGAAGGACCAGATTAATAAATTGCTGGGAGTCTCAAAGGTCGACCTCGTGACCCATCAGGAAGTTAGTGGTCCATACTTCACCTGTTAAGCCAACAACAGTACAGCTGGACAGTTTCTCAAACTTTACCAAGTATCTTAAGTGAACTGAAATAAACCACAGCAAAACAAAACAACTCCCCTTCAAATAAAACCCACCCTTAGGACACTAGTAAAAATCTGGGGTGACGTTTTCAAGCTGTGAAAAAATTACTCATAGGCATTGACTTGAAAGGAAGGCGAATGGATTTTTTTCTGCTTACACCATAATGTTTCCATATTATCAGGTTGCAACGGAAGACTATGTACCACCTCCAGATTCATTGATTTCAACTTTTTTTGTCTTTTCATGTTGACTATATGCTGAAAGGGAAGTAAAGATGTAACAATTTTGCAGTGCTTTCACTAAACTAAGACTTGTGAAAACCTTGCAAAGAGATGCGTTAGAGAGTCTTCCGTTTGACTGGGGAGAATGGACTGCACAAAATTCTGTAGTGGCACAGCAGCAACACATTAGAAAAAGACTTGAAGTTAAATACCACTCTCTTAATATGTAAGCATTTGTGGAGCTTCTTTAATCTTTCTTATTTAATACTACTGTGTGTGAGAGAGGGAACAGTTTCTTGGCTGCCGGAGGGCAGTACCCTGCTGCTCACAAAAGGAGACCTTTGTGACTTATGGAACTGAACCCAATTTTCTTTTCTGTTCTGATTACAAGATTCTATCTGGGGACTTGGCAAAAGAATTGAAGAATTACAGAGGCTCCACATTCATTGATCAAGTATATTGTACCCTTCACTGCTGTTTCTGATAACTTGTTTTTAATCTGTGGTGGTTTTATTGCTAGTATACTGGTTGTGGGATTTCTCTGTGGATAAAGGAGGTTTTGACCTTGGTTATCTATATATGACAGTAAAGTTTTTGGGATGGATCAATGTTTTTCTCATTATTTTAATTGTTTCAGAATGAGTCATGTTTAAAGATTAATAAGAAACTTAACTAAAGCTTCCAAGCGGTCCTCAGAGATTCTTTCTGACCAGGTATTAAATGCTTTGAGCCTGACTGAAAAGGCTCTCCTTACTAGTTATGTATTGCACACATTCCTTCTTATCCAATGATACTAATGATACATGCTACTTTACATTAATTTATTTTCATCTATGATAGAGTATCCTTTGTCTAAACTAGTCTTAGCAATTGTAAATTTTTGCCTCCTGAGAATTCGACTTAATTGTTGTCAAGCTTTTCTTCTGGGATTAGTTTTTTCCAGCTCTATCTCTACACAAAGAGAGAAAAGAAGTCTTTACAAATTACTCCTTCCACTCTGACTACATTAACTCCTTTGAACTTAAGGACAGTGTAGCTGAGGTAAAAGTGGTATGATTAGGTGGAAATTGCACAAATGCTACCTGAAGATTATGTACAGCTTCAGGGAATCTTCTTTATTATGGATGTCTTGAATGAACCTTGCAACAGTGAATCTTCTATGAAAGCAGTAAAATTATTTGGAAATATTTTTTTTCTTTCACTGTGATTCCCACAATGTAGAAGCATTAACTCTCTATATTATTTCTTTTTTTTTAAACACTGGATATTTTACATATTATTACATGGTGAATAAAATGCTTCTTTATGGCTGCTTCTCAGTAAATGCTGGGAAAACAGTTTGAAAGTAAGTATAAGGCTACTGTAGTCTTTTCAGTATTTTCTCTTTTTGTTGAAAGAAGTGGTATTCTCTTAGCTTTTTTCTGTATGTAGTTTCAAGTGCTTTGCATCATAAATAATTCTGTTCCTGTCACAGTGACCCAAGTTCACTTGTCCAAATGAGCAGATATTTCTGATTATTTCAGATTATTGCAGATTCTGAGATTTGGTCCAATGATGGTTTGCTTATTTTAAATAATATAAATTATTATAAATTATTTTATAAATATTTTTATTTAAAATGTGTTTAAATGTGTGGGATTTGACTCTTACATTCATCAAGCTAACATACTTAAGTAAAAAAGATAATAAACAAAGCAAACCTAAAGTAATCCTTGCAAATCATTAAAATTCACTGGGGTGCCAGTGAAAGTGATACAAAGACATTTTGCCCTTACAATGTGCCTCTCTTTCTCCTTCCCTCTTCCCCTGTCTCTGCTTGCTGCTAAAACAGATTCATTAGCATTCTCTCTTTTGTAGACTAAGCATCTGACTGCACACCTGGAAAGCATGCTGAGTTCATTGTTCTTGTTAATGAAATCTGCAGGGCAGCTAGTTAATGGATAGTCCTCGTATCTTGTTCTTTTCTAGAAAGGATGCTTCCTTATACTTGTAGGGTGGTTCAGCCCCAAGCAGTGGCTGAGCACCACAAACGGCTCGCTTGCTCCTGGAGGAGAAACAGACAGAGCCCACCAGCCCCTTCCCCCCACCCCTCCCACCCCCAGCCCTGGGTTGGGATAAGGGCAGTTTACTGTAAAAAGAATGGTGAAAGAACAATAACAGCCATGGCACATTGCAGTCACACCTGGTGATAACACAGAGTACCGTACCAACCAGAAAATAACAGAGTATTGCAGAACATGAGGACCAACCCAATGCACTTGTCACACTCAGAGGCACCCAGAGGAACCCGTCCTTGACCAGCCCCTTTAGTGGGGCTTGGAGTGATGTCAGGTGGGGTGGAAAACAGCCTGGGCTGACTCAGCTCACCTGAGCTGGCTGCTTGGGGAGGTTGACTCTGACTTGGCCAGAACCAGGACAGCTTGTTTTGGACTGATTAAAATCAGTATGTTTATTATTGCAACTAAGGTTGTGGCTTTTGTGTGTGTGTGTGTCAATGGCAGGCCAAGTCAGTGTTATGACTTATTTGTATCCACACAGAATGGTGTTTGGCTCTGTGTTTTGGGATTGCAAGGTTTTGGTAGTGGTGGGGGCTGCAGGGGTGGCTTCTGTGAGAAACTGCTAGAAGCTTCCCCCAGATCCAACAGACCCAATAGCAGACAGCTCCAGGACAGGCCCGTCACTGACCAAGGCCATGCCAATTAGTGATGGTGGTAGCGCCTCTGGCATAACATTTGAGAAGTTAAAAAAAAAAAACAAGTGGCAGCTTTTTACCACCAGATAAAGCAGTAATAAGATGTAAGAAACTGCAGCCACCAAGGCCAATGAATAAGAGGGGTGGGGAGGAGGCACTCCAGGTGCCTGAGATTCCCCTGCAGCCCCTGGAGAAGATCATGGTGAAGCAGATTGTCCCCCTGCAGCCCATGGAAGATGACAGGGAGTAGAGATTCCACCTGCAGCTTAGACCTTGCTACAAAGAAGGTGGAGACAGCTGAAGGAGGCTTTGACCCAGTGGGAAGACCATGTTGGTGAAAACTTCTGGCAAGACCTGCAGATGGTGGAGAAAGGATCCCTTGCCAGAGTAGGTTTGCTGGAGAACTTGTGATCCCGTGGGGGACCCATGCTGGAGCAGTCTGGTCCTGAAGGTCTGACCCTTGTGGAAGAGGTCCACACTGGAGCAGTTCATGAAGAACTGAAGCCCCCCTGGGAAAGGACTCACATTGGAGAAGTACGTGGAGGACTGTCTCATGTGAGAGAGACCCCATGTTGGAGCAGGGGAAGAGCATGAGGAGTCATCCCTCTGTGGAAGAAGGAGTGGCAGAGACAACTCATGATGCAATGATCTCAGCCCCATTCCTTGTGACCCTCTGCCATTCGGGGGAGGAGGTAGAGAATTCAGGAATAAAGTTGAGCCCTAGAAGAAGGGAGGGGTAGATGAGGTATTTTAAGATTTGGTTTTATTTCTCATTATCCTACTCCCTTGGGTAATAAATTAGATGCATTAATGATATTGACAGTGGGATTGAGTGCACTCTCAGCAAATTTGCTGATGACACCAAGCTGAGGGGTGAGGTTAATGTGTCGGAGGGATGGAATACATGCCATCCAGAGGGATCTGGACAGGCTGGAGAAGTGGGCCTAGGTGAACCTCATGAGGTTCAACAAAGGGTTGGGACAATCCCTGTTATCCATACAGGTTAGGAGATAATGTGCTTGAAAGCAGCCCTGAGGACAAAGGCTTGGGAGTACTTGTGGATGAGAAGCTGGACATCAGCCACCAACGTGCATCTGCAGCTCAGAAGGCCAACCGCATCCTGGACTGCATCAAAGGAAGTGTGGCCAGCAGATTGAGAGACATGATTCTGCCCTTCTACTCTGCTCTGGTGAGACCTCCCCTGGAGTGCTGATTCCAGCTTTGAAGCCCTCAACACAAGAAGGACATGGGCCTGTAGGAGCGTGTCCAGAGGGGGACCACAAAAATGATCAAAGGTCTGGAGCTCCTCTCCTTGTTCAGCCTGGAGAGGAGAAGGCTCTGGGGAGACCTTTTAGCAGCCTTCCAATAGGTGAAAGATGCCTATAAGAAAGCTGGGGAAGAACTGTTCATGAGGCTATGTAGCAATAGGATGAAGGGCAAACTGTTTTAAATTAGAAAAGGGGAGATTTTGGTTGGATATGAGGAAAAGGTTCTTCAATATGAGGATGGTAGATCCCTGGAACAGGTTTCCCAGAGAGGTAGTGGAGTCCCCATCCCTGGAGATAACCAAGGTCAGGCTTGATGTGGCTCTGAGCAACCTGATCTAGAGAAGTTGTCCTTGCATACTGCAGAGAAAGGTTGGACTAGATAACCTCTAATGGTCCCTTCCAACCTTACACATTCTATGATTTTATTCTGTGTTGAGTCTTTTGCCCGTGGCGATAATTGCTGGATGATCTCTCCCTGTCCCTAGATTGACCTTTCTAGCTGAGGAGGAGAGTGATAGAGCAACTTTGGTGGGCAACTGGCCTCCAGCCAGGGTCAAACCACTGCCTCCTGTCAGACATGACATGTCCCACAGGCCCTTGAAATATGCCTGACAACCTTCCTTCCATGGCAGACATGCAGATTCCCTTACAGTTTCAGTGGAAACTGAGTAGCAATCCTAGGCATGATTGAATTCCCCATGGGCTTTCTAAGTAAAGCTGCTCACGCTCTAGGAGGAGGACCTGAACGGAACAGCTGACTGAAAGTAAGAACAAGTATGACCAATAAATTATGAACAAATAATGCAGAATTGGGACAAGTATGTTCATATGACCAATGGGCATAATCAAAACTCGCAAAGGAGGTGAGCATTGAAGGCATGGACAGCAGAAATTATGTTTGTTTACTGAGTTTGACCTGGCAACTGTCAGCCGTGCTAACTGCCATAATAATGAAAGTCTAAGGGATTTCACTGATGAGAATATGTGCTTTATGCACTTGCAGCTCTGATTCAGTTATGCTCCCTGTTTCCAGAGTGTGATAATACTGTTTGCTCTGCTTCTAGTTGGATATATGGCTGGCAGATGTCTCTGGTGTCTAAAGGTTATGAACATAGTGACCTCATTGACACCAATCTGTTGTGCTGCAGAAGCTTGCTTATGTAGAGCACTGTGACACCTTTTGTGCCTTCCCTTGTCTCTCCCTCTGTCACAAGCTCTGTCTGTTGCAGCAAGCCCACCGTGTGCTCAATATGTATGCTGAAAGGCTATGTGCACTGAAGCCCTGGGACAGTGAGCATCACATATGATAGCTCAGGCAAACTGGAAGTGGAATAAGCAAAAAGAGGTCATCACCATCACAGAATTTCTTGTATTCATGACTCCTGGGACATGGCAGAGTGTAGCAGCTGCCAAGATACTTGGAGACAACCGAGGGCTTAGGAGCTGCAGCTTTGATGCTGATGAGTTACAATAGTAACGATTAAACACTCATGAAAGATCTATTAGAGCTCTCTACATGTGGCAGTGTATTGTAGGGTAACTAGTCAGTCTTTTTATGTAAGCTCTAATTCAATCATCATTTATCAGTAACAAGGAAGGTACTGAAAGAAAACACTTAGTGAAACATAATTTTAATTTTTTTATTAAAAGATTCAATTATTGTAATCAGAGTTTGTGATACATTTGGTAATGAAAAATTCTAACCATGCTTTCAGTCTACTTAACACATACCATCTTAGGAAATGCAAAGGTGAGAATATATACTAACAATCTATCTCCTTTATAGGCCTGGAGCAGAAAAAGGATTTTTGGTGTACCTGAGAACTATTTCATAAAACAAAATTAAAGAAATACTAAACACATAGGAAAACATATTTAATAAACAGGTAAGGACATTTTCAAGTTATTCTGTGAAGAGGACCAAATAAAGGGAAAATATGTAGATGGTTTGGGAAAGCTTACTTTTAAACACATACAACTTTGAGTCCTAAAGATGTTTTTCATACTAATATTTAACACTCACTGTTAAAATCACAGGCTTCCAGCAGCTGTTGCTAAGCTATTCAGACAGTCATCACTGCAATAGCTTTGAGGTATTAGCTCATAAAGTCTAGTCTGGATAATTTTACCAGTTATAGGGTACAATTTGATTCTTTGCAGCTCTGTAAATTGTGCTACACAAACTACGAAAAGCTGTTAGTAGGATATATATTGCCTATATTTCTGTAATAAAGATTAGAATTTTGACTACTTAAGGCAGCAGAATTAATTACCATGAATGAAAATAAAATGGTAATGCACTGGTTTTGAAGAGTTAAAATTTTAAATCCTTTTTTGTGATACTGCCATCTTTCCATTAATGTTTGAGTTATTATATAATGACATTATTTTTATTTAAGGCATATGTGCATATGTTTTCAGTGCTTGTTGCAGTGTCAGTTTCCTATTCCTATTTGTGCCGTTCTCTGAAAATAACCTACTTCCAAAGGCTCCCGAGATAAATTCTTTATTACTCACTGTTTACTGCATTTCGTGTTGTCTCTGTATTTTAAAACTTCTTTGCCAATTCTATGATTTAAATTATTTCACCCCTGATGTCAGACACATTGTAAATTATGAACAATACTTCCTTTCTTTAGGAGAAATGTTACTTCATGAAGAGATGAGCCATAGAAGGGAATGGAATGGTAATCTTCCACTGGGAATACTCAGATATCTTGTTTATTAGAAAACATGCTGAACTAATCAGGACTCCATTTTTCTATCACTGTCAGATGCAGGGTGACACTTTGAAAAGCTTTCTTTACCAGTTGTGCAGAGCTCAGTGAATGGTTTTGTCAGACTCTAGTGACAATGAAATACTAGGTGCTCATTTGTATTTTCCTGATTCAGATATAACCTCCCAGATGGCCTGAAACAGCGGTCTACTTCAGAAAACCTTTACAACATTAATCTTTTTTTGCCTCTTTACAGATGGATTTCCTAGCACCTTTGCCAATTTTTTTATTGCTGCATGTAACATCTGTTAAGCAGCACGGGACCAGGATTTCAGTCATCTAGAAGTCTTGAATACTGACATGAGAGAGATGGTCTGTGTGAGTGAAAAATGGAGACTTAAATTTTTGTCCAAATATTTTTGCTTCATAACTGCTTGCCTCTTAACCACACCAAGACAAAAACTACTGTTACATCTTTTTTTGGATGGAACCAGGTAGGGCTGTGACCCAACACAGCACATTACAGATATATTTTGTCTTTCAAAAGACATCTTAAATGTCTTCACTTCTAAGGGCAAAAATCTGATCCATGAATTGCCATCTTTATCTCAAGCAAGTGGTATAAGAGAAGCCATGTAACTTCTACATTAATTTCCCCTTTGATCAAGGGGCTGGAGCACCTCTCCTATGAAGACAGGCTGTGAGACTTGAACGTGTTCAGCCTGGAGAAGAAAAGTCTCCAGGGTAACCTAATTACAGCTTACCAATATTTAAAGAGGTCATACAGGAAAGTGGGAGAGGGACTGTTCACCAGGGAGGCTAGTGATATGGCAAGGGCCAGTGGCTTTAAACTGAAAGAGGGCAGGTTTAGGTTAGATGTTAAGAAGAAATTCTTTACTGTGAGGGTGGTGAGGCACTGGCACAGGTTTCCCAGAGAGGCTGTGGAAGCCCCATCCCTGGAGGTGTTTAAGGCCAGGTTGGATGGCACTTAGGGGAACCTGGTCTAGTGAGGGTGTACCTGCTCATGACAGGGGGGTTGGAACTATATGATCTTTGAGGTCCCTTCCAACCCAAAGCATTCTATGATTCTACATTACCTAGTGCTAAAGCCTCTGTTTTAGGCTAGTTCCTCAGGTAGATGTGAGATTCCTGAAGACTCAGTTACAAGGGCAGATCAGATTTATATATCCATGTAAAATAAAACCTTACAAGCATCTGAGACTAAATTTCCAGTTGTTGGCTGTGTGAGAGTGTGTCAGGAGAAAATGATGTTAGCAAAAAAAGCAGCATTGTTTGCCCAGTATGCACTATAAACATTTGTGCTTTTGAGTACAGGTGACTGCATTAAGGAATATCATAGGCCTAGTTATTCATCTTTTCCTTCCTGGTGTGTCCCAAAGCCTGGAAAAAAATCTCATGAGTGAGAACTTCTGTTTAGAAAACGTAGTCTTCTTACAGAGGTATGTGAAAGAAAATGTGTATGAAAACAATCAGAAATTCAGGAATAGCTGTAGAAGAAGACTTTAGCCTGCTCCCAGAAAAGAAGCCATGAAACAGAGGTTGGGATTAAGTACTAATGAATGAGAGGCCTAGAACACTAAAGCTGAAGCCGAGACATTTCTTCTTGTTTATTCTTCACTGTGTTCAAGAAAGCAGGCTTTTCTGTTCCGGTTTTCTAATGGAACATGGCTGTAGCAAAGAACGATCTGATCTCTGCCACCGAATCCTTTCAACAGAAATTACTAACACACTTACATTAGTTTTCTTGATCAAAAGGAAGAGCAGTACTCTGACAGCAAGTGCTGCTGCCAGCCCTTAGAAGAAATTAATTTTGAAGAGTTAAATGATATCAGAGACCAGATAATTAATGATTTTGATAATCATGCAGCTAAAGGCAAACACAGAAGAGCAGAAATTGTTTTTAAGAAACGTAAGATGCCTATCTCAGAAATGTGCATCCATGAAAAACTTTAAAAAAAAAAAAGTTAGTTTCTGGCATCATTTTGCCAGTATTCTATACCATATCTGGAAATATCAATAGTTTGCTAGTTGAAGCCTGAAGGAACCAAATGGAGAAATGTATATACAACCAACATGGCAGAGAAAAATACTTTAAGGACAAGAAGCCATTTTCTAGCATGTAACTATAGGACATCAAGAAAAATGAGAACAGTGACATGAAAGGGATGACTCTGGGCCACTTCATGAATGATTGAGACTCATGTTTTATTTTTATCTTTTTAAAAAGAGAATTTTATGTAAAAATGCGCATAGAACACTTTATACATGCTCTTGGCTTGTTCTGCCATTAAATTGACTTTAATATTTATTGATATAGGACAAATGGAACAGTATTTTGCTAGCTTTAGTAGTTTTGTTCTTTCAGAAAAACTTAATGGAAAATATTTTCGTCATTTGTACATTAAAATGCTACAAGATGCTGAAACAGTTCATTGTGTCAATACTAACATATGGAGTACAAAGCTTTCATACTGCTAAAAGTTATTTTCAGAATAATTTTTTGTATAATAAAATTATACATTGTTAGGTTGTGCTTCAGCTGTAGAAAATGTATCTGATTCAATTATGGTTTTGTAGAACCTGATTTCACTTGCTCAGAATAAATGTTGTAAACCACATCTTTTCCTCAGAATATTTTGGAGCCATCGTCTTTTTTATTTCTGTGTTTTTTAAGAGGAAAAAATAAGTTGTTGAAATTCTCTATTTTCCTGATATTGAGGACTGGAAGATTCTAAAATATCTCAGTCACATTGTTAAGAAGGCACTTCAAAATTTATTTTGAATTGGCACCTACAAATAATTGGATTTTTCCCTCAAAACAGTTCAAAGAGTTTCCACCTATGTTTTCATTCTAACTTTCATCAAGGAAAGCAGTAGAAAATATCAATGGACTTGCTTTTCTGAGTACCAATCAATCTCAGGAACTGCAGGAAATACATTCACTCACCCTGAAAGTGATATTGTCAGTCAGAAAATCAAAAGGTGGGTTTTGAATAATATACACCTGAAGCACTATACACACTACATATGCCTGACATTTATTGAATGATTCATGATTTTTATATCTTCACTCCTTGCTAAGAAAATGAGGTAAAGTTTGAATGAATAATAGGTGGCTATGGTGAATCTTCAGCAAGCAACTTATTATTTATGCCAAAGAAAAGGAGGAATGAATTTTTTATAAATTCAAGATTCAATGGATGAAATATACAACATTTATTTCCAAACATTTCAAAATTGACAGATAAAAGGCTGATTGAGGCAAGTAAGCAACAACATAGATGCCAGAAATACCAGGGCGAAGCCCCTTTGAGACTATGGAAAATGTAGAAAATATTATGAAACTGGGGTCTGATACAAGAAACTCCAAGTTATGTTGCAGAATCCCACTGGATTTGATGAATTTGGTAGTTAGAACACAGATTTGAGAACTGAAACCACTTGTAAAACTTCAAGGCCTGCACATGTAAATTAACCTTTTTCTTCCTCCTTTCTGGAAAGTTCTCTTGTGCCAATTGATGCTGTGGTTCTATATGCTGAGCCACCTTATCTCAGGAATTCACTTGGTTCAGTTTCTTTTCTGTCACTTGCTTTGCTATGAATAATACATGTGCACAGACTAAGAATTTGTTCTCCATTTTTCCTTTAAATTGAACTAACTATTCCATCTTGCTTGCCACAAATTAACACTGTAAACTGGCCGTGTGGATAATTGTTAATTGAGAGTCCATTTAATGAGCTCAGAGATTCATGTTTTGAGGACAGAAAGTTGATAAATTTGTTCAGGGGTAATTGTTACCCAAATCAGCTATGTTCCTCATGTCTCAGTTTCTTGCTAATGGTGTATAAACAAGCCATGCTGACGGTCATGTTTAAAGTCAGTAATTCTTGGACCTGATTCTGGTAACAAGGTCTGAAAGTGAGGAAGGAAGATAGAGGAGAGGAACTCACATCACATCTGTCTTGTGTTCCCTGTGACTAACAGAACAGTTCCAAAACTTGAGAAAGTGTGCTTTCTATTTTAAATAATACCTTGTGCAAATTTATTTGCATTGCTTTTAACACCTCAGAATGATAGGATGTTTTGTGCAAAAGTAATTTCTTAACTTTCCTATGAATAGAACTTGTTCCAAAAGACATTCATGGTCTGAAGTAAAAAAAGAAATCAAATCCAAACACACTTGGTCAGGTGGTTATTGGTAGTCAATCTAACAAGAGAGGTGAGATGACAGGAGAATCTAATCACTTGTTTAAAGTACTAAATTATAAATTGAAATCAGGAAAATAAAATAAACAACCATTACTTTGTAAACTACGGGGAGTGTGCCAGTGATGTGTTGACTTTTTTGGGGTCTGATTGACTTTTAAAGAGGTACTACTAGTTCTCTGTAAAGGTTTGAGCATTTTAAAATGTACTATGACAAATGTATGTAGAATATGTATGTTACATACTTTCTCCTCTTTGCAAGTATATCAACTTTGCGTTGACTGCTTTGTACTTTGTCAACATAGAGTTCTGCAAAGTGACCCCCTTCTGTGCAATGTTGTCACTAAGATCCTAAGTAGACCTTTTATCTAATGCTGGTCCTTGGTGATTGCTTCTTTCAGATCACCACTGTCACTGTACTCTAAAGTAGATTTCCTACATGTGTGAAACTGCATTCTATGCTTTATGCCTTTGGAATTGTTTTCAATTTCTGATTGAAAAAATAAAAATAAGAAAAAACAAAGATGAGCATTTCCCTCCCCTCGTAACCTTTTGGCCTTTAGGAGGAAGCTGCAAGGATGATTCAGCCAGACTGAACCTCATTTACAAACTCAATCTGCAGCAAATCATTCAAAAAGGAACCAAGGTTTATGTGTGTCTGAGAAGTTTCTGCATAATTTTTTTTGTGTAGTTTCTCTCCCATGCTGTTTACCTGTCTGTTTTCAGTAATCCTGATTTCACCATGTTCTTTGTGTTCTGTATCTCCTTCCATCTTTTCTCCTGTTCCTTCATCTTTCCATGTATCACATTTTTTCCTGACACGCTTTGATAGATTTTAAACACCCAAATCTGTCTTTTCCAAATCACAGCAATATACCCCTATATAAACCACCAATTCCATTGTTACTCTATTTTCTAATTCACTTTCCCTTGTGTATGATCTTCTGTTAAGCTATAAAACACTAGGACTCTATGATTTTGCATTCACATGATATTGTGCAATTTGTTACATCATTAATCAGTGCCGTAACAGCAACACAAGGAAACTGTCAGACACAAATGACTATCAAAAGAGGGTTTTTACTTTGTTTTGTTCATTTCCAAGATTTATATGTGAGCTTCATAAAGTTAGTGTGATTTTCTAGTGAGAATGAAATGGATTAATTTCCTTACAACAGCTTCATTTCAAGTGTATGCATGACAGCATTAATTTGTACCACAGAGATACTATATCCAGTAGAGTCCTGTGAGACTGCTATGTTGAAAAGACATAGAAGATTAGTAGGGAAAAAAGCTCTGAATGTATTACTGAGAGTATTGCATGCAGCAATTTTTTAATATTTGCAAGATGCTCAAAACTGAAGTTCAATTCCTTACAAAATCTTTACCATTCATGACCGAATAATTTTCAGGATGCAAAACAGGGAGAAAACTGTTTTTTAATTGCTTACTTTAGTACTTCTCCACTTGCTGTTAGTGGGTTCTGTGGTAGGGCAGGTTTCTAAAGTCCTGTGGTTGACTTTTTGCTGCCTGCCTGAATTATATCATCAGTAACTCAAAATAATGCACAAATAGGAAGATGATGATACACATTTATGGCAGCATAAGTCTTGGTGAACATTTGAAAGTTCATGAACAGTTTCACAAATACCTGAGTATTGCCTTAACTGTCACAAATAATGGAACACTCCATGTAGGACTTCATCAGAATTGCAGTCTGCAATTCCTCAATTTGATTTTTAATTTGTTTTTCAGCTCTGCTACCTCATATTAACTTACGAATGTATGAGCACAGGAGCTTTTTTGTGCTCTTTGCTCAACTTTGTGGAAATCAAGTGGTGATGCAGTGATACCTAAAACTAATAGTGCAAGTTACGTGTTTTCGATTTCTCTGTGAAATACTAGTAAAGCAGCAGTTAGCAGGAATGACTGCCTAATAAGTGAAAGCTTTTATGGTCTGTGGTTTACAAAATATTACAATGTAAATTTATAATCCCAATTCAATTGACTTTCTAAGCAAAAATGGGGAGAATTTACAATCTACTCACCAAAGTCAGCTCAAACTCTTCTGTAATCAGAATGATACTCTATTAGCATGCCATGAACTTCCAAGCAGCTTAATCATAGGGACAGCATAGAGAAGTGGTATGAGCTTCCAAAGAATTAGGAGAGTGCTTGACATATAGTTAAAAATTAATCTTTAAGATTAATTTGAAGGGTTTACCCTCCTCACTGTACAGTACAGAAATCAGCAATGAGATCCAGTCTGAAAGACAGCACTTCAGAAGCAGAATACAGTTGATTTAATCCATTTTATGGAGAAATGCGTTTGAGGAATACTGGGAGATCTTATGGGGATATATATGATGAATGTTAATTTCTTTTTTTCTTTTCCTTGGGGAGCAATGAATTCTGAAAAACAATTTGTGTGCAGAAAAACCTTTTTATAAATTAAGAATACTGCAATTTGAATTTTTTTTACCAACAACCACCTCTAATTCAAATTAGGGGCTGTGAGTGTCAAGTTCAAGACTGAGAAGAGAAATCCATCCAGGAAGATTTTGCCTGAGGCAAAGTGAGTTAGTGGAAAGGCAGATCATACCCAGAGGCATCCCATGATGTATTTTCTCAGTTATGCTAGGTTTTAATATATTTGTATATGATGTTGTTCCTTCTGAAGTTATAACAAGAAAGAAGACACAGAATAATCAATCATGGATGAATTTATCCTATTTCTTGCAATGCACTCTGAAGTCATTTATGGTCAGCTTTGAGAATTGGCTCTATTAAATAGTGTATTTCTATTTTAGTCTGAAAAGAGCCTGCTATAAATTTCAATGGGATTAAGGCACTGCATATGGAGTAATTCTAGTGACAAATGGATATAAGCTGAAATATGATCATTTAATGTTTGGAGTATTTTCACTGAGGTACTTTTTAATAACCTTGAGTGGCTACAAGAATTCAGGCCAGAGAAGGGCCTATCCCCAAATGCTGGGTTAAATTAAACTTTACATCTTGCTATCTGCTATCAAAAATATAAATAACAAGAATCTGAAAGAGATAGTATGTTAAAAGGTAGCATCAATGGGAATTTAGATAGTAGGAAACTATTTAGTTTTAAGCCAAAAAAGGGCTTTTCCCTGTAACCCAAATCCTAGTGACCTCTTGGATCTAGGTAACATGCACTGAAGTAACTTTGAATTTTATTATTCTGGAAACACACAGGTTGGCTTTTGCCAACAACAACTGGAAAAGTCTTTACTTGCTTTTGAAAGCAGTCTTGGCTGTCTTTTTATTCATTACAAAAATGGGCCTCTGATCCCTGACTGGACCTCCGGGTTCTACTACAGTGCAAATAATAAAATTGTGATCTATATGGTACTGAATTTTCTTCATCTGAAAGGATCAGTGTATTAGTGTACAGTGTACCCCACTCCCCTTCTCCCTCCACTCACCCGAGAAGCAGCTATGCAAGCAAAGAAAAGCAGTTTTTAAATGCAAGGAAAAAACTCAATACCTTCATAAAATATATATCACACCAGGGAATTCCCTCAGCTCCTCTTCGCACCTCATTTGCATTGGATGTACTGGGAAGGGCAGACATCCAAGTTCATGCAATTTTGCTGAAGTGAGGCATATCAAATATTTGCACAAGGGGAATAAAGAAAAAAAATAGTTAACTACTTATTGGGATGGATTTAACTATCCTACCTTCAACTGTCAGTCAGGTCAGTCTTTTTCTACTTTTCACTAATTTTATAAGGTTTCCAGATAAATTTAGCTGAAGTCGAGGCGACAAAAAAGATACTCCTGGTCTCTTTGTGATACATTGCTGAAAAGAAAAAAGGGAAAGGAAGAGAGGAAAAGAGAATTTTATGCTTCATGCCAAGCATTTTAAATCTTAAAATAAATAAATCCTCCTCTCCCTGCAAACTTTCACCAGATAAAGCAGTACAAATGTGTTCCACTACAGTGTAGTAAAGTTTGTGGGCAGAACTTCATGTTACCTCACCTAAGAACCAGAAATGAGATCTGAAGTTACCTGTACCAAAAAATTTCGTGTTAACTAAATAAATGGTTATCAAACCAGTCACACAGATAGAGGGTCAATTAACTAAAGGCAAATATTTTTGCCCCTTTCTTAGATACCAAACTACTGTTGAAAAAAATAGGTTTCAACAATCATTAAATTCCTTCCTCGGTAAACTGTAATATTTTATTATACAAGAAAATGTGTTGGACAATGAAAAACAATAATGGAATAGCTGGTACAGAAGACTTCATTTTATCATAATTAAATTAAAACTAATACTTTTTGAAGCATTTGAGAATTAATATCTTTAATTCATTCCCTCATATTAGGAGATGAAGCATCTGCAGTATCTCTCTCACTGTGATTCACTTGTTGCTTTTGTATATATACATATATATATACATATCTCTATATATACATGGTTTGGATTTGAGAAGTCCCACAGCATGCAGGATTTAATTACAGCAGATAGTCTTGCAGACTTATTGCAGACCAGAGGCTCCATTATATAGTTATTACTATAAAATATTCTGAAATGACATTTTAGTGATCTCAACAAACAATAAGTTGGTATATTTCCTTTACATTTTTAAATTTTATTCACTTAGCTGCATAAGCCTTTTTTCAGCTAAAGAAAACATAGTGAAAAGTAGTTATTTTCCATTCTGTACTCTGTCATAAAAATTTCTTCTTGTCACAAGCTGATCAGTAGCATCTTTAGGCTTTTTCAATGACTGCACAAACTTTTATTTCTACTATTCATTTTGATGTCCTGTTTATTAGGTTACATGTAGTATTGCCAGAAAAACCTTTTCAAGTATCCTCTTTTGTCAGAAGTCCAAATGAGAGAACAAGGTTCTTCTCCTTCTAGAAACAGGTGTGACAAAAATAGTAAAAAATCCTTGATGGTTTTAGACATGTTTATTAAATTACTTTAACTTAAACCTAGCAAAACTGTACTTTATTAGGCTCTGTAAAGTTCATTTAAGTAGTATTAAAGCAATAATAACTATTCCTGGGAGAAAATCTGCATTATGTAGAATGTAAGTATAGAGGATAATTGTAGGTTTTCTCACTCTTAAAAAGCTTCTTAAAATGCTTGAAGCGTTCTTTCTGAAAAGGACAAGAAATATTGAGTTAGCACATTCTCATATCAACAGGTATGCTTTTTTAGATGTGTAATATGATATACTATTCAGACTATCCTTAAACTTTGATAAAAAAAATAACAGAAATATATTGTAAAAGTCACCTTGGTAATCTATGATGCTGTAGGAATATCCATGGATGTTCATATTTAGTGGAGTATGTTTTTCTAACCCAGTCATCATTAGTATAAGCAAAGTTTCTGAGGGTTTACATGTGGACAAGATTGGGTCAGCCTCTGCTGAGCTGACTTACTGTGTTATAGAAAAGAAACTTAAGTGTAACTGAACTATAAAGCAAGAAAATTTAAAAAAAAAAAAAGAAGAAAGAAACAACAATAAAACCCAACCAGCCTATCAGTGAAAAAGCCTAGTGATTCTTTCAAGCTGGCTATGACATAAATCTGATTTTGATTTTACAATCTCACCAACCTTCTATGAGTAGGAGGGTTAAGGGTTCTTGATATCTTCTGTAGACTTATTTTTTACTTCTCTGTATTAATATATGTGATTATTCATTTACTGGTGGTTCTGTGACCAGAATTGTGCTCCTAGATGACTGAATCATCTTCCTTCTCTACTCACTAGGTCTTACTCCCATTTCTTCGGACAGTGCTGGTACTAATGTTATTTAGGAACTAAGATTCTTCTCTAATATGTCTTAGATACCTCTATAATACATTATAGCCTGAACTACGGTGAAGAAGACTTTCACTGGATAATAAAATAGTGGCACAAAATTAACTTCAGTTCTATCACATTAGAGTTAATCCCCCTTTCCTTGCTTCCTGCATGAGAGAGAAGCATTTGGTAAGGATTAGGCTTTGCAGGTGGCCTGGAAGGCGCATGTCTCCTGAGTATATTCTGATTTTTCTTTTCTAGTTGCCTAGCCTGTTCTCTAAGTGGTTTTAAAAATTATAATGTTAAATATCTTTAATAGCAAATAATTGAAGATTTTCTGTGTTACAATTAGAAGGATTATTTGAATTATGGTTTAATGGTCTGTTGGCAATGTGGCTGAAGCCTCAGAAAAATGTTCTGTCCCTTGTATTAGCCTAACAGAATTTTTTAAACATTCCATTTTCAGGAAAGCTGGGGAAAAAAAAAAAAGTCTGAACAAGACAAAAGCTGTAATCCTACGGGATAAATGTGTACCATCTTGATTTTGTTTCAGGCATCAAAGCAATATATATTCTTGCAAGGTTTTTTTCAAAAGGTTCTACTTTTTACAGAAAAAAACCCTTTTACTGTTACAATCTGTCAAATCGGACATTAGCTTGTCTTATTTAAAAAAAATCCAAAAACCAAACCTGCTTCAAAGACTCCAAAGAAGCATTTTAACTAAAGAAAATAAGTATTCGTCAATAATATATAATTTATTTGTCCAATTAGGTTTGGTACACTCCAATTAGGTTTGGTAACTCCATTACTTTGCTAAGTGCCATCAGTTAGCCAAACAAATATAACTTTGCACATTGTTGGTACAAATTACTTCAGGGAAAGTAGGTGAGGATCCTAGGTAAAGAAATCCTTATGCTTTTAAGGTATCTCTTGTGTTTTGGGAAAGACAAAAATCTATGTGGGCTGAGTTAAGTTTTGAAGCCAGACAAGTTAAGTCTTAGTTAATTCTCTTTGACATAGGTGCCTTAATAGGTGTGATTCTGCCTTCCACGTAACCTGTCCCTCTTGAGATTCTTATTGGTAGGACTAATTATTCAAAAATCCTTAATTATCTTACAAAATTATTCAGAATACTGATTGAAAGTATATGAATGCTGAACAGAAAAAAAAAATCTATACTGTGACTATTATTATAAATTTTAAATTTAGTATTCCCATTTTGTTAAGCATTTCAGAGACCTTTATGTTTTTGTTTATGAGAGAGGAACACTTTTCTGTCTTTAGAGGAAGAAGTCTCCATGCCTTTGTGCAGAGGTGGGCTTGTTCCTAAACAGTTTAGAGACTGATGTGAAGTGCTCTGTCTAGTCAAGTTTCATGAAGTCTCTCCATATCTGTAATTTATATCATTAGAGCACAGCTATGTACCATGGAGACTGTAGGAAAGCGTATCAGCAATGTAGGAAATATCCTTGCCAGACATTATAGGAGAGTAAGGTGATTTTATTTAAAATAAAATCTGGAATAAACTGGCTGTCACTTGGTTATCCTCACTCTCTCACAATCTCCTACTCACAGGCACCAGGATGTATGTAGTCTGAGAATCCTGTCCAGCAGTCAGAAACCTCAAGGTTTGTCCAGGTGAGAAGTCCAGGATCCATTGTGATGATGTGGTGGAAAAGGGACATGAACTGTCAAGTTCTTCTCATGTTTCCTGGGTTTTTGGTGATTGCACGCATGTTAGGTGTATTTCTTTTTTTTGCTGGGATGATGTGTGGTAAATGGCTGATCTGGAAGCCATTAACAAAGGCCATTCCCAGAGCCCTGTCCCTGTTAATGAATCCCTGAGCCCTATCCCATCCCTTCTGATGCCTCTGCATGCAGACATCCCCATTCACTCTTCATTCACACCAATCTTATCCCTTCTGTTACAGTTCTCTCCAGGTTCACAGAAACACTGAGATATCAATAAGCAACATGACTTAAACAATTTTTCAGAAAATGTATTCCAGTCTTCCTTCCTATGCTATAACAACACCCTTTTTGGCAAATATGCTTCTATGGTTATGGTTTAAATCACTTAAGGAAAATTATCAGTGAATATCCGTAAGTCATACACCAGAGTATAGAAGAGCTACAGATGTGGAACAGAATATCTGAATGAGAAGCAGCAAACCTGTGAGACGTATTTTCCCCTTGAGACAAACCTGTTCTTTCTAAACTGAATCACTCACATACAGCTGTGTGCAGGCCAATTTAAATTATTTTTGCAGGGAGATTTTATTTCATTTCTATCGGAACAATTTCTGTCCCTGTGTGGCTGTTTCCTTGAAAGTTTTGTTGTTTCTTAAGGAATGGAATACAATATATTGGATCTCAGCATCACTGAAATAAATGCCTTGAAAAATGTGGAAAGGTTATGGAACAACATTAGTTATCACCTCTGGATAGCAACATTTTGATCTGCAGCACTTCTTTTGTGCAAAAAACCAAACTTCTCTGCAGTAAACCCACATGGGAAAAAAAAATCACGTACCCCTCCCCAACTCAAGCATCTGAAGGAGTAACTTCCACTAGAAAGAATCACCGCTGGAGAAATATTTTTCAGTGGATTTAGCTCTTACTTTCAGATCTGTAGTTTCTTAGACAAGATTTGTCTAATTGCAGGAAATATTCAAAGAACTTGCAGAACTCAGTAGCAGCTGGGTCAACATCTACTTGATTTCCTCTGACCTATTGATGAAATAGTCTCCCACTGAATAAAATGTTTCCTCAATTGAGGTTTTCCTACATTCTGAGTAATGACTAATTCCTTCTGAGATTTTTTTACTCTGAAGAAGAACAGTAGCAGTTTAAATTCAAATTCTCACATACTTCTTTTTTTTGGGGGGAGGGTGGAGGAGGTGTGTGTGTTGTGTTGGTGGTAGTGGTGTGTCATTACTGTTTTGAGATAATCTATTCACCTTCTTCCATTCCATCATCACAACTGAAGTTCTGAAAATTGTCACCTGAGCCAAAGTAAATAGAAAGGAAGGCACTTTTTTCATTATATTTTTTAAAATTGATCCCCTCTCCCCCATCCCCAAGTATATCTAGGAAAAGAAGCTCTTTTGTTCTCTTGAAGGTAGCTTTTTTTGGTACTGGACTGAATACTTTCTCACTGACACACTTGCTCTCAGACCCTTTTCTGCCAAGGGGACTCAAACTCCCACTCCTTGGAAGAACCACATGGCTGCAAGACTATGGATAAAAGGGGACCAGTTCTCTTTTTGTTGAAGCATTTCCACTATGTGTGAAAGTTCTACACTTCACTAGACCACAGAGAAGGGACAAAAATAAGCAAGAGTGCATATATGAGTGGTTGGGGACTGGCCTTTCAGCTAGAGTAGAGCTTTCCAGGCCATGATTCAGGGGCTGTGCATTTCCCATTAAACAGTGATTGGAAAAAGCCACATAAATATTCCTTCAAACAGGAACCAGGGCTTGTAGTGAAGTAGGTGAATGTCCCAAAGAAAGACATATCAGATCTCCAGCTATTTTAAGCAGAGGGAAATATTTCCAGGACTCAAATCTTGCTCTGCTTCCTGCATTGTGCAGTTTCCAGCACAGAGCTGAGGGAAACCTCTGGGGAAAGAGATCTGAGCCACACTCCTTCAGTCTGGGGCAAGCTTTTGCTATGCGCTGTACTACTGGTAAAACAAAGCACCAGTGGGACCAGTAGCTTCTCCTTCAGAGATCTTGTGAAAAATAGCAATAGCCTGGAGAGTGCCAGCCATCCTGGGCAGGCTTCAGGCGCTGAGAGAGGTTAAAGAGAAGGAAAAAACCTGAAGTACCTGGAGTGTCTCTGGGATTAGGTGGTAACTGAGTGAGAACTTTGGATCTTACCATTTGTACATAAGCATAAGAGGAGTGGAATGGGAATTCCCCAGCTCCTTCTGCATATATATCCTGGCTGTTTTAAATGTTAGCTCTAACTTACATGACTACACCTGTAGCATTTTACAAGGCACTTTTTTTTCTTTTTTTCCCCTGCTGCTGGAAGTTAATGGGTTTTCAGGATCAGAAATTGGTAACAAGCAAAGAGTTCTCTTTGCAGGAACACATGACAGACATGCAGCCTACTCAGCTTCAGCCTGTAAGCTGAAATTGCCAATAAATTTCAGCCGAAAGTGCAGAATGCTGACTGGTGACAGTAGATACAGATTTGTCATCAAGTCTACTAATCCTGCTTCCCAAATACAATACATAATTGCCAGGAAGTAAACTAGCTGTGCTATTTTAAGAGTAATTTGAAACATTACCATTCATTATAAGGCTATGTTAATGGTGGTATTAGGTAAATTTTTCACATCAAAAAAGGTCAGCATATTATACATTAGACTTTGGACTGTTTTATTTGACTTATTTATTGATGTAATCTGTCAAGAAATACTAAAGTGAATCGGGTAACCATCCTGCCTGACATATTTCATTTATTGACTGATTAATACTTGGATGAATTTTAAACCTGGTGAATTGATACAACACTGACAAGAACAAACTTTGCTTTCCTCATTTTAATGGGGCAGTTAAAACATGCTTTAAGATGGAGAAAGCTTGGGAATAACAGGACATGCTTCCCAATTACACACTGATTTCTAGCAAAAAAAGTGAAAGGAAAATGAGGGGAAAATGATAACACATAAAGACTCATAAGAAGCTTTTCAGAAAGAATTATTAGCGATTTTCAGTTCATCTAAAGTGTCTTTCTGTCTAGAATTGGAGGTGGACGGGGTTGAAAACATAAGCATGTATCATATTGATATGTCAGTCATAGTTAACAAGCACTGTTGGGAGGTAATCTCTTTCAATCAGTCTCTTGCAGACTGGGAGGCAGCACTTATTACTGTGCAAATGAACCTACCGGCTGGTTTTTGCAGGAGGTTGCAGGAGAGGACATGGGTTAAAGAGCTGGTTAAATGGGGTCACTAAGGGAGTGTAAGCATCTCTAAAGTTTAAGATAGATAGTGGGACAGAAAAAATATCCTCTGTGAGACTTTTTTCTTGAAATCAAAATTGGAAGGATAAAGGAGAAAAACTCGGTTTCTCAAAAATATTTTGGGATATCTTGGGTTTTCTGAGTAATATGAAAATACTGTGTTTCTTATAAACCCTCCCTTCCATGCTTCAATAGTGGTAATTCCTGGAGAGTTCATGAGTGTCTTTCTAAGCAGATCCTTACTGTTCTACAGCTGCCTTGTGGAGATGGATACTGTATTGCATTATTGACCCTAAAATCTAACTTGCTGAAAGGAACAGTGCCTGCTTTGAAACACTGCCTTTTTCCTTTGAAGAGAAGCCCTCTTTCCTCACTGTGCCTTATATAGACCTAACCTAGAAGCTTTCACTGATATGTCAGCATAACAAATGGCACACAACTTTATTGTCCTTCTTTTCCCGTGAAAGGCATGAAAGAAATGCAATTATCAAGTCATTTTATGCTTTGGCTGGTATAGTTTCTTGTGCTTGCCAAACCATTGCAATCAGCAGCATTGAATATAATCCCAGAATAAGTATACTGGCAAAATATTTAAGTGTTGTCTGGTAAAAGCTAAGCTCTATTTCTCTGTTTCATGGCTATTACACTTCAGGAACAGGTAAGGGAATAGAAGAAATAATGAGTTTCCCTGTACCTTGCACAAGCTGCATAAAGAGAAGGCAGACTGCTGTGCCTAAATCCATGGGAGGACACGTATTGCACCTTAACTATTTCCACAGGGTTACAATTAACAAGCTATGTCAAGGGATATAAAGGGCTCAAAATCACAAAACTGGACAAGCTTACAAAGTCATTACATGTGAAGGAAATTTCCATTTCTCAAAAGTATATCCTTCAGTGACTTGTGTTTATCTTTGGCATTAGTAGTGGGCTCCTGCCTCCTTCAGGCTGGTTACCAAAGGACAGTAGTCTGTATTAGTTTCTTACTTTCGAACTCCCAGGAAAATTCTGACTTAGAAAAAGTGTGATTTTGCATTCCCTTCCACAAGACTGGGCTGGACATTGATGCAGCTGCAAGCAATGTCGTACTGCATAACCAAGTCCGAAAATAATCAAGGTTTCAATCAACAAATTTGTTAATGCCAGTGGTTCTTTATTGTATTTCTATGACAACAGACCTGTTCTCTCTGTAGAGAAGCTGTTTGTTAGCTTTCAAATATATAAATGGAGTGAAGGGTAAGTGGATATATTCCAGAGTTACTTTGGGTAATTGGGATTTTCTTTTTCTGTAAGACACTCATGTTTCTGTTAAAAAAATGCAAAATCATGCAATTTTCCATGAGTTAATTTCAATGCAAAAATAATCTTTGCTCCAAGGGTTGTGGATTCCTATGAGAAATTTCTGATCTTTCTCACAGGAACATCCTCACTGTATTTGCAAGTGATAATAATGTGAGGTTGAGAAACTGAAATAAAAAGCAGTAAAATAATTAGAATACTTCATTTTCTAGGCATTCACATAAGTAAGAGGAATATTGCCCAGGGCTCTTATGTGATTCAGTTAACTCTCCTGTGGTTATGTGTAGTACTCTTTCCACCAAATTAAAACATTAAAGTTTTGACTAGAGTGGGCTGGGAAGTTCTTTTCCCTCCTTACAAAACTTGCTGAGATTGAAAAAAAGCATGAGTTATACATGAAAACAGACTTCTAGTCTATCACTGACATCGCAAGTGATAGGGAGAATATTTTTAGTTTGAAGATGAGTACTGTAACTACTCTGAGTTCATCCTAGTTGTCTACAATAAATTTGTAGTAGATCCTGAAAGGCCTGCCATGAACGCCTTAACTATTCAGTGATAAGAGCACCTTCACTGATCTAATCAATAATCAAGAGTGACTTTTCAATGGGGAATATAAAGTAACAGCAGAAGCAAGCAGAAAAATGATTTGACCATACACGTCTGTGGTAGGCCAGCCAGAATTAAAGTCTATATATTTTCTAGGTTACAAAACAAAAATGAAGCTGTCATTCAGAAAAAATGTTACACTAGATAAGTTAAGAGTGACCATCTTATTTTCCATGAATATTCACTGTCAAAATATGTCCCACGAAAAAAAACCAAAAAACCCAAAAGTAAAATATATTCATCAATATAATTTAGTAGAAAAGTATAAATCATTTCATTCTTTTGACTACAGTCCTAAGAAAATATTTTGTTTTAACCAGAAATAAAATAAAATCTATGTTCTGCTGTCTTACATTCTTCCTTGCAGCTCATGCAAATTTATTTCAGCAAAGGGTTCTAAAGAATGCTAAGTAGGGGGTAGCATTATTTATTAGATAAGTGTTTATTAGATAAAGACAAAGTGAAATTATCACATAACCTGAAATGTTTCCAATTCCCTCCCAGAAGGCAACTGTTTGCCATTGAAATAAGGAAACATTTCTTAAACATCTTTCAAATATAAGGAGGTTGACTACCCCATGTCGTGATATAGTGTTCTGTATGGTTGGAAAAACAGCTGAGTCCCTGATGGGATTTATATCACCTTATTTTAGATGTCTATATTTTAGTTCAAGGCTAAGTTTCATTAAATGTAGGCATCTACTTTAGGATGAAATTCATTGCACTGTCGATTCGGTTGAGTACACTGACAATAACTCCATAGACCATAAAAAGTGTCTATGAGGACAATTTCAGATGTAGAAATATTCCTGTGAGAAGGACAGAGTAAGTCAGATAAATCCCAGTGTTTGTCTGTGTTGTGTATGACCTATTTCAAAGCTGAATACCCAAGGATTGCACTATAGTCAATGAAGCGATAAAGACATTTTGAGTCATCTAGTTATCTCTAGAATTTGACATTCGAGGCTCAACAGATGAATTATACCCTAAAGGTTTTACATTGTAGATCCCTACATTTGATCAAATTATTCCCATCCCTGATGTACCTATAGTAAGAAATTATTTTAGATACAGTGATTAAACAAACTTTTAATTTAATGGTGCAATTAAATAATTGATATAAATTATATGTATTAATGAATGACAGACAAACAGGTGTGAGAGATGGCATTTTGGCAAAACCCCAAGACAACCCTCAGCTGTCATCCTACTGCATTTGCTCAGGCAGCTCCACCCAGGTAGTGCAGATAATACAAATAGTAGCTGTCTATGCTGTTTCTCTCTGTCAGCTGATGCCCTGTCAGAATTTTCTTGTAAATAAAGTTAGTAATAAATTCACTCAGAGAGAGCTTTCTGACTGCCTGACAAGTAGTCTTGGTATCATTGTTGCAGAACTGTGGATCAAAGTGCATGGTACTTAAAATAGAAGCTTAAAATACATGCCTAAGTTAATGAAATTAATGTCTCTATACATGGAGCTATAAAAACGTACTCTAGAGATTATCTACAGTGCAGAAAGTGTTGTTGCATTGGAATCTACTACCAGTATTGACAAAACATCTGATGACAAAAGGATTTTTCTTTCATCTCTTCACTGTCACCATCAGCAACATCAATTAATCTAACAAAACTTCTATTCTTTTGATGCAACTGAGTCCATACCATAGATGCTGTTGGCATACTGGTTGCAGACAGGATTTTTTTCAACAAAATATATATTCTGTCTTGCAAGGGCCAATTTAATATAATGCATTACAAGAACATTATTGTTCTTATGACTGGCACCTAAAGAATGTGAAAGAACAGATGCTACTGTAGCTCCTAATAAGCTTTACATTCAAATCATGCAATCATTCCTCTCACACTCTTCACATTCTTTAACATTTACAATGGACAATGAAAATGAAGAAACATTACTAAGTGTTGGGTAATTACCCCTTTAACTTCTCATTCTTATAAAACCTTCTTTTAAAAGTTCAAGGGAAGACATACTTTAATGTCACACCTCTAAAATGCTTGGGCAGGACATATGGAAAATTAGACCACACAAAATTAGCTTTTCCAATTAATATCTCACTGCTCAGACATGTTCAAAATCCTAAACAAGCATAGGTTCTGTCCTGACAATAACCATGTATCCTATTAATTATGCATTCTTCACAGATATTAAAGATACTAAAGATTTATGTTCCAAAATTAAAATATTTTTATAATATAAAGGAAATTAAACAGCATTAATCACTATTTTTTTCTGGTAAATAGACTGTGTGTTATTGCTATTTTTAATGGAATTTCTCATACATTGGTTCTACTGTAGCTCTTTTAAGAAGTAAAGCAGCAAGGAAAGATTTTAAGGAAGAATTATGTCTAGTAGAATATCTATAGAGAGAGTAAAAGAACAAAGTAATTTTAGACTAAAATTCAGTTCATTGGTATGTGCACTTGCTGTATGTGTAGGTGGCAGAACAATGGAACTGTGGTCAAAGTTATGTGACTGATATAATTCTGGTGCACAAAAAATGGCAAACACAATTTCCAAAAGAAACGTCCAAGAGAAAATATTACAGCTTGAATTTAGTTTTTTTCTCTTCTTCCTCTTAGCTTCTTTTAAACTCATTCCTTTGTACAGATTAGGCAGCTCCTGTCTTTCTCACCACCATAAAGACATGAGGCATTCTTGTTTTGTATTTTGCTATTACTACTACACATTTTCTGTTTCTGAAGCTATAACGGCCTCTTGAAATGAAGAGGAGGAATTTTGTATATATTCCTGTACGATACCTTCTACCCTGGTATGGACCTTTGGAAAACTGTAAATGCTCCCTTTGGGAATTCAGTTGTCAAACTCTACCAATTTAAAATGCAGTTTCTGGAGATAGGCAGTTGATCCAAATTTTAATTTATTTTCCCTGTGAGTGGGCTTATTATGACTGGAGTACCAGTTCATGCTCTGAAACAGAGAGATGGTACGTTATCTTCACAAACAATTGTATTGACTTTTTCAGTAAGGGCAAAACAATACACTTTCCTGCTCTGATCTTGTTGTCAGAAACATCTGAACCATTTTAAGTGACATTTTCAAAGACATTTCAGCCTGAGGCACAGCCATTCTTGACTTGAGTGGTTCAAGTTCAGCAAAGAAAATTAAAACAGTGTTTGAGGGGAAGGGTTGGTTAATGACAACCATAGACAATGTTATTCATGGCTCTGACAGCATGTGAAAAAAAGGGTACATAGTTCTAGTATTTTAATTCCTTCTGTGTTTATCTCCTCTTCCAAAGGATATTTTAGAATTATCTTGAAACTGGATCCAGCTTACCTAATAATGTATGTGCACTTCCAAGGTAATGTACTCTTCCTTTTGTACTTAACCCTGAATTTTGACAATAGCTAAGCTATTAATATTAATGTCAGAGAGATTCAAAGAAATCAGAAATTAGGCTATATAGTGACTACAGTACTCAGTCATTATCTTGATTAGTCTTGTCAGTCTCATTCAGCTAGGTGACAGCTTGATTTATTCCTCTTTATTATCTGAATTCTGAAAACATTTAACACAAAATTCAAACAATTAAGAAGACAGAAACAGTGTCGAAAGGAACTTGAACTACTAGGAAATTAACCCTTGTATGAGAGATTAAATAAAAGTAAAATCAAGAATTTATCTGTTCTGTAATGACAAGACCAGTTAGAATATAATTCTGACACTTATAGAGAGGAAATGGCTGAATGAAAGGCCTCAGAATGTTGTGATAAGCAGTGTAGAGTTTAGTGGGAGACCTGTAGCTAGTGGTATACCCCAAGGGTCAGTACTGGGTCCAGTCTTGTTCAACATACTCATCAATGACCTGGATGAAGGGACAAAGCAAGTTTGCTGGTGATACAAAACTGGGAGGAGTGGTTGACACACCAGAAGGCTGAGCTGCCATTCAGAGAGATCTTGACAGACTGGAGAGCTGGGTGGAGAGGAACCTAATGAAATTCAACATGGGCGAGTGTAGGATCCTGCCCTTAGGGAGGAACAACTCCATGCAATAGTATGTTAGGGGTTTTTCTGCTGGGAAGAGATCCTGAAGAGGACCTGGGAGCCCTGGTAGACAAGCAGCTCTCCATGAGACAGCATTGTGCCACTGTGGCCAAGAAGGCCAATAGTTTCCTGGGGTGCATTAAGAAGTGTGTGGCCCCCAGATCTAGTGAGGTTGCTCTCACCCTGGTGAAACCTTATCTGGAGTACTGCATCCAGTTCTGTGCTTCCCAATTCAAAAAAGATAGAAAACCACTGGAGAGAGTCCAGAGAAGGGCTAAAAAATGAGATGGGTCTGTTTAGCCTGGAGAAGAGAAAACTGAGGGGATCTCATCACTTGCAAATATCTGGAGGGTGGGTTTCTAGAGGAAGGGGTTAGACTCTTTTCAGTGGTGCTCAGCAACAGGACAAGGGGCAATGGGCACAAACTAGAACACGGGAAGTTTCATCCGAACATGAATGAAAACGTCTTTACTTTGAGGGTGACAGAACACTGGAAGAGTCTACCTAGAGAGGTTGTGGAATCTCCTTCAAAATCCACCTGGATGCTGTTTGTGCAACCTAATCTAGATGAACCTGTTTTAGAAGGGGTGGATTAGATGATCTCCAGAGGTCCCTTCCAACCCCTAACATTCTGTGAATCTGTGATTCTGAGAAAAGACTTCATAATTCAGAGGCATGGTTTCAGATGGCATAGGGACTGATTTCCTTTATACACCCACATAAGCCCCATTAGAGGATGCAGCATAGCTATGATCTTTTTTCACTCTTCTGTTTTAAAAACTGCTGTTTGATCCATTCCTTAAAAATTTTCACAGGCAAGCACTGCTGTTGGATAGGCACAGCTTGACAGGTCCCTCAAATATTTAGCAGGTTGGCTATGGAGGTTTTATTTCTTCACAACATGACTGCAATGTTCTTCTGAGTCATAGGAATAGCCATAGAGATGCCCAGCCTCATGTATACAGAAGTTAACTTTTCTGCTATGGTCTGGACAGAAGTAAATTACTTGGCTGTATTAATAGGCAGAAATTAAATAAGTTGTTAATTATTATAAGAATTACCTGATAAATTGCCTCATAAAATGTCTTCTGATTGAGAGTGGCCTTTTAACTGAGGCATGTTTATGTCATGTTTGTGTAACAGAGGAAGAGAAAAGTTTTATGGAAGAAATTAAGACCTCTTTGGAAAAAAAAGTTTAATAAATATGCCTTAGTATTCAAAGCTATTAAAAAGTGCCAACTTTTCAGGTAACAACTGGATTAGGAATTTTTACTCTTATTTCCCATATGAGTTATAGCTGTCCATATATAGTCTTCTCTGTATTCTGACTTCTACTGATTATTAACGTTTCTGCTAAAGTGCCATTGCTGGACATGGATGTGGCAGTGCACAGCAGTACAGCAAGCACAGCAACTGTGTGGTGGAAGGTATAGACCAGTCAGAAAATATAGTCTACAGAGAGAAGTAGTAGAAGATGACAAAAGTGCATTTATGCAGCACAACAGTAGTACATCTTTGAAATGGCCCATGGGGGATATTTAGGTAGAAAATTGCAGTTTGTTTGTTTGGTTTTTTTCTTCACAGATTCAAAATGTCCTGGACTGAAAGAGAATCCACACATTGGTTTTAATAACTCCTTCATCCTAACAAGTTCACTACAGTAACAGTTTGGACTGTTGCTAGGTTATCTTGGTGAAACTTGAAGCTATCTTCTTGTTTTTTCTCGCTGGGCCATGGTTTTTCTCAGGGCCCTGAGTGGAGCAGGAGCTAACTGCTCTGAACTAGTTTTCTTGGTAGTAGTCCTTTGCAGTCTCCTAACAGCTTACTCAGGGATCTAGCTGACCCTGTTCAAGGTTTGCTCTGATGTGGTGCAACAGTGTTACCTTAGATCAGGCTGCTGGGGAAACACACAAGTAGTAAGAAGACCTGAGGAGAGCCTCCCCTTGTTTGGAGGATGATTTATACCCTTGGTCTCTGCCTGAGATATGTCACAGTTATGCCTGTGCTTTTCATGTACTTGGTCCTGACCCATCTTTTCTGAACTGGGTCCCTGGTTTGACATGGGACCTGTATCCCTGCAATAGACCTGCCTGGCTGGTTGGGCTGATGCCAACCCTATTCACCATCACCCGACCTGCTCTGCTTGTTCAGGTATGGTGGGATTGTGTCCCTTGTTGGGAGGCCTCGCTGTCACCCTGCTTGATGGATGTAAAAGATATTAATTGTATAAAAGTTATTTCATAAAACAAGTATACTTTATGAAAATTCATATCCCAATTCTACTTGTTGTTTTCTGTTTCGTTGCTGAAAAAAAACCCTCGTATCTTTTTGATTTAGTATAATGAACTCTGCTTGGAATTTTAAATTTAACTATTAATTTAATTTCAGAATAAAGAAAAAAAAATTAGTATAGAAGAACTCAGGTAGGAATAAAGACATAAATATTTACTAGGTGCAGGTACATCTTCAAGATTTCTTGTCCAAATATTTCTGAACTTTGAAAGACCTTCAGAGTGTGGGAAATTTAAGCCTTTTGAATCTAAGTATGGATGCTTCTATCAGCAAATGTATTATCACATTAATATTGCATGCTTCGCTAGGAAGAATTTTGCATTCCTTATGTGTACACATCCATGTACAGATATATGAAAAATGATACCTATATAACATCTTTATTATTTAATTGTGCTGATCACCTATCATTTCACACCTACACGAGCTAGGATTAAATTGTCTGTAATTCCTACATGTACATACAGTATGACATGAACTAAGGATTAATGAGAGGTTCAGGAGTCTTGAAACCTTGCAGCTGTGTACCATTTCATTAACTTAGTTTAAACATATGTATTACAATTGCCTTGAAAAATTATTTTCCCTACAGCTGGCATTAAAAACATCAGGTTCTCCTCTTTTGTAAGTGAAGATCTCCCTAGATATCTAAAAGTAAGTTAAATTAAAAGACAGTATTACAGCACAGACAAATTTTCAGATTCTTTTATAACATGTCCTGAAATGTTTTTATAATGAAGGGGTACATTCTAAGGTATGATAGAAAGAAATCTAAACTACAGTTGTCAGAATAAATTAACAACATTTCCTGAATATCTGCCATATTTTTTATTGATTGTTCACACATTTACACATTCATGAAGGAGATTAATTTGACATGTATTTTTTGACAATGAGAAAAAATTCCTGCTCTTCCTGAAGTCTCTTGCTGATGCCAGTAGCCAAGGTTTGATTCTGTTGGTGAAACATTCTGCATCACATTATGTAAAAATGGAATTAAATTGAACAAGAGCTTCCATCTCATTTTGCAAAGTGTGCACAAACAAGTATTTATGGCTTGAACAAACTCCATCAATACACAGATATGGATTATGTGTCTATTTGTCCTGCTTACATGAGTACACAAAAATGTTTTTGGCATGTAGGTGACTAAGCTGCAAATCCCTAAGGGGAAATTCTTAATTTCCATGTCTTTAATCTTTTCCCTATTTCTTTTCTGGGCTGTTTCACATGAGCACCAAAATAGGTGATTTTTTAATCACTCTCCATCTTCATTTACTTGAAAGATAAAGGATATTGCAAAGTAGATTTTCTTTCCATATTGTCTTTGCATCGTTTTTTGCAGCTTAAAGTATTCGGCAGTTGGAGTCTGACAGCGTATCTAAAAAGGAAAGGAAGGGAAAAAATAATTAGTAAAACTGACTATTCCCCTGTGGATTTTGCTATTGGCTCTAATGATGTATCTGATAATTTCTAAAGGAAGTTTGCTGCACAGCATTTTACAAGAGACTTATTAGTGTTATCGTAACCTTTATAATACTGTATGCACGAGTTCATTTGACACAGCTGTACATTTCATAAAAATCTCCATTGATTTTAGATCTTCCATAAAGGATGATAAACATCTACTAGAGCCAATTAAAAAGCAGTGTTGATCAATCATTCCTGTGAAATCCAATATGGTCTGTCTCATCACCTGCGGTCATTTTATGGTGTTTTATCATCAAGACACATAGGTGGCTATTCTGTTTGCATTAAGTGAAGGAAAAATATACAATAATATAGTTGGTGCTTAAGAGAAAAAAGACAATCAGATGTGCTAGTCCAGAGAAGAATCCAACTGATGTACAGCAACATAAATATTTTAACTATGGAATAAAAAATGCAGTGGGACTGGTAGAGAAAAGAAGTTGCATATTGAAAAATTATTCTATTTTTATTGCTTACTACATTCTCAGTGTCCAAATATGACTATATACAGGTTTATTACCTTAAATGAACATCAGCTTCCTCTTGGCAGCCTCCTGCTGAATGGTTAGCACATCAGAATGAAAATCTCCTGAGATGTGCTACCAAAGTTCAGATCAAGGTAGACTGCTGTTGAAGAAGCCATCATAGACACACACACAAAAAAACAAACCAGAAAAAGGAAAAAAAAAGCAACAGAGATTTTTTTTTTTAATTGCTTTGTTTCAGTGTGTATGGTTCTAATAGTGATGAAGTTTAGAAAACAAATGCAGGTGAGACACACTATCTGCACTATCTACAGTGGATACTGTAGGTTAGTTGTGGAAAGGACTACTCTGCTAGATATGGTTATTTGTTATGCCATTAAAGCCTGTCCATATCTGCACTCCATTAGATGCTGGAGTACAGGAGAACCAGCTGGTGATTTGCTTCAATCAGAATAATTTTAATAGTGCCATGACGGTCTTTACAACAGTGAAAATATTTCTTGAATGTGGAAACTGCGTTTCATGAAATTGGAATCGATGGGAGGTAGGTATGTAAAACTCTGGCAGCTGTCCGAATGCATCTCTCTGCAGATACACAGGCCCTAAATGGGAATTTTCTCTTAGAGAGTAGTAATGCTTGGCCCCTATTTCTCATCATCTACACAGAAGAACATCTCTCTTGAAAAAAAAATCCCAGTTTTTCAGGGAAGAATTTTTTATTTCCTGAATGGTTTTAGGTTCTCAGACAAACTTAGCAGAGCAGCTGACCTCTTCCCACCATGAAGATTTTTTCCCATTATTTCCCTTAATTATTCAGGAGTTTTGATACTCTTGCTATTGGGAACCAACAGGGTAGGTGCCCATTTTCCCCTGAAAACTCTTTGTCTGGAATAAGTGTAGTGACTAAGATTGTGACCGCTTTTAAACTAGAAACACTTGTCAGTGTGGCAATACTGGTCAGGGACATTACTCTTACAAAATGTTTTCTTGGAATCTACTGCATACTCATTAGGATATTTATACCACATAAATAGCTTCCATTACTATAGCTTTCTTCATCTAAGGAGCTAGAATAAATAATAGCAGCAAATCCAGTCTTCTCACAGTGTAAATTACAACTATGCTAGAAAGATACCCTCAAATACCCTCAAATCTTGTCATAGCTGTTTGAATTCTATAGGCTTTGATTATTGATATCTTCATATACAATCAACAAAGCAAAGGAATAAGTCAGTTGAACACAATGGATAGGAAATTATCCGTGTTTCAGTAGCACACAAAGGAAAGCTTGGCTTGTGTCTGGTATGATGATTATATAACACTGTAGTTCTTCACAGCATATGCCTAATTATATAAAAGCCAGATTTTCTTCGATACTCCCCACTAGTATATTATTACATGCATATATCAGCAGCTTGCACTGAAGTTGAATCAGGATAATCAGAACAGGCATCCCACTAGATTGACTTATTGGAACATTACTGCATCTTACTGAGCCCTCAAGAGGATTTATATCTCAAAGGTAACAAGAAGGCAGCCAAACAGAGATTGTATTTAGCTAAAGAACAAATGTCGTGTTTGTGCCTGACTGCCCCCAGAGTGTATTTCTGTTTCTGAGCCTCTGATATACTGGAAACAATGATAAAAGGCTGAAACTCATTAAAAGGAATCTACTTTGTTTAAAATACCTAATATTGCAATGTTTAGTTTTCCTTGAGAAGAGAAGACTAAGGGGGGACCTAATTAATGTTTACAATTATCTTAAGCAAGGGATGCAGGGGGAATCAGCCAGCCCCTTTTCAGTGGTCTGTGGAGACAGGACAAGGGGCAATGGCTGCAAGTTGGAGCATAGGAAGTTCCGCACCAACATGCGGAGAAACTTTTTCACAGTGAGGGTGACAGAGCACTGGAATAGGCTGCCCAGGGAGGTGGTGGAGTCTCCTTCTCTGGAGATATTCAAGACCCGTCTGGATGCCTATCTCAGTGAAATGTCCTAGGGAGCCTGCTTCGGCAGGGGGTTGGACCCGATGATCTCTCGAGGTCCCTTCCAACCCCTACAATTCTATGATTCTATGATTTTCAATAACAGTACTAATTTCTCAGTATAAATCTTTTGTAAATCATATTGCTTACACTAAAAAAGGACAACAGAAAATGTACTACAGTTGCAGTTATTTAAACTGTTATGCTAACAGTGAATATGTGCTATTAGTCATCCTGTGAATTCAGCCTGACTGAACAAGTACAGTTTAATTACATTTTAAAACTTATACCAGAGGCCTATTGACATATTTCATTCTAAGTCTTCAGATATGCTTTGTAAGAGATCCTTTTCCTTACGTTTCATTATTACAAGCACTTTTGTGTATGCTAATTTTCATTTTTAGAATTGAGTGCTGTGGAACTGAAGAAAAAGGCCTGGAGCAATTCCTGGTGGCTGCTCCTGCTCTTGACCTGACAGGACCATTTGCATTCTGCTACACAGCTTCACTCCTGCAGGGGGTACATTCCTTTTCCATGGTGTATCACAGCAATACAGTGATTTAGATAGAAAATAAGATTTAATCAGAGGGTGCCACCATTTCTGTGGATCCTTCCAACTATTTCACACAACTCCATGGATTGCAAGGGTACTTGGCTACTTTTTTCTAAGGTTGTGCCCTGCAAAGGCAGGATGTTTAAGCTTGGATGCATTTTCTTCAAATAAAGCTATATTGTGTCTAGATCCAAATTTAGTTCCCCAAGGAGCTGCTCTGTGCAATATAGTCTTATCAGCCCAAACTCTTCTACCTCAGGGACTGCTGATCTTAATTTCTTTTTTCAGTGTAGATATTCTTTACAAAGAATCACACGTATTTCCTCCTTTTCTCACTCACAAGCCTAGCTTAAACTTTGGTCAAATACACTTGTTTTGAAGTGTTTACCTTTTCAATGCACTGGCATGCACAAATGCACACATATGCCTACTTGAAGTTAAAGCATTCGGTTGAATTTTGAACTCCCACCGACACTTCCTTTCATATGTCATCACCCTAGTTTAATTTTCCTCCATGTGTCACACATGAGAGGTACTGAGACCATGAGAGGCACATGTGGTGGTCAGCCCCAAGCAGCGGCTGAGCCCCAAGCAGCGGCTGGGCACCACACGCCGCTCACTCACTCCCTGAGGGGAAACAGACCGAGCCTCCATGGGTTGGGATAAGGCCAGTTTACTGACAAAATCACTGTGAAAGGAGAACAACTACAGCCTGCTGCAAATTTAATTCACACCCAGTGATAGCACAGAATAGCTTATTGATAATACAGTACTGCACAACTCCTGACAATACAGGTCTGTCCCAACACCCAGTCTGTACTTGGACTGCCCTGGGGGCACCCAGGTATACCACTCTCCAGCCAGCCCCTTTTATTGGGCAGTGATCATAGAATCATAGGGATTGGAAGGGACCTCGAGAGATCATCTGGTCCAAGCCCAGGTGGTGTGGAAAACAGTCCGAGCTGACTCAGCTTACCTGTGCTGGCTGCTTGGGGAGGTTAACTCTGGCCTGGCTAGAACCAGGACATTATCCACCCCTTTTTCCACACCATCTACATCATGCCCAGATCTTACATTTTCGGTTGATTTGGGAGGTTCATAACATCATTTATCTATTATTTAGACCATCTGCCATGGACTGATTTTGTTATACACCAACAATTTAGCAGCTGTCCTAAAATTAAATTCCTTTTGGGTACACACTAGACTTTCCTGTCCTTTCTCATCACCCACCAAGTGCACCCAGGTCCCTGAGCAAAACCAGTCCAATGAATGGGTTTGCCTTTGCCTGAAGCAGGAACAACCCAGACTGTCTTCCCCAACAGGTTTTTCATGCACACTGCAGGGACTTTAGCCCCTTCTACTGTCCTTGGGAAGTTTGATTGGGCAGGGTCAGCTTGACTGGTAGATCCCCTGGAATTAACTAGCCATGTGGCTTTGAATAAATACATATCCCAGTTTTTTAGGGTTCCACCACCCATTGCTTTTAGCATAGTTTTTAACAGTCCATGGAACTTCTCAATTTTCCTGGAGGCTGGTGCATGGTAGGGTATATGATATACCCATATGATGCCTTGTTCTTTGGCCCAGGTGTCTGAGATTATTCTGAAAATGAATTCTATTCTCCAACTCAATTCTTTCTGGAGTGCCATGTTGCCAGAGGACTTGCTTTTCAAGACCCAGGATGGTGTTCCAGGCAGTGGCATGTGACACAGGATATGTTTCTAATCAGCCAGAGGTTGCTTCTACCATTGTAAGCACATACCGCTTGCCTTGGTGTGTCTGTGAGAGGTCAGGCCTCTCCATATTTGTATTTCAGCCATCATCCTCCGTACCCCAGAGGCTTTTACTGCTTGGTTTTCTGGCCTGAGGTACATGTTTCATATTAATGGATGACCTGTGAGATAGCATTCATGATCAAATCCACCCCTCGATCACAAGCCCATCTATATGTGGCATCTCTTCCTTGATGGCCTGAGATGTCATGGGCCCTGCAAGCTATAAATAATTCATCTTTAAGATGGCAATCAAGGTGCACTCGAGCAACTTCAATCTTAGCAGCCTGATATACCTGCTGGTTGTTTTGATGTTCTTCAGTGGCTCAACTCTTGGGTATGTGGGCATCTACATGATGTACTTTTACAGTTAGGTTCTCTAACTGGGCAGAAATGTCTTGCCACAATGGAGCAGCCCAGATGGGGTTGCCTCTGCACTTCCAGCTGCCTTATATCCATTGTTGCACCCACCCCCCAAGGGCATTGGCCACCATCCATGAGTTAGTATAGAGGTACAGTTGTGGTGGTTTGACCTGGCTGGAGGCCAGATGCCCACCAAAGTCACTCTATCACTCCCCTTTTCAGCTGGACAAGGGAGAAAATATATATTGAGAGGCTTAGGAGTTGAGATAAGGACAGGGAAAGATCATTCCGCAATCAGCGTCGTGGGCAAAACAGACTCAGCGCAGAATAAAGGGATCTAATTACAATACACTACATTACACACCCAGTGATACCAGAGTCGGATGATGAGATGTGTGTCCAGGTCTTAAAGTATACCTTCCCCCACCCCTCCCTTCTTAGCGGACTTTAGTCATGATTTCTCTCCTTTCTTCCCTGCCCGGCCCTGCCCTGCCCATACCCCCTCCCTCCCCGCCCAAATTGTAGCATGAGGAGGGGCAGGGAATGGGGGTTTCGGTCAGTTCCTCACCAGTTGTTTTCCTTCTTAGCTGGAGCAGAGATTCCTCACACCCTTCCCCTGCTCCAGCGTGGGGCCTCTCCACTGGCTGCAGGTGGGGTCTTGGCCTTTTCCATAGGCTGCAGGGGGACACCTGCTCTACCATGGTTTTATCCACAGGCTGCAGGGGCATCTTTCTCTCTGGTGCCTGCAGTGCCTCCTTCCCCCTTCCTTGGCCTTGGGGTCTGGACAGATTCCTACATCTTCTCACCCCCTTCTCTGGTGGCAAAAAGATGCTGCTAGCGTTCTTTTCTCCTAAATGTGACTCACAGAGGCGCTATGACCACGCTAATGGGCTCGGCCTTGGTCAGCAACTACTCTGGCCTTGACCTGTCTGTTGTTTGCTCTCTCAGGCCTGTAGATTGCTTCTAGCTGCTTCTTGTCGAAGCCACCACTGGAGCACCCCTTCTCCACCAGAACACAGCCATACAAAACTACAACAGCCATTTTTCCTGTTTGGCAAAGTTTAAAGCCAGCTGGATGTCTTTAACCTCTGCAAACTGTCTGGATTCACCTTCTTCTTCGGCAGCTTCTACCACTTGTCATGTGGGACTCCATACAGCAGCCTTCCACCTCTGACTTTTACCAACAATGTGACAGGACCCATTGGTGAACAGCCCTTATTTTTTCTCATTTTCTGGCAGTTCATTATATATGCCTCTTTAGCACGCGTTACCTCCTCCTCTGGTGATATTCCAAAATCTTTGCCTTCTGGCCTGTCTGTGATCACTTCCAGGATTCCCGGGTGACTGAGGTTTCCTATTCAAGCCCGCTGTGTGATAAGTGCGATCCACTTGCTCCACGTAGCATGGTGAGTGGAAGGGGCCTTCTCTTTGAACATCCAGCTCAGCACCATTAGTCAGGGTGCCAGGAGGAGCTGGGTTTCAGTCCAAATCACTTCTGAAGCGGCTTGAACCCCTTCATATGCAGCCAGTATTTCCTTTTCTGTTGGCATGTAATGGGCCTATGATCCTCTGTAGCCCCGACTCCAAAACCCCAGCTGTCCACCTCACGTCTCCCCTTGTGATTTCTTCCAGAGACCCCAGGTAGAGCCATTCTCCCCGGCTGAGGTGTAAAGCACATTCTTTACATCTGTCCCTGTCCTGAATGACCCCAGGGCTACTGCATGGACTATCTCCTGTTTGATCTGTTCAAAGGCTTGTTGCTGCTCAGGGCCCCATTGGAAATAGTTCTTCTTCTGTATGGGGTGACTGATATTGGCACTGGTTGGCTTTCTGTCTCAACTGCAAGGTTGGTCTCTGAGGTTTGAGCAGCCATGATGCTTGTTATGGGGTTTGGAGGAGCTACAATCTCTCAGACTGACAGAAATGCCATGTAGAAATACCCTCTCAGACTGCCAAACACAGATGATATCTTGTCATATGTTGCACACAGTGCAACAAAATTAGAAGCCCGACGCCCCTCCCTGAGGTGATAAACAACACAGCAGGGACTATATAAAGTGGCTGCGGGCTCATATACCAGAGCCATGTGATCAAATAAAACATCATAGTTGCCATCACCTCTTTGAACAACATGATCACTTCCAATTGGGTCAGATCTACCATTATCCTAATCCTTTGGTCCCACATTGGGCACCAAAAAGGACTGTGGTGGTTCAGCCCCAAACAGTGACACCACATGCTGCCCTCTTTCTCATACCCTGAGGAGAAACAGATGGACCACCTGTGGGTGGGATAACGACGGTTTACTCAGAAGTAATATTATTCCTCTCCCTTCAGGAGATTTGCCCGTTGAAAATTTCCCTCACACCCAGTGATAATACAAAGTACTGCAGAACTTGAAGACTGACACAACACCTAGCTGCACTCAGAGGCACCCAGAAGTGCCCCTTTTTATGGGGGAGTGATGTCAGGTGGTGTGGAAACATCCCGGCCTAACTCACCTTACCTGTGCTGGCTGCTTGGGGAGGTTAACTCTGGCCTGGCCAGAACCAGGACAGTGCAGAAGAGCAAGATTGGTATAGAATGATCCTTGTAATGTATCTCTGTTGCTTTCATAATAATATAGGCTATTTACTATTATGTAATGACTTTGCAACCACCATTTGACAGCATAACATCTAAAGAATCCATATTCAGTTTTACCCATTTTTATCAAGACATTAATGGGAGTATGAATAAACTTATCATTGCAATCTCTTTACAAGGGATTATTAAAATGGATTATAATTTTATAGCCTCTCTGAAGAAATCACTTCTGATGAGCTGTTAAAGAAATGAAAGAGTATAATTCAGATAGGAAAGAAAAAGTTAGTTTTACTAGAAAAAATAGCTGTTTCTAAAGTGTTGCATACTTGAGAGGGCATGCCTCTCATGAAGAAACAGAGGATTTAGTTTTATTCTCTGTCCAGTCATTTTCAATAGCTTCTTATTTTAGAAGTTGTTAAAATCTTTATATAGATCAGATTCTTTTTTTGTTGTTTATTACAATTAAGGCTTCAATGGCATAACAAATTGGCAAGTATGGTTTAAGTGTAAATCTGGATAGGAGCATTGGAAACTTACAGAAGCTCAGTAGAATTGTGAAAGCAAAAGTAGACAGAAAAATAATACTTTAAAACAGCCAGAAGTTGTGAAGGAGAATTAAGGGTTGTTTAAAAAAAAAAAACCAAACAAACCAAACCAAAAAATAATTAAAGTTGTTAGAACTTTCTTAATAGAAAACATAAAATAAATGGAAGAACCATATATCTTCTTTTTCATTTTTTCATTATCTTTTTAACTCCTGCTGAGTCTCTTCCAAGCAGCAGAATTTATTTTTTTTCCCTTTTAAAAATTTTATTCCCTGGTGAGTGGATGACAGTCATGAGGCTGGACCAACCAAGGAAAACTCTCAGGCTGTTGTGTCCTGAAATGTGCAGCTTTCCTCCCTCAGACTACATGGTACCTGTTGCCTGCTTTGCCACCTTTGATGAAATGACAGAGAGTTAAAATGAGGAAGAATCTTCCTCTGTGTGAGACAAAGTAATGTCTTTCAGAATTATCTCTTTCTCTTTTGAGTGTTCTAGAATCTGCTTTTTAATAAAGTACCATCCTCATGAACTTTCTTTCAAAGCACTGAAGTGAAGCCTCGAAAACAATACTAGCCTGCTTTAACCCCCTTTGAAGTTCAGTCCTTAGCATATTCCATGTGTGCTCTGTTCTTCAATGGACATTCATGAACAGATGCTCCCAACTGGAGTTAAGGAAATTTAACTTAATTTAACTTTAATTTAAAAGAATGTCTTTTCTCTTGAAGAAATCAGGAACTTTGTAAAGTGTCCATTGCAACAATCAGTTTGCTTTCTATATCAAAATAGCATTCCTATAGGCAGTTGCTGATAATAGCTTTTCATCTCATCATGACTTCCCTCATCTGACAAGTGTATGTCGTGTTGATGAAAGTCTTCAGCAAGAATATTAACAGTTTAAAAGGCACAGAAGACTACTTCTGTTTCCTCTCTTCCTAACACAGAATCACAGAATGGCATGGGTTGGAAGAGACTCCAAGGATCATAGAGCTCCAACCCCCTGCCACAGGCAGGGACACCAACCTCAGGCCAGATCTACACAAGGTTGCCCAGGGCCCCATCCAACCTGGCCTTGAACACTTCCAGGGATGGGGCATCCACCACCTCTCTGGGCAGCCTGTTCCAGCACCTCACCACTCTCTCTGTGAAAAACTTCCCCCTAATATCTAATCTAAACCTTCCTTCCTTTAGCTTTAGTCCATTCCCCCTTGTCCTGCCATTTTCTACCCTTTCAAAAAGTTGATTCCTCTCCTGTTTGTATGCTCCCTTCAGGTACTGGAAGACTGCAATGAGGTCCCCCTGCAGCCTTTTCTTCTCCAGGCTGAACAAGCCCAGCTCCCTCAGCCTCTCCTCGTAGGGAAAGTGCTCCAGCCCTCTAATCATCCTCGTGTCCCTCCTCTGAACCCTCTCCAGCAGTTCTACATCTTTCTTGTATTGGGGGCCCCAGATCTGGACACAGTACTCCAGATGGGGCCTCACGAGGGCAGAGTAGAGAGGGACAATTACCTCCCTGTCCCTGCTGGCCACCCCTCTTCTGATGGAGCCCAGGATACCATTGGCCTTCTGAACTGCAAGAGCACACTGCTGGCTCATGTTCAGTTTCTCGTCTACCAGAATCCCCAAGTCCTTCTCAGCAGGGCTACTCTCAAGGAGCTTTTCTCCCAGTCTGTATCTATGTCTGGGATTCCTCCGGCCCAAGTGCAACACCTTACACTTGGCAGTGTTGAACCTCATTAGGTTCACTCAGGCCCACCTTTCCAGCCTGTCAAGATCCCTCTGGATGGCTTCCTTTCCTTCTATTGTGTCAACCACACCACTCAGCTTGGTGTCATCTGCAAACTTGCTGAGGGTGCACTCAATTCCATCATCAATGTCATTGATAAAGATGTTAAACAGCACCAGTCCCAAGACAGACCCCTGGGGGACCCTACTTGTCACCGGCCTCCACCTGGACATAGAGCCATTGACCACCACCCTTTGTCTACATTCGGTCAACCAGTTTCTTATCCACTGGATGGTCCACCCACCAAACCCACATGTCTCCAATTTAGAGATAAGGATGTGGTGGGGGACTGTGTCAAAGGCCTTGCACAAGTCCAGGTAGATGACATTGGTTGCCTTCCCTTTGTCTACCGATGCTGTCACTCCATCATAGAAGGTCACCAGATTGGTGAGGTATGTCCTTCCCTTGGTGAAGCCGTGCTGGCTGTCCTGGATCAGGCGCTCATTCCTCATGTGCTCCAACATGTTGTCCAGGAGGATCTGTTCTCTGATCTTCCCAGGCACAGAGGTGAGGCTCACTGGCCTGTAATTCCCTGGGTCTTCCTTGCTCCCTTTCTTATAAATGGGAGTGACATGACCCATTTTCCAGTCCCTGGGGACCTCTCCTGACAGCCACGACTTTTCAAATATGACGGAGAGCGGCTTGGCAACCACATCAGCCTGCTCCTCAGGACCCTGGGATGCATGTCATCCGGCCCCATAGACTTGTAGACATTCAGTCTCATGAGGCAGTCTTGGACTTGCTCTGCCCTTACAGTGGGGGGGGATTTACTCCCCCAGTTCCCACCTAGAGGTTCAGGAATGCAAGGTTCTTGGGCTTGAGAATTATGAGAATCTTGGCTGCCAGAGAAGACTGAGGCAAAGGTCTTGTTCAGTACCTCAGCCTTCTCCACATCAGTTGCAGCCAATTCTCCTTTCTCATTTACCAAGGGAGGTATGCTCTCTTTGACCTGTCTCTTCTGGCCAACGTACCTGTAAAATCCCTTCTTGTTGTTTTTAACATCCCTCACCAAGTTCAGTTCCATCTGCGCCTTGGCTTTCCTGATCCCATCTCTGCAAGTCCGAACAGCATCCCTGTATTCTTTCCAGGCTACACTCCCTTGCTTCCAGAGCTTGTATTTGCCTATCTCCGTGTCTAACTCTTGAGTCTTGCAGGAACTATCGTGGACAACACAAAAATATTTCAAGTCATGAGCAGAATTAGAAACTTATTGACGCAAAGATTTTAACAGAGTTTAAATGTCATTTATTTTGGTCACATGATGAAAGGCATGAGACATCTGAATACAAAGAAATTATGATATCTTTTGTTTGCTCTTACTTAGTGAGGCAGGAAGTAAGTTTTTTACAGATTAGTATAGTGTATGCAAGAAGTATATAAGAATTGCTGGCCCAGTGTAAAAGCATACAAACAGGCATTTATATTCTGTCTTTGGTTTTGGCTTCTGTTTTCTCTCTTTTTTTCTTTTTTTTTTTTTTTTATCCTCACTTAAATATTTTCTCTGGTTTTAAACCAGTTCAAACTCAGAAATTCTACTGTCCTTTATGATACCATAAATTTTTTTTGTAGAATATAAATTATCAATGGTTGTGGTTTGCTCCAGTAACTGCTACAAAAGTGTCTTTGAAAATGTAAATAATTGTCAATATTTTTATGCATTACATGTCTTTAAATTTATTATTTTTGTTAATTAATGACTTCATGTCAAGAGGAATACCTATTGAGGTATTCCTTTTGTCCTATTCAGAGTTATTGTCTAATTTATAAAAAAATAGCTTTGTTTTAAATATTTATAGGCATGATTTTTCATATAAAAGAATGCTAGGCTCCATACAGTTAGACTTTTCCTGACTACCTTTGCATCAAGTAATTATTATGCAGTCTGCCCTATTTTAGATCATCTACGTGACAGAGGATATCTTTTTATTGTTGTAGGAATGACAGCAAGGGCAAGTGGAATGACTCATCCAAGGTGACTAGGCAAAAGAGCAGCACAGTCATGAAGGCAACACAGGTCCTCTGAGGCACGTGCTACTTTATCTGTTGATGTGCTCAGCCTCTTAGAGCAAATTGCTGTTACTTGCGACTTTTGTTGAACTGCAGAACCAATGTGGCTCTCAGGGAATGAACCAGGCTTGGTTCCAGCTGGCATATCATCAACCAAATTCCTAACAACAGTCAGATTGCAGGGCCTTTGTAAGAGACGTGTGAGCCAGAGAAAATCCAGCTTCACTTTCAGAGTCTAGGATGAGTTTGAGAACAGACCAGTTAAAGGGAAATACCACAGCTTTTTTACATTTAAACTGAGAACTGAGCAGATGTAATATGGAAACCATTGGGAGACAAGAAATAAGAATCCCCCAACCATCTCTTTTTTTTTTTTTTAATTTATTTTTTAAATTTTTGGTTTAATGCAACCAGTAAACAGGGAAAAACCATACTTTAAGGATTGTAAGTACCTTGGTCTGACTACATGTACTTAACTCTCTTTTCCAGCCTACTAACCCTGCACATGATAAATTAAATCTTCAAGATGTCAGGGGATACTTGCCAAAAAAGCTCTAAAACTCTTTAACCATATTTCTAATAATATTTCAGTAAAACAAAGCAAAACTATAGTCAACTTTTCATTATATCTGTTGTTTGCTTAGAGCCAAGCCAAATATTTTTAGGATCCGTTTATCTGAAAATTTAGCTTTTGTGTATCATTTATACAAAGACTATGCATATATTCTATATTCTTTAATAATTTTTTCAGTATTCATAATTCATTGCACTTTTTAAAAGAGTAAATGCAAAACTATGGATTGTGTCAGATGCCAAGGCCAAATCTTCAATGATCTTTTAAGTCATGAGGCTTTAAGGTGATGAGAGGGAGAACAAAATATTTTTGTTCTGTTTTTCCTTCTAGTTTTGACTTTTCAGTGTTGACTGAAATGATGTTAGTAAAGTTTCTTCAAAACTGTAAAGGTTAGATTACTAAGGATATATTTTTTTTCATTTATAAAAATGCACTTAGCTATGTGTGGATATGTGGTATATACTATTTTATATAACTGTATGTAATTATATTAGGGTAGGATGTATAATGAAACATGAGATCATTCCATTTTCACTTGTTTTCAAGGTAGGAAATTAAAAGCATTAAAAACTTAATTTTTGGAAAAAACATAGACTTTTGAAATTTAGAGGCCATTGTAAACACTTATGTTTATTATTCTCTTATCAGTCAAGTTTGCCATCGATCAGCTTAGTGCGATCACAGTGTCTCTCTCCAGAGCTATGCAATAGCAATAGAAGGTAGTTGATCCACTGGATTCCAAGTAAGGAAGGAGGTGTTGTGCAGATCTCTGTGGGTTTCTTGTTTTGTTGTTTCCTGTAGGTCTGCATTGCTCATTAAACATCTGTTCAGGCATCCTTAGGTCATGTGTCCCCCTTGTGCTACTGGAAAAAATGAAGAACCAATTTGATCTAGATGGGCTTGGGCAAGCACTTTTATTTTGTCAAATTAGCCAGAATACATGTTACCAAGTTTATGCCAGCTTTCATTTTTTTTTATATTTCATGGAGGAGAACAGACACAGCTTGATCTGGCATGAAGCTGCAGATAAAAACTTAATTCATCAGGGTGCTTGAACATATCTGGAAGGGCAGAATAGAAGTGATCTGGACTGGCACTTTACATTATTTAGTCACAGTATTTTTGATCTGTCACCAGAAACCAGGCAGACAGTTTAACATACTGTCACACCATGGCCAGATACAGCTTTGAATGAGATAGTTGGAGGGCTGGAGGCAACGCAGCCAGCCCTGTGCAGCTGTACCAGTATTGCACAAATAGCACTATCTTGCTTCTGGGCACTTAAGTTCATTTTTCAGCTTGACACCTCTTTGTGCTGTGTGGACATGCAGTATTTCTGGACCTGGCTGGGCAACTTGATTTTTGGCTGCATGTCAATGAAAGAGCACAAGATTTTACTTTGGGGTCTCAGACTGTCTTTCCTCATAGCTGGAACACACAGATTTTTGTCATTCTCGGTTTGGGTTCTGTCTTCAGGCAGCACATTTTGAGCACATAAAATAAGATTAGTACCAGATCTGCTCTGCATTTTTATAATCTCTTTAACCAGAAGGGTTGGACTCTTACAGTATCAAAGAAAAAAAAAGCACCAAAGCAACACACTAGAATCAGAAAAGCCTACTTAGTTTTTGAACTGATTAGTGAAATGCTGACAATTAGTTGTCGTGAGCATTAGTTGCTTTGCTAATAGCTGTTCGATGCAACTGATTTTATACTTCAAATGATCCTCAGAACCTGTGCTAACTCTATGCAGATGGAGTAACTAAAGAAAGTGATTATACTTAAAGGCTACAGTGACCCAGTGAGAGAAAGGAAACAATACCCAATGCTTCAGTAGTTTATTAGAAACCTTAAATACTTAATATGTATTGGCTGAAGTAAACAATCGATACCTGATTGAAATTGCTTTAGGCAATGTATTCCAGGCATCTGTGCAGAGCACAATGAATATTTTTAATTAGAATCTGCTTGAAAACCCTTTAAGAACAGTAAACTCAGGTTTTATTACATAGTATATTCACTACAAGTTTTCTTTTCTGCTTCTCACTGTGGCTGGAAATTTTAGTGTGTCTGTTGAAATCACAACCTCTATCTTATAGTTTAACTGTTCACAGTCTCACACAGAGTGCTTGGTTGTACTTGGTTGCTCATCAAGACCTCTGTAAATCTTGAGTGTTTTGTAACACATATTAGTAGGGCTCTTGTTTAGAGCTAAAAACTGGAAGTTTGAGCCATAAACAAAAAAAGGGCCAGAGATACAGTCTTGAAGGACGGTCAGGATACCAGAGCCCTGGTCTTAATACAGAGTTTATAAAAATAATGCTTCCAACAATCTCTGCTTCATCCTCTCACACAGTGGCTGAATTCCTGAATTTCAGTCAGATTAGAAAACCTAGTACAATATTGCAATAAATAACATCCATGTTTTTACAGTCTGTTTAACTTTCTGGTTTTCAAACATTGCCTATTTCAACAGTGAGGGAGAATTTATGAAACACTGAAACACATCCTATCAAAACTTTTCTGCTTTCTCTAAATCATGAAACAACCATTTATTTGTCTTAAAACACCTTAATATTTTGACCACGTAGGAGAATAAAAGGTGAGTCTGAAATACATGCTGTGTCATATAGAAATTGCTGATAATGACAGGATCAATATTTTTCCCCTTCCTGTTCTGATTGCTGTGGAAAAGGTTAATTGACCATTATCCAAAAGCCTAGCCATCTTTTCTTCTTATTCAGTGGCACAGTATATATTCTTTTCTTGGCACAAGATTTGGTGAATCTTCAGCACCTGGCTCACATCTCTGTGAGGTAAAGTATGCATCCAAAATGTTGAATTGGTGTTTTCAGTGACACAGCTATTCAGTAGCCACCAGAGAATTCTTGTAATACAACTCTGCAGTTTCTAGAAATTTTTCTTCTTCTTGCCTTGTTAAAGAAAGAATTTGGTCAACATCTAACTGGCTCTTAACAATGCAAATAGTAACTTGATCCAGTTGAGTGATGCGCTGCATTCATCGTAATGAAATGCTTCAAAATGTGAAACAGAGATCACTGTGATGGGTTTTGTTTACATCCTGACATTCTGCCAATGTGCTGAAGATGGAAACCTACTTTGTGAAAATAATTGATCTCATAAGGGGTCAAACTGCTTATTACATTTTAGTATTAGGCTGATTTAGTTTGCTAAGTCATTTGTACTGATTAAACAAATCTTTCAAGTAAGCGGTTTTGATTCATGGATGGATGTTTTAATGGAGCTCTCCCAACAGAGGTTGCATGGCACAAAATCTTTCATTTACACTCTCAGCTTAAACACCACATGGCACTGTTTTCTCTGCTGGTTAGAGGGTATTGTACATGTTTTGTGTAATACCGTAATTTAGAATCACAGGCTTTTTATGATGACTCTTTGTAACGGAACCTCAACGTTTCCCATCTGAAAGTGATTGAATCTACTCTAAGCAATTCTTTGAGGGTTGTGTACATTTATTCCGAGTGCTACCACCTGTCAAAGAGGTTTCTAACAGTGACCTGTAGAGTACGCTGAAGCTCACCATACAGACCAGGACAGAGGTGACACATCTGTTCACATAGTGTTGTGGCCAAACCACAAGCAGGAAGGCAAATATTTAATGATGTATTTCATGTTGCTGATTAACAGGAGAGACAAAAATGGTTTCTCTGTTGGAGAAGGAGAGCTAACAGCCACGTTAGTTCAGCTGTATAAACCTACGCAAGTTTCAACATCTGGCCCGTTACGCAACTCTCGCCTAGGTTTGAGAGATGACTTTTGGGGAGGGTCTTTGTTCTGTAATCACAGGATGATGTGGCAGAGCACAGCCCAGACATATGGTAAGGTACAACAAGCAGGTTTGTAGCTAATTCTGTAAAAACCATCAGCATGAAGCCAAAATTAACATATTCCTAGTGGAATGCATATCTTTGGGAATGAGGTACTTCTACCTCCATAAGGAGGTTCAGATATGGCATTAGAATTCTAATTAAAAGCTCACTATTTTACCAGGATGAGTCATTATTTACTTGCATCATGACGTTAGTTTATTAGCTACTTGGTACAGAGCAAGGGCACAGATTCTTGCAAGTTTTATTTTTAACCTTAAATCTGTTTACAGGAGCTCTTATTTTGGTGATTCTTATCTCATATAGATATATTTGCCTCAGAGGTAGGGGCAAACGGGACAAACTGCGTAGAGAAACAATTTCAAGGATAAGTAGAATAGGAGAAAAAATGTTTTGTTGAATGAAAGGTGTACTTTTTATTACATTTTTAATGACTGTGGCTTTATTTTCCTGGTAGTATGGAAAAGGATGAGATAATAGTATTTAAATTTCAGGTTAATTGGAATGCTTTCTTTTGCTGATATTTCTTAAGTTCACAGGATAGTGCAGAGGCAGTTCTGCAGATTTGCTGAACTCAAGTCAGTATGTGCTTCATTAATTATACTTTCTGTACTGCACAACTATTTTAAAGTATTTTGGAGATAAAGTGAATTAATGTTTTATGAATTTTATATAAAATAGGTATGTAAAATAGCTATTCAGCATAGTCCATTTGTTTGCTGTAGGACTCAAGGGTAACAAGGAATATTTTTGTCATACAAAAATAGTAATGTTTTTATCCCAACTGTTCCAGAGAATAGGTTTTTGTTTTATCAGATCTATGAAGTAGATGTATTATTTGTTTCAGTCCACTATCTTCAATCAATTAAACATAAAACTGTAGTTTAATTGCATGTAGGTGACTGCTTTCATTTTTCATGAATTAAATATAATTTTCTTATATGAGCAAATAAATGTAACTTTAAAATCTTGATTCTGAGTGTTTAAAAATTCCTACTTTCATAAATAGAAAGGCTATACTTATGATTTAATTTTTATTCAGGAGTAATTGAGTGATGTAGATAAAATACAGAAAACATATATTTGATTCATTGGAATCAAGCCTGAGTTAAGTGTAAGACCTTGATGTAACCTCCGAGAATATACATCTGTGATTAACCCGAGCCATGCTGTGAACCTTTGGTTTAGAAAACTCTGAGGGGGGCATTTTGAAATATAATATTGCAAATATGCCTTGATATTTCTTAAAATAATGCATATGAATGATGGCAAAAACTTAAACCAAACAAAAAAAAAAACCAAAAAGCCCTGTTCATATAAATTGTTCTGGAATCCCACATGTCTAACAAAAATGAAGAAACAGGCATGAAAATGACATTTTCCAGAAGGGGAAAAGATAAATGAAAGTGCCTCCTACATACTTATCTGAAACATTGCTAATGTAAATTGATAATTGATAAAAATTTAAACCAGTTCAGCTAGCTTTTTTGCATAACATATCCGTATTTCTTTTAATGGTTTGTTATTATTTTTCATTAATACTTCTGATTTTAGTTTGCTGCTTAAACTGTATGATCTGTATTGAATTCACACACAAACACCAAAAAATGTCTATTTAATCCATTAACTCCCCATGACAAATGGTTTAATACAGATGAAGTAGTCATTGGAATCTTTCCTGCAGCCACGAGAAGCTGCTAGCTTATCAACTGGAAACAAAGCAGCATCATAAAACATTTCTCAGCAAAGCCAAGGAGAATGACTTGATACCTAAACCCTCCAGTAATTGAAAACATATAAACCATATACTTCTGAATTATAGCTGTGACTAATCTCTTATGAAATTAAGGGGTTTTTTTCCTCCCAAATACTTGCTGTACTGCAGCAAAGGTGCCTATGAATTAGGAGGATTTTCTCAGATACAGCTATCATTCAGAATAAGTCAAGTTAGTTGTCTGGATGTCATCTCCCTCCCCTCCCTTTTTTTGCAAAAGCTAAAAAGCAAATCAGAAACTGACATAGAATTTTCATTTTGTGATCTTTCCTGAAGGTGCGTTGTCCTTTTCTTTGCAATTCTGTCTTTCAGGTTATTAAATTTATGAATATGATAGTATGAAAGACTACTAGTAGAGTTATGAATGTTTTAGCATCAAGAATTCTTAATTTACAGTAAGTGGGGAACATGGTGATTCAGGTAGAACATTAAAACTTTGTTCTAGGTAAGTCAGTTCAACTTTATGAGTTGTTAGCAGCAGAAAATTAGTCTGAAACCTGTTCTTTGACTTGCATGAGATAGGAGGGTTGGTCTAACCATGGGCCTACCCAGGTCACAGGAAATGCTGCCACAGCTGACAGGATCTGGCAGATGTGATGGATGAACTTCTGAAGACCCACTGTATAGTAGTATCCAGATAAACATAAGCTTCTCAGACCTTTCTGAACACCTCAGTACAGGAACTGGGATGCAAATCTCTTAAAAGGCAACTTTTACCCATTGTCAAACATCGCTTTTTATGTAGGTAACTGTACTTGGCGTGGTTTTAGGAACATGGAACTGGCAAGGACATGTTGGATCAGAGTTGGATCAGTAGGCAACAAGAACTTACTTGCATTCCTTTCATAGCACAAATCTCTACTTCAGGTTGGCTGTCTCTGTTATGAGTCTTTCAAGACAGTTTCATTATTTCACTCTCTCAGTAGGACACCACACTGTATTTTCCAGTGCAATTTCCACTGTGTTATCTATTACTGTCAAACAAGGCCTTACAATTTTTCACCAAGTGTTGTTAACTGATTAAGGACAGTTTTAAACCAGCTAAAAAAGTATACAACATGCTATATCACTGTTCGTAACAGGATTCTTTTAGTGGGTTTTTTAGTGCATTAACATCAGCAGAGATGTTATAGCGTGGGAATTTCTGCTTTCAAATTCTTTTTGAATTCTTTTTAAGAAAGACATATGGCAGACACATTTCTAAAACTCTAAAGCTCAAATATAAAAAGTCAAATACAAATATTAACATATTTAGCAGATTTTTAAATCTTGCTTAAGCTTGGCTTAATTAATATTTCTCTGATGTATCCAGTTTAGGCTTTTATTGTTTCATACTGATGGTTTTAATCTTACAAAAAGAGTTTTGTTCACTAATTTCAAAACACTGATTTAATTTTGTTGAAAAAAGTTTCATAAATATACTTAAATTATTAATATATTCATCTTTCAAATAAAGTTTAAATATATTGAATTCTGTCTTAAGGGATTTCTGAAATAACCTGTGAAAATGTCTGGAAATGAAAAAAATCTCAACACAAGCTCTTGTAACACAACTCAAAAAAAGAATAACATACCAACTTTACTTGAGAAGAAGAGATGGAGCAAGATCTCCAAACTCAGAAAATTGAAAATTTTTCTTCCTCCCCTGTCTAGACATCAGTAAGTTTCTTGAAAGCAAATACTTTAGGAAGGAGTAGATTTCTAGGTACTAGATTTTGCAACCAGTTAAGAATCAAGAAGTCTGAAAAAAAAAAATGGCAGCAGAGCATTCTGTCAGACTGGGGGGTTCTGGGGTACTGTGAGTTCTGAGAGGAATTAAAGTCAGGGCATGGATGGAAGCTATTTTTTTTTTTCCAAATCTTTTCTGTTTTACATATTTTCTGTTTTCTGGTGCCTGTCTGTGTTCTTGAATGAATAAATCCAATTCCTATTAAATCGTTTCTGGCAGTGGTGCTGAGATAACTGTAATTTTACTTGTTTGACAAAATGAGGGAGTATTGGTTTCACAGCCTTCTGCTTCTTGTTCAGTTATTGGTGTTACTCTGTACTTAAATTAAAAAAAAGAAAAAAACCCAAAAAATGTGACAACTCAGACACCTACTCCTCACTATATTTTGAACAGTATTTTCCCCTTCATGTCTCATTATCCCTGCACTCAGACTTTTGCCCAAGAGTTTATAGAGAGAAAACTGATAACTTCTGTAGAGTGTTAATTTTGTGTCCATGCTCCAGTTGGGGATCCATGATGCCTAGGGAAAGTGAAAGATTGAACTTTATCCCCTAAATCACTTATCATTAGAAAAATGCTGAAGACAATGTTTAGAAAGAAAACTTAATTTTATCACAAAACATGAAAATACAGCTGCTATATTGAAGAAATAGCGTAGCAAAATGGCTACTACATGTTCATATATCTAGTAATGTGTTGCTTGGCTTTATAGTTTTCCTAGGTTCTCCTCAGTTTAGAAGATTGTCAAATTAAGCTACCTCTCAAGATGTTTCACACACGTCCCCAGGGGACGGAATATATTCTTTTGACAACTCCTATCCTTGGGTTTATTTTTCCCTGAAAAGGGTGTAGATTTGGGACATGTATCTTCCTTCCTGAATAGAATTTCTGTTGAGTATAAATAAACCCCTGGAGCTTCAGACACCTTCCTTGCTCCTGCCCTGCACTACCAAATTCAATAGCATGGTAACATGTCTCCTAAACCCTGAATACCCCTGCTGTGAGGGTACAGACTCACAATTGTTAGGTAATGGTGACTTTTGAAGACCTGTCTTAGTCTGTCTCTCCCTTCTTACCCCCCATTGTGCCATGGGGAGGTGCAAGGACTGGGGGAATGGGGGTTTCAGTCAGTTTCTCATGAGTTGTTTTCCTTCTTACCCCGGGGGTGGTGGCATTCCTCACACCCTTCCTCTGCTGCACCATGGGGTCCCACTCATGAGTGACAGTCCTTCACAAACTTTTCCAACATGAGGCCATTTCCATAGGGCTTCATCTCCTCATCACCTCATGGGTCACTTCTGTGGGGTGCAATCACAGACTCCGGCCTTAAGCCAGCTGATGTTTACTCTCTTGGGCCTGCAGAGAGCTTCTTCCTGCTTCTTGTAGAAGCCACCCCTTCAGCACACACACACCCTCCACACCCTCCCCAGAACCCAGCCATGAAAAGCTACAATACTATGTATATATATATCTGTTATTCATGGTGCATAACTTATACACAGACATATACATATATATATGTATACATGGTATGTGCATGTAAAGTGAAACAATCATAGAATTGTAGGGGTTGGAAGGGACCTCGAGAGATCATCGGGTCCAACCCCCCTGCCAAAGCAGCTCCCTAGGACATATCACTCAGATAGGCGTCCAGACGGGTCTTGAATATCTCCAGAGAAGGAGACTCCACCACCTCCCTGGGCAGCCTATTCCAGTGCTCTGTCACCCTAAGTCCACCCTAAGTCCTTTGGGAAGTAGGTTACTTCTAATAGTGACAACAGAAGAGGACCCTGGATGTGAATCTGAAGAAGGTGGTGACCTGAGACTTGCTCTCCAGAGCATATTAGAATGTGATCAACTGAAGACACAAGCTTAGCCACTACTTCCTAGGTTTTGGTAAATAGATTAAAGCATAAAGCTTAGCATTTTTTGAAATGGAGATTTTAAATACTGTAATTTAATTCCTCATGTTTTAAATATTAAAGATATCAATGCTTTTTGATTGGATGAGAACTGGAAATACTCAGCAGCTGAGTCTCTCAGAGTACTTAGGAATCTACCTTTCTTTGTCCATCATTTTTCTAAACCATACATATCTGGGGGTTGTTTTTTTGTTAGGTTTGTTTTTTTTTTAAATTATTACTTATTTACCTACTTTATCTTAGTGTCTGATGTAAATCTCTGTGATATAGACTTCACTGATTTAAGTCTCCATAATTATCTCCACTGAGGTATTCAGTTATTCTGTTTGATTTTCCTGTAAATTTTGATCTGTTTTAATAAGTATTCTTTATTTTCTCTGCCTTTTTGATTATATGTAATTTATGCTGAATGTAACCTATGCTTTACAATAATGATAAAAATGTCAATAAATAATTCTTACTGACATAATATATGTTCTAGTTCCATATTAAGTGCAAAGAAAAATAAACAGATTCATTTATAAAAGTAGAAATTGGGCTATTAAGAGCATGGATACATTTTCAGGACTTTGATACCTAGTTTTGCTAATCTTGAAAGCACATCATGTACATGAGCTATTGAACCGTCAAGTGGAAATCTCAGACAAACAAATGAGTCTTTGAACCTCTACAATTGGAATATAGAGGTTTGTGTGAAATTCTTATTAAGAGCTCTGCAACCTCATTAACAAATGTCAAAGTGGTTTGGTCCACTTGTTATTATGTGCTTTCAAGGGCATCTGCTAGTCCCATGTTCCTCCAGGGAATGAGAAGTCAAATAGAATACTTTTGGAAATTTTGTCTATGAAGGTTTCTCGCACACTTTGATTTGAGGGATGATTTATCTCCTTTACCAGAAAAAACCTGCTTTTCTGGAGGTTTTGTTTTACATGACATTTCTCAGAGGAGGATTATTCAGCTCCCAGGTTGTAAATATTAGACTGGAATCTGGACTTAATATTGGTATTGTGGGAGAGGAGGTACAGGAGATATTGGGAACTCAGGTTATACCCAGCTGCAGTATGAGAAAACACATCAAAAAGGCTGTGAATGATGGAAATTGAATTTAATGCCAGTCTATGTAAACAATATTATTCATTTACAGTTTGATTTCTAGGTTTTGATCTTTTCAGATGTGTTATCTATGTAAAATTTCAGTGTAAGTTAATATTTTAAAAACTCACTCTTTTAAAGTTCCCACTACAGATAATGTAGGTTATCTTTCACTGTGCAGCTAACTGGAAACTTCAAGACTTTTCTGTGCAACTGTGGAAGAAAATGGAACTACATAATAATAAATGATAGCACTTTCTCCAGTTATGAATTGGGGTTTTTTTTAATTATTTTTAGAACCTCTTATCCCAAATTCAAGGTTTTTTTAAACATATTTTATTTGACTGGACTGTGTGGGAATAAGTAAGGACTGTGTGGACATGCAATGCAAGCTTAGAACATTACTCAAATCTGGACATCAGGTCTAGCCAAAATGCCGTTGTAGAGAGAAACAGAAGCCAGAAAGAAGTATCACAGAGTCACAGAATATAAGCGTTTTGAAGGGACCTCAAAAAATCATCTAGTCCTACCCCACCACCAGAGCAGGATCACCTGGATTAGGTCACACAGGAATGCATTCACATGGGTTTTGAATGTCTCTGGAGAAGGAGACTCCACAACCTCTCTGAGCACTCTGTTTCAAAGCAAGTAAAGTATGCTGTCTGCTATAGATCTGTATTGGGTTTACATGGCAGAATTTTGCTAATGGAGGGGCCTCAGGGATGGCCCCCATGTCAGACAGACACAGTTACACAGTTCTGGACAGCTCCAAGATGGACCCTCTTCTGGCCAAAGTGGATCAGGTTGACAATCTTGGTAGTGCCTCTGTGATAACATATTTAAGGGAGGATAAAAAAATGCTGCATATTAGAATCATGGGAAAGAGGAGTGAGGAAATGTGAGAGAAACAACTGTGCAAACACCAAGGTCAATGAAGTACGAAAGGGAAGAGATGCTCCAGATGCTGAGGCAGATTTCCCTGTACCCTGTGGTTAAGACTGTGGTAAGGCAGGCTGTCCCCCATGGCCCAGGATGGCCCATGGTGGAGCAGACATCTACACTGCAGCCGAAGAAGCACCCCATGTCACACAGGTGGATATGCCTTGAAGGAAGGTGTAACACATGGAGAGTTCATACAGGAGCAGGCTTCTAGCAAGAACTGTGGCCTGTAGAAAGAAACCAATGCATGAGCAGGTTTTCTGGCAGGATGACACTGGAGCAATCTGTTCCTGAAGGACTACACACTGTGGGAAGGACCCATGCTGGAGCAGTTCTTGAAGAACTGCAGCCATGGGAAGGACCCACACAGGAGAAGTAACTAAAGAACTGTGTCCCATGTAAGGAAACCCATGATGGATCCAGAAGAGGAGCTTTCAGACAAAGCCTTGGAGGGAAGAGTGTCCCAGTATGGCTAGTATTCAAGGACTCTTCCAAGCTCAGGACCCATGCATCCCAACAAAGAAAAAAGTCAGGCAAAAAACACCCGGAAGCCTGTATATATGAACAAGGAGCTCCTGGGCAAACAAACCCAAAAAGGAATCCTACAGAGGCAGGAAGCAAGGGAAGGTTCTCAGAGGAATACAGATAAATTTTCTGAGCAGAGAGGGATTTAGCTTCCCTTACCCGATCCCTGGCAGAATTAGATCTGGCAAGGGATGCTAAGGGAAGCAACAAAAATTTCTATAGGTATGTCAGTGATAAAAAGAAGGCTATGAAAAATGCAGGCCCCCGCCAGTATGAAATAGTAGGCTTGGTTACCCAGGATATGGAGAAGGCTGAGGTACTCAGGGTCTTTTTGCCTTCATCTTGACCAGCAAGATCTCTAGTCACACTGCCCAAATTACAGAAGACAAGGCCAGGGACTGGGAGAATGAATTGCCCACTGTAGAAGATGAGACCATCTAAGGAACCTGTAGGTACACAGGTCCTTAGGACCTGATGAGATGCATCCATTGGTCCTGAGGGAACTGATGAATGAAGTTGCCAAGCCACTATCCACCATATTTGAGAATTTGTTGCAGTCTGGTGAAGGGAAAACAACCCTCATTTTAAAAAAGGGAACCACAGGCCAGTCAGTCTCACCTCTGTGCCTGGAAAGATCATGGAGCATATCCTCCTGGACACTATGCTCAGGCATATGTAAAATAAGGTGATTGGTGGCAACTAACGTGGCTTCATAATGGGCAAATCATGCCTAATAAATTCGGTGAAATTCTACAATGAGGTTACAGTATTGGTGGATAAGTGAAGAGTCACTGACATTATTTACCGGGACTTATTTGACACTGCCCTGCACTACATCCTTGTCTCTAAACTGGAAGGACATGGATTCTATGGATGGACCACTTGGTGGATAAGGAATTGGCTGGGTGGTTGCACTCAAACAATTGTGGTCAACAGCTCAATGTCCAAGTAGAGGCCAGTGACAAGTAGCATTCCTCAGAAGTCAGTACTGGAACCAGCATTGTTTAACATCTTTTTCAGCAACATGGACAGTGGGATAGAATGTACCTTCAGCAAAACTGCTGATGATACCAGTCTGTAAAGAGCAGTAAACACATTGGAGGGAAGGAATGCCCTTCAGAAGGATCTTTACAGGTTTGAGAACCAGGCCCATGAGAACTGCATGAAGTGGAACAGACAGCTGCAAGGTCCTGAACATGGGCTGGGGCAAATCCCAAGCACAACTACAAGCTGGGTGGAGAATGGCTTGAGAGCAGCCCTGAGGAGAAGGTCTTGGGGGTGTTGATTGATGTAAAGCTCAAAATGAGCCAGCAATGTGTACTCACAGCCAAGAAAGCCAACCGTATCCTAGGATGCATCAAAATGATGATGTCCAGCAGGTGGAGGGAGATGAATCTTCCCCTCTACTCTGCTCTGGTGAGACCCCATCTGGAGTACTATGTCCAGTTCTGGGGTCCCCAGCACAAGAAAGAGCAAGTCCAGAGGAGGGCCTTGCAGATGATCAAAGGGCTGCAGCACCTCTCCTATGAAGACAGGCTAAGAGAGCTGGCCTTGTTTGCCCTGGGGAAGAGAAAGATCTGTGGATACCTTAGAGCAGACTTCCAGTACCTGAAGAAGGAATAAAAGAAATCCGTAGAGGAACTTTTTGTCAGGGAGTACAGTTGATAGGACAAGGATTAAGGGATAATGGGTTTAAACTGAAAGAGGGTAGGTTTAGATTAGATATTTGGAAGAAATTATTTACTATGAGGGTGGTGAGACACTGGAACAGGTTGCACCAGAGAAACTGTGGATGTCCTCTCCCTGGCAGTGTTCAAGGCCAGGTTGGATGGGGCTTTGGGAAATGTGGTCTGGTCAAGGGTGTCCCTGCCCATGGCAGGGGGTTGGAACTAAATGATCTTTGAGGTCCTTTCTAACCCAAAGCATTCTGTGATCCTACAATTCTATGATGTGCAGAAGAAAAAGTGTCAAAATGTTATGAACTGACTGCAACCTCCATTCCCTATCCCCCACACTGCATTAAGGAAGGAGGTAGAAGACTTGGGAATGAAGTTGAGCCTGAGAAGAAGGAAGGGGTGGAGAGAAGGTATTTTTAGATTTGTTCTTATACCCTTTTATCTCAGTCTGTTGAAAATACTTGGCAATAAATTAAATTAACCTTCCCCAAGAGAAGTAATTTTTGCTCATGACAATACTAGGCAAATGATCTCCCTTGTCCTTATGTCAACTCATGAGCTTTTCATTGTATTTTCTTTCCATGTCCTGTTAAAGAGGGAGAGTGTTAGAGCAGCTTCGTGGACACCTGGCAGCCGGTCAAGGTCAAGCCAGAATTCTCATCTTTCTTTTACAAGCACATGTCAAAAGTCACTTACTGGGATCTCGTGCTTTGATTTTAGAGCAATTAATGTGGAAGAAAATTTAGTGTCTACTATCTGTTAAAATAATTAAAAATTAATAAAAGCAAAGTTTAACTAAATACCAAGGCCAAGGAGAATGACTTAGACCCTCTACATAATGTAATTTTCAACTTTGTTTTTCCTCCTTTCTGTCTTTGCCTTTATGTTAGCCTGAAACAGAGGGAGTCTGCACAAAATAAGTTTCCTGCCCCTGAGTCTTCCATTGCTGTCATCTTGTCGTACTGTGATTGATTTGCATCCCTACTAAGTGCTATTTTGTAGCACTGCAAAAACAAATTACATAGCCAAAATATTATTCTATTTGCATAGTCTGAATGAAACAGTCAGTGAAATAAAAAATCATGTTTTTCAAAGCTTTATTCAGAAATATCTGAACTGAAAAGTTGTTTAATTTGACAATTTCTGTGCCCTGACAAATTTGGGAATCAACTGTCTTCAAATGTATTGTTTTGTTTTTTTTTTTCTTTCACTTAAGTATGACATAAGCCTGTTTGCCATGAGATTATGGAGAGAAGATCACATAGATATATATTATACTCAAATTATCCTCTAAGTACTTTTTGTCTTCAGAATCTCAGATTACTGTTATATTTGATTTAATCAGAAAACAATGTTCCTTTGTTACTTTCAGACTCAGAGGACTGCTCTACCCTCTGGGACATTGTGCATAGTTTTAAGGAATGCGGTACCACTATACCCAATGGAAATGCCAGTATCATATTGACCTGTAAATTAATTAGAGTGTGCACTGCAAGATTGCTTGGACACCCAATGAGCCCCATGCTGCTTTCGGTCTTTCTCAGAACTTGGGGAACAAGGATGGACCAACGTTGTCTTGCATGGCTCACATTGAGAACCTGATATTCAAGTATTGATAGTAGTTGTCAGAGAGATCACTTAGGTGTTTTTGTGGCTTTGTGATCACATGCATATATTCTTATGACACCTGACTCCAAATTATGCATTTCATGAACTCCATCAGTTCATGAACAAATATTTGCAGATATTTGATAGTCAATGTCAAAAATTGAACACATATGGGGGTTACATAAACACTGTCAGAGAAAGCTTTTTGCCTCAGTTTTATTTTTAAATCAGGATGAAGAAAGCATGTATGGATTGGCAAAAAGGTCAGCCAAATGATTTAACGTCCACGGTTTTAATTTTTATTGTTCATATTAACTAGTATGTTCCAGTTGCTTTGCTCTGCTATGGGGAATGCAGAACAGGTATTAACAATATTTACTAGTCCATTAGGCTGGCTAGGTGGAAAATTTTCTTCATGGGCTTGCAAAATACATGACAGCACAATGTAGCAATGAATCTGCACAGTGCAATGTAAGGAGCATATATAAAACTGGAAACTCAGGATTTTAGATTTTTATTTTTATATTGATAAAAAAAATCAGCAAGGTACTGATTGTATATCTTAGTATCTCAGCCACACTGAATTGGCATAAATGCCTTGCTTCTTCTTCTATTTTTCCTCATTTTCTCTGCTGCAGAGTATGAGGCAAAGTACTTGAAAAGGGATGTATCAATTTGCTTGTCAAAAAATAGTCTGCATAAAATTATAAAATTAATAGAAAAATAAAGCATCAAGCTTAAATATATCCAGATCTATCTCAATGGGGTTGACTTTAGTGGAGTTACTCCAAAAGTACATTGTTGGATGTCGCTAAACCCACAGCATTAAATGCAGAATTGGTGGTTCTCTCCCACAGAGCTTTGACTCAGAAATTTAAAAACTAGAAGGATAATGTCAATCCCTTGTCCTTTGTCATGGTTTAACCCCATCCGGTAACTAAGCACCACACAGCCAATCACTTACCCAATCTTCATGGCAAGGAGATGGGAAGGAGAATGAAAAACAACCCCACCCTCCTGGCTTGGGATAAATAAAGTTCAAGTTAGTTCCTTCTCTACAGGAAGATAATAATAAAAATAAAAATAAAACCAACAAGAAGTGATGCATAAAAGCAAGTGCTCACCACATGCAAAAATAAAATGTTCCTGAGCAGCAATCCCACCTCCTGGCTAGCTTCCCCAGTTATATACAGAGCATGATGTTGTATGGTGGGGAATATCCCAGCCTGGGCCAGCTCTCCTGGCTGTGATGTCCCACGTTCTTGTGCACCTGTCAGGGCACAGCGAGAAGCTGAAAAGGCTTTGACTTGGTGCAGACACTACAACTACCTAGCAACAACTAAAACCATCAGTGTGTTAACAACGTTAAGTCTCATCCTAAATCTAAAGCATAGCACAGTACCAGCTGCTAGAAAGAAAATTAGCTCTATCCCAGTTGACACCAGGAGAGTCTTCCAATCTGCAGAAGACAGAAATCCGGAAGATTCTGAAGAGCAGTGCTGCTCAGCAGGACTATATATCTATTCTCAAAAAAAAAAAAAAAAAAAAAAGCTAGTTCTGTGCTATGGGCAATCTGTACATGTACATAAATGCAAGAAAAAATAACACAATTTTGTGACTAATAACAAAATCTCAGTTAAATTATATTTGATGTACATATTTGGGACATGTTCACATAAAATGGAGTGTGTAACATAATACCGGTAGTACGGTTATCTACATATCTTTAAAAAAGTTAAAAAGTTATGTGGTTCCCATGGTAGTGGGCCTTTTTGTTTGTTTTCTTATGCTTTTTTTAAAGAATAGGAATTTTTTTTTGTATTTGGCAATCTGTTGGAAAACCTCCTATGCCCTATAATACACATTTACCAATGGAAAATTGCCTTTATCACCTTTATCATAGTGAATATTACGAAAGTTTTTTTACAAGCTTAATAGATCTCATTCAAAGTAATGTACCAAACTCAACCTCACAGGAGCACAAAGTTTTCAAAACATTATAATAGCCTAAAATGCCTGTATAAATCAGAGTCATAGGGAAACAAACCTTTAAAAAAGTCCATCTGTTTCTGTCTTTTCTTAGTGATAGGGGCAAATTGAAGAACTTATTTCATTTGTAATCTTATTCTTTTTATTTTAAACAAGCTGGTTTAGAACAGTTCTTCTGGAGCATCACATGAAAAATGTCTTTTGCTGTCATATCTGGCCAGGGCTAAAAGAGCATGTCATAATACCATATGAAAATATAACCTTATTTCTAGCTATTTCTCCAGGATGAAAATATTGGTTATAATGTTTTGTAAAAAGCTGCAGAAATAACCAAGATATTCAAACAGCACCAGAATACATTTTCTGAAAATTACTATCTAGGACAGTTTCCCTTGCCTCACTTGTTGTATTTCTTTTAATGCAGTTCTAAAAGTAATGGTTGCAGCCTCCAAAACTGGATTTCCATCATGAATCTGATTCATTATCTCTTTCTAGTTTTCTGCTGGGGGTAAAAAAAAGGAAAGAGAAAAAAAAAAAGAAAGAAAAAAAAAAAAGGAAAAAAAGAAGGTCCTTAACCGGTCTTTTGTCCTGGAATAAGGTTACAATGGTGTGATGATTCCTTCAAGACTTCCTGAGAAGTGCCTGAAGCATTTAGAGCAAAACCAGTGCCAGATTCCCTTTGTAGAACACTTGCAAGTGGCCATATGGGGAGACAGAAAGTGCAGAGTTGCAGATCCATGCTCATAAAGATTTTTATGTATCGAATAATAAAGTACTTGGTTTAAGACATGCTTTTAAACTCTAGAGTAAAACTCTGGCATTGTAGGCACCTTCCAGTTTCGGTGCACATTAGGGGCTCAACTATTTTGCTACTTTAGCAGCATGTAAACGCAACATTGGTTAGGCAAATTGCTGTGTACTATAACCATTGTTGCCACATGGAGACTGTATTGTTGCTTTACTACGTGGTATGGTATTTCCTGGTAATACCACAAATGGTGCCTCTCACCACTGGGTTATTAAGAGCTTTTGTGATATTTAGATTTTTTTTTTGTTTATTTCATTTATTTTATTTCATTTTCTGTTTACACATTGATAGCTTTTCTGAAGCAAATAATAAACAGAGATGTCTTTTGCACTACATACATAAAAGGAGAGGGCTTGACTGCTGTATGTTCTAGCCTCCCAGGATTCAGATCAGAGAGTTGGCCTAATTCACTGTCATTTAAAACCAGATGTTTTTTCTGGCACACTGTCCTGCAAAAGCAACAATGATATCCATCAGATGGTACTCAGGGAAGCTCGAGTGAGTTGAGATACCACAAATAAGTAGGAACAATGAAGAACTGAAAATAAATCTTAAAAAAATAAAGAACTCAGATAAACAAGGAAGATTTTCCCCTAACATCTGATAGATTGTCTGAGTTCAAAGGAGGTCTTTAATACAACTCCAGCAATGGGATGGAGAGCTATTGCATGCTTTAAAAATAGGTGCTGATCCTATGTACACTGGTTTACACACATCTAGTTACTGTTATACACAACAGGATGACGACAGCATAAAACTACATGCACTGATTTGGAAGTGTAGGGTTTATGTAGCTAGGAGTTTATGTAGAAAATGAACTTTGGTTCTGTATGGCTTTTGAGCTAGTGAACTTAAAGCAGTTTGCTCCAGATCAGCGTCTGGCTCCTCATATTCTCTACAGCTAAAGCAGGATAAAGTTAACTATACTGGCATAAATGCAAGGGGGAGATTTTTGCATTGGTGTGTTTGTTTTTTGTTTTTTTTTTTCTTTGTTTTGGTTTCTTTTCCTGTTCTTCAGTAACATTTGCATAGCTAGCTCCATGTCATGCTGAAGAATTTAACTGTAGAATCACATATATATAAAGGACACAAAGTACATTTTATATTAGGTAGATATCCTCACCAGTTACTTGATAAACCCCAGCTTGAAATAACCTCAGACTAAAAGATTGTAATTTAAAGATCACCCTAACTACCTAAACCAAGCAATTCTATTAATTCATGAAAACAGAAACTATATCCAGAAGTTTAGGACCTTTGAATTGCATCATTCATCACAAACATGATTGTGGAAAAGGTGAATGTAAAACTTTTATACTTGGACTGGTGAACAAGAGAATGTTATAAACTTCAGGCTGAGAGAAATATAATTTTATTCCCTAAATTGTATACACATCAGCAGCATGTTTCAATTTAAAAAGAAAGTCTAGTTAAACAAAAGAAGTCAGAGAATCAATTGAGTAGGTGTGAATAATTTTAGAAAAATTAATAGCACCATTTGGGAAAAAAAATCTAGGAGGAAAGCTCTCTTCAAATAAATAAAAAAATAAACAAATAAATCAAAGTTAAGAAAGACAATTAGAAAAAATTAAAAAAAAACCCCTTCAAACACAATTTTACAGGCAAATACTTTTAACCCCAAATGGAGAAATGTTAGGACCAACACTATGTAAAAACTGTGCTAACTGATGGAGAATAAAATTCAAAGAAAATCATATGTGTAGTGTTCAATGCAGCATAGCTTTTACAAAGGCAATATGTAGCAAGATGAATTTGCAAGGCAAAGTAAATTTAAAAAAAAAAAAAAAAGGAAAATACAATTAAATGGGACTCTCTTTCTCTTTTAATTTTCATTCACTGCATCCAATCTGTTAATCCTCAGGCAGTAGATAATAGAAATAGGAGCTGAAGAGCGGATAGGGATAGAGAAGGAAGAGTCTGAAAGGGGAAATGCCTGTAGGCATTGTTGAATTTGATTCTGAAACTGGAACATCTCCCATATATTTTGATTGATTATGGCCATGACAGGACTTAAGCATTCCTCTCCTTTTCTTCTATCTGAATATTTTAACTCTCTTCCTTTCAAAGGCATTTTATTTGTCTGTTTTTTCCTCTTTCACAGTGAGTCTGTTTCATTCCCATACTGTTCTAATCTGCAGTTGTCCATCTTTCCTTCCCCTCAGTCTCTGATCTTAACCCAAAAATTCTAAACCACTTATTAGTCTCATGCTTCAGACATCATGTGAACAGCATGAAAGAAAGCTGCAACAATTCAAAGTACTGTTTGTGGAACTGAAAATGGTGCAATATTTTCCCTCCCAGCTACCAGGGTGCCAACAAATATATGCCAAATCATTTGCTCAGTTTTCTCAGCTACCTCTCAACTCCTCCTGCAGAAACTACTGCTTTCTAGACATTGCATACAGTTGTGTAAGATTAAATGTGCCAAGACCTCGGTCATCCAAAAATCATATGTGGGAAAGTGCTTCTTAAGTCTGTAAGCGCTCGTGTGGTTTTGAATAACTCTGCCACATGATTCCTACTGTACCCCCTTGTCCCCACTGGACTTTGTTCATATCCCTGGGTATAAAATTAGTTTGTTTATCTTGTACATATTTGAACTAGTGAATCCTCCGGGGGAGGAGGGAGGGGGTGGGGAGAAAAAAAAAAAAGAAAGAAAAAAAAAAAGAGAGAAAAGTTAAAACTGTCTCACTAGAGGGCACTAAAACCTCCGAGATAATCCTGGGCAAAATTTTGCTGTATAAGAAGTTTACAGCTGTATTATAAAACCTTCTGCTAATTTTTTTACATTTAAAAGTCTAAAGAAAAGCCCTAAGAGTGACTATCACTGATTAATCAAAAAAAAAAGGTATTTCTCTCTTTCCTTTTTATCTGAAGAATCATATAAGACTCTTGATAATGGACACTTGGAAATTATGTGAGACCTTCTTAGATGCCACGATACTAGAAGTGGAAAGTGAAGAAGGAGAAAACAAAAAACAGAAGAAAGGTAGCTGAGGAGAAAATAGTAGAAATATTCATTTTAGTGTGGTATTTGATGGTAAAAACCTGGTAAATCTCCATCTTCTAATAAATTTGATTTGTACTAGACATAAATACCATCATCTGGAATGAAAATTAATTGGAAAACAAAGATTTGTAACAAAAAGTGAAGTAATTAGCCTGTAAGAGAATACACCATGACACTTCAGACTATGACACTTGTCAAGACATGACTGATATGGACATTTTAAGAGAGAGCTTTATGATCCTAATGACATTTGCGAATTGTCAATTGTCAATGGCTAAAAAACCCAGTAAATACAAATAATAAAAAGGAGAAAAAATGGAAATCTGAGCCATAATAGCAATCATTGAATGATGTTTTGGTTTTGTTTGTTTGTTTGTTTGTTTGTTTGTTTTCTAGAAAATATACAGGAAATAGCCCTGGATACAGGGAATGTAATATTGTAGAAAAAACCCCACACTTATGACCATAATCTCATAGAACCCAACTAAAATCTTACTTAAAAATATATATTCAATTATTGATACAGAATGGTTGATATTTCACTGAACATAAAAGAAATATTTCCTATCATATTAACAAAGCATGGTATGTGGTGTATACACATGTAGATTTGAATCCTTTGATTGACATTAATGATATTTATCATATGTTTAAATACTTTTTTGAGTTACAGACTGCATTTCCTTTGTATACTGCCGTCCAGAATATAACATGCAGTCTTGGGTATATGTTTACTTCAGGAAGACTGAATAATTGACATGCAAGGGATGAGACATAAGGAATAAAACTGATCACAGTAATGAAGGGAATAACACACTTAATCTTAAAAAAAGATTAAGAGAGCTGAATGTGTCCAGTCTGTATAAGAGACAGTTAAAAGAAAGTGTCATTATTGTCCATAAATACTGGAAAGACATAAAAACACTTGCCAGTCTTCTTATAAAATAATTAAGTCCATAAATGTATAAGTCTTAATTACATTTTGTTTTCCATTTCATGTTACAGTTTGCGCAATAATTAGGAACAGTGACAGTAGTGCTAATTATTTTCTATGGGTACAGTACTATATAAGAGCTTGGTGAGATCTAGTGCTATTTATTCAAGGATGACTATTAATGGGAATAATATTTGGGATTTTTATCACAAGGAAAATAGAGCAGAGCTGAAGCAGGAGAGATTTGGATTATAAATTATCATGGACCATCACAAGAAAGGCACTTTGCCTTATTCTGTACTACTTTCAGAAAGGAGTGATGAAATCCTTCAGCAGACACTGGTTGTGTATTTCCTGCCATTCTGGCAACCTGATATTTTTGGTAGCTAATATGTCTTTCAAGAATCATTTACACTCAGCATGGACAATCAGAATTGTGAGGAGTTCTTATTAAGGATGTAAATAACAGTAATATTCAGGGGTATGGGAATCAGATTAAATTGGAATAATTCTTTCTAGTGTCCCAGCCTACAAAAAGGTAGACTTATGAGGCCTTCTTGCCAGTGCTTCTGTGTTTGGCACCCAAGAGACATTCCCAGAAAGTATTTTTAGTCAAGAGTGTGATTAGGATCAGGGATCAGGGTCAGGATTCTGCTTGCTTTCAGGCACAGGTGTACATGAACCCCTCCCATATCAGTTCTCCTACTATTGTAACAAAGATGGTGTCAAAATGATTAGTAGCCTAGAATTAAAGAATAATAGAATCTCCTGAGTTGTAAGGGACTAATAAAGATCATCAAGTCCAACTTCTGGCTCCACACAGGACCAGCTGAATAAGAGCATGTGACTGAGACACCTCTTGAACTCAGCCAAGCTTGGTGCTGTGACCACTTCCCTGGGGACCGTGTCCCTTGTCACAGCTTCATGCTATTCTGTGTTCATGGGTTCTATCACTGGTCATCAAAGAGAGGAGATTGGCACCTACCCCTTTACCCCTCCTTGTCAGGAAGCCATAGACTGTGATGAGGTCTCCCCTCAGCTTCCTTTTCTCCAGGCTTAACCAACCAAGGGTTTTTAGCCTTTCTTCGTAAGACTTCCTCTCCAGACCCTTCACCATCCTTGTTGCCCTCCTCTGGACACTCTCCAATGTTTTTTATGTGCCTCTTGCACTGTGGTGCTCAAAACTTGACACAATACTTGAGGTGAAGTCACACCAGCTCAGTGTAAAGAAAGTATGTTATCAACCATCTTGAAGAGAAGGAGAAGACATTGGAAGAAGCAGAAGAGCTAGACTGGGGTCAAAAGGAAAACATGAAACAAACCAAACCTCCAAATTTAATTTCAAGATGGCATGGTGGAAGAAACAGCAGACCAAACAAACATAAAGCAAATGAGTTAATAATAGGCCAAACCCAACATTTTATTCTCTATGGTGTTTATCCCACTCAGTTTCCACTGAAAGAAAAGGGCTCACTTAGGGAGTTTTAAACAGCATATGATTTGGATGATCCCACTAACCTTCCAGAGCAGCCTTTCTTCACTAATTACAGATAGAGCCTAAGGAAGCTACCAAAGCACTTAATGACAGCCATTAGTTGAAAAATAGCTGAAAGAAATATAACATCTTCTGAAATAAAATTATGAGGCAAAAAAAAATAAGAAGCTTCTGCATGGTCACAAATTGAGCTACACTAACTATGACTGAATAGAGTGAGATTGGAGGGCACTACACCTTTCCCTCTCAGCAGGAGATGCCAAAGCATACTCAGAAATTTCATTATCTGGAGCAATATCACAGTGAAATGGTTAGGACTGTAGAGTTTGACTATATAATTTCTGGTTAACAGGACTTGTAACACCAGAAGCCAGCATGCTCTACAGAAATTGTGGACTTCCATAGAAATCAGAAACTCTCAAATCAATTTTTAAAATTGCTAACACTCATTAAGATTTTTTTGTGAAGCTTGAATGTTTCACAAGACATTAAACATTTCCAACTCCTGAAAAATATCTAGCCAAAAAAGGCAAAAAACTTCCCAACTTCTATTTACAGCATTGTTTCTCCACTGAGGGAGCAGCAGGTTCTTGATTATTGCCCTTTCCCTGCCTCAGAAATAAATTTCTTACCATGTTTAATAATTTTTTTTTAGACCCCATATATTTTTGTCAGTAATAATTCTTCTTAAAAATCTGAATAGTGAATGCATTTTGTCCTTGGCAGTTCTCTATCATGGGAAAAATAATCCAGCTACAGTTCTGGGAGCAAAGGAAACAGTGAGAAGACCTACAGCTTTCACAAATTTTGGAGTTTTTTAGCAAGCATATTTTAATTTTCAGCTCACTGATGAAAAATATTTTCCTCTAAACCAATTTTTCCCCCTGCCCCTCCAAAACCCCATGATCTTTCTTTTAAATCTGTGATGAAAACCTTTCAACCCACGTAACAGTGCTATTTTCAGCTCAAGAGTTTTATTAGGGACATTTTTTCAGTTGCTACTGCTCCAATGTAACCAGTGTAATGTATGTGAAAATCCTGGGGACAGACTGCATCTGGTTTATTAACCAGTTTAATATACATCATCTTTGGAATGGGATCAGCATGAAGTATGGCCAGATGCTTGCCATGGACTGGCAGCTTCAATCACCAAGGGCAAGGCTCTGAAAGAAGGGAAGGTTGCCACTTCATGAGCAATTTTAGTCCCTGTGCACCTGGGCAGGCATGAAGAGAAAGACAATCCAGGAGAGATGTTACAACCATGATGGAGGTAAAGAGTTTCCTGAAAAGGTACCAAAGTTAATTCTTACAAGTAAGTTTTGTTACAAATTTATCTTCAGATGGATAATCTTTTGCTTCTAACCTCTTTATGGTTCAATTCATTTTGACTTCAGTGGCGTATCTGTGGAAACCAGAAAATTGATTGCCTAGTGTGCTTTATGAAATCGTCATACATAGAACACTCATAAAGAACATGTTAATATCGAGCAAATGGAAATACTTCATAAAAATGTGATTGTGCTTGATCTTTCCGATCTTTTGCAACAAAAGAATTTAATTAATTATTTACATACCTTCTTTCATATTTGTCTGCAATGAAATCTAAATTATAGTACATTCCTTTTCTTATTCCAAATCCCTGTACGTATATGAAAATTGTTTGATTTTGGGTGTATTTTAAATAAGGATAGTTTTCTCATTTCCTCTTCTGCAAGTTTAAGCAATAGTTCTGTAGCACCAAATTTCCTTTTCTGCAAGATTATGCAGTGTTCAGATGTTTAGTGCTAAGAAATCAAATCAATAACCATGCGCTGTAGTTCTTCAATGACTGCTCCAGAGTGGGTCCTTCCCATGGGATGCAGTCCCTCAGGAAGAGTGTTCTGATTCTATGGGGACCCACAGGAGTCAAAAGTCCTGCCAGAAAACTTCATCTTGCATAGGGTCCTCTCCACAGGCCACAGTTCCTGCCAGAAGTCTGTTCCTATGTGGGCTTTCCACAAGCTGCAGTTTCCTTCAGGCATAATCACCTGCTCCAGCATGGATTCCTCCTTGACAGCTGTGTGGATATCCGCTCCACTGTGGATCTTCATAAGCTACAGGGGAACAACCTGTGTCCTGATGGTCTTCTCCATGGACTGCAGGGGAATCTCCACTCTGATGCCTGTAGTACTCTGTCCCTCTCTTTCTTAACAGATCTTGGTGTCTGCAGGGTTCATTGTCTTGCTTTTTCTCACCCCTCTTTACCAAATGCTGTTGTGCAGCATTTTTATCCTTTGTCCTGGTTTTCAGCTAGGATAGAGTTAATTTCTTTCTAGCAGTGGATGGAATGCTGTGTTTGGGAGTTAGGATGAGAGCAGTGCTGACAGAACAGGCTGATGTTTTAGTTGTTGCTAAGCAGTCAAGGACTGTTCACACTGTCCTGCTAACAAGAAGGTGGGGGCGCCCAGGAAGCTGGAAGGGGACACAGCCAGGAGAGGTGACCTGAACTGGCCAAAGGGGGTATTCCATGCCAGTTATGTCATGCTCAGCATAAAGAGGGGCTGGTGGGGGAAGGAGTGCTCAGCTCCAGGACGCACAGCTTTAGGGACAGTACAGTTTCAGGATGGCTCTGGGCTATAGTGCCTGAGTTGTGTGGTTTGGTGAGAAACTGCATTGGGTAGCACCAGTCTTGTATATTTTGCTACAAAGTCCTATTCTTATTATTATATCCATCTCTCTGCTATCCTGGTAAACTGTCCTAATCCCAACCCATGAGATTTTGTTTTTTCTGGTTTTCTTTTTCCTCCCTTTCCCCCTCCTTCAATTCTGCCCCATCTCCCCTTAAAGACTGAGTGGCTGTGTGGTGACTGGCTTTCAGCTGGGGCAAAACCACAACACCCTTTCATACAAGTTACCACAGAGGGCTACCAACATCACCAACTGGTTCATGTTTGTGTCCATCTTAGATCTAGCTGGAACTGTCTCTGTCTGACATGGGGGCAGCTGCTGGTGTCTTCACACAGAAGGCACACTTACAGTCCTCTCTGCTGCCAAAACCTGGCTACATAAACCCAATATCCAGGTAAATTAAAAGATTATGCACAAAGCTGTACATTTTACACTTTGTCCTGGCTTCATCTGACATGACAGTCAATTTTCTTCATAGTAGCTAGTATGGGGCCATGTTTTGGATTTGTGTTGGATACAGTGTTGATAACATAGAGAAGGTTTTGTTATACAGAGGTGTGTTTTGTTATTTTGAAGCAGTGCTTACACAGAGAGAAGTTATTTTCTGTTTCTCACACCACACTGCCAGCAGGCTGGGGGTGCACAAGGAGATGGGAAGGGACGCAGAGAGTACAGCTGTCCCTGACTGAACAAAGGGATATTCCATAGCCTATGAAATTCCACACAGTTTATGAGGGGCTTGGGGAAGATGAAGGACCTGCATCGTGGGGGTGTGTATATGACAGCAGTATTCAGATGTGTTTGTCTTCTCAAGTTACAGTTACAAGTGATGGAGCCGTGCTGTCCTGGAGATGACTGAATACCTGTCTACCAATGGGAAGTGGGGAATTAATTCCTTGCCTTGCTTTGCTTGTATGTGCAATTTTTTGTTAACTGTCTTTATTTCAACCCACGAGTTTTCTCACTTTTACTCTTCTGATTCTCTCCCCCATCCCACTGGTGGTGGGGGGTGTGGTGTGTGTGAATCAAGCAGCTGGTTGGTGCTTGCCAGGACTAAACTGTGACAACTTAATCTTCTATTTTTTACATGTATTCTAAATTTTCTTAGCTAGAAATTCTAAACTTTCAACCTCACTGTTGGGATTTAGGACCCAGTTGTGCTAAGCACTAAATCTATATAAGTAAAAGTCAGTCCCTTGTTCCAAAGAACAATTAGAAATCCCAATCCATCAAATAGGGTGTATTACATTCCTCAAAAGCTTCAGTGCTTATCACCTTCAACAGCTGTGTTGATGATACAAGTACTATCAATCTGTTTACCTAATGGAGATTTTTTATTTTGTTTTGTGCGGATTTTTTGTTTACTTTTCCAGTTTTCTGTAAAGTAAAGTAAAATCAATAAAAAAAATTACCTCAAGATGAAAGGTACACCATTTTTTAACCCAGTTATACGGCCCAAGCTATAAAAAAATCTAGAACAAAGAGTCCATATAAGTTCAACTACAACATTTCTTATAAGAACAGTAAAAAATGGCCTCATTTTGTAGTTTCAGGATAGTAAACAAATGTGTAGCATCAGAAGCCACAATGGGTTTAATAAAAGCAAACACTGAGAGTCATCTAGGATGCTTTCAGCTGTGTACAGAAAAATGGTACTATGTCTCTCGGAAAATATGAGTCTGCAAATATGAGAGACAACTTTGTAAATTGTAACAGCTTCCCTGGACTTTAAGGAGAGCAGTCATTTTCTTCTCTACCCAACCCCCCCCCCAAGTAGAATCAGATTAATTTATCTTTATTATTTTTTGGGGGGGGGCAGGGTGTGGGGAAAAATGGCCTTTGGCTATTTGAGTTCCTCAACCTAATAGTTTACAACCAGAAATTACTCAGATTTGCACTCAACTTTATTTGATCAAGGTGTCTCTGGGATGTTCAGCAGTTCTGAAACACGTAGTGAACGCAAGCACATCCAATGGGTCAAAGGTCAATGTTTGCTTGATAGTCCATTCCAGAAATCAAAGCAATGAAAAGGCTTATTTTGGTCTTAGTATTGTGGGAAAGAAGGAGGTGAAGAAGGCAGGAAGCAAGGAAGAATGAGGGAGGAGGAGTGAGAGGAAAGAAAGAGGGACAGACGTGAAGAATCTCAATGAGATTAGTTCTGAGGTTATGAGTCAAATAATATTCTGTTAGTTTTTTAAGAAAGTTATTATGCTAGGATAGAGCTTAGATTATAATACATATATCTAAATATATTAATGCTTGTACATTCTTACTTTTAGTCAAGAACTTAGAAGGTCCCTTTCTTGATATCCAAGTCCATAGTGTTTTCCTTCCCAAAGGAACATAAGGGAGGACTATTACTCCATGAATCATGAGCATCCTGACACCACTGACACTACTGGAGTTTGAATATAGTGCTTCCATTTCCCAAAGGCTGCCATCTATAATGATAGAGGATCACAACTACTGGAAGTAATGTCCGACTTTGTTCTGTTTCACTTTCTTTTTTTGGCTTTTCAGAGTTTTGAAACTGATGTACATTTATTTAGCTGAATTAAAAAAAAAAAACAAAAAAAACCCAACAAAAAAAAAAAGCAGCTACGATTTCCCTCAGGGCTTCTTGGTTTGCTGCTTCCCTTATGTTTCTTTCCCTTGCCTGAAACTGAAAAGCCTAATGCTGTTTTATCAGGGACATGCTGGACTCTACATGACATTTATCAGGATGCAAGTTTAAGACAAAAAGAAAGATCAACAGCCTTGCTCCTGAGAACCCCAAATCTGTGCTATGTACTCCTCAGTCATTTTAACTTTGACTACCTGCAATTTAAACCCATGAACTGCAGAACCACTAGGCACAGGGGCACAGATCAGAGAGATGGAGAGTATAGACATGGTTCAGTTACACCAGAGAGGCATCCAGTTTCCATGTTTCAAGACTATTCTTTCTGCTGTGTATTGCCTGCTACATGATGCAGATTTATTTCTTAGTTTACCTAAACAATATCTTCACTGACCGTGAGAAAGAATAACAGTGCTGGATTACATATGAACTGCTACAGGAAGCAGTTCTGTCAAAAAAGCAGAAGTAGCAATCAGAACAAATACTTAATGGTGATAGAAATCATAGCAGTTATTGGTATCATTAGGCTGTATCTGACTTCAGATAAAAAGTGTAATATTTAAATTGCTTTTTTTTTATCATGAAACCACACTTTAAGAAGCTCCTGAAAGAAAGACTTAAGCTGTTCTCACTGTTATAGATGTTAGAAAATAAGGTTAAAAGAAACCTTGAGGGGTCCTTTAACTTCAAAGGCAAAATCAGGTTTACCTATGCATGCAAATACTTGCCAGGTTAATACTTAAAAACCTCCAGCAGTGGAGGTAAATTCTTATTGTTCAGGCTATACTAAAAATTAACTATTTTTAACCTTAGAAAACTTCCTAAGGTTTGAAATGTCTTTGTAAATCCCCTACCTATTTCATTATCTCTGCTTAGCACACTTATGTCTGCCCAGTAAACAAGGGGAACAATTATTCCTTCCTTTGGGAGACGGCTGGCACAAATATTTGAATACAGCTGTTGAATGCCTTTTGATTTTCTACAGAATACAAACTCCAATTTCTTCAGTCTTCTAGTCGATCGTATTTCCTACGTTATTCTCCAAATATGTACACAGCTTTCTGATATTTGTCTTCTGAAACAGAATATTTTATTGGAAATTTTCACCAATGCTGAGTAGAACAGGAGGATTACTTAATGAGTTTGGCAAATGATGTACTATAATGCAGGAAGACGTTTAGGCTTTCTTGACCAGCTTCAGTCAAATGGGTTGTGGCCCTCATGATTAGCTCACAGGTTGAATGGAATGACTGTGGAGGTGGCAAACAAATGTGTCGGGGTATTAGTGAGGAGATCATTGCCTTAGTTTCTGGATTAAAACTGGCAGAAGTCCCAGACAGGTAACAGTTCAAAAATTTAGGAACTATTGCCAACACTGATTACAGATGTATGAGCCCTCAGTGATTCAGAATGTGATGATGACTGTGAAAGGTGACGTATTAATAGTTTCCAACTAGTCTGATTGATAGATCAGATTTACATACAATAGTACCTCATTGGTTTTGGAGTAATTCTGGCTAAACATGTGTTAATTAATCAAGATGTAATGTATGTTGCACATCCTAGCAGAGACCAGGCTATGTAGTTCCCTTAATGCTGAAAACCATGTGAGATCAGACATAGCAGGCAATTTCTATATGTTTTCAGTTTTATCTGACCTAGAGTTACTGAGAAGCTCTGAGGGCCTGCCTCATCTTTATTGTTTTTAAAAAAAAAGAACCACACAACAAACCTTATAAATGGGTTACAAACCACCCCTTTCTTTGTCAACCTGAGATGCTAGCAAGAGGGATAGTCCAGAGGTATTTTTGTGTGACCAATTCACACAAGATTCATGATCTTGTCAGTCTATAAATGCCTTTCACTTTCTTTCATGAATTAAATAGGTTTTATTGAAAAGACATAGCTGGATCTCAAGCCAGAATAAGAATTGAGCAAGAAACATTTAGAATCGAATCTGAAATCTGCCAAAGGATGGGAGGACTGGAAATCCTTATTATCCCTGCCTTTCTGATACAGTTTCTTTGCCTACCAGGAATCTAACAACAGCCTTTTTAAGCTTATGAATCATATTTCAAGGCTTATCTAGAAATATAACAATTTCTTTTGATTTTTTTTTTTAAATCATGCTATTTCCTGGTCAGCTCATTGACTAAAGCTACACAGATTCCAAAAGGCAGGTTATTTCTCATAATTTTGTTCAGCACAGAAAAAGTCTACTGTTAATGTATATGCTATTAAAAAAATATTGAGCTTTCAACATTATGAATATTTTGTTGGGTTTATCAGCTCAATGTTATAAGTGATACATTAACAGAAGAGCTTTTGACTTTAATCCAATCAAGGTAATACCTTGGTAGGGTTAGTGGGTTTTTTCTATGTATCTTAAAGCTTGCATTTACGTAAAACACAACAGAAAGATCTAGCATTTTATTTTTTGTAGTTTTTCTAACATATTTACTATATCATGAATATAGCCACCAGTACAGGCTGGGAACTGGTCTGTTGGAGAGCAACGTAGATGAGAGGGACGTGAGGGTCTTGGTGGACAGCAGGATGACCATGAATGAGCCAGCAATGTGCCCTCATGGCTAAGAAGGCCAATGGTATCCTGGGGTGTATTAGAAGGGGTGTGGTTAGTAGATCAAGAGAGGTCATTCTCCCCCTCTACTCTGCCCTGGTGAGACCCCACCTGGAATATTGTGCCCAGTTCTGGGCCCCTCAGTTCAAGGACATAGAACTCCTTGAAAGAGTCCAGCTCAGGGCCACCAAGATGATTAAGGGAGTGGAACACCTTGCTTATGAGGAAAAACGGAGGAACCTGGGCCTCTTTAGCTTGGAGGAGACTAAGGGGTGACCTTATTAATGTTTATAAATATGTAAAGGATGAAAATCAGGAGAATAGGGCCAGACTCTTCTCAGTGATGGCAGTGATAGTACTATGGGCAACAGGTGCCAGCTGGAGCATAGGAAGTTCCATGTGAATATAAGAAGAAACTTTTTCACTGTGAGGGTGACAGAGCACTGGGACAGGCTTCCCAGAGAGGTTGTGGAGTCTACTTCTCTGGAGACATTCAAAACCTGCCTGGATGCGTCCCTGTGCGATTTAGTCTAGACGATCCTGCTCTGGTGGGGTGTGGGGGTTGGACTAGATGATCTTTTGAGGTCTCTTCCAACTCCTAATTTTCTGTGATTCTGTGAATCTGGATATTTTCTGAGTTACCTTATATATTAATTGATATGATTTCTGTTAGTGGAGTAGTGGTTGAAATTAAAGTTTTTGCAACTAACTTGTGCTACATTTTTTTATCTATTGCTTACTATTACACTTGTATCATACCCAAGGATGCCAAATGTGTATAAATACAGTAATAATGTGTTTAGAATTAAGAACTCTGCTAGACACTTGAAATCAGAGTAGATTGACACCAGTGTTTTGATACTTGAAAAACAAAAGCCTGAAATGTTAGGATTTAAGTAATCTAAAAATACCTTCCCCCCATCCCAGATAGAGGTAGGGGCATCTGTATGCATTTAGAAAAGGAAAGCCTGGGGGCTGTGCAATGGCCAAAACGTTCACTAATGGCCAAAACATTGTTACCAGCCCTGGTTCTGTCACAAATGCAAAGCATAGCACAGTATGGTCTGCTGTGAGCAGTTAGCTGTCTCCTAGTCAGACCAAGTACAATCAGTTCGAAGCTGTTTACATATCAACACTGTTAATGTGCGGAATATGTGATTATTGCATGAACATTTAGGAAATTTGTCACATTTAAGCACAAAGGTAGAACAATAGTATATGGAAGTGTCCATGTGTTAGGTGCAATTAAAGCTGACAAACATGATGTTACCAGATGAAATAAGTGATATAGATTAAAGTAAAAGGCAAAATCAGTGCAATTCCCATGGAGTTTCACAACTCATTTGAAATAAATATGTAGTACAAAAAGTATACTAAAAAGTATAGTAGACTTCCTAAAATCAAAATAAGTCAAAATAGTTAATCACCATGAAGGATGTAAATTCTGATCACACATTCATTACTTTCAAATAGAAATTCTTGCTTTGATATAGCTGAACTAAGGTTAGCCAGCTGTGTCATGCTTATTTCATATCAGACAACAGATTAGAAAGTATAAAATAAAAAATCAAAGTGGAAGTTTTTCATTCTAATATTGCAGGTATCCTTTAATTAGTTAGGAAAACTCATTTACCTAGAATATGAACGGTACCAATATTTCCTGAAATTTGGAATACCTCAAATTTTACTTTGATTTCACTGTTTTTCATGTTTCTTATGAAACTCTCTCCCTTATGTTTCCAGTTAATTTTGATTTAATGAGAAAGTAAAGATCATCCTTTCAGACATTTAAGAATGACTACAGACATACTCAAACAGAAAAACAAAGCTTCTTACCAGTTAATTTTTTCTATGCTCTTTAGATGCTGTATTGATTTTTGTTTTTCAAAGAATAAGAAGAATTCTAGCCAGAACTCCTAAAAAGGAGCATAAGGACTTGGTTTAATCCTGAAATTACACTGCAGCAGTGCACAGTGCAACAGAGCAGAGAAAAAGTTCCATAAGGAATTAGCTATTGCAGCTGTGTAAACAAGATAACTGTATTTCTCAGTTTAAAAGGAGGTAATAATGAATTTCTTTGTGTAGGCTCCATGAACAAAACAAAATATTTGTGCACATTGTTAGAGCCAGGTAGCCACCCAAGTAGCCAAGACTATAAGGCAGTTTTCAAGAATTTCTGCAGAACTCTGAGCCAGTGAGCCACAGAGCACTGGTAGATGCTCTGCAGTGCATCAGTGTCCTATCCTACTACTGCCAACATTGAGGAACACCACCTAGGGCAGTGAGAAGACCAATATTATCCCTAGTGTTAGACTTGAGCTATGGATTGGTCCAATTATCTGCACAAAAAAGTTTGCCTATTCATTTAGTTATGCTACACACAAGTCAGATGATTCTGTGTAAGTGAAATAATAATAATTTGCAGGTGTTAGGGTGGTGGAAATTCTTTGAAAAAGAAACAGGATTTAAATTCTTACACTTTAACCTCATGAAACTTACCTACCTCGCTTGCTTTCTTCTGTAGAGAGAAGACTTGTAGTTATGGAAAAAGAGTAAAAAAGTTCTTGAAAGTTTAGTTCCAAGAGGTTTTTGGCCTAATGTAGTAATTTTGAGTTAACCTACTGCTGCTTTTGGGGAAAGACTTCTACACTATGATGCTCTTCCACTGAAGACAGAACACCCTATTCTAATACACAGTTAAGAAGTGGCCAACTGAATACTTAAAAAATCAGAAAGAGTGGAAGATTGATGTAGTAATTTAGGAAAACTATGCGCGAATTATAAACTCTTGAATTATGAACTATATGGATACTACAGCATTTCCACTATAAACTATCTCTTAGGACTGCTTTTAGTCCAGATATCTCCTTTAAACAGCTATGCAAACAGTCTTGATGAGATGTAAAGCAGATGGGGAAACCAATAGCCAAAACGGAGGGAAGTGTCGAGAATTTATCTATTTTTTTCCAGTGCTGGAGTCAGCACATTAAGAAACAATAGTATAATGGTTTTCTTTATGTGGAACCATGTGCATTTATAATATTCATTTTGTAAATAAGAAGAAAAGGTGAAGTATCTTCATAATGGGGCTGTGGGAATGCAAGATGAAGAATCATTGTTAAATAACAGGGTGAGAGAGTTGGGTTTGTCCAGTCTGGAGAAGGCTCCAGGGACACCTAATTGCAGCCTTGCAGTACTTAAAGGGGGCCTATGGGAAAGCGGGAGAGGGATTGTTTATCAGGCAGTGTAGGGGGAATGGCTTTCAGCTGAAAGAGGATAGGTTTAGATTAGACATTAAGAAGAAATTCTCTACTATGAGGGTGATGACATACTTGCACAGGTTGACCAGAGGTTGTTGTAGAATCCCCATCCCTGGAAGTGTTTTAGGATAAATTGAATAAGGTTCTAGGCAACATGGTCTAGTGAAGGGTGTCCCTGACCATGGCAGGGGATTGGAACTACATGATCTTTGAGGTCCCTTCAAACCTAAACCATCCTGTGATTGTATGATTCTATAAATGGATCTTTGATGAGAAACTATTAAAAGAAACTATTCTTCTTTCTTATGCTCTTCAAAACTGGCTCTTTCTATGTAGAGAAATTGTCAGTGGCCTTACCAGGAAATAATTCCAGTAACTAACAAAGACTCAGTAGCTCATTCATATAATTTATGTGATGCTTTAGAGTTTTTAGTGCATAATGAAATAAACATATTTTTAAAAGTGTGCATAATAAAATTCTATGTCTTTTCAGTTTCTTCCCTGCAATAGTTAGTTGCTAATATTTCTGTTTAATCTGATGGAGATTTTGTCTACTAAGTGGCAAAATAATATCTACAAATACCATCTACACAAACAGTAGATATGTTTTATGGACAAAATATCTTTAGAAATGAAAGTTGTTAATGCTCTTTTCCTGCTAATTTGCCAGACACCTTGCCAATGCTTGACAATATTATTAATTTGAAATTTTCAAGGTCACCAGAATTTCCTTTGAGTTATATTGCTCACCATTTACCAGTAAGCATTCTAACACAGATTGTGTTCCAAAATATTTTACTTTGTTAAAAGTTAACCTTTTTCATTTTTTCTAATTTTTAATAGCATTCATCTGAAGGTTTAGAATGCCTTCTTTTTAATCTCCTTTTCCTTCTCTCCTCATCTCTTTCTGACCCCAGACTAATAAGAGCACCCACAGCTGGTATTCTCACAAGGAATATAGCATTTTATTGTATCTCTCTCCAATGAATCCCAAATGCTTCAGTAAAAACTCATATTGTTTTTACACATATGAGTAACATCACTAAGGGATTAATGCATGAAGATGTACTTAGAGCCGTTCAAGGAGTCTCAGTTGTTGAAGGCTGGCTGAATAAAATAGGATTTAAATTTCCACATGCATTGTGTTTTCTGCTAGCATTACTAGAGATGTTTAGTACATTTTTATATAGGATTTTATTTGGATAAATTCCATAGAGAGCCGAAGGCATTTGGAGAAAGAAATAGTTAATCAGCATGGTGGAACAAGAAGTTAGATAAAGTTAGGAAATACACCAAAGGACCAAGCTAGCTCAACTCTCTCAGTGCCGAGGCATCAAGCATGGCTGTGGTTGCTTAGATACACTCAAACTCACTAGAAGCACTTTTTCTTGCTACTGATTTGGCCACCTTATTTAGCGTATCTATTTCTTACACAGACTGACTCACTGAAGGAATACATAATTTGGAATATGTAATTTTTTGACAATATTGTCCAGAACAATCAGAGCACGTTTGATGCAAAAGGTTCAGATTCAAGACTACTAATAGCATTACCATGTAGAACATCTGTTTACAGTAGTTAATATATCTTACATCTTAAACAGAAGTGGGTTGTTGGGTTTTTTTCTGGATGCTTTACAGCTATATGCATTTCATCCTTCCATCCACAATTTTAGAATTTTGATTTGAGGATTTTTTTAAATGGTTTTCAAACACATCTAAAGTAGTAATTGTTGCTGTTGAACAAAGTGTGTAATTCTTGATTTATAGTGCAAATATCTTCTATCAGGCTGAATATTGTGTGGGCAACTGTGGAATAATTCATATTTTGACACAGCCCTAATCATCTCATATATAAGGTTACTATATTTGTGCAATGTAAATATTGTACACACAGGCCAAATAAATATGAGGGAAAATATCTTTTACCATTTCCTGTACTGTGGGCCTTCCCTGACAGATGAGCACTAAGTGAAGTAAAATGACTCTGTTCAAGATTTAATGTTCTATCAAATATAAAAAAACAAATTGAAAAAGCATGTATTATTGTATTTTATTATTTTATAAAATGTTTACTGTTTTGGTTTTTATATTGGAAGGAGAAAACCAGCTGAAAGTGAGCTTTTGAGATTGCTACTATGAAAGCAGGAAAGCAGGCAAAGCCAAAGAAAGAGAAAATATAGCCCACAGTAAAGAAATTCTCTTCCCATTAACTGTAAGTAAAGGATGTAACAGGTGGTGGTACGGAAACAGGGGAAAGAAGATTTCTGGTGATTAAATTTCTAACAGTGCAAAGCTTAGTCACTGAGAGAAACAGGTAAAAAATAGGAGAAATAAAAGGTCATAGGAGACCTTGAATAGATCAAGGGTTTGTTAAAAGATACATGACGGCAGGAAAAAATGAGCTTGAATCACGTTTATCCTAGAACTATAAAAATGAAGACAGACATTGCATCTGGAAGTTTTCCAAGCAAATGGAAATACATAAGGGCAGAGTAGTTAAAAAAGGGAGGAAGGAAGATAGCATTAAATCAACTAGAAATGAGGTGGAGATCACCAATACTTTGCACCTTTGACCATCTCTAGAACCCAGTGTACTTAAGACTTTGAACCAGAATCACTATTTTTACTGCATGTTAAGTTGCCAATTTCAGTAAAGGATCACCACAAGAGCCAGAGCAAGGAGGGAGAGGAACGATGTACTCTAAGTGCAGAGGGCCCTTTCAGATGCCTTGCGTATAGTAACACATGAGTAAAAACATTCTACCATCTTCCTAGCCAATTACTGGAAGTGATATTTAAGGTTTTGGCATTTTCCTTATGAGAAATAAAGAATTCTACTGCAGATAATACGTGCAGTAAGTATTTAACAGCAGGCATGATAAGAAACAACCATGCAAAGGTTTCCATCTTCTTTCTGAACAAGCTTCATAAAGCAGATGGACAATAGAAACTCTACTGATCTGATGGCCTACTTCTGTAGAAATCAGTGCCAGATACAAATTCCATTATGTAGGTTACATTTGAATGTATATGAACATGAAAAAATATACATCATACCTGTTTCTGTCTGCTATTTGAAGGTGTAGAGTAGGTGTGGATCATGGAGGAAGGGAAAAGGGACAAGCAAGTCTGGGGAAAATTTTCAGTTCATGAAACATAGGCACTTTCCTTAAGTAATTCAGTGTAAGTCTCTAGCAAAAGGAAGCAATGCCAGAGCTGATTTGCATGTGGTGGAAAATGAATATTCTAGGAAAGTCTGAAATTGCTTTGCTCTTTAAAGGAACTCAGAGAAAACAGATTCTGGTTTAAAAAAAATTAAGATGCGCATACCTTTTTTGTATTATATGCCTCTCACAAAAAATACAAGAAGTATGTTCATTCTCGTACTCTTCTCACAAATAATACTAAGATAATTTTATTGACAGAAAGTCTTTCCCTTAAAAAACCTAATTTGCATGAATTTTGTCTTTTTGTCCAAGCATCCATAACATTATCAGCTTGTGCATAGTACTGCATAAATTTATGGCATAAATGTGAAGTGTTTAAAAGTCATACCTATATCAGTAAATTCTATCATTACATGATACTATCAGATGTATTCTTTTTTAGCCCCAGTTGTCTTATAATGATTCCTTAATCGCTCGTTGGTCACATGAAAGATGTTCTGTCAATTTTATATGCAACTAAAGTCAAGGCAATAAAGAAAAAATGTTCGAAGCAAGATTTATAGATTAAAAATTGGTTTATTTCAATAAATCTATAAGCTGCTCAGAAACTTCAAGAGATCTCATGCTTTTTTTTTTTTTTCATCATTCACCATCACAGAATGCTTCAAACTCAAAAGATAACAGCAATAAGTGTCTTCCTGGTTTCAAAAGTATTATAAACCATTTTAAAAATAAAAAATACAGTTGCTGGGTTTGAGTGTTCAGGGTTTTTTTTGCCATTTATTTTGAACTTAAGTTTGATAGGACTTTCAGAGTGATATGAAAGGATTTATAGTAATTATAGTCCATGCAAAGCAGAACTCATATCCCATTTTTTCTGGATCAAAGGATAATTTGGTATCTAGAATCCCACTATAGATGCGATGAGCCTTCAAGGTTTTTTGAATTCCCACCTTAATAATGAATCAATATCTCATCTAGACATTTTTAAGATTTATCAGTTGATGTAGTCAATGTGTTTATTAATGACTCAGATGAGAAATCACTTTATATTTTAAACTGATTTTAGTATGCTTTGAGTCAAGAAATAGGCAGTTTGCATTTGCTAAAAAAAATGAAATACACTAGATATGTTAACTCATAAAAGAAAATCATGATTGTGATGTTAAGCAAAATAGAACCCTCTATTCTATAGCTCTCTTGCACAGTCACAAGACAGTGGAATGGGGTTTCTTCTGTCCATATTTCCACACCAGAATGAGAAAAACAGTTTGTATAACAAGATTGTGATTGTAGACCAAATTTGAGATCAAGCTTCGTTTTCTTTGAAAGCTCAAATCTTCATGACTAACAGAAACTTTATCTCTACCTTTTGAAAAAGTAGACCTTTCAAGAGCTTCAACTCAGTAAGAGTTCAAAGGAGTTTCTAATTCTGTAATAGCTACAAGCTGTATTACTGATGCTACAGTGAGAGTAGGAGAATGAGGTTTTATTAGGACTGACATTTTTGAAAGTGAGTTTGTTTGTGCCACCAGAAGAAATTCTGGTGGTTTTTTGCAATGGTATTGCTCTACTTTTGCACACTCTGACTTTGATTTCTGACTTTTGAAAAGCCTGAATGATACCAAGATAATTGCTACTACATGTTCATTTGGCCATCTCGTCTGGATTAAACCAGGTAAAACTTTTAGAGATATGTATAAAAAATAAAAGATATGATCTTCAAGGTATGGACACAGATCCTGTGTTTGAGGTAATGGGAAGGAGGAATCAGAAAATATATTAAGGCTGTGGAAATTAGCGGTGAGGAGGTTAGTGTTTTTAGGCAACATGAGGCCACTATGAATTAAGTAGGAAGAAGATTTCAATCCCAGAAGACAGGTTTCATCTCACGAGTTTAAAGTCTGTCTGAATATTCTGCATTAAGCACTCTGAATCAACTAATTTCTCTTAATAGTTCTGAAAAAGCATTTACTGATTTCAGAACTAGACAAAAAAAAGATCCATTTTGCATAGACCATTTCAGCGTGACATTAGATCTTGGCAATTGAAGGTTTTTTGCATTTTTATCCTGTCATTTAAATCCAGACTTTAAATAAAAGACCAGAACTAGGGATATAACAAGCAAAGAAATTTGATCCAATTGCATAGAATATCTTATATGTGAAGATTTTAGTTTCTAGTCATGTTTCTCTTTCATGTGAGTAGGAAAGCACTAGGCAGAGAGGGTTCAATTAAATGTATGTCACTGTCAAAGTGGTGGTGCAAATACTAACTTGAAAATATGAGTTACTCTCTCATTAGCGTGCCTAGTTTGATATGTATTTCTATAAATTGGGATAGGGTTAAACTGGTGAAAGTTCTCAATTAGTGAACAGCAAAATCTTGTATTTTAACTCCACCATCCTGAGGCTTGAATAGTTCAAAACAGTCACTACATTTTGGTTCAACTATATCCTGTCTATGAATTTCCAGAGGTCTGGTCACAGGATTATCTTGCTTGGGACCAGTTTCTTCAAGGAGTGAACACCCTGTCCCAATTAGTGGCTCTCCAGTTAGATTAATATTTCAGTTACCTGCTGAAGATATAATGCTTGATATTTGGATAGTGTGTTTATATCGAATGCCAAAAGTGTTTTGGAAAAATGACCTCACACAAGTGAACAAAAAAGTCTTCTAAAATATAAGAAAGTCCAGCACAAAAGGTCTTGAACAGTAGACCTAGGCACTGGCAGACATTCCTTTGTATGATCCATGATGCCAGCCTGGATGCTTACTGTCATTGGTAGATATATATTTTAATTAGAGAGAATGTTTTCTGGCTCAATAGCATTCAAATTGCCAGGTATCTTTATTAAAAGAAGGGTCTATCAATAGTTTTTTTTTAGGGTGCTGGAAAATCTGGAAGCTGTTTCCCTCTATGGGGGTGAAAAGTCTGTAAAGAACAGCTGTCAGACAAAACAAAACCAAACCCTTTTTGCTGTAGTGTATAACTGCATAGCTGGTGGGGTTCATTGTTCAGATTGTTCTGGACAGTATCCAATGTTAAACAGGGAGGTATATGATCTGCTGTCCTTCCTCTTTCCTGGTGTGATGTTCATCTATACTCATAGATGGCTGCTCTCACTCAGTCAGCTATAAAAACTGTTGGCATTCTGCCTTTATGATAGTTCTTGAATTCTTTTTTGTTTGAGCATCACTTGACCTCATAAAATTTGCTCCTTCAAAGATTTCTGGGTCGCTCTAATGCTATCAAATTGTAGCTGGTTTAAATATTTTATCCAGTTATGCCCTAAAAACTCCAGTCAAGTTAGATATCTTTGTCTTTGGATCTGTTGTTCCCCTGTGCAAGAGACATACTTTTATCGTTTCCATGTAGCATTCCACAATTTGCTTTACTTCTCGCCCATATCAGTTTGAAATAATGTCTCATACAAGATTCAGCCTACCCACTATCAATTAGAAAAGCACTATTGCAAGGCTGAGTTAATTGAAAGTTGCTCAGCAGGAATACTCTGAGAACAATGATATATTTTCACTCTCAGTTCCTGTTAATTAGTAGGCCATAAACCAGTTCTAATTCACCATAAACTCTTTGAAGTTCAAATGACTGAGAAAAGTTTAATTCAGCTCATTGTTCTTTCAAGTTTTAATCAGCTAAAATGATGCTTATTATTTCCCTTACCACAATGTATACGTATTTCTAATGCATATTCATATTTATTTTGATGTCAGAAAGATCTGTTTGACTCACACTATATCATCCTTTTTACAAATATTCTGCTTTGGTTAGCAGGTAATAGGTTACATTAAAAGATGTACTTTTTCTGATATAATTATTTTGCAGGGGAAAAAAAATGTATGAACTGTCCTGCCAGTGGTACATAAAACCATTGCACTTAACACTCCATATAAGTTTGAACCTTTTTTTTTTTTTTTATCATATCAAAATCCAAAATTCTTTTATCCAAATCAGTACTTTGAACACAGCACTGCTGTGAGCCTCAAGAATAACACACCCTGGCACTTCCTTATAGATCAGCCCACGCATTGCAATGTCAAGGCTTATGTCTCTGAGAGGGCTTTAGCAGAATTTCCACTTAACTTTAAAATACAATAAAATATGAATGATTTTCTGGACTTCAAGTGATTAATGGTATTGGAGAGGTTGATATGGTATCACACTATTACTTATTTTAATACTAAAATAATTTGGTTTCTACATCAGCTTTTTTAGTTCATAGGGAACAGCAGATTTTAATTTTTTTAAAAGATGAAATAATTGCATGGATATCTGCTGAAGTTTTGGTGTTTGGGAAAAAATTAAGTCTATAAAGAAGCTGTGGACAAGAAACGAGTGGAGATATTTTGGAATTAACACATCAGCTACATGTTTGATAGGTCGACTAGTTACCTCAGGAAGCACAGGGGGAGTAGTACCATACCAGTAATATTTACCATGGGGATTCAACTACTCTACCATCTTGTCCAGTAGTAGATTATTTTTCCTGAATAGCTAATACCCCTGTTAATCTTATTGTAAATCTCACAAAAGGTCTTGCCATATGCTTGCTTACTTATGTCTTTGAAAGATAGGCAGATTCTAGAAGAATTGCTAACAATTAGTTGAGTAAATTAACTACTCTTCCTCCAGGGCATGGTTTAGGGTTATTGAAACTTTATAATCCAGTAAAATCACTTCAGCAGAGCATTTAGCACTGACTTTAGTTCACACTCCCAGGAAGAGTGATAGTATTAACACCTGCTCAGCCAGGAAGAAAATAGGTTAGCAATATACTGGGTTCCCCACTGGTCCTTTGACAGTCTGGTTCCCTTCTCCAGTGCCAGCTTTTTGGTTACGATTTTCATTAACTTGTTGAAATTAGGATAAACATTTTTCCGGGGGAAGAATGTCAATGAGCACTCCAAGGTTTCTTTGCCTATGACCCCATTTTAGCAGCTTCACAGTGCTCCATTTTTCTTTCCCAACCTTTCCACCTTCTTTTCCTCATTTTACCCACCACTGAAGCAGAACACAGAGACATTGCTTTTCATGAAACATATGCAAGGAATATTCCACGTGCCCTTTTAGCTGGAACATCTCTGTTTCCAGGACTCTCACATCTGTCACAAGCTGAATCATCATCCTTTGGCTGCACTTGCCACACAGGCACCTTGTAAATTATGTCAGTAAAACTCTGCAATGGGATTCTCATAGCTCTCACAAAAAAGTGGCCTCACTTTGGCTAAGATGGTAAGAAATCCATGCATTTCTTAGCTGTCAGCTACATTTTGCCAAGGTCCACAAACTGAAGCTTAGGAAGTGATGTGTGAGGTGGCCTTGGTGCCCTTCTGATCTCAATCCACCTGGCTCCAGGCTGTTTCCTCGTGTGACCTTGAGGTCATTACCAGTTAAGCCATCTGGCAAAAGCCTCAAAGAACTGATATTTTTTCCCTTTTAATTAGATCTGAGTAAGTCCATTGCTAAATAGGCCTCTTTCCAAAGCCATGCACATTCTTTTGAATATACTTGAAAACCTGATTTACCAGCTAGATGAGGTAGAGTGGTGATAGGAGAGGCTGCCATCAATACAGGTTTCCATCAGAGATTATGTTCCTGTAACATGTCCATCTGCATGGAAAAGGAGTGACACTGTAGCAGCTTAGTGCCTCCATAGGACTTCCTTATCAAGATGGCATAAAACCAGTAAACAGGTTTTAGAGAATACTTTCATTCCTATGACAGGAACAGGATTCTGAAAAAAAGATGACTACTATTTCAGCTGGTTTTTGACTCTCACATACAGACCTTTCTATATTTTCCATGACTGGCTGCCATGCACATGGCTACTCACAGCAATGACCTTTGTCCAGAGGGGTCTATAAAACTAGGAAGGATGGTAGAGCAGAGACATGTGATGTGCATGTTGGCTGTGATTTATCTATTAGATCCACAGAAGAAAATATATTATTATACCGTTGGTAATACTGATAGTCTTAATCAATCTTGATAAATAGGGAATAATTTTTTCCTATCAACTTTTAATGTAAAAAGAAAATATAAAAAGTAGTATCAGGTTATAATCTCACAGTTGCATAGTGTTTTACACACTGCCTACACATAAACACAGAGACTGGAAGCACTTTCCTGTCTGTAAATCAGAGAAAATACCTCCACCATGCTCTGAACTTGAGCCAGTGGACTTTCACTGGTCACAGTCCTTTCCCCATGCTACAGGGTGCTGGCAGCAGAAGTCACTCAGTATGTTCCAACACACATTTTTTGGTTGCTTACACTTAATTCAATAGAAAGTTTTATGTGTCTTGCTTGTGTGTCTGTTTCCTCTGGCTATGTGTTTTGGTCTAGAAGGAGATATTATGTCTCCCTACAGTTATTCTGCACTTATATTCTGGATGATGCAGCTAAACTGTTGTACTGATGGTGTCATGACAGATTTGATGTAAGAGTGTGTGACTTTTCTGTGAAATAAAGACTTCATTTCTCAGTATGGCACTTTCTTGAACTCTGTGTGGAATACGGATTTTAACTTTATTTAGACCTTATTGGTTCAGAAAATTCAGCGATGAACATCCAGATAGTATAAAGGTACATTATATGTTAAGTCTTTAATACTGCAACTTAATGGTCCGCCAACTTTTCTTCAACCAACAGATTCTTTCAATCATCCCAGATGCTTTTCAAGTAGGGCTTATGCCACGTATCTAGATTTCTCCAGGGGCCAGTCACATATTCACATTTAATTATTTTCATGCTGGTTGGCTTTGGCTGTGGGCTGCCCTAAGCGGTGGGAAGTCAGTAGGAAGCAGCAGCTGAGCACATTTGTGCTGTATGGCCTGTTGCAGCGATGTGCTGCTGATTGCCTGTTGTTTGGCAGGGACGGTATAAACTTGCTCACTCCAGCTGGAATTGTTAGGGCATCTTCTACCCTATGGGAACCTTGTGCTGTTCTTTGATGAGATTGCAACTCCAGCTGATAACAATAAGATCATTTCAGCAAAGTTCTTCAGCTTCTTTAAGGCATTTAATTTATTACAGGATGATAAAATGGGTTAGAAAAAAAAAAAGAGGGGCTAAAGAAAAAAAAATACAACTGGGAAGCATGAAAGTGGGTTAGAGGCTGATCTAGTGACAGGCTGCAAATGGTAACACCTCACTGGGAAATGTCAACCAGTTACAGATTTTCTTCACATGTTTTCTTGGAGCAGTTCTCACCTTGGTTTTACTCAATATTTTCATTAATAAGCTGGAAGAAAATCTGAAATCAAAGTAAAGACTGCAGATGAAAGATGGTGGGGCTTTAAATCAGTGGTGAAAAATGATAGAAGATAACAAATATGAAGTCTTCTTACTGTCTTGAATTAGGGCAGATATGGGCTGGACAGAGCTGGATCATAGCTCATAGGAAGGCAAAAAAATATATATATTTTGGGTTTTTTTCTATTATCTGCTCAGTGGAAATCTGAAAAATTCAGAAAGCCAAGGCAAAATATTTTTAAGAGGATTGATATTATCTGTTAAAAATTTAACCAAAGATAACTTTCAAATACTTACTTGCAGAAATCTTCAGCATTAGGTGTTTAAAATACATATTTTACTATAAAAAATGACAAGAATTTCAACAGTGCAATTGATTTCTGACAAAAAAGGTAAACTCTATAATATCAAAATATGGTTTTGCTTTTACAAGTTAATTAATCTTACAGCCAATTAATTATACATATCAGTGAAATCAGTGTATATTTTGAAGACACTTTACAGGCATAAAATATATTTTTTCCTTGATTTAAAATTATGGGAATTGCATCTCTTTCCACACTTTAAAAAGGGCATAAACTTATTTTCAGTAGAAAAAATAGTTTCTTGAAGACCTGCTCCAGACTACATTGGATATACATCAAATATGTGTTAAAAGGTGAAAGAAGTAGAAAGAGTAGTATACAAATTAGAAAATTCTTTATGTAAGAAATTGTAATGCTTTTAATCTTAAAATCCTATGGAAAAATAATTTCTTTGAAGCTCTTAATTTTGGGTCCTACAGATTAAGAACCTAATACCTACTTTTCTTGATTTTATTTTTTGTATGCTACAATATTTTTCTGTATATACACTGTCAAAATATGTTGAGTACTTTCATAATCTGACAAAAATCCAAAGATTTTACAAACAAGAAAATTATTTTTATCGCTCCTATGTACCTTACATTTTGAACCCGTGAAGTGATCCACTTGAAAATAATGTGTATTTCAACATCTAATCAAAGTGACACAAATGGTAGGTGTCCTCCTTCAATGTGTTCCATGAGAGAATGGGTTATGTCTCCTACAGACCTCTGCATAAGGTTTTAATTTTATGAGAGTTTCAAGGAGATACAAGACTTCTATTAAAAAAAAAATAAATCACATTGTAGTTTCCATTGACTAGCAATCCTGCCATTTCTTTGAGAGCTGGAAACTCATGTCAACTTTATATTGGCATCACTGTTTAAGTTATCAAGTCAAATGGTCCCATTTACAAGTCAGTTAACATTTAGTTACATCGTTGTTACAGACAAATCATCTCTTCAGCAGTGCACATCTCATTGGAGTAGGTAGAGCTATAAGGGACCTGAAAGGTCACCTAGACCTTTTTCTTCCTCCCCTAAGCAGGATCACCTTAAGTCATTCCTAACAGATATATGTACAGCTACTATTTTCTTAAAAACTCAGTAAGTTCCATAGGCAATCTTTTATGGTGTTCACTTTTTTTATCGATTAATTTTCCTACTGCCTAAATTAAATCTTTGCTGTAATTGTATGAGCATTACTTGTTTTATACAACTTGGATGTATAGAACCAACAATTCCTTTATTTTATGCAACATCCTATTTCATATTTGAAGATAACTGTCTCCTTTCCAGGTGTGGATGTATTATTGAACTATGCTACTGTTTGTAGTGATTTTCAATACTAGTCTCATTTTCCTCACTTTAATAGACAAGTTATAAAACTGATGGTTGACTGACATATGTTTATGTCTTCAGATATGATTCATTACTCTGCAAACTCTCATAACCATATCTGAACTAAATTTCAGAACAGTTTAAATAACTGTTGCAGAAAGATGTAGAATGATGCATAAAGTGTCCCTAATTTACAATATGTTATTAATTATGCTTCTTTACTAGTTTACCTTTTGGTAATGTCATTCATTACATTATCCAGTATGCCCTGAAGTTTGGACCTCTGACATATAGTGCAATTTTCTACAGGTTCCAAAGAACAGGTTTCTGTGACCTGGTATCTTTCTCTGGTTATGTAATAGCATAAATGTAAGGAAATGGATGCTTACATCAACAGATAGGTATTCTGCATTATAAGAAAAGATTTTACTTATTATGTTACTGTATACAGGTCCCACATATCTTCATTTCCTATCATTGTTATTAATAGAGACGTCTCAATCTCTTTATTTATAAGTATACTTTTATATACAGCTTTTAAGGATTTTTTTTCCAGCCTTCAATAAAACCCATAAACACAGGCCTGCTGTGAGATACAGAGAAATCTCTGATGAAATGTGCATGGTCCCTGTAATTTAGAAATTAGAGTGTTTTTCTTCTGTATAAGGACTTTTATATAAACAAAATAGTCTTTGAGGGTTTTTGACAGTATCTGTGATCTGTGAAACATGCATTCTGTCCAGCAAAAAAGTACTCTGGTTTAAGGCAGTACTCATGAGCACATGTGCTCCCCTTCCTTTTACCCTTTTCCCATCCCACTAGATATAATGTCTGTAAAGAAACCAGAAATGACAGGGCATAATGTCATGGGTACTGTAGAACTTACTTATTAATATAGAATTTAATTCTGTAATTTAGTTACTGAGAGATGATCTAGGATAGGAAGATTAGGACTTTGTATCTATTAAGACAATAAGAAGCACACAGAAGTGTGTGAAAAATGTTTTTCCAAATTAAAAAAAATAAATCAAAGTTTAAAGTACTAAACAGATAAAATCCGATTGTTAATTTAAATGATCTGGTATCTTGTCTTTATCTTACTACAAATCTTTTCTACAAATCAGAACCTATTAGATTTAAAGGCTAAAATAAATCCCCAAACTCTCTTTTACAAAAAGTTGATCTTAAGGAACTTCCTTCTTTTGCAAACAGTCTAAACGTAATCCTGGGAAGTGCAGGGTGAAAACTTTATGCATCTTAGGAAGTTTAAGAGCAAGCAACCATGACTGTATGTGGTTATTTTAGATGTCTTCAGAGTAAGGGCAGTCACAGTCCGACGTTTCTGAGTTATGTCTGTGTGGAAGTTAATGAAAGCTCTAGGATGATCAGATGATTGCCTCCAAGTGCATTCACTCTAGTAGTCATAATAATAATAGCATTCGATCTCTTAAATTAAATATAGCCCACTATAAATATGCAAAGCACTGTTGTACCTGAAGTAATTTAAAAAGCCCATGGCTTCTCTAAAATCCTTGAAAACTCTATGAACAAAACCTAATGTATTGACTTTTAGCTCCAGGACAAACAAGGTGTTCTGTATTTCAGATACTTTTATTTTCCCTGTTGAATGTGAGTTAAGAAGACAGAAAAGAGTAACTGAAAAATACTCTTGAGATCAGTTTTCAAAATATGGCAGTTTTCTGCTATTGTAAACAACCCATGCTTTTACTAGTATTTGAATGGGCAAATTAAACAACTTTATGTACAAAGAGATACATTCATCAGAAGAAACTAACTTACATCTGTTAGGGGAAGCCAGCTGAATCCAGCAGCCTGAGAGAGGTGAGGTGATGCTGGCACAGGTCCATTCCTCAAGTCCAAATACTAGCAAGGCTGCTAAGCACAGATTCCCACTAAGAACCAGCACACACATGTACATACACAGGCATACTTATGTATATACACACATATATACTTTTATACATCACCAGCCATGTAAATAAGACACAGACACACAGAACATTCACATGAATGCGTACAGTATCAATGGTGTTATCTTGTTCCACTCTCTGGTTGAGCAGAGAAAGAGAGTACATACTACTCTATGTATGTATTTATGTATGTATGTATGTACAGGATGCACATACAGTGGAGATGGGACACACTGTGGTCATGCACAGTAGGCCAGACACAAGCCTACTCATTCGGCTCTGTTTTCACATGTATGGACCCTTTTATTCCCTTATCGCTCTTTTTCCCATACTTGCCCTTCTCCAAATCATTTAAACACCTCCCTTTTGTTACCTTTGGATCCTCCCTTTAATATCCTATAATAAATCCTGAGCAATCCCAAGTTGCTCTTCCCTTCCATGTGTCCTACTGAGACAGGAGCTCTCCAGGAGAAGTTTGGGGAGGGGACAGGACTTGGTGTCCATTCCTGAAGAGTCTGCAATTTGGATTTTCTTCCTGCCACTGTGCCACTCTGCTCCCCTGTGCTCCCTTCTGCTCCCCTGTGCTTGTGGAGATGGACTTTTTATGTGCTTGTGACTCTTGGGATGGTCCCGGAAGTGACAGGGGCAGGTTATTAAGCTACTTCTGCCACCATTATTTCTGTGCCTTCTTTGTGAGTGTAGATGAGCTTCTTGCCATTTAACCTACCGTCATCCATTAAAGATTGCATCGTATTTTCACTTCAAAATGTGGGTGAACACATATGTGCTTAGTTTTTCACGTGTAACTCAGCTATCAGAAGAACTTTTATAATTTTCTCTTGAAACGTCTTATAATTTATGCAGTCATAAAAAGTATTTTTTTTAAAAAACGTTTATCCAGAGTAGTGAGAACTATTTCAGGACATTCAGATGGAAAAGTGGAGGGAGGACAAAGGAAGTGGAGATGGAACAGATATGTATACATAAAGGTCAATTACCATTTTAAAGTGTCTCTAATATCTAAAATATACCATTTATTTCTCCCCACCCTATCTCCAATGTTCTCCATCAAATGACTATCATTTGCCAAACAGAAGTTTCAAATACACATGAAGCATTTGTTACCAATAACCATTCAGAAAATATCAGAATAACATCTTCATTACTGTGCAGAATGATTATGCACAGAAAGGAATGAGATATTGAAAGATGATGGTACATTTTTACAACCAGTAACTTTCTACTGGAAGGTACTTGCCAGAGCATGATTTCAACTTCAACTTGCTTGTCCTAAAATAAGATAAATGAGCAATCTGGGAATCTTTTACACAAACCTGTTCAGGGAAAATACAAGGTATGTTGCCTTAGATCAATCTATGTCTCTGTCCATCAGAAATTCTGTGCTGCCTAAGGAATTTTCACCTTGGATATTTGATCTCCTAATATGGTTCAATCACTTTTGCAGGGGTGTGAAGGAGACCATGTAAAAATTCACACATAACTTATATCTCCCTAAATTAAGGATTTCAATGGCTGAAGGCATCATCTTTTGTAGCTTATGAGTGGCAGGTTAATACAATTTATAGTGATCAGCAGTTTTAGAACTATTCAAAATGGCATTTTTCATAAAAAAGATAGTTGCGCAAAAGAAAGTTTCAGACATAAAGTTTGGTATTTAAATGTGCATATTTTATTATTAAATACAAGTAAACTCATAGAAATAGATTGGTCTCTGTTATTAGATCTGCATAATGTGTATTTTATCAAATATAATAATAGATATGTTGCCAAATGCTGGTTATTTCTTAATTCTTGTAGAATGTGGTATTGTATGAATTTGTGAAATGGGAATGCCTCACAAAAAAACTCTGTAGCTCTGCTTTTTACCTCTGTTTTTCAATTCAGTAATCTGTTTAAGCTCCACAACATAGAAAACAAAAAGCATCTATCTGCACAAAAAGCCTTCAAATGTTAATTTTTCTTTCAAACAGAAATCTCAGGAGGCAGGTAATGGGTGCTTAAGTTCACAGCTTGCCTTTTTTTTTTAACCTCTGTGAATCATGAAAGCAAGCTTTAGAAGAAAAATTATCCAAGGAATCACCTCATATTATCAAATGTTTAAAAAATATTCTGTAAGGTTAATGATTTTTTTTTCTTCTCTTTTACTTCCTTTCCTTGAATAAAAGTAACACCTGTACAAATTCACATCTCCCAGAGGAATTATCTGTTCAGGCTGTATATTCAACTTATCTATAATAAAATGAAGTTCTTTATGGACTTCTTCCTTTCTTCCTGAATACCATCAGTGAACTGTAGGAAACATCCTGATATCTTGAATTAAGAAGCAATAAAATATTTCATTATGACCTCCTGAAATGAATATGCTTGAAGATGGCCCAGTTGGGGTACTGAGTAAAAGTAGCAACTATGATAAGCTTTTTAATGTGAGAGAGAAAGATATAGTTAAATTATATTGGAAAACGAACTGAAAAGAAAATGTCAGCATTTCTACCTGCAAAAGATCCGTATTGAATATATTATCTTGCATTTTGAATTAGTGTATATGGTAGTAATTGTTATTACTGGTATGCAAACAGTACACCACTGAATAGATAAAATGACAGTACAGTTATGCATAATGTTAGAAGGTTTTAGTTTATTACATAAATGTACAGTAAAAAGCAGGCTTGAAGTAGTTCATAAGAAAATTAGATGAAACTGAAGTAAAGCTATTTTCCTTTTTTTGCTTAAAGTGCTTTTGCAAAATTCGATCATAAATACACACATTTGCAGTCACTGGGTTTTTTTGCCTCCAATAAAAATATAGCAGCTGTCACTGAAATGAAAAAAATGAATGAAATAAATGAAAAATACAAAAATAAAAAGGGGAGCAGCAGAAAGAATTCCATGGCAGAGAAAATAAAGGAGCTGTAAATGAGAAGACTTAAACTTGCATAAAAGATTTGGAAAATGAATTCTGCATTTTACAAGAGCTGGTCTTCCAATACATATTGTTCAGTGACAAATGCACTGTAAGGTTCCTAATAAGCTTTTAGTACTACCTGTGCCAGCTGAACCCTTTCCTGTTTAATACGAAGTTACGGCAAAGCAATTTGCTTTGTGGAATAAAAAGGAATCTGAAGAGCCCAGACAGAGAAATCCAATTTCATCTCCAGACAGCCACAGCACTATATGCCTTCCATTTTAATGACTGACGGATTCTATTTCTCCTTTCCTGGCATCACAGGAAAAAAATGTCTTTCCTGCCTAGTGAAGATCAGTTAAAAAAGCAATACTATAGTTTTGGGGTTTATTTTGGATGCACCGTGCTTGTTACACGTGCGCATACATTTATTAATACCTCAGTTCCTTCCTATTAATTCAGCTAAAATACAGTTGCCAGGTTAATGAACTGTAGGCTTATATAAATTCTGTCTAGTGCTCCCTTAGCCTTTTCTGATACGATGCCATCGATCCATCAAGTGTGAGCTGATTGCAGATATCTAAAAAGTAAAACACCTCTTACTTTAAGAATAAAGCTGTATCTAAGCCTCTGAAACACCCAAGAGGTTCTCTATCAACCTATAACACATTTTATAAAGTATATTTCTTCTTTTTCCTCCTCCTGTCATGGGGGGTAGCGGAGAAGATTGAACAAAGTCTGTTCTCAGAAGAATGACTCCAATTTTATAATTCCAGTCCCAGTAAAAGAAACAGGTTTGACCTTATGCTGAAAACAATTTTTTGAGGATAGATTACAGGTTTAGGAGTCAAAACTTTAATTTGATTTACATATACTGAAGTTTCTTTATCTTATAGGTACAATAAAATTCCATTATTTCCTTGCTAAATGGAGATTTATATTCCTTTTAAAGGTGTTGTTCAACTTTATAATCAATAAAGACTATTTTGCTATACACTTTACTCTTTGCATATATACCTTTTTATGTGTTCAGACCAGAAATAACTGTATTCAAAATTTCTATTTCATGGAATTGCTCGATTTAAAAATGAAACAAAACAAAACGGTAAATTTTAAATTAGTGAACTATGGAAGAGAAAGATTTCATTAAGCATTAATTCAGACTTGTTTACATAGAAATGTTCTTATTGAAACAGAACCTGAAAATATATAATAGGCTTTGATCTATGATTTTTAAAAAGGACCTCTAAAATTCTAGCTACGGTTGAAGTGTCTGAGCACTACTCTCAAGAAACTACTGGACACCCAGAAGGATTTCTGGATCTCCAGATTCAGTGGTCTGGGTGATACTTAGAATGACCTGAGATTTTGTGGCAATAAGCCTAGAGTTTCTGGCTTCTGATCCCTATCCCCTGCATAGCTTTGACCGTGGCAACCCAGAGAATAAATAGTTCATGTCTTCAGAAAGCAGGCATTTCCTGGAATTTCCCAGTTTTAGAGAACAGCTAAGTACAAAATAGCTTGGTTTTTGGGATGTTTTGGTTAATTGGCTGGTTTGTTGGGTAGTTGGTTGATTTGGTGAGAGGTTCGTGGTTTGTGTTTTTTTAACTCTTTTTCAGTTTCCAGTGAAAAAATATTGAAGTTTTTCAATGATTTCCTTACTGAAGAACTTTTCTGTTTTTTTCTAAATTCTTCACTTTGAACTAGATCAAGATGAAATGGTAAAAAAGTCTCTAACTATCCCTAGCCACCTTCAGAGCACATTTGTAATTTGATACCCAATAGTATGGAATACACATCCCAATATTTCATTGTTCTTGTTTTGAGACCTTAGGTCAACTTACTTCCAGTGGAATCCTGGAGTATATTATTAACATTCTGAATGTAATTCATTGACCATTATACACATGTGAAATGAAACTCATTCAAATAAGTAGTATCTTAAGGGATGGCAGGACATTTTAATTTGAAATAATCTTGCACTCAGAAATCTGAGAAGTGCTCATATTTTAAATATTTGCTCATTTAAAAGTGCTCATATTTTAAATCTTGTGTTTGTGCTCTTTTTCTTCTTCTTGTTTTCTGTTCTGTTTCCTCCCTGATAATTTCCTACTTTTTTTTTTCTCTTTAGCTCTAAGGAATGCACTCTGCAGGTCATTTGTACCCTCTGTTTGAAAGCTCACCATGGTATCTCCCTGATTTTTTCCCTGTATATTGGCTTCACAGTATATAATCTTTGAGCATTTTATTTTTTTGCCCTGGAAGCTGATTGCTAGCACTGATTACTTTGAAAAACTCTTTCCTATCTGCTCAAAGTTTTTGAAGTTTTAAGAAAGTCTTGTTTTTAGTAGCATAATCTCCTTTGGCATATTCTTCAACAAGTCTTGAACTGTTTATGTTATTTATTGTTTTTATTTATCTTTGTGGCCATCTTCTGAAGAAATAATCTTATCAGCTTTATTTTACTGCCAAACTCTAGTTCCAGTGAAATAAATCAGGGTTTTGTTGTTGTAGTGTTCTGGGACTGAAAATTGACTTTTAGTTGAAAAACCTTGGCAAAAATAGAGTTATGAGAATAAACTCCCAAGTTAGTGCAAGTTTTCTAACACAGCAACCTAGATTCTGAACTCAAAGCTCATCAACAACTAAAGCAGTTTTAGGAGTAATCAGGCTTACTATGACTTACTGGGATTGTGACTCTTAGCACAATCTTTTGCTAGCAGTTATAAGCCTGACAGTGATAACCAAAATGTGGTCTGATTTGATTCAAGATATGGGCTGACTGCATACACACCAGTTTTGGTCTGTGTAGCTGGTGCTCATATTATCTCCACTTTTCCAGCATTAAGATTTCGAAATGGGTACATGCAGTATCTTAGGATTACTGTTATAATAAACAGACAACTTGAACTGCCAGTGATTAATAGACTGCCATTCCAAATTAGCTAGCACAGAGGCCTGTATACAATACTGCCATAATACTTCTGAAATTGCTATATAGAATATACATGCTATTAAAACCCTAATTTGTGTAAATAGGTAACTCCTTGAAAGTGATGAAATTATGGACTAATGACAGGTGAAAATCTTATCTACCATGATTTCCATATTTCAGATCCATGTTCTTTTCTGAGTCTCAGATCTCTTAAGTGGCATAATGTGTCCAGCTCAGTTTGTGATTTAATAATATCATCCTTGAATTTATCAACCTACTGTCAACCTTGTAAGATATCTTAACATTTATGTTTCATAAAATGACATTTTATGAAAAGTGTTAAACATGCTACAAAGCAAAATAATACAAACAAACAAAAAAACCACAACAAAATGACAACAACAAAAAAAGTCAAACCAAACAAAAAAATCACAACCCCGAAATTACATAAATAAATAAGAACCCCTCCTAACCTGACCTTATCCACAACAGGTTGCTAAAATGTATTAAAAGTATTTTAAACACTGAAGAAGTGGTGTTTTGCAAACTTGCTTCTGATTTCTTCTTGTGATGGCTGACAAGGAACACTTTCTTTTTAAGATGTTGTGAATAAGATACAAGACACTACCTTATGTTTTACAAATGTAATAATGTCAGTTTAAAGGTGGGAACATTTTTAACCCACTACTTTTGGAAGTTCTGAATATAGCAGTTATTCAAAACATGTCAATTTCTGAGAAACGTTCATCACACTGTTCATTTCCAAAATGAGGTCTAAGTGATGGTGGTTATCTATCTACTTTGTAGTTCCTTCATACTGGCACCAGTCAGAAAGCTGATTTGAAAATTCATACTCATTTTGTTTTAAAGCAGTTGCTTCTTCAGTATGATTTTGTAGGGATTTTTTTTTATTATAGAAATGAAGCAAACAGGTTACCTTTACATAGTTTTATATCTTGTTAAGCACACTTTGAATGAAATATGAAATCTTAAGTTTGCCAAGAACAACTTCTTAGGTCTAAGCTGCAGAGTGTGGTTCCTATTGTACACAGTGTGCTATATCAGAAAGTGAGGGAGTAGATTTGCAAGCAATTCTGAAAATAGGCTGGAGAGACTGTGGTTTGCAAACTAAGCTTTGCAGACACTGTGAAAAGATCATGTCCTCTAAACATTTGTGGTTAGGCCCATCATTTTCAAAGAATAGTCTTTACCTGAGATTCCTACACCCAGTTAAGACTTCAGGATATGTGCTTTGGTGTCACTCTCTGGCCTTAATCCAGCTAGAGCAGATTGAAAGTGTTTCAGTTGAGGGAATGCAAATTAAGTCTGAAAAAAAAAAAAAAAAGAATTAGTCCAATAGTTTAATTGTTCACTATGTCCTGGTCCAGAAATATAATTCTGGTAATCTTTCAAGACTCCAGAGAGCTGAAGGTTGCAAGAAACACAATTTAACTTTCAGACTTCCCTTACAGTTTTTTTCCTTTGCTCAGCTTGACCTCACTAACTAGAATCTCCAGGTGTCTGAATTTTACAAAGAACATAAATGAGCATCTGTTTAGCATGTAACAAATATAACACTGTTTTCAGTAACAGATCTACAAAACAAACAAACAAGCAAGTTCAAAGCAAACAAAAAGATAAAGGAGTACATTATAAATTGGCACAAGTGATGTGTGTTCTAATAAATCTTTTTCTCATAACAATCTTGAGTAATCTCTTTTCATCTTTTGGATCTGAAAATTTTGATCCTTAATTACACAGGCCTTATCACTACACAGATTTTTGGCCCTAAGTACTGAGTGGGCCAGCTCAAAACTACAACTGTAACTGGTGTGTTAATTCTCCTAAAAGAAAACATTCACCAAAATTCAATAATCTGTTTCCTGTTTTTATTATTTTTAAAACTGGAGTGAGTCTAATTACTGTAAAATATTTCTATTGATGTAGCTTCCAACTGTTAGTTCTGGGGAATAGATTTTTACTGAGTAAATAAAATATAGGAAGTAACTCTGATTATCTTGGATGTTGTGAATTTCATGCTATTGATGTCAGTTCTATTAGTTCCACTCCCATATACCCGAAGCTTGAGACTGACTGAAGTCAGTATATATCTAAGTAAATAAATGGTTTATTACTGCCATCAGGAAAGATTCCTTCTTCCCTTCCCTTCCCTTCCCTTCCCTTCCCTTCCCTTCCCTTCCCTTCCCTTCCCTTCCCTTCCCTTCCCTTCCCTTCCCTTCCCTTCCCTTCCCTTCCCTTCCCTTCCCTTCCCTTCCTTCCCTTCCCTTCCCTTCCCTTCCCTTCCCTTCCCTTCCCTTCCCTTCCCTTCCCTTCCCTT